>CM033711.1:27761981-29204454 GCA_019671005.1 Hibiscus mutabilis | reverse complement strand
CTAGGACATGCACCTTGCATTTACATGCATACATTTGAAAATTTTGAAACCGGTTCCCGAGATGCCCCATGCTAGCAAATACTGGATAAAGCAAAGTTGGTCGATCTAGCACCATACTAAACCTATGCATTATCCCAGGCAAGAGGCATTTTCGAATAACTTAAAATAATATGTATCTCATACAATTACATCACCCAAGTAATTAAAACTCGAATCTGTATCGTTCAAGTGGCTCTGATACCACTGTTGGGTCACGCCGGCACACCCCATGATGCAGCAGAAAAATTATCTGATGATTACCACAAAAGATCCATGTACGAGGAACGAATCGGGGTGAATAAGAGTGAAGAATTACCTATTTAAAATCTGGAATTCTAAATTTGGAAGATATAGATATCCAATCACGATTCCACGATGTCGATTCCTAAGCTACAACGATAACACTCCGACCTCTACGTAGTTCACCCAGTTGAAACAAGCATATAACACTCTCTAAACTATTTAGAAGGGAACGAGAATATAAAAACTCTCTAAACTATTTAGAAGGTTTTTCCCAAAAAGCATTAATGATTGCTAGATCTCTAATGTCGTTATATAGCATTTGAAATCCTTATTCAACTCATATTAAGATTTCATATATATATATATATATTAAATATATAATCCTAATTTAACTTAAATTAGGATTTCAATATATATATATATATATTAAATATATATAATCCCAATTCAACTTAATTAAGATTTCAATATATAAAACATATAATCCCAAATCAACTAATTAGGATTACAATATATATCTAATCCCAATTCAACTTTAATTAGGATTTCAATATATATTAATTTAAATCAAATTATATTATTTATATATTAAAAAGTCATAATTATAATAATTATTTTCTTTTAATATTTATCCAATAGTTAAATTATACATATATCAAATATATGTTAATTTAACTAAATTCATGTACAACAAATTTGTACATATATAATTCGTTTAATATATTCTCATTTCAACCGTAGGTGTGACCCTCTAGGATCATGTAATTTTAGTAGTAAATATTAGAACATTTCTAATATTACAAACAATGAGTGACATCTAGCAATATGTCATTGTCACCTAAGTTACAAGAAATCATGATTCGACATAACTTTTCCGTGATTAACTCTTTTCTCATGTATTACATATATCTAGATTGGACAGAAGTCATGGAATAGTCATACTTGTATAGTCCATTTAATATTTCTTGATATCTTGAGTGGACTATTATAAACGAATAACTATGATATCTCATATCAACTTATTCGAGCATGGTCATGCATTTTTAGTCTCGCTCAATCAAGTGGCCTACGATATTACTCTTATTATGTCAGAGTAACAAATTTTATCTTGATCAACCATATCCCACTACATAGATTGTGACATATCCAATATCAGTCTTTATAGAGTAGTCAGTTGCGACACACGTTTGACTATATCAAAATATGTCACTCACGATATTAAAATAATGATGATCTCAAGTCTGAAGATCATACATGTAGTTATCACTATGAGCAATATTGTGACTGTCACATAATAATCCAAGAAACATGCTCATAACGGGTCAGTCCAGTATGTCATTCTCTAACACATACTTATGTATTGATTTTGACATCTCCATGTCAATGAAAAAACTTTGTCATCAATAAACTACATATTAGTCTTAATGCATTATTTTTTGTCCATTCCCACAATAATACTCGACTAAGAACATTTAAGAATAATCATATTATTGTAAGGACTTTATTATAATTCAGTTTATTCATGCACGCAGAATTGTAACTGAAAATAATAATGGCAATGCCTCTTTATGAATAAACAAGGTAAAAACAAATTTCATTTACAATCATCTTATGAGTGGTCTTTGGTCATACTCTAACATACCTTTTGACACACTTTTCTTGTCTTTATTGATTGTTTGGTCGCTTCTTTTTATTTGATTAAGTGTTGGATTTTTAGATGACCAAGAGGATGCTCTTTTGATTATCCTGTTGATATTCATACCGGCTCTCAAATTAAATTTTTTCGAGAGCTCACTGATCCACCACTCTTGTTTGCGACTAACTTGTGGTGGTGATCGTGTTGTCAACATGCTTTATTATTGTAATATGAAATTTTAAATGCGTTTGTTGTTGGTTTTACCTTTAGCTTTGGGATGTTTGTACCTATTTTATTTTGAGCCTTTTAGTAAGAGTTTTTACCTTTTCTTTGTATGGTCCTATTTATGATCTAGAGACGATAGTTTTCATGTTTTTAGGAATATATCCAGATCAAGTTTGTTTACATGAGTTGTAAACTCTCATTGTATTTTTGATTTTTTCCTATATTCATAAAACTAGCATACTAATACTAAAAAATGAACTAAAATGTAAGTAGTTTGATAATAATAATAATAATAATAATAATAATAATAATAATAATAATAATTAGGAATAGAGCTCTAAATAAGACGAGAAGAGACAGACTGTAAGTTACTCGAGTCTAATTCAGTCAATACTCGATTCTAATTCAGTCAATACTCGATTCAATAGGACTCGACTTGAGCTCAAACTCAACTCAAGTCCTTAACGAACTGAGTCGAGCTTAACACTACTCATATGCAAGTTCTTAACGAGCTGAGTCGAGCTCAACACTAGTCAAACTTGACTCATCTCATTTACTCCTCTAACAAGAATAGTAAAAGCTCTCGGGCTTCTGCTAGTAGACCAGGCCCAATGGTACTTGATAAGGCAAATCATTCTTTTATTCTTCTTTCTCAAAGCACTAATTAGGGTTATGCAAAAAGGCCGACAAGAACCCAAAATTTGAAAGTCAATTTTAAAATTTGATTAATTAAATTGAAAAATCTAATTTTATAATCCCAACTTTATAGTTTAAATATTAAACCTTAAATAAAATTGGAGAGAGTATAATTGAAGGTCATTATTTTTTTGGTCTATTTCGACCAAGGGGAGGGGAAAGAGAAACTTTTGCACCTACAATAGGTTAAATATTAAATCTTAAATAAAATTTCTAAACTCTAAAATAGATAAAGTTATATAGATTAAAATTTATGCAAAGTATATCAAAATATTTTTCAATATATAAACCCCTGATATTTTTCTGCTTTCGATATTTATCATTTTTTCTTCGAGTTCTCTTATTTCCTCTCACACGCTCTGTAATTTTACTACCAGATAAGTAATCTATTTTTCAATACTTTTAAGTGGATATCCTAATTTAGTAACAATATTTTCATAAAATGACAACTGAATATATTAAAAAAAATCATGAAAGATATCATAATTACAACATATCCGAAAGCGAGAATAATGAGACTAGTCCACCAAAATCTCATACAAAAACCTAAAGGTGCAAAGAAAAGTAAATACTTCCATAAAGATTAGCATGCCATCAAAATCCAGAAACCTCACTGAATCTCATTGTCTTAATACAAACGAGATACTTTACGGGGTGAAAAATGAGTAGTGAGCAAACCAAAACTATTAGGCAGATTACTCCGCTAGCGGGGTTTGATTACATCGGCAAACAATCATCAATCGAGTAAGTATCTATCTTTCTATGATCACCGAAAAAATCATAATCAGAAACTAGTGCCGTGAAAATCTATGTACGAGCACTAAACGACCGTTAAGGTATGCTGAAATCATATGCCAAAACGACAGATGAAACGAACCACAAAAAAACAAAGAAAAAATGTGCCACAATGACAGAGGGAACACGTGCAACAATAGTAGAGATTCTTATTAAAAATATAAAAACAAAAAAATAATAAATCTCGATGGTAAACAATCAATACTAAGACTAATTGTCGACCGACTAAAAAAAGAAATGAAAAAGATGGCTGCAGCACAAGGATTGGGCAGAAGGCTGCCGCTCTAGGATTGGGCAAAAAATAGGTTAATCGTTTAGAATTGTAGAATTAATTTTATAAAATTAAAATTATGACTTTGGGTGTGGTAAATTAATTTTTTTTTGCTTGATTAATTTTTTTATTGATCTAATAATTCTAGAGAAAAAATAATTTGTGAAAAATTAAAATTATATTTAGAGTTTTTTTGATATATAAGTTTTTTTAAATTTTGGGTTTAGGGTTTAGTTTAGGGCTTAGGTATTATGGTTCAGAGTTTATGATTTATATTTAGAGTTTAGTGTTTAGAGCTTGGGATTTAATCACCGAGATTCCTAACATTTGGATAATAATATTTAAAGATGGATTAGCACAAATTTTTTCTATAGCTGTCGTTGAGTTATGGTTACGGTATATTTAAGGGAAAATATTTTATGCACCAGCAGTGGAAAATTTTTTGTTCCCAAGCGCACAGTTTTAGGGTTTAGAGTTTTAGTGTTTGTGGTTAGATTTTATGGTTCGAGAATATACTTTATGGTTCAAAGTTGAAATATTAAGTTTTCGTATCTAGGAATTGGGGCTCTAAAAGAAATACGTGACAATTTTAAAAGCTCACTTGTGAAAAAATAAATTTCCACTAATAAAGCATCAAATAATTACTCTACATTTAATGTATAATTCAATAAAAGTAATAGGGTAATTATTTTTATACACTGGCGGTGGAAACTGAAAGTTTCCAAAAGTGCCTTAGTTTTAGGGTTTAGGGTCTTTGTTTAGGGTGTAGGGCTTTCTACTTTAGGAATAGTGGTTAAAATTTAGGGTTGAAGGTTATATTCCAGAGTTTATAAGTTAAAACCTAAATCCTAACCATATGACCCTAAAAACTAAACTCCGACCTCATAATCTTAAATTCTAATCCTAAACCCTAAATTTTAACAACTACCCTAAATTATAAACCCCTGCACCTAAACCTATAAACCCTACACCCTAAAATTAAGGCGCTTGTGAAAACTTTTAGTTTTCATCGCTAGTGTATTGAATATAATTCCAAAATAATAAACAATACAGGAAAACACACATACCATTTTTAGAAGAAAAAAAACAAACAAATCAGACATAAATGTCCATTTCCTTTTGATGATATATTGATATTAATGTTATTGTTATCATCTAAATGAAAAATGATATTTATGTAGGATCTGTTTGTTATTTACATGAACTCGAGTGTTTTCTTTTGATAAAAAAAAGCTCGAGTGTTTTTAATTATATAAGATTAAGGATAAGCCGCCGCCAGGGATGGATCTAGAGGGGACTAGAGGGGGCGGTCCTCTTTTAAAAATTTAAAATTCTTATGAGTTAGAAATTTTTCAACAATGTTCTACGTATTTCTTATTGAAAATTTATTTTCACCCCTTAAAATTTTATAACCCCTAAAACTTTATAAGTTCGTCTCCTGACATAAAGTTCTGTTTCTGTCCTACGAGCAACAACCCCAAAGCATGCCAAATTCCCATTAAAAAGCTTAGTTTAATTGGTAAAGAAGATAGGGACGTTCAATGTATTAATAGATCTTGTAGATTTGTATATGAAGTTGAAATTCGGCATTTCTTAGTTTCTGCTGCTGCCTTTAAGTTCATATGTTGCCTTCTCTTTTCTATTCAAAAAAATATATATATAGTTGGTATAAATTAAAGTGCTTTGTGTTGTGGCCATCCCCTCACATGGTGTTACAAAGTTAGGAGCCCTGGCATTCACCGAGTCACTTCTACCATGCCCCATTTTCAAGCACATCAATGTTTTAGGAAGAAGAGTCTTTGTTTTCAATTATTTCTTTAGTTAGGAAAAAGTGTCCTCGTTTCAAACAATAGAATGTTTACTCGGGTCATTTCTATTATGTTTTTTTCGCATATATGTAGGGGGGGGTGGACAATCGGCGAGTTTGGGCTGATCCCTTTGGTAAAGGTATGTATCCTACACACCATCGAGGCGGCCCCTACCGCCCAAGTCGATGGTGTGGGTGAGTTTTCTAATGTAACCGATGTTTCTTTTTTCTAATAAAATAAAAACCGTTCTTTTTCCTACGGGAAGCTGGGTCGATTGTGTGCATCCGCTATGCCCCACGGTTTCGCCAATGGCTTGAAGAATGGTTTTTGCTTGAGACTAATGTGTTGCTTGCTTATTTTGAGCAGATCGATCGAGGGAAAAGGCTGACTTGATCGGGAAGAGTCCTTTTCAAGTGCCGCACGGCTTAGCGACGAAAGTGAACTAAAGGTTAAGGCCGTGACACGTGGTATCCGAGCAAGGTTGTAGCACTCAATTTCGGGTGGTGTTGCCTGTTCATTGCGGTGAAAAGCACAGAGGTGCGTAATCAATAGCATACAGAGGTGCTTTTTAATTGTGGCACAGTGGTGCTCAATTTTTTTATTCACACAGCGGTGCTTTCTTGTTGCTAGTGCACAGCGGTGCCTAGTTTTTATTGGGAAAGCACGGTGGTGCTTATTCCCTCTTGATGCACAGTGGTGCTCTCTTGCTTCTTGTGCAGTGGTGCGAGTTTTTTTGAGTGGGAAAGCACGGTGGTGCTTACTCCTCTTGAAGCACACAGTGGTGCTTGAGTTATTAATAGGCATTGTGGTGCTTATTATTCTTCTGTGCGAGGAACTAGTGTGGTGGGAGTCAACCCAAGGATGGTGACTACGCGTAAGAATCAGGGCCAAGAGCCGTCCCAGAAGGCGAGGTGCCGGCGCAGGTACTTGGCGCAACATGGCGCTAGAGTGCCTGCACAAGGGGGTAGGACCATAGACCCCGATAGGTATGAGGAGCTAGAAGCCGCGGTGGCGGCCCTGAGGGCTCATGTGGTGACCAATGAACGAGTTCGAGCAATTGAAGTTTCTCATCAGGAGTTGGCTCACATGGTGAAACACCTCACTGATGAGACAAAGGAGGCAATGAGTACTCTGAAGTATGAGATAGAGGAGCTTAAGGCTCAAATTAACTTGATTGAAGTGGCTGTGGGAAATTCAGTGACCATGAAAAGGGGCTAGAGGAATAGGGTCCCCGAGCCTCAACGGTATGAGGGGAACAGGGATGCCAAAGAGCTTGAAAATTTCCTATTTGATATTGAAAAATACTTTCGGGCTACTCGCACATCTATAGAAGAAGACAAGGTCTCGATGGCTTCTATGTACTTGTCAGGGGATGCCAAATTGTGGTGGAGGTCCAAGTTCACAAATGGCGTGTGTTCCATTAAAAGTTGGGACGAGTTGAAACAAGAATTAATAGCTACCTTCTTTCCGGAGAATGTGGAGTATAATGCTCGGAAGAAGTTGAGGGATTTGACCCATACTGGGACTATTCGTGATTATGTGAGAGAGTTTGCGGCATTGATGCTGGATATTAAGGACATGTCAGAGAAAGACAAGATGTTTGCTTTCCTTGAGGGCCTAAAGCCATGGGCTAGAACTGAGATTCAAAGACAACGGGTGCAGGATGTAGTCGCTGCCATGGCCACTGCCGAACGGCTTAACGATTACAGTGATGGCTCAAACAAACGCAAGGCCCCAACTAGTAGGAGCAATAACCATGCAGGTAATGAGAGTAAGACGGCTAGAGGGGAGAGGCCGATAACTTGGGGAGCCGGGAGAGGACTTCCAAACAAGGAGCCAGTGCAGAATAGGGGGAATAGTGGCTCTACGCCTAGGAATGGGCCAAATAGGCTACCCCTAGCATGCTTCTTGTGTAAGGGGCCTCATCGCGTGGCTGAGTGCCCACATAGGGGTGCATTGAGTGCTTTGGAACTTTCACGGCCTGGGGACACACTCCCTAACCCACCTACAGAGAATAGTGAGACCGATCTGGCCAGGATTGGGTCTATTCATTTTCTGAGTGCATTACAATCGCAATTGGACAACATAAAGAAAGAACCGGGAAAGGGCTTGATGTACGTGGACTTGGTGATAAATGGGAAAGCGACTAGGGCTCTTGTTGACACGGGAGCAACAGATACTTTTATCTCACCTGAGGAAGTCAAGAGATGCGGTTTAACAATTACTAGAGATGTGGGACAGATGAAAGCAGTTAATTCTGCTGCCTCCAAAATTTGTGGAAGTGTTAAGAGGGTGAAGGCCAAGCTTGGGTCCTGGGAGGGAAGCGTGGATCTCACTGTTTCCCCTATGGACGATTTTGATGTTGTGTTGGGACTGGATTTTATGACAAGAGCCCAGGCCATCCCCGTCCCTGCTGCGAGCTGCCTATTGTTTCTAGGGGATTGCCCGGGGGTGGTACCCGCTACCATTCTACCAAGAAGCGGTAAAGATCTTTGTCAACAATACAATTTAAGAAAGGGGTGAAGAAGGGGGAACCTTCTTTTGTCATATTACCTATCCTACATGGGGAGTCAACCCTTGAAGGGGTACCAAATGGGATTTTGAGAGTGTTGGAGGACTATAAAGATGTCATGCCAGATCAGTTGCCAGAAGGGCTCCCTCCTCGAAGGACGGTGGATCATGAGATTGAACTGGTCCCCGGTGCCAAACCTCCTGCGAGATGCCCGTACCGTATGTCCCTTCTGGAATTAGCTGAATTGAGGAAACAACTCGATGAACTGTTAAAAGTGGGTTTATTTGACCGTCTAAAAAGCGCCATTTGGGGCGCCCATGTTGTTTCGAAGAAACATGATGGGAGCACGAGATTGTGTGTGGACTATAGAGCCACGAACAAAGTGACTGTCCGGAACAAGTATCCCATCCCCTTAGTTGCGGACTTGTTCGACCAGCTAAGTGGCGCGAAATATTTTACAAAGCTGGATCTTCGATCGGGGTATCATCAGGTAATAGTGGCCGAGGGAGATGAACTGAAGACAACTTGTGTTACTCGATATGGGGCATTTGAGTTTCTTGTGGTGCCATTTGGGCTAACCAATGCGCCTGCAACCTTTTGCACCTTGATGAACCGAGTGTTCCATGATTTTACGGACAAGTTTGTGGTGATATACTTGGATGATATAATGGTATATAGTTCTCTTTTGAGATCATGAAAACCATTTGCGGTTAGTGTTGCGAGAGACTCAGAGATAATCAACTATTTGTTAAAAAGGAGAAATGTGCTGTTGCCCAAACTCAAATTAAGTTCCTAGGACACCTCGTTGGGCAGGGACATGTTCGAATGGATGAGGAAAAAGTGAAGGCAATCCAAGAATGGCTGACTCCAAAGAGTGTCAGTGAGCTCAGATCATTCTTGGGATTAGCTAACTATTATAGACGGTTTGTCGAAGGCTACTCTCGGAGGACAGCTATACTTACCAATTTGTTAAAGAAAGGTGAGAAGTGGGCTGGTCTAAAAAGTTTCAAGATGCTTTTGAGGACTAAAAACTGTTGTGATGAACGACCCGATCCTAGTATTACGGACATTGAGAAACCAATGGAAGTTGGCGATGCATCCGACTTTGCCATAGGGGAGTACTCATGCAGGGTGGTCACCCTGTGGCCTTTGAGAGTCGGAAGTTGAGTGGTGCCGAGACGAGATATGCAACTCAGGAAAAGGAACTTCTAGCTGTGATCCATTGTCTCAGAGATTGGAGGCTTTATTTGTTGGGCTCAAAGTTTGTTGTTAAAACAGACAACACAGCTGCTAGTCATATATCGACACAACCAAAACTATCGGCAAGGCAAGCAAGATGGCAAGAGCGCTTAGCGGAGTTTGATTCAGTTTTGAGCATAAAGCTGGGAAGAAGAATCAGGTAGCTGATGCGTTGAGTCGAAGGGCCGATCCGCAACCCTTAGATTAATTGCTCCTATGTCGCCTAGTAGGGTAACGAATGACATTTGGGAACTCATAATGGAGAATATGGGAAAGGATCCGCAGATGATGGCAATATTGAGGATGGTGGAAAGTGGCCAATCAAAGACCTTTTGGGTAGAGAATGGGATCCTAATGACGAAAGGTCCGTGTATGTATGTCCCGAGAGCAGGAGAACTTAGCGAAACTACTAGCGAATGCCATGACACTCCGGGCAGGTCACCAAGGTTGGCGGCGTACTCGCCTGTTGGAACAAGGATATTATTGGCCGCACATGCGACAGGATATTATGGACTATACCAAGACTTGCCTTATTTGCCAGCAAGACAAAGTGGATCGACAAAAGACTGCAGGATTGTTGGAGCCATTGTCAGTGCCAGCACGACCTTGGGAGAGCATTTCACTCGACTTCATAGTGAACTTGCCTCGGGTGGGGGATCTTGGAGCTGCCATTGTGGTGGTGGATCGGTTCTCAAAATATGCTACATTTATCCCTGCCCCCAAATATTGTTCGGCGGAGGAGACAGCTCGATTAGTCTTTAAACATGTTGTAAAGTATTGGGGTGTCCCACAAGATATCATTAGTGACAGGGCAGGTCACCAAGGTTGGCGGCGTACTCTGGCCCTGTTGGAACAAGGATATTATTGGCCGCACATGCGACAGGATATTATGGACTATACCAAGACTTGCCTTATTTGCCAGCAAGACAAAGTGGATCGACAAAAGACTGCAGGATTGTTGGAGCCATTGTCAGTGCCAGCACGACCTTGGGAGAGCATTTCACTCGACTTCATAGTGAACTTGCCTCGGGTGGGGGATCTTGGAGCTGCCATTGTGGTGGTGGATCGTCAAAATATGCTACATTTATCCCTGCCCCCAAATATTGTTCGGCGGAGGAGACAGCTCGATTAGTCTTTAAACATGTTGTAAAGTATTGGGGTGTCCCACAAGATATCATTAGTGACAGGGATGGTCGGTTCACTGGAAATTTCTGGAGAGAGTTATTCAAGATGTTGGGATCCAAACTGAATTTGTCATCGAGTTATCATCCCCAGACGGATGGGCAGACGGAGCGCTTTAATGGGTTGTTAGAAGAGTACTTAAGGCATTTTATCCAGGCCAACCAGAAAAATTGGCCTTCTTTGTTGGATGTGGCACAACTTTGTTTTAATTCACAAAAGAGTTCTGCTACTAATAAAAGCCCCTTTGAAATTGTGACAGGTCAGCAGCCGCGGCTTCCACACACCACTCTAGAGTCATACAAAGGAAAGTGTCCCCGAGCTTTTAATTTCTCAAATGAATGGCGCCAAAATACAGAGATTGCTCGGGCTTATCTAGTGAAAGCTGCAAAACATATGAAGAAGTGGGCAGATCGTGGCCGAAGGGACCAGCAGTTCAAAGTTGGGGACCTAGTGCTTGTGAAGCTAATGACAGAACAGTTGCGGTTCTTACGGAATAGAGATCGGCGATTGGTGCGAAAGTATGAAGGACCAGTACCGATTGTGGCCAAAGTTGGAAATAACTCATACAAGATCAAGCCGCCCTCATGGATGAAAGTTCACCATGTGTTCCATGTGAGCAATCTGAAGCCTTTTCATGCGAGCCCCTCAGATATTAGCCGAGGACAGAGTGATCGGGGCCCCATCTGTACCAAACCCCCATCAGAACGTCGAGTTGAGGAGATCCTTGCTGATAGGTTTTGTTACGGTGTCCAAGAAGAAGCCTGTTCGTGAGTACCTGGTCAAGTGGGAAGGTCTCGGAGCTGAAGAGACAAGTTGGGAGAGAGATCATGACCTAAAGGCGTTCAAGCAGAAAATCGAGGAGTTCCTTGCAGCTCAGTCAACGAGGGCGTCGAAAAGTTAGGTGGGGGAGGATGTTGTGGCCATCCCCTCACATGGTGTTACAACCGAGTTCCGGGGGCCTGGCGAGTCACTTCTACCATGCCCCATTTTCAAGCACATCAATGTTTTAGGAAGAAGAGTCTTTGTTTTCAATTATTTCTTTAGTTAGGAAAAAGTGTCCTCGTTTCAAACAATAAAATGTTTACTCGGGTCATTTCTATTATGTTTTTTTCATATATATAGGGGGTGGACAAATCGCAGAGTTTGGGCTGATCCACTGGTAAAGGTATGTATCCTACACACCATCGAGGTGGCCCCTACCGCCCAAGTCGATGGTGTGGGTGAGTTTTCTAATGTAACCGATGTTTTTTTTTTTCTAATAAAATAAAAATCGTTCTTTTTCCTACTGGGAAGTGGGGTCATTGTGTGCATCCGCTATGCCCCACGGTTTCGCCAATGGCTTGAAGAATGGTTTTGTGGCGCGAGACTAATGTGTTGCTTGCTTATTTTGAGCAGATCAATCGAGGGAAAAGGCTGACTTGATCGGGAAGAGTCCTTTTCAAGTGCCGCACGACTTAGCGATCGAGTGAACTAAAGGCTAAGGCCGTGACACTTTGCATGTAAATAATGTAAAGTATAAAATAAAGTGCTTTGCATGTAAATAATATAAAGTATAAAATAAAGTGCTTTGCATGATGTATATTATATGTATCAAACCTTATCAAAATTATATATCAGAGCCAGAGGGATTTATGGGCTGAGAAGAAAGGACAAAACACAAACAGGCTTGATTGTGAAAGTTAACAGGAAAAGAAAGAAATTAAGAAGTGGGGTATCGATCCCCATACCTCTTGCATGCTAAGCGAGCGCTCTACCATCTGAGCTACATCCCCTATTGACACCTTTTTCTCGTAAAAGCAATTAAGCTTCTAAAAGAATGAAATCAAATCTGTGCAACCTGATTCAGAGGGCAGCTTCTCATTCTATAGTTTGTCGACCTATAATATGGAATGGATAAAACTAGCAAGCCCCAACAACAATAAGTTACACAGCAAAAATTTCAAAACCTATAATATTGTAATGCTTGAGATTTTAATTTTACAATTTTTTTGTATGAAACATAGGTGTACTCGTTTAGTCGTTTAAGAGTTTAAGTAAAGATTTATTTGTGGTGTGTGTTGTTCCCATCTTGTTAATGTGGTTATGATGCTTTTTTTTATACAGGCGTTGCTGCATCTTGGGGTTTTGCTGGCTATTGTTGTTTATCACTTGTTGGCCACGTTAATGGTGTATATGTGTTCCCTTTGGCGGCTGCGTCGTTGTGTCTGACCTTAGTGTTTGTGAAGGGAGCAGCGTCTAGTTTGAGTTTTGAGTGGGAAGATCGTTTGTTTTTTCTTTCCTTGTGTATGATGCTTCTTTGTAACTGAAGAATGATTGTACTAATAGGTGTTTTCTTTGCTTGTGTGTGTGGTGTTTTTGTGTATGTTAGTGTCTCAGATTTAAATTGCAGTTGCAGCTGTTGAAAGATAGTTAATCAGCCGTTAAAAATCTGTTATTAGTTTGTTGGTTTGTTAGTCTACTAGATCATTGTTCATTAGGGCTATAAGTACCCAACATTCATGCAACCCAATCAGTTTTTCATACTTTCAATAAGACATTTCAGATTACTCTATTATTTTCCTTTCTTTATTTTACACCTAAAAACCTAGCCACCGATCACATACATCTTCACCGCCGGTCACCAATTTTCGGCCATTATGGCCGCCTTCTCACAGCGGCTGTATTTTCGATTATGTTACGCTTATCGCGATTGCGGATATAACTAGTGCTATTGCTCATTGTGATTCACGGTTATGAATTTTTTTAATAACAGATACTATTTCGAGCATAATAATTGTGACTACTGCAGTTTCAGACGATGCCGCTACTATTATTGCTATTACAGTTATGGACCACCATTTAAATCCCTGGTTATGTCCTTGATAAAATGTGTACTCTGTAAAATATTTTAGTTATATTGGGCTTGTTCTGTATTTAATCAACCACTTATTAGTGGTTTGTATTCTTAATAAAATGTCTTTGCTGAAAAGAACCATGAGGATGATAAAAGTAGTATTTTTTTTCATGTTGCATTTTTAATTATTAAAATCCAAAACTTTTATATAATTAATAGTGAGTGGTTTATATATGTGTTTGGTAAAATCACTTATATTTGAGTCATTAATCGAATATTTTACGGATGATTGATTTGTTTGGTTATATAATACTGATGTTGTTTTTGCGTCACTTGGGGTCCACGAGTGTTATGCTTTCGGATCACTAACATCCTGTGGCCTCAAGGAAACATAAGCTTCAGGTACTTTCGGATCGGATTTACTTTCGACTTAATAGTAGTACTCTGGTTTTTTTAGGTAAACTATGTCAGGTATCACTAAACTATTGGGTGTGACTCGTTTTTACCACCAACTTCGCCGTGATAACCTGGATGCTAGACCAAAACGAGTTTTGATATTAAATTGCCCAAAACGACGTCGTTTTGCTAGAGGAAAATATGGAAAACCATGCAATCAATGAGATTTGAACCTGCAACTTTTAGACCACTAAGCCAACTTAATATCTCAAATTTGTTTCTAGCACAAACAATATATATTATAAACTGCAATTGAGATTAATTTAATTTATTTTATTATATAAATAATATTAGTCTATATAAATAATATAAATATATTATAAATAATATTAATATACATATAATAATAAATTAATATATATAACTAATAAATAAAATATTTATATTAAATAAAAAATTATATTATGAATATTATTAAATATATAAATAAATAATTTATTTATTATAAAAACTAAAAAACCTAATTTTCAAAAAACTCCAAAATTTCCAAAATTTATAAAACCCTCAAAATCCTCCAAAACATTAAATTCTTACATATAAACCCTTAAATCCTAAATTATAAATCCTAAACCCTAAAACCATAAACCCATTAGCAACTAAAATGGATGGATTTGGGGTTTAAGCTTTAGGGTTTTGGTGAATTTTTTTTTTTTTTGTAAATTTTTGAAATTTTAGATTTTTTTAAATTCAGATTTTTAGTTTTTATAATAATATATTATTTGTTTATATATTTTAATATTATTTGTTTGTGAATAAAATTTTAGGGTTTAAGGTTTATAGTTTAGTTTTAGGGTTTAAGGTTTTGTTGGATTTTAGGTTTTTTAAAAATTCGTGGTTTTGAAAATTAGTCTTTTACTTTTTATAATAATATATTTATATATTTAATATTATTTATAATATAAAAATATTTTTATTTTTTTATTTTTTTATATTAATATATGTATACCAATATATTTATATTATTTATATAGAGTAATATTATTTATATGATAAACTGCAGTTTAGAATATATTATTTATGCTGGAAACAAAATAAATATTTTAAGTTGGCTTAGTAGTTAGGAAGCTGCCTTTGATTCTAAAGGTTGTAGGTTCAAATCCCATTGAGTGCATGGTTTTCCTTATTTTCCTCTAGCAAAACGACGCCATTTTGGGCACTTTAGTATCAAAATAGCGGCACCAAAATGACTTTGTTTTGGTCTAGCATTCAGGTCATCACGACATTAAGGAGTTAACGACGGTGGTATAAACGAGTCGAAAAATAAAGCTTGGTGGTAAAATTGGACCAATTAAAAGGTTGATGGTAAAAACGAGTCATACCCAATAGTTTGATGGTACATGACATAGTTTACCTTTTTTATCAATTCTGCTGTCAGGATTCGACAGTAAAACGATAGTATCTTTCACCGAGCTAGCATCGAGATTAGAGAAGACGATCAAGAGGATGATCCTCGAGAGTTTTGGCCTTGAGAAACATATTGCCCTCGGCTAACTCTTTCGTTGTCTTGATCGGGGAATTCTTCAGCGTAAGTCACTTACTATCACGGATGGACCGAGTGAGGGGTGCTAGGAGGAAGTCGCACCCTCTATAATTTTAAATTCTCGTATAGTTTTGTTGAGTATAAAAGTTTGCACTCCTAATATAAAATTGGATCCGTCTTGACAGGTATGATCTAATGATAGATTGCCCTCGCCTTACCATCGGGTCACGATGAAGGGAAACAAGGCAAGGTACAACATTGGGTTGTTTAATGGCCCGAGAGGAGGCTACCAAATAGAGGTTCCGAAAGAGCTCATGGATGAAAAAATCCATTGCTCTTCAAACCTTATGACCACGATGAATTTATGGAGTTTTACTCCTCCCAATTCGCTCAAGGAGCTCTTAATGTTGGTCTTAAAGCTTATTGCAGTGTCTAAGATTTGGGCATCTATAATTGTTTTATGTAACGAATATGGTGTGTGGTCTATGTATGTATATATATGTTTGGTATAATCACTAGTACTTGAGTCATTAGATGAATAATCTAAATCGGGCCGATTGAGTATAGTTCGATCTTCATTGTTGTTGAGACAATATACTGGAGCATGTGGATCGATCATGTTTAAACGTTTAAAACCCTTATATTTATAGGTGAGGAGGTGTCTGAGTAGTATATTATTGTATACTTTGAATGTTAAAAAAATTATAATCTGAATCAGACATTGTTGAACAATAAAAGTTCATTGTGAGGCAATCGTTCCAACTTAGTTTGTTTAATTCACAATGTTAAGATTCGAGTCTTGGGCAATGAGTAAGGATATAATTATTTTTCTGATATATATGTTTTCCGATAATTATTTTTAAAAAAATATATTCAATGTTAACAATATTTATGAAAATTAAAAAATTTATTTGATTTATAAGAATTTGAGTAATTTCGCATTGAAATAATTTATCCATGCAACCAAACATAATTATAATAACGAGCTCTTTTCATTTCTTAAAATTTGTACTATTCAATAACTAAACGTTATTCACAGTAGCATACACTAAACTTTAAAAGAAAAACAATTAACGTTTCATAATTAATTAATCCTATAAGACTTGTATAAATGAAGATAAATGAAAAAAAATCAACCTTGTATACTAAACACAAATACATGTAAGTAGGTGTGTTCAAAATTACCCGATTCGAGATATCCAACCTGTAGACCCGTAGATTTGGTGAAAAATTAAATGGGTAATTTTTCTTTTTAATTTTTTTCCAGATCGGCCTATTAAATTTCTTCCAGACATGGGTCGGGTCCGAGCAGTAATTTTTGAATTATATGGGTACCCAGAACAAAAATTGGTGGGAAATTATAGATAGATGAACTTACATCCATCCACGCTGAGATTTCCAATCTTACTAGCATGGTGAGAACTTTGCAAAAGAGTAATAAATCCCAAGAAGTTAAGGCATTATACCCATTCTGTACAATATGTGGAGAGGATCATCACATGGAACATTGCCTTGTCAACCCTGAGTCGGTAAATTTTGTTGGCAATTTTAATCGTAATTAAATCTGAATTTCAATACTTACAATGCAGGATGGAGACAACACCCAAATTTAGCTTGGGGAAATCAATGAGGTAACCAATACAATGCCCAGCAGCAGCACAACAATGCTAGTGTCAAATCAATGCCCAACGTTTGAACAATGCCCAACAAGGTTTTCAATCAAAATGCAAAGAGGGCACAAAACAATTTTTATGTAGGGCAAAGGAACAACCAAGGGACTTTGACAGATTACGTGGAGAGGAATGATGCAACTGTCTAGAGTTTGGTTGCATCTATGCGAAACTTGGAGGTACAAATTAGACAGATTGCCAGTGCACTTAGCAATAGACCTTAGAGAGTATTGCCAAGTGATACAAAGGATGCCAGGCAAAATCGCAATGAACAATGCAAAGTTGTAACTCTTCGGAGTGGAAAACAGTGTGAGGTTGAGATACTTGTCAAGCAACCAACTAGTTTCCAGGAGGAAGATAAGGAACCAGTAGATGAACCAAAAGAAACGGAGAAGAAAGAAGCGGAAACAAGAAATGCCAAACCTCAGTCTGATGCCTGACCACAATTCGATGCCAGACCTCAATCAGAGGCCAACAAAACCTTGGCAAAGCCGGCGGAGCCAACATATGCTTATCCACCTCCACCAGTTTCACAAAACCACAAAAACACAAGCAAGATCAGCAATTCAAGCGCTTCTTGGAAGTCCTTAAACAATTGCAGATCAATCTACCATTGGTGGAAGCTCTCGAGCAAATGCCCAACTGAAACTGGGTGATTTCGAGATTGTAGCTCTCACTGAGGGATGCAGTGCAATGATACTCAATTGGTTTCCACCAAACTTGAAAGATTCGGGAAGTTTTACTATTCCTTGTACCATTGGTAACATATTCATGGGTAAGGCACTGTGTGACTTGGGACCCAACATTAATTTGATGCCAATGTCTATTTTTAGAAAGCTCGACATAGAAGCAAGGACTACCATAGTAACACTTCACTTGTTAGACCGATCTTTTGTACATCCTAGGGGTAAGATTGAGGATGTGTTGGTAAAGGTAGACAAATTCATATTCCTAGCTGATTTTATCATTTTAGATTATGAGGCAAATGTTAATGTTCCAATTACATTGGGCAGACCATTCCTTGCCATAGGTAGAGCTTTGATTGATGTTCATAAAGATGAATTAACTATGTGCATGAATGATCAACGTGTTACATTTAATGTGTTTCAAGCTCTTAAATGTGCAGATGAATCTGAGGAATACCAAGCTGATGAAATGATGGAGTCTATTTTTAATGTTGACGTGGCACAGTTATGCCAAGACTCAGATGATGATGGCAGCGAACGAGACAGTGAAGAAGAAACAAGTGAGGACACTAAAGGAACAAATTTAGAAGAGGTAAGCTATTTCAGACATCCAGAGCCACTAGAGTTGGCTGGCAGAGAGATCGTGGCACCTAAACCATCCATTGAGGAGCCACCCGAATTGGAACTGAAATCGTTGCCAGACCACCTCAAGTATGCCTACTTAGGTAAACACTCAACCTTTCTAGTGATCATTGTTGCTGATCTAACTAATGATCGGGAGGAAAGATTGCTAGAAATTTTAAGCAATTATAAGCAAACGTTGGGATGAACCTTGGCTGATATCCGAGGAATAAGCCTAACCATTTGCATGCACAAAATAATTCTGGAAGAATATCATGGCAAAACAATTACGGGCCAAAGAATATTGAACTCGAGCATGAAAGAGGTAGTGAAAAAAGAAATTATCAAGTGGCTGGATGTCGGGATAATCTATCCCATTTTTGATAGCTCGTGGGTTAGCCCGGTGCAATGTGTGCCAAAGAAAGGTGGCATGACCGTTGATCAAAATAGCAACAATGAGTTAATTCCTTCTAGAACTGTTACTGGATGGAGAGTGTGCATGGATTATAGGAAGCCAAAAAATGCCACCAAGAAAGATCATTTTCCATTGTCTTTTATCGATCAAATGTTGGACAGACTGGCAGGTAAGGCATTCTATTGCTTCCTAGATGGTTATTCAGGATATAATCAGATTTCCATAGCTTTGAAAGATCAAGAGAAGGCCACATTCACCTATCTATATGGGACATTCAGTTTTAGAAGAATGCCCTTTGAACTGTGTAATGCTCCGTAACGTTTCAACGTTGTATGATGTCTATCTTTTCTGACATGTTTGAGAAAAACCTAGAAGTTTTCATAGATGACTTCTCGATGTTTGGCAAGACATTTATGGAATGCCTTTCGAGTCTAGAGCTTGTTTTGAGGAGATGTATTGAGACTAACTTGGTCTTGAATTGGGAGAAATGCCACTTCATAGTGAAGGAGGGCATAGTTCTTGGTCATAAGGTGACCATGAAAGGCCTGGAAGTTGACAAGGAAAAAGTGGAGGTAATCAAACAATTGCCACCTCCTACAAGTGTAAAAGGTATAAGAAGTTTTTTGGGACATGCAGCTTTTTACTGTCGTTTCATTAAAGATTTTCTAAAATTTCAAAACCTTTATGCTTGCTTTTAGAACAAAATGCCCCTTTTACATTTGATGATTCATGTTTACAAGCATTTCAGGAACTGAAAGACAGGTTGATCAATGCCTCCATAGTTGTGGCATCAGATTGGAATGAGCCATTCGAGCTCATGTGCGATGCCAATGACTATGTCGTTGGAGCTGTACTAGGACAAAGACGTGGCAATGTTTTTCATACCATTTACTATGCCAGCCAGACATTGAATGAAGCACAACTAAATTACACTACTACCGAGAAAGAATTTCTTGCAGTTGTATTTGCATTTGATAAATTGAGATCTTACTTAGTTGGTAACAAAGTTATGGTGTATATAGATTATTCGACATTGAAATATCTCTCGGAAAAGAAGAATGCCAAGCCTGGATTGACCTGATGGACACTTTTGCTGTAAGAATTTGTTCTTGAGATTCGAGACAAGAAGGGGAGTGAAAACTTGGTAGCTGACTATCTATCAAGATTAGAACATCACCTCGGGGAAGGTAGAGTCACTGCCATTAGAGATGAATTCCTCGATGAATACCTGCTTGCAGTCGATTCCATGCTATGGTACGCTGACATAGTCAACTATTTGGTGAGTAATATCATGCCACCAGATCTAGCAAGAAATGCCAGGAAACATTTTTTGCTAGATGTGCGGTAGTACTATTGGGATGAGACATTTCTGTTTAAATACTGTGCCGACCAAGTGATTCACCGATGTGTACCATCCCTAGAAAAATGGCCAAAAAGAAATCTCAAATAAAGAAATCAAGAAAATTCTAAAAAAGATTGTGAATCCATCAAGGAAAGACTGATCCTTGAGACTAGAGGATTCTTTGTGGGTTTACAGAACAACCTTTAAGACTCCGTTAGGAACTTCTCTTTATAGGCTCATGTTTTGGAAGGCATGCCACTTAACAGTGGAATTGGTACATAGAGCTTATTGGGCAATCAAAAAGCTCAATATGGAATGGACAATTGTGGTAAAAAGCGTTTATTGGACACGAACGAGTTAAAGGAATTCAGAACACATGCTTATGAGAATGCGACTCTACAAGGAAAGAACAAAATGATGGCATGACAATAGGATCGTGCCAAGGAAATTTGAGGTAGGCTAACGTGTTTTGTTATTTAACTCAAGGCTAAAGTTGTTTCTAGGAAAGCTCAGGTCTAGATGGTCGGGACCCTTTAAAGTTGTGAAGCCATATGCTTATGGAGTAGTAGATATTAAGGATTTGAAGATGGGAACAATTTTCAAAGTAAATGGCCAAAGATTGAAACATTACTTGGAAGGAACTCAAAAGGTTGCCAAGGAGGTTGTCCTCCGGCAGAGGTACCGTGAACATCATCATCATGGTTTGATTTTTGTATATAGTAGGTTAGATGTTTTTTATTTTTAGTATTTTTCGTTTATTTTTTTTTTTTCTTTTAATTTTAATTTTGATTTTTCTTTTGCTGCGTTGAAAGGTTTTTCTTTGAGTAAGTGCAAGCTTTGTGTGCTAGGTAGAATGTTAGGGCAAGGGCTTGGCAAGGGGCGATTAAAAAACTGGAGGAAGGAATTTACACTAGCCGCCCAAGGCTTGATAGAGCGCGGCCCAAGAAGATAGTGAAATTTTTTGTTTTGGAAATTACCCTAGCTGCCTAAAAGTGATAAGTTGAAATTCAAAAATTTCAACCTAATCAACTTATCACTTCATCCCTTCTTTTTGCCCCATCTTATCACTTAACCTTAATCGATCCAAGGATTAAAACTTTTCACTTTTCTCTTTATTTTCTTTATCACGTAAGAAACCAAGAATCATTCTTCTTCTCTCGTAAAACCCTTTAGATTCTTCAACATATTCCCATGGCTTCCGTATCCATGCCATTTAAGATCTTTTTCAATGAGGAGATCCGCAAGAAACACGAAGAGAACTTCGCCTTAAGAACGTTTTGCTACAAGAAGAACTTCGATTTCAAGGACGAACCCAACTTGGGTTATTCAGCGGAGTTCATGGCGGTGGTGAAACAACACAAGTGAGGAGCTATTTTTCCAACAAAAGGGGGACATTTACTTTAACATTGTCCGGGAGTTTTATGCTCATCTCATGACTAAAGACTCATCTTTCTTGCTTATAAGAGGTACATGCGTTCGATTTGATGAAGGATCTATTAATACTTTGTTTAAATTGGATGGTGCAGATGAGAAACACTCTGAATTTATGGATTCTCTGGACGATGCCAATAGAAGGACGTTGTTGAAGGACTTATGTGAGCCCGTCACTACGTGGACTGTGTATCATCGATGGGCCATAGGACGGTGAAGCGACTGGCATTAAAGCCACAACCGAAAGGGTGGAATCACTTTTTGAAGGCAAACCTGATGCCAACCACACATAATGAAACTGTCTCGGAGGAAAGACTGGCACTGTTGCATTCAATCATCGTGGGTTGCAAGATCAACATTCGCCGTATCATTGTTGACGAAACCTATAAATGTGCCGGAAAGGTAATGTTAGTTTTTTTTTACCTTTATTGATTTCTAACATTTGCATTATAACGCCCCGATTTTGGGCCTAGAAGTTAGCCGGGTTAGGCTAGATGGCTCGTTAAGTTAGTTTTGAAAATTTAGGCTAGTTTCAGGATTAATTTGGTATAAATAGTTTTTGAGTAAAATTAAATATGGAAAAGTGTTTTTAAATCCTTATTTATTATATAAGTGATTTTAGTGGAATCAATTTTGGAAAATATAGTTTGGAAGTTTGACATTTTGGGACTAGTGACAAAAATGTAAAATATGTAAAACTGATTTTAGTGACAAAATTGTAAGAGATCAAGGCTTAGACTCTTTAGGGAGCTTTGACCAAGGCTCTAATTAAGACGTTTCCTTTTATTGGCTAGTTTTAAATGGTTTTAATAAATAAATAATTGGAGGGAATTAGTTAACCAATTTGTTTTCTCAAAATACATTTTACGTAACTACTTTCTTTTCTCATTTACTTTCTCTCAAATTCTCTCCAGCCAAACAACCATTTTCTCTTCAAATATTTAAGGTAAATATCTGATTTGTTTTATCTTTTTGATCTTAAATGATTCTTTAATGTTTTCTTAACAAAACCTTGTTGTTTAAACCTTGTTTTCTCATGTAAATCTTTGCAATTGAAGGAAAAGTCAGCATTAGAGGTAAGGTTTCATTCTTTCCCTCTAATGACATGTTCTTGATTGAAATTTTCAAGTTCTTGGTCTCTTATGATGGTTTTCTAATGGGTTTTGGTAATATGTTTATGGGAAATTGGTTTAATTGAGGTTTACTTGCCTAAATCCATGGATCTTTGCTTTTGATTGGTTTTGCTAGGTTTATAATGAGATAATATGATGATTATGTTGATTTGAGATGGAGATTTAAGTGATTTTGATAATAGAATCCCGGAACTAGGTAAATTGTTAGGTTTGGTTGTTGATATCCTTGGGTTGGTGGCTTGTTTATGCGGTTAATTGATTGCTGATGGTTCTTTAATGTTAAGGAGATGTTTTTGGATGTAAATTGATGTTGTTTAAGTGTAAATCTCGCTGGGTAATATCTGGAGATGTATTAGAAAGGTTTCGTCGATGTTTTCGGTTGCTTTTGTTGGGGAAAAGCTTGGTTGTTGAGGGAGGAAAGTGTTGTTATGTGTTGCTGGGGATTTTGATGCAAGGGAACGCATTAATCCTCTATTTTGGTTTGGTTAGAAGCAGAGGATGATGATCCGATAGCTTCGAAAGGTGTTGAGGAGGAGCCGAAAGCTTGATTTCGCCTCAGCAAGCCAAGCGAGGTGTAGTTGGTGAGTGGAAACATGGTTTTCAATTTTCTAAAGGTTTGAAGGTGATTATGGGAGTTTAGATTTAGCTTGAAAGGCTATTCTAAGTTCGAAAGTAAGTATGAAATGTTTCGCTCTTGGTTCTCGGCTTTTCCCATGGTTTTAATTGTTCATGCTCATGATTTGAAGTTGGATTTGTTACCTACTATTATGCATGTTTTTATGAATTGAGAAATGATTCATGTTATCCCATGAGATTAATTTATGGTTTTCAAGAGGTTTCACCTTGATGAGAAAATGCTATGCATTGATTTATGATTTAAAATGGGATATGTTATGGTTTATGTCGATGCATTGAAAAAAAAGTAGGTTAACATGGTTTTAAAGTATATATTGGCAAGTGATGATGCTTTTTAAGATCAGATATAATTGGTCGACAAATAGGATGAGAGTGCACTATAAAAATGTAGCAAAATTTGCATGTGCGTGTGTTCTTCGGCTCCACATTAGCGTAGCAACTATTGTGTTGAGGGTAACCGAAGTGTATTGTGGTGAGAGCAGCAAGCACCGCAGGATCTAAGTCATAGTGAGTGCAGCAAGCACCATGAGATCCGCCTTTTGGAGAGAGCAGCAAGCTCCATATGTATTGGTGGAGAGAGCAGCAAGCTCCATCAATGAGTATCTACATATCCGATGTGTTTATTATGGAGATTGCAACAAGCTCCATATGTATAGGGATGGCAAAGCAACCATCCGGATCACTTAAATGCCAATAAATGAGATCGAATCGAGCGAGTGACACGGGGAATATTAGAGTAAAACCCAAAAGTTTCACTTCAATAAACAACCTTTTTTTTCTTTTTATCTCTTCTAAATGCAAAATAGTTAACCTAAGCGTGAGAGAAAGCAACAGACAAAATCTCAACCCGATCGGGCGTCAAATCGACATCTGATTGCCCCAAATAGCGTTTAGGGACCATTTTGTAAAACCATCACTAAATATGGACTTAACTCGAAATTAAAGTTACCATCTTTTAATTAGTCAGGTTTTGATCCACCACATAAATTTTCAACTCATTTCAGCCATCCAAACTCATTGAATTGCACATACAAATAATCAAGGACTAAAACGCAAAGATTCAGAACTTCAAAAGTTGCCAATTAACCACTTTAACTAACAGGGTATCGATACGCCCAAGCACAGTATCGATACGGTCCTTTGTAATTTTAAAACCCAAATTCCATTAGCTCAAAACCGTATCGATACGGTCCGAATATCGATACACTTAGTCAATTTCTTCTTTAACCGTATCGATACGGTACATACTGTATCGATACACCAAGCATTTTTTAGCTTAACTATCAATACGCTTGGGCACAAAATGTCACTTTTTACTCGATGAACAATATATAAACCAATCTTAAACCCCTAGGCATGCTTCTAACACACATGCAACATATTTAGGAATCAAACCTTAGCCAAACAACAACAGAAACATCAACAAACCATGGCACCAATCATCATAGAGAAATCTATAGGCATGCTTCCTAAAACTACATCAAACCAAAGTCCACAAACCATAGCAAAGCATAAACCAAACATAATAGGCCATTTACAATCTCAATAAGGCAAAAAAAACTTGCCAAACCAGGGAGTTCCTCAAACATACACTCCCAAAACATCTAGGTATTCACCCATTGCCAATCCCATTACTATTGAAATGTTAAAACCATACTTGAGCTTATAGCGTTGAGTGAACCACTTCTCTTGCTTCCTTGCAGCCTGAACAAACTACTTTTCTGCATTGTTAAGAAAAGAGAGCGTAAGCTATATGCTTAGTGAGGGATGCTCAAAACAAAACCATAACAATGCACTATTGAAAAGCCATTTTCTTGTCAAACCATTTTCCCATCATGCTCTTAACAAAACTCATGCTTTAAAACCCATTAAAGCAAAACCATTAAACTCTTTACACATGTATCATGAAACTTCATGCTTTAAACCAAAGCAAATCTCAATGCAAACTTCACATGCTTAGGCATTCAAAACATATCTCAAGATATAGTCTCATGTATAAATCTCATATACAATTTCATTTCAAAACCATGATACATGTAATCTCATTTATTGGCATTTAAGTGATCCGGATGGTTGTTTCGCCATCCCTATACACATGGAGCTTGTTGCACTCTCCATAATAAACACATTAGATATGCGGATACTCATTGATGGAGCTTGCTGCTCTTTCCACCAATACTTATGGAGCTTGCTGCTCTCTCCATAAGGCGGATCTCATGGTGCTTGCTGCACTCACCATGACTTAGATCCCGTGGTGCTTGCTGCTCTCACCACAATACACTTCGGTTACCCTCAACACAATAGTTGCTACGCTAATGTGGAGCCAATATTCGGGTTGTTTATTGAAGTGAAACTTTAAGGTTTTACTCCAATATTCCCCGTGTGACTCGCTCGATTTTATCTCATTTATTGGCATTTAAATGATCCGGATGGTTGCTTCGCCATCCCTATACACATGAAGTTTGCTGCACTCTCCATAATAAACACATCTGATATACGAATACTCATTGATGGAGCTTGCTGCTCTCTCCACCAATTTCCACCAATATTTATGGAGCTTGCTGCTCTCTACATAAGGCAAATCTCATGGTGCTTGCTGCACTCACCATGACTTAGATCCTGTGGTGCTTGCTGCTCTTACCACAATACACTTCGGTTACCCTCAACACAATAGTTGCTACGCTAATGTGGAGCCGAAAAACACACGCATATGCGAATTTTGCTACATTTTTATAGTGCACTCTCATCCAATTGGTTGACCAATTATATCTGATCTTAAAAAGCATCATCACTTGCCAATATATACTTTAAAACCATGTTAACCTATTGTTTTCCAATGCATCAACATAAAATATAGCGTATCCCATTTTAAATCATAAATCAATGCATAGCATTTTCTCATCAAGGTGCAACCTCTTGAAAACCATAAATCAATCTCATGGGATAACATGAATCATTTCTCAATTCATAAAAACATGCATAATAGTAGATAACAAATCCAACTTCAAATCATGAGCATGAACAATTAAAACCATGGGAAAATACGAGAACCGAGAGCAAAACATTTCATACTTACTTCCGAGCTTAGAATAACATTTCAAGCTAAATCTAAACTCCCATAATCATCTTCAAACCTTTAGAAAACTGAAAACCATGTTTCCACTCACCAATTACACCTTGCTTGGCTTGCCGAGGTGAAATCAAGCTTTTGACTCCTCTGCAACACCTTTCGAAGATATCGGATCATCATCCCCTGCTTCTAACCAAAGGAAAATAGAGGATTAATGCGCTCCCTTGCATCAAAATCTCCAGCAACACATAACAACACTTTTCCCCTCAACAACCAAGCTTTTGCCTAACAAAAACAACTGAAAACATCGATGAAACCTTTCTAATACATCTCCAGCTATTACCCAGCGAGATTTACACTTAAACAACATCAATTTACATCCAAAAACATCTCCTTAACATTAAAGAACCATCAGCAATCAATTAACCGCATAAACAAGCCACCAACCCAAGGATATCAACAACCAAACCTAACAATTTACCTAGTTCCGAGATTCTATTATCAAAATCACTTAAATCAACATCTCAAATCATCATAATCATCATATTATTTCATTATAAACCCAACAAAACCAATCAAAAGCAAAGATCCATTGATTTAGCCAAGTAAACCTCAATTAAACCAATTTTCCATAAACATATTACCAAAACCCATTTGAAAACCATCATAAGAGACCAAGAACTTGGGAATTTCAATAAAGAACATGTCATTAGAGGGAAAGAACAAAACCTTACCTCTAATGCTGACTTTTCCTTCAATTGCAAAGGTTTACATGAGAAAACAAGGTTTAAACAACAAGGTTTTGTTAAGAAAACATTAAAGAATCATTTAAGATCAAAAAGACAAATCAAATCAGATATTTAC
The DNA here is from genome assembly GCA_019671005.1 of Hibiscus mutabilis. Classification (NCBI taxonomy): domain Eukaryota; kingdom Viridiplantae; phylum Streptophyta; class Magnoliopsida; order Malvales; family Malvaceae; genus Hibiscus; species Hibiscus mutabilis. Next base: position 29,177,171 of record CM033711.1, on the reverse strand, counting down.
CTTAAATCTTTGAAGAGAAAATGGTTGTTTGGCTGAAGAGAATTTGAGAGAAAGTAAATGAGAAAAGAAAGTAGTTACGTGAAATGTATTTTGAGAAAACAAATTGGTTAATTAATTCCCTCCAATTATCTATTTATTAAAACCATTTAAAACCAGTCAATAAAAGGAAAAGTCTTAATTATACTCTTGGTCAAAGCTCCCTAAAGATTCTAAGCCTTGATCTCTTACAATTTTGTCACTAAAATCAGTTTTACATATTTTACATTTTGGTCACTAGTCCCAAAATGTCAAACTTCCAAAATATATTTTCCAAAATTGATTCCACTAAAATCATTTATATAATAAATAAGGATTTTAAAACATTTTCCCATATTTAATTTTACTCAAAAACTATTTATACCAAATTAATCCCGAAACTAGCCTAAATTGTTGAAACCAACTTAACGAGCCATCTAGCATAACCCGACTAACTTCTAGGCCCAAAATTGGGGCGTTACAACTCTTCCCCACTTAAGAAATTTCATCCCCAAAATTTACCTGATGGAAAAAGGTAAGGAAACTGCTTCTTCATGTCATCCTTCCTCTCGCACGTAGCTTCCTCGACACCTCGGTGTCTCCATAACACTTTGACCAACTCAATGGTCTTCCCATGGAGCACTTTTTTGTCCACATCCTAGATTTTGACTGGTTCCTCATCATAAGTCAAATATGAATTCAACTCAACTTCCTCAATTGGCATAACATGCGACGGATTTGACTAATACCTCCGAAGCATGGATACATGGAAAACATCATGTATCTTTTCCAACTCAGGCGGCAACCTCAACCTATAAGCAACAGGACCAACACGTTCCAACACCTCATACAGTCTAATAAACCTCAGACTCAATTTAACTTTCCGACCAAACCTCATCACCTTATTCCAAGGCAAAACCTTCAAAAACACTTTATCACCAACCTCATACTCTATCTCCTTAAGCTTTAGATCCGCGTAAGACTTCTGATGATCCGAACCTTCCTTCAAACGATCACAAATGATCTTTACCTTCTCCATTGTTCCCTTACAGATATCCGGCAAGGAAACCAACTTTTGCCCCGCTTTTGCCCAACACAAAGGCATCCTACACTTCCTCACATACAAAGCCTCATATGGCGCCATTTATATTCTAGCATGATAACTATTGTTATAGGCAAACTCCACCAACAACAACTATTTCTCCCAAGAACCCTGGAACTCAATAACACAACAACGAAGCATGTCCTCCAAAACTTGGAAAACTCGCTCAGACTGTCCATCCGTTTGAGGATGATAAGATGTACTAACACTCAACCGCGTACCCAAGGCTCAATGTAAACATTCCTAAAACCCCGTGGTAAACCTCAGATCCCTATCCAAAACTATGGACTTAGGTACACCATGCAAACGTACAATCTCAGCGATATACAAATCCCCCAACCTTTCCAAGGTATACGTCGTATGCACTAGCACAAAATGGGCACACTTCGTCAAACAGTCCACAATCACCCAAATAAAGTTCTTCTTTGATGAGGTCAAAGGCAAATTGGACACAAAATCCATGGTGATTCTTTCCCACTTCCATTCCGGTATCTTCAACGGTTGCAACAACCCGGATGGAAACTGATGCTCAGTCTTCACACGCTGACAAACCATACACTTTCCCACAAAATCTGCAATATCTCTTTTCAACCCAACCCAATAGTACCCATCTTTCAACCCATGATACATATTGGTACTATACCATGATGCATAGCAAAAAGACTACTATGTGCTTCCTTCAAAATAGTGCGCCTCAACTCAACATCTTTCGGCACAACTATTCATCCCTTAAAGCACAAAACACCATCATCATTAAAGAAAAAATTTGTCGGATTACCCTTTGCAATATCCGAAACATGCGGTACCAACGAATCATCCTAAAACTGCTTCTTCTTGATCAACTAAATCAAGGAAGGTTTCACTTGTAGCTCAGCCACTAACCTACCATCACACGATACACTCAACCTTGCAAACATGGCCCTCAACTCTATATCCATCTTCCTACTAAAAGCATCGGCCACCACATTGGCCTTACTCCGATGATACTTAATCGATAGATCATAATCCTTAAGCAACTCCAACCATCTTCGTTGCCTAAGATTCAACTCCTTCTATGACATCAAATACTTCAAGCTTTTATGTTCCATATACACCACACATTTCTCACCATATAGGTAATGTCGCCATATCTTCAACGCAAACACCACCGCAACCAACTCAATATCGTGCGTGGGATAGTTGTGCTCATGCACCTTTAACTATCTTGATGCATAGGCCACCACCCTACCATCTTAAATCAACATATAACCTAACCCTACATAGGATGCATCGCTATAAATTACAAACTCTTTTCCTGATTCGGGCTGAATCAAGATTGGAGCTTGTGTCAAAGCTTCATTCAGCTTTTCAAAAGCTTGCTGCCTAGCCTCTATCCACTCAAACTTAACATCCTTTTGTAATAACTTGGTTAACAGGGCAGCAATTTTAGAGAAACCATCCACAAAGTGACGATTATAACCCGCTAAACCCAAGAAACTACGAACCTCTAATACCGAATTAGGTTGTTTCCAACTTACAACCGCTTCAACTTTCGAAGGATCCACACGAATTCCTTCCGCCGACACAACATGACCAAGAAACACCACATCTTTTATCCAAAACTCACATTTACTTAACTTCGTATAAAGCTGATTGTGCAACAAGGTCTGCAAAACAATCCGCAAATGTTTATCGTGATCCTCCTTGGTACAGAGTACACAAGGATGTCATCAATAAACACCACCACAAACTAATCTAGGAATTCATAGAACACTCTATTCATCATATCCATAAAAGCTGCAGGTGCATTCGTCAACCTAAACGGCATCACTAAAAATTCATAGTGTCCGTAACGGGTGCGAAATGTTGTCTTTGGCACATCTTTATCCTTCACTTTCAACTGGTAGTATCCCGATCTCAAATCTATCTTGGAAAACACCGTATCACCACAAAATCGATCAAATAGATCTTCAATTTGCGGTAAAGGATACTTGTTCTTTACCATCAACTTATTCAGTTGTCGATAGTCGATGCACATTCTCATAGTGCCATCTTTCTTCTTCACAAACAACACTGGAGCTCCCCAAGGTGACACACTAGGCTGAATGAACCCACGATCTAGCAACTCTTGAAGTTGCGTCTTCAACTCTTTTAACTCCTTGGGTCCCATGCGATACGGGGCAATGGACACCGGAGCCATATCCGTATACGTGTCGATACAAAACTCTACCTCCCTATTTGGTGGCAAACCAAGAAACTCTTCTGGAAACACTCCCGGATAATCATAAATTGTTCGGATATCCTGAGGACGTGCCTCCTTCATTATTTGGATTCATGACATACGCCAAGTATGCCTGACATCCTCCTTTCATCAACCTTTGTGCCTCCATCACTGAAACAACATTGGATAAGAAATTAATACTCTCACCCACCACCACAACTTCATAATCATCTTCAAGCTTTAACGAAACACGCTTGCTTTCATAATCTACCACAGCCCTATGCTCAGACAACCAATCCGTCCCAAGAATGACATCAAAACCATAGAAAGGTAACTCCATCATATCAACGACAAAACACATGTCCTTGAACCATCAACAGACAACTCCTAAACAACTTCTTAACCACAACTGTCTCACCAAAAGAACTAGTCACTTGCATACCCACATCCAAAAACTCACTCGGTACATCAAGCAACTATGCATGCTCGTGTAAGATGTATGAATGTGTGGAACTAGAATCAATCAAAGAAAGTAATGAAAAGGATTGCAAAGTAAAGGTAACTGTGATCACATTTGTGTCATTCCTTCCCTTGCGGTGTGCATACACCCTAGCCGGTCCACCTCCCTTAGGATGAACCGCCACAACATGCGCCACATTCCTTTGACAATCCTCCCTACGCTGAAAATTACCTCGATCGTGCCCACGGTCCCTTTGAGGCTCAATAGCACCCATCGGTGCTGATCTTGCTAATTGGGAACAATCACGCCTCATATGACCTTGCAAACCACAATTCAATCAACCTCTAGAATAACCCTACACTCTCCAGGATGTTGCCTACCACAACGACCACACTCAGGTGTACGAACCCCTGCGTACTGGCCCAACTGACCTTGGCCCACGTTACCGCCACGCCTCTACTCTAGAAGAAACCTCCTATCTCGCTGCCTCTTACTATGATTTTTACCACCACCAAACTCAGCAACTCTTTTTTCGAAACTAGAATTACCTGGGCGAGAGGACAAACCCAAACTTTGTTCAATGTCTTTGGCGCGAGTGACCAAGACATCAAAGTCTGAATACTCAAAAGCTAGCATATACATCTTCACTTCTTTCACCAAACCATATCGAAAGCGATCACATCTTTTCTGCTCATCGGGAACCAGTTTAGGGGCATACTGGCTCAACCTGACAAACTGAACTTCATACTCTGAAACTAAAATATTTCATTGTGCCAAGGCCATGAACTCTCGCTTTTTCTCATCTTGATAGTGAGTACCCAAATACTTCCTTTGGAAAGAAGCTCTTAAAAACTCCCACATAACATCCGCAGGTTCCATCCCCGCGATAGTGGTAGTCCACCACGAATAAGCATCACCCTAGAGCAAAGAAACTACACAACCCAGCTTACGCACATCCGTGCACTCCATCTATCCAAGAATTCTTTGGGTACTCTCAAACCATGCCTTGGAACCCTCCGGAGACAAACCTCTGAACTCAGTACCTCTCAGACTATGTAAACGCTCCAAAGGCAAACCAGGATTAGCCGCAGGTTGTGGCACAACTGCATGCATACCCGCCACTGCAGCCTGAAACGCTCCAGCAATAGCATGTATCAATATTGTCATGTCTCCCACAGCATGACCCTGGGCTACTTGGGGTCCAACACCCTCTACACCAACTCCAACTCCATCACCATCCGGAGGAGGAGGAGGCAGTGGTACCTCATCATCATGCTCTTCTTCCACCACATTACGCACATTCATCTTTTGCTCTCGTCTCGGTCCATATGAAAATAGAATGAATCTTTAGCATATAAAATGCAACATTAAAAATAGTTAGGCCAACAAGAAGCAATGGTCCAAGTCGCTCAAATCTTTTTAAAACAATTCTCTTTACACCAATAGTAATAGTGGCAATGGATACCCCAACATCTACCCCCAAATCATCACATAACATAACAACCAATATGCTATCAAACACCGTACATATCAAACATCAAGAATTCAACCATCTTACCTCCTAATTTTTCGTGAACCTAGCTCTGATACCAACAAATATAACCCCCTTAACCCGGTCTAATCGCAAGACAGAATCAAGTGAGTCACACAGGGAATATTAAAGTGAAACTTTTAGGTTTTACTCTAATATTCCCTGTGTGACTCGCTCGATTCGGTCTTGCGATTAGACCAGGTCAAGGGGGTTACATGCATGCACCATAGTGTGCCCAAGCTTGATACAGATAAAGCCCAAGAGACCAAGGGAACGACGATCACTCCTGCCCTATGGAAGCAACTCATTGCCAAGGAGAAAGGCAAAGAAAAGGCTTCTGAGTCTGTGCCAAAGGCCGAGGTGCCAAAGGCAGAACCTGCGACTCCAATGCCAACCAATTTAGTGGTGTTGTGACCATTTTTTAACCGAGTGTAAAAATAGCCTGATGATTAGTCTTTGAAAATTTGAGCTTTTGCCTTTTATTTATTTAATCTTGGAAAATTAAGTTTTTTATGTTAAATTGGATTTTTTTCCTTTATTTAATCTTGAAAACATTTTGGAGTCGCCACCTGTCACTTCGAGGTAGACCAGACACCATAAACGACCAAAGATTCATTTCTTTAAAATTTGGGTTCGAGAGTCGGTTACGTGTGGGGAAGGATTAGCACCCCCCACAAACACCCGTTAGCGGTACCTTTTAATTTTGCATGGCATTTTGGCATTTCAAATAACAATTTAAATTTAATTTAACCATAATTATTAACTGAATTTAAATTCCAAATGGAGATATCCTTTTATAGGAAAATACATTTTTAAAATGAATATGAGATTAAAAGCACCCTGTTAATAAGCACCTCATTCATATTCATAAAAATGTATTTTCAACATAAAAGATTTTTAATGCATGATTTATTATTATCTTATTTATTTTAAGTTCTAACTTAAAAAAGGCTCTAATTAATTAATTTTTTAGACTATGAATATTATTAAATCTAAAGGCCTTTATGAGACAATACCAATTGCTTGAATACCATCCATCTCAGAACCCTAAAATTTCATATAATATTCACTAACTAAATTGGTTATTCTAATTAATTAAAGTAATAATCCTAATTGAAGCTTTATTAATTAACTAAATCATTTATTTAATTTTAAGTTGTAATGTATGCTAAAGGTACCTTTTTAAGGCTAATGTTGAGATAACATCCCATTGCAAGCAAGTGGAACAACAACCAAATTTGAGCCCCTAAGTTTCCCCTTAACATACACATTAAATTGCTACAATGATCTTCCTAATTAATTAATTAAATCTTAATAAGAACATATGACTAAGACTTTAATTCTAACTTAATTAAACTAAGGTGTTTAAATTATCTAAGAAACATACTACATGCTATATTTAAAAACATGCATCATAAAAATAATTAAACAATTAAAATTAAATTAAAACAACTTAAAACAGGGTTAATTTGAAAGAAAAATTAAAGCTTTAATATCTTTATTTTATTAAAGAGGACTAAATTGAATATAATGGAAATTGGAGGGCAGAAATCAAAGAACCATATGAAAGGGCGCGGGTCGAGACCTGACCCGGTTCAATACGTGCGGACCCCCTTTGACCCGGGGTCCAAAATGTCGTCATTTCGAATAGGCTTTATAAAGTATTTTCCCCTTTTCACTCATTTCTGATAAAGCCCCCTCTTTCTAACTTCTTTCTCTTCCAAACTCTCTCCCCACAAACAACTTTAAACCCATAAAAGCCAACCAAAATGGATCGAAAACCTTAGATTTTGGATGGTGTTCATCCATGTTCATCCAATTTTGGATGAACACCATAACTCCGACCACAAACCGCCGCCATCACGGCCACTCAATCCTCATCCGTCGTGCTCCAATCACTGGCAAATTGTTCTTCGACCACCACATTTCTCCGTCGACCATCGCAAGGTGAACACCGACCACTATAAGGTGAACATCGGCCTCTATCGCTGTTTGAAAGCCAAAATCTCCTAAAAATTCTAATTTTAAACCCTAAACCTAGATCTAAAACCCGATTCAATCAAATCGCCCCTCTTCCCCACTTAAAATCTATCTGCCCATACCCAAATCATTTTCAACTCCGACCATGACTATAACCTCTTCGGCCACCATGATAACCACTACATCAAATAGAAACCAGCCATCGTAAGGTAAGATTTCAGTTCCTCTTTTGATTTCAGTTTTTACTCTCTGATTTACTTGCTTTTTTAGTTTCGATTTATTAACATTTTCTCTGTTTACTTTGTAGGAAATCAAAGAGAAAGATGAAAATATACCTTCAATGGTGACACTGGCGGTTTGGCTTCTTCTCTGGTGAACACTCATCGCTCTAGTGTACGACGACGGTTAGGCTTTTCGGCGTATGTTCATATCTACGGCGGCCAATCGGATTCCCCAAGTGGCATCTCAGCTTCATGCAATAGTTCGGACCCCCAAGTGGCTTTCTCTCTCCCTTTTTATTATATTGTATTTATTATTATCTAATTAATGATGGCTAATTATTGGTCATCCCTTCCATTGACACTCTCTCTCTTTTATTTATAGGAGGTTGTCCTGGTGATGTCACAAATGACATAATCCCAATGACGTCATAGACAGCTGGATCTAGATAAGATTGAAGAAACACATATTCATGTCATCTGATTTTGACCAATGGGCACTTGACATGTGGCGGTTTGGGGGGAAAATCTGATCTTGGATGAATTTGTGTTTCTTTGGTTGTAAAATATCAAGTTTAAGTGGGAAATAGATGTATCAGGTTGGGAACTTGGGCTTTGTATTGGGATTTAAGCTTTTATCATGTAAATGAACATTTTTGGACTATTTAGATTGTATTATTTATTTATGGTTTATTTATTATAGCTTTATTTATAGAGAAAATATACTATTTAGGGGTGCCTGGGTAAAATTCGGGTATTACAGCTACCCCTCTTTGCTCATTGCTGTGGAACGGGAATTGGGCAAAGATTGCAAAGACACAAATTTTACCTGAACCATCTGACCATTGCACGTCCACTCTTCTTCCTCTCTAGAAAGCTTGAATAAGTTCTTCTCATTAGGAACCTCCCAATCCTTTTGTCAAAGGTAACCGCAAAGTCTGAATTAGTTCTTCTTATTATGAACCCATTCATTCTTCTTGGAAATGTTAGGCCACCTTTCTGTAAAGGCGTCGAACAAGCAAGTTCTTCTCATTAGGAACCCCTCATTCTTCTTTGAAAACATTAATCCACCTTTATGTAAAGACGTCGAACAAGTAAGTTCTTCTCATTAGGAACTTTTCATTCTTCAAAGGGCAAACTCTTCTCATTACGAGTTCTTCATTTTTTGTTAGGCAAACTCTTCTCATTAGAGTTCTTCATTCTTTATTGGGCGAGTTCATCTCATTAGGAACTCTATAATCTTTGCTGGGGTGAGTTCTTCTCACTAGGAACTTTGTATTCTTTCCTAGGTGAACTCTTCTTATTTGGAGTTTTGTATATTGGAGTATGCCCAAAGACCAATCATGAGATGGTTGTAAAAGACATACTTATTTATCTTGTTTATTAATATAAAGCCATTATTATTATTTCAATCTTATTCTGTGTATCTATAAATAAACTAAATTATAATAAAGTCCTTAGAATAATATAGTTATTCTTGAATTCCTTAGTCAAGAATTATTGTGGGCTTGGACAACAATAATGTATTAAGACTAATATGTAGTTGATTGATGACAAAGTGTTGTCATTGACATGGAGATGTCAAAATCAATACATAAGTATGTGTTAGGGAACAACATACTGGACTACCCGCTATGAGCATGTTTCTTGGATTATTATGTGACATTCACAACATTTCTTATGGTGATAACTACATGTATGATCCTTAGACTTGAGATCATCATTATTTCAACATCGTTAGTGACATATTTTGATACGGTCAAACATGTGTCGTAACTGACTACACTATAAAGACTAATATTGGATATGTCATAATTCATGTAGCGAAATCTGGTTGATCAAGATAGGATTTGTCCCTCCTACATAATAGGAGTAATATCATAGGCCACTTGATTGAGTGAGACTAGAAAATGCATGCCCATGCTCGACTAAATTGATATGGGATATCATAATTATTCATTTATAATAGTCTACTCAAGATATCAAGAAACATTAGATGGACTATACAAGTGTGACTAATCTATGACTTGTGTCCGATCTAGATATGATGACAAAAGGATGAAATACATAAAAGAAGTTAATCACGGAAAAAGGTTAAACCGAATCACGATTTCATCTAACTTAGGTAGCAATGATGTATTGCTAGATGCCACTCATTGCTTGTAATATTAGAATTATTCTGGATATTACTGCTAACGTTACATGAACCTACAAGGGTCACACCCTATGATTGAAACGAACAAATATCGATTAGATAGCATGTGTACAAACTTGTTGTGCACGTAATTAGTGAGAAACCAAAATTGTTATAATTATTGTAATTATGGATAATTTCATTTATATATATGTTAATATTTGATAAGTTATTGTAATTATCAAATATTATTAAAGTATATATATCTCTAAAAGAAACCTAATTAAAGTAGAATCAGATTCTACATATTTAATTATAATCGGTTAAATATATTGTATATTTAAGAATCCGAATTTAATTAGAATTAGGTTTTTAAATGCTATATAAAGGCATAAGGTCTAGCAGCCATTTATCCCTCATTTTTGAAAAACCTCTCTAATAGTTAGAGAAGAGAAAATATTGTTCGTTTTATTCGGGTGGACTGCGTAGAGGTCGAAACGCTATTGTGACGACTCAGATTTGATTTGGTTATTTCGAATTCCCTACGGATTTTCAGATTCCAGATTTATTAAGGTAACATTTCATCCTTTATCACCCCTAATTCTTCCGTTATACATGGATCACTGGTGGATTACGCCGGATAATTTTTTCGCTGCGTCATGGGGTGTACTGGCGTTTCCCAACTGTGGTATCAGAGCGACTTGTACGATACGAATTCAGACTTAAATACTTAGATGTTTTTTTATGAGATGCATGTTTTAATTTTTCTGTTTTGACGAGTATGTGATGTTTGTGCGAAATGTAGAAATTGAATCCAGTCGTGATTAATATGTTAATCTGTTTTAACTAGTTTTTAAATTTTTTTGTTAAGTGTTAATCATATGTTTGTTGCTGTAAGCTTTTGATAATCATATGTTAATAGTTTACATGATGAATATACGGTTAAGATAGCAGATCATTTTTGGCAGAGGAATAATGGTTGTTCCAGAGTGAAAACGTTAGGGATTGAAAAATCCCAAAAACACGAATCTGTTGATAAAAGTTATCAAATCGTGAGGTTTTTCCATAGTAATCGAAGTGCCAAAAATAAAAATTTTCCTGGCAGATCTAGGGCCGCTAGGTTCGCACTCTATGGGCGGACTAGACGGCCCCGAATCTGCCGGACCGCGTAGGCAACAAAGGTCGTAGGAACTATTTAGGTAATCTTAATTAACATGATAAAACATGTGTATGTTTTGGATGATATTCACGGTGTTTGAAATGCATGGTTATAGCCCAAATAGCCTATTTACTTTGGTTTTATATAAATACGGCCTGTGTGTCGTGCCTTTCTTTCTTCTATTGTAATTATCTTCTCATCTTACTCCATCTTATGTAAAACGAGTTTCTAAAAAATTGTAATATTTACGGAGAAAGCGTGGACCAAAGGAGCAGACTGATGAGCCGATCAAAGGTGGATTAGGTGCTTGAGAAGCAAGTTCTATCTTTAGTAAATTTAGTTCTCCCATTGGCTTGGGATGGGTCAGCTTAGTTTTAAGGGCTATAACCATTGCATTTATATTTACTGTTTCACATGTATGTGATACAATGTATGTTTTTAGCATGATGGTAAATGATTAGATCATAATAGAATGGTGAGATTAATATAACAAAAAACCCTTCATATTTAATTAAAATTAGTCATCCAATATTAGCCCTCATTAAAACCTCGATCGGTACTATGTAGGTTTTGCCAAAGCAAAATACTTAGATCTATCCTGGTTAAACACGAAGAATAAGCAAGTGATATTCACTGGTAGTAATATTGGTTAAACTAGGTTGTTCTAATAAGATTAGAAACCTAAAGACTAATGATTGTTCAAGAACTTTGGTGATTGAAAAACAATATGAAAGTGCATGTCTAGGATTGGTTCTTTGAAAGACTTGTTATTTAAGCGTGCCCAGTACACCACTCTCTTACATAAGTTACCTACCTGGTGCACTGTTCATTATTGTTCTTTCTATTATACCATATGAACTTTTGTTTTGGAAAAATAGTTGTTCATCAAATATAGGAATTACATGAGATGTAATTAGCAAGTGTTGCTTACCTAAATAATTGAATTCTAGGAGTAAAGCCAAAGCTGACTTAGAATAAAATGAAATATGGATCTTTACCCACTAGAAATATTTTTAGCAAGTTTTTCGATTTCAAGGGTTTTTAATAGTGGGAATGTTATTATTTTATAAACATGATAAATAGGTACTTATAAAACTTATTTTATCGTTGTAGATTTATGGCAAACACATTATCATTGTGATCCGTCCTTGAGAATGACAAATTAAATGGCTTGAACTTCCTTGACCGGTTTCGCAATTTGAAGATTGTCCTCAAACAAGAACAAAAACTAACAGTCATCGAAGAACCTGTCCCTAAAAAGCAAGCAGATGATGTCTCTAAAGATGAATTGGAAGCCTCTAAAAAATACTCAAGTGACATGGTAGATTTCAATTGTTTGATGCTTGCGACCATGACCCCTGAGCTTCAAAAGCAACATGGGAACATGGTTCCCTATGAGATGGTTAAAAATCTCAAGGAATTATGAGGGGCAAGCTCGTCAAGAGAGGTATGAGACTTCTAAGGCTTTGTTTCGATGCAAGATAGTTGAGGGAACTCCAGTGAGAACTCGTGTTCTCAAAATGATAGGGTATATTCAGACCCTAGAAAAGTTGGGCTTCCCTCTAAGTGTTGAATTGGCTACTGATGTTATCCTGCAATCGTTGCCGGATAGTTTTAATCACTTTGTTCTTAATTTCAATATGAATGAAATTAACAAATCGTTGCCCCAGTTGGTTGGCCTGTTAAGAACAACAGAGAACAACATGAAAAAGGTTGGCTGTAAACCTATTCTGATGGTCCGAAAAGATAACAAAGAAGGAAAGCCCAACACCAAGGCAAAGCCAAAGCCCAACAAAGGAAAGGCTGCATTGAAACCCAAAGGAGGAGTTGCAAAAGAAGGAAAGTGTTTCCATTGCAACAATGTTGGACATTGGAAGAGAAACTGCCCTGCCTATCTTGAGGACATCAAGAAGGCAAGAGAAAATGGACAGTCCGGATCAGGTATTTATGTTATTGATATTAATATATCAACATCTACTTCTTGGGTATTAGATACCGGTTGTGGTTCTCGCATTTGTACTTCTGTACAGGGACTAACAAGGAGTAGAAAATTGGCAAAAGAAGATATGGACCTACGAGTTGGAAATGGAGCAAGAGTTGATGCATTAGCTATAGGAAGATATACTTTGTCATTACCTAGTGGACTTGTTTTAGATTTAGAGGATTGTTATTTCATACCTAGTTTGACTAAAAACATTATTTCAATTTCTTGTTTGGACAAGATTGGTTTTGAGATTATTATTAAGAAAAATAGTTGTTCTTTTTCCCTCAATAATGTTTTTATGGTACGGCTCAATTAATCAATGGCCTCTATATCTTAGATCAAGACAATTCCATATATAACATAAATACAAAAAGATAAAAAAACAAATGACTCTAATCAAACATATCCCTGGCATTGTCGCTTGGGTCATATAAGTGAGAAACGTATATCAAAACTTCATAAAGATGGATTTTTGGATTCTTTTGTTTTCGAACAATTAGATATTTGTGAACCTTGCTTAATGGGAAAAATGACCAAATCACCGTTTGACGATAAAAATGAACGAGCAAGTGATTTATTAGGTCTAATACATAGTGATGTATGTGGACCGATGAATACACAAGCCATATGAGGGTTTCAATACTTCATTACTTTCACTGATGACTTCAGTAGATATGAGTACGTTTACCTAATGCATCATAAATCTGAAGCCCTTGAAAAGTTTAAGGAATTTAAGAATGAAGTACAAAACCCATTAGGAAAGAGTATCAAAGCTCTTTGATCAGATCGAGGAGGAGAATACTTAAGCCTAGAGTTTGATGAAATTCTTAAAGGATGTGGGATTGTCTCACAACTTATACCTCCAGGTACTCCACAACACAATGGAGTCTCTGAAAGGAGAAATCGAACATTGTTAGACATGGTTCGGTCAATGATGAGTCATGCTGATCTTTCCTTCTTTTTGGGGACATGTGCTAGAAACAACTGCTTTCACACTAAATCGTGTTCCATCTAAATCGGTTCAAAAGACATCATATGAGATGTGGACTGGGAAATGTCCTAGTATGTCTTTTATGAAAATTTGGGGATGTGAAGTTTATGTTAAACATCAGATGTCTACAAAACTCAAACCTAAATCTCATAAGTGTAATTTTGTAAGGTATCCTAAAGAAATAAAATGATACTATTTCTTCAATCCATCTGAGAACAAAGTGTTTGTTGCTCGAACGAGAGTCTTCCTTGAAAGAGAATTTATTTTTAGAAAAGGAAGTGGGAGAAATATTGAACTTGGGGAAATTTAAGATCAACCACAGATCACTGAACCAGAGATTGAACAACAACAAGTTCCACAAATAGTTGAGGAACATCCAATAGTTCTTGAAACACAACCACTGCGAAGGTTTATGAGAGGATGCAATGCGCCTTGAGAGAGATGGATTTCTTGTCACATTGCATGGAGATGTTCTTCTCATGGAACAAGATGAGCCTAAGACTTATCGGGAAGTAGTGGAGAGCCTAGATTTGAGAAATGGCTAGAAGCCATGAAATCTGAGATGGATTCCATGTCAGAAAACCAAGTATGGACTTTGGTTGACCCACCCGAAGGAATTAAGCCCATAGGGTGCAAATGGGTTTTCTAAAAAAAAAAAACTAACATGGATGGCAATATACAAACATACAAAGGGCGATTGGTCGCTAAGGGATTTCGTCAAATTCATGGTATAGACTATGATGAAACCTTTTCCCTTGTTGCTATGTTTAAATCTATCCAGATATTGCTTGCAATAGTTGTATATTATGATTATGAAATCAGGCAAATGGATGTCAAAACCGCTTTTCTTAATGGAAAATTAGATGAGGATGTGTACATGACACAACCTGAGGGTTTTGTCGATCCAAAAGATGCCCTATAAGTATGCAAGCTACAAAGATCCATTTATGGGTTGAAGCAAGCTTCTCAAAGTTGGAATCTTCATTTTAATGAGGCAATCAAAGAGTTTGGTTTCATTAAAAATGAAGATGAGCCATGTGTTTTCAAGAAAACTAGTGGGAACACTATTACATTCTTGGTATTGTATGTGGATGACATACTAATAATAGGAAATGAAATACCTACCTTACAGTCTGTAAAGACTTGGTTAGGAAAATGTTTTTCTATGAAAGACTTGGGTGAAGCAACCTACATAGTAGGAGTCAAGATCTATAGAGATAAATCAAGACGACTTCTAGGACTAAGTCAAAATACATATATAGATAAAGTATTGAAAAGATTTAGTATGGAAGAATATAAAAGAGGATTCTTACCTATGAGACATGGTATTTCGCTCTCGAAGGAAATGTATCCTTCAACACCTCAAGAGAGAGAGCACATGAGTAAGATTCCATATGCTTCGGCCATTGGATCTATCATGTATGTCATGCTATGTACACATCCGGATGTATCATATGCACTAAGTATGACAAGTCAATACCAAGTAGATCCTGGTGATGGTCATTGGGTTGCAGTCAAAAACATCCTTAAGTACTTAAGAAGAACTAAGGATACATTCTTTATGTATGAAGGTGAGGAAGAGCTAAGTATAAAAGGTTATACTGATGCAAGCTTCCAAACTGATAAGGATGATTCTCGATCGCAATCGAGTTTTGTGTTTTGCCTTAATGGAGGTGTTGTAAGCTGGAAAAGTTCAAAGCAAGATACAGTAGCAGATTCTACAACAGAAGTTGAGTATATTGCAGTAAGCGATGCTGCAAAAGAGGTTGTTTGGATCAAAAAGTTCATATATGAACTAGGGGTCGTGCCTAGCATATCAAATGCTATAGATTTACGTTGTGAAAACAACGGAGCCATCGCACAAGAAAAAGAACCCAGATCTCACTAGCGATCCAAACACATACTTAGGCGTTACCATCTCATTTGTGAAATCATTGATCGGGGAGATATAGAAATTTGTAGAGTACCAACAAATGGCAATATCGCCGATCCACTAACAAAGCCTCTGACACAATAGAAGCATGAACGTCACATTAAGTCTCTTGGTATTAGATACATGAGTGATTGGTCTTAGTGCTAGTGGGAGATTGTTTGAGTATGCCCATAGACTAATCATGAGATGGTTGTAAAAGACATACTTATTTTATCTTGTTTATTAATATAAAGCCATTATTATTATTTCAGTCTTATTCTGTGTATCTATAAATAAACTAAATTATAATAAAGTCCTTAGAAAAATATAGTTATTCTTGAATGTCTTTAGTTAAGAATTATTGTGGGCTTGGACAACAATAATGTATTAAGACTAATATGTAGTTGATTGATGACAAAGTGTTGTCATTGACATAGAGATGTCAAAATCAATACATAAGTATGTGTTAGGGAACAACATACTGGACTGACCCGCTATAAGCATGTTTCTTGGATTATTATGTGACAGTCACAACATTGCTTATGGTGATAACTACATGTATGATCCTTAGACTTGAGATCATCATTATTTCAACATCGTGAGTGACATATTTTGATACGGTCAAACGTGTGTCGTAACTAACTACACTATAAAGACTAATATTGGATATGTCATAATCCATGTAGTGAAATATGGTTGATCAAGATAGGATTTGTCCCTCTTACATAATAAGAGTAATATTATAGGCCACTTGATTGAGTGAGACTAGAAAATGCATGCCCATGCTCGAATAAATTGATATGGGATATCATAATTATTTGTTTATAATAGTCTACTCAAGATATCAAGAAACATTAGATGGACTATACAAGTGTGAGTAATCCATGACTTGTGTCCGATCTAGATATAAGGACAAAAGGATGAAATACATAAAAGAAGTTAATCACAAAAAAAAAGGTTAAATCGAACCACAATTTCATGTAACTTAGGTAGCAATGATGTATTGCTAGATGCCACTCATTGCTTGTAATATTAGAGTTGTTCTGGATATTACTGCTAACGTTACATGAACAAACAAGGGTCACACCCTATGATTGAAACGATCAAATATCGATTAGATAGCATGTGTACAAACTTATTGTACACGTAATTAGTAAGAAACCAAAATTGTTATAATTATTGTAATTATGGATAATTCAATTTTTTTATATATATATATGTTAATATTTGATAAGTTACTCTAATATCAAATATTATTAAAGTATATATATCTCTAAAAGAAACCTAATTAAAGTAGAACCAGATTCTACATATTTAATTATATTTGGTTAAATATATTGTATATTTAAGAATCTGAATTTAATTAGAATTAGGTTTTTAAATTCTATATAAAGGCATAAAGTCTAGCAGCCATTTATCCCTCGTTTTTGAAAAACCTCTCTAATAGTTAGAGAAAAGAAAATATTATTCGTTTCATTCGGGTGGACTACGTAGAGGTCGGAACGCTATTGTGATGACTCGGATTCAATTTGGTTATTTCGAATTCCCTATTGATTTCCAGATTCCAGATTTATTAAGGTAACGTTTCATCCTTTATCACCCCGAATTCATCCGTTGTACATGGATCACTGGTGGATTACGCTGGATAATTTTTTTGCTACGCAATAGGGTGTACCGATGTTTCCCAACACCGTATTCTTTGTTGAGTGAACTCTTCTCATTAGGAGCTCTTCATTTTTTGCTAGGAATGTTGATTCACCTTCTCTTCTGGGGAAAATTAAACTATTTCTATCTAAGGTGCCTCGATCTTTCAGTTTGAAGCTCATATCAACTCTTTTGTTCGTCTTCCTCTATCAATTGATCTTCTTCTATGTTCGAAATGTGTATGTGACCAATTAAACTGTAAGTTTTCTTTATTTGAACAATTGATCACATGTTATGTAAAAAAATTAAATTACCTGCATACACCATGTCATAGAAAACAAGTCCCAATCTCTGAATGATTGAAGATGGATTACCGAATAATTTCATAACAGTAGGCACAACCACTTCCAACAATGATGGTGTGCGAGTTCCTCCAACAAGAACGACGAAGCCAACATCGACCTCATTAACCACAACCAACACAACAAGTGAAGCATCAGCATGACCAATGTGTCTAAAGAAAGAGTGACCATTTCACAAGCAAATCATAAGCGTCAAAGCTGGCGTACAAATCGAAAGTGCAAGGATGTACTTTCTATATAATGAGTTCACCAATTCTAATGACATGGATGTGGGAAATGTTGGGCCAATCTTTGCCTTTTTCCTTTTTCAAATGTTCCTTCAGCAATGGACAAATGGGTAAGAGAGTAAAAGAACGTCATGTCCGGCAAGGAATGAAGCTTCCGACAGTTGATCTTTAACTGGAAAAGAGAAGTGAGGTGTTGAAGGCCCTTGCACTCCAAACGTTCAAGATTATGAAGATTATAGATGGTGAGATATGTAAGAGAAGAGGGAAACATATGTTCATCTGGAAAGCATTCCATCTCCAATTCTGAACGTGAGATTACCAAATATGTAAGTGAAAAGAGTGTTTGCAAACTCCATTCCCTTTTCATGACCATGCTCCCAGTTAGTTTATCACTCTTATTGATAGTGATATCTTAGAGTTTAGAGGGAAAACCTACTTTCAGAACTGATTCTATTTCTGGACAGTTTCTTATTGACAAATACACAAGGGATGGAAAGACGGAGTTCATTTGCCCCGACAACGACTTCAAGCTCCAGCATTCCCAAAGCTTGAAGGAGGTTAGATTGGTGAAGGGTAGTCCTTCTTCAATTTGAAAATATATCAAATTGTGGCATGAATAGATACTCAAAGAATTCAAACATGTCGGATGATGGCGGTGACAGCCCTCTAAAGCACCAATAGACTTCAAGTCTTCACACCCCCTTATAGAAACACACTTTACCATAGGAAATAATCGTAATGGAAATGATGATACTAGTGGATGAAAATTCTCATCACTTATCGACAAGGATTTGAGGGTTGTATACAAGAAGATTTTAGAGTAATCCAAGACCTTGTACACTGTGCTGTTCAATTCCTTCAGCGTAATAGGCACATTAACTTCAGAAAGGGATATGATATCAGCACAATCTCTCATGATTAACTTGTCAAGATGGGTGCATTGTTGCAACATCTGTTCCAACATGGAACCATTCATGGTTGAACCTCCAATTCGAAACTCTTGAAGCCCACAAGGGAATGACTACAATTGTAAATTTGTAATGCAACACATCTCTCTAACTCAAGTTGGCAAACACTTGATGCCCTTGGAAAAGCACCTCCAAGGTTTCCACAACCATTAATCACAAGTTTCTTTAGAGAAATGAGGTCTTTCGGCAGAGACTTGGTTAGCTTGGGACAATCTCTAATGTTCAACTCTTGCACAATAGGGAATGCTTCACAACTCCAACAAAACCATTCTTCCTACTCGGACATGTTCTCAAAGCATAGAAATGCAAGAGATCCGAATGGTTTGGTCGAAATGTGTCCATTCCCGTAGAACTCATCACCCATTGTGACTACTCCACTAAACCCTAAAATAGTGAGAGAATGCAAAGATGATAATTGACCAACAAGTGGCAAAGAGTAGCAAAATTTGCAATCTCTTAAGCGCAAAGATACAATGTTTGAGAAGGAAGAATGCCCCCACCCATTCCGGAAATCTTGTGCCATTATAGCTCATAATAACAAGACCCTCCAAGTTTAAATGAGGCTCCAATTTTTTAAGAACTTCTCTGTCATGCTTTGAATCACCATATTATATTTTCCCCATATCAACTCGAACTTCTTGATATTTATCTTATCCTTCAATTGGGCATCTTTGGCATCCATTGCACATGCAACAGTTTTTAGACCTGAAATGGCAAGTCTTCCACGGAGATGCTTCAGCTTTCCCAGCTCATTAATGCTTGAACCATTCTGACTGCCTAGAACATAATCCGTTAATATTTGAAGATCATTCAACTCACCCAATACCTTTAGCATCCTCGCTAAGTGTGTTCCCCTAACATCAAGATAATGCATGTTGACCAACCTCCTCATGTCTTTTGGCAACTCAATAAGTTTGAAGCAGTTTTGCAATGTTAAGGTCTGCAAATTATACAATGTACTAAGAGAGTTTGGCAACCTTTTGATTGATGTTCCTGAGAGATCCAAATTTTATAAATGCTTCAAATTACCGATTTCTTCCGTCAATTTATAGATTTTAACATACTTAGCTAGAGAAAGAACCCGTAAGCTCGACTTCACCAACAAATCATGCATCAGCACATTGGTAACATACTTAGACCAATAGAATGATGAATTGAGAGTTAGGAATGTGCGCAAAGCTTTTGATTTAGGTAAAGTCTCAAATTTTTTTTGCAGATTATATGCTTCTCGAACATTGGACAAATGACAAGTCCTTTAAGTTATTTCGACAGAACCACCACTACTTTATAATCTGCCAACAAATTCTCCGGTTACAGATTTAGCCAAATCGCTAATGAGACCATGCATGATGAAACAGGATTTCTTACGTTTCGATTGTTGAAAAAATAACCTCAATGCTAAATCTTTGAAGCACTCACTGCCCCGTTCCTCCACATCTATGTTGCCATGGGAATACTCTAACAGACCTTCAGCCATCCATAATCGGACTAGTTCTTCCTTTTGAAATTCATAGTCTTTAAGGAAAATCGAACAATATGCAAAACAATGCTTCAAATGAGACAGAAGATAATAATAACTTAATATCAGTTAGATGCATCATTTGGTATGTCCCAAAAATTGATCTGTAATATTCTGTTCTATTTCGCGGTGTCTAGCTTGCATCGTAGAAGGCCTCCGAGAGTTTTTGCAGCGAGAGGTAGACCATCACATCTTTTAACAATCACGTCACCGATTTCCATCAGATTCAGATGACTGCTTGGGGTTGCATCAACAAATACATGCTTTGCAAATAACTTCCAACAATCATCATTTGACAAGTTTGAAGATAATAAGTTAGAACAGTCCTCATAACTGAGGCAACACTTTCATTACGAGTCGTCACAATGATCTCACACTTTTTTTGCCGTGTAATTGAAAGGAATTCAGAGCTCCTCCCAGTCGACATAGTTTTTGTTCCAGACATTGTCCAAAACGAACATAAATCTCTATCCCGACACTATGTCCTTGAGTTTAAGCTGAAGCTGGTTTAAGTTGTGGCTATCATTATTTCCACGAGTGATCTCTTCAACAAGGGCTTTGGTGACATTGAAAACGTCAAATTCTTTAGAAACACACACTATGCCTTAATTCAAACCATTCATCCACCCTCGGGTCATTGTCGATCAATTGAGCAAGAGTGGTTTTTCCCAAACCACCCATACCAACAATTAGAATGACATCTATACAATTTCTAGAGTGCAACAACCCCATTAATTCTTCTTTTTAACCATCTCTACCATAAACACCAAACTCGTCCACCAAAGAAGTTGCAGGTGATCTTCCAAAGGCATTTTCTCTCATACAATTATCTTTCAAACCAAGAATGTCATTTTGATTGACTAGATACTCTAATCTCCCAAGGATGTTCTCCAGCTTTGACACCATCCCTTCTTTGAAAGGATTTAGAGAAGAGAAAAAAGGAAGTCACCTGTTTAATGGTAGTTTGCTCCTCGAATTCCACCTTCTATTGAAGAGCTTCGGTGTTAATTTCATCGACCAGGTCATATGTATCATAAAGAGCATCTTTGAGCTTAACTTTCCAGCTTCTGACGTTTGAGTTGTTAATTTGCTTGGTTTTAGCACCATCAAACACGGCTTTTATCGACATCAGGGTGGCTTCAGTTTCTTTAGTAGCACAGCTTCAAGCTTCTTTCCCTTGATAAAGCTGGAAACACCCGAAGAAACATTCCGATCGAGCAAAATTTCTATGGATGCCAAGAGCAATGATTCACCCACCAAAGCCATTTTCTTTGCCAAAAAGAAAGAAGAAGTTAGAAGAAAGAACAAGAAGAGAATGATTACAAAAACAATGGAAGAAAGAGTTTGTAATGTGAAGAGAATTACTTTAGAGAGAAATCCAATTAGCTAGCCATGGTCAAGGATAAACATGGTGTCAAGTCAGTGCCCAACAAATTGCCGTAAAATTTCCGATTCTCAGGCACTTATCTCGGGTTTATGTAGTTGCGGTTGCGTGCACACCAGCTGCTGTGGCCACGCCCTCGAGCTCCGTTTTGCATAACCAAAATTAAGGCGTAAATGAGACAAGACATATCACGAGCTACTTGAATTTGACTCACTCATTATTGGATTCGACTAGACTCAAATCGAGCTCGAACTCAACTAGATTTGTTAACGAGTCGAGTCACTTGATACCTGACTAGAAAAGTTCACAATTTAGTCGAGGTATAATATACTAAATTTTTTTTTATTTTTTAAGTTAAAAGAAACTCCAATGAAAAAGTTACCCTAGCAATCGCCTTTTTTTCTTTCTAGTATCTACATTTTTTTTTCATCTTTACGTAATCAGTGTCGAAATTAATGTTAGTACTATTTATTGACCGTCGGTATCTTTCTTTTCATTTATTACGATTTTTATTTTTAATTTTTAAATTCAATAATTTTATCCTTATGATACACTTTTTCTACGTTTTGGTACATATTCTCTACTTTGTTCGATCACGCTTACACACCCCATGGCGCATTGGAAAAATTATCCGACGATTACAACCAAAGATCCATGTAAGAAGAACGAATCGGGTGAATAAGAGAGAAGAATTACCTGTTTAAAATCTGGAATTTTGAATTTAGAAGAGATAGATATCCAATTACGATTTTACGATGTCGATTCCTAAGCCGCAACGATAACGCTCCGACCTCTACGTACTTCACCCAATTGAAACGAGCATATAAAACTCTCTAAACTATTTACAAGGGAACGAGAATATGAAAACTCTCTAAACTATTTAGAAGGTTTTTCCAAAAAGCATTAATGATTGCTAGATCTCTCATGCCTTTATATAGCCTTTGAAATCCTAATTCAACTCATATTAGGATTTCAATATATATATTAAATATATATAATCCTAATTTAACTTTAATTAGAATTTCAATATATATATTAAATATATATAATCCCAATTCAACTTAATTATGATTTCAATATATATTTTAAATATATATAATCTCAATTCAACTTTAATTAGGATTTCAATATATATATTAAATATATATAATCCCAATTTAACTTAATTAGAATTTCAAAATATATTAATATATATGATCCCAATTCAACTAATTAGGATTATGATATATATATAATTCCAATTCAACTTTAATTAGAATTTCAATATATATTAATTTAAATCAAATTATATTATTTATATATTAAAAGAGTTATAATTACAATAATTATTTTCTTTTAATATTTATCCAATAGTTAAAAATATATATATATATATCAAATATATATTAATTTAACTAAATTCGTGTAAAACAAATTTGTACATATATAATTCATTTAATATATGCTCATTTCAACCGTGGGTGTGACCCTGTAGGTTCATGTAACGTTAGTAGAAAATATTAGAACATTTCTAATATTACAAACAATGAGTGACATCTAGCAATATGTAATTGTCACCTAAGTTACAAGAAATCATGATTCGACATAACTTTTTTGTGATGAACTCTTTTTTCATGTATTTGGGCATAATCTAACAATCTCCCACTAGCACTAAGACCAATCATTCATGTATCTAATACCAAGTGACTTAGTGTGACAATCACGCTTCTGCTGCGTCAGAGGCTTTGTCAGTAGGTCAACAATATTATCATCTGTTGGTACTCTACATATTTCCACATCTCCTCGATCTATAATTTCTTGAATGAGATGGTAACGCCTAAGTATGTGTTTGGATCGTTGGTGAGATCTGGTTCTTTTGCTTGTGCAATGGATCCGTTGTTATCACAACGTAAATCTATAGCATCTAAAATGCTTGGCACAACCCCTAGTTCAGATATGAACTTCTTAACCTAACACCCTCTTTTGCAGCATCGCATGCTACATTATACTCAGCTTTTGTTGAAGAATCAGCGACTTTATCTTGCTTTAAACCATTCCAGCTCACAGCGCCTCCATTAAGGCATAACACAAAACCCGATTGCGATCATGAATCATCCTTATCGGTTTGAAAGTTGACATCAATATAACCTTTTATACTTAGCTCTTCCTCACCTCCACATATAAGGAATGTATCCTTAGTTCTTCTTAAGTACTTAAAGATGTTTTTAACTACAACCTAGTGACCTTTACCGGGATCTACCTAGTATCGACTTGTCATAATTAAAGCGTATGATACATTTGGACGAGTATATAGCATGGCATACATGATATATCTAATTGCTGAAGCATATAGAATCTTACTCATTCACTCTCTTTCTTGAGGTGTTGAAGGACATATTTCCTTCGAGAGTGAAATTCCATGTCTCATAGGTAAGAACCCCTTTCATGTACACATCCTCATCTAGTTTCATGTACACATCCTCATCTAGTTTTCCATTAAGGAAAGTTGTTTTAACATCCATTTGTCATATTTCATAATCATAAAATACAGCTATCGCAAGTAAGATCCAGATGGATTTAAACATAGCAACAAGTGAAAAGGTTTCATCATAGTCTATACCATAAATTTGACCAAAACCCTTAGCAACTAATCGCACTTTGTATGTTTGTACATTGCCATCCATGTCGGTTTTCTTTTTGAAAACCCATTTGCACCCTATAGGCTTAACCCCTAGAGGCGGGCCAACCAAGGTCCAAACTTGGTTTTCTGACATGGAATCCATCTTGAATTTCATGGCCTCTAGACATTTCTAAAAGTCTGAACCCGTCACTTCTTCTTGATGTCCTAGGCTCATCTTGATCCATGAAGAGAACATCACCATGCAATGTGACAAGAAATCCATATTTTTCAGGCGTATTGCATTCTCTCAAAGATCTTCACAGTGATTGTGTTTCCAAAACTGTTGAATGTTCCTTAACAACTTCTGGAACTTGTTGTTGTTCAATCTCTTGTTCAATGATATGTGGTTGATCTCAAATTTCATTGAGTTCAATATTTCTCCCACTTCCTTTTCGTAAAACAAGTTATCTTTTTAGGAAGATTCATGTTTGAGCAACAAACAATTTGTTTTCGGCAAGATTGAAGAAATAATATCCTTTAGCTTATTTAGGATAACCCACAAAATTACATTTATGAGATTTGGGTTCGAGCTTTGTAGACATCTTATGTTTAGCATAAGCTTCGCATTCCCAAAATTTCATAAAAAATATACTAGGACGTTTCCCAGTCCATATCTTATATGGTCTTTTAAACTAATTTAGATGGAACACGATTTAGTGTGAAAGCAGTTATTTTTTAGCGCATGTCCCCAAAAGAATCTGAAAGATTAGCATGACTCATCATTGATCGAACCATGTCTAACAGTGTTCGATTTCTTCTTTTCGAAAACTCCATTCCATTGTGGAGTACCGGAAGGTGTGAGACAATCTCACATTCCTTAAGAAGGTCACCAAACGCTAAGCTTAAGTATTCTCCTCCTTGATCTGATCGAAGAGTCTTAATGCTTTTTCCTAGTTGGTTTTGTACTTCATTTTTAAATCGTTGAACTTTTCAAGGGCTTCAGATTTATGATGCATTAGGTAAATGTACTTATATCTACTGAAGTCATCTCTGAAAGTAATGAAATATTAAAAACCTTATGATGGATTGTGTATTCATTGGTCCACATACATCACCATGTATTAATCCCAATAAATCACTTGCTCGCTTACTTTTACGATTAAAATGAGCTTTGGTCATCTTTCCCAATAAGCAAGGCTCGCATACATCAAGTTGTTCGAAAACAAATGAATCTAAAAATCAATCTTTATGAAGTTTTGAGATTTGTTTTTCACTTATGTGACCCAAGTGACAATGCCAAAGATGAGTTTGATAAATTAATATCAATAACATAAATATTCGAGGTGGACGCTCTACTTTCATTTGCCTTCTTGACTTTTCAAGATAAATGGGGCAGTTCATTTTACAATGACATGTCTTATTACAAATGGAAACATTTTCCTTCCAGTGACCAGTCAAGGTAGTTTACACCGTTCAACTTGTCCTTCTCAAGGACCGATCGCAATGATAACAAATTTGTATAATAAGTCTACAACAATAAAATATGAATTTTGAGTACGTTTACCATGTTTTCTTATAAAAAGACTTGATACTCCCATTATTTTTTATTAAAATTAATAACCCTCAAATATTAATATTGAAAATACTTTTTGTAAAGTTTTTCTAGTGGGAAAGGATCCAAATTTCGCATTCTCTTAAGTCAGCTTTGGCTTTTCTCTTAAGATTATGGTCTATCTAGGTAAGCAACACTTGCTAATTACATCTCATGTAACTCCTTCATTTGGTGAACAACTCTTATTCATAATCATCTTATGATTACCCAAATAACTAACCTTTAGGTTTCTAATCCTATTAGAGTAACCTAGTTAAGTCTTTAACCAATGTTACAACCAACGAATATCACTTGCTTATTCTTCGCGTTTGACCAAGATAGATACAAGTACCTCGCTTTAGTAGAACCTACATTGTATCGATCTAGACTTTAACGAGGGTTAACATCAGGAAACAATAAAAGACTTAATATTTTATTGAGGGGTTTTGTGAATATTATCTCACCATTTAACATTTGATCTTATCAATTAACTAGCATGCATCTCATACATTCATTTTATCACATACATGAAAAACATAAAATATGAATGCAATAGTTATAGCCCATATCCTAAGTTGGCCCGTCCCAAGCCAATGGGAGAACCAAATTATTCTAAGGATAAAAACACTTCTCAAGTATCTTTTTGTCGGCCTACACTTTTGTTCCTCTAGTCCATGCTTCTTCGTATAGATTACAATTTTAGAAACTCGTTCTACGTATGAAGGAGTAAGATGAGAAGAGAATCACAATAGAAGTAGAGAAAGGCACGACACGCAAACTGTATTTATAAAACCTTATCAATAAAACTAAATAAGCTTTTGGGCTATAACCATGCATTCCAAACACCGTGCAAATCAAATATAATAATGACGTGGTTTGTCATTAAAGTCTTACCAGATTGATCCTACGCATGTGTCAAGCCCCTTGCGGGGTTCCAGCAGCCCCGTAGTCGCCGGCGAGGTTGCCGTTGCCTAGTTAGCGGTGGGTAAATTTTTAAAGATTAGCATCTTAATTGCTGTGTAAAACCTCATGATTTGATAAATTTTATCAACATTATCATGTTTTTCAAGATTTTAAAATCCACGAGGTTTTTACTAAAATAACTCTTGTTACTTTCCCGCACGAAATCTATAGGCTAACCATTAGTCTAATATATAACTATAATCCGCGTATGTTAACACTTAGCATCTAAAACCCTAAAACTCAATATTGAATATGTTAACAATTAACATATAATATTTTAAACCCTATAGACAAAGATCATAATGATTAACTCTTAATCATCGATCTTAGGAACATTTTTTAACTGGATTAACATATTAACCATGATTGAATAGATTTGATCGTACAGATACCATATATTCGCTAAATAAATCAAAAAACAATATGTATCTCATACAATTACATCACCCAAGTAATTAAAACCAGAATCTGTATCGTTCAAGTGGCTCTGATACCACTGTTGGGTCACGCAGGCACACCCCATGATGCAGCAAAAAAATTATCTGATGATTACCACAAAAGATCCATGTACGAGGAACGAATCGGGGTGAATAAGAGTGAAGAATTACCTGTTTAAAATTTGGAATTCTAAATTTGGAAGATATAGATATCCAATCACGATTCCACGATGTCGATTCCTAAGCTGCAACGATAACACTCCGACCTCTACGTAGTTCACCCAGTTGAAACAAGCATATAACACTCTCTAAACTATTTAGAAGGGAACGAGCATATAAAAACTTTCTAAACTATTTAGAAGGTTTTTCCCAAAAAGCATTAATGATTGCTAGATCTCTCATGTCGTTATATAGCATTTGAAATCCTTATTCAACTCATATTAAGATTTCAATATATATATATATATATATATATATATTAAATATATAATCCTAATTTAACTTAAATTAGGATTTCAATATATATATATATATATTAAATATATATAATCCCAATTCAACTTAATTAAGATTTCAATATATAAAACATATAATCCCAAATCAACTAATTAGGATTACAATATATATCTAATCCCAATTCAACTTTAATTAGGATTTTAATATATATTAATTTAAATCGAATTATATTATTTATATATTAAAAAGTCATAATTATAATAATTATTTTCTTTTAATATTTATCCAATAGTTAAATTATACATATATCAAATATATATTAATTTAACTAAATTCATGTACAACAAATTTGTACATATATAATTCCTTTAATATATGCTCATTTCAACCGTGGGTGTAACCCTCTAGGTTCATGTAATTTTAGTAGTAAATATTAGAACATTTATAATATTACAAACAATGAGTGACATCTAGCAATATGTCATTGTCACCTAAGTTACAAGAAATCATGATTCAACATAACTTTTCCGTGATTAACTCTTTTCTCATGTATTACATATATCTAGATTGGACACAAGTCATGGAATAGTCATACTTGTATAGTCCATTTAATATTTCTTGATATCTTGAGTGGACTATTATAAACGAATAACTATGATATCTCATATCAACTTATTC
This sequence comes from Hibiscus mutabilis, assembly GCA_019671005.1. NCBI lineage: Eukaryota > Viridiplantae > Streptophyta > Magnoliopsida > Malvales > Malvaceae > Hibiscus > Hibiscus mutabilis. The sequence continues at coordinate 29,148,657 of CM033711.1, read as the reverse complement.
GAGCATGGTCATGCATTTTTAGTCTCGCTCAATCAAGTGGCCTACGATATTACTCTTATTATGTCGGAGTAACAAATTTTATCTTGATCAACCATATCCCACTACATAGATTGTGACATATCCAATATTGGTCTTTATAGAGTAGTCAGTTGCGACACACGTTTGACTATATCAAAATATGTCACTCACGATATTGAAATAATGATGATCTCAAGTCTGAAGATCATACATGTAGTTATCACTATGAGCAATATTGTGACTGTCACATAATAATCCAAGAAACATGCTCATAACGGGTCAGTCCAGTATGTCATTCTCTAACACATACTTATGTATTGATTTTGACATCTCCATGTCAATGAAAACACTTTGTCATCAATCAACTACATATTAGTCTTAATGCATTATTTTTTGTCCATTCCCACAATAATACTCGACTAAGAACATTTAAGAATAATCATATTATTGTAAGGACTTTATTATAATTCAGTTTATTCATGCACGCAGAATTGTTACTGAAAATAATAATGGCAATGCCTCTTTATGAATAAACAAGGTAAAAACAAATTTCATTTACAATCATCTTATGAGTGGTCTTTGGTCATACTCTAACATACATTTTGACACACTTTTCTTGTCTTTATTGATTGTTTGGTCGCTTCTTTTTTCATTTGATTTACTATGAGTGTTGGATTTGACTTCGCCACGATTGACCAAGAGTATGCTCTTTTGATTATCCTGTTGATATTCATATTTTTGACTCTCAAATTAAATTTAGATACGAGCTCACAGTCACCACTCTTGTTTGCAACTAAGTTGTGGTGGTGATCGTGTTGTCAACATGCTTTATTATTGTAATATGAAAATTTAAATGCATTTGTTGTTGGTTTTTACCTTTAGCTTTGGGATGTTTGTACCTATTTTATTTTGAGCCTTTTAGTAAGAGTTTTTACCTTTTCTTTGTATGGTCCTATTTATGATCTAGAGACGATAGTTTTCATGTTTTTAGGAATATATCCGGATCAAGTTTGTTTACATGAGTTGTAAACTCTCATTGTATTTTTGATTTTTTCCTCTATTAATAAAACTAGCATACTAATACTAAAAAATGAACTAAAATGTAAGTAGTTGATAATAATAATAATAATAATAATAATAATAATAATAATAATAATAATAATAATAATAATTAGGAATAGAGCTCTAAATAAGACGAGAAGAGACAGACTGCAAGTTACTCGAGTCTAATTCGGTCAATACTCGATTCAATAGGACTCGACTTGAGCTCAAACTCAACTCAAGTCCTTAACGAACTGAGTCGAGCTTAACACTACTCATATGCAAGTTCTTAACGAGCTGAGTCGAGCTCAACACTACTCGAACTCGACTCAACTCATTTACTCCTCTAACAAGAATAGTAAAAGCTCTCGGGCTTCTGCTAGTAGACCAGGCCCAATGGTACTTGATAAGGCAAATCATTCTTTTATTATTCTTTCTCAAAGCACTAATTAGGGTTATGCAAAAAGGTCGACAAGAACCCAAAATTTGAAAGTCAATTTTAAAATTTGATTAATTAAATTGAAAAATCTAATTTTATAATCCCAACTTTATAGTTTAAATATTAAACCTTAAATAAAATTGGAGAGAGTATAATTGAAGGTCAATATTTTTTTGGTCTATTTCGACCAAGGGGAGGGGAAAGAGAAACTTTTGCTCCTACAATAGATTAAATATTAAATCTTAAATAAAATTTCTAAACTCTAAAATAGATAAAGTTAAATAGATTAAAATTTGTGCATAGTATATCAAAATATTTTTCAATATATAAACCCCTGATATTTTTCTTCTTTCGATATTTATCATTTTTCTTCGAGTTCTCTTATTTCCTCCCACACGCTCTGTAATTTTACTACCAGATAAGTAATCTATTTTTCAATACTTTTAAGGGGATATCCTAATTTAGTAACAATATTTTCATAAAATAACAACTGAATTTATTAAAAAAATCATGAAAGATATCACAATTACAACATATCCGAAAGCGAGAATAATGAGACTAGTCCACCAAAATTTCATACAAAAACCTAAAGGTGCAAAGAAAAGTAAATACTTCCATAAAGATTAGCATGCCATCAAAATCCAGAAACCTCACTGAATCTCCTTGTCTTTATACAAACGAGACGCTTTACGGGGTTAAAAATGAGTGGTGAGCAAACCAAAACTATTAGGCAGATTACTCCGCTAGCGGGGTTTGATTACATCGGCAAACAATCATCAATCGAGTAAGTATCTATCTTTCTATGATCACCAAAAAATCATAATCAAAAACTAGTGCCGTGGAAATCTATGTACGAGCACTAAACGACCGTTAAGGTATCTTTGAAATCATGCCAAAAAAACGACAGATGAAACGAACCACAAAAAAACAAAGAAAAAGTGTGCCACAATGACAGAGGGAACACGTGCCACAAAAGTAGAGATTCTTATTAAAAATATAAAAACAAAAAAATAATAAATCTCGGTGGTAAACAATCAATACTAAGACTAATTGTCGACTGACTAAAAAAAGAAATGAAAAAGAAGGCTGCAGCACTAGGATTGGGCAGAAGGCTGCCGCACTAGGATTGGGCAAAAAAAATAGGTTAATCGTTTAGAATTGTAGAATTAATTTTAGAAAATTAAAATTATGACTTTGGTTGTGGTAAATTAAATTTTTTTTGCTTGATTAATTTTTTTATTGATCTAATAATTCTAGAGAAAAAATAATTTGTGAAAAATTAAAATTATGACTTTGCTTGTGGTAAATTAAAATTTTTGATATATAAGTTTTTTTAAAAAATTTTGGGTTTATAGTTTAGTTTAGGGCTTAGGTATTATGGTTCAGAGTTTATGATTTATATTTAGAGTTTAGTGTTTAGAGCTTGAGATTAATCACGAGATTCCTAACATTTGGATAATAATATTTAAAGATGGATTAGCACAAATTTTTTCTATAGCTGTCCTTGAGTTATTGTTACGATATATTTAAGGGAAAATATTTTATGCACCAGCAGTGGAAAATTTGTTGTTCCCAAGCGCACAATTTTAGGGTTTAGAGTTTTAGTGTTTGTGGTTAGATTTTATGGTTCGAGAATATACTTTATGGTTCAAAGTTGAAAAATTAAGTTTTCGTATCTAGGAATTAGGGTCTCTAAAAGGAATACGTGACAATTTTAAAAGCTCACTTGTGAAAAAATAAATTTCCACTAACAAAGCATCAAATAATTACTCTACATTTAATGTATAATTCAATAAAAGTAATAGGGTAATTATTTTTATACACTGGCGGTGGAAACTGAAAGTTTCCAAAAGTGCCTTAGTTTTAGGGTTTAGGGTCTTTGTTTAGGGTGTAGGGTTTAGGTGTAGGGGTTTATACTTTAGGAATAGTGGTTAAAATTTAGGGTTTAAGGTTATAATCCATAGTTTATAAGTTAAAACCTAAATCCTAACCATATGACCCTAAAAACTAAACCCCAACCTCATAATCTTAAATTCTAATCTAAAACCTAAAATTTTAACCACTATCCATAAATTATAAACCCATGCACCTAAACCTCTAAACCCTACACCCTAAAATTAAGGTGCTTGTGAAAACTTTTAGTTTTCATCGCTAGTGTATTGAATATAATTCCAAAATAATAAACAATACAGGAAAACACACATACCATTTTTAGAAAAAAAAAAACAAACAAATCAGACAGAAATGTCCATTTCCTTTCGATGATATATTGATATTAATGTTATTGTTATCATCTAAATGAAAAAGGATATTTATGTAGGATTTGTTTGTTATTTACATGAACTCGAGTGTTTTCTTTTGATAAAAAAAAGCTCTGAGTGTTTTTAATTATATAAGATTAAGGATAAGCCGCCGCCATGGATGGATCTAGAGGGGACTAGAGGGGGTGGTCCTCCCTTTAAAAATTTAAAATTCTTATGAGTTAGAAATTTTTCAACAATGTTCTACGTATTTCTTATTGAAAATTTATTTTCACCCCTTAAAATTTTATAAATTCACCCCTAAAACCTTATAAGTATGTCTCCTGACATAAAGTTCTGGTTCTGTCCCTACGAGCAACAACCCCAAAGCATGCCGAATTCCCATTAAAAAGCTTAGTTTAATTGGTAAAGAAGATAGGGACGTTCAATGTATTAATAGATCTTGTAGATTTGTATATGAAGTTGAAATTCGGCATTTCTTAGTTTCTGCTGCTGCCTTTAAGTTTATCTGTTGCCTTCTCTTTTCTATTCAAAAAAATATATATATAGTTGGTATAAATTAAAGTGCTTTGCATGTAAATAATGTAAAGTATAAAATAAAGTGCTTTGCATGTAAATAATATAAAGTATAAAATAAAGTGCTTTGCATGTATATTATATGTATCAAACCTTATCAAAATTATATATCAGAGCCAGAGGGATTTATGGGCTGAGAAGAAAGGACAAAACACAAACATGCTTGATTGTGAAAGTTAACAGGAAAAAGAAAGAAATGGAGAAGTGGGGTATCGATCCCCATAACTCTCACATGCTAAGCGAGCGCTCTACCATCTAAGCTACATCCCCTATTAACACACTTTTTCTAGTAAAAGCAATTAAGTTTCTAAAAGAATGAAATCAAATCTGTGCAACCTGATTCAGAGGGCAGCTTCTCATTCTATAGTTTGTCGACCGTATAATATGGAATGGATAAAACTAGCAAGCCCCAACAACAATATATATAAAACTCTCTAAACTATTTAGAAGGAAACGAGCATATAAACTCTCTAAACTATTTAGAAGGTTTTCCTAAAAAGTATTAATGATTGCAAGATCTCTCATGCCTTTATATAGCCTTTTAAATCCTAATTCAACTCATATTAGAATTTCAATATATATATATATTAAATATATATAATCCTAATTTAACTTTAATTAAGATTTCAATATATATATATATATATATATTAAATATATATAATCCCAATTCAACTTAATTAAGATTTCAATATATAAAATATATAATCCGATTCAACTAATTAGGATTATATATATATATATATATTAATATATATCATCTCAATTCAACTTTAATTAGGATTTCAATATATATTAATTTAAATCAAATTATATTATTTATATATTAAAAGAGTCATAATTACAATAATTATTTTCTTTTAATATTTATCCAATAGTTAAATTATATATATATATATATCAAATATATATTAATTTAACTAAATTCATGTACAACAAATTTGTACATATATAATTCATTTAATATATGCTCATTTCAACTGTGGGTGTGACCCTGTAGGTTCATGTAACGTTAGTAATAAATATTAGAATATTTCTAATTTTACAAATAATAAGTGACATCTAACAATATGTCATTATCACCAAAGTTACAAGAAATCATGATTCCACATAACTTTTTCGTGATTAACTTTTTTTCCATGTATTACATCCTTTTGTCCTTTATATCTAGATTAGACACAAGTCATGGAACAATCACACTTGTATAGTCCATCTAATATTTCTTGATATCTTGAGTAGACTATTATAAACGACTAACTATTATATCTCATATCAACTTATTCGAGCATGGCCATGCATTTATAGTCTCACTCAATCAAGTGGCCTACGATATTACTCCTATTATGTAGGAGGGACAAATCATATCTTGATCAACCATATCCCACTATATAGATTGTGACATATCCAATATCAGTCTCTATAGAGTTGTCAGTTATGATACATGTTTGACTATATCAAAATATGTCACTCATGATGTTGAAATAATGATGACCTCAAGTTTGAGGATCATACATGTAGTTATCACTATGAGTAATGTTGTGTCTGTCGCATAATAATCCAAGAAACATGCTCATAATGGGTCAGTCCAGTATGTCATTCTCTAACGCATACTTATGTATTGATTTTGACATTCCATGACAATGACAACACTTTGTCATCAATCAACTACATACTAGTCTTAATGCATTATTGTTTCTCATTCCCACAATAATACTCGACTAAGAACATTTAAGAATAATCATGAAAATAATGATAGAATTGTAACTGAAAATAATAATAACAATGCCTCTTTATGAATAAAAAAGGTAAAAAAATGTCATTTACAATCATCTTATGATTGGTCTTTGGGAATACTCTAACATACCTTTTGACAAACTTTTCTTGTCTTTATCGATTGTTTGGTCGCTTCTTTTTTCATTTGATTTTCTATAAAGGTTGGATTTGACTTCTCCACGACTAACCAAAAGTATGCTCTTTTGATTATCATGTTGATCTTCATATTTTTGACTCTTAAATTAAATTTGGATACGAGCTCATAGTCACCGCTCTTGTTTGCGACTGAGTTGTGGTGGTGATCGTGTTGTCAACGTGCTTTATTATTGTAATATGCAAATTTTAATGCGTTTGTTGTTGGTTTTTACCTTTAGCTTTGGGATGTTTGTACCTATTTCATTTCGAGCCTTTTAGTTGAGGTTTTTACCTTTTCTTTGTATGGTCCTATTTATGATATAGAGACGATAGTTTTCATGTTTTTAGGAATATATCCAGATCAAGTTTGTTTACATGAGTTGTAAGCTCTCATTGTATTTTTGAATTTTTCCTCTATTAATAAAACTAGCCTACTAATACTAAAACAATGAACTAAAATGTAAGTAGTTGGATAATAATAATAATAATAACAACAACAACAACAACAACAACAACAATAATAATAATAATAGAGTTGTAAATAAAGCTTTAAATAGGAAAGAGAAAAGAGACGAGAAGACAAGTTGCAAGTTACTCGAGTCTAATTCGATCAATACTCGATTCAATAGGACTCAACTTGAGCTCAAACTCAACTCAAGTCCTTAACGAACTGAGTCGAGCTTAACACTACTCATATGTAAGTTTTTAACGAGCCGAGTCGGGCTCAACACTACTCGAACTCGACTCAACTCATTTACTCCTCTAACAAGAATAGTAAAATCTCTCGGGCTTCTTCTAGTAGACGAGGCCCAATGGTACTTGGTAAGGCAAAGCATTCTTTTATTCTTCATTCTCAAAGCTCTAATTAGGGTTATGCAAAAAGTTTAACAAGAACCTAAAATTCGAAATTTAATTTTAAATTTTGATTAATTAAATTGAAAAATCTAATTTTATAATCCCAAATTTATAGTTTAAATATTAAATCTTAAATAAAATTGGAGAGAGTTATAATTGAAGGTCAATATTTTTTTTTGATCAATTTCGACTAAGGGGAGGGAGAAGGGAAACTTTTGCTCCTACAATAGATTAAATATTAAATCTTAAATAAAATTCCTAAACTCTAAAATAGATAAAGTTATATAGATTAAAATTTACGCAAAGTATACCAAAATATTTTTCAATATAAAAACCCCTGGTATTTTTCTTCTTTCGATATTTATCATTTTTTCTCCAAATTCTCTTATTTCCTCTCACACGCTCTGTAATTTTACTACCAGATAAGTAATCTATTTTTCAATACTTTTAAGTGGATATCCTAATTTAGAAAATTAAAATTATGACTTTGGCTGTGGTAAATTAAAAATTTTATGCGTGATTGAGTTTTTTATTGATCTAATAATTCTAGAGAAAAATTAATTTGTGAAAAATTAAAATTATGACTTTGCATGTGGTAAATTAAAATTTTTAAGATATACTTTTTTAAAATTTTGGGTTTAGGGTTTAGTTTAGGGCTTAAGTATTATGGTTTAGAGTTTATGATTTAGATTTAGACTTTAGTGTTTAGAGCTTGGGATTAAGCACGAGATTCCTAACATTTGGATAATAATATTTTTAGATGGATTAACACAAATTTTTTCTATAGTTGTCCTTGAGTTACTGTTATGTTATATTTAAGGGAAAATATTTTATGCACTAGCAGTGGAAAATTTGTTTTTTCCAAGCACATAGTTTTATGGTTTAGAGTTTTAGTATTTGTGGTTAGATTTTATGGTTTGAGAATATACATTATGGTTCAAAGTTGAAAAATTAAATTTTCGTATCTAGGAATTAGGGGCTCTAAAAGAAATACGTGACAATTTTAAAAGCTCGCTTGTGATTTTTTTTCACTAACAGAACGTCAAATAATTACTCTACATTTAATGTATAATTCAATAAAAGTAATAAGGTAATTATTTTTATACACTGGTGGTGGAAACTGAAAGTTTTCAAAAGTTCCTTAGTTTTAGGGTTTAGGGTCTTTGTTTAGGGTGTAGGGTTTAGGTGTAGGGTTTATACTTTAGGAATAGAGGATAAAATTTAGGGTTTAAGGTTATAATCCAGAGTTTATAAGTTAAAACCTAAATCCTAACCATATTACCCTAAAAACTAAACCCCGACCTCATAACCCTAAATTCTAATCCTAAACCCTAAATTTTAACCACTATCCCTAAATTATAAACTCATGCACCTAAACATCTAAACCCTACACCCTAAAATTAAGGCGTTTGTGAAAACTTTTAGTTTTCATCGCTAGTGTATTGAATATAATTCCAAAATAATAAACAATACAGGAAAACACACATACCATTTTTAGAAAAAAAAAAACAAACAAATCAGACAGAAATGTCCATTTCCTTTCGATGATATATTGATATTAATGTTATTGTTATCATCTAAATGAAAAAGGATATTTATGTAGGATCTGTTTGTTGTTTACATGAACTAAAGTGTTTTTTTTTTGATAAAAAAAAAGCTCGAGTGTTTTTAATTATATAAGATTAAGGATAAGCCGCCGCCAGGGATGGATCTAGAGGGGACTAGAGGGGGCGGTTCTCCCTTTAAAAATTTAAAATTCTTATGAGTTAGAAATTTTTCAACAATGTTCTACGTATTTCTTATTGAAAATTTATTTTCACCCCTTAAAATTTTATAAATTCACCCCTAAAACTTTATAAGTTCGTCTCCTGACAAAAGTTCTGTTTCTGTCCCTACGAGCAACAACCCCAAAGCATGCTGAATTCCCATTAAAAAGCTTAGTTTAATTGGTAAAGAAGATAGGGACGTTCAATGTATTAATAGATCTTGTAGATTTGTATATGAAGTTGAAATTCGGCATTTCTTAGTTTCTGCTGCTGCCTTTAAGTTCATCTGTTGCCTTCTCTTTTCTATTCAAAAAAAAAATATATAGTTGGTATAAATTAAAGTGCTTTGCATGTAAATAATGTAAAGTATAAAATAAAGTGCTTTGCATGATGTATATTATATGTATCAAACCTTATCAAAATTATATATCAGAGCCAGAGGGATTTATGGGCTGAGAAGAAAGGACAAAACACAAACAGGCTTGATTGTGAAAGTTAACAGGAAAAAGAAAGAAATGGAGAAGTGGGGTATCGATCCCCATACCTCTCGCATGCTAAGCGAGCGCTCTACCATCTGAGCTACATCCCCTGTTGACACCTTTTCTCGTAAAAGCAATTAAGCTTTTAAAAGAATGAAATCAAATCTGTGCAACCTGATTCAGAGGGCAGCTTCTCATTCTATAGTTTGTCGACCGTATAATATGGAATGGATAAAACTAGCAAGCCCCAACAACAATAAGTTACACAACAAAAATTTTCAAAACCTATAATATTGTAATGCTTGAGAATTTAATTTTACAATTTTTTTGTATGAAACATAGGTGTACTCGTTTATTCGTTTAAGAGTTTAAGTAAAGATTAATTTGTGGTGTGTGTTGTTCCCATCTTGTTAATGTGGTTATGGTGCTTTTTTTGATACAGGCGTTGCTGCATCTTGGGGTTTTGCTGGCTATTGTTGTTTATCACTTGTTGGCCACGTTAATGGTGTATATGTGTTCCCCTTGGCGGCTGCGTCGTTATGTCTTCAGGAATGAATCGAGGGAGGTTGGAGGAGGCGGTCAATGCCCCTGTAAATTTGAAATTCGTATATGATTTCAAATATTTTTGAAGATCTTTTATATAATTTCTATTGAAAATCTATTTTTGCTATCTAAAATTTTATAAGTTCGCTCCCTAAAATTTTATAGGTTTACTCCTTGACATAGAGTCATGCGTCCGTTCCATACGTCTTGATTAGTGACAGTAAGTTCAACCCCGTTGTGTCTGACCTTAGTGTTTGTGAAGGGAGCAGCGTCTGGTTTGAGTTTTGAGTGGGAAGATCGTTTGTTTTTTCTTTCCTTGTGTATGATGCTTCTTTGTAACTGAAGAATGATTGTACTAATAGGTGTTTTCTTTGCTTGTGTGTGTGGTGTTTTTGTGTATGTTAGTGTCTCAGATTTAAATTGCAGTTGCGGCTGTTGAAAGATAGTTAATTAGCCGTTAAAAATCTGTTATTAGTTTGTTAGTCTACTAGATCATTGTTCATTAGGGCTATAAGTACCCAACATTCATGCAACCCAATCAGTTTTTCATACTTTCAATAAGACATTTCAGATTACTCTATTATTTTAATTTCTTTATTTTACACATAAAAACTTAGCCACCGATCGCATACATCTTCACCACCGGTCACTAATCTCCGGCCATTATTGTCGCCTTCTCAAATGGTATCATTCGTTGTCAATCTTGAAGCCGTTTTACTTCCGCTGTAGTTGTTTGAATATTATTCATTGGTGTTTTATTCTCCTTCACCGTTTCAAGTTTTTTTTTGTTATAATCAAATCATAAATTAATATGAAATCTAAACCCAGGATCTATCATGTCAAACCATCAAGAAAAATAAACTGAATGCGGAAGCGTACCTGAATTAATCTATAGATGAAAACCTTGAATCTTGATGTTGAAATCCCAAATCTTTGGTATTGATCTTCCAAGAATATAGGTTTTCTGTTAACGTAAAACTCTCTGACGGAGAAGGAGAGAAAAACAAGTTAACCTATTTCTTGGGGACCACTACCTCTTTATATAGTTGATTTAATAATCAACTATTAAATATTTATAACTTTGCCCCTCATCGAATTATAAATACATCTTATGGTATCTACACTTTTATTTCCATGACATTTTAATACCCATGACACGCCTAACATAATTGGTCACTTAATTTTGTGTCATACTTTAAAATAGCAATATACATTATACATATGTGCCCACTATTACGGATTTTAATCCAATAATCTCCCACTTGGGCAACATATGTTTCCTGGCAAATGTATAACCTTATGAGCTCAAAAATTTGCTATTATATAATAGGTATTCTGTAACAATCTCGTCCATCAACTATATTCATATAGGATCAAAGCAGCCTTTGTCGTATCAATCATGACAAGACCCATCAATGGTCACGTATACAAATATAGTCAAATGACATAGATCAATCATGGATGCGTAGCATGGAAAATTACATGAAATGTGAACCAAACATGTCTATTTCCAATTGGTCCTCCTAAATCTTAGCGAGATCAAACTTTACTGAATTCAGAGTGTGCATAAACCAAAAGAACTTTATTTCTGCAGAAAATAATCTTAAAATATCCTTAAACTGAAGTAACCGAAATTGTGTCTAAAAATAATGAGCAGTTTTTAAAATTACAAACTCCCACTAAAACTAAATATCCTTAAATAACATTACATCCACATGAGTAGTGTGCTCATGAAAGACCTAGGGTGTCAGTTTTTTAATAAGCTCGCAATTATGGAGTTTGTACCAGCATGCTCTATAGACACACAACCACTCTGAATTTTCTTTAACAACTAGGAACTTAATATTTATGTGCTTCAAATTTAAAGTGTTCCTATTGTTTATAGAATAAATGAATGCATATTTATTGTCACAAAAGAACTAAAATGGTCTTTCTGTTCAGTCTATCATTAACAGCCCATGTGACAAAATTCTTTTGCATCAATATTCTAATAGAATCGAAGTCTGTAAACCTGATGATCTTTAAATTACCAGAACTCCGATATGTGAGCATGTAATTTTTGTTCTCTAAAGATATCCCATAACCCTATTGGCTGCTATCCAATGGTTCAAACTAGAATTTCTTAAATATCTGTCTAACATTCCAATAATGTACGCAATATCCGAACGCATACATACTTGAACATAAATTAGATTCTCAATAGCTTATACATATGGAATCATTTGTATTTTATAAATTTCAAGGTTACTTTTAAGGCATTGTGTAAGACTAAATTTGTCTTCTTTAGCAATATGAGTATTACTTGGTTTACTCCCACTGAACTTGTAGTATATACAATTGTCAACCAAATTTATCTCAAAGCCGAATGAGATAATCAATATGAAATTTATAATTTCAATATTGAGAGTCCTACTTAAGCTCATAGATGAATTTATTTAATTTACATATCATTGATTTTGTATCATTAGACACAAATCTATGATTGTACCATATAATTCATTTCTCTAATGTCGCCATTGAAAAACACAAGCTTAACATCCATCTTATGTAGCTCAAGATTAAAATAAGGAACAAGCGTCATGATTATCTTGAAATAGTCTTTCAATGAAACTTGAGAGAAAGTCTCCACAAAATCAATGTCTTCTTTTAGAGTATATCCTTTAGATACAATACATGTCTTATACTTGTCCACATTATCATTTGCATCCCTCTTGGTTTTAAATATCCATTTACAACCAATTGGTTTGCACCTTCAGGTAATGAGACAAGTTCCTAAACTTTATTGTCTTGCATAAAATTATACTCTTCTTGAATGACATCAATCCACTTTTGAGAGTCAGAACTTTTATGATTTGAAAAAAATGATTGAATCATTTTCTATCATTTCATTATTATCCTTATTTTCTTGAATAAATACAAAGTAATAATCTAGAATAGTATTTCTCTTTCCTCTCGTGGATATCTTTAATGACACTTATTTTTTTAAGGTTGTCGAGTTTGTTCTTCTGAAACAATTACCTTATCTTGAATGGGAGTTGTTCAACATTGTTTTGCTAAGGTACTTGATTCACTTCTTGATTAATGATAGGTGTAAAAACCTAAACATCATTAAAAGTGATAGTATGAATTAAATTATAATTCAACTTCCCCTCAATAGCAATGTCTCTAACCTTATTTCTCCGCCCAAACTCAACATCCTAAAAATGTTATAAACCTCTCCTTAAAATAATCCTTATTGTGGGATCATAAAATTTACAGCCCATGGATCACTCAAAATAACCGAAGTAGTTGCTCACTTTTGAAGTTTAATTTCTTCACATGTGTCCTAACTTATACAAAAGAATCAATACTTTGTAACTTATTGTTGTTTCTTTTGATTAGGACCTTTAGCAACTTTATTCTAATATATATTTTTATTGCTCTTATTCTTAGAGACACTAACTAAATGAGCACTAACCGAATGAGTACTTTTACACTTATAATGCTTCAACTTTTCTTCCTCTTTAACACAATTAGAAATAAGCTCATTTAAAGTCTATTTCTCCTTTTGACAGTTGTAACTAATTTTGAATTGGTTAAACTGTATAGGAAGTGATACCAAAATCATAAGAACAAACAATTGTTAGAAAGTTTGATCTTATGAGCCTTAAATTTTAAAGCAATATTAAACATTTTTCATAATGTACTTCCTCACATTTCCTTGACCCTTATACTTCATAGACATCAAAGAAGGCATAAGTAATGTCATCTTAACCTTAATGTTTTGGGTAAATCATTTCTTAATTTCGTCAAGGAAACCCTTAATATGAGTAATCTCTTTAGATTTGTGCTCCTAAAGACTTATAGAATGTTGTTCTTTATGATCATTAAACTCATGCAATTTGAACGAACTCACCTCTCAAAATCCCTTTTATGGGTGCTTACCGCCATGAGAGGTGCAAGTTGTTCTTCCCTTAGTGCAAGGTCTATGTTCATACAACCAAATACTTTATGTAAGTGCCTTTTCTATTCCTTGAAATTAATTTCACTAAACATGAGTGTAGAATGTATATTAACAGATATTGTGATAACAAAAGCTAAATTAGGTAAATAGAGAACAAAAATAAATAAATAAAAACAAGCTCACATCCATATCCATAAATAAACAATAAATTCAAAATAATGGCTAGTTTCCCTCAAGATACCAAGCACAACATTAATATCAAGTCTTTAGACAGTAATATTAACTGTAAGAGGTACTCTTGTTGTAGCAATCAAACATTGACAATAAACTATGTCAAACAATATATTAATCTTTGGACTAACGTATTGTTCACATAAAATACCTTATAATTGTCACACATTTATCACCACAGTTGTCATTGTAATTCGGCCAAATATTAACTTTCCTTTGGGCCAATTAATAAACGCATGAATTACAAAAACACATAATTATCTTAATATTTTAAATAAACTAATTTACACAAAAGCGGTCACTTTGGTGATATTATGTTTCAATTAATCCATTAAGATATTAGAAATCTAAAGCCAAAATATAAATTTAATTGTTTCAAAATATTTGTCTTAATTTTATCTTTAAAGATAACCAAAAATAATAATAAATTTGAATAAAGGTAAACCTCATATCAAGATACCGGACACTCCATTAATATTTTATCTTTGGACAAAACATTAACTTGCAAGTGATATCTTGGTACAGTAATCAAACATTGATAATAAGAACATATCAAACAGAAATCTTCCTTTGGGTCGATTTATTGCTCACATATAAAGCTGAATAATTATCACATGTTTATTACCACAGTTGCACATGTAATAATGTTAATTATTAACCTTCCTTTGGGTCGGTTAATACTAACATAATTCGACTTACATGCACAAAACCTTCTATATTTTAAAATAAAATAATTTTCACAATAAAGGTCACTTTGGTGACTTAATGTTCAATTAATTTATCTCAAAATATATAATATAAATATACCGATATCCAAATTTAAAATTTTGTAACAGTCAAAACTGAAATTTCCGATAACACTTAAGTTTCCGAAATAACACAAAATAAGGTTGTCTAAATAGGGCTATCAGAAATTGAAAAACTGAAATCTTTGACTGTTTCTCATCCTTAAACATGCATTTACAAAATTTCCGCCGCAAATGTAAAGGTAAGATTTATAAATCATAAGCTAAATGCATTCAATCTTTAACTTTATAATTCATCAAAATTGAAAATTTGATAATCAATACTTTAGCTAAAATTCGAAACTAAGGTATCTCAAATAATTATAACAATCATTAGTATGCAACCTTATTTGCTAACCAATAGTCATGAGATTTACTAATTATCACCATTAATCTTCATTAACACAACAAAAAACTAAACTTTCTGTTACTAAACACGCAACACAAAACTTGATTAAAATCTTGACTTACATATTTAATTTTCGTGTAAATGAAGACTTCAACGGATTCAATTGCAATTATACATGCAATGAATTCCTAATATTTGGATCCATAAAAAACAATAATCAAAACTAAAATTTGATGGAAAATATATTTTAATATGTATACATATACCATTGTTCAAACCATTGTAGTCTTAATTCCAAATCCAAAATATATATATATATATATAAATTGCGATGTGCAATTATCCAAAAAAAAAAAAAAAATTTGTTGCTTAATTTAAAAGCAAACACCAATTCTCACCATCTAAAGGTTACTGTTCCCAATTGTTTAGCAAACATGAACGGCAATAAAGATTCACAATAACCCAAATTCATAAAAAAAAAAACTATACGGCAACATTCATAAATAAAAAAAATGGCAACCCATAATGATTTAACACCATATATAAGGATTCATAAAAAGAAACCCTAAAAACATAATATTGTAACCGAAACACTTAATCAATATACTGAATTCCTTGGACCATACGAATGAATTAATCTGAAAACAATAAAAAATTAATGGGTTTCTAATGATTTAACATGACGAGTCTCTGATGCCACTTGTTATAATCAAATCATAAATTAATATGAAATCTAAACCCAGGATCTATCATGTCAAATCATCAAGAACAATAAACTGAATACGGAAGCGTACCTGAATTAATCGATAGATGAAAACCTTGAATCTTGATGTTGAAATCTCAAATCTTTGGTATTGATCTTCCAAGAATATAGGTTTTCTCTTGACGTAAAACTTTCTGACGGGGAAGGAGAGAAAAACAAGTCAACCTATTTCTTGGGGACCACTACCTCTTTATATAGTTGATCAACTATTAAGTATTTATAACTCTGCCCCTCATCGAATTATAAATACATCTTATGGTATCTACACTTTTATTTCAATGACATTTTAATATCCATGACACGCCTAACATAATTGGTCACTTAATTTTGTGTCATACTTTAAAATAGCAATATACATTATACATATGTGCCCACTATTACGGATTTTAATCCAACATTTTTTTCTCTTTCGATTTCATATCAACCTTCATCTGAGTCACCGCCGCTTTAATTTCTCTTTGCACTTTTCATATTTAGTTCGGATCTCAGATTTGATCGAAATCAGATGTTTCTAGTCTGGTTCGTCAGTCAATCAGATTCACCATCACTGTTTTTGTTACAAGTTTCTTTCATCGGAGTTTCAATCTTCGAACATCGGAGTTTTGCCGATTGCTTCTCCAGCTGCTATTGAATGCGCATGGGCTCTGTCATTTCCTCCTAGTCAGAGTCCGATCTTCGCCAAAGATCTGGTTCACCGATCAATCATGTTTGTCACTTTATCAGATTGTAATCAACTATATTCAGATATGGAATCATGGTCATCTTTCCACCTCCAAATGTTGGTACATTTCTTTCGTCTTGCGTTGCATGTGACTGATGAGGAATATTTTTTTCATATTGTTACTTCGCCTGGCCTCTGATTCAGTCCATACATCAGATTTACTAATTCTTTTGTTCTGATTAGTATACATTCGTATCTTGTGATGATTCCTCGCTCGTATTTTGGTTGTTTCGTTGAAACACGAGTTGATATGGTAAATGCTACTGGTTGTCATATTAGCTGAAGCATATGTGATTGAGTTCATACCTATTTGAGTTTAGGATCTCGCATTGGTTGACATTTTGAAGATGTGAGGGTATGCTTGGGTTTCGTGAGTTGGATTTAATCATTTGATTCTTATTTGCTGGTTGTCGGTTCTTATTTTTCCATTGATTTTTAGAAGCTGGTGATATCTGTTGTTGAGTGTTGGTTGCTCTTCTACTGTGCAATGGGGTTTAGTTGATATTACTGATCTTTACAAGAGGTTGAATGTCAAGCTGCTGGTTATTCTTCATAATTTTTGATTGGATTTCTGAAGTTGAGGTCTTAGAATCCGAATTTAAAGTTGGTATGGTTTTGGTTTGATGTGTTTGGTAACTTCTAGCAACTCTTCAAGGGTTTCATATCCACCTGCCTAGTTCAGCTGGTTTAGTGAAATTTTGGTTGTATACTCCGTACACTGTTTTTATGAACAATTATCCAAGTACACTGTTGAAACAACAAGATGTACATTAACAGATCAGACGTTCAAGGAACGAGACATGCATCGATACTGATCAAGTAGAAGTAGTGAAAAAGAAAAAGAAAGATGAAGAAAGCCTCTTTCCAGTACACTGCCAAGAGAGCAGATGTACATAACTGGTCAGTTGTTCAAGGAGAGGGAAATGCAACAATACTGATCAAGGAAAAGAGAGAAAAATTTCAGTACACTGTCAAATAAAAGATTTTTACAAATTAGTTGATCAAATGTTCAAGGAAATGAAGATGCAAGGTCGGTGATCAAGCCATATCAGCCTTTAGAAGCTGTGAATACACAATCAAATAATAAGAAGAATGAGAAAGAAGTAAGAAGAGGAAAGCAAGTAAAAATGCTTGTTGTTCGGGGTACCATCCTACCAGCTCACTATGCACTCAAGAACCAACTCCTACTTCAGCTCACTGTGTTCTTTTACTTGGAAATCAACTTCAAAAAAAAAAAAAAATCATACTGTTGAAAGATAGTTAATTAGCTGTTAAGAATTTGTTATTAGTTTGTTGCTTTGTTAGTCTATTGGGTCATTGTTCATTTGGGCTATAAGTACCCAACATTCATGTAACCCAATCAGTTTTTCATACTTTCAACAAGACATTTCAGATTACTCTATTACTTTCCTTTCTTTATTTTACACCTTAAAACCTAGCCACCGATCACATACATCTACACCGCCGGTCACCAATCTCTGGCCATTATGGTCGCCATCTCACAGCTGCTGTATTTTTGATTATGTTGTGCTTATCGCGATTGCGGATATAACCAGTGCTATTGCTCACTGTGATTTACGGTTGCGATTTTTTTTTAATAACGGATACTATTTCGAACATAATGATTGTGAATACTGCAGTTTCAGACGATGCCGCTACTATTATCGCTATTATAGTTGTGGGCCACCAATTAAATCCCTGGTTATGTTATGTCCTTGATAAAATGTGTACTCTGTAAAATATTATAGTTGTATCGGGCTTGTTTTGTATTTAATCAACCACTGATTAGTGATTTGATATTCTTAATAAAATGTCTTTGCTGAAAAGAACCATGAGGATGAAAAAGTATTTTTTTTTCATGTTGCATTTTTAATTATTCAAATCCAAAGCTTTCATATAATTAATGGTTTATGGTTTATATATGTGTTTGGTATAATCACATATATTTGAGTCATTAGTCGAATATTTTACGGATGATTGATTTGTTTGGTTATATAATGCTGGTGTTGTTTTTGCGTCACTTAGGGTCCACGAGTGCTATGCTTTATGTGGTGTTTGTTTTGAGCTTGTTTTTCTTTCGTTCCTTTTCGTTTTTAAGTTTCATTGAACAAAGTTGCGCTCAATGATTTATTTGGAACGTTATGGTTTTGTTATTTTTAATTATATAAGATTAAGGACAAGCAACAACTCCACCAAAAAATGCTGAATGCCCATTAAGAATCTAAATCGGGCCGATTGAGTATAGTTTGATCTTCATTGTTGTTGAGATAATATACTGGAGCATGTGGATCGAGCATCGTTTAAATATTTAAAACCCTCATATTTATAGGTGGGGAAGGGTTTGGGTAGTATATTATTGTATACTTTGAATGTTAAAATACTTATAATCTAAATAAGACATTGTTGAACAATAAAAGTTCATTGTGAGGCAATCATTTTAACTTAATTTGTTTAATTCGCAATGTTAAGATTCGAGTCTTGGATGTTGAGTAAGGATATAATTATTTTTCCGATATATATATTTTCCGATAATTATTTTTTAATAAATATATTCAATGTTAACAATATTTATGAAAATTAAAAATTTTATTTGATTTATAAGAATTTGAGTAATTTCCCATTGAAATAATTTATCCATGCAACCAAACATTATTATAATAACGAGCTCTTTTCATTTATTAAAAGTTTGTACTATTCAATAACTAAACGTTATTCACAGTAGCATACACTAAACTTTAAAAGAAAAACAATTAATGTTTCATAATTAATTAATCCTATAAAGCTTGTATAAATGAAGATAAATGGGAAAAAAAAAAATCAACCTTGTATATTAAACACAAAGACATGTAAGTAGGTGTGTTTAAAATTATCCGATCCGAGATATCCGACATGTAAACCCGTATATTTGGTGAAAAAATAAATGGGTAATTCTTCTTTTTAATTTTTTTTCCATATCGGCCTATTAAATTTCTTCGAGACATGGGTCGGGTCCGAGCAGCAATTTTTGAATTATATGGGTACCCGATCCGATTATCTATCTTTATTTTTAGATTCATAACGTTTTTAGTTAAAAATTAAAAATGTTTTCATTCTCGAATATTTACACTAATTTCTAAATCTCATTCTCAACTATGTCATGCCGATGATGAGTACATTATTTAATATTTTATCTTTAGTTGTATTTTTTTACTATTAATTTTTATCTTTTGATTATGTATTTTGAATTTAAACATTGTGTTTAGATTATGTTATCATGTAATTTGGAAATCTAAATATTAACTTTTTTTTCTTTGAAATTACTTTAAATTTTATGATTAGTAAAAATAATTGTATAAATTTAATTTGGGTACCATGTGATCTAAAATTATAGGTACCCGATCATTGTAGGTACCAGACTTACAGATATCTGGTGTTAATGGGTCGAATCACGAGCCGAAATTAATTTCTTTGAATGTGTGAAGTTTTTGTCACCCCAAATACTTAGTATAAACTAAAGTGCTTTGCATGTAAATAATATAATAATATGGCTTGCAAATTATATTATATGATTTTTGTGTGTGGGTATGTTTAAATAAGATTGTAGAGAACCTTATCCAAATTATATATCAGAGCCAGAGGGGTTTATGGGCTGAGAAAAAGGGATAAAACATAAACAGGCTTGATTTTGAAAGTTAATAAGAAAAAAACAATAACAAATGGAGAAGTGGGGTACCAATCCCTATACTTCTCGCATGCTAAGCAAGCACTCTACCATCTAAGCTACATCCCCCAACGAAACTTGTCTGGTAAATTAAATTTAGTTTTCAAACGAATAAAATCAAATCTGTACAACCTGGTTCAGACGACAACTTCTCATTTCTAGGCGAAAGCTAAACGAGTAAACAACTTGCTCCTCTATAGTTTCACAATTAAATGCCTTCCATCTATATTAATAATTTTCATGACTATTTGTCAACCGTATTAAAACATAAAAAATCTCCTTGTTTATCCATTTAAGAGTTTAAGTAAAGACTAATCTATTGTGTGTGTTGTTCCCAGCTTGTGTATGATGCTTCTTTGTAACTGAAGAATGGTTGTACTGGTTGGCAGGGATGGACCGAGGGGGTTAGAGGGGGCGCTCATCCTCCTGAAAATTTGAAATTCGTTATTGATTTTATTTATTTTTAAAGAAATTTTTCATGTATTTTCTTTTCAAAATCTAATTTTGCCCCCTAAAACTTTATAAGTTCGCACACTATAATTTTATAGGTTCGTCTCATAACATAAAGTATCGCGTCTGTCGTTGGGTGTTTTCTTCGTTTATGTATGGTGGTGTTGTGTCCTTGGGTGTGAAGAATCATAGTTGTATCAGGCTTGTTCTATATTTAATCAACCACTGATTAGTGGTTTAGATATTCTTAATTAAACGTCTTTGCTGGAAAAAAATCATCCTTTTTTTATCTATTATTTAATGTTATCGTATTTCCAATGATTCGAATCCAAAACTTTCATGTAACGAATGGTGTGTGTATTTAAAACCTAAATTCCAAACCCTAGCACCCTAAAACCTAAACCCTAAACTCAAAATTCTAACCATAAACTTTAAGTTCTACACCCTACACACTAAACCCATAAACCATAACCTAAAACCTTAAACCCTATAATTGAAAGGCTTGTGTATCAAAGTATTTCCCCTCTCTATATACAAGCCCGGTGTATCCTAAAACAATCTTCCAATGTCCCTATAATACAAATCTCTGCAATATAGATGCAATAATGCAGAAATCATAGAAATAGAAAGAATTGCATCTTGTCATAACCCATTTTTGCCCGAGCCTAAGCTCAAACCCAAACCAAACTCAATCCAACAATTAAAAAACAAACCCATTTATTAAATCCAATAACCCAAATCCATTAACAATATAATCCCAACCCAACAACCAAATAACCCAAGCTAAAACCCAATCTAATAACCCAAACACTATATATACTCAAATACCAAGCCCAATAACCCATTTACAACCCAAAATAACCCTAACCTTAAATATTAAAAAAACCTAATTACCCTAAATGCTTATCACTCTGCCATCCGTCACACCCTACTGCCTCTTCACCATCATGGCACGGGCGAGCCACGTGCCGACCTTTCGGCTGTTGTGGTTGCACGTGCACCACCACGACCATCACCGCCTTGCTGCACTGCGCCACCGCCCAAACCTGAAAAACAGAGAAAAACACATCATTATTCTGAGATAATTTCAGAACCACTTTGTGGTACCTTTTGTTTATTTTAATACTTTCAAAACATGTATTTAAACCCATGCAAACAATGTAATCGAGCCCTTTTTCAGTTCAAATAAAAATGGAGATTCAAAAAATTAGAGATTCGAAAATGGAGATTCCAAAATCAATCAAAAAAATAACAATAAAAATATAAAACAAAGGAAACTGAAAGTTTTTGGGTGTTCTCACTTACCTGGAGCGTTTGTTCGAAAAACCCTCCTCAGATTCGAACTCAGTGCATCGAGGAGAACCAAAAAAGTAGTCACTTTCAAATTTTTGGCCACTATGGACGGCGACGGCCATTGCCGGTGAGCGGCAGTCTGCTGTAGCGCACGACAAACAAGGGATGCCGAATTCTGGGCTGGTGAGAGAGAAACTGAGAGTGTTTGAGAGAAATCACCTTTTTTAATTATCAAATAGACAAATGAGATTTTCTGGTGAAAAAGGAGTATATAAACCCTTTCCAAAATGACGTCATTTTACCCCTTGGTGACTCGCGCCTCGACTTGACCCGGAGCCAAGACTCGAGCGTTTCTATAAGAAATGGAGAAATTACCATTTTGGTCATTCAGCTTTTGTATCTTTCATATTTTACCTTTTAATTTATGTTTTCTTGCAATTTCGTCTTTTTTTATTTTTTATTTTAAATTATGTTCTTTTAATTTAATCACTACATTATTATTATATTTTATTATTATTATTATGATGTATATATTTATTTATATTGATATATTATTAACATGTATATTATATTTATATTTAGTATATTATGGAATATATATATATAATATTTTCTTTTTGATTTTTTTGTATGTATCTTTAAGGTATTAAATTCGGTTTAATATTGAAGGGATATTTTTTAATTTATTTCGAGAACTGGCTAGGAAGTGATGTCCTGACTTATTCAGGTGTCATCTTCTTCGGTAGTCGTAAATAAGGCAATATTCTTCTTACTCCTCTTTTTTGGATTAAATTTTTATTTTCTTACAAAAACAATACTAAATCAACGCGGTACTAATTTTGGGCGTCGTAGGGGTGTTAATCCTTCCCCACGCGTAACTGACTCTCGAACCCAAATGTTTTAGAATCTCTAGTTTTTAATGGTGTCCGGCCTACCAAAGTGGTCAGTGGCGACTCCATCTTTGCTTTTTATTCCCCATAAATTTTCCATCCATTTTAAATTTTTACGGTATTCTAGTAGGAGTGTCATCTCCTTTGTTGCCGTAGAATATATTTTTTTCAATATTTTATTTAAAAAAACCTTTATTATAGATGGCGACTCTACTAGGGACATTTTTTAAAGAGTCAGGCCAATGTTGATTTTATGTTGTCTTGCAAGAAAACAAAAATTCGATTTAATTTAATTTTTAATTCCTTGACATTCATGCATGAGCTTTCTACCCGAGCCCCTCACCTTGTTAAATGGGAGTGATTACTTCGCTTTGTGGAGTCTTTACCTCCGTATAGTGTTGTAATTCACTTCTAAAATCCGATTCTTATATTTCTTGGGGTCTTCACCCCTGTATGGTATAAGGGCCGTCTTCCCCTGAATCAATGTCCTAGCGACAGTTCAGGTACCGTCACTCTAGAACCAAAATCCACATATAGTGAGCTGTAGGAATCAACCTTTTTAAGCCATGCGAAACTTTGTCCGTTTAGTGGTTCTTTGATGCCTTTATTTGCTATTCATGTACAGACTTTTTACCTATTTTTTACTTTATTTACCATTAATTTAATCATTCATTTTAATCTGAACTGACTTTTTCTCTCTCTCTTTGATCACATCATATTAAACTCATTCATTTTGTATTAATTGCATAACACCATTATAACATTTTAATCTTTGCCTTTCACAAGCATGAAATACTGATTCACGACTAGTTTCCAATTAGAAAATGATTTGTCATCGGGAGAAAATCTAGTACCCTAAATATCAATGCAACATTCAAAGTTGCAAATGAATCATGTCAATTCAAAAGTTGAGCCACGAGAACCATTTTTGAATTAGTACCTTCGCGTCTAGGACATGCACCTTGCATTTACATGCATACATTTGAAAATTTTAAAACCGGTTCCCGGGATGCCCCATGCTAGCAAATACTGGATAAAGCAAAGTTGGTCGATCTAGCACCATACTAAACCTATGCATTAGCACAAAGGTGCATACATAACACATTTATTTTTGGCTATAACATATAAACAGGTCTAGGGAAGAGACCAGAGGACCTCAACTATGGGGGCAACGACGTGATGAACAACCTTTAGCCCTAAAAGAGGTCGAATACGCGAAAAAGTTCAAACATCCAGATAACAACGATCAAAATTTTCTTTCAGATCTCGTCTTTTTGTTAGTGATGTAGCAGATCCTGCATTTTCCCGATCTTACCTTTCTGTTAGTGGTGCGGCAAATCAAATTTTTGAAATTCTTGTTTCTCCGTTAATGGTTTCAGATTAAATTTTCCTCTAGATCTCATATCTTTGCCAGTGGTGTAGTGGATCCCACATTTTCCAGATCTTGCTTCTCTATCAGTGATGTAACGAATCAAACCCTATCCAAGTCTTACCCTTTCGTCAGTTGTTAACTCCTCAAAAGTGCTATTTTTATTCTTATTTTACAATGACTTTGCTTTCCCTTTGAGTACATTTAGTTGTTAAAATCATGCATTTACATAAGGAGTTAAGAAGCTATTCTATTTCCAGAGTGAAGGTTATTTTGCTGTAAGACACAAGCAAGCATACATGGTAGAGAGAAATTGGTACAGAACGTAGGAAAAGAAGTAGAGAATTACCGAGAATCAGTTGGCATAGATGGACAAAACAATGCCAAGCTCAGCTGGCAAAAGATTAAAGTTTGATGCTCAGTCAAAGTAGTCGTTGGACCTTGTACATGTCAGCCCGAGGATTCAAATTTGGATAAGATGATCACGCGTCTTATCCCTTGTGCATTCAAAATCCAAACTTAAAAGCTTATCATAGGGTTTCCACGTAAGCCTATTTAAAAGAGATCAGATTGAAAAGGGGCTACACCGTAGTGAACCAAGAGGCGACATGGTTCGACCAGCTAAGACTGAGAGCTCTGGAGCATTTGAAGGGCTACATCGATGGATCTCCTTCTTGCCCATTCTCTTAGTTTTATTTGTTTTTATTTGAAATGATGTTGGGAAACGATGATGTTTTGTGGATAGACCTCCCGATTAGGGACCAACAAGTGCGTTGTTGTGGAATGTGGAAGGTCATGAAAATTGGGAGGAAGAGGGGATCAGAGCCGCTGACGTGGTGATAGCGTGTACTCCACGTGGTACTCCAAAGGTCGCGGGCTTCAATCTGGACAGTCAGATCTGGAATGATCTGACCGTGGTCAATAGGTTACGCCAAAAAAAAGAATTAGGGTTTTCTTTTGTGTTATCAGATTAGAGCTTTAAAGTTTTGGACCGTATTGGGCCTTATGTAATAAGGATGTATGTATATATTTTGGGGCTTTAAAGCATGTAAATGGACTCTCTACAGATATTTGATAAATTTGGGCTTTTATTTAATTAATAATAGTATATATTTTTTGTATTTTTTTAATTTAACATAATGATAATAATAAATGAAAGAGAATAAGTACAATAAATTACTAAATAAAAATGGGAATGAGTGGTTAACCTGGAAAAATTAGTGATTACAGCTTCCCTCTTTGCTTATCCTTGTGGAACAAGAATAAAGCAAAAACCATAAGTACTAATTTTGTCCAACTTTCATGTTTGAAGATTCCGAGCTGCGAGTTCCTCCTATATAGAACTCTTTACCCCCCATCTCCCTAAAACTTGGATCTATGAGTGTCTGCCTCCTTTGCCCCAAAGCCCTTGAGCTACGGGTATTTGCCCCTTTTGCTCCGAAAACCATGAGCTATGAATATCTGCATCCTTCACTCTAAAAACCTTGAGCTATGAGTATCTGCCTTCTTTGCTCGAAAAACCCTGAGCTATGAGTATCTTCCTCCTTTGCTCAGAAATTATGACATGGCGAGTCTGAAATCCTTTGCCTGAAATTCTTAAGCTTTGAGTATCTGCCTCTTTCACTCTAAAATCCTAATACGGCGAGTTTAAAATCCTTCGCCCGAAATCCTTGAGCTACGGGTATTTGCCCTTTTCGCTCTAAAACCCCAGAGTTATGGGCATCTGCCCGTTTGCTCCGAGAACCTTAATATGGTGAGTCTGGAATCCTTCGCCTGAAATCCTTGAGCTATGAGTATCTACCTCGTTTGCTCTAAAATCCTTAAGTGGCGAGTCTGAAATCCTTCGCCTGAAATCCTTGAGCTATGAGTATCTGCCTCATTTGCTCTAAAATCCTAATATGGTGAGTTTGGAATCCTTTGCCTGAAATCCTTGAGCTATGAGTATCTACCTCCTTTACTCTTAAATCCTGATGTGGCGAGTTTGAAATCCTTAGCCTAAAATCCTTGAGCTTTGAGTATCTACCTTCTTTGCTCTGAAATCCTAATACGGTGAGTCTAGAATCCTTGAGCTATGAGTATCTACCTCCTTTGCTCTAAAATCCTGATGTGGCGAGTCTAAAATCCTTCACCTGAAATCCTTGAGCTACGGGTATCTGCCCCTTTCGCTCTAAGGACCCCGAGCTATGAGTATCTGCCTTATTCGCTCTGAAATCCTTTCTGGGCTCTCTCTTTGTCGTTTATTCCTCTTCTTAGGAGGTATCTGACCTATCTTTCAGATATTTGTGGAAAGAGATGAAATGTTATAATGGTATAAGTTAGCATGCTCTTATCCTAGAGATGTCTAACTAGATATGACGCATGAATGACGATAACTTCTAAACTTTCTCAGACACTTTCTCTTTTTAGTCTCTTGACTTCGACCCTCTTTTGTTTTTTGCTTCTCTCCTTTGCAACTGCGGTACCTCCTCCCTCACTCGGGTTCACCGTTATGCCCATCACTTTCCTCATGGGCTTTTGATCATTTTGCTCTAAAGCACCTTTTCGGGTTTTCACTTTAGAGATTGTTTCTTCTTTTTCTTTTCTTCTTCTTTTTCTTCTTTTATCTTCTTTCTTTTTTTCTTTTTCTTTTTCTTTTTCTTTTTTTTCTTTTTCTCTATTTTCTTCTTTTTTTTCTTTTTTTCCTTTTTCTTTTCTTTCTTCTTTTGGGGCCCTTACGGGTTGTCACCTCTAGTCCCTTGGATTTCGACATGAGAGGCATTTACTGTCATTTTTCGGTGGATCTTGTCAGTTTCACATTTGACGTTCTCCCGTCTTAGCTTTGGCATATTCCTCTCATACCTTGAAACAAGGATGAAGCAAATTCCATAAGCACTAACTTTATATCACTTCTTTGATTGTGCCCTTAAGATCGCAAATTCTTTTAAAACTTTTTGTTTTTCCTCGGCTGATTCTTCAAACTACGAATTCCTCTATGCCCAATTTCTGTTGTGTTGGCACCTTAGCATCTTGCTCGAATGGCTCACTAATGGCCCATAAATCTTGACGGGAAACGAACTGGCTGCCGAAGCTTAAAGTTGTTTTCCTCACTACGAAATTCTTTGATCTTTTGCCAAAATTGAGAGCCTGGAGTTATTTTTCTCATTACAAAATTCTTCATCCTCCGAGGTCCAAAATTGCTGAAGGTTGAAGCTATTATTCTCATCTTAAAATTCTTCAATCTTTCGACAAAGTTTGGAGTCCGAAGTTGCTCTTCTCATTACTAAATTCTTTGTTTCTTTACCTAAGTTGTCGAAGCTTGAAGTCGTTCTTCTCATTTCAGACTTCTTCAATCTTTACAAATGTTGATGAATTCTTCTCATTATGGATTATGAACTTCTTGTATTACCCACAAAGATTTCACACCTTCTTCAAGTTCTTCTCATTATGAACTTCTCATCTTTCTATCAAAGTTGATGCTTGAACAGTTCTAATTACAAACTATTCATTCTTCTGGACGAGCTTTTCTCATTATGAATCATTCCCTCTTGGCCAAGCGAGTTCTTCCCCTTAGGAACTTTTCAAATCTTTTTTGGGTGAGTTTTTTTCATTAGAGACTCGTCATCACCACTAAGATATACCTCTCTAAATGAGAAGTTACAAGTCGAAGTCTTTTCTAATCTTCAAATCTGTTAAAACAAGCAAAATGATTTGATGATATGAGTTAGAATTTTCCTAACCTAGGGATGCCTAACTACACATGATGCAAAAATTATAACATTTTTAGAGATTTTGGGGAAAACCTTCGCTTTTTGGTCGATCACCCTTAACTTCCACGGGCCTTTTTGCCTTTGCTAAGTGTTCATCTTTATCTTACCTTGAAAGGATATTGCTGGCCTATACTGATTTAACTAAGATCTGTCACCTCCTGAAGTCTATTTCTGAAACAATACACCACTCAACTTGGGCTTAATTGTTGCCTCTTCATTGACTCTTCATGATGATTCATCTTCACTCTCAACATTGGGGTGAACACATGCCCCTAAATCTTCTGAACCTTTCCTACTTCCATAATGCCTGGTCTTCACTTTTTATTTACTGAATCTTCCTCATTCGTTCTTCTTGAATGTAGATACTAACTTATACCAGTCAAAATAACATTATCCTCACTTAACTCAGGCTTAACTGTTGCCTCTTCATGGACTCTTCATGATGAGCCTTCTACAATCTCCTCATTCGGGTGAACTCATGCCCTCTAGATTTCCAAATTTCCCCATCCTCCTACTTCTATAAGGTCTGATCTTCACTTTTTATTTATTGAATCTTCCTTCTTCATTCTTCTTGAAAGGATATACTGACTTACACCAGTCAAAATAACATTAAACTCACTTAACTTGGGCTTAATTGTTTCCTCTTCACGGACTCTTTGTGATGAGCCTTCTACAATCTCCTCATTCGGGGTGAACTCGTGCCCTCCAGATTTTTTAATTTCCCCATTCTCAAATCTCTAAATGGTCTAGAGAGTGAGACCTTATTGTTGTTTTCCCCGTGATCACTAATAAATTATGCTAGGTCAGCCATGAAGACCCTTGATCTGAAGCCATACAGAAAAGCATTCACCATCAAATGCTCAAAAAAGCCCAAGATAGAGACATCACTGTCACCCAAGACTCTTAAGGAGAATGATCAAACCATAAATCCCCAACGTGAACAACCCATCTCTGTGACCTCATTCGGGTGTATAGGTATGCTCCCATGAAAAGGATGTGTCATCTTGGCAATTCTGAATCAAACCTTTACCCTAATCTTCACTCATTCCGGCTAAGGTTCTAAGCTTCAACAGATAATCTCAAGACTTCGACATCT
This sequence comes from Hibiscus mutabilis, assembly GCA_019671005.1. NCBI lineage: Eukaryota > Viridiplantae > Streptophyta > Magnoliopsida > Malvales > Malvaceae > Hibiscus > Hibiscus mutabilis. The sequence continues at coordinate 29,119,435 of CM033711.1, read as the reverse complement.
TTGCGTAAACCCATTCCTTAAAAATACTCTTCTGATTAAGCAAATATCTATATTCCTTAATCGTAGGCATCAAGTCCTTCTCATTAAAAGTGCAGTAATAGAAAACTGGATTTCAAAACTAAAAGATGGCTCGAAACGAAGGCTGATCAACTCGAATATACATCAAGCGTGCAATGTCACCATAACTTTCATGAAACTGACTTTGCAACTATCGATCCCATCCTTCTCTAATCTATTTCAGTTTCCGTAACTCGTTTTGCTTTAAGTTGATGTAAGTATACCTCGCTATTGTACGCTTGCTTGGTACACTGTCACCTTGCCCCTTTGGTTGACTTCTGACCAATGTCGGACGGCTAAGTTGATGCCTTCCTTCCTAAGATCCTTCTTTTTTCATGATCTTAGTAGTGCCTCATCTTTTTCTCAGGTTCAACGGTTACTTACCCTTGACCTACTAGTATGGTCCTTCTTCCATCTCGATGTTAGATCGAAGACATGTCTCACGAGTCTCTAAATTTTCCGTAGAATTCAATCTTCATTTCTCTGAGCCAACCAAGGTCTTATGGTAAATACTCATTTCGAGTCCTCAAACCGCATAGCATATAAAGGCTTGCTATTATTCCCTTTAGGATCACTGACATGTTTGCATTAGGTCGATCATGTACATACTTGACCATGCATTCCAAATTTTATCTATGAAGCAATTAAGAGAAATCTCTTTGTTTATAATTGTTAGTTGCTGATCAACATTTCAATGGGGATGCTTTTGGATTAATGTACAAGTCCTAGCAAACAAAAACCATAAAAGAAAGAAAACAGAATTGGGTGCCCCAAATATCAAATGCACGAGCGTCTTAGATTCAACCCTTCGACGATCATTTCAAGCTCAACCTATGTCTAGGGAGACACTAAATGTTGTGGCGATATTCGAAGTTATGACATTCATCCCCAAACTGCTCAGTTCATCCTCATGATTACCGTATTGCTTGATCCACTTGAAAACTACTCATTTTAGTTCTCATTATTTTTCTCCATTCATAAATGTGTTCAAGCTTTCCGAACTTGTTTAACTGGTGGAGGGCAAAAATATCATCTAAGAATAAAATTCTACAAGTGAATGTGTGTGCTTCTAGATATAACTAATCTGTATTATATTATTATTGTACTCATGTCTTCAAATATCACCTTTGACACTAGGGTATTGGAATGTGGATTATAGCTCCTTATTAGATTTTTCATCCCTTATAGCTCCATTAGAGAGATCCAGGACTTATTCAATTGGTCATTCATTAATTACTTCATTCATTCATTCATCATTTTTCTTATTCATCCATTTTCATCATTTTTATTTTTATTTTTGCTATTTATCCACGTATTTTATTAGGGCATAGAAGACTACGCTTAGAACCTCAATTTCAAGCGACCCCACTTAGTTAAACTTGCCTAGTTCACTTCACTTTTTATGAATTTTGGAGATTTTTCATCAACGAACATCATCAAAGGAGCAGTAGTCTTGCTTTTCGTACTTTATTTACTAGAGTAGGTTGAGTAAGAAATCACATCTCAAATTTATCACAATATTCGATTGATCTTTACATCAATTTCAGATCATGTACGTAATATCCGGGGACCTACGAGGGTAAGAAGGGATATATACATATATAGGATCATCATTTTGAAAAAAAGATGCATCATTTCATTGAAATATAAATTCACAAACAACATAGGCCATTTCAAAAAGATCTTTCCACATACTTCAAGAGAAAAATTAAAGTGCACGAAAACCTAAACATCAACCCCTAACATAAACACGGAAAAACATGTGTAAGATGCATTGAAACTCTAGACAACTTTGGAACTGACTTCTCATTCATTTTGCTTCTTCAGTTCTTCACCTGAGGTAGCTGCTTCCCCTATCTCTTTTGCTTTCTATTGCTTAACCATATCAAGTGGCAATGTCCCATTACCGAGTAGCTTCTCTATTTCTTCTTTCAAAACCTAACACCTCTTAGTATGGTGCCCTGATGCCCCCATATAGAAATCGCAAACACTGTCCGGATTATGTTTAAGAGATGAATATGACATCTCCTCCATCGACCTAGGGGCGAGATAATTCCCTTGAATTAAATGAGGAAGCAAGAATGCAATTGACGTCTTGAGAACCCTGAGAGGTGTCATTGCTGGACGCTGCCCCTTAGTTAATTTCTCTTTGTTTACTTCCTTCTTGGTTGCAACTGCCTTCTTGTTCTCCTCTCCAACCTATGGAGAATTCTAACCTTGATAAACTGTTGACACTGGTAGATTGTGACAATGGTTTCGGTCTCTTGGCAACTTTCCAGCATGCCCTAATTCTTGGTTGAACCGGGGCTTTCCATCTTCAAAGTGAAGTAATCCCCTTTCGATAAGGCTATAACCATACGTTTCAAAAACATGCAATCTTTTGTTGTGTGACCAAAATCACCATAATGGAAACCACACACACTCTCGCTACCATACATTTTAGGGTTAAAATAAGAGTAACGCTTCGATAGGGGTAACCTCAAGAGCTTGTTCTGAATTAACAGGGGTAACAATTCAGAATATGTCATCGAGATTGCCATATTTTTATCTTTTTACTCCTCTTGGTGTCCTCAATATGCGTTTCTCCGCTTCTCTTTTCTTTGATTGAAATTGACTTTCCTTGGGAACCTTTTTGTTCCCGATCATTTTCGCCTCCATAGAATCTTTCAGAGCCATTCCTAACTTGTCAATCGATTTTGTTTGTCGCACGACCCTTTTAACCAAACGCGTCTTCCCTTTGTCCTTTTTGTCTCGATCTTCATCTAGTTTCATAGCTGGATGATTGATCTTTTGACCTAGAACTGTTGGTTCAAACTCCAATACCCCGATATCTAGGAGGTGTTGAACTTTATGCTTAAATTTTATGCATTTCTTGATGGATTGGCCTTGAATTCTGGCGTGGAATTCACAATATTCCTTATCTTTAAACCAACTCGGATACAGGGGTGACTGAGGATTGATAAAGCACGGTTCAATCAGTCGGGCATTTAGCAATTTGGAAAATAGTTCTTGGTAGGTGAAAAGACTAGGAGTGAATTGGAAGTCCTTCGAATCTTCCTTCTTTTCTTGAGCATTAGAAGCTGGGCTAACTGATAGCTGACGAGTTTTTGGAATCACGAACATCAAAGGCTAATCATGTGTTTGAAGGGATGACAGTTTAGAAGACAGTGTAGTCGACATCCTCATGCTCTTTTTGCATATTGTACTTTTCTCATCTTGTGGCTCTGACTTATTCAGTTCTTCGTTTGCTAGCAAGGACAAGATTTTCAAGAGAGAGTCCTTGATCTTCTCCAACACCAATTTGGTAGGGCATTCGTAGGCGATACAGATTACCTTGTATTGGTTGATAATAGCTTGGTCTTCATCAGACAAAATCCTTTCCGCTATGAAGTCGTAATCCCAACTCTCACTATCCTCTTGCACAAAAGAGTATTCTTTCATACCATATTCTTTGGTCATAGTGGCCATCATACCCATCAGTTTATCGATTTGCCTCATTTTTTCCTCTTGGAACTTCATCACATATGATATTATCTCTCTTTGATCCCAAACCAAATGTTCTTGAACTTGTTCGAGCTTATCCACCCTAGCCACTAGGTCATTCATGCTTCTGAAGCTGTACTAGCTTGAAGTCATTCGCTTTTCACTTCTATATTCTGAGTCGAATGCTTTCCCCGGTTAATTATGCATATGATGCAATGAATATACAAAAATGCATCTTTGAACAAAAATAATAATATGTCATGAAATAATGCCACTATAAAAGCACGAATGAATGCAAAGAGCGACACTAAGTTCGACAAATATCATCGTTAAACGACTTGCATTAATGGGAACATTGTTTCGTTACAATAATCAAAGAAAACCCACTAAACATATGGTCCTAAGCTAGTATCTAGGTCAACGATCCTTTCTCCCTCATTGGATCCATCGTCCACGCAGTCTTGAAGCTCGATATCATCTTTCAGGCGACCTCTTGCATTTGAGTCATCAAATGTGCCAATTCTTGCTCTTGCTTCTAAATAGTGTAAGCGGTCGAATTGTAGTCGCTCTAATGTCAGCATTTGGTACACTTAAATTGCTCCCAGAAAAGGTCCCGCTGAACTCGACCCTGGGGGTGTACTGAAGCTAAGGCCAAAATTCATGCTCAATTGAGATACTCTTTCTTGTTCCAAGTTGTAACTTGATTGTTGGCCCAAGATGGAAAAGTGTCCAAAAACCTACCAAGCTTGCCACAGAAAGACTTGTTCTTGTTCGGTTTAGAGTAGACACGGTTCTCATTGATTTTCTTGCAATTTACGAGGGCTTGATACTCTTCAATGGTCGAGGTCAAATCAAAGTTGCCGATTGTGAAACAACCATAGGCTGAATTCTAAAACCCTACCAAGGCTTGAAGTAGTGATTGGTCGACCAGAACATCTAACAAGTATGTGATGTCGCCATACTCACTTTTGAAAGCATTTCTTGTCCCAAAATCCCAACTATTCTACACTGACCTCAACCCGAACACATCATTAAATTTCGTGTTCATGAAAGTCTCGGCTGACATCACTGACCTAAACCCGGTTGAAATACTGTCCCCGTCATGGAGTTGTTCCCTTTCTGACCATACTTGTGCATCGGAATTCTTCTCGTCATTGCTACTGACCAAATCCCCCATTGCCCTAGCCTTTAATTTCAGACTATGCAAAATAAAGAATAGAGAGAAAAAAGAGAGAAAACCAAAAAGAAATGTTTTAGTCACAAGATAAACAATAAATTTGGAAATGGGAAAAAGATAAACGCAAGCAAATTAAGCAAAAGGCAAACATATAAAGAAATAACCCTAACCACATGAATTCTAGTTCGCTATGGCTATCCACATGGCTCTAATGAGGTGGGCTTCCTAGATTCTCATGCATGGGTTCGGTTCTAATTAAGGGTACCCGAACCTATCTTATTACCTACTAAGATAACAAGAACCCTAATTCTGGCCCCTTACAAGCTTGCAAATTGGATTCAGTTCGAGGGAAAGCACAACCTAGTGACGTGGAAGGTTGCTCACATGTCAAATGAGTAGATTTCGGAAGTGAATTAGTGACCCGTAGAGGGCTACTCATGTGGGTATGTGGCGTTTCACTCCCACTTAAGGGGCAAACCTCGGGTATAGAGCTTGATGAACATGGTGCAACACATGTCGGTGATTCCTTAGAAATTAAATGAGCAATCAATTCGAAAACCACCAACTATCAAAGCCCGTGCAATCAAAGTCATATTTTCAAGAAAGAATAGACCTCATTGAAGTAAATTAAAATTTCAACAATTTCCATCATTGAAAGAAACAAATATTTCTTAGTTTAACTCTCCTTTTTGCTTTGTAAAAACAAAAAATCTTTTCCCAGTGGAGTCTCCAAGCTGTAACGACCTTTCTTAGCATTTATGTTCTTTTGAAAAACATGTTTAATTTTATAAGTTCAGTACTACGGGTCATCCCCAAATCGTTCGTTCAAATCTTGGTTTAAGGGGACTTCTTTTGAAAATTTCTATTCTTTTTTGAAAATGATAAAAAAAAAATCGGAGTCGCCACCGGCCACTTAGGTTGGCTGGACGCCATAAAACCAGAGATTCATTCGAAAACAAGTTCAGGAGTTGGTTACGTATAGGGAAGGATTAACACCCTCATCACGTCCGAAAATCGGTACCAAAATATTTGTTGCTCTTAAATGGACAGAAATTGTTGAAATTTAAGTTGAATTTAATTAAGTGTACTTAATTGAAAATTGAACTTAATTGAACAGTCTTTATCAAATTGGCGGGTTCAAATTAATTGGAAATTTAATTAATAAGAATGACGGTACATCAGACCATAGATTAAACCGATATCATATAAGCCTGGCTGCCATGTTAATTTATGGTTTGAATCCTGTAGTCACCTTTATGCATGGTGCAAACATTTAAGATATGATGTAATGATTTTATCCACTTTTAATTCATTTACCTTGGGACGGTAAGAATTAATTCAAATATTTGGTCAACATCATTTAAGCTCAGACTGTTACGACACAAATATCGGAATTAATAAGTACCTCATTTTACGATTTAAATTAATTAATATGCAATCAAAATAAAGGGTCACATGGATGACAATTAAAAATGGATGTAACAAAAAGACTTAAAATTAAACACACAAAAGACCTACTAAAGCCCTAACCTAAAAGGCCCAAATTATGAAAATTCAATTAGTGATCTAATTAGTAACTAGGTGAGTCGAATATTAACCTTAAATTAATTAAACCATAAAATTATAAAAAACCTAATAAATTATGGATTATCTTGCACCATAATAATTAATTTGGTCAATTTTAAACTAGCATCTCAATGAGCCAATGGTACTATTCAAAACGAACCAAGTTAATTAATCATGTTTAATTAAATATCAATCTAAGGCCAAAACCAATTTCATCTTAAAGATAATTAAGTGGTGTTCAACTAGTTTAATGAATTTAACATTTATCCCAATAAACCTATGGGTAAATTTAAATTCACTAAACTAATTCGAACCTTGGGTCTAACTATGGCTCTAAAAACCAATCCTAAAATTAACTTAATTAATTTAAAAATCATGCCCCTATGAGACGAGCACACACTTCAAATTAAATAAATTAATTTACCCTAAGCTAATCCTAAAAGCCTAATCTAGCAAACATAAAAAGCACTTAAAACCGAACATTAAAAACAGGTAAGAAAACCATATTATATATGTATATATATATTAAATAAGAAATCATACTTATATATTTATATACATATATTTATCTAAACTACATATTATGCATAACATGCAAAACATATGACATATATATTGAAACCATGTATTAATATATATACATATACGTTAAACTACATATTACATATATCGAAACTATATATTATAATATATATTAAAACCATATATTATATGTATATTAAAACTATACATTATAGTATATATATTAAAACCATATATATTATACATAAAAACTATATATCATCTGTAGCATATAGTATATACATATATTAAGGCCATGTATTATACGTATTTAAGACATATATTACACCACATACCATATACCTTAGAACCAAATTATATCATATATGTTGTATACATAAAAGCTATATGATACACTATTCATTATATTCACAAACTATATACTATATAACATACATATTAAACATAACACATACATACATATCAAGCCATATCAAACATATATACTCATATATAAAAAAAACTATATTAGCAAGATAATATAATATATATACATATATATAACCATACGACACTATATTTAAATGACACATATATATGAAACCTCATACGGATTTTTTTAACAAAAAAGCTATTGTAAGTAATATTATATATATGTATGTATGTTACGCAATATATACATGTACGTATATACGTAAAAAGAAAATGGAAATTAAAAAAGCATTAAATGAAAAGAAAAGAAAAGGAAAGGGTTAAAGGGTTTAATCTCGGGATTTCAAAACCCGTTCATATTCCAAACTGTTGTTTTCTCTCAAACAAACTTTAGCTGCTGCTCTCTCAACACCGTCGTCGTCGCCACTCCGACGAGCTTGCCGGTGAAGCAAGGCCACGAACCGACTCCCCTCTTCGCCCCTTCCTTTCTCTCGGTTTAGATTTTTCGAGAAAGCCGTTCGATCTTCACGAACATGGTCTTGAACCGTTTGACTTCTTCTTGATGGATTTGGAGATCCGATCGTTGGGTCGTTGTGGTTATGAGGTATGTGGTTCTCAGTGCCGAGATGCTTCTATTCTCCGTTGGGATCGTCGAATGGCTGCTCCGATCGCTGGAACCCGTCAAAGCTGAGGGTAAGCACTTCCCCTTTCTTTTTTATTCGAACCAAAAAGCAAGAGAAAACCAAAAATCTCGGAAATTTCTTTGTTCTTTGTATTGATAAAAATCCCTCTTGTGGTTTCTGATTTTTTGCTTTATAGCCAAAGTTTACAATGATTAAAAGAAAAGTAAAAAAATCCCTTAAAATCAACTATTGGTTGCTGATTCCATTTTGTTTGTATTCATCTGTTATCTACAATTTCTGATTTATTGTTTTTGTTTGCTTGCATATCTAATGGCTTGATGGGGGAGGAGACCATTTCGGTTGTTTGTTTGTAGGGCTGAGGCTCGGTTAATGGAGCTGCCGATTGGGGACCAGCAAGTGCGTTGTTGTGGCACGTGGAAGGTCACGGAAATTGGGAGGAGGGGATCAGAGCCACTGGCGTGGCGAGAGCATGTACTCCACGTGGCACTCCGAAGGTCGCAGGCTTCAATCTGGGTCGTCAAATCATTCCAGATCTGACGATGGTCAATAGGCTGCGCAAAAAAGAAAGAATTAGGGTTTTCTTTTGTGTTATCATATTAGAGCTTTAAAGTTTTGGACCGTATTGGGCCTTATGTGATAGGGGTGTATATATATATATATATATTTTTTGGGCTTTAACATCTATGTAAATGGACTCTCTACGTATATTTAATAAACTTGGTTTTTTATTTAATTAATAATAGTATATATATTTTAATTTAACATAATGATAATAATAAATGAAAGAGAATAATTGCAATAAACTACTAAATAAAAATGGGAATGAGTGGTTAACCCGGACAAAATTAGTGATTATACCAATTGTTGCCCCAGTTGTTAATGTGGAGGAAGAAAGACTTATTAGAGAGCACTCGGGACCAAACATAGACAATTTGATGCCAAGACTGATTGGTCTCGAGGTAAATACATTGAATTTTGAAATCAAACTAGTAATGATATAAACACTTTTGAATGTAAGACAATTTGATGGAGCACATGCTGGAGATCCAAGGCAACACTTGAAGTAATTCATGGAGGTTTGCCAGCTATTTCAGCAGTCTGGAGTATCGGAAGATACAATGAAGCTAAAATTATTTACATTCTCCCTGAGAGATAGATAAAAAATGTGGCTAAGTTCTTTGCCACCTGATTCTGTCACCTCATGGGGGGATCTATGCCAGAAATATTTGCTGCGATTCTAGCCACCTAAACCCACTGCCAAGCTGAGGAGTGAGATCATCATGTTTAAGGAATGATGAGACCCTATATGATGCATGAGAGATATTTAAGGACCTATTGAGTAGGTTTCCCATGCATGGATTCCCAAAATGGACCTAGATGGAGACCTTCTACAATGAACTCAATGCACAAGCTAGAACTATTGTTGATGCTTTGGCAAAAGGTTCACTACTTGACAAAAACTATACAGAGGCAGTTGGCATCCTTGAGAGAATTTCAATTAATGATTTTGAGTATGCTACTGCCAGACTTGGGACTAGAACAAAAATTGGTGGGAAATTATAGATAGATAAACTTACATCCATTCACGCTGAGATTTCCAATCTTAATAGCATGCTTAAGAAAATGCCAGACTCTACAAGGAAAGAACAAAACGATGGCATGACAACAGGATCGTGCCAAGGAAAATTGAGGTAGACTAACGTGTTTTGTTATTTAACTCAAGGCTAAAGTTGTTTCCATGAAAGCTCAAGTCTAGATGGTTGGGACCCTTTGAAGTTGTGAAGCCATATGCTCATGGAGTAGTAGATATTAAGGATTTGAAGACAAGAACAATTTTTAAAGTAAACAGCCAAAGATTGAAACATTACTTGGAAAGAACTCAAAATGATGCCAAGAAGGTTGTCCTTCTGGCAAAGGTACCGTGAACATCATCATCATGGTTTGATTTTTGTATATAGTAGGTTAGATGTTTTTCTTTTTCAGTATTTTTCGTTTATTTTTTGTTTTCTTTCTTTCTTTTAATTTTGATTTTTCTTTTGTTGTGTTGAAAGGTTTTTCTTTGAGTAAGTGCAAATTTTGTGTGTCAGGCAGAAGGCTAGGGTAAGGGCTTGGCAAGGGGCTATTTAAAAAAAACTGGTGGAAAGAATTTACGCTAACTGCCCAAGGCTTGATAGAGCGCAGCCTAAGAAGATAGTGAAAATTTTTGCTTTGGAAATTACCCTAGCTACCTAAAAAGTGATAAGTTGAAATTCAAAAATTTCAAGCTAATCACTTCATCCCTTATTTCCGCCCCATCTCATCCCTTAAACCCTTATCACATCATCCTTTTTCTTTTCCCTAAACACGCAAAAGCCCATTAAAACTCTTCACCCTAATCACCAACCAACCACATTAATCACTCCACTTAAAAACTCAACCTTTCACCCTTCCATCTACTTAAAACCCTAATCGATCCAAGGATTAAAACTTTTCAATTTTCTATTTATTTTCTTTATCACGCATGAAACCAAGAATCATTCTTATTCTCTCGTAAAACCCTTTAGATTCTTCAACATATTCTCATTACTTCAAGATTTGATGAAGGATCTATTAATCTTTGTTTAAATTGGATGGTAGTGCAGCCTCTGGATTCTCTATTTATTTATTTAATCTTTGAAAATTAACATTTTTTCATGTTAAATTAGATTTTTCCTTTATTTAATCTTCAAAACACATAAAGCCAAAAAGACCAAGGGAACGACGATCACGGCAACTCATTTCAAGGAGAAAGGAAATGGAAACACCAAAAACAGATTCATTTCATTTTTAAAATTTGTCTTTGAAGATTTGAGTTTTTGCCTTTTATTTATTTAATCTTGGAAAATTAAGTTTTTCATGTTAAATTGGATTTTTCCCTTTATTTAATCTTGAAAACATCTTGGAGTTGCCACCAGTCACTTCAAGGTGGATCGGACACCATAAACAATCAAAGATTCATTTCGTTAAAATTTGGGTTCGAGAGTCGGTTACGTGTAGGGAAAGATTAGCACCCCCACAAACGTTCGTTATCGGTACCTTTTAATTTTATATGTCATTTTGGCATTTCAAATAACAATTTGAATTTAATTTAACAATAATTATTAACTTAATTTAAATTCCAAATGGAGATATCTTTTATAAGAAAATACATTTTTAAACCGAATATGAGATTAAAAGTGCATTGTTAAGAAGCACCTCATTCATATTCATAAAAATGTATTTTCAATATAAAAGGATTTTTAATGCATGATTTATTATTATCTTATTCATTTTAAGTTCTAACTTAAAAAAAGCTCTAATTAATTAAGTTTTTTAGACTATGAATATTATTAAATTTAAAGGCCTTTATGAGACAGTACCAATTGCTTGAATACCATCCATCTTAAAACCCCAAAATTTCATATAATATTCACTAATTAAATTGGTCATTCTAATTAATTAAAGTAATAATCCTAATTGAAGTTCTATTAATTAACTAAATCATTTATTTAATTTTAATTTGTAATGTATGCTAAATGTACCTCTTTAAGGCTAATGTTGAGATAACATCCCATTGCAAGCAAGTTGAACACCATCCAAATTTGAGCCCATAAGTTTTCCCTTAACATACATTAAATTGCTACAATGATCTTCCTAATTAATTAATTAAATCTTAATAAGAACATATGACTAAGGCTTTAATTCTATCTTAATTAAACTAAGGTGTTTAAATTATCTAACAAATATACTACATGCTATATTTAAAAACATGCATCATACAAATAATTAAACAATTAAAATTAAATTAAAACAACTTAAAATAGGGTTAAATTGAAAGAAAAATTAAAGCTTCAATATCTTTATTTTATTAAAGAGGACTAAATTGAATACAATAGAAATTGGAGGGCAGAAATTAAAGAACTAGATGAAAGAGCGCGGGTCGAGACCTGACCCGGTTCAAGACGCGCGGACCCCCTCTGACCCGAGGTCCAAAACGCAGTTGTTTCAAATAGGCTTTATAAAACCTTTTTCCCATTTTCACTCATTTCTAATAAAGCCCTCTATTTCTCTAACTTCTCTCTCTTCCAAACTCTCTCCCCACAGCCAACCAAAATGGATAGAAAACCTTAGATTTTGGATGAAAACCATAACTCCGGCCACAAACCGCTACCATCACCGCCACTCAATACTCATTCGTCGTGCTCCAATCACTGGAAAATTGTTCATTGACCACCACGTTTCTCCGCCGGCCACAGCAAGGCGAACGCCGACCACCATCCTCCGCTGCCGTTCGAAACCCAAAATCTCTCAAAAATTTTAATTTTAAACCCTAAACCTAGATCTAAAACTCGATTCAATCGAATCACCCTTCTTCCCCACTTAAAATCTATCTACCCATACTCAAATCATTTTCAACTCCACCCTATAACCTTTCCGGCCACCATGATAACCACCACATCAAACAGACACCACCATCGTGAGGTAAGATTATGATTCCTCTTTTGATTTTGGTTTTTACTCTCTAATTTACTTACCTTTTCAATTTTGTTTTAATAACATTTTCTTTGTTTACTTTGCAAGAAATCAAAGAGAAAGATGAAAATATACCTTCGATGGTGACTTGGCGGTTCAACTTCTTCTCCGGTGAACACTTGTCGCTTTAGTGTACGGAGATGGTTAGGCTTTCCGGCGTATGATCATATCCACGATGACCGATCGGATTCCCCAAGTGGCATCTCAACTTTCGACAATAGTTCGAATCCCCAGGTGGTTTTCTCTCTCCCTCTTTATTATATTGTATTTATTATTATTATCTAATTAATGATAGCTAATTATTGGTCATCCCTTCCACTGGCACTCTCTCTTCTATTTATAGGAGGTTGTCCTAGTGATGTCACATATGACATAATCCCAATGACGTCATAGACAGTTGGATCCAGATAAGATTGAATAAACATAGATATGTGTAATTTGATTTTGACCAATGGGCACTTGACATGTAGCGATTTGGGTGGGAAAATTTGATCTTGGATGAATTTGTATTTCTTTGGCTGTAAAATATCAAGTTTAAGTGGAAAATAAATAGATGTATCGGGTTGGGAACTTGGGCTTTGTATTGGGCTTTGAGCTTTTATCATGTAAATGAACATTTGTGGACTATTTAGATTGTATTTTTATTTTTATTTATTTATTATAGCTTTATTTATATAGAAAATATACTATTTAGGGGTTCTCGGTTAAAATTCGGGTATTACAGCTGCCCCTCTTTGATCACTGCTGTGGAACGGGAATTGGGAAAAGATTACAAAGACACAAATTTTACCCGAATCATCTAACTGTTGCACGTCCACTATTCTTCCTCTCTAGAAAGCTTGAACAAGTTTTTATCATTAGGAACCTCCCAATCCTTCTTCAAGGGTAACCGCAAAGTTTGAACTAGTTCTTCTCATTATGAACCCATTTATTCTTCTTGGAAATATTGGGCCACCTCTTTGCAAAGGCGTTAAACAAGCAAGTTCTTCTCATTAGAAATCCCTCATTCTTCTTTGAAAATATTAATCCACCTCTTTATAAAGCGTCAAACAAGTAAGTTCTTCTCATTAGGAACTTCTCATTCTTCAAAGGGCAAACACTTGTCATTATGAGTTCTTCATTTTTTACTGGGCGAACTTTTCTCATTAGGAATGTTTCATTCTTTGTTGGGCGAGTTCTTCTCATTAGGAACTGTAATCTTTAATTTTTTTTAGGGTAATCTTTGTTGGGGCGAGTTTTTCTCATAGGAAGGTATTCTTTATGTATTTTTGTATTCTTTGCTAAGCGAACTCTTCTCATTAGGAGCTCTTCATTTTTGCTAGGAATGTGGAAAATTGACCTGCAAAAAGAACAGTCATCAATTAATAAAATTTCAACTTGAAGTTGTATGAAATATCTTCTCGGGAAAATTGAACTTTTTTTGTCTAAGGTGCCTCGATCTTTCAGTCTAAAGATCATATAAACTCTTTTGTTCTTCTTCCTCTATTAATTGATCTTCTTCTATACTTGAAATGTGTATGTGACCAATTAAACTGTAAGTTTTCTTCATTTGAGCCCCAAGTTGATCTATCTTGCTTTCCAATATGGTAACCTGAACTTCCTTATTTCACTAAAAACTGATGGTCCAAAAGGTTAATATCTTTTGCCAATACCATGCCCCCACTATCTTACTTTGACGCCATCCAAAAAGTTCTTATAATTTCTAGAGGTGTCGGTCTGAATGAATTGATATCATGCTCAAAGGACTTTCTAATAACCCAAATGATTTGTAATTATAACGCACTTTATGTCTTGTGCAAACAATTAGAAAATATTTGTTGAGTTCTCATTCTTCAAATGGGTTGATATCTTTTCTTCACAAACATTGTGATTGGAATCTTTTGAAATCTTTGTTATTTCTTTCTCTGATTTGAAAATTGTAGATTGCCAAAACTCTACATTCTTTGTTGATTTGAAAAAAAAAACTTAAAAATGCTTTGAATGTATGAGTTAGCATGCTCCTATCTTATGGATATCTGACTATATATGATGTATGAATAATGTCAATTGAGGACCACTTGGGTGAGCTTTCATCTTGAAGCTCAAAATTCTTATTCCATTTTTCATTAAAACCCCTTTTGCTAACAAGGTAACCCATCTCACACTCATGTTCAATCATTAGGATTTTTGCATCTTTTGCTCTAAAGTGCCTTTTTAGGTTTTCACTTTAGATTGCTTTTCTCAAAGCACCCTTTCGGGTTTTCACTTTGGTCTTTTTCTTTTTTTTTTCTCAAGGCGTCCTTTCGAGTTTTCACCTTGTATTTTTTCTTTTTCTCAAGGCGCCCTTTCAGGTTTTCACCTCAATTTTTTTCCTTTTTCTTTTCTTTTTTTATTTTTTTTTTTCTTTTTTTGAAGTGCCCTTATGGATTTTCACCTCGTTTCTTTCTTCTCCCCTTTCTTTGTAATGATTTCCTTTTTTCAAGTAAAATTAGCTTCCATTCCAATGGAATTTGTACTAACCTCTTCATGGATTTAGCACACAACCTTTCTCTTGTCGTATCTTACCATGTATTTCTCAAAACTTGAGTTCTAGTGATAATTCCTTTATTGTAAAGCCATTCTTGCTATGTCTAAGGATCATACATGTAGTTATCACTATGAACGATGTTGTGACTATCATATAATAATCCAATAAATATGCTCATAGCGGGTCAGTCCAATATGTCATTCTCTAACACATACTTATGTATTGATTTTGACATCTCCATGTCAATGAAAACACTTTGTCATCAATCAACTACATATTAGTCTTAATACATTATTATTGTCCATGCCCACAATAATACCGACTAAGGAAATTTAAGAATAATCATATTATTCTAAGGACTTTGTTATAATTCAGTTTATTTATGCACGCAGAATTGTAATTGAAAATAATAATAGCAATGTCTCTTTATGAATAAACAAGGTAAAAACAAATGTCATTTACAATCATCTTATGATTGGTCTTTGGGCATACTTTAGCTTTCTCCCACTACCACTAAGACCAATCACTCACGTATCTAATACCAAGTAACTTGGTGTGACGATCATGCTTCTGCTGCGTCAGAGGCTCTGTCAGTGGATCGACAATGTTATCATATATCGATACTCTACATATTTCCATATCTCATCGATCTATAATTTCTTGAATAAGATGGTAATGCCTAAATATGTGTTTATATTATTGGTGAGATCTGGGTTTTTTTGCTTGTGGGACTGCTTAGTTGTTATTACAACGTAGATCTATAGCATTCAATATGCTCAGCACAACCCTTAGTTCGGATATGAACTTCTTGATCCAAACACCCTCTTCTGCAGCATCGCATGCTAAAATATACTCGACTTTTTTTTTTGTAGAATCAACTATTGTATCTTGCTTTGAACCTTTCTAGCTCACAGCGCCTCTATTAAGGTTGGACACAAAACCCGGTTGCGATTGTGAATCATCCTTATCGATTTGAAAGCTGAAATCAGTATAACCTTTTATACTTAGCTCTTGCTCACCTCCATATATAAGGAATGTATCCTTAGTTCTTCTTAAGTACTTAAGGATGTTTTTAACTGCGACCTAGTGACTTTCATCGGGATCTACCTAGTATCGACTTGTCATACTTAAAGCATATGATATATTTTGACGAGTACATAGCATGGCATACATGATAGATCCAATTGTTGAAGCATATGGAATCTTACTCATGCGATATCTTTCTTGAGGTGTTGAATAACACATTTCTTTCGAGAATGAATTTCCATGTCTCATAGGTAAGAACCCATTTTTGGATTCTTCCATACTGAATCTTTTTCAGTACTTCTTCTTAGTATGTATTTTGACTTAGTCCTAGGAGTTGTCTCGATCTATCTCTATAGATCGTGACTCTTAATATGTATGTTGCCTCACCCAAGTCTTTCATGGAAAAACATTTTGTTAACCAAGTTTTTACAGACTGTAAGCCAGGTATATCATTTCCTATTATCAGTATGTCATCCACATACAATACCAAGAATATGATAGTGCTCCCACTAATTTTCTTGAAAGCACATGACTCATCTTCATTTTTGATAAAATTAAACTTCGAGAAGCTTGTTTCAATCCATAAATGGACTTTTATAGCTTGCATATTTTTCGGCGTCTTTTGGATCGACAAAACATTCAGTTTATGTCATATACACATCCTTATCTAGTTTTCCATTAAGGAAAGCGGTTTTAACATCCATTTTTCATATCTCATAGTCATAAAATGCAGCTATCGCAAGTAAGATCCGGATGGATTTAAACATAGTAACAGGTGAAAAGGTTTCATCAGAGTTTATACCATGAATTTGATGAAAACCCTTAGCGACTAATCGCACTTTGTATGTTTGTACATTACCATCCATGTCGGTTTTCTTTTTGAAAACCCACTTGCACCCTATAGGCTTAACCCTTTCAGGTGGGTCAACCAAGGTCCAAACTTGGTTTTCTAACATGGAATCCAACTCGAATTTCATGGACTCTAGCCATTTCTCAGAGTATGTGCTCATCACTACTTCTTGATAAGCCCTAGGCTCATCTTGATCCATGAAAAAAACATCACCATGCAATGTGACAAGAAATCCATATTTCTCAAGCTCATGGCATTCTATCAAAGATCTTCACAGTGGTTGTGTTTCCAAAACTGTTGAATGTTCTTTAGCAACTTGTGGAACTTTTTGTTGTTCAATCTTTTGTTCAATGATATGTGGTTGATCTCGAATTTCATTAAGTTCAATATTTCTCCAACTTCTTTTTTAGAAAATGAATTCCCTCTCTAGGAAGATTAATGTTCGAGCAACAAACACTTTGTTCTCGGTAGGATTGAAGAAATAATATCCTTTAATTTCTTTAGGATAACCCATAAAATTACATTTATGAGATTTGGGTTCGAGCTTTGTAGACATCTTATGTTTAACATAAGCTTCACATCCCTAAATTTTCATAAAAGACATGCTAGAATGTTTCTTAATCCATATCTCATAGGGTATCTTTTGAACTGATTTAGATGGAACACGATTTAGTGTGAAAGTAGCTATTTTTAGCGCATGCCCCAACAAAGAAACTGAAAGATCAGCGTGTGTCATCATTGATCGAACCATGTCTAACAGTGTTTGATTTCTTTTTTTCAGAAACTCCATTCCATTGTGGAGTACCAGGAGGTGTGAGACAATCCCACATTCTTTAAAAAGGTCACCAAACTCTAAGCTTAAATATTCTCCTCCTCAATCTGATCGAAGAGCCTTAATGCTTTTTCCTAGTTGATTTTGTTCTTCATTTTCAAATTTCTTGAACTTTTCAAGGCTTCAGATTTATGATGCATTAGGTAAATGTACACATATCTACTGAAGTCATCTGTGAAGGTAATGAAGTAATGAAATCCTCTTCTAGCTTGTGTATTGGTCCACATACATCACTATGTATTAATTCCAATAAATCACTTGGTCGCTCACTTTTACCATTAAAAGGAGCTTTGGTCATCTTTCCCAACAAGCAAGGCTCACATACATCAAGTTGTTTGAAAACAGATGAATTCAAAAATCCATCTTTATAAAGCTTTGGAATGCGTTTTTCACTTACGTGACCCAAGTGACAATGTCAAAGGTGAGTTTGATTAGAGTCATTTGTTTTTGATCTTTTCGCATTTATGTTGTAAATAGAATTCTCTTGATCCAAAATACAAAGGCCATTTATTAATTGTGTCACACCATAGAAAACATTATTGAGATAAAAAGAACAACAATTATTCTTAATAATTATCTCAAAACCAATCTTGTCTAAATAAGAAATCGGAACGATGCTTTTAGTCAAACTAGACACAAAATAACAATCATCTAAACATAAATTAAGTCCACTAGGCAATGGTAAAGTCTATGTTCCTATAGCTAATGCATCAACTCTTGCTCCATTACCAACCATAGGCCAACCTCTCATTTTCTCATATTTCTACTCTTTCGTAGTCCTTATACAAATGTACAAATATGAGAACCACAACCGGTATCCAATACACAAGAAATATGTGTTGATAAATTAATATCAATAACATAAATATCTGAGGCGGACGCTCCACTTTCATTTGCCTTCTTGAATTTTCAAGATAAATAGGGCAGTTCCTTTTACAATGACATGTCTTTTTACAATGGAAACATTTTCCTTCAAGTGACCAGTCAAGGTAGTTTACACCGTTCAACTTGTCCTTCTCAAGGACCGATCCCAATGATAACAAATTTCTATTTGTCATAATAAGTCTACAACAATAAAATATGAATTTTGAGTACGTATACCATGTTTGCTTATAAAAGGACTTTATACTCCCACTATTTTTATTAAAATTAATAACCCTAAAATATTAATAATGAAAATACTTTCTGTAAAGCTTTTCTAGTGGGCAAGGATCCAAATTTCACATTCTCTTAAGTCAACTTTGGCTTTTCTCTTAAGATTATGGTCTATCTAGGTAAGCAACACTTGCTAATTACATCTCATGTAACTCCTTCATTTGGTGAACAACTCTTGTTCATAACCATCTTATGATTATCCAAATAACTAACCTTTAGGTTTCTAATCCTATTAGAGTAACCTAGTTAAGTCTTTAACCAATGTTACAACCAACGAATATCACTTGCTTATTCTTCGCATTTAGCCAAGATAGATACAAGTACCTCTCTTTAGCATAACCTACATTGTATTGATCTAAACTTTAACGAGGGTTAACATTAGGAAGAAGTAAAATACTTAATATTTTATTGAGGGGTTTTGTGAATATTATCTCTCCATTGAACATTTGATCTTAAGAATTAACTAGCATGCATCTCATACATTCATTTTATCACATACATGAAAAGTAGTAAATATGAATGCTATAGTTATATCCCATATCCTAAAGTGGCCCGTCCCAAGCCAATGGGAGAACCAAATTATTCTAAGGATGAAAACATTTCTCAAGCATCTTTCTGTCGGCCTATACTTATGTTCCTCTAGTCCATGCTTCTTTGTATAGATTAAAATTTTAAAAACTCGTTTTACATACGAGGGAGTAAGATGAGAAGATAATTACAATAGAAGTAGAGAAAGGCACGACACGCAGGCCGTATTTATAAAACCTTATAAATAAAACTAAGTGGGCCATTGGGCTATAACCATGCATTCCAAACACTGTGCATATCAAACATAATAACGAGACAATTTGTTATTAAAATCTTACCAGATTGTTCCTACACATGGGTTAAGCCCCTTGCGAGGTTTTAAGGGGGCAGAGCCCCTTGTGGGGTTCTGGCAGGGCCACAGTCGCCAGCAGGGTTGCCGCTGCTCGGTCAGCGATAGGGAAATTTTTAAAGATTAGCATCTTAATTGCTATGTAAAAACCTCACGATTTATTAACTTTTATCAACATTATCATGTTTTTCAGGATTTTAAAATCCACGAGATTTTTACTGAAACAACTTTTGTTACTTTCCCGCACGAAATATATAGACTAACCATTAGTCTAATAAATAACTATAACTTGAGTATGTTAACACTTTAACATTTAAAACCCTAAAACTCCATATTCAATATGTTAACAATTAACATATAATATTTCAAAACCTATCAACAAAGATCTTGATGATTAACTCTTAATCGTCGATCTTAAGAACATCTTTTAACTATATTAACAAATTAATCGTGATTGAATAGAATTGCTCATACAAATATCATATATTTGCTAAATAAATAAAAAAATAATATGTATCTCATACATTTACATCACTCAAGTAACTAAAACCCAAATCCGCATCGTACAAGTGACTCTGATACCACTGTTGGGTTACGCCGGTACACCCTATGGCACAACGAAAAAATTATCTGGCGATTAACACCAGAGATCCGTGTACGAGGAACGAATCATGGTGAATAAGGGTGAAGAATCACCTATTTAAAATCTAGAATTCCAAATTTGGAGGAGATAGTTATCCAATTACGATTCCATGATGTTGATTCCTAAGTCGCAACGATAACGCTCCAACCTCTATGTAGTTCACCCAATTGAAACAAACATATAAAACTCTTTAAACTATTTAGAGGGTTTTTTCAAAAGCATTAATGATTTCTAGATCACTCATGCCTTTATATAGCCTTTGAAATCCTAATTCAACTTAGATTAGGATTTCAATATATATATATATATTAATATATATAATCCTAATTTAACTTTAATTAGGATTTTAATATATATATTAAATATATATAATCTCAATTCAACTTAATTAGGATTTCAATATATATATTAAATATATATAATTCCAATTCAACTTTAATTAGGATTTCAATATATATATTTATTAAATATATATAATCCCAATTTAACTTAATTAGGATTTCAATATATATTAATAAATATAATCTCAATTCAACTAATTAGGATTTTAATATATATATATATTAACATATATAATCACAATTTAACTTTAATTAGAATTTCAATATATATTAATTTAAATCAAATTATATTATTTATATTTAAAAGAATCATAATTACAATAATTATTTTCTTTTAATATTTATCCAATAGTTAAATTATAAATATATATTTATAATTTAACTAAATTCATGTACAACAAATTTGTACATATATAATTCGTTTAATATATGTTCATTTCAACCGCGGGTGTGACCCTATAGGTTCATGTAATGTTAGTAGTAAATATTAAAACATTTCTAGTATTACAAACAATAAGTCACATCTAGCAATATGTCATTGTCACCTAAGTTACAAGAAATCATGATTCGATGTAACCTTTTTTGTGATTACCTCTTTTTCATGTATTACATCCTTTTGTCCTTTATATCTCGATAGGACATAAGTCATGGAACAATCACACTTGTATGGTCCATCTAATATATCTTGATATCCTGAGTAGACTATTATAAATGAATAACAATGATATCTCATATCAACTTATTCGAGCATGACCATGCATTTCTAGTCTCACTCAATCAAGTGGCCTACAATATTACTCTTATTATGTAGGAGAGACAAATCCTATCTTGATCAACCATATCTCACTATATAGATTGTGACATATGCAATCATCTTATGACTGGTCTTTGGTCATACTTTAACAGTTTTGCCAAAGGGCTAAAATATTTTAGAACACTCCTTTGTCTTAGAGAAAATAATTAACTTGGGTCTTCGTGGTTTGCTCCCTCTTAGCTCTCAAGCCAATATAACTTTAGTGTATGAGTGTAATGGATTATCTTAGTGATGTAATATGGATTAACCTGGGTATTCTTGGTTTGCTCCCTCTTCTATCTAACGCCAAACAGTGAATGACACAACCCTAATTTAATGCTAGCACTTAAACACCCTTAGAAAATAAAAATTGAAAATGAAATGATGACAATAATTCTGAGTTTAGGTAGTAAAGTTTACTATGAGAGTTGAGTAAATTTGATGCATATTGCCCGTAATTCATGCACACTAGACGACCTTAGACTAGAGCTATATTGTTGCACTTGAATTTTCTTATCTGCTTGGCATTGATACACTGAATATTCAGGACAGACCTAGGATCATAATTTTCTAGTTGGAAGGTGTTGGGAATCATGACAATTTTTGCTGATGTACTTTCTTGTTTTTTCTATTTTTATATTTTGGGTGCATTACTTGAGGACAAGCAATGAGCTATGTTTGGTGGGGTGTTAACTTCTCAAAAGTATTGTTTTTATGCTTATTTTACAATGCCTTTGCTTGCCGTTTGAGTACATTTAGATGTTAAAATCATGCATTTACATAAGGAGTTAAGGAGCTATTCCAATGCCAGTGTGAAGAGTTATTTTGCTGATTTTGATGCAGGACACATGCAGGCAAACATGGCAGAGAGGCGCTGGCACAGAACATAGGAAAAGAAGCACATAATTACCGAGAATCAGTTGGCATAGATAGACCAAAAAATGCCAAGCTTGGCTAGAAAAGGATTGAAGTTCGATGCTCGGTCAAAGTAGTTGGACCTTGTACACGTCAGCCTTAGGATTCAAATCTGGATAAGATGATCACACGTCTTATCCCTTGCGCATTCAAAATTCAAACTTAAAAGCTTAGCCTAGGCTTTCCACGCAAGCTTGTTTAAAGAAGATCAAGCAACCACTTGAGGAGATTAGATTGAAGAGAGGATGCACCATGGTAAACCAAGAGGCGACGTGGTTCAACCAGCTAAGACCGAGAGCTTTGGAGCATTCGAAGGGCTACATCGATAGATCTCCTTCTTGCCCATTCTCTTAGTTTTATTTGAAATGATGTTGGGAAACGGTGATGTTTTGTGGATATACCTCCCAACCATGAACTAAGCTTTTACAGTTGGTTGGGGGATGTTTGTGATTAACACTTATTTTATATTTGGTTTTTAATAATTAGAATGCCTTGGAATTATTTTCTATATGCTAGTACGTAATTTTTCCAAATCCATTGCCATACGACAGTTGCCATTGTGTGCTTATTGCAACTTAATATCTTAACAAGCTTAAGGGGCAACAATCAGTTACCAAATACTAAGGCGAGAAGCTTCGACAGAAGATGTTCAAGTAGATGAAATTACTTCAGAAGTGAGTCTACCCCTTATGAGTAAAGATTGACACTTAATCAAGTTAATTAATGAAAAACTTCATTATAGACATGTAGGGGTTTTATCGTGGTTAACTTAGGGTATTGCCATCAACAGAGGCAATACTAATTTTAATATATTTGGCAATAAACCAAGGTAGGACATTATTAAAGGTTGGCATAAGTAGCTTGAAATCCAGGCTTCCCTTGCCAGCGCTCATCATTCAATTGAACACTTCATTGCCAGACTGCTTTCATTTTCACTATATTGTATTTACCAAATTTTTAATCTAAAACCCAAAACATTTTAAACACTTTTAATTCTTTCAAACAAGTAAACATTGAGCAAATAAGTTCTTGGTCAATCTCTATAGATTCGATACTCAGCTTACTGTTGTATTACTTGCTGATCGTGATACTTGCACGCATAAGACTCACATTGGCGTTATTCTTTGGCTCTTTTACACTAAAATTCTATCTCTTGCCAAGCGTTAGCAAAGTCGACATCGATGTTGCAGCTAAACCAAACTTCTTCCTCAAATCTTATCTCTTTCTTGTAGTTGTATCTCAAAAAAATTAAAACAAAAAAATTCAGAAAAATCAAAAATCAAAAAAGAAAAATATGTTTCGAAAAAAAATCAAAATCAGAAGCTTTATCCTCTGATCCTGCCTCTTCGTCAGTGTAGCAGCTGGATCAAAATTTTTTACCTTTAGACCTTGCCTCTTTGTCGGTGTTGTAGCTCGGTCAAATCCTTGTCTTGCCCCTTCGTCGGTGTTGTAGTTGGACCAAATGTGCCAAAATTTCAATCCCGCCTCTTCGTCAGTGTTGCAACTAGATCAAAATTTTTGCATGTAGACCTTGCCTCTTCGTTGGTGATATAGCTGGACCAAATCACTAATTTTTGATCCAGCCTCTTCGTCAGTGTCCTTGATGGATCAACCTCATTAACTCTAGACCCTACCTCTTCGTCGGTATTGTAGTTGGGTCAAACCTTACTAACTCCTGGTCTTGCCTCTTCGTCGGTGTTGTAGTTAGACCAAATCCACTAACTCCCAATCCTACCTCTTCGTCCGTGTCGTAGTTGGATCAACCTTACTAACTATAGACCTTGCCTCTTCGTCGGTGTTGTAGCTTGGTCAAAATTTACTAACTTTTAAATTCCTCTATGTCAATGTTATAGCTAGTAAAGAAGAAAAGGAAAAAGAAAGAAAAAACAAGAGAATAAAACAAAAAAGAAAAAAAGAAAAAAGAAGAAAAAAAGAGAAAATTTTATCGATCCCGCCTCTTCGTCAATTTTGCAGTTGGATCAAATATTCAAACCTTCATCCTCTGATCCTACCTCTTCGTCGGTGTTCTAGCTGGATCAACACTTACTAACTTCTAGTCCTGCCTCTTCGTCGGTAGCTAGGCCAAACCTACTAACTTTCGATCATGCCTCTACGTCAGTGTTGTAGCTGAATCAGATATTGCAGACCTTGCCTCTTCCTCAATGTTACAACTAGGTCAAATTTTCTCCCGGTATTGCATCGTCGATAGTTTCGTAGCAAGCCAAGCTCATTTTATTTCCTTCAACGGATCACCTTAGGTTGAAGATTTTGCTTCCCAACGGATCCTCCATTTTGAAGATTTTACCTACAAGAGTGGTGAGAAGATCAAATGAAGATCAAGAAAGAAGCAGTGGCTAGAAAAGGAACCTATACTTGACCAGAAAAAAATGGTTATTTTCTGTCTTTGTGCTATTCTTATTACACAGCAACGAGCAAAGAAGGGCAGCTGTCATAACCCATATTTGCTCGGGCCTAAACCCAAAACAAACCCAATCCAACAATTAAAAAACTGACCAATTTTTATTAAATCCAATAACTCAAATCCATTAAAATATAATCCCAACCTAACAACCAAATAACCCAAGCCCAAACGCAATCTGATAACCCAAATACCAAGCCCAATAACCCATTTACAACCCAAAATAACCCTAACCCTAAATATCAAAAAAATTAATTACCCTAAATGCTTATTGATAAGTGTTCAAAAGTACTATTTTTATTACCCTTTTTACTCATATTATTGTTAGACTTAAGCTCATATTAGTTGCATAATTAGTCATTCATGCATTAATTCATGTTTCTTTCCATCGTTGAGCTTGATTACATGACTTGGTAGTTTTTGTGGGAAAAGATGTTGCTTTGGTGTGTTTTGTGTGTATGTGCAGGATCACTTGTCAAAGCTAGTTGCCAGGGCAATACATGAAGGAGATGCCGAGCTAGTTGCCAGGGCAATGCATGAAGGAGATGCCGAGCCAGTTGCTAGGGCAATTGTCTACAAAGCACAAGGTGATATGGTAGTCGAAATTGATGACTAGACAAGCCCAAGATGACGTGGAGCAAAGCTAAATCCAAAAGGAATTTGATTTCCATGAAGAGATTAAAGAAGAATTAAATTCCAAGAAGATAGAAGAAGTTCTAGTAGGAATATAATTAGAATAAAGAATTATATTCCTTAAAGATAATTTAATTCCAACTTAACTTCCTCCTCAAAGAAGGACTTTGAATCAGCCCTATAAATAAGAGGCCATATTGTCAACTTAGAGAGAGCAAGAGAGGGGAATTTCGACAACTCCAAGGAGAGCAAGAGAGGGGAATTTCAACAACTCCAAGGAGAGCAAGAGGAGAGAATTTTCGACAAGCTTCTAGGGCAAGGAGATTTCGAAAAGCTTCAATTCTTCATCTTTTTCTTTCTTGTTCGATTGGGTTCATGCTAGGGATTATTTATCTTGTGTCTCTTTGGAACCTAGCCATGAACTAAATCTATTTGGCTATGGTTATTGTGTTTTGTGGTTGTGAGAAACTATTGGATTTTGTTTAGGTAATAAGAGTTTGCACTTTTCTATTCAAGGTTTATTCATTCTTGGTTCTTATTCTTATTTGCGAGTGAATTGGGAGAGGATCTCGTAACTTCATCTATTTATCTAATATCAGGAGAGTTAGATTCAAGAAACGAATGAATATGATCTTTATTCAATCTATTGATGGTGAAGATTAATCCGGCTTAGGAATAAGTCAAGGATTTCAACGGCTAAGAGAAGCGCAAGATTGGTTGTTGTTCACCCTTGATTCACGCAGGGATGTATTATCAAGGCATGCACAAGTAGCTAGAGCTTCGACTTAGGGATAAGAAGAAACCATTGAAGAACGCTCTGCCGAACCTTGAAGGTTGCTGCCCAGACGCCCAAGTAGTTGCCCAACTAGTCGCCAGGAAACCTTCGATTAGTTGCCAAGGCAACCCCGTCGTGCAAGTTGCCACGACAACTGAGTTGCCCGTGCACTCTTTTACCACGACGATCCAATCGGCTATCACACCTCAACTCACGATAACCTGGCCTATCTCTCTCTTTTGATCTTATTTATTCTTTTACTTTATTGCCTTCTAGTTTAGTTATTAGTTAAACTCATATAATCCTTTATTTGTGTTTTTACTTTTTACAGTGCAAGAGACTAGATTCTTGAAGTGGCACCAATCCCTGTGGAGACGATATCTTTTATACTATAACTTGCAATGTGTATACTTGCACAATTGCGTAGCACTTATTACGCGCAACAAGTTTTTGGCGCCGTTGCCGGGGATTGGCAATAGAGACTTTGTTTTTATTTTCTTGCACTTTCTTTTTACTTTTCTTGTTTAAGATTCAAAGGGCTAACAAACTTTGGGTTTGCATTGGTATATGACCAGGGCGAGACCAACTACACCAGAATATCCCTTTGATCTAGAAATCGAACGAACCTTACAAAGACTTAGACGAAGGATAAGAGTAGCAATGGCTAATCAAGACAACAATATGAATCAAGATGTTCCAGCAGGAGGAGGAGTGATTCTTGCACAAAACAGAACTATTCGAGACTATCTTGAAGAAGATCTTGATGGACTTAATCCAGGAGTTGTCGCACCTAAAATTGAAGCCGACCACTTTGAGTTAAAACCGGTAATGTTTAATATGATCAACACAATTGGTCAATTTGGCGGCTCAACAACTGAAGATGCACGACAACATCTTAAATATTTCCTCGAGATTTGCAACTCGTTCAAAATACATGGAGTCACCCCCGATGTCTTACGATTAAGATTATTCCCCTATTCACTGAGGATAGGGCGAAAGCATGGTTGAATAGCATTCCTGCCGGATCAATAGCATCTTGGACCGATCTTTGTCGTGATTTCCTTGCTCGGTTTAATCCTACAAATTTGACTGATAAGCTTCGTAACGACATTACTTCTTTTCGGCAGGCAGATGATGAATCCATGTACGAGGCTTGGGAGCGATATAGAGAACTTCTACACAAATGCCCCCTACACAAATTCCCGGTGTGGACTCAAGTAACAATGTTTTACAACGCCGTGAATACACCAACAAGGATGATGCTAGATGCCTCGGCAAATGGCATACTCTTAGATAAGTCGCCGGAGGAAGCAATGCAAATTCTAAACAGGCTGACCAAGAATGATTATCAATTCCCCTCTACT
Organism: Hibiscus mutabilis; assembly: GCA_019671005.1. Classification (NCBI taxonomy): domain Eukaryota; kingdom Viridiplantae; phylum Streptophyta; class Magnoliopsida; order Malvales; family Malvaceae; genus Hibiscus; species Hibiscus mutabilis. The sequence goes on along the minus strand of CM033711.1, from coordinate 29,091,916 downwards.
AGAAGAGGAGGAGTTAGACGCAAAGCACACTACATGAACTAGGATCATCAGATTCAATTTCGGCACAATTGGCCACTTTAACCAAGATGGTCCATAACATGCAAAAACCAAACAACACACATGAAGTCAAGGTAACAGATTCTTTTTGTGAGTTATGTGGTGATAACCATGATTCTTATGAATGTATGCAGAATCATGAATCCAGCTTCTACTTGGGGAATTACAATCAGAACAACAATGTGATGTCCAATACATACAATCCATCTTGGAAGAAGCACCCAAATTTTTCATGGAGTAATCCCAACAATGCTCTAAACCAGAAAAATCAGAATGCACAAGCATCGAGATTCCAACAGAATATGCCACGGAAACAGTTACCGCAGCAACAACCGACAACATCTAGTTCTTTGGAAAATTCTCTAAATGCCTTTATGATGAAAACTAAATCTTATATGGCTGAGAATAGTAACTTCATAAAAAGAACTGATGCTTTTATTAACAGGACCGAGATGAGATTGCAAAACCAAGAGGCGGCAATCAAATCATTGGAAAATTAAGTCGGACAGTTTGCTCAAAATCTGAATACTAGACCGCGAGGAGGTTTACCTAGTGATACTGAAGTCGCAAAAGGAACTGGCCATGAGCAATGTAAGGCAATCACCACTAGAAGTGGCCAACAACTTAGAGAGGCCCAAACCCGCTCATCAAACAAAACTCCACAAAAAGATCAAGACGAACCTAGCGGCAAAGCCTCAGATGCTGAACCAGGAATTGCCTCGGCAATAAGCATGCCTCAGCAACCGACGATAAGGATGCTTCGGCAACGTGTGATAAGCATGCCTCGGCAACCCCAATTGATAATGCCTCGGCAACTCCAGTTGTCCCGGCAATACCGTCAATCAGGTTCCAAACCAATGAAAGGATCGAAGATATTCGACTTCCACCACCATTCCCACAAAGGTTGAAGCGACAAACGCAAGAATATCAATTCAAGAAGTTTCTTGATATCCTAAAGCAAGTCCAAATCAACTTGCCATTGGTGGAAGCAATTGAACAAATGCCAAACTATGCCAAGTTTCTTAAAGACATTGTGTCCAATAGAACAAGGCTAGGAGAGATTGAAACAGTTGCCGCAACAGAGGGATGCATGGCAATGTTGCACAATCGTATGCCACCCAAGTTGAAGGATCCCGGAAGTTTCACAATACCCTGTTCCATTGGAAACCACTATGTCAGGAAAACATTATGAGACCTTGGGGCTAGCATAAACTTGATGCCTAAATCGGTTTTCTAGAAACTAGGAATCGGGAAGGCAAGACCTACAACAGTTATGCTACAGCTAGCCGACAGATCCTATGTGCATCTAGAGGGAAAAATCGAGGACATACTGGTAAAAGTTGATAAATTTATTTTTCCCGCTGACTTTATTGTTTTGGATTGTGAAGCAGATGAGCATGCACCTATCATTCTCGGGAGACCATTCCTAGCAACAGGGAGAACCTTGATCGATGATGAAAAGGGAGAACTCACAATGAAAGTGAATGACCAGCAAGTTAAACTAAATGTGTTCCAAACACTAAGACATGCCGATGATCCAGAAGAATGCCAACTTCTTCAGGCCACGACAGAGTTTAACTTCGACGAGGAATTTAGTTGCCTCGGCAACTACATTGCTGATCAAGAGGAACCTGAGGAGTATGAAGAACCGGTCAATGAAGAGCAACAAGAAGAGGCAAATTGGCTAGTCAATCGACCAGGTACATACTTTGAACCACCGGATTACTCAGGTAAGGAAGGTAAGCTCGAAAAACCCTCTATTGAACAACCACCGATTCTTTAGTTGAAACAATTGCCAAAGCAACTAAAATATGCATACTTAGGAACCGATAATACATTGCCTGTAATTATTTCTTCTAAGTTACAACCTGAGCAGGAAAAGAAGCTGATCAAGATGTTGAAGCTACACAAAAAGGCAATAGGGTGGACAATTGCCGACTTGAAGGGAATTAGCCCGGTAGTGTGCATGCACAAGATTTTGTTGGAAGATGATCACAAACCTTCAATTGAGGCCCAGAGGAGACTGAATCATGCCATGAAAGGGGTTGTAATGAAAGAAATTGTTGCGTGTAATAAGTGCTACGCAAATGTGCAAGTATACACGTCGCAAGTAATAAAATGATATGAGTATTGAGTATCGTCTCCACAGGGATTGGTTTGGGCCACTTTGCTTAAGTTACTGTACTGTGAAAAGTAAAAACACAATTAAAGGATTATGGGAGTTTAACTAATAACTAAACTAGAAAGCAGTAAAGTAAAAGAAAATATGGGAGAAAAAGAGAGAGATAGGCCAGGTTATGGTGAATTGAGGTGTGATAGCCGATTGGATCGTTTTGGTAAAAGAGTGCACTGGCAACTCAGTTGTCGTGGCAACTCAGTTGTCGTGGCAACTTGCACAACGGGGTTGCCTTGGCAACTAATCGATGGTTGCCTGGGCAACTAGTTGGGCAACTACTTGGGCGTCTGGGCAGCAACTTCAAGGTTCGGCAAAGCGTTCTTCAATGGTTTCTTCTTATCCCTAAGTCGAAACTCTAGCTACTTGTGCATGCCTTGATAATACATCCCTGCGTGAATCAAGGGTGAACAACAACCAATCTTGCGCTCCTCTTAGCCATTGAAATCCTTAACTTATTCCTAAGCCGGATTAATCTTCACCATCAATAGATTGAATAAAGACCATACTCATTCGTTTCTTGAATCTAACTCTCCCGATATTAGATAAATAGATGAAGTTACGAGATCCTCTCCCAATTCACTCACAAACAAGAATAAAAGCCAAGAATGAGTAAACCTTGAATAGAAAAGTGCAAACTCTTATTACCTAAACAAAATCCAATTGTTTCTCACAACAACAAAACAAAATAACCCCAACCAATCAAGTTAGTTCATGGTTGGGTTCAAATGATATACAAAGAATAATCCCCAAACCATGAATCTAATGGAAGCAAAGAAGAAGAAGAAGTCGAAATTTCCCCTAATGCTCTCTATGGAGTTGTCGAAATTCCCCTAGCCTTCTCCTTTGATTGTCGAAATTCCCTTCTTATTTATAGGGCTAGGGCAAAGTCCTTCTTTGAGGAGGAGTTTAAGTTGGAATTAAATTATCTTTAAAGAATATAATTCTTTATTATAATTGTATTACTACTAGAACTTCTCCTATCTTCTTGGAATTTAATTCTTCTTTAATCTCTGCATGGAAATCAAATTCCTTTGGGTTTGGGCTTTGCTCCACGTCATCTTGGGCTTGGCTAGTCATCAATTTCGACATCCCTATTGCATTTTCTCTTTGTCGACAATTGCCATGGCAACTGGCTCGGCGTCTCCTTCATGCATTGCCCTGGCAACTAGCTCGGCATATCCTTCATGCATTGCCCTGGCAACTAGCTCGGCATTGCTTTGGCAAGTGATCATGCACATACACACACAAAAACACACCAAAGCAGCATCTTTTTCCACAAAAATCACCAAGTTATGTAATCAAGCTCAATAGTGGAAAGAAACATGAATTAATGCATGAATAACTAATTATGCAACTAATATGAGCTTAAGTCTAACAATAATATGAGTAAAAAGGGTAATAAAATAGTACTTTTGAACATTTATCACGCCCCAAACTCGAACTATTGCTTGTCCTCAAGCAATGCAAACTAACAATTTACCGCCAAGACTTTAATCATCAAAGACATGCTTCAAACTTGAATTCAAAACCGAAACCGTGGCACAATGTATGATCACCTTTTAATTTTTCGGATAACACAAAAATTACCGGAACCAAACTATAGTGCTCGTAATAAATGTGTGTGCGTAGTTGTGTACAAGTTGATTTTCAAGATTCTATGTGAATAGTAGGCTTTTATCAATTTAATTATTGGGGCATTTATTTTAATTTTCACTAGAGCCAATTAGGGCACCTCTAGTAAAGTAAGCAATTTCTCATTTTTATTTTAGTCGACTAGAGCCAATTTGGGCACCTCTAGCGATTCTTTAATGTGCATTAACTACTAGAGCCAGTTTCGGGCACCTCTAGCAAGAAAGTGCATTTACTACTAGAGCCAGTTTCAGGCACCTCTAGCAAGAATTTAACTTTTAATTTTCAAATTTACCCAAATTTTAAGCAACCTAAGTTCACTAAGTTTCTTTCAATCAACAAGCCACAACCGTGTAAAAATTCAGCATCATAGTAAAATTCTAAGTTCTTTTCATGTAATCCTAAAATTAAAGGTTCTTTCAATTAAGTGCAGTGGCAAAAATTCATCATTGGATATTCAACAAGTCTTAAGCAATTAAATGAAATTAAAGGCATGGCAAGTAACATATGCAACCATATGTGATTGCTAAAGATGAATGCAACTAAACATGAAACTAACTAGAAACCAACACCCCTCCAAACTCGAGAGAAGCATTGTCCTCAATGCATGTAAGAATGAAACAAAATTTAAAAGAAACTAAATGAAATGAGTTAGTCGAAGAGGTCGTCACCTCGAGTGATAAGTTTCTTTCGTGTCGTTTGCTTGATTCATTTTTTAGTCGGTGGTTGAATGCTGGTGCCGCGTGAATAGCATTGCTTTGATTTGATCCATGTTTGCCGATGCAGGTTCACTTGCATGGGCATCAGTAGTTGCCGAAGCCATTGTTGTTGCCTGGGCATCACCAGTTTCTATTGTGGTTGCTGTGGCAAGTAGTCGGCAGTGAATTTCCTTAGCATAGTAGTTGTGAGTCTTGTTGTGAAAAAGAAAACAAAGAAAACCTGAAAACTAAAGATAATGAAGAAAAATAAAATATCTCCTAAAAATAAAAAGAAAAAGAAAATATTGAAAGGAGAGCATGCTCATGCATCTCCTAAGTTGACCACTTCTAATGTTACTGCATATCTGAGAAAACTTGAGGAGAGTCGTTTCCGATACTTCTTATAGTCCATCTGTACCCTCCATCGGGTGACAATATTGCCCAAAAAGAGTTGGGCCAATGCGCTCCCAGCTACTCCCTTTTGCATTACCATGGTGGAGGTGTCTTTCTTCTTTGTTCGCTTGTAGTCCATGTATACTCTCCACCTTGCTACTATTCCTGAAGGCACAAATATATTAATAGAAAAAATTATATCCATTCTCAACCATTCAATTACCTCATTCTTGTCGACTTCTATCATGGTTGGATGTAGCCTTTGTTGTCATGGCAATTGCTGCTCAAGCCAATTGCCGTGGCAATCAGTTGTCAAATTTTGCTTTAAGTCAAGGGAAGAATCAATTTTCTGAAGAGCTTTATGAATCCAAACACCTTTTTCTTTTGGCCTCTCAAACATCTCCATCAGTAGAGATTTCCGATGGCTTTAAATCTACCAACCTCGGTTCCTCAAGACATACCTGCAATGGACGAGGTGAGTTTTTAAAGAATTCAAAAGGTTCAACTATTACCTGCTCATATTCCATTGGCAAAGTATTATCATCTCGTTGATCTTGCATGTGGTCGTGTAATTGTCGTGGCAATTGTAGATGAGAGCAATCTACACATTCCTGCTTCAACATCAACGTTGTAACTTTCTGGGCATCAGGTTCCTCAGAATTTGCTGTAGTATTGTTGTTCTCAGCTTCACTAAGTGTTGTCGTGGTATTGCTCTGTTCAGGCTCCTCAATCAATGCCGAGGCAATTTGTTGTTCAGGCTCATCATGTGTTGGACAGTCTCTTTCATTGGCATCATCTTGACTTTGAGGTTCTAGTTGTTCCTCACACATCGGAGAGATTTCTTGCCTTGGGACGTCAATATCCCTAGGAATGAATTGTTGGTGCATGTTATCCATGACATATGTTGATCTCCCCAATTGATCTTTTGAATCCCCTAAGGTTGCATCCCACTGAGCTATCCTCGTATCCATAGATTTTGATAGTTCTCGAATCTCTTCAATTGATCCGTCAAGTCTAGCCAAGGAAGCTAGTAACGTTTCCTCCAAGGAATTGGAATGCTCTTGAAAAGGACTACATTGCCATGGCATATCTGTTGCTGCGGAAAAATTGTTATGGTAAAAAAAAAATTGAGCTTTTTGACCATACCATGAAGAATTTTGCTGCTGGTTCCCTCTATGGTCCTCCATGTAGTTATATGCACCGAAAATGTGAGGGCAATTTTCAAACTCATGATGTTCTCCACACATAGCACAAGATTTTTCCACAGTATAAGTTCTTTGGGCTTTTCTCGGTTGGTATAGGTAATCATCAAATGGTGCAAGAAACTCTTGATTGGATTGATTCATATCTTCCAACATCATCTCTCGAATAGATTGGCTTTTATTTCCCGACATGTTGGCGTCCCTTAACTTGTAGCGCACCTATTTTTTTTGATAAAACAAACAAAAAGAAAAGTTAGTAAAACTAATAGAAAAAAATGCAATAACAAAAACAACTAACACCAATTGCCAATCCCCGGCAACGGCGCCAAAAACTTGTTGCGTGTAATAAGTGCTATGCAAATGTGCAAGTATACACGTCGCAAGTAATAAAGTGATATGAGTATCGAGTATTGTCTCCACAGGGATTGGTTTGGGCCACTTTGCTTAAGTTACTGCACTGTGAAAAGTAAAAACACAATTAAAGGATTATGGGAGTTTAACTAATAACTAAACTAGAAAGCAATAAAGTAAAAGAAAATATGAGAGAAAAAGAGAGAGATAGGCCAGGTTATCATGAATTGAGGTGTGATAGCCGATTGGATCGTTTTGGTAAAAGAGTGCACGGGCAACTCAGTTGTCGTGGCAACTTGCACAACGGGGTTGCCTTGGCAACTAATCGATGGTTGCCTGGGCAACTAGTTAGGCAACTACTTGGGCGTCTGGCAGCAACTTCAAGGTTCGGCAGAGCGTTCTTCAATGGTTTCTTCTTATCCCTAAGTCAAAACTCTAGCTACTTGTGCATGCCTTGATAATACATCCCTGCGTGAATCAAGGGTGAACAACAACCAATCTTGCGCTCCTCTTAGCCGTTGAAATCCTTAACTTATTCCTAAGCTGGATTAATCTTCACCATCAATAGATTGAATAAAGACCATACTCATTCGTTTCTTGAATCTAACTCTCCCGATATTAGATAAATAGATGAAGTTACGAGATCCTCTCCCAATTCACTCGCAAACAAGAATAAAAGCCAAGAATGAGTAAACCTTGAATAGAAAAGTGCAAACTCTTATTACCTAAACAAAATCCAATTGTTTCTCACAACAACAAAACACAATAACCCCAACCAATCAAGTTAGTTCATGGTTGGGTTCAAAATATATACAAAGAATAATCCCCAAACCATGAATCTAATGGAAGCAAAAGAAGAAGAAGAAGAAGTCGAAATTTCCCTAATGCTCTCTATGGAGTTGTCGAAATTCCCCTAGCCTTCTCCTTTGATTGTCGAAATTCCCTTCTTATTTATAGGGCTAGGGCAAAGTCCTTCTTTGAGGAGGAGTTTAAGTTGGAATTAAATTATCTTTAAACAATATAATTCTTTATTATAATTGTATTCCTACTAGAACTTCTCCTATCTTCTTGGAATTTAATTCTTCTTTAATCTCTGCATGGAAATCAAATTCCTTTGGGTTTGGGCTTTGCTCCACGTCATCTTGGGCTTGTCTAGTCATCAATTTCGACATCCCTATTGCATTTTCTCTTTGTCGACAATTGCCATGGCAACTGGCTCGGTGTCTTCTTCATGCATTGCCCTGGCAACTAGCTCGGCATATCCTTCATACATTGCCCTGGCAACTAGCTCGGCATTGCTTTGGCAAGTGATCCTGCACATACACACACAAAAACACACCAAAGCAGCATCTTTTTCCACAAAAATCACCAAGTTATGTAATCAAGCTCAATAGTGGAAAGAAACATGAATTAATGCATGAATAACTAATTATGCAACTAATATGAGCTTAAGTCTAACAATAATATGAGTAAAAAGGGTAATAAAAATAGTACTTTTGAACACTTATTAGAAATCATCAAGTGGCTTAACGCCGACATTATATACCATATCTCTGATAGTACATGGGTAAGTCCGATACAATGTGTTCTGAAAAAGAGAGGTATAACGGTGGTAAGTAATGAAAACAATGTACTCATTCCAACCAGGACTGTGACCTGTTGGAGGGTTTGTATGGATTATCGAAAGCTAAACAAAGCCACTAGGAAATATCACTTCCCATTACCCTTTATTGATCAAATGCTTGACCGTCTTGCAGGTAAACCCTTTTATTGTTTTCTTGATGGTTATTCAGGTTACAATCAAATTGCCATAGCACCAGAAGATCAAGAAAAGACAACCTTCACATGCCCATACGATACTTATGCTTTCCGAAGGATGCCGTTCGGATTGTGTAACGCCCCGGTAACCTTCCAAAGATGCATGATGGCACTCTTTTCAGACATGTTCGAATACTTCCTTGAGATCTTCATGGATGATTTTTCTATTTTTGGTAATGACTTCGACAGCTGCCTCGGCAATTTAGAGAAAGTGTTGGCAAGATGTGAAGAAACTGATTTAGTCCTGAATTGGGAAAAGTGCCATTTTTATGGTAGATGAAGGAATAGTGCTCGGCCACAAGATTTCATCCAAGGGAATTGAAGTAGACAAAGCCAAGGTGGACGTAATCGAGAGATTACCCCCACCAAGTTCGGTTAAAGGAATTCGAAGTTTTCTTGGACATGCAGGTTTTTACAGGAGGTTCATTCATAATTTTTCTAAAATCACTAAACCCTTGTGCAATTTGCTTGAACAGGATAAAGTATTCAATTTTGATGATTCTTGCACCCAAGCATTCGAAACCCTAAAGAAAAAGCTTGCCTCGGCACCCTTGTCGTTCCACCAGATTGGACGCTACCTTTTGAGCTCATGTGTGATGCAAGTGATTTCGCGGTAGGAGCAGTCCTAGGCCAACGCACAGGTAAGACTTTCCATGTGATATACTACGCTAGTAAAACTCTTAATAGTTCTCAAGTGAATTACACAACAACGGAGAAAGAGTTACTAGCTGTAGTTTTCGAATTTGACAAGTTCCGATCCTATTTGATTGGTATAAAGGTAATTGTTCATACGGACCATTCGACAATCAAATATCTATTTGCTAAAAAGGATGCCAAACCTCGTTTGATTCGTTGGATATTACTTTTACAAGAATTTGATATTGAAATTAAGGACATGAAAGGAACAGAAAATCAAGTGGCCGATCACTTATCACGTTTATAACGCAATAGGGAGGAGGACGCGGACCTAGAGATATGCGATGCATTCCTGGATGAACAAATTTTAGTTGCCTCGGCAACCATGGACGCGCATGCCTCGGCAACCCTCGACGCCTAACAACCATGGATGCACACGCCTCAGCAACTCTCAACGCCGCAGCAGCCTTTGACGCGCATGCCTCGGCAATTTTAGGAGCAGCCGCCACGGCAGCACATGCCTCGGCAATACCCTGGTACGCGGATTTAGTTAATTTCCTTGTTTGTGGTATTTTACCTTATGGCATTACTTACCAAGGGAAGAAGCGGTTTCGCCATGATGCGAAGCATTACTTTTGGGACGAGCCTTTTTTGTTTAAACAATATGCAGATCAGGTTATACGCCGATGTGTCCCTGAAGAAGAGCAACATAATGTACTCCGGCAATGCCATTCTTCACCCTATGGAGGACATTTTGGAGGAACTCGTACCGCGGCCAAAGTTTTGCAATCCGGTTTGTATTGGCCAACATTGTACAAAGATGCCCAAGACTTTTACAAGCAATATGATCGTTGCCAGAGGACGGGCAATATCTCTAGACAACATGAGATGCCGCTCCAGAACATCATCGAGGTGGAATTGTTCGATGTATGGGGGATCAATTTTATGGGACCTTTCCCATCTTCATTCGGCAACCTCTACATTCTACTTGCCGTCGACTACGTGTCTAAATGGGTGGAGGCAGCTGCAGTTCCCAACAACGATTCCAAGACCGTGCAACGATTCCTGCAGAAAAACATATTTACACGGTTTGGGATGCCGAGAGCAATTATCAGTGACGAAGGTAAGCATTTTGACAACAGACTAATTGCCAAGATGTTGCAACGCTTCGGCATATCACACAAGATCGCCACGGCATATCACCCCCAAACCAACGGACAAGCAAAAATTTCCAACCGAGAATTGAAGGGTATACTCGAGAAAGATGTAAATCCCTCTAGGAATGATTGGTCATTAAGACTAGATGACGCACTTTGGGCATATCCCACTGCATTCAAAACACCCTTAGGTATGTCCCCCTTCCGACTTGTCTATGGCAAAACATGCCACCTACCGGTGGAAATCGAACACAAGGCATACTGGGCAATCAAGACCGTGAATATGGATTAGGAAAGTGCCGGACAAAAGCGTTTGTTGGACCTCAATGAGATAGAAGAATTCCGTACACTCGCCTATAACAATGCACGAATCTACAAGGAGAAAACAAAGCAATGGCATGACAAAAAACTATTGCCGCGGCAATTCATGCCAGGGCAACTAGTTCTCTTATTCAATTCTCGGCTAAAACGTTTCCCGGAAAAGCTGAAATCAAGATGGTCGGGACCATTCGAAGTTTTCAAACCATTCTCCCATGGTGCTGTGATAATCAAGTCCATCTTTGACAACCATGAATTCAAAGTTAATGGACAAAGATTGAAACACTACAATGGTGCCAATGTGGAACGTAACAAAGAAGTGATCAACTTAGGAGATGCATGAGCATGCTCTCCCTTTGATATTTTATTTTTATTTTTATTTATTTTATTTTCGATTAATTTTTTTATTTTATTTTTTGAACTTTTTTTATTTTTTATTTTTATTATTATTTCCGATTATTATTATTTTTTAGGATAGATTTTTTTTTATCTTTTTAAGTTTAAGAATCCCTTTATACATCTTTAATTATTTTCTTTTATTAGTTTATCTTTAATTTTAATCCTTATTTGATTTGTCTTTGAATTGTAGGAAAAGAGTTCAAGATAAAGAGGAATTTTAATCCAAGAAGGAAAACATCTTCAACAAGGAAACTAATGGGCTGAATCTAAAGCTTATATAAAGCCTCCAATTTACCCTAATCAAACCCCCCTTGCCGTCACCCTCTCCCTAAACCAAAACCCTTTTTTCGTTTTCCCCTAATCCCACCCACCATATTTACCACCTATCCTTTCTATAAAACCCATCAACCTTAACCTATTCCTACTTTTTATCTTGCAACTTTTTAGTTTCTTTTCTTTTCTTTTATTTGTTTTTACAAAACTCACAACCAAGATCATCCATGGCATCCAAAATTAAATTTTTAGTTCATCCAAGTTCCTCCAAATAACCAAGATACAAGAAGTTTGCTACACCGGTGGTTCAAGAAAGATTTCACTCCAAGTTTGAAAGCCGGAAGATTCATGAAGAACAAGGCTTTGAATACTCCAACTCTCATCAAGATTTCGGCCTTGAACCATTCATCTTCGAGAGGATTGCACATCAAAAGTGGCAAATCTTTTGCCATCAACCGGAACCGGGCAACATCTCATGGGTAAGAGAATTGTATGCTCACTCACCTAACCCGGATAATCCTTATGTTTTTGTTTGTGACAAGGCCATACTCATAAGCCTCGAAAACGTCAACACCTTTTACGGGCTTTACATTGAGAAGGACGAGCATCAAGCCTTCGTTGATCAAATCACGCCCAAGCAACTCGACAAGGTGCTTCAAGAACTCACTCAACCGGGAACTCATTGGAACAACGGTAAATACAAGGGCATGGTAAATCGCCTTCGGCTTAAACCCGAGGTAAAACTATGGAATAAGTTTGCTAAAACTTCTTTAACGCCCACTACACACAATACTACCGTTGATATACCACGTCTTTTGCTCATACATTCTATTTTGCATAATCGCATCATTAACATTGGAAAAATTATTTGTGATGAGATTTTTGTATGTAGCTCAAAAGATAAGGGTTCTCTTTTCTTCCCTTGCTTAATTTCTAATCTTTGCAAGGAGATGCATGTCCCAAGTGAGTCCAATGATGAAAAGGCCCTACCAAAGTCCGGTTGGAATCAAGCACAAATCTGAAAGCTAATGGGAGAGGCACCGGGAAATTCTTCAAGGCCTCCAATTGCCGCGGCAACTCCTGCCGCCCCGGCAATCCCTAACGCCCAAGCGACCAACGCCCGGGCAACTCGGCCATCAACCCCGGGACACTTTAAAGCACTCTTGCAACCATTGGCAAGCCATCTAAGGCAAATTGAAGACCAGCAACTAATGTTCATGCGGTACATGAAGGAGCACAACAATGCCATCACCCAAGTCATCCTAGAAAAGTACCCAGACAATCGTGTGCCGTTCCCAATCTTTCCTACCGAGATCCTTACCCCGGCAACCAATGAAGCAGTCGCCACGGCAACCGCAACAGATGATGCTGCGGCAACCTACATCGTGCACGCACAAGCTGATGCCACGTCAACCAACCCTGAAGATGCCACGATAGCCAAAGCTAAAGATATTCCGGCAACCACTGCAAAAGCCAAAGGTAAAGGACCTATGCCTGAATCAACTCCTACTGAATCATTTTCTAATTTTTCATATTCGGACGAGTCCTCCATTGCACCAACAAAGACCGCACCAATTGAATCCTCCAAGCGAAAAGCCAATGACATTGATGAAGAGGACGATGAGGACAACCCCGTACGAGGATCGATTCCACCACCGGCAACAAGAAAACAACCATCGCGTTCAAGCAAGAGAATCAAGACACCGACCAAAAGGAAACTAATCATCTACGATGACGAACTCTCGAAGTAAGTCCTCGTATGCATTTTATTTTTCGTTATTTTTTTTAATGCATGCATTGAGGACAATGCCTCACTCGAGTTTGGGGGGGATTGTTATTAGTAGTTACCATGTTTAGTTACATTCATCTTAAGTATCACATTTAGGATACATAAATTGCTTGCCATGCCTTTAGATGGAACAAGAATTGCTTAGATTTGATGAATATCCGATGATGACTTTGCCAATGCACTTAATTGATAGAATTTTTATTCTATGATAACCATGGGAAAACTTAGAATCTTACTATGATGCTAAATTTGATGAAACACTGTTGTGGTTTGATTGATTTAAGGAATTCTAGTGAACTTAGGTTGATAATTAAAGAAATTGGAGGATTAGAATAAAAATTGGATGAATGCTAGAGGTGCCCGAAATTGGCTCTAGAATGTGCTAAAAAATTTATCACTAGAGGTGCCCGAAACTGGCTCTAGTATGTGCTAAAACAAAATTTTGCTAGAGGTGCCCGAAACCGGCTCTAGTCGAATAAAACTAAAAACAAAACACTATAGGTGCCCAAAACTGGCTCTAGTTAAAACATGTTAAAAAGAACCCAATGAAGTAATTTGAAAACCTCTTGTTTGCATAGAATCCAAAATATCAACTTGCACACAACTCCGCACACACTCACAAGCATTATAGTTTGATTCCGAGTAACTTCTAAGTTTTTCGAAAAATGAAAAGCCAATCAAACTTTGTGCCCCGGTTCTGAGAATTGAAATCAAGTTCAAAGCTAAGTTTGTGAAAATTGAAGTCTTGGCAGGTAATTGTTAGTTTGCATTGCTTGAGGACAAGCAATAGTTCGAGTTTGGGGGTGTGATAAGTGTTCAAAAGTACTAATTACCCTTTTTACTCATATTATTGTTAGACTTAAGCTCATATTAGTTGCATAATTAGTCATTCATGCATTAATTCATGTTTCTTTCCATCGTTGAGCTTGATTACATAACTTGGTAGTTTTTTGTGGGAAAAGATGCTGCTTTGGTGTGTTTTGTGTGTATGTGCAGGATCACTTGCCAAAGCTAGTTGCCAGGGCAATACATGAAGGAGATGTCGAGCTAGTTGCCAGGGCAATGCATGAAGGAGATGTCGAGCCAGTTGCCAGGGCAATTGTCGACAAAGCACAAGGTGATATGGTAGTCGAAATTGATGACTAGACAAGCCCAAGATGACGTGGAGCAAAGCTAAATCCCAAAGGAATTTGATTTCCATGAAGAGATTAAAGAAGAATTAAATTCCAAGAAGATAGGAGAAGTTCTAGTAGGAATATAATTATAATAAAGAATTATATTCCTTAAAGATAATTTAATTCCAACTTAACTTCCTCCTCAAAGAAGGACTTTGACTCAGCCCTATAAATAAGAGGCCATATCGTCAACTTAGAGAGAGCAAGAGAGGGGAATTTCGACAACTCCAAGGAGAGCAAGAAAGGGGAATTTCGACAACTCCAAGGAGAGCAAGATGAGAGAATTTTTGACAAGCTTCTAGGGCAAGGAGATTTCGACAAGCTTCAATTCTTCATCTTTTTCTTTCTTGTTCGATTGGGTTCATGCTAGGGATTATTTATCTTGTGTTTCTTTGGAACCTAGCCATGAACTAAATCTATTTGGCTATGGTTTATTGTGTTTTTTGGTTGTGAGAAACTATTGGATTTTGTTTAGGTAATAAGAGTTTGCACTTTTCTAATCAAGGTTTATTCATTCTTGGTTCTTATTCTTATTTGCGAGTGAATTGGGAGAGGATCTCGTAACTTCATCTATTTATCTAATATCGGGAGAGTTAGATTCAAGAAACGAATGAATATGATCTTTATTCAATCTATTGATGGGGAAGATTAATCCAGCTTAGGAATAAGTCAAGGATTTCAACGGCTAAGAGGAGCGCAAGATTGGTTGTTGTTCACCCTTGATTCACGCAGGGATGTATTATCAAGGCATGCACAAGTAGCTCTAGTTTCGACTTAGGGATAAGAAGAAACCATTGAAGAACGCTCTGCCGAACCTTAAAGGTTGTTGCCCAGACGCCCAAGTAGTTGCCCAACTAGTCGCCCAGGCAACCATCGATTAGTTGCCAAGGCAACCCCGTTGTGCAAGTTGCCACGGCAACTGAGTTGCCCGTGCACTCTTTTACCACGACGATCCAATCGGCTATCACACCTCAACTCACGATAACCTGGCCTATCTCTCTCATTTGATCTCATTTATTCTTTTACTTTATTGCCTTCTAGTTTAGTTATTAGTTAAACTCCTATAATCCTTTATTTGTGTTTTTACTTTTTACAGTGCAATAGACTAGATTCTTGAAGTGGCACCAATCCTTGTGGAGACGATATCTTTTATACTATAACTTGCAACGTGTATACTTGCACAATTGCGTAGCACTTATTACGCGCAACACTTATCACTCTACCAGTCATCGCACCCTACTACCTCTTCAGCTTCATGGCGTGTGCGAGCCACGTGCCAACCTTTCGGCTTTCGTGGCTTGCACGCAAACTACCACGACCATCACCACCCTCGCCTAGGGAAGATAATGGATCCTAGACTCGACCCGAATCCGTAGATCCAGATCTATTTTGTAGGGTCTGGATCCTAAAATTTTGGACCCGATAGATCTGGGCCGGATCTGGATCCTCTTATTAAAGTATGGATCTGGGTCCGGATCTGACACTAAGATCTGGACCTGGACTCGTTTAATCGTTTATGGAAAAACCCACATTTGATTTTAAAATATATATATATAAATGGCATAATAGTTTTTAAAAAATATATAAATATTTTATAGAGGGAGACGCCACAAAAAACGAGTTCTTGAAGTGTAGTACTCGGCTCGTGATAATGGAATGTTTCATGATCTACATTTTTTAATGTTTGTGTTAGTCAAAAGACATTTGTGTAATTGTGGAGTTTTTTTTGGGACTTTAGTTTATCGTTTTTATTCTATTACTAGTAGTATTGAAATTAATCTTTCCTCTATTGGAGATGTGATGTGAAATTAGTCAATGACAATTTTATTACGTTAAAAAATAGGTCGAATGGTCATTTTTTTAACAGACCCATTTTGGACTCGAATCCATGAGATCCGTTGGATCTAGATCTGGGTCCCAATTTTCTGGACCTGCAGATCTGGGGTAGGTGTAGATCCAAGATGTGAAAATGGGTTTGGATCTGGGTCCAGCTGGATCCGGTCCAAATCTGGCCCATTGCCATCCCTACCCTCGCCGCACTATGCCATCGCCCAAACCTAAAAAGCATAGAAAAACACATCATTATTATGAGATAATTTCAAAACCACTTTGTGGTACCTTTTGTTTATTTTAATACTTTCGAAACGGGTATTTAAATCAATGCAAATAATGTAATCGAGGCTTTTTTCAGTTCAAATAAAAATAAAAATGAAAACAAAGGAAACTAAAAGGTTTTTGGGTGTTCTCACTTACCTGGAGTGTTCGTTCGAAAAAACGACAATGAATTCAAACTCAGTGCTTCAAGGAGAGCCGAAAAGTAGTCTCTTTCAAATTTTTAGCCACCGTGGACGGCGAGCGGCCATCTGCTACGACGCGCGACAAATGAGGGAGGCCGGATTCTGGGCTGGTGAGGGAGAAACTAAGAGAGTTTGAGAGAAATCACTTTTTTCTAATTATCAGAGAGACAAGTGAGATTTTTTTGGTGAAAAGGGGTATATAAACCCTTTCCAAAACGACGGCGTTTTATCCCTGGGTGATCCGCGCCTCGACCCGACCTGGAGTCAAGACCCGCACGCTTTTTAAGAAATGGAGAAATTACCATTTTGGTCATTCCGCCTTTGTATCCTTCATATTTTTACCTTTTAATTTATGTTTTCTTGCAATTTTGTCTTTTTTGTTTTTTTAGTTTATGTTCTTTTAATTTAGTCACTATACTATTATATTTATTATTATATTTATTATTATTATGTATTTATTTATTTATTTATATTGACATATTGTTACCATGTATATTATGTTTATATTTAGTATATTATGGAATATATATAATATTTTCTTTTTGATTTTTCTTTTGTATGTATCTTTAAGGTATTAAATTCGGTTTAATATTTAAGGGATATTTTCTAATTTATTTCGAGAACTGGCTAGGAAGTGATGTCCTGTCTTATTCAGATGTCATCTTCTTCGGTTTTCGTAAATAAGGAAATATTCTCCTTAGACCACTTTTTTGGATTAAATTTTAAATTAAATTTTGAATTTTTATTTTCTTGCAAAGACAACAATAAATCAACGCGGTACCAATTTTAGGCGTCATGGGGTATTAATCCTTCCCCACTCGTAACCGACTCCCGAACCCAAATGTTTTAGAATCTTTGGTTTTTAATGGTGTCTGGCCTACCAAAGTGGTCGGTGGCGACTCCATCTTCCCTTTTTATTTCCCAAAAGTTTTCCATCCATTTTAAATTTGGGTTAACTACTGGGATGATCACTTATGTTTCCCCCCAGTACAGAGTTGGTCACCGATTTTAAAAAACAACCAGTAAGGTCACTTACGTTTTCGATCTGTAAACTTTTGGTCACTAAGACATTTGTTGCCGTTAAACTTAAACAGGAGGCTGATCTGGCACAATAAAAAATGATAAATTACCTAGATAGTCCCTAAACTATTACTTCACTTCTATTTTGACCACCGAAATAAAAATAATTTGTATAATTTCACATTTAATCCTCCATATTTACAATTTTTTATTTCTTTTCCCCTCCACCATCATTATACAAATTTTTATAAATTTTTTTTCCTAAAAATTTTTACGTTGATATTACTTTTAACAATTTAAGTGGACCAATACCCCAAATTGGTGCTCTAATGAATAGAAGACCAACAAGATTTCTAGGGAACCCTGGGCTTTGTGGCCCTCCTTTGAGGAACCCCTATTCCTCGGATATTTCAAGTGCGAGATCGCCTTCTTCGTATCCGTTTCTGTAATTACCCACCTAGGATGTCGGATGATAATGGAGGTAAATACGAGAGAATGAGAGGACTAAGTAAAGGAGCTTTCATTGCTATAATTGTGAGTGATATAATTGGAATATGATTTATTGGGTTGCTATTCTCCTTTTGTTATTCGAGGATCTACCCATGTAGCAAGAATAAAGACGACCACGGTTATGGTTTCAGAAAGGTAATGAAGGGAAAGGAGTGTTTTTGCTTCAGAAAAAAATTAATCCGAGACTTTATTGGAAAACATCGAGCAGTACGATCTTGTACCACTGGATACGCAGATGGCATTCGATTTGGATGAGCTTCTCAAAGCTTCTACTTTTGTTCTAGGGAAGAGCAGGATCAGTATCGTGTACAAAGTCGTGCTCGAAGATGGGTTGTCCTTAGCCGTGAGAAGATTGGGTGAAGGAGGCTCTCAAAGGTTTAAGGAATTCCAGACAGAAGTGGAAGCAATTGGAAAGCTAAAGCATCCTAATATTGTTACTTTGAGAGCTTATTATTGGTCATTCGATGAGAAGCTTCTCATATATGATTACATGCCTAACGGAAGTCTTGCCACTACATTGCACGGTATATTTCACCTAGCCTTCATTCGGTACTATAATGTTTGTATATGTATTGGTATTGTTTTTCTTTTGTATTGATTTGTTTCTTACTGTTATTAGGGAAGGGAGGAATGGCATCATTCACGCCATTATCGTGGTCTGTTCGACTAAAAATCATCAAGGGTATAGCTAAAAGGCTTGGTTTATCTGCATGAATTCAGCCCGAAAAAATATGTTCATGGAGATTTTAAGCCAAGCAATATATTACTTGACCAGGACATGGAAGCTCACATTTTAGATTTTCGACTTGTGTCTTTGGTAAATTTTTGCATTGGTCTATTGAAGGAGCTTACATCTGCTTTTCAAGTTCTATTTTTTTTTACCTTAGTGTACACAATATATTAATTGACCACCGAAATAAAAATAATTTGTATAATTTCACATTTAATCCTCCATTCATTTTCAAAACCCACCAATGGAGAAGAATATGGAAGATGGTGGAGGGGAGAAGAAATAAAAAATTTGTAAATATGGAGGATTAAATGTGAAATTATACAAATTGTTTTTATTTCGGTGCTCAAAATAGAAGTGAAGTAATAGTTTAGGGACTATCTAGGTTTCTTTTTTATTGAGCCATATCAGCCTCCTGTTTAAGTTTAACGGCAACAAACATCTCGGTGATCAAAAGTTTACAGATCGAAAACGTAAGTGACCTTACTGGTCGTTTTTTTTTAAATCGGTTACCAACTCTGTACTGGGGGAAAATATAAGTGGCCATCCCAGTAGTTAACCCTTTAAATTTTTACGGTATTCTAGTGGGAGTGTCATCCCTGTTTCCGAGTGTTATCTCCTTTGATGCCGTAAAATATATTTTTTCAATACGTTATTTTCAAAAAAAAACTTTGTTACACATCTCTCTAATAATTCTCTCGTAATTCTAAAGGTTAAAACTTACGCTATATTTATATACTCTAAATTTAGAGAACCAAAAACTTTGTCATCAAAAAACATTGTTCTAAAACTTCTAACTTTAAATTAAAATCCAACTTAATTATTAGAATTTGTGTTAAGACGATCAAAAGGATGATCCTGGAGAGTTTTGGCCTTGAGAAACACATGGACGAGCTCACTAACTCCACAAACCATCACCTAGGGATCTTGAAATACGAAAGCCCCAAAACCAGCGAGCCAACCCTAGGCATACGGGCGCTCTGCGACATGAATGCACTATCTTGTATTAGAACGAGGTTGATGGATTGGAGATTCAAAACAAAGATGGCGAAAGGATCAAGGTCATGCCCTCGGCCAACTCTTTCGTAGTCATGATCAGAGAATCCTCTAGCGTAAGTCACTTACTATAATAGATTTTCTTTATATTTTAGAAATTTCTTTTATATTTTATATTAATATTTTAATCTCGCACATTCTAAAAGGGAAAAACTTTGATACATAGGCCGTGTAAACTTTAGTTTATACGTATCTTTTAATTTTAGGGGTTAGGGTTTTAGTTTATGGGTTAAAGTTTAGGGTTTAGGTGTAGGGTTTAGAATTTAAGGTTAGTGTTTAAAATTTAGGGTTTAGGATTTAGTCTTTTAGGGTTAGGTTAGGAATTTAAAATTTGAGTTTTTATAGTGTAAATACACAGACTTGTGTAAAATTAGTTTTACACAGCCTGTGTATCAAAATTTTACCCATTCTAATATTTCAAATTTTAAAAGTTTACACTTTTAATATAAAATTTCGGGTCTGTCCTTGCAGATATGGTTGAATGGTCGATTGTCCTCGCCTTACCATTGGATCACGATGATGGGAAACAAGGCAAGGTACATCATTGGATTGTTTACTGGCCTGAGAGGAGGCTACCAGGTAGAGGTTTCGAAAGAGCTTGTGGATGACAAAAATCCATTCCTCTTCAAACCTTATGACCACGATGAATTTATGGAGTTTTACTCCACCCAAGTCGCTCAAGGAACTCTTAGCGTTGGTCTTAATGCTTATTGCAGTGTCTAAGATTTGGGGATCAATAATTGTTTTATGTAACGAATATGGCGCTTGGTCTCTCTATATATATGTTTGGTATAATTATTAGTATTTGAGTTATTAGATGAATAATCAGAATCAGGTCGATTGAGTATAGCTCGATTATTATTGTTGTTAGAATAATATACATGAAAATGTGGACCGATCATGCTTAAGCGTTCAAAACTATAACCCCTAGACCAGCTTATGCGAAAGGACCGAGTCAAAGGGGCACACCATGACTTAAATATCTAAATTAAAAATCTGTCCAATATTCAAGTATATAATTTGAATATATATATATATATATATCTACGTAAACTGGTAAATATCATCTTTATAAACCTAACATATAATGATTACCAAAATAGGCAACATCGAGTAATGTATCAAAAAGATCGTAACAAATCGTCATATATCTCAAAATAGAGGCACATGTCACTCTGAAATAACAAAATGGTGGATGGAAACATTACAATCTATATAGAATATGGAAAGTTGTCAATCCTCCGAGTGTTAGGTACAGGGCAGCCTATCCAAAATATCTGAAAAGGGAGAAAGAGGGGACATGAGCTAGAGAGCTCAATGTGTTCCAATAGTGCAAGTAAAACATTTATATCAATAGCATAGTAAAATATTTCAGTAGGACATGTTCATACGTATACAAGTTTCCATAACTTAACTACCCTCCAACCAAAACTCCATGATACGGTTCCCCATAATGGTATCATATACAGGCGTTAACCCGAGCCCATTGGGCATGGGTACCATCCTAGGGGAATACCTCAGGTCCGGGTGGAATTACCCTAGCCGAAGCGTAGGAACCAAATACAAGCGGAATTACCCCAACTGAAGCATAGGAACCTCATACGGGCGAATTACCAGCCGGATCAGGGCTGAACCTTACGATACTTCATATCATAACCCAAGTACCCCTATTAATCAATCCAGGCAGCATCATGGTATGCAGAAGTAAACAGTAAGAACAACTCTCGAAGAACACAATTCTATACTAATAAACGGTAATCATAGAACATGATTGTCATATCGAGTACTGGGGCATATATCAATCATATAGTATAATCATGCTTACTTTAGAAAATATGCTATGTTCGTGTGAAATCAAGTAAATAATTCATGTACACATAATCGGTTTGATAGGACATATATAAAGTAGGTATAACAATTAAAAATCAGTCATATAGCACATAAGGAACACACCTCAAAAGTCAGGCAAGTCCGAATCTACTGGGCAGCGGGATTACGCTCTGTTACAGTATTGGAACCTAGATCGACAAGGATTACGGTTACTAACAGATTCATATCTTGATCGAAATAAAATACTAAGTTATGAAACCGTACAAGTGACGATGGGATCACGGGTCTGTACTGATCGGGATGAGTTAGGCTGGGCGAAGGCACGATCGGGAGATCCATGAGTACCTTTAATCAAAAGATCAATGTCAGTCTTTTGTTCTACAATCTTTCTCAAATAATTTAACTTAAGACAAATGCATGTTCAAGTTCAATGTCCCATTTGGAGGCTTTCGAGTTAGAATTTAACGAAACGGGCTTCAAAATCGGACTCAGGACGTAAAAAAATATAAAATAGGACTTTTCGGAAAAAGTTAACGTTTTGGTCAACGCTCAACAGTCAACGCTGACGTCAGCATTGACTGCTGACGTCATCAATCAGCTGGTCAACTGAGTTGACTCAACGAGTTGACTCGGTTCAAAACAGTTTGGGCCAGACCGGTTCATTTACCCTAATATCGAACCGCCAGCGATCACTGATGATCGCCGAAAAAGTCACCAGAGATGCCCTTTCTGCCGGAAAATGAAAGATCGTTAGACCCCAAATCAAATGAAACCTATAATATGTTGAAACAAGTCAGAAATATGGCCGTAATTTACCCTTAAAACTTAGAACGGTCAGAAAACCGCGTAACGCCGACGAAACCCTTGCCGAAGTCAGATTGAAGATCGGCCACCTAGGTTTTCATCAGCTCTGCATGACGAAGGCAGCGGTGGTACTGGACCGTTGAACGACTAGCCACGGAAATAAAAAAACCCGAAAGGGTTTACCCCTAGGTTCGACGAACCTAGATTCTCCAATTTTTGGCGATCGCAGCGGCGGTCGAGCTCGTGGTTTTAGTGGTATTGGTCGGATGAAGGCGGCGCTCTGATTGGTGGAGGTGGTGCACGGCACGACAATGCGGTGGGGGCAAATTGGGGGTGGCTGGGGTTAGGGTTGGTAGGAGAAAACTGATGAGATTATGGATTTTTGGATCTAATGGTATTAATTTTGGTAGTTGGAAAGGTAGATTGGGATAATAATTATCCTAGATGAGAGGACTGGTAGGATTCAAATGTAAATTGGGGGGATTAAAACATCAAGAGCTATTTAGCTCAGTAGGCTAGGTCACTAGCCATGGTATCCTTAGGTTGTGGGTTCGATTCCCGCAACTAGCAATCCCCTACATTTTTTAACTCCTGGTGTGTTACAACTCTCCCCCCTAAAAAGAAATTTTGGCCTCAAAATTTACCTGAGTTGAACAGATGTGGGAACTGCTCTTCCATTTACTCAAGGGTCTCCCAAGTAGCTTCTTCCAGACCACGATTACTCCATTGAACTTTAACCATAGGAATACACCGATTCCTCAGAACTTTTTTGTCTTGATCCAAGATCTGAACATGATCCTCCTCATAAGACAAATCTGACCTCAACTCTACATCTTGTACCTGAATAACATGGCTCGGATCTGGGTGGTACTGCCTCAACATAGATACATGAAATACATCATGAATACAGCTAAGCTGGGGAGGCAACTCAAGCTGATAAGCATCAAGTCCAACTCTCTTTAAAATGCGGTATGGTCTGATAAATCTGGGGCTCAGCTTTCCTCTACGCCTGAATCTCATACCTTTCTTCCACGGAGATACCTTCAAAAAAACCTGATCACCGACCTCAAACTCAATGTCTTTTCTCCTACGATCAGCATATGACTTTTGTCTGTCAAAATCCTCTTTTAGACGGTCACGGATCAATCTGACAGCCTCTTCAGTCTCTCGAACCAACTCTGTGCCTAAGGTCTTCCTATCCTATAAATCTGTCCAGCAGATAGGAGTACGACATCTACAACCATATAGAGCCTCATATGGTGCCATACGGATGCTTGCCTGATAGCTGTTGTTGTAAGAAAACTCAGCCAAGGGTAAAAAATCCTCTCAACTACCGCGAAAGTCGATCACACAACCTCGCAACATATCCTCAAGGATCTGAATCACCCTTTCGGACTGACCATCGGTTTGTGGATGGAAAGATGTACTAAAGTTCAGTCGAGTACCCAAAGCACTGTGGAAAGCCAACCAAAATCGAGAAGTAAACCTCAGATCACGATCAGAGATGATGGATAAGGGTACACCATGTATTATGACGATCTCAGAGCTATACAGTCTAGCCAGCTTCTCCAAAGAATAAGTAACTCAAACATGAATAAAATGAGCTGACTTAGTCAGTCAGTCAACAATCACCCAAACAGAATCCTTTTTAGAATGAGTCAAAGGTAGTCATATAACAAAATCCATCGTGATACGCTCTAACTTCCACTCAGGAATCTTGATGGGTTGCAACATACCAGAAGAATGCTGGTGTTCTGTCTTAACCTCATGGCAAGTCAAACACTGTGACACATAGTCAGAAATGTCCTTCTTCATACTAACCCAATGATATCTCTACCTCAGATTCGGGTACATCTTGTCCCCTTCAGGGTGCATAGTATAAGGGCTGCTATGAGCCTCGCTAAGGATAGCCCGTTTCAACTTGGCATCATCTGGAACACAATATCGGCCCTTAAAACATAAGACCCCATATTGGTCCAAAGCATAAACAGAGATAGATCCCTACTCAACCTACTATATGATACGAAGTAAGGAACTATCATGGAGCTACTTGGCCTTAATCTCCTCGACCAATGTCGGTTTAACCTACAACTCTGCTAATAGACTGCCATCATTATAGACACTCATCCTGGCAAACAGAGATCTCAAGTCTGAAATAGCCTTACGACTCAAAGCATCAACAACAACATTGGGTTTCCCCGGGTGATACTCAATCACACAATTATAATCTTTAAGAAGCTAAAGCCATTGACGATGTCTCAAATTAAGCTCTTTCTGGGGTAAGAAGGTACTTCAGGCTCTTATGATCTGTATAGATGTAACATTTCTCTCCGTAGAGATAGTGTCTCCAAATCTTCAAGGCAAAAACTACAGCAGCCATCTCCAGATCATGAGTAGGATAGTTACACTCATGTGGCCTCAACTGACGAGACACATAAGCGATCACTCTGCCATCCTGCATCAAAACACAACCAAGTCTGGAGTGCGATGCATAACTATAAACTGTGAAATCCTTCCCAGACTGAGGCTGGGTTAACACTAGAGCTTGTGTCAAAGCTGTCTTTAGCTTCTCGAAGCTATCCTGCTGAGTATCAGTCCAAATAAATGGAACATTCTTCCTTAATAGCTTCGTTAGAGGGGCAACAATGATGGACAAACCCTCGACGAAGCGTCTGTAGTACCCAGCTAAACCCAAGAAACTGTGGATCTCAGAAACATTCCTGGGTTGTTTCCAACTTACAATGGCCTCGATCTTGCTCGGATCAACTTGGATACCTCGAGCCGATACCACATGCCTAAGAAATGTCACCTCGCTGAGCCAGAACTCACACTTACTCAACTTGGCGTACAATTTGTATTCTCTGAGAGTCTGCAGAACAATCCTCAAATGCCCGGCATGTTGTGCCTCAGTTCAGGAGTAGACCAGAATGTCATCAATGAACACTACTACAAACTGGTCCAAGTAGGGCCAAAATACCCGGTTCATCATATCTATAAAGGCGGCAGGAACATTATTCAGACCAAACGACATCACTAGAAACTCGTAATGCCAGTATCTGGTGTGAATGGCCGTCTTCGCTACATCAGACCCCTTTATCTTCAACTGATAATACCTAGAACAGAGATCAATCTTCGAGAAAACTGTGGCTCCTCAAAACTGATCGAAGAGTCATCGATCCTGGGTAGCGGGTACTTATTCTTAACTGTCAGTTTATTCAACTTTCGGCAGTCAATACACACCCTGAGAGAACCATCTTTCTTTTTCACTAAAAGGACAGGGGCTCCCCAAGGCGAAGAACTAGGTTAGATGAATCCTCGGTTTAGGAGCTCTTGCAAATGAATCTTCAACTCTTTAAGCTCCTTAGGATCCATACGGTAGGGGTTCATAGAAATTGGCGCAGATCTCGGATAGGTCTCAATCTCAAACTCGACATCCCTATCTGGAGGTAACCTAGGTAACTTCTCAGGAAAAGCATCGGGAAACTCGCTAACAGTGCGAATCTCCTCAATCTTAGACAAAGAACCTTTGGTATTTAAGAAACAGTCAATGAAGGTTTGATACCCCTTTTGGATCATCTTGTCGACAGCCAAGGTAGATATGACATTAGACAGATACCCTCAGCGTTCACCAACAAGAACCACTGTCCGATCATTAGAAGTCTTCAGAACTGCCCTCTTAGACTCACAATCTAAGTTAACTTGGTGTTCAGTCAACCAATCCATGCCCAGAATTAGATCAAACTCTTCTAGTGGTAGCTCCATAAGGTCAGCTGGGAAGATTTCCCCTTGAACTTCGAGGGGACATCGCCGAAAAACCCTATCTACAACCATTGATTGGCCCACCGAACTCATAACTGTAACTGTACTCTCTGAGGTCTTAACTGGAATCTGGAGGTCTCGAGATACAGATTTTGAAATGTAGGAATGGGTGGAACTGTTGTCAAGCAATGCAAAGTATGGAACAAAAAATATAATAAATGTACCTGCAATGACGTCTAGCTTATCTATATCGTCACAAAGTCTACTAGCATAAACAAGTGCAGGCTATCTCGCCTCAATCATGACCGATCCCCCACTCTGATATGATCGGCCTCTACTATCAGATCTAGTAGTAGACCCGGAAGCTCTACTCTAGTAACATCCTGAACCCAGTGTCTTAATAGATGTCTAGGAATGGGCTGGGGTCTGAAAAGATGATCGGTCTACCGAAGGTGGGTGTGGACACTCTTTCTTGAAGTGCTCAGTGGATCCACAACAAAAGAAAGCACCAAACATCTTCCTACACTCTCCTTGGTGTAACTTGCCACAGTACTCACACAAAGGTATAGGAGTAAACCCAGATGAATCACCTCGAATAACAGCTGAGCCTTGTGGTGCCGGGGGCCTATAACTCGAACCACCTCAATGATATGCTGCAGTGCGAGCCCTCTTATCAGGGCGCGCATGCGAATCTCCCTGGCCAGAGGGTCTCCAAGATTGATCTCGATCTCGGTCTCGCCTCGATCATCGCCGCTCTATCTCGGTCTTCATCTATACTACTCTGACTAGCTGCTAAAATCTCCATTTGTTCTGCAGTCTTGGCCCGATTTACCAAATACTGAAACACCTCATCATAGTGTGTAGCCACCCGATCATGTATCCCCATATGAAGGGCCTCTAAGAATTTGTCGCATCTGTCATTCTCTATAGAAACTAAACCAAGACAAAGATTTACGCAACTCTAGAAGTTGTATCTCATACTCATCCTTTGTCATAGAACCCCTGTACCAGGTCCTTGAATGCCCGACGTCTCTCTCCTCAAGAACCGCCGCCCAAGTAATGGTTCCTAAATCGTTCCTTGAAGAAATCCCATGTCAACCAATCGTAAGGAACGCGCTACTAATAATTGACTCCCACCAGTGCGGGCATTCTCATTCAACATAGATACAGCACCCAAGTATTTCTTGGATGGCTCAAAACCCATCTCATTCATTCGTCGCTCGGTGTCATACAACCATTCCTCAGCCTCGGTCGATGCTCCACTAAGACATCCCGAGAAGGTCCTGATCCCGTTAGCAAACAAGGTCTGGGAGATGGAGACTTCTGAAGCAACACCCGATGCTCTGACTACACGCTGAATCAGCTGAAGAAACTATCTACTTAAACTCTCATCAGTAACTCCAGTCATAGGCTCGGGCCTTGAAACTGCCGCTCCTCTGACCGAAGTAGTCATATCAATATTAGGAGCAGATGGTGGAACCGTCGAAACTGAGGGACCACGAGGGGTGGGAGGCTCTACGGGAGCTAAAAGATCAATTGGGGCTGAAGTGTCTACAGGGGCAGCTAGATCAACCACTAGATCTTTAATCGGGTCCGCAAATCTAGCGATTCGACCTCGCCCACGGGCGGGTCGTCAGCCCCTTCTGGTGCTCATATCGGAGGATCTCTACAAGAAATATAACCTAAGATCAGTTTATGACACTGGAGAATCGAACACGATTAAACATAAAACTTGGTGACATGGTCCATTTCATAAAACTTGTAAAACTTTTCAAAGTAATACTTTAAATGGACTCACCCACGGTTTGAGGTTTTAAAACCAAAAAAGCTATGATACCAATCAAATGTAACCCTCTAGACCGGCCTAGAATTTCACGTAAGAAAAATGCATGTTTAAGTTCAATGTCCCATTTGGAGGCTTTCGGGCTAGAATTTCACGAAACGGGCTTCAAAATCAGACTCGGGATGTCGAAAAACATAAAATAGGACTTTTCGAAAAAAAAAGTTGACTTTTTATTAATTTTGGTAGTTGGAAAGGTAGATTGGGATAATAATTATCCTAGATGAGAGGACTGGTAGGATTCAAATGTAAATTGGGGGGATTAAAACATCAAGAGCTATTTAGCTCAGTAGGCTAGGTCACTAGCCATGGTATCCTTAGGTTGTGGGTTCGATTCCCGCAACTAGCAATCCCCTACATTTTTTAACTCCTGGTGTGTTACAACTCTCCCCCCTAAAAAGAAATTTTGGCCTCAAAATTTACCTGAGTTGAACAGATGTGGGAACTGCTCTTCCATTTACTCAAGGGTCTCCCAAGTAGCTTCTTCCCAGACCACGATTACTCCATTGAACTTTAACCATAGGAATACACCGATTCCTCAGAACTTTTTTGTCTTGATCCAAGATCTGAACATGATCCTCCTCATAAGACAAATCTGACCTCAACTCTACATCTTGTACCTGAATAACATGGCTCGGATCTGGGTGGTACTGCCTCAACATAGATACATGAAATACATCATGAATACAGCTAAGCTGGGGAGGCAACTCAAGCTGATAAGCATCAAGTCCAACTCTCTTTAAAATGCGGTATGGTCTGATAAATCTGGGGCTCAGCTTTCCTCTACGCCTGAATCTCATACCTTTCTTCCACGGAGATACCTTCAAAAAAACCTGATCACCGACCTCAAACTCAATGTCTTTTCTCCTACGATCAGCATATGACTTTTGTCTGTCAAAATCCTCTTTTAGACGGTCACGGATCAATCTGACAGCCTCTTCAGTCTCTCGAACCAACTCTGTGCCTAAGGTCTTCCTATCCTATAAATCTGTCCAGCAGATAGGAGTACGACATCTACAACCATATAGAGCCTCATATGGTGCCATACGGATGGCTTGCCTGATAGCTGTTGTTGTAAGAAAACTCAGCCAAGGGTAAAAAATCCTCTCAACTACCGCGAAAGTCGATCACACAACCTCGCAACATATCCTCAAGGATCTGAATCACCCTTTCGGACTGACCATCGGTTTGTGGATGGAAAGATGTACTAAAGTTCAGTCGAGTACCCAAAGCACTGTGGAAAGCCAACCAAAATCGAGAAGTAAACCTCGGATCACGATCGAGATGATGGATAAGGGTACACCATGTATTATGACGATCTCAGAGCTATACAGTCTAGCCAGCTTCTCCAAAGAATAAGTAACTCAAACATGAATAAAATGAGCTGACTTAGTCAGTCAGTCAACAATCACCCAAACAGAATCCTTTTTAGAATGAGTCAAAGGTAGTCATATAACAAAATCCATCGTGATACGCTCTAACTTCCACTCAGGAATCTTGATGGGTTGCAACATACCAGAAGAATGTTTGGTGTTGTCTTAACCTCATGGCAAGTCAAACATCGTGACACATAGTCAGAAATGTCCTTCTTCATACTAACCCAATGATATCTCTACCTCAGATTCGGGTACATCTTGTCCCCTTCAGGGTGCATAGTATAAGGGCTGCTATGAGCCTCGCTAAGGATAGCCCGTTTCAACTTGGCATCATCTGGAACACAATATCGGCCCTTAAAACATAAGACCCCATATTGGTCCAAAGCATAAACAGAGATAGATCCCTACTCAACCTACTATATGATACGAAGTAAGGAACTATCATGGAGCTACTTGGCCTTAATCTCCTCGACCAATGTCGGTTTAACCTACAACTCTGCTAATAGACTGCCATCATTATAGACACTCATCCTGGCAAACAGAGATCTCAAGTCTGAAATAGCCTTACGACTCAAAGCATCAACAACAACATTGGGTTTCCCCGGGTGATACTCAATCACACAATTATAATCTTTAAGAAGCTAAAGCCATTGACGATGTCTCAAATTAAGCTCTTTCTGGGGTAAGAAGGTACTTCAGGCTCTTATGATCTGTATAGATGTAACATTTCTCTCCGTAGAGATAGTGTCTCCAAATCTTCAAGGCAAAAACTACAGCAGCCATCTCCAGATCATGAGTAGGATAGTTACACTCATGTGGCCTCAACTGACGAGACACATAAGCGATCACTCTGCCATCCTGCATCAAAACACAACCAAGTCTGGAGTGCGATGCATAACTATAAACTGTGAAATCCTTCCCAGACTGAGGCTGGGTTAACACTAGAGCTTGTGTCAAAGCTGTCTTTAGCTTCTCGAAGCTATCCTGCTGAGTATCAGTCCAAATAAATGGAACATTCTTCCTTAATAGCTTCGTTAGAGGGGCAACAATGATGGACAAACCCTCGACGAAGCGTCTGTAGTACCCAGCTAAACCCAAGAAACTGTGGATCTCAGAAACATTCCTGGGTTGTTTCCAACTTACAATGGCCTCGATCTTGCTCGGATCAACTTGGATACCTCGAGCCGATACCACATGCCTAAGAAATGTCACCTCGCTGAGCCAGAACTCACACTTACTCAACTTGGCGTACAATTTGTATTCTCTGAGAGTCTGCAGAACAATCCTCAAATGCCCGGCATGTTGTGCCTCAGTTCAGGAGTAGACCAGAATGTCATCAATGAACACTACTACAAACTGGTCCAAGTAGGGCCAAAATACCGGTTCATCATATCTATAAAGGCAGAACATTATTCAGACCAAACGACATCACTAGAAACTCGTAATGCCAGTATCTGGTGTGAATGGCCGTCTTCGCTACATCAGACCCCTTTATCTTCAACTGATAATACCTAGAACAGAGATCAATCTTCGAGAAAACTGTGGCTCCTCAAAACCGATCAAGAGTCATCGATCCTGGGTAGCGGGTACTTATTCTTAACTGTCAGTTTATTCAACTTTCGGCAGTCAATACACACCCTGAGAGAACCATCTTTCTTTTTCACTAAAAGGACAGGGGCTCCCCAAGGCGAAGAACTAGGTTAGATGAATCCTCGGTTTAGGAGCTCTTGCAAATGAATCTTCAACTCTTTAAGCTCCTTAGGATCCATACGGTAGGGGTTCATAGAAATTGGCGCAGATCTCGGATAGGTCTCAATCTCAAACTCGACATCCCTATCTCGAGGTAACCTAGGTAACTTCTCAGGAAAAGCATCGGGAAACTCGCTAACAGTGCGAATCTCCTCAATCTTAGACAAAGAACCTTTGGTATTTAAGAAACAGTCAATGAAGGTTTGATACCCCTTTTGGATCATCTTGTCGACAGCCAAGGTAGATATGACATTAGACAGATACCCTCAGCGTTCACCAACAAGAACCACTGTCCGATCATTAGAAGTCTTCTAACGCCTCTTAGACTCACAATCTAAGTTAACTTGGTGTTCATCAACCAATCCATGCCTGTAATTAGATCAAACTCTTCTAGTGGTAGCTCCATAAGGTCAGCTGGGAAGATTTCCCCTTGAACTTCGAGGGGACATCGCCGAAAAACCCTATCTACAACCATTGATTGGCCCACCGAACTCATAACTGTAACTGTACTCTCTGAGGTCTTAACTGGAATCTGGAGGTCTCGAGATACAGATTTTGAAATGTAGGAATGGGTGGAACTGTTGTCAAGCAATGCAAAGTATGGAACAAAAAATATAATAAATGTACCTGCAATGACGTCTAGCTTATCTATATCGTCACAAAGTCTACTAGCATAAACAAGTGCAGGCTATCTCGCCTCAATCATGACCGATCCCCCACTCTGATATGATCGGCCTCTACTATCAGATCTAGTAGTAGACCCGTAAGCTCTACTCTAGTAACATCCTGAACCCAAAGTGTCTTAATAGATGTCTAGGAATGGGTCAGTCCGAAAAGATGATCGGTCTATCAAGGTGGGTGTGGACACTCTTTCTTGAAGTGCTCAGTGGATCCACAACAAAAGAAAGCACCAAACATCTTCCTACACTCTCCTTGGTGTAACTTGCCACAGTACTCACACAAAGGTATAGGAGTAAACCCAGATGAATCACCTCGAATAACAGCTGAGCCTTGTGGTGCCGGGGGCCTATAACTCGAACCACCTCAATGATATGCTGCAGTGCGAGCCCTCTTATCAGGGCGCGCATGCGAATCTCCCTGGCCAGAGGGTCTCCAAGATTGATCTCGATCTCGGTCTCGCCCTCGATCACTGCCTCTATCTCGGTCTTCATCTATACTACTCTGACTAGCTGCTAAAATCTCCATTTGTTCTGCAGTCTTGGCCCGATTTACCAAATACTGAAACACCTCATCATAGTGTGTAGCCACCCGATCATGTATCCCCATATGAAGGGCCTCTAAGAATTTGTCGCATCTGTCATTCTCTATAGAAACTAAACCAGCACAGTATTTCTGCAACTCTAGAAGTTGTATCTCATACTCATCCACTGTCATAGAACCCTGTACCAGGTCCTTGAATGCCTGACGTCTCTCCCTCAAGAACCGCTCGCCCAAGTAATGGTTCCTAAATCGTTCCTTGAAGAAATCCCATGTCAACCAATCAGAAGGAACGCTACTAATAATTGACTCCCACCAGGTGCGGGCATTCTCATTCAACATAGATACAGCACCCAAGTATTTCTTGGATGGCTCAAAACCCATCTCATTCATTCGTCGCTCGGTGTCATACAACCATTCCTCAGCCTCGGTCGATGCTCCACTAAGACATCCCGAGAAGGTCCTGATCCCGTTAGCAAACAAGGTCTGGGAGATGGAGACTTCTGAAGCAACACCCGATGCTCTGACTACACGCTGAATCAGCTGAAGAAACTATCTACTTAAACTCTCATCAGTAACTCCAGTCATAGGCTCGGGCCTTGAAACTGCCGCTCCTCTGACCGAAGTAGTCATATCAATATTAGGAGCAGATGGTGGAACCGTCGAAACTGAGGGACCACGAGGGGTGGGAGGCTCTACGGGAGCTAAAAGATCAATTGGGGCTGAAGTGTCTCACAGGGGCAGCTAGATCAACCACTAGATCTTTAATCGGGTCCATAAATCTAGCGATTCGACCGCCCACGGGCGGGTCGCCGCCCCCCTTCGGGTGCTCATATCGGAGGATCTCTACAAGAAATATAACCTAAGATCAGTTTATGACCTTTGGAGAATCGAACACGATTAAACATAAAACTTGGTGACATGGTCCATTTCATAAAACTTGTAAAACTTTTCAAAGTAATACTTTAAATGGACTCACCCACGGTTTGAGGTTTTAAAACCAAAAAAGCTATGATACCAATCAAATGTAACCCTCTAGACCGGCCTAGAATTTCACGTAAGAAAAATGCATGTTTAAGTTCAATGTCCCATTTGGAGGCTTTCGGGCTAGAATTTCACGAAACGGGCTTCAAAATCAGACTCGGGATGTCGAAAAACATAAAATAGGACTTTTCGAAAAAAAAAGTTGACTTTTTGGTCAACGTTCAATGCTGACGTCAGTATTGACTGTTGACGTCAACAATTAGCTGGTCAACTGAGTCGACTCGGACGAGTTGACTCGGTTCAGACCTGTTCGGGCCAGACCAGTTTAACTAGGTCAGACCGGTTCACTTACCCTAATATTGAACTGCCGACAATCACCGACGGTCGCCAGAAAAGTCGTCAGAGATGCCTTTTTTGGTCGTTTCTGCTGGAAAATGAAATATCGTCAGAGATGCCTTTTCTGGTCGTTTCTGCTGGAAAATGAAAGATCGTTAGACCGACGAAGCCCTTGCTGGAGTCAGATTGAAGATCGACCACCTGGTTTTGATCAGCTCTGCACGACGAAGGTGGCGGTGGTACTGGACCTTCGAACGGCTAGCCACGAAGGCTGAAAAAAAAACCAAAACCCAAAAGGGTTTATCCCTAGGTTCGACGAACCTAGATTCTCCAATTTTTGGCGATCGCAATGGCGGCCGAGCGCGTGGCTTTAGGGGTTTTGGTCGGACGAAGGCAGCGCTCCGATTGGTGGCAGCGGTGCATGGCACGGCGGCGCGGTGGGGGCAGATCAGGGGTGGCCGGGGTTAGGGTTGGTAGGAGAAAACTGATGAGATTATAGATTTTTGGATCTAATGGTATTAATTTTGGTAGGTGGAAAGGTAGATTGAGATAATAATTATCCTAGATGAGAGGACTGATAGGATTCAAATGTAAATTGGGGGGATTAAAACATCAAGAGCTACTTAGCTCAGTTGGCTGGGTCACTAGCCAAGGTATCCTAAGGTTGTGGTTTTGATTCCCACAACCAGCAATCCCCTACATTTTTTTAACTCCTGGGGTGTTACAAAAACTCTCTTATTTATGGGCGAGAAAGGGTCTGGGTAGTGTATTATTGTACACATTGAATGTAAAAATAATAATAATCTGAATCAGACATTGTTGAACAATAAAAATTCATTACGAGGCGACCCTTTCAACTCAGTTTATTTTATTCGCAGTGTTAAGATTCAAGGCTTAGATGTTGCGTAAGGAACTTAATGTCTTATTTCGCTAGATTAATTAATAGTTGGTGGTGTGTGATCTATATGTATAAATAGATCATTGATAAATAAAAGTGTTACCTTTTTGTTATTATTTAAGCTAGCCTTTAACTTGCATGTTTCCATACGTGAAGGATATAATATGTAATCATAATGATACATACGTTTTTTCAATAATTAATTTTTAGTAACTATAATCAATGTTAACAATATTTATGAAAATTAAATATTTTATTTAATTTATAAGAGTCTAACTAATTTGTGTATTTGTGTCAATATTTTATTGATAAATCACTTGTTTGCTACGCTAATGGTGTATTTGTGTTCCCTCTTGGGAACTGCTTCGGTGTGACTTGATTTACGACAGTAAGTTCAATTCCATTGTTTTTACGATTGCAAAGGTGCTGCTGTATATAAGACCGCTATTACGATTGTAGACCGTTATTTAAATTTCTAATTAGTATTATGTCCTCGATAAGATATATACTCTGTGGAGTATCATAGTTGTATTGCATTTGTTCTGTGTTTAATCAACCACTGATTAGTGGTTTGATATTCTTGATAAAATGTCTTTGTTGAAAAAACAAACCATAAGGATGATAAAGATTTTTTCCATTAATTATTTAACGTTGTTGTATTTACAATTATTTGAATCCAAAACTTTCATGTAACTAATTATGTGTGGTTTATATGTGTTTGGTATAATCACTTGTATCTGAGTCATTCGTCAAATAATTCGAATAGGATATTATAGAAGTTTGTTAAGGGTTATTTGTTGTTTATCGATGATTTGTTTAATTATATCATGCTGATGTTTTTGCGTCAGTCGGGGTCCACGAATGTAATGCTTTATGTGCTTGTTTTTGAGCTTGTTTTTCTTTCATTCCTTTTCGTTTTCAAGCTGCGTTGAACAAAGTTGTGATCAAAGATTTATTTGGACCTTATAACTTTGTTATTATTAAATAAAACTCCATTTTGCTGAAAAAAATTGAATCGAGTCGAAATTTTTCGTGTTAAGTTAAAAAATTATTTTTTTTAAATTGAATTCACCCCTCAAAACAATACAAGAAAAACACAAGACTGACCATATACCCTTTTTAGTGAAAAACAAACAAGTCAGACAAAAAAAATGTCCATGTCTATTTCGTTTAGATGATATTAATGTTATTGTTATCATCTAAAGGAAAAGACATTTTGTCTGATCTGTTTGTTCTCTTCGTGAACTCCAATGTTTCTAATTATATAAGATTAAAGACAAGCAGTAACTCCCCAAAACATGCCGATTGCCCATTGAGAATCTTAGTTTGATTGGTGAAAGCAAATAGGGACGTTCAATGTATTAATCCATCTTATAAATTTGCAAATAGGGACGTTCAATGTATTAATCCATCTTATAAATTTGTATATGATGTTAGAATCAAATCATAAATTAATATGAAACCTAATTCATGATTTATCATGTCAAATCATCAAAAACAGTAAACTGAATGCGGAAGCGTACCTGAATTAATCGCTAGATGAAAACCTTGAATCATTTGATGAAGATCGTCTAAAAGGTGGCTGTGATCTTCCAAGAAGATAGATTAGCCCTTGCCGTAAAAATTCTCTGACGGTGACAAGAGTAATACAAGTTAACCTATTTCTTGGAGACCACTACCTCTTTATATAGTTGGTTATTAAATCAACTATTAAATATTTATAACCTGCCCCTCATTGAATTATAAATATATCTTATGGTATCTACACTTTTATTTCCATGACACTTTAATACCTATGATACGCCTAACATAATTGGTCACTTAATTTTGTGTCATACTTTATAATAGCATCATACATTTTACATATGTGCCCACAATTATAAATATACCTATGATACGCCTAACATAACTCTACCCCTCATTGAATTATAAATATATCTTATGATATCTATACTTTTATTTCCATGACACTTTAATACCTATGATACGCCTAACATAATTGGTCACTTAATTTTGTGTCATACTTTATAATAGCATCATACATTTTACATATGTGCCCACAATTGCGGATTTTAATCCAACAATCTCCCACTTGGGCAACATATGTTTTCTGATAAATGTACAGCCTTATGAGCTCAGAATTTGCTATTATACAATAGGTATTCTATAACAATCTCATCCATCAACTATATCCATATAAGATCAAAGCAGCCTTTGTCGTATCAATCATGACTAGACCCATCAATGGTCACATATAAAAATATAGTCAAGTGACATAGATTAATCATGGATGCGTAGCATGGAAAATTACATGAAATGTGAATCGTACATGTCTATTTCCAACTAGTCCTCCTAAGCCTTAGTGAGATCAAACTTTACTGAATTCAAAGTGTGCATAAACAAAAAAGAACTTTATTTCTGCAGAAAATAATCTTAAAATGTCCTTAAACTAAAGTAACCGAAATTGTGTCTAAACCGAATGAGATTTTTTTTCAAAATTACAAACTCCCACTAAAATTGAATATCCTTAATAACATTACACCCACATGAGTAGTGTGCTCATGAAAGACCTAGGGTGACATTTTCTTAATAAGCGCGCAATTATGGAGTTTGTACCAACATGCTCTATAGACACACCATTACTCTAAATTTTCTTTAACAACTAGGAACTTAATATTTATATGCTTCAAATTTGAAGTGTTTCTATTGTTTATAGAATAAATAAATGCATATTTATTGTCAAAAAATAACTAAAATGGTCTTTCTATTCAATCTATAATTAGCGGCTCATGTGAGAAAATTCTTTTGCATTAATATTCTATTAGAATCGAAGCCTGTAAACCTGATGATCTTTAACTTACCAGAACTCCGATATATTAGCATGTAATTTTTTGTTCTCTAAATATATCTCATAACCCTATTGGCTGCTATCTAATAGTCCATACTAGATTTTCTTAAATATCTATCTAACATTCCAACAATGTACGCAATATTCGATCGCATACATACTTGAACATAAATTAGATTCTCAATAGCTTATGTATATGGAATCATTTATATTTTTTAAATTTCAAGGTTAATTTTAGGGCATTGAGTAAGACAAAATTTGTCTTCTTTAGCAATATGAGTATCACTTGGTTTACTCCCACTGAACTTGTAGTATATACAATTGTCAACCAAATTTATCTCATAACCGAATGAGATAATCAATATGAAATTTATAATTTCATTAATGGCAGTCCAACTTAAGCTCATAGATGGGTTTCTTTAATTTACATATTATTGATATTGTATCATAAGACACAACTCTATGATTGCACCATATAAACATAAATAGTTTCTTCAATGTCGCCATTGAAAAACAAACTTAACATCCATCTTATGTAGCTTAAGATTAAACTAAGCAACAAGCGTCATGATTATCTTAAAAGAGTCTTTCAATGAAACTTGAGAGAAAGTCTCCACAAAATCAATGTCTTCTTTTAGAGTATATCCTTTAGATACAAGACATGCCTTATACTTATCCACATTACCGTTTCCATCCCTATTGGTTTTAAATATGTAATGAGACATGTTCATAAACTTTATTATCTTGCATAAAATTATACTCTTCTTGAATGACATCAATCCACTTTTTAGAGTTAGAACCTTTTATGGTTTGATGAAAAATGATTAGGTCATTTTCTATCATTTCATTCTTACCTTATTTTCTTGAAGAAATACAATACAATAATCTGAAATAGTATTTCATCTTCCTCTCGTGGACCTCTTTAATGACACTTGTTTTTTTAAGGTTGTTGAGTTTGTTCTTTTGAAACAATTACCTTATCTTAAATGAGAGTTGCTCAACATTGTCTTGTTGAGTTACTTTATTCACTTCTTGATCAATGATAGGTGTGCAAACCTAAACATCATCAAAGTGATGGTAGGAATTATATTATAATCCAATTCCTCCTCAAAAATAATGTATCTAACCTTATTTCTCCCTCCAAACTTAACATCCTAAAAAATATAGATATATCCTTAAATAATTCCTAAATATGGGATCATAAAACTTACAACCCATGGATCACTCAAAATAACCGAAGTAGTTGCTCTCTTTTAAAGTTTAATTACTTTACATATGTCTTAACTTGTTACAAAAGAAATTAACCTCTTGTAACTTATAGTTATTTCTTTTGAGTATGACCCTTAACAACTTTATTCTAATATTTTCTTTTATTGCCCTTATTCTTAGAGACACTAACTAAATGAGCACTAACCAAATGATTACTTTTACACTTATAATGCTTCAACCTTTCTTCCTCTTTAGCACAATGAGAAATTAGCTCAGTTAGAGTCTATTTCTCCCTTTGAAAATTGTAACTTGAATTGGTTAAAGTGTATAGGAACCGGTGCTAAAACCATAAGAACAAACAATTGTTAGAAAGTTCGATCTTATGTGCCTTAAATTTTGAAGCAATATTAAACATTTCATAATGTACTCCCTCACATTTCTTTGATCCTTATACTTCATAGACATCAAAAAGAAGCATAAGTGATGTCATCTTAACCTTAATGTTTTGGGTAAAACATTTCTTAATTTCGTCAAGGAAAACCTTAGTATGAGTAATCTCTTTAGATTTATGCTCCTAAAGACTTATAGAATGTTGTTCTTTATGATCATTAGACTCATGCAATTTGAACAATTTCACCTCTCAAAATTCCTTTTATGGGTGCTTACCATGGTGAGAGGTGCAAATTGTTCTTCCCTTAGTGTGAAGTCTATGTTCATACAACCAAATATTATAGGTAAGTGTCTTTTCTATTCCTTGAAATTAGTTTCACTAAATATGAGTGTGGAATGTATTTAACAGATCTTGTGACAGAAAAGATAAATTAACTAAATATAGAACAAAAATAAGTAAATAAAATAAAAACAAGCTCACATAAATATTTATAAGTAAACAAATAAATTCAAAATAATGGCTAGTTCCCCTCAAGATACCAAGAACAACATTAATATCAAGTCTTTGGACAGTAATATTATTTGTAAGCGGTATTCTTGTTGTAGCAATCAAACATTGACAATAAACTATGTCAAACAATAGATTAATCTTTGGACTAACGAATTGCTCACATAAAATACCTTATAATTGTCGCACATTTATTGCCACAATTTTCGTTGTAATTCTACCAAATATTAACTTTCCTTTGGGCCAATTAATAAACACATTTATCTTAATATTTTAAATAAACTAATCTACACAAAAGCGGTCACTTTGGTGACATTATGTTTCAACTAATCCATTAAAATATTAGACATATGAAGCCAAAATATGAATTTATTTGTTTTAAAATATTTGTCTTAATGTTATCTTTCAATCAAATTAAAAGATAACCATAATAATAATAAACTTGAATAAAGGCAAACCTCATATCAAGATACCGGACACTCCATTAATATTTTATCTTTGGACAAAACATTAACTTGCAAGTGATATCTTGGTACAGTAATCAAACATTGATAATAAGAACATGTCAAGCAGAAATCTTCCTTTGGGCCGATTTATTACTCGCATATGAAATTGGATAATTATCACATATTTATTACCACAATTGCACATGTAATAATGTTAATTATTAACTTTCTTTTGGGCCGATTAATACTAACATAATTCAGCTTACATGCACAAAATCTTACCTTCTATATTTTAAAATAAAAAAATTCCCACAATAGAGGTCACTTTGGTGACTTAATGTTTCAATTAATTTATCTTAAAATATATAATATAAATATACCAATATTCAAATTTAAAATTTTGTAACAGTCAAAACTGAAATTTCTGATAATAATTAAGTTTCCGAAATAACTCAAAATGAGGTTGTCTGAATGGGGCTATTAGAAATCGAAAAAACCTAAATCTTTGATTGTTTCTTAAAAAAATGTCTTAAACCTTAAACATGCATTTACCATTATCAAAGTCAAATTCAAAACATTCAATCTTTAACTAAAAGTCAAAATCATAAGTATCATGTAAATGAATAATTCATATGTTGATCGCATGAAACTTTAATATATCATAATAACCTAATAACCAAAATTTAAAAAAAATTGGTCAAGCCGAATCAAATATAAATTCCATAAAATTAATGGCTTTGAAACTGTATCCATGTGATCATCGAATGTAATTAAACATTCAATTTATATCATGATAAAAAAAAACTTAAAATTGAATAGATAAAAGAATATTATACCTAAAACTTCAACATCAACCTTTAATCAAATCAAAATACCAAATCAGTATATAACCAAACATAAAAATTAGAGTGATTCAATACCAAAAAGAATTCTCAAATATGAATTCACATAAAACCAAAACCAACTCTTTTTTTATCAGACTGAACAAACTTAAAATAAGGGGCTTTAATGCAGAATTTTTCCCCTAAAAAATGTGCGGTCTAAGTTTAAAAATATCAGACTTCACATGCCCCTATTACTTATTACCTTTTAAGCAGAAAACCGAACTTTGCCGTAACACATATATTATTAATAAACCTTATTAACGAATCGCATAGAAACATCGATTGCTGAACATAAATTCAATGATTAACTATATAAGCACGAGATTCTTTTTCATGCGGCGAATAAGGGGAAAAATTGTTAATCAATTGAAATTGACAATCAGAAGCAGTTTACAGCATTTGAATTATTGCAATCCAGTCGCAAATATATTCAACAAGATATGAAATTAATCACACACAAATATATATACTAAAAGCATGTATGTGATTAGTACCAAAACCCTAAATTATGAAAATATAAAATTTTCACGATGAATCAATCAAAAAATATCAATTAGTTTTCAATGATCCGATATGACATGTCTCTGATGCCACTTGTTAGAATCAAATCATAAATTAATATGAAACCTAAACCAGGATCTATCATGTCAAATCATCAAGAACAATAAACTGAATGCGGAAGCGTACCTGAATTAACCGATAGATGAAAACCTTGAATCCTTTGATGAAGATCGTCTAAAAGGTGGTTGTGATCTTCCAAGAAGATAGGTTAGCCCTTGTCGTAAACTCTCTGAAGGGGACAAGAGTAATACAAGTTAACCTATTTCTTGGGGACAACTACCTCTTTATATAGTTGGTCATTAAATCAACTATTAAATATTTATAACTATGCCCCTCATTGAATTATAAATATATCTTATAGTATCTACACTTTTATTTCTATGACACTTTAATACCTATGATACGCCTAACATAATTGGTCACTTAATTTTGTGTCATACTTTATAATAGCATCATACATTTTACATATGTGCCCAAAATTGCAGATTTTAATCCAACATATGAAGTTGAAATTCGGATATTGTTCAAGCAACTCATCATAACAGGAAGACAAAGATGGCTAAGATTCCGGTTATAGATTTCTCGAAACAAGACCTACTGCAGCCAAGTAGTCCTG
This sequence comes from Hibiscus mutabilis, assembly GCA_019671005.1. Classification (NCBI taxonomy): domain Eukaryota; kingdom Viridiplantae; phylum Streptophyta; class Magnoliopsida; order Malvales; family Malvaceae; genus Hibiscus; species Hibiscus mutabilis. The sequence continues at coordinate 29,049,976 of CM033711.1, read as the reverse complement.
AATGGAATTCGGTGAGAGTTCATGTTCGGAAAGCATTGGAGGATTATGGTTATTTCGAGGCTTCATTCGACCGAGTCTTGGAGCTTCAGAGGGTTGTGTTTGGAGCCGTAGAAGAGCTCTTCGACTTGCCTTTACAAACAAAAAAGCTTTGTGCCTCCGAGAACTGCTTTCGTGGCTATCAGGGGACAACGCCATCAAGATTGCTCGAAAGCATGTCGATCAATGATGCTCGTGTTGCGAGAACATTGAAGAACGCCTCACTAACATCCTGAGGCCTCAAGGAAACATAAGCTGTTGGAAAAACATGAGAACATGGCAATTTTGAGCTATATTTCGAATGAGAAAAGATGGAGATTCGAATAAGGATTCGATTGGATCTTATTCTACTCCGTAAGACCTTTAAAACGATATCTCGTATGCTCAAAATGGTTGAGTAATGAATGAGAAATTGATGGTCAAAGTAAGGAGACTGGAATTAGAAAAGGAAATGGAACCCTCATATCCCACATGGATAGGATAAATGTATTGGGAAGTGTTTATATACACTTACCCTACTTGTGGTGATTGAATGACTTGAAAGGAAATTGTGCCTCGCGTGCAGGGGGTGTGAATCCAATCCAATTCGAATTGGGGCGCACTTGTACGACGTGGGCGACGCGAATGTCCAGACTGGTCGGGCTCTACGTGGACCTGCAGATATTTTACCACGTTCGAAATATTTTTTTTTCATTTTGAATAGCATATTATCCCAAAAATTAATGGATATATTCAGATTTAAATTCGAATTTTGCTTGCAGCCCACTTAATTATCCAATTAGGGGTAAAATCGGAATTACGTTTCTCATGTTTAACCTAATTTTCTCCTATAAATACATGAGTATTTTCCAGGTTTTAAACACACAATTAAAAATGTTTTCTCTCCCAAACTTGCATAGTTTTCTGGTGATAGTTGAAGGCTCGAGTACGTTCGTGATTTCTCAGTGGTGCTGCTGAAGATAATCATCCACTGTTGTATCCTGGGAGACCGACGACCTACAACCTCTAGCACCGAAGAGCGGTCGAATCTGTCTTAAGGAAATTGTGTTCCTAGTAGGCCTAAACAACCGAATTTGGTTATTTCGAATCTGTGTTTTTCCTTTATTTTAATTTTCTAATTACTGCAATCTTGTTACTTTAATTATTTTCACATTTATTTTGAATTTAACCATCTTTTGTCCAATAGTCTTAAGACAGATTCTATATTTTCAAAAGGAGATTCGAGATAAGTGTGCGAGTCAAGCAAATAAATTGGTTTCAGGAATTATCCTGCCGTTTTAACGGGTTTTCTTAGATCTCAAAAATAAACGAGACAAATCTGTGTTACAGAAATTGTTGCTGAGAGTAAATGAGGTTATAGATTTTGGGAAAAATCAAAATCAGAAATAAACGAAATTGAATTTCGATTTATTGAAGGTATAACTGATTTCGGGTATTGGTTTCTTTGCTAAACAGGAACAATGACTACGAATAAGTCTATTGATTCGTTGAGCACCAATATGTCGACCAAGGGCCAGGGTTCGAAACAAACTATCCCAAATCTAAACGCAACGACAGCGGCAATGAACCACAACGAGAAGCTGCCAAAATTCTGTGGACTGAATTTCAAAACATGGAAACAAAAGATGTTGTTCTATCTGACCATGTTGAAGCTGGTGAAATATCTAAAGGAAGATTCCCCGGTTATCAAGGTAGGAGATAGAGAATGAGAGGTGGATGAACTGACCACCTTCAGCATCACTAAGGACTGGGAAAATGGTGATTACCTATGTCGAAATTACATCCTCAACGGACTACAAGACTCATTGTATCCGGTATATGATGTGTACAAAACAACATTACAACTGTGGGTTGCATTGGACAAAAAGTAGAAAGCAGAAGATACTCGGGCTAAGAAATTCTTAGTCGCGAAGTTCTTGAATTTTACTATGGTTGATTCAAAACCAGTAGTAAGTCAAGTGGAGGAACTCTAACTGATTATTCATGAAATCCTTACTGAAGGAATGACAATAAGCGATATCGATGGAGGAACTGATTGTCAGACTTCGTATTAAAGAAGACAACAGAGGCAACGCTAGAAAGCTCATTAAACAAACCTTTCAGGAGGCTAAGGCAAATATTGTCGAAGACAGAAGGGGAAGACAACCCCAACAACACCAAGCCAGAACAAGGTTTGCGCCTAATGGTGGAATTTCCAAAAAGAAGAAATTCAAGGGAGCATGTTTCAACTGTGGCAAGGTAGGGCACAGATCCTCTGAATGCAGACATGCAAAGAAAGCCAATGAGGCTAATATTGTGGAGGAGGAAGAATTATATGCCTAATAAAAATGGAATGGTTGTGGGTAGGGATATGTTATAATCTCTGTAAAACCCAAGAATTATGAATAAAGAATATTGTTCTTTTCGTTTACATGATTTATAGCATGAACATGTTAATTATGATTCTTTGTATAGACTAATTAACATGGAACAAATCCTTTCCGCTTCAAATATGAAACATGTGAAGAAGTATGGAACCACTTGATCTAAATCATTGTGATGTTTATTCAAACGATAGAACAAACTAATTGTTTTCTTAAAAGCAAAGATGCTATAGAGAAATTATTCTCTATAAGTAGGATGTTAAAACCCAAAATTAATAAATCGATTAATTTGGGAGAAACTCTTTGTGAGTAACGTTGCAACATCAAAGGGTACAATGATTTTGAAGATAAAAAAATTGAAACTTTAAAATGTGCCTAACATATGTGGGGAAGTTGTTCTATCAATTACCTTAAAAGGTATCTCAAAATGAAAGAGACAAGATGCCATATGAGTTATGGAAGGAAATAGAAACCTTCCTAAAACTACATAAAATATGGGGGTGTCTTGCAAATGTAATATTCCCATTACCGAAGTAAATGAAAATAAACAGACAATATTTTTATTGATTACATAACGAATATTAGTTTCTTGTGTAAAAATAGATTCACAAGAATGTGATAATGAAAACAAAGAATGTCCCATTCTTTGAAATATATTTCCTAAATATTTAGGGAAGTTAGTCCAAGTCCAATGGAACGAACCTTGGAGACTATCAATAGAAAATAGTCCATACGTTCAACAAAAGGTTGAAACGAAAACATTGTCATGATGACAAATAAAAGTGTGACAAATGTGTTCATTAGGATATATGATCTTATGACACGCTCATTGTTATATGTGACAATGAAATGGTAAACGTACCAATGACATGTTAAATTCAAGATTTGACATGAAAAATATGAGAATGAAACAATTGATTTTGGGCATCAAAATCAAATGGTTATATGAAGGTCTCATATTGAATCAGTCACACTATGTGGACAAATTCTTGAAGAATTTGACAAGGATGATTCTGGTATAGCCAGAACTCAATTAGACGATTGATCTCAAATGGGGTTTATCTCTGTTGATTATGTCAAATCAAAGGATAACGTTGCGGGTTCGCTAACCAAAGGGTTAAAACGAGATCAAGTTGAGAAAACATCAAAAGGAATGAGACTAAAGCCCATGGAAATTTAAGGCGCTATGAGAAGGAAAACCCTACCTAGTTGACTGGAGATCCCAAGATCTAGGTTCAAAGGGACAACCTAATCACATAGACCTTGTGCGATCACTGTGGGGGTTACTCTCCCAAGTCCATTCCTATGATGTAAACAGTGACTAAAAATGGAACAGGATAAGCAATGCTTTTAATGACCATTTTGTGCGTCGGTAAAGTCGGGCAACATAAGTCACCTATGTAAGAGTGAAGTAGGGCCGCTTTAATGAGACTATTGGGGCATAGTTCTCTCAAACTCTCGCAGAACCAGGCGATGTCCATGGCCATATAGACATAACTATGAGAACAAAACTCGTGCCAGCTGTAACAAAGGAGTCGCCATCAGTCTTTTTTATTGTATTAGGCAGACCGAAAACCTAAAAACCAACCAGATAGAGGGTTCAGGGGCACGGTTATGTGTGGGGAAGGTTTAGCACCCTCATCACGCCCGGAGACCGGCGCTTACTTGATCACTAATATTTTCTTTATAACCCGGATGTGCGCATGCAAAGGTTAATACAAAAATTCACGAAGTTCTAGAATAGGCTCGAACTCGCTCACGACTGAGAAAATCTGAATTAATTTAGACCCAAAGGGATTAAGGTATTAATCTTTAAAATTTGATAATGCACTTTCGCATAGGAGTTTCGATCATTCCCACAATGGCTAGGGGAAGACCGAATTAACTCTAATTGAAAATACACCACGTTTTCATGATGCAAAGAAAGATCATTTTTAAATGATGTCTTATTAGCCCTTTTTTTTAATTTTATGGGTGATTTAATATTTAAAATTAATTGTTTAAAAATTACCTACTTTTCTAAGAATTACCCTAAGAGTTAATTATTTACTTTAAAAGTTACCTAAGGAGTTTAAAGAAACTAATCCTACAAGGCTTTAAAGTATTTACAAATTACTATATTTGAAAAAACTACCTAGAGAGGTTTACTTAAAATTAAATACTTATTTACTCCTTTTTAGAGAATTACCAAGTTAGTTTTTATTTACCATCATTATAATTAATGAATTATCTACCTCTTTTAAAGATTTATCTTAAGGTTTTATTTAACTATTTACAATTAAAGTGAGGTATAAAATATCTAAGTCATTTATTAAAGAAACTAACCTAAAAAGTATCCATATTAAATTATTTAATAAATTCTTTCCTTTTAAAAGAACATTGATTATTTAAAGATTTACTTAACTTAATATTTTACCGAGTTAAAATACATGAGGAAGAACAAAACATAATACATGGTAAATATACACAAATCAAATGATGAATTTAAATGCATAATAACAATAAAAACTAAAATAAAATATCAAGGTTAAGGTTAAGAAATCGCAAACATTGGGATCAAGTTCGAGCTTGCCGACGAGGGTACGAGCTGTTGGTACTGTTGTCGCTACTGAACACTGGCTGCTGCTGCTACACGCCATCGGCCACCACATGCCGGGGGCGTGCCTCCATGGGGCTGCTACTTCGGTAGTGTTACCGACCTTCCTTTGGGTGATGCATGATTTCTCAAAAGCTTTAAGTTGGTGAGGACCCGTACCCTTTCTCTTCCTTACCCGAGACCAAGTACTCAAGGAAACAAAAGAATAAAATAAAAATATATGAAAACAAAATTTGGGTAAAAATACCTCAGAGAAACTGCTTGTATTGCTCTTCAATTTCTATGTTACAATTACTTCTGTGTGTATATGTGAATGTGAATTACAATGGAATAAAGCCAATTTATAGGCTTCAAGAAACCCTAAATCAAAAACCCTAAAAGCATATTCCCTATTTATGCTCAACATTCTTGGAAAGGGAATAATGCCATTACTTGGGCATCAAACTCTTTCCTTACATTCAATATGAGTTAAAACAAATAGGGAAATGTCTAAAGTTGAATTTAATTACAAATATTCAATAAAATAATTGGAATTCATAATAAACTCAAATTCCCGTATTGAACCCGTATCTGATTTTCTGCACGCTCTGTCTTCAGTAAAATGAGCATATCTTGAGCTCACGACGTCCGATTGGGGCGTTTCAAGATGCGTTGGAAAGGTAATCAAAAGATAGTCAATACTTAAGAAGACACCTTGACCCCAAAACGCTTGGATTCTATCGGAAATTTGCCGTGAGTCTACAGTGAGAATTCCTTGCGCATCACTTGACTTTCCATACTTGTTGGATATGATCTCTTGTAATCTTCCCATATCTGAGATGCCTAGGATCTTGCATGATCTGATTTTCTTGATAAGATTGATTCGTATTTAATCCCCTTTTCTTTGCTTGCAAGGCATGACCGATGATGTGGCGGCTTGGTAGGGAATCAAATAGAAAGAGTATTGTACAAGAAAAGCTATGGTTTCTTTGCGTATGGGGCCTAATTGGGCTACTATACATGGATTCTTTTTTGAGTTTTGCATTTTATATAGTTTTTGGGCTTTTGTATCGTATATACATGGGCGTACAAAATAAGTGACTACAGCTACCCCTCTTTGCCCATTTTAGTGAAACGAGAATAGGGCAAAGAACAAAAAGGCACTGATTTTGTTCGGTCGGGTCAGTTGAACAACGTGTTTTCAAAGCGGCAGCAAACACTTCCTCAAATGATGCAACTTGTTTCTTCAGAGCGGCAGAAACAAATCGAATGGAACTGATATGTCCCTCTGGAGTGACTGTGGACAAATCAGATAGCAATTCTTCAAATGACTTATTCCTTCGAAGCGACAATGAACAAATCAAATGACTTCAATCGGTAAAAGACAAGTTTCTCCAGAGCAGCAAAAACAAATCAAATAGAACTGGCGTGGCATTTCGAAGTGACATTGACTTCAAAGGACATGTTTCTCTAGAGCGGCAGAAACAAATCAAATAACTGGTCTGCCATTCTGAAACGACAACGACTTCAGAGGACCTATTTATCTGGAGCGTCAGAAACAAATCAGATAAAATGGGTATGTCCCTCCGGAGCGGTAGTGGACAAACCAGAAAACAATTCTTCATATGAAGGTTTCATTCTTCTTGGGCCTGAACGAATAGGCTATATGCTGAAAAAAGCTTCCATTCTTTATGGGCCTGAACGGATAGGCAATAAAGGTTTCCATTCTCCATAAACCTAAACGGATAGGCTCTTAAGGCTTCCATTCTCCATGAGCCTGAATGAATAGGCTGTAAAGGTTTCCATTCTCTATAAGCCTGAACAGATAGGCTATAAAGGCTTCTATTCTCCATAAGCCTGAACAGATAGGCTGTAAAGGTTTCCATTCTCCATGAGCCTGAACGGATAGGCTTCAAATCGAAAAAAAATGATATACTCCTTCCAAGGATGGCAAGAAATGTGGTTAAAATCAATCAAGTAATCTTGTGCTTCTGATTGGTAGCAGTTCTTCAATGATTCTTGTAAACGCTTTTGAGTTCTTCACATGAGAATCTTTACGGTAAGGCTTGTTCCCCTCTTAAATATCTTCAAAGGACTAAGGAATCCTTAATTTGAGCAGATGCCCCTAAACTTTGAACCTTCTGAGCTCTTCATTGCTTAAGTTACTTTCAACTTCACATCTCGTCTATTCACATATGAACTCATCTTGTCATTCCATGGATAACGATGCCCCACTACCAAAGGCTCTGGCAGGAACTCCTTCTGACCTCTACAATCTGGCTGGACTTAGGCATTCTATCATGGCTTGCTCGTAAAGGGAACATCTGCCCCGCTCTTGCATTTTTGAGATCTTTCAATCATGAGCTTTTCTTTGTGTGCCCCTTATGTGAGGTAATGCCCCTTATAATCTTTCAATCATAAGATATCATCAACATGATCGAGTCGTCTCTTGATTTAGTTCATGATGACTACATCATTTCTTGATCTCCATTTTCAACAGCAAATGAATTCTTTCAACGCCTCCTTCACGCGAGTGTGAACTTTTGCTTCTGGATCCCTACAATTGGAAGTCATACCAAGAAATCTTTTGTTTTTTTCACGAATCTATGTTAATATACTTGTAAGAGACTTGTGAACAAGATGAAAGCTTGAGGTGAGAATTCATGAGAATTTAAAGGAAATTTAAAAAAAGTCATGGTAAACATGAAAAAGGTAAAATCAAGAAATAAAGTCAGTTGCCCCCGACTTCATAGCATGAATGATTCATGAGCCCATCGACCGGATAGTGTTCCTAATTTCTACCTATTTAGGTGGATCTCTTTGACTCACCACTCCCTCAAATTCATTTCCCTCTTTTTTAATCTCAAATAAACATCAAAAGTTTTGAAGTCCTTGGAAAATGTGAACTCAATTAGGCGGAATGTGTTATGAAAACAAACCCTTCTTCTCAGATATCCTTATACGATCGAAATGGTCTTTCAAGGCTTGTAATGTGGCTAAGGGTCATGGTTACAAAAAAAGGATGTATAGGCCCAAATAAGTGTTTGAGGGTGAATAAATCAAAGATCAATTCTTCTTGATAAAGTCCCTGCTTTGTATTGCTTCCTCTTTTCTTTTCCTTCCTGGATCACTTTAGACTGCCCATTTTTGGGTTTTCACCCAATAGTTCATTTCCTTTTTTTGCTTCGTGAATCTTAAATTGACACATGGTTCATGCAATGCTTTCTTGAAAACCTATACTTTTCAACTTGGTGCTTCCTCCAATAGGTATATTTTCAATGTTTTTCTTTCACACATTTTTTCTTTTTCTTCATTTTCCTTTTTTTTGGATACTCATCCTAGTCTGCACGTTGTTTTGCTTATGTTGTTTCTTGCACTCATTCTTGTTATCTTCATAGCATGGTCAGAACCAGTCGCCTTTCATCGCCTTTGCCCTCTAGTGTGGGGAGTGATCTTTGTTTAGGGTTCAATCGGAAGAAAAATATCAGGCTCAAAAGGGACAACAATGGATACTTTTTTCTTTTTTGTGAAAGGAAATGAAGGAATGCCAAATCTCCTCTCGTACATGGATATTATTGAAGAAAAGTTGTCCTTATTTGGTAGATGTTTTAGAGTTATCACTTAATCTAAAGACCTTAAACAACAATGTTTGAGAGGAAAATTCTCTCGAAATTTTGTATTTGGGATCTTTCTCATTAATCCTGAGAACATTTTTGTTTCCCCTTTATCGCGGGATTAGATTCAAGAATCATTCATGCAATCAATAATAGGGGCCCTGCAAAAAATATAGAATATAGATATAATGAATAACTTATGAATGAAGAGAAGGAAGAAAAAAAAGTTTGCCACTTGAGAAAAAAATGCATCTTTTAAACAAGTAAAATAACATAGCCGCCCTTGCAAAAGATCCCTAATACTCGTGGGCAAAAGCAAGAATTGGTTCTGAGTATGACTTCGCAATTGTCCTACAAACAGTAGAAAACTCCTCTACTTGCTCTATTTTCTTTTGAATTCCACTGAGGGGCTAGTTCCCTCATCAAGGTTCCATTGTTGACGCGTTGGGCTTGCCAATTAAGTCTAAAACTCGTGATGGCTGTCGGTATTCGTAAACATGTCTATAGGACTCCCTCAAAGTCATCGGAGAAATTTGACAAATGATGGCTATACTAGAACTGTCTTGTATTGCCATTGTATACTGGCGGAAGTCCATGCCTTGCAGCTCAATCTGATTTAGGACCATGTTGGTCATCTTCTTATCTTGTTCAAAATAAGCCCTTGACGAATCCTCATATGTCCTTAGATTGACTCGGTTAAGTGAGTCATCGAGTAGCAGACTCCAATAGACAGTAGATGAGAAACTTCCCGTATTTGGTAACACATGATCAAGTGTGCTAAGGGGCAGGTAGTACTATCAATTTCATCTTCCCAATTATCTTCTTATCTTCTCTATAGCCTCGTTGAAGTGAAAGGCCTCCTTGAATGGCTCGAATGAAAACATCTACATCTCATGACACATCTTCCAATTGTTCTAATTGTCATAGAAGAAAGATTGGCAAACAAGTAGACATTCTTCTCTAGTTGCATGATGCCTTAAATACCTTCAGTGTGAATTCTCAAATTCCTTTTTATAGAGCATTTTGAATTGTCTGCATGGGAATCTTTGTAGCAAGGCTCATTTCCACCTTGAAATCTTTGAATGATATCAACGTTCCAATTTCTTCCTTTCATGTTCATTTGGGTTGCCATCGTCATCAGGACTTGCACCGCATTTGATTCTATTTGTTGTACTTTTCAAGTTCTAAGACCTTGAGTTTTAAAAGAACTACTTGTCCAGGTACTAGGCTCAGACCTTTTATCTGGACATGAAACTTCAAATTTTGGACTCCACTAGAATATGAATTTAAATATTCCCTTTGATAAGCTACTCCGAGTTTGGTGTCAACGGCCTTAATCGCCATAGCTACTATGTGCTTGATTCTAGTTCGTGCACGAGTATCATACTTTTTCCACTCGAGCTTAGTCCATGGATCTTTCCATAATTGTTCTGGATAAATGGAGATGATGATGTACATGAGGTATTGATGCAAGATTGTTGCTATTTCAAAACACAAAGCACGTTTCATAGATCAAGAAGTTCGTGTACACATAACAAAGATGTAATTCTTTTCTCTTCCCTTGATGCGCTTTGGTGCCAATTGCTCGAACTCTTCAACTGGCGCAACCTCTCTTTAAACACTACCAAAGAACTAGCTAACCTACTATTATTGGTCGGCTGTCTCATCTAGGAAGTCTAATAATTATTGTTCGTCTTCCCCAGTTGGGATGAACCTCTCTCTCATATCTTCAACACAGTTATTCATCTTAGGAGACTTGGAGATTGCCTTTCAAAGTTGCCAAGTTAAATGGTCAATGCATAGTTGTCTTCCCAAGAATGTAGCAATCACAGTCTGTTTAGTGTCGGCCCACTGTATCTTCTCATAGTCACAATCATTGGATATGGTCCTTATGTGCTTGTAACTGTGTCTTTAAGTCTTCGAGACCATAACGGGGCAATTCGGCATCGTCACCTTTTAATTCCTCTTCTTTTTTCTCTTGAAGTTCCTGGTTCTGGTCACGGTATTTTTTGAGGCTATGACGTACCTCCAAATATTGCCCTTCTAAATGCTATTTTTCTTCGGCAAGTCGATCTGCATTCTCTTTTTGCTTTCGAGACTCGCGTTTCCAAACTTTCATTTCTTTCATCATTTCCTCAAGCTATACCTTTTCTTTCATCGAGGCCTTGGAGCTACTAGTACATGCCCCTCGAGTTTTCAAGTAGTTGTTTTCTTGGGTCAGTTCTTGCACATTTTTTAGGTGAAGCACTTGGTTTGTTAACAAGATCCTCACGTTTTTTTGTACTTACCGTCGAGATCAGTAACTCTGCCCCACAATCTTTCCTTCTATTTCTCAAAGTCTTGCTTATAGATCTCTAGCTCGGTCAGAATGATACTATGCTCAAGATTATCTAATGGGCTTGCCATGATCGAAACACTTATGCCGATCCTTTGCTTTCTCCAACTTGTATATTTTGGTACAACACCGGTAAGTGGGACCTCTTTCATTCAGTATGTTTGCTTCCACTCGCTAGCCAACTCTATGACTCGTTTTGTGGGATTATCATCCATGTAGAAAAAATCTTCTTCTTGCAGCCTATGAGTAACAGTAATGAACTGCCGAGAACTGTACTGGCACTGTACGAGCAAAGGAGCATAACTGGTGACTCCCCATAGGCCTATGAGAGGAACCCACTCTAACTTCCCGCACTTATACAAGATAGGCACTGGGTACATCTGCGGGGCTCTCTATGTTACGTTTGCATCAGTGAGGTTTTTAAAGAACATCGTCCACTATTCTTACTTCCCATTTTGTGGACAGTGCTTTCTGGTGACCTATTTGATCAGGACCAGATCTCTGGATGTGGGATGTCTGTTTATCTTCTCGTTGTCCAAAAAGTGACTTCGCAGCCACGGGTAGAGAAGTTGTGAGAACCCGGTGAAGCATCCCCTTCCTTAGGTTCGGTAAAAATTCAGGAACTAAAGATTTCTGCTAAAATAGCCGAGACCGGATTCACATTTTTCTGGGCTAGCAAGTCTACCAAGGTTATCTCAATGTGCCCTAGAACTTTAGGAAATATCACTAACCCATAAATAGCCAAGACGAGCAAGTCGAGGACTCTTCTGTGCTTTACATCCTTCATGATCTGTGCGTAGATGAACTCTCATGTGAAGCAAGGGCTTTTATTCTTTTCGACAACATGGGCATCTATTTTTTCAATAATTAGACCAGCAAGCTTGGCAAATTTCTTCCGATAACCTGAGTTTTTCTCCTTCCAGTATATTTTATCAGGTTTCTCTAGCTCTAGGCGTAACAAGACCATGTACTCTTCAATGGTAAGGGGTCATATCTTCTCAATTGAAAACGAAGCAATGATAAGCCGAGTCCCAAAATTCGGCGGCTGCTAGCATCATGGGCTCGTCTATCTCTACTACAAGTAGAAGGGCTATATAACCATACCTTTTGGTGAATACGGCTCGATCTTGGGCTTCCCGGCTTTCCCATACGGTGATCAATCCAGACAAATGATTATGAGGCAATCCCATGTGTACTTGTTTTGGCAAATCTACAGTGGTCTCTTTCTACACGCTATCTCCGTATCGGCGCTAAAACTTTGTGGGCTCACTTCTGACATTAGTATTCGGGCGAAGGACTTCGGAGCTGGATAATGTGACCCGAATACTCATGATCTTTGACTGAACAGTTTCTTGGAATACCAATTGGATGCAATGCGATGTATGCTCTCAAAATTCAAAAAAAATGTAGTATGTATAAATAATGCAATAAAACACAAGGGTAAGATACAGAAAGTAAAACAATAAATAACAATAGTAAAGGAAATAAAACTTATGGTTTCACATAGCTTAATGGGGTGGGCTTACTAAAACATACATTTATGCGGGTTTGGATCTAAAAGGGTTCTCGAACCGCCCTTATCCCCTACTCTAAGGTAGATAAGACTTTCAATTCTGACCCATCACAGGCTTACGAATCGAACACGACTCAAGGGGATACATTTTCGTTATGCCCGTGCGGAGGGTTACTCAAGAAAGCATAAGTACTCTAGACCTCGGAAGACTTTCACTAGCCCATGCAAAGGGTTACTCACGAAGACATAGCTATTTTCTTCCACTTAAGTTTGATAAAGCCCGGGTAGAAGGCTTATGTTATGGTGCAAACAGTTTAAAGCACCAAGAAAATGCACACAAAAAATACAACATATTAGTAAATAAAATAATTCGTGATCAAGTAAAAGTTGTACCCTCTTAAATAGTCCCCAGCGGAGCCGCCAAACTGTAACAAAAGAGTCGCCACCGGTCCCTTTTATTGTATTAGGCGGACCGAAAACCTAAAAACCAACCAGATAGAGGGTTTAGGGCACGATTACGTGTGGGGAAGGATTAGCACCCCCATCACGCCCGGAGACTGGCGCTTACTTGATCACTATATTTTCTTTATAACCCGGATGCGTGCATGCAAAGGTTAATACAAAAATCCACGAAGTTCTAGAATTGGTCCAAACTCGTTCACGGCTGAGAAAATCCGAATTAATTTAGTCGCAAAGGGATTAAGATATTAATCCTTAAAATTCGATAATGCACTTTCGTATAGGAGTCTCGATCGTTCCCATAACGGCTAGGGGAAGACCGAATTAACCCTAATTGAAAATACACCACGTTTTCATGATGCAAAGGAAGATCATTTTTAAATGATGTCTTATTAGCCCTTTTTTTAATTTTATAGGTGATTTAATGTTTAAAATTAATTATTTACAAATTACCTACTTTTCTAAGAATTACCCTAAGAGTTAATTATTTACACATTATTTACTTTAAAAGTTACCTAAGGAGTTTAAAGAAACTAATCCTAGAAGGCTTTAAAGTATTTACTAATTACTATATTTAAAAAAAAAAACTACCTAGAGAGTTTTACTTACAATTAAATAATTATTTACTCCTTTTTAGAGAATTACCAAGTTAGTTTTTATTTACCATCATTATAATTAATGAATTATCCACCTCTTTTTAAAGATTTATCTTAAGGTTTTATTTAACTGTTTACAATTAAAGTGATGTATAAAATATCCAAGTCATTTATTAAAGAAACTAACCTAAAAAGTATCCATATTAAATTATTTAATAACTTCTTTCCTTTTAAAAGAACATTGATTATTTAAAGATTTACTTAACTTAATATTTTACCGAGTTAAAATACATGAGGATGAACAAAACATAAGACATGGTAAATATACACAAATCAAATGATGAATTTAAATGCATAAAAATAATAAAAACTAAAATAAAAGATTAAGGTTAAGAAATCGCGAACATTGGGATCAAGTTCGAGCTTGTCGACGAGGGTACGGGCTATTGGTACTACTGTCACTATCGCTACTGAACGCCGACTACTGCTGCTACAAGCTGTCAGCCACCACATGCCGGCAGCGTGCCTTCATGGGGCTGCTACTTCGATAGTGTTGCCGGCCTTCCCTTTGGGTGATCAGGATTTCTCAAAAGCTTTGATTTGGTGAGGACCCATACCCATTCTCTTACTTACCCGAGACCAAGTACTAAAGGAAACAAAAGAATAAAAATAAAAATATATGAAGACAAAATTTGGGTACAAATACCTCAAAGAAACTACTTGTATTGCTCTTCAATTTTTGTTTTACAATTGTTTCTGTGTGTGTATGTGAATTACAATGGAATGAGGCCTATTTATAGGCTTCAAGAAACCCTAAATCAAAAACCCTAAAAGCATATTCCTTACTTATGCTCAACATTCTTGGAAAGGGAATAATGTCATTACTTGGGCATCAAATTCTTTCCTTACATTCAATATGAGTTAAAACAAATAAGGAAATGTCTAAACTTGAATTTAATTACAAATATTCAATAAAATAATTGAAAATTCGTAATAAACTCAAATTCCCGTATTGAACCCGTATCTGATTTTCTGCACGCGCTGTCTTCAGTAAAATGAGCATATCTTGAGCTCCCGACGTCCGTTTGAGGATTTGCAAGATGCGTTAGAAATTTAATCGAAAGACGGTCAATACTTAAGAAGACACCTTGACCCAAAAACTCTTGGATCCTATCGGAAATTTGTCGTGAGTCTACAGTGAGAATTCATTGCGCATCACTTGACTTTCCATACTTGTTGGATATGATCTCTTGTAATCTTCTCATATATGAGATGGCTAGGATCTTGCATGATCTGATTTGCTTGATAAGATTGATTCATATTTAATCCCCTTTTCTTTGCTTGGAAGGCATGACCAATGATGTGGCGGCTTGGTAGGGATTCAAATAGAAAGAGTATTGCACAAAAAAAGCTAGGGTTTCTTTGCGTATGGGGCCTAATTGGGCCCACTGTACATGGATTCTTTTTTGATTTTTGCATTTTATATATTTTTTGGGCTTTTGTGTCGTATATACATGGGCGGACAAAATAGGTGACTACACCAAAAAGGTAGTTGTGTGGAGTATATCATCGTTTACACAAACGGCATAACAGTTCAAGGACATCACATTTACTGGGCAGCCAGTAAAGTAAATATACTTTCACAAGGGAAGGTTCAAGGGTGGGCACCTACCTATCCTATGCAACTATCAATCGTAGAAACTATCACTATATCGAGTCAAAATGGTTTTGATAAAATGCATCATTTCATTCATGTGGGGGATTGTTGGAAAAACGTGAGAACATGGAAACTTTGAGTCATATTTCGAATGAGTAAAGATGGAGATTTGAATAAGGATTCGATTGGATCTTATTCTACTTCGTCAGACCTTTACAACGATATCTCATATGCTCAAAATGGTTGAGTAATGAATGAGAAATTGATGGTAAAAGTAAGGAGGTTGGGAATTAGAAAAGGAAATGGAACCCCCATATCCCACATGGATGGGATAAATAGCTTGGGAAGTGTTTATATACACTTACCCTACTTGTGGTCATTGAATGACTTGAAAGAAAATTGTACCTTGTGCGCAGGGGGATGCGAATCCAATCCCATTCGGGTTGGGGCGCACCTGCACGACGTGGGCGACGCGAATGTTCAGACCGGTTGAGCCCTACGTGGACCTGCGAATATTTTACCATGTTCGAATTAATTTTTTTCCTTTTGAATAGTAGATTATCCCAAAAATTAAGGGATATATTCGGATTTAAATTCAAATTTTTCTTGCAGCCCACTCAATTATCTGATTAGGGGCAAAATCGGAATCATGTTTAACTTAATTTTCTCCTATAAATACATGAGTATTTTCCAAGTTTTAAACACACAATTAAAAACATTTTCTCTCCCAAACTTGCATAGTTTTCTGGTGATAGTCGAAGGCTCGAGTACGTTCGTGATTTCTCAGTGGTGCTGCTGAAGATAATCATCCGCTGTTGGAGACCGACGACCGATGACCTCTAGCACCAAAGAGCGGTCGAATCTGTCTTAAGGAAACTACGTTCCTTGCAGGCCTCAACAACCGAATTTGGTTATTTTGAATATGTGCTTTTTCTTTATTTTAATTTTCTAATTACTGTAATCTTGTTACTTAAATTATTTTCACATTTATTTTGAATTTAACCGTCTTTTGTCCAACATAAGCTTCAGGTACTTACGGGCCGGATTTACTTTCGAATTAAAAGTAGTACTATATTTTTTATCAATTTTGTTCTCTGGATTCGGCAGTAAAACGATGGTATCTTTCTCCGATGTAGCATCGAGATTAGAGAAGACGATCAAGAGGATGATCTTGGAGAGTTTTAGCCTTGAGAAATACATGGACGAGCTCAGTAACTCCACAAACCATCACCTGAGGATCATGAAATACAAAAGCCCGAAAACCAGCGAGCCAACCGAAGGGGTACGTACACATTGCGATATGAATGCACTAACTCTCTAGTATCAAACGAGGTCGATGAATTGCATATTCAAAATAAAGATGGCGAATAGATCAACGTAATACACTCGGCCAACTCTTTCGTAGTCATGATCGGATAATCCTTCAGCATAAGTAACTTAATCAGACTTAAACAAGAGTTTAAGGTAGAGAAAATTGATTTTATATTTTAAAAGCATCCATGTTGCATGTATCAGAGATGGACGAAGGTAGTGCTAAGGGATCTTTGCTCCCCCTAAAAAATTTAAATTCTCATATATTCTAGAATCTTTTTTTACACTTTACATTAATATTCTAATCTTGCATCTCCCATAATTTCAAATTCTCATATAGTTTTACAAAGTATAAAAGTTTACACTTCTAGTATAAAATCTTACGTCCGGCCTCACAGGTATGGTCTAATGGTAGATTGCCCTCACCTTACCACCGGGTCACGATGAAGGGAAACAAGGCAAGGTACATCATTGGGTTGATTACTGGCCCAAGATGAGGCTACCAGATAGAGGTTCCGAAAGAGCTCGTGGATGACAAAAATCCATTGCTCTTCAAACCTTATGACCACGATGAATTTATGGAGTTTTACTCCTCCCAGTTCGTTTAAGGAGCTCTTAGAGTTGGTCTTAAAGCTTATTGCAGTGTCTAAGATTTGGGCATCCATAATTGTTTTATGTAATGAATGGTATGTGCTCTCTCTCTATATGTATGGTATAATCATTTGTAGCTAAGTTATTGGTCAAATAATTCGAATTGTGTCGATTGAGTATAGCTCAATTGGCATTATTGTTGGTACAATATACATGAGGAAGTGTGATTGAGTATGTTTAGGCGTTCAAAATCATCCTATTTATAGGTGAGGAGGAGTATGAGTAGTATATGTATTGTACATTGAATGTTCAAAAAAGAATTCGAATCGGACATTGTAGAACGGTAAAAGTTCATTATGTGGCGATTCTTCCTACCCAGTTTGCTTCTTTTTCAATGTTAGGATTCAAGTCTTGAACGTTGTGTAAGGAACCTAATGTCTCATTTCGTTAGGCTAATTAATATTCGGTGGTGTGTGATCTATATGTATAAATAGATTATTGATAAATAAAATTGTTACCTTTTTATTATTATTTAAGCTAGCCTTTAACTTGCATGTTTTGTACGTGAAGGATATAATATGTAAATAATTAAAATTTTCATAAATTCATAATAATATAAATGTTTTATATTAGTAAATATAATTAATAGTGAGTAATATTTATGAAAATTGAATACTTTATTTAATTTATAATAATATAAATAATTTCATATTGAAATAATTTATCCATGCAATCAAGCACAATTATAACGAGCTCTTTTCATTTCTTAAAATTTGTAGCATTCAATAACTGAAAGTTAGTCATGGTAGTATGCAATATACTTAAATAAAAAATAACTAATGAGAAAGTACATTTGGCCGGTTCCTTATTTTTGTTCTCTCATTTTCTTTATGTTATGGGTTCTATACCCACCAGAAATATCATCTTCCTTTTCTTAGAGTCTCTCTTCTTCTCCTTCCTAGAGAGGATTATGATTAAAATTAAACTTTGTCAAAGTAAAAAAAAAAATGTTCGTAATTAATTAATCATATAAAATATATATACATGAAGATAAATGACAAAAAATAAATCAATCATACCTATTAAACACATAGACATGTAAGTGAGCACATATCAAGAGACATAATTAGGGATGGACTGAGAGGGGACTAGAGGGGCAGTCCCCTTAAAACTTTAAATTTTTTATATGATTTAAAAAAATTAGAAATTTTCTATGTAGTTCTTATTGAAAATCTATTTCCGTCTCCCTTTTAAAATTTTATAAATTTGCCTCTCATTAAATTTTATAGGTTCGTCTCACCTATCACAAAGTTTTGCGTTCGTCCCTACACATAACACAACATTATTATTTAATCTTTTGAAAGAAATAATAATTTGTTAGTAGAGTCACTTAATAATCATTCATTTTTTATTATTTTTTAGGTTTGATCCACAAAAATACCCTTCGTCTAAATTTACAACTATTATATCTTTTAATTATTCATATGTATGCATTTAATATATGGGTAAACTACATTGAAGGTTATCTAATTATTAACAAATTTATAATTGAGTCACTCAATTATTAAATATTATAATTAGGTCACTCAATTAAAGTTTTAATTACAATTTGGTCACTCCTCTGTTATAATACAAAAGGACATCCAAAAAGGTTTCTTATAATGACAGTTTTAGTCCTCAAAACTTATATATTCTATCAATTAGTCCTAATTCAAAATAATTCAATGAATTTAACCCTTCATATTTAAAAAATATATCAATTTAGTCAATTTTCTTCTTTATAATCATCTACATACCCTCATTAACACTGGAGTACTTCATGTAAAATCATTAATTAATCTAATACACAAATTTATAAATGTAGCGATAATTATAATTATGTTCCTAATGTTAGATCTGTTATTAGTATCTACATTAAAATTAAACTCATTGAAATCTATTTAAAATTATTTATGAAAACATTCAGGTTTTAGTTATTACTACCACGTAATTTTTTACAAAAAGTTTATATTTTCATATTATTATACACTTCCCTTAGTGATTTCATATTTTTGAATGACTTCATTAATTTACTTTTATTTTAAAATAAACTAATAATTAAACTTTTAAGTTACTGGATTTTTATTATAAAACAGATTGCTTAAATTATCTGTAAGTTTGTGTATTTTCGTTAAAAAATTGTATAATTTTTGCAATAATTTTAAGGGTAAAGTAACAAAATGGTAACTAAACTTTGTTTAAAAAAAATGGTAACCAAACTTTCAAATGTTACAAAATGACAATTAAACTTTATATTTTGTTACCGAACGGTAACTTGGACGTTAAAGGTTGTTAAGTAATTAACATGGTTGTTATAAAATTTTGTATAATAGTACATTTAAGCCTCTATATTTACACATCCAATCAATTTAGTCCTTATTTGAAAAATTCACTAAATTTGGTCCTCGTTATTTACACATTATTTCAATGTAGTCTATCGCACCATTGACAGGAGACGTGCAGTCATCGAGGTGTTATGAAAGACATCATTTTGTATAGCAATATGCTTCATTCATTCATTCATTCATAATAAATTGATATAACAAACAATTCTCCCTCCTCAAATTACCAACGGTAATAGGTTTTATGGCTTCAAGAAAATCTTAAATGACTGATTTTGCGGCGGCCTAAAATGAAGAGATGAATCAAACCTTTAACCAACATCGAACACATGAATTATTCCATATTAAGAGCATGAATTGGCCTAACTTTGAATGATATTATTGTAAACGGTTACAACTTAGTACATGTCAGTTAAGAACATTTCTTGAAACCATAGGCAGAAAAAATTTCAGTGCATAATCCGATATAAAATGACAGTGTATTGGTATTCAGTACAACACAAATGGTGAAGAAATGGAAACCTCATTCCCAAAGAATTTAAATGAAAGTACAGCTAGTCATGTCAAAACAATACCTTTCATACAATCTAAAATTTGTTAGAGTGAGCCTGCCAACAGTGTGATTACAATGCATGCAAGAGCAATTGTTAGCAAGATCCAAGGATAAAGCATCAACAACCCACTAAAACAATTGATTAAAAAAAAAACGAGATTTCGAGAAAGACTTACCTAACATACACTTTTAAATGAAGTGTTGGTATTGTTCTTGATTAGGTTCCGCTCTACTAATTGTGTTGTTCTTTTTTTCTCCCATTAGGTTTAAGGAAGTTTTTAACAAGATACACAACTTAAGTTTCGAAATTGTATAAATTCGTTTTTTAATAAAATTTTATTTGCCGAGCAAAAAAAACATACACTTTTAAGACTGTTTAAGTTCCATCGGATATTCTGTAATTTGTCTAAGAATAAACTCAGCTCTCATCTTCTTACCGTCCCTCTCGTCATCTCGCAGAAAGAATGATGCGCTCCTCTCGCCCTTTTTCTACAAGCTCAACTCCAACAGCTCAACCAAGATTTTCTTGTCGGTTTTGAATTTGAATTGAACGCCGGGCCTTTTTTTAGGCAGGAGCGTCTTTTCAACATCTAATCCGTCAGATGGATCAGCTTCCATTGCTTCAATGGCAGGAACAAATGCATCCAATGAAGAAACATGATCGCCCTTCTTCACTTCATCGAAAAGCTTAGCTGGCGAAACAACCTTCGAAACATCTTTTTCCCCAGGTTGCAATGGGGCAGCAAGAAAATGGTTACTTCCATCTTCTTGTACGGTTTCTGTTTTAGCATCCAAAACTGTGGAAGCTGAAGTTCTGCCACAGCCATTACACACCAGTCTCTGTTGCAAACTCAGCAATGCCAGGTCTGTCATTCCGTGTGATTCATCACCTTTCACAAATAAAAAGAACAAAGAAATTTAGGATGTATGATTTTGGAGTGCAGCAGTCAATATGGAGGTGTATGGCTCGCCGAAGCCGATAAATTTGGGCGGAAGGACCAGATAATCAGTTCCTCAATGGTTTAAAAACATTATATGACTAAATTGATTGAATGTGTAAATATGAAGGATTAAATATACTATTATACAAAGTTTCATAATAGCCACGTTAATTACTTACGGCTTTTAATGTCTAAGTTACTATTTTGTAACAAAACCTAAAGTTTAATTGTCACTTTGTAATATTTGAAAGTTTTTTATTACCGTTTTATTTTTTTAACAAAGTTTAGTTACTATTTTGGTACTTTACCCTAATTTTAAAATTTTTGTTCTTATTTACTAATTGTTAAATATTTTTATTATTATACAATTTTATAAAAATTATTCATATTTAAAACATGACACATGAATTGTTTTTACATAATGAAACATAAGCATATAGGAAGTGATGACCAGGGGCGGAGCTCTCTTGAGGCCAAAGGGGGCTCCGGCCCTTGTTATAAAATTAAGGTATTAGATAGATTTTAGTCTAATAATAATTTGACCCCTCACTATAGCAAAATAGGTCTTTAGTGGCGATTTTTAGCCCTATAGCGACGTTTTTATCTGCCGCTAAAAACTCTCTCGGTACAAAAAACGCCGTAAGAAGTGCCCTAAAACTAGCGCCGTAACATTTCGTGGCGTTTGTGTGCAAAAAGCACCGCAAGAAGTCAAGATATATGATGGCGTTCGATTACCAAACGCCACCAAAAGTTATGGGCTATAGCGGCATGTGTAGATAAATACCGCAAAAAAACCTATTCTTTAGCGGCATTTATGTTTACAAACGCCACAAAAAAACTATTTTTTGGTGGTGTTTGTATCTAAAAATGCCGCGAATAATTATTCTTTAGTGGCATTTATCTTTACAAGCGCCGCGAAGAACATCATGTTTCCAAAAAAAACTCAAATAAAAAGCATACTATTATATGATAATTTAAAATGCATTCACCAATTTCCACAATTCCAATCCACATTCCTTTTCTCAAATAAACAATTAATCGTGGGAACAGTTAAAACTATACATTTAAAATAACTTCCAACATTACAAATGGATCCTTCAAACGTTGCTTAAGAATCCTCTTCTTCCTTTGAATGCGAACAACCTTAGGCCACTTCACAAATCGATGCAGACCCATCTTAGGAGGTAAAGCCCCTCCAATACCGAACTGCTTCGGACGCTTCTCAAACAACGGATTGACAACCTGCTTCTAATATAAAAAAAAATCAAAATAACAAATGGAAAGTGAGACTACAATCAAGTTATTTGGGGTTTTTAGGTTTAAAGGAAGTAGTGAAAAACCATTACACTCATATTACATTTTTTCCCAGCTTTCCAAGCCCAGCAAAAGAGATTTAAGCCTTTCCACCACATTTGCAAGCTCCAGTGAGAAACTAAAAACAAAATTTGATTGCTTTAAAACATGAAATACTCGGTAGGAAGAGATTAAATAAAACAGAAATAAAATTTAGGATGAAAGCTCGTTTGAATAGCAAAATAACAGCAATGCCTGTGAATTTAACACTAAGTTAACAGATAAAAAATCAAAGATAAAAGCACGCAGATACACTTTTTCTAAACAAAATCGTAAACATGGCAACGTTGCTTTTCATTTATATAATTTCAAGAAAAACTCCCATCTCAACACTAGTAAGGTGGATGAACAAAAACAATATACCCTAAGGAGCTCTTCAATTACTTCAGTTATAAACACAATCTCAGCAGTATGGGAGGTTGTAGAGTTAACATTTTTTGTGCCATTTGCACCAGTATTAGATGCAACAGTGCTTAAGTTCTTACTGTCAGCTGACTTCTGGATTCATATGGTACCAAAATAAACATATAGATCACACAATATCTAGTCATTGATTTAAGCAATCCCCTGTATAATTGTGGCACTCAGAGTAAATAATGCAGTTTGGAAGCACAAACCAGAAACTTTAGCCACCTCTTTCTCTATGTCTTTTAATGTAAGAAAGAGAATTTTCAGTTTTATTTAAAATTATATCACATTCACACTATCTTGGTTGCAATTTAATCACAAGTACTGCTCAAATTAATGTACTAACTTGTTTTCTTCTACTTTTTTTTAAGAAAAGGGTCAGTGGAACAAAATATGCTATAGCCATTAAAAGATACAAGTCAAAGTTGATTTTCATGCTGCAACATTTTGCTAAGAAAAGAACCCAAATAGTTCATATGAGACATAATCAATAAGCAATCTCACCTTCTTTCATAAACTTCATACTAAAGCCATTGATAGTGGAAGACCCCACCCAGCTTCAAAGGCCATAGCTTTACTGAAAGTACAAATAAACATAAAGCAATCATAATATTCACGAGGGAAGAAAAAATATAAATAAAGCAATTTTAAAACCCACTTCTTTCTCTTGCTTCATGATCTAAACAAGACAACAATCTTACTTCTTAGATTCTTAAGACTAGAGAGATACACAGAGTTTTTAAATATTGCACACACTGTTGTTTAGTCATGTAAAAGATTGGATATGCAAAAACTTATCAAGAATGAACTTCAAGGACATAAAAAAAAACACCACCACAAAGTAACCTCCTTAACATACAGCTTATTCATCTAGCTAAATAGCTACTGATTAACTCACAAAAAGCATTTTACTGGGATATTAAATTTGTCAAACTTTACTTGAGTATCTACAAGGAAAAAAAAATACTACAGAAAACATAAAATATGATAATTATACTTGTCCAAGAACAATTTGATCGAAACAATTCTTGAAATTCTTCAACTGAATTCTATCCATTAACTCACAAACTTGGTCATATTAATTGAAATCAAACAACCTACAGTTTCTGAGGCAAAAAACATGCACAAAAATATTGTACATGAACTCCAATAAAATGCAAAAAGAATGGCCAATGCTGAATTACATACTCGTTTGAATTTCAGCTATAATTAGATATTTCAGTGCAGTAGCAGAGAAAATGCAGGAAAATCAACAAATATCAATAATTCACATCTCTTAGTTCAAATTAATCTGATAAAAACTTGTTTGACTTAAACAAGTCAACAACACTCCCATTTCCTTAGAAACAAACAAAATTCAAATTCCTTCCATTTTCTTAGCAACCAAACAGAGCTCACCAAATTCCGCATTCCTACCGGAGATCTAAAGCATTAATATACAAATTAGAATCAAAATCTAAAGCAGGAAATGCTTAAAACGGAAGAAAAAAAAAACAAAAACCAACTGAATTATGCAAAATTAAAGGGAACTAAGTTTAGAACCGTTGATTTCAGAGAACTAGATCTGAGAAGCTATGTAAGTAAATGAGACGGAGGGGCAATGTGGGGCTAGATCAGACGATGTTTATATGAAATTTAAAAAATATAAACATAAAGCAAGAAGACGATGTGCCATGAATCTTTGAGAAATTAAGCCAATGATAAAGTGAGAGGTGGTGTCGCGACGAGTGGGTGACTGAGTGAGGATTGAGAGACGGGAACAACGGTGGTCGGAGGAGGGAGCGTTGCTGGTGGGAGAAGAGAATAAGCTAGGGTTTGGGATTTTAATTTGACATTTTTGTGGCATTTTGTCAAAAACGTCGCTAGATATAAACAAACAAACGCCGCTAATGTATGCGTTTTAGCGGCTTTTCCATACAAAACGCCACCTTATATAGTCTATCGCGGCGTTTTATTAAAACGTCACTAAAGATACAAAATTAGCGGTGTTTGCTCAAAAAATGCCACTAAAGATACCGCTATAAGCCTGTTTTGCTGTAGTGCCTGTAAAAATTAAAAAATACTGAGAGTTTATTAAATATATAATCAAGTAAGGGTTGAACTATAAAAGAATTAGCATGTATCCTCAATTTTTAGTCCAATAACAATTTAGGTTCTTATAAAGTTTAAATATTTACAAACCAGGCCTTGTCCCGTGAGTTTTGAGTTTAAATACTTAATAAGCCCTTACATTTTTTAAATTCAACATTTTTTTAATTTAATAATCAGTAGTGCTTGATAGTAGCGCCCCCTTGTGATGTAGTAGCAACAAATGATGGTGAGTAGTAGTAGTAGTAGTAAAAGCAGCACAATAGTAGCAGTGATAAAGCGTGATGGGAGTAGTAGTAGTAGCGATGTGATGGTAGAGATGCGATAGCAATAGGAGTAGCAATAGTAGGAGTAGTAGCAGTAGTAGTAGCAGTAATATGAGTAGTAGGGGTAGTAGTAAGCGATGACAGTGTGTGTGTGTGGCAACAGTGAGCCAAGTAGTAGTAGTAGTAGTAGTAGTAGTAGTAGTAGTAGTAGTAGTAGTAGTAGTAGTAGTAGTAGTAGTAGTAGTAGTAGTAGTAGTAGTAGTAGTAGTAGTAGTAGTAGTAGTAGTAGTAGTAGTAGCGGTAATGTGATGCGATGGTAGTAGTAGTAAGCGATACCCGGTAGTAGTAGCGATGATAATGATGCTTGATAGTAGTAGTAGTAAGCGATACCCGGTAGTAGTAGCGATAATGTGATAGCGATAGTAGTAGCGGTAATAAGCGACTCTGATTTGCGATACCGGTAGTAATGCTTGATAATAATGATAGCGATAGTAGTAGTAATAGCGATACCGAGTAGTAGTAGCGGTAATATGATAGCGATAGTAGTAATAGCGCGAAGTAGCGATTCTGATTGCGATACCCGATAGTAATGCGATAATGTGATAGCGATAGTAATGCGGCGAAGTAGCGATTCTGATTGCGTAGCAATAATAGCGATGGCAATAGCGATTCTGATTTGCGATGGCGAAAGCGATTGCGATGGCGACAATAATAGCGGCAGCGATAGCGATGCGGCGGCGATGGCGGCAACAACAACAACAACGATGGCGGCCCGGCGATAGTAGCGCAGAGCGATAGTAGCAGCGATAGCAGCGATGTGATGAAAGCCGAGAGCAAATGATAGTAGTAGTAGCATTAGTAGTAGTAGCGATAGTAGTAGTAGTAGCTTGGTGGTGGTAGTAGTAGCGATAGCGATAGTAGTAATAGAGCGAGAGTTGTGAGAACCCGGTAGTAGTAGTAGTAGCATTAGTAGTAGCGATAGTAGTAGTAGTAGTAGCGATAGTAGTAGCGATAGTAGTAGCGATAGTAGTAGCGATAGTAGTAGCGGCGGCGATGGTAGTAGTAGTAGTAGTAGTAGTAGTAGCACTTGTAGCGAGAGCGATGAGCGTGGTAGTAGCGATAGCAGCGACAATGATAGTAGTAGCATAGCGACAATATAGCGTAGTAGTAGTAGTGGTGATGAACGATGAAAAACAAACAATGCATGTTTATAATTAATTAAAAATATCAAAGTTGATATAACTCTTGTTACCGAGGGTACCCAAGTAGGAATAATGATGAACGATGAAAAACAAACAACTTGGGAGAAGAAAATTAAATAAACGGATATATTTTTAAATATGAAGGGTTAAATTTATTGAATTATTTTGAATTAAGACTAAATTGGTAGAATATATAATTTTCAGGACTAAAAATATCATTATACTAAACCTTTTTGGATGTTCGTTTCTATTTTAATAGATGAGTGACCCAATAATAACTAAAATTTTAATTAAATGACTCAATTGTTTTTTTACTAATAATTGAGTGACCCAATTATAACTTTACTAGGCATTCTTTTATTGAGTGGTCTCTGCAGTTTACGTAGTATAAATTAAAGTGCTTTGCATGTTTTTTTAATAGTCTAGATGTGATTGAAAAATAATATTTGTTCATACATATTTTTTTACTCTTTGACAATATATACAAGCCTAGCAGACAAGTGCTTTGCATGTAAATAGTATAATAATATGGCTTGTAAATTTATATTATATGGTTTTTGTATTTGGGTACGTATAAATAAGATTGTAGGCGCAAAACTTATCCAAATTATATATCTGAGCCAGAGGTGCTTATGGGCTGTGAAGAAGCGATAAACACAAACATGCTTGATTGTGAAAGTTAACAGGAAAAAAACAGTAACAAATGGAGAGTAATAAGTTTGCAGGATCTCATCTCATCATAATAATTTGGCTTAAAAGACTTTTCCACCCTAAACTTTACACGTTTTCTCAATTTACCTCCCTAAACTACATTTTATCCACTTTTGACCCTTAAACGTTTTGTCGTTACTCATTTCACACTTAAAAGTTAACACCGTTAAAAAAAATTAGTGTTGACCAATCAGAACACGCCACGTCATTTTCTTTATTTTTTAAAAAAAATTAAAATTAAATAAATATATTAAAATATTTATTAATTAATTATATTCCCAAAATACCCAAAACACCTCATCTTTTCCCAATTTTCATCCCCAAATTCCGTGATCTTTCTTTTTCCCCAAAATCCAAACACCTAAAAACCTTTATCCTTCAAAAAATCTAAAACAATTTCGTTCTTTTTCTCAGTGAATTCATTGTTTTGTTTCAAAGCTTCAAACTTTTGCATTCTTTTAGTGCCTTTCTGTTCAAGATCAATGGAGGCGGAGTTTCTTAGTGTTTCTTCTCCACCTTCGTTTGCCGTTAATGGGGCCACCAAGTTTTCAAGACCCAGTTTTGTTTAACTTCACAAACCAAAAAATTCCCCATCTTCAAGCTCCATTGCCCTGCAAGATTGTCCAAGAAAGCTATTCAATCGGTTCATGCTTCCACCAACTCTATTGGATATGGAAAATGATCGATCCTTTTGGCTCTTCTTTTGTTCTTCACCCAAATTTCGGATTTTAGATTGTTCAAATGTGGTTCTTGCTTTCAGCTTTCCTATGTTCTTTTGTTTTTTGGTTGTCTATGGAAATGGATGACTTTTACTTTGCTACCTTTATTCTGAATTGGGTTTGTTTCAGTTCGTCAGTTGTTTGTAATTTCATTGTTATATTTTTTGGAATTTTGGATTTTAATTGTTTTTCTGGTGTTTTTCAAGAAAATGTTTTCTTGAATGTTGGATTATTGCAATTTACATGAAAAGCATTTTAATTGTTGAATTCAGTTTCCTGACTAATTATACTCCCAACGGGCTTGAGCTTCTAGGTGTTTGAATTTTGGTGAACAAACAAGAAAAAATGAATTTGTTTTAGATTTTTTGAAGGATTAGGGTTTCTAGATGTTTGGATTTTGGGGAAAAAGAAAGATAAAGGAATTTGGGGATAAAAATTGGGGAAGAAGATGATGGAAGGATGAAGATGGAGTATTTTGGGTATTTTGGGAAATATAATTAATTAATAAATATTTTAATATATTTATTTTATTTTATTTAAAAATTTAAAAATAAAAAATGACGTGGCGCATTTTGATTGGTCAAAACATATTTTTTAACGGTGTTAGTTTTTGGGGGTGAAATGAGTAATGACGAAACGTTTAGGGGGAAAAGTGGGCAAAATGTAGTTTAGGGGGCAAGTTGGGAAAACAAGTAAAGTTTAGGGGGAAAAGTGTTTTAAGCCTAATAATTTATACGTTTTAATATATATATATATATAATTCTTCGTATCACATAATATGATATACATATAGAGTTATTATTCCATGTACTGATAATGAAAAAAAGTTTTTCAGAAGCATACTTAATTTCTTTTTGAAAACTAAAATTCAAACCTTAACCTTAAATTATATACCCTAAACTCTAAAACTTAAAATTTAACTTTAAACCTTAAAATATAAACCTCTAAATGCTAACCCTGTATTAAACCCTAAACATTAGAATGAATCCAGTAGTTGGAAAAAAATTTCATTATCAGTACGCGGAATACTCCCTCTCTCCCTTTCAAAACCTCTTTTAATACCCTACAAAACTCGTATATGCAACATGGTTGTAATAATTTAAAATATCATAAAAAATGAATTACAACTATTTAAAATAATGGGCATGTTTCGCAATTAATGAATAGCTGATAGCTGATAGCGGATTACATTAGCTGATATCAGATTACATTAGCTGATAGTTGATTGCATTAGCTAATTTGACTAGCGGATTGTATTAGCTGATTATGTAAAAGTGTTTGATAAAATTAATTGATAGCTTATAGCTGTTTGATTATTTAAAAAAGTAAAATGACATATAAAGACATGATTACATTCGATGTTTATTTGAATAGTTCATTAGTTATCAATATTTTGTATCTATTAATATTAATTAGATTATAAAAAATATTTTTTAATATAACAATAATAAGCATATTTGAAGGATCTATATACTAATTTATTATTTTATAATTATTTTTAATACAATTTAATTAATTATTAAATTTAAATAAAAACATAAATGTGAGAATAAAAAAACAAAAAGTATTACTTTACAAATGTCACAATATAAATGTGTGAGGGTGAAAAATTAAAATAAAAAATGTTAAATTTAGTTTATTTGGAGATTTTTGATAATTGTTAAGGGTAAAAGGGTCTTTATAACTATTATGTCAAACTGCTAATTTCAAAAAGCTCATATTAGTAGCTTTTTCAAAATTAGAGGTTTCCCCCAATCTGCTACTCCAATCCGCTATTCACCAAACATCCAAATTAGCGGATTTGACTGGTAAACCTCTAATATTAGCTCAAACCTTTAATTTTGGTTCAAACCGCAATTTACCAAACAGGGCCAATAGTCTCCCATGATTTAAGGGAATATGAGGGAATAAAAATGAACAACTTGACCAACCGACTGTAGCGACTAAAAAATCCGAAGGTTTCCCACCTTTGTTGAAAAATTTAATTTCGAGGGGATTTTTTGAAAAGTTCGTATTTTAAAATAAAATTCGGGAGTCGCCACCGGTCACTTGGATAAGGTAGACTGGACACCGAAAAATAAACCAGAGATTAAAAATGAGTTCGAGAGTCGGTTACGAGTAGGGAAGGATTAGCACCCCACAACGCCCAAAAATTCGTACATAAGGGTTCGTATCGTAAATGCCAAGAAAACTTAAAATTCGGTTTAATTTAATATCTAATCCCTAAAAATGCATGAATGCATGAGCATATGAATAACCTATCCCGCAACCCACGATGCCGAAGGAGATAACGCCCGAAGACTCGGGATGACACTCCCACTAGGATATCGAGTACTAAACTAGACTATTACGATTAATAAATGTGACAATTAATTATGCATGAACAAACACGAATGCTAACATAAACATAGGCACGAACAAATAAAATAAAGTAACTATATATATATACATACAAGGATATAATAATAATAATAATAATAATAATAATAATAATAATAATAAAATCTAACAGTAGCATATATTACATATATTTAACATATAAAATAGGGAAACATATACAAAAACAGTATGAAAGAATACATATTATATAAAATATATTATATAAACTACACTTATAACACACACGGTAATGCAAAAAAATTACGTAATTAAAAGCATATATATATATATATATAATAAGAACCATCTTATAAATTATAATATTAATATATTATATTTAATAAAGAAGAAGCTAATATATATTTATATAAAAAGGAGGTAATTAATATATACCATATATTAAAACAAGGATACGAAAACATTTATATATGTATATACAATAAAGTAAATATATGGTAAAGTATGGATATGTAAAGATGCAATTATGTCAAGAAAGTCATGCCAATGAATATAAACACATACCATATAAAAAAGAAATCAAAGCAATTAATATGAACATACTATATGTAAAAAAATTAACATAGTAATAAGGATAAATGCTAACAACAATGATAAGATTTACTAACTATAAACGTAACGGACATGGTACTTAACCAAAATAATAAGATATAAAGGCATAAAGATAAAAGAGGTACCATAAATATAACATAATTAATATAGTACATATATACATGAGCTAAGGGACGTAACATAGGTATATGTATATACATACATATAAAATACATTTATAACGTAGTAAAATATACCATATATATATATATATATATATATATATATATATATATATATATATATATATATATATATGAAACGTAGTATATATACATAGCAAAGAAACATGCCACATAAAACTTAATCTAAGTAAATAAAGCAATTAGTAAATTCATATCATATAAATTTAAAACTAAACAATTAAATAAAACAAGAAACAGTGATTGAAATGAAAAGGACTAATAATAAAGAGGGATGAAATGGATAATTAATCCATTGATTTCGGGCTTAAATTGAAAAAGGTGACGAGATTGAAAACCGTTTAGAAGTTTCAGGGACCAAGAGCTGAATTTAAAAAGGCGGAAGGGCTGCAACGGTGATTATTTTGGGCGGAGGGATTAATAAGGGTATTATCCCATTTTAATTTTAAACCCGAGTATATAACAAACTTATCAATCTAAAAAATAATTCTTTCCCCCATTTTTTAAACCATTTCCAATAAATTTGTTTCCTCTGAAAATTCATCCAAACCGGGATAAATATCTGGGTATAAACCCAGAAACCACCGTGGTTTGGCCGTGTCGGTCTCCATGAGCTGTCACCGGCCACCGTTCGTCGGTGACCTTAAAAAACTCCAAAAAGTCCTTTTTCTTTTTTTTTTGAAACATAAATCACTTTTTTGTATTCAAAATCAAAATCTCATTCCCCTTTTTACTTTTAAAAGCCGAGTCTTTCGAAGAGATAAGAAAGAAAATAGACCGGTGATGTTCATCGGCGCACCACCTTCAGCCATAGGAGGCGACGACAACCCGAAAGAGGAGAAAGGTATAACCTTCCCTTCCTCTTTTATCCCTCAGTTTCTAGTTTAAGACATGCATGCAAGAGTAAAAAGAGAGAATACCTTCAAACTTTGTTTTTTTATTTGATTCTAATAATCTGATTACATCTGTTTCTTTTCATCATATATATTTGATTTCTTTGTTTACAATCATAAAATAAATGCATCTATTGTGGCTGACTTGATTCTGGCATTCCCTTGGTTTTTTATTATTTTTGCGGATTGAGAGAGATTTGGTGGCCGTACGGCGGTAGCGAATTTTCTGACGGTGAGGAGAGCCGTTGATGATGACACACGGCGGTCATCGTTGAAGAGAAGGTGAAGAGTCCGCGCGTGAGCTTCACGCGCGCGTGGAAGATGATAGGTCCCGAGCGTGCATCTCACGCGACAGCCGAGGGGTTTCTTCGAGTTAATCGTGGCCGTTGGATCCAGCTCGATCTAAGGGTCCAGATCAGGCGACTGAAATAAAAAGAAGGGACATTAGATTAGCTTTTTAGGGTTTTTGAAATTGAGCTGGGCCTAAAATGGGCCACTTGTATTATTCATTATGTAATGGACTGAACTATTAAATTAATTGGGTTTCATTATTATTATTTTTGATCTATTTTTTTGTATATTCATTTTCAGCCCAATGATAATAATAACATTAATAATAATAATGATAATAATAAACATATACACACATATACGTAAGTAATACACGCAATATACATACTCCCATACATACATTCAAATATTAATACATTCATGCAAGCAACACATACATTTAATAAACATACAATCATGCATTACACATAATACATATAAACATACCATATATATATATATACCACATACATATAACATATATATTTAATAGTATTAAACATCTATATACATGGTCGGACAAAAAAAAGTGATTACAGTTGCTCGTCTTTGCTTGTTCCTTTGAAACGAGAACAAAGCAAAGACCAAAAGTACTCATTTTTGTCCTACTTCCCTGTCCTCAGCCTTGAAATCACGGGTTCTTCTGGAACTTTCCGCTCTTCCTCAACCAATTCTTTCAAGCTTCAAACCCTTCAATGCCTCGATTTGTACTCGTCTTCGACATCAAAAATAATGCTTGACATCATGCCCGAAGGTCTTATTGATGGCCTGAAAGTCTTATCACCTTGCCCGAAGGACTTACGGTGGCCCGGATGACTTATCATCATGCCCAAAGAACTTACTGATGGCCCAAAGAACTTAAGATAAGGATTCACGCCAACAAGCTACCAATCCCTTAAAATGATGCCCCGATTTTTATCGGTCTTGACATCACATTAAGGTTAGCATCATGCCTGAAAGACCAACTAATGGCCTGAAGGTCTTATCACCAAGCCCGAAGGACTTACCGGTGGCCTAAAGGACTTATTATCATGCTCGAAGGACTTACTGATGGCCTGAAGGACTTAAGATAAGGATTCACACCAACAGGCTACCAATCCCTTAAAATGATGCCCCGGTTTCTATCGGTCTTGACATCATATTAAGGTTAGCATCATGCCCAAAGGACTTACTGATAGCCTGAAGGACTTATCACCATGCTGTAATCACTCATTTTTGTCTAGGTTTTTAGTATTTTTAGTATTATTGTAATAGTAATATTATTAATTTAAAATATAAAAAATGATTAAAGTGTAAAAAAATGGGAAAAGAATGCAAATGTGCATGGAGCACATTTGCCCACGTCGCCATTTCACCCACCCTAATTGCCTATATAAAGGCATGAAATGGGGGGGCAAGGCAAGAATGAATCGGCAGTGGCATGGCCAAATAAGGGGGCTTAGGCTTCCGGCTAGCCAAGGACCGGGGTAGTGTCTTCGGTCCTAACCAATTCGATCGGAGTCCTATTTTGGATCCGATCTAGTTAATTTTTGGAAAGGTCGTGGTAGATCTCGGTGGGGTTCAGTCGGGGTTCGTCATTCGAGCTCCTAGTTAGGTATATTTTCTTCCTTTTTTATTTGTGTTGTAATTTTTATGATTTAATGAAGTATTAGTTAATTGAAAATAGTGTTCTTTTTTTTAGTTTGTATGTTTATTTATATTTTAGATTAGTATTTATTTATGTTTTAAATGAATGTTTTAAATGAATGTTTTTATTTATGTTAGATTTGTTTTTATTTATGTGTTAGATTAATATTTATGAATGTTTTAGATTAGAATTTTATTTATGTTAGATTTGTTTTTATTTATGTGTTGATTAATATTTATGTATGTATGTTTTAGATTAGTATTTTATTTGTGTTAGATTAGTATTTTATTATGTTAGCATTTATTTATATTTTTATCATATTGTATTTAAATTATTTGCGATGTTCTTAAGTTGCATAATGCAATATAAATTGTCAACGCGGCACCCTTTTATCCGAGCGTAAACGGGGCCAGTATCAGGAGTAGTGATGGTGGTTGGGCGTTTACTCTCGGATAACGGGGCCTTTAAAATTTACTCGCACTTATAACCAAATTTTAATTTAATCGTCACTTTAATCCGAAAAGTTTAATATTAATAAAATGGTAATTATTAAAGTACCAATTTTGGGCAGTGTGGGGGTGCTAATCCTTCCTCATCCGTAACCGACTCCCGAACCCAACAGTTTTCAAATCTCTGGTTTTATGGTGTCCGGCCTACCTAAGTGGCCGGTGGCGACTCCATTTTAATAAATAAACTAAGATTTTTTTTAAAAACCCCACGGATGATTTTAAATACCCGGAAGACCTCAAAACACTTCGAAACCTCATTTTTTTAGCGAAAGGGACATCGCTACAGATGGCGACTCCACTGGGGACTATTATTTGTTTTTCAAAAAAAAAAGAGAGTCAAGATTTTTTAAATAATTACCGCTTTAATAATATTAAAAGTTCCGGATTAAAGTGACTATTAAATTAATATTCGGTTGTAATTGCGCGTTTATTTTAACGCATTTAAAAATTGGCATATAAACCCGTCCTTTTTAAGTGGGGGGAACGCTAATGCTTTCGTGAGGATATCGTTCCTCTGTGTAGGCCTAGCAAGTACCTTCGGGGCTCGAGTACCTTATGCTTTCGTAAGGATATCGTTCCTTCGTGCATGCATAAGTGAATGGGTCCCCTGAATTGAACCCGATTTAAAGGAGCCTATAATGGGTGATGATCGGGGGCCTTGCTACTCTTAGTAGAGGACAACAAGGACAATTCGGGTACCTCCTAGCACCAACACTGCATGTAGTGAACATATAGGAACCCACCCCTTTAGAGCCATACGGATAACCTTAGGTGTTTTAGACGGGATAAATATGGTTGTTTTGTTTGTTTACCTTATTTAATTTGTCCTTTTATTTATGTATTTATTATTTTATCCGGTACTAACTCATTTCTTTTTGTGTTTTATTTTTATTTTTATTTTACACATACTTTTGTTGCATTATCATTGCATCCACATTACATAGAGTCGTTGATTCAAGTGGTTTGCCCGATTAGAAAATCTTTCATCATGGAAAAAAGGTGTCTTAAGAAGAACGACATCGATCCAATCGTGCAACATTGGTTAGAGATTAATCAACAGATCCGAGGTAACAATTTGCCGAGCAAACGTGTAGTGCCGAAGTATACACACAGACCCTGATGGTGGACATACAACGAGTTGCAAGGCGTGAGAATGACTTAGCTACCGAAGCCGCGGCTCTCCGACCTTTCGTAACCTCGGACATGGAAGAAGCACCAAGGTTTATCAAGTTGCTCAGAGCTATCGAGGAGCTAGGAGGTAGAGCTAGGGCTTATGTGTAGAACTTTGTTTTGTAATTAAGACTTTTTGTAATATGGACTCCTTTTGTAATGTGGACCCTTTTTGTAATATGAACCCTTTAGTTCCCATAAAAGTCATTCGAATGGGTGATTACTAGTGGAATTAACGCCTTTATTTGCATTCATGTTACATATCATGACATGGTGTTGATTCAAGAACAGTTCATTAAAAGGCTTTCAAAATAGAAAAGTCTGCTTTGCCAGAAATGATAATATTACAGTATCAAGTTAGGCCGAGCAAAGACCAATCGAGAAAGAAGACGGTACGATAGTAAGGCACGTGCGACGCAGAAGATTCAGTCAGGGCCGCAGAACCCCAATTTTAAATCTTCACATTTAACCCTCTTGTAAAAATCTCAAAGATTTTAATTTAACTCCTTTAAAAATTTTTGAAAATATTATTATTTTTCTTTGAATCTTTTTCCCTCCTAAAACTTTCAGAATAATAATAATAATAACAAAAAGAAACCTAAAAGTTTTATTTTTTAAGTAAGTTAAAACCTTTTGATAATAAAAAAGGGGAAATTTTTAAACCAAACGATCATTGAGAATTTTAATTTAAACCCCAAAAAGTTTTAAAGTGCTCCCCTAGGATCGATAGAATCCATCCCTGTTTAGACGTATTATTCGTTTGCACCCAGTTCTACAGAAGAAAAGATCTTGTCTGCATTATGCATGCACTTGTTGATGTCTTTTTCAGAAGCCACAAAAATAAAGATCATGACGTCACGAGTCCATGGAATAGAATAAGAGGAAAAGACGAAGTCATCCATCATCCTGAAGACAACGTCGAGACGTGGAGCACAGGTTTTGCTTTTCGAAGTCAAAGTCTCCAGAATAAACCCAACTGTTACATGCAATTCATTATTAGTTTCTTGCAAACAGACATTTTCTCCATTGAATGTTTTTAAAGACTGTTCGAGAATCAACATCGCATTTGCATACATTCTCGCATTTATAGGGTATTGATTCCCGAAGTGGTTTCTCAAATC
Source organism: Hibiscus mutabilis (assembly GCA_019671005.1). Classification (NCBI taxonomy): domain Eukaryota; kingdom Viridiplantae; phylum Streptophyta; class Magnoliopsida; order Malvales; family Malvaceae; genus Hibiscus; species Hibiscus mutabilis. The sequence continues at coordinate 29,013,523 of CM033711.1, read as the reverse complement.
TCAGAAATCGTCCATAATTGGCAAATGGTCGTCTGGTCAGATATTAGAGGGCACAGATCCAGGGTTTTGTCCCATAACAAGATCGGAGACAATAGAAGAGGAACCATCTGAAGACTTCAGGTCAGACACGGTACTGATAATGAGCAAAGTAAAGTGCAGGAGTTGAAAGAAGCAGAGGGAAGAAGTGATGAATTAGATGAATACTTTGACGAAAGGTAAGTGATCTATCGAACCGAAAGAATAATCGATTAAGGATCAGAATAGAGAGTGAGATAGTCAAAATTCTACCTCCAAGCCAGCCAAATACGACAAATTGGACCCTTTTGTGATCCGCATCAATAAACAGGCGGAATGTATGTCTGAGTCGGGCTTTCAAAAAGTAGAGCTTGGTCCAGAAGAAACCCGAGAAGCAAGTAATGAAAAGAAGTACATCTCGATTCCTGTGAGGTACACCGAACTACTCCTAATGTTCATCGAGAAGAGCCTTATTACCTCGGTGAAGTCTCTAGCAAAGAGACCGTCTTATCCAAGAGATTACGACACGTGCTAGAGGCAGTTACCGTTTAGGAAGTTTGGGTCACAGTATTGAGGATTGCGGGGCCCTGAGGAACAAGTTCAAGATCTTATCGTGATGAGAATTTTGGGTTTCAAAGACAAAGTTCCTCAATTCTATAGTGAGCTAACAATCACCCAAGGGGCAAAGTCGAGGAAGAATCGATATCCAGGACAAAGTTCAAGTAATACTGAAGCGGGTCACTCAAGTGAGTTAAATTTGAAGATTGGAGATAGAGGTATCCCAGGAGAGGGATATTCTTTCGAGTTCAGCCAGCTCAGATAAGAGAGAGATAACTTGGATAAAATTGAATTTGCAGAATGATCACCAGAAGCTTTACTGAGTGTTTAAGAATATCAGATTGGATCACCTTTAAAGAACAGATGAACGGTGTTGTTCAGTTTAAGGACGACTCAGAATATTGGAAGAAGAGAAACTAGTCAATTGAGAATCAAGTTAGGCTGTTATCAGGTAAGTTTGAGGAAATTGGGAATAGGTACGACAATCTCCAGAGATGAGCTACAGAATAACTTAGCCATTAACAAGAGTTTTAGAAACAAGTTTACGACAGAGCAATGACAATCCAACACTCTTCAGTTGGAAAGTAAGGAGTGAGTGGAATAGCTCGAGACTTCTTTGCGTGAATACGAGGTTCGTGTAGAAGTTAACAAACAGGTTGCTGCTGAAAATGTTGTAGGGACAACTTCCAAGCTGCGAAAGACTAAGCAGGGGATAAATGAAGACCCGAAGATCGATATTACCCGAGCAGGTAAGGCGGCTCAACAAGGTGGCAGGCTTAGTCAGAACATGGACCAAGTGTTGGACGACGGAGGCAAACTGACCGGACTACTGGATGAAGTTAAGAAAGTAGGCACTGAAGCTTATCAGTGACTGTAAATATCTAATATCTGATATAATGAAACTTTTTGGCATCAATGAACGTCGTTCTATGGGGATCACTTTTGGAATCAATACCTTACTGCATTCATGTTTATATTTTAGGATTGCATTGCATTACATTGTACAGTCATGGCATATTTTACATAACATTACCATTACCTTGCATAAAATTTTTGGGGGTAATCCAAAGAACAATTAGAGTTTTATCGTGAATAAAAGAATTGAAGACACTCAAAAATCAAGATTCGAGCAGTTAGAAGATGGACTCGAGAGAAAAAAAGAGAGAGAGAAAAAAGAAGTTTGATGTCTTTGATGCAAAAAAGCTCTGTTTGAACCCTGATTTGGTCATTCCTCCGGATTCCAAAGATTCCCAGATTTGCGCATGATAACGGAACAAGATGCCCCAAGATTCACGTGACCATATTCTGCAAAAAGATAGAGGGCTACATTGAAAAATTACCGATCCACTACTTCCCCGACAGTCTAGCAGGACCTACCGTGATATGATATGCTTTAGACCTAGCACCAAGTCGCCAGTATCTCCAGGGTACGAAGATGAAACCTGATGAAAGCTTCAAGGAAAGTGCTTTGAGGTGTTTGTGTTTAGCGACCCAGGTGCAGCCTCCCGTAGATAAAGAGGAAAGTGACTTCCATGCCACATTTCTTATTTCTTTTTTTGGTAAGGTGCTCGGGAAAATGAATGCCAGCTTTGAGGACTTCATGATAGTCGGAGAGAGAATCGAACATGCACTCTGGGACCTAAGTTTAAAGACCAGGCCTACCTAAGAGCAGAAGAAAAGAAAGAGATAAACGGGTACCACTTTCAAGGTTCTCGTGATCGTAAGAGAAGAAAGCAGGCAGATTCCTCCGAATCACCGAGAAAAATTCCTCGAACAAGTACAGATTTAGAGATATTCAGAGTATTCCATCTCGGACATATGGCCTCATATGGTCAAGGGTTAGTACCTTACCTCAAGGCCGATAAAGATTACACCCAGCTCATTTGCTCATAGTTTTGATCCATATAGTATATATGAGTTCTACATTGAGGCACCGGGGCATGACACTAAGAAATTTAGGGTCGTTAATAGAAAAAAATCAAGAAGCTAGTTGGCGAGGGAGTCATGATGAGAGAGTTGATCCAGCGGTGGAAAAACAAGAGAAGAGGCAAGCCTACACTACAAAGGACTGGAATGAGTTAGTACTCGGGAGGTAGTCCGGAGGTCCCAATGGTTTTCCCATCAGTTCACAAAGAAATTTTCAATACTTTGAAAAAAAAACTCTCAAACATATATTTTTTAGAATTAAAAATCACATTTCCATTTAGAAAGCATTTTTACATTCTTGATTCTTTAAACATTTTATTTTTATGGGGTAGTTTTTTGTTCTCCCATATGCATATACACATATTTTTGAATGGACATATCTATATATCATTTCTATATCAGGTCCTCGAATTTTGAATACAACAGTACATTTGCTTCAGATCCAAAGATCAACTCTAAGTTGCATATATTTAGAAGAGATTGGATGTTGTGGGGATACTGTAAATGTGAGCATCTACTAGTTTACTTAGGCCAACAGAGGAACAAAGCGAGTGTTTAGACAATGGGCAGTTCCCATTTTAGGAATTTATCTTCTCAGGAACTTGTCATTTAAGATCCTTGAAACGAGAGTTGACCCTAAACCTCTACCCCCTGAAGGCTTTCTCAGGATATCTGTGAATGTGACGACGAATGGTATTCTTTTACTTTACCAGAAGACAGAGATGAGACCAGACAAATTGAATACGAAGATCAGAAAATCATCAGAAGAAAGTGGTTGAAAACAAGGATATGTCCAAACAAAAAACCAAAGAAAAGAAGAGAAATGGCAATTAGAAGGCCGAAGCAATCCAGATCGAGTAAATATCAGAAGAGCTGCAGAGAGGCAATTAACTTCAAGCGGAGGATAGCATCAATACCCAGTATAGATACGTGTTGATTCGGGGATACATTTATAGACTCAAATAATAAGAAAGAGATTCAAGGCTAAAAATCCAAAATGGGCAGTCTAAAACAAAAAAAGAAAACAAAAAAATAAAAAAATAAAATAAAAGAAAAAAATAAAATAAAAAAAGAAGAAGAAAAAGAGAGAGAAAAAAGAGAAAAAAAGAAAAGAAAAAGGAAAAAAAGAAAAAGAAAGAAAGAATACTGTATATGCCTCACATACAGATTAAACAATACAAGAACGAGACTTCAACTATGAGCAAGAGACACAAGGAATCCATATTTCAAGTAAATATTAGTTTTGAAAATTAGTATAGAAGCTTGAATTGAAGCCAAGTCAAGACAAGTCGGCCCAAAGATTGCAAATTTCGAAAAAGGAAATGACCTCTATGGAGAAAACCCAAAAATGGGCAGTCTAGAGTGATCCTGAAAATGAAGAAAAAGAGTAGTCTGCCTGAGCATGCTGGCATCAATATCCAACCAAAATACACTGATCTGAAGGTACAGAAGAAGGAAGTGAGATCTAGGGTGAAAACCCAAAAATGGGCAGTCTAAAGCGATCCAAGAGAAAAAGTGAAAAAGAAGAAAAGAAAAAAAAGAGAAAAAAAGAAAGAAAGAAAGAATAACATTTCATCTGGGCGTGCCAATCACAAGAATTCCCAGAAATGTATTCGTAGTCCTTCGTTCTAGAAATCTCAGTTTCAAGGAGTTTTGGAGGATCAAACATTCTTGAACAAAAAACGAACTCAGTACATAGCCAGAATGCAAGGCAGCCTACAGTAAAAAAGAAAAGAAATGAACTCTATGGTGAAAATCTGAAAATGGGCAGTCTAGAGTGATCCAGAAAAGAGAAGGAATAATGGGCATATCCAAGTTACACAAGTACAGAAATATTGTTTCACTTAACCATAAACCGAAGGCCTACATTACAAGCCCTCAAAGACCATTCTGATCATCCATAGATATCCAAGTTGAATGAGAATGTCTTCAGATTTCATTCAGCCTATAAGGGTTAACTTTGCTTCAAGGAACGTCAAACTTCGAAGTGCTTGATCAACACCCAAATGAGGGAAGGATGGGGCATGGTGAGATAGTGAGATTAAGAGAGCCACCATAAACGTGGTAGAAACTAGGTAGGGTTGTTCCTCTCAAAAGCCTATAAGACCAGAAGAAACTATACTTTTGCATACATCTCCACAATGGTCAAGATCTTCTAAATATGCGCTTCATTAGAGTTGATTTCTGGCAATTTGAAGCAGATGTGCTATGGTGTTTGATATTTTGGGAGCAAACATGTTTTAAAAGATTTGACATTTTCTCCCAAAGTTTTGATGTTTACCATTTCCCCAAACATTGACATTTTCTCCCAAAGTTTTGATGTTTACCATTTCCCCAAACATTAGTTTTTAAAATGTTTGGCAATATACTTCGAATTTTGTTTACCATTCTCCAAACATTAATTTTTTAAAAATGTTTGCTCCTTAAAAAAAGAAAAGAAAAAAAGATGTTTACCATTTGTTCCAAATAATGTTTTCAAAATGTTTGGTATCCCCTCCAAGTTGTGATTTTCAAAATGTCTGTTATCTTTTCAAACAATCATTATTTTTTTTGAAATATACACAAGTAAATTGCCTTTTGCATTACTTTAAAAATGAATGATGATGAGATTTAAAGCATATGGACCGAGAGTTAGTTCCCGTCGAAATGCTATGAGAAGATCAAAGATGAGCTCAGGGGATGGAAGAATTTTGGCTCACCCTAGTGACTAGAAATAGATCAAGGCTCTGTATGATGGGTCAGAAAATTCAAAGCAGTGGAGCCCGTGGTTGAATGGGGCAACGCCAAGCGAAGAAGATGACAAGGGTTCTTATAAGAATAATATAAGAACCAGGAGATCATTTATGAAGACGGGTGTTAACCCTAAAGATAAGAAAGCCTTCCGTACAAAAGGTTTGAAAGCATGTTAATCTAGATTCGAAGTGATTGATCAAATGAGGATTTAAGAGCATACAGTTAAGAAGTAAAGAGATGAAGAAATCTAAGGAACGACCTTTCAGGGTGTAAGACTTTAGAACAAAAAAGGGCTGAAAGAAAAAAGAGAAGAAAAAAGAAAAAGAAAAGGAGAGAAAGAAAGAGAGAGAGAAGAAAAGAAAAGAAAAAATAAGAAGAAATTGAAGGAAAAAAGAGAAAAGAAAAGAAAGAAACGAAAAAGAAAAAGAGAAGAGAGAAAAAAGAAAAAAGAAAAAAGAGGAGAAAGAAAGTATTACATTGCATGCATCATATAGATAGGGGCATGTCAATTTTTGCTTGTTTTGGACATGTACTTGAAGAATTATCAAAGAGTATTAAGAAATGGATTTCATTAAAGAAAAAAAGATGCGACAGCTATAGTAGCGTGAGGCCAGATGACGACAGCCATAGCAGCGTGAGGCCAGGTGTTAAATCCTTCGGGTCATCGGTAAGTCATTCGGGCACAGTGTTAAGTCCTTTAGGACACCATTAAGTCTTTCGAGCATGGTGATAAGTCCTTCGGGCCATCAGTAAGTCCTTCGGGCATAATGCGGCAGCCATAGTAGCGTGAGGCCAGACGACGGTAGCTATAGTAGTGTGGAGCCAGATGTTAAATCCTTCGGGTCATCGGTAAGTCCTTCGGGCACGGTGTTAAGTCCTTCGGGCCACCATTAAGTCTTTCGAGCATGGTGATAAGTTCTTTGTGCCATCAGTAAGTCCTTTGGGCATGATGCGGCAGCCATAGTAGCGCGAGGCCAGATGACGACAGCCATAGCAGCGTGAGGCCAGATGTTAAATCCTTTGGGTCATCGATAAGTCCTTCGGGCACGGTGTTAAGTCCTTCGGGCCACCATTAAGTATTTCGAGCATGGTGATAAGTCTTTCGGGCCATCAGTAAGTCTTTCGGGCATGATGCGGCAGCCATAGTAGCGTGAGGCCAGACGACGATAGCCATAGTAGCGTGAAGCCGGATGTTAAATCCTTCGGGTCATCGGTAAGTCCTTCAGGCCACCATTAAGTCTTTCGAGCATGGTGATAAGTCCTTATGGCCATCAGTAAGTCCTTCGGGCATGATGCGGCAGCCATAGTAGCGTGACGCCAGATGACGGTAGCCAGAGTAGTATGAAGCCAGATGTTAAGTCCTTCAGGCCATCAGTAAGTCCTTCAAGCATGATTATAAGACCTTCGGGCCACCAGTAAGTCTTTCGAGCATGGTGATAAGTCCTTCGGGCCATCAATAAGTCCTTCAGACATGATGCGACAGCCTTAGTAGCGTGAGTCCAGAAAGATTGACAACCATGTTAGCGCAAAAAAAGAAGAAAAAGGAAAAAAGAGAGAAAAAAATGAAAGAGATAAAAAGAGGAAAAGAAAAAGAGAAAATAGATGAGGAAAGATGTAGGAAAGAAAGAAGATCGGTTGACCAGAGAAAATGTCAACATTTTCGAGCTGCCGCCCTAACGACTTTCTAGATGGATAAAACCAAGGTCAAAGAGGTGGTCGAGAAAGAGCGAAAAGTTCCAGAAGAGCTCGTGATTCTGAGACCACAAATAGGAAACCCGAAGAATTCGTCTGAGGAAGAGCGGAAGATTCTAGAATAACACGTGATTCCAAGGTATCAGATAAAGAAGCAGTGAGATCATTGATACCTACATCACCCAAGAACGGAATGCCTATGTTGAAGGCGAAGAGTTATATATAGGAAGGACTTGTAGCCCAAAGACTTTACCGAAGAGAATTTGTTTTTTCCAAGAAGTCCGTCTGAAGAAGAGAGAACAGTTCTATATAGGAAGAACTTGCGGCCTCGAACTTCTGATTCGAAGATTTTGTCTTCCCCAACAAATCCTCCATTTTGAAGACCGAAGTTTGAAAAGTTGGTCGAAGAAGAACAGAAAGTTCCAGAAGAACATGTGATTCCAAAGTCAAGGATCTTTTGATCTTTGCTTTGTTCTCGTTTCACAAGAACAAGCAAAGAGGGGCAACTGTAATCACTCATTTTTTCCGGGTTTTAGTATTTTTAGTATTATTGTAATAGTAATATTATTAATTTAAAATATAAAAAATGAAAAAAGTGTAAAAAAAAGGAAAAGAATGCAAATGTTCGTGGAGCACATTTGCCCACGTCGCCATTTCACCCACCCCAATTGCCTATATACAGGCATGAAATGGGGGGCAAGGCAAGAATAAATCGGCAGTGGCATGGCCAAATAAGGGGGCATAGGATCCCAGCTAGCCAAGGACCGGGGTAGTGTTTTTGGTCCACCGATTCGATCGGAGTCTTATTTTGGATCTGATCTAGTTAATTTTTGGAGAGGTCGTGGTAGATCTCGGTGGGGTTCAGTCAGGGTTTGTCATTCGAGCTCCTAGTTAGTTATATTTTCTTCCTTTTTTATTTGTTTTGTAATTTTTATGATTTAATGAAGTATTAGTTAATTTAAAATAGTGTTCTTTTTTAGTTTGTATGTTTATTTATATTTTAGATTAGTATTTATTTATGTTCTAAATTAATGTTTTTATTTATGTTAGATTTGTTTTTATTTATGTGTTAGATTAATATTTATGAATGTTTTAGATTAGAATTTTATTTATGTTAGATTTGTTTTTATTTATGTGTTTGATTAATATTTATGTATGTATGTTTTAGATTAGTATTTTATTTGTGTTAGATTAGTATTTTATTATGTTAGTATTTATTTATATTTTTATCACATTGTATTTAAATTATTTGCCATGTTCTTAAGTTGCATAACAGAATATAAATTGTCAATGTGGTGCCCTTTTATCCGAGCGTAAACGGGGCCAGTATCAGGCGTAGTGATGGTGGTTGGGCATTTACTCTCGGATAATGGGGCCTTTAAAATTTACTCGCACTTATAACCAAATTTTAATTTAATTGTCACTTTAATCTGGAAAGTTTAATATTAATAAAGCGGTAATTATTAAAGTACCAATTTTGGGCGGTGTGGGGGTGCTAATCCTTCCCCATCCATAACCGACTCCCGAACCCAACAGTTTTCAAATCTCTGGTTTTATGGTGTCCGGCCTACCTAAGTGGCCGGTGGCGACTCTATTTTAATAAATAAACTACGATTTTTTTAAAAAACCCCACAGATGATTTTAAATACCCTAAAGACCTCAAAACACTTCGAAACCTTGGTTTTTTTAGCGTAAAAAGGGACATCGCTACAATGCCCGAAGGAGTTACTGCTGGCTGAAGGACTTATCATCATGCCCGAAGGACTTACTAATGGCCTGAAGGACTTAAGATAAGGATTCACGCCAATATGCTTCCAATCTCTCTTAATCTAGGTTCACGCCAATAGGCTACCAATAGAAATCTCCAATAAGATCTACTTCTTCAACATGAAGCTGCAGACCAAAATCTTCGGTAATCTTCATATATCTGTTTAAAACAAGCAAAATGTTTCTAAATTAGCATGCCCCTAATATAGGGATCTCTATATGACGCATGCAATGTAATATTTTCTTCTTTTTCTTTCTTTTTTTCTTCTTTCTCTTTTTCTTCTCTTTTTCTTTTTTCTTCTTCTCTCTTTTCTTTTCAAATCTACTTTTAAAACCCTATTCCCTGAAAGGTCATTCTTGGATTTCTTCACTCCATATCTTTGCAGTATGCTCCTTAATCTTTATCTCCATTTATTGAATCTTTGACTCGTGCTTCTTTCTTGTGCGAGTAACTATTTCTTCTTCGGGGTTACTACCCATTCTCACAAATAATCTCATTCTATTCTTTATACTATTCTCATATATGGACTTTTATCATCTTATTTCCCTCATTCAATCTCTAGGCTCAACTATTTTTCTTGTCTTTAACCCAACATTCAAAGTCTTCATCTATCTTTTCATTGGGGCAAGCAAAATACCTCTGTTCCCTGAACTTATTTCTAAATTCCAACTTTTTGCAGCATCTCAGCAGGAACCAACTCTCGATCCCTATGCTTTAATTCTTATCAATAATTTTGAAAAATGACAGTCGCTTAGAAACTAAATCTTGGAGGAAATGCCAAACATTTTGAAAAACTAATGTTTGGAAGCAAAACTATAGATAACTTAAAAATCAGGATTTAGAAAAAGAGAGACCAAACATTTTTTAAAACTGATGTTCAGAAAAAATGGTAAGTATTAAAAGAACTGAAATTCGGATAAAAAAGCCAAATATTTTTGAAAAATAATGTTTGGAGTAAATCGAGATTTGGAGTAAATGCCCAAACATTCTTGAAAACTAATGCTTGGAGGAAATGACAAATATGTAAAAGAATTGAAATTTTGAAAAAAAATGTCTAAACATTTTTGACAACTAACGTTTGATTCTAAAATATCAAATGCACTAGTGAATTTTTATGTTTAGAAGATCTTGACTATTTTGGCGATATACACATATGTATGGTCTCCCCTAGTACATTCAGGCTTTCGAGAGGAACACTTCCCGTACCTAATTTCTAATCCATTTAAGGTGGCTCTCTTAGTCTCACCACTCATTATGCCCCATTCTTCCCTCATTTGGGTGTCGATCAGGCACTTCGAAGTTTGACGTTCCTTGAAGAAAGGTTAACCCTTATAAGCAGAATGTAACCTGAAGACAAACTCATTTAACTTAGATATCTACGAATGGTCAAAATGGTCCTTGGAGGCTTGTACTGTAGCCCATGTGTCATGTACTTCTAAACTCATTTAATCTGAATATGCGCAAATGAAGTATTCCCTTCTCTTTCATTCCCGGGTCGCTCTAGACTACCCAGTTTTGGGTTTTCACCCTAGAGTTCATTTCCTTCCTTTCGTAACTTCGGACCGACTTGTATTCTGGTCGGCACCGATGCTCACTTTTTATTCAAGGTAATTGATCCTCTATAACTCTTCAAAACTGATATTTACTTGAATGAAGGATTTTGTATAAATTATCTGGGATTTTTTTGTTGTTTTTTTATCCAATCTTTCATCTTGTGCTTAACTTACTCAAACATGATACTTTTTTATTTTAAGGATCGCTCTAGACTGCCCATTTTTGGGTTTTCACCCTAGAGGTCATTTCCTTCTTCTATTTCTCTGAATCACCCTAGAGGTCCTTCCAAGGTTCTTCAAAATTGAGATTTCTTGAAGGGAGGATTACGTCAAAATCTCTTACTCTTTTTTTCAGTTAGAGATTCATTCTTGCACTGCTTAATCTGGATGTACTAATACATTCTTCCCTTTTATTCTTCTTTTTATTCTTTATTCTTTTATTCTTTTCTTTTTTTCTCTTTTTTCTTTTTTTCTCTTTTAGACTATTTTGGGTTTTCAGTCTTGAATCGCTTTTCCTATATTTAGACATTGATGTTTATTTCTGCTTGGAAGTAGTCAATTTTCCCTGGTTCTCTCAACTTTATGCTCTTTGTTTGAGAAATTCTTTACATGTCTTTTTTCTTTACTGCACTGTTCAACTTGTTGTGCTCATTCTGGATTGCTTCAATTCTCTGCCTGACATTTTCCCTCTTTGCTTGGTTGGCTCATTTAACCTAATGATGTCTTCAATCGATTTTCTCTGGTGATTCTATGGCCCTCATATCTAGTGTATCTAGTCTCATTTCTTCCTCCTTGGAAATTGAAAGAATACCATTCATCGTCCCATTCATAGACAACTAGAGAAATTCTTCAGGGGGTAGAAGTTTAGGGTCAACACTCGATTCAAGGATCTTAAACGATAAGTGCCTGAAAAGGGAATTTCCTAAAATAGGAACTACCCATTACCTAAACACTTCCTTTGTTCCTCTATTAGCCTAGATGGACTAGCGGATACTCATATTCGTAATATCCCCACAATGTTCAATCTAAATCAAAGGTACTTGTTACGCGTAATAAGTGTTACGCAAATGTGCAAGTATACACGTCGCAAGTTATAGTATAAAAGATATCGTCTCCACAGGGATTGGTGCTACTTCAAGAATCTAGTCTCTTGCACTGTAAAAATAAAAACACAAATAAAAGATTATAGAAGTTTAACTAATCTAGAAAGCAAATAAGTAAAAGAAAAGATGAATTCAATTGAGAGAGATAGGCCAGGTTATCGCGAGTTGAGGTGTGATAGCCGATTGGATCGTCTTGATAAAAGAGTGCACGGGCAACTCAGTTGCCGTGGCAACTTGCACAACGGGGTTGCCTTGGCAACTAATCGATGGTTGCCTTGGCAACTACTTGGGCAACTACTTGGGCGTCTGGGCAGCAACTTCAAGGTTCGGCAGAGCGTTCTTCAATGGTTTCTTCTTATCTCTAAGTCGAAACTCTAGCTACTTGTGCATGCCTTGATGATACATCCCTACATGAATCAAGGGTGAACAACAACCAATCTTGCGCTCCTCTTAGCCGTTGAAATCCTTAACTTATTCCTAAGCTGGATTAATCTTCACCATCATTGGATTGAATAAAGATCATATTCATTCGTTTCTTGAATCTAACTCTCCCGATATTAGATAAATGGATGAAATCACGAGATCCTCTCCCAATTCACTCGCAAACAATAATAAGAACCAAGAATGAATAAACCTTGAAATAGAAAAGTGCAAACTCTTATTACCTAAACAAAAACCAATAGTTTCTCACAACCACAAAACACAATAACCATAGCCAAGTAGATTTAGTTCATGGCTAGGTTCCAAAGAAACATAAGATAAACAATCCTTAGCATGAACCCAATCGAACAAGGAAGAAAAGATGAAGCTTGTCGAAAATCCCTTGCCCTAGATGCTTGCCGAAAATTCCCCTTGCTTCTCTTGGACTTGTCAAATTTTGCCCTAATGCTCTCTCCCCAAGTTGTCGAAATCTCCTTGCTATTTATAGGGCTAGGCCAAAGTCCTTCTTTGAGGAGGAGTTTGAGTTGGAATTAAATTATCTTTAAAGAATATAATTCTTTATTATAATTTTATTCCTATTAGAACTTCTCCTATCTTCTTGGAATTTAATTCTTCTTTAATCTCTGCATGGCAATCAAATTCCTTTGGGCTTGGGCCTTGCTCCATGTCATCTTGGGCTTGTAAAGTCATTAATTTCGACATCCCTATTGTATTTTCTCTTTGTCGACAATTGCCATGGCAACTGGCTCGACGTCTCCTTCATGCATTGCCCTGGCAACTAGCTCGGCGTATCCTTCATGCATTGTCCTGGCAACAACTCGGCATTGCTTTGGCAAGTGATCCTGCACATACACACACAAAGCACACCAAAGCAGCATCTTTTCCACAAAAACTACCAAGTTATGTAATCAAGCTCAACGATGGAAGGAAACATGGATTAATGCATGAATGGCTAACTATGCAACTAATATGAGCCTAAGTCTAACAATAATATGAGTAAAAAGGGTAAGAAAATTAGTACTTTTGAACACTTATCACACCCCCAAACTCGAACTATTGCTTGTCCTCAAGCAATGCAAACTCATAATTACCTGCCAAGACTTCAACTTTTACAAACTTAGCTTTGAACTTGATTTCAATTCTCTGAATCGGGGCACAAAGTATGATTGGCTTTTATTTTTGTAAAAGCGAGGAATTACTCGGAATCAAACTATAATGCTTGTGAGTGTGTGCGGAGTTGTGTGCAAGTTGATTTTTCGGATCCTATGCAAACAATAGGTTTTCAAATTACTTTATTGGGTTCTTTTTAACATGTTTTAGCTAGAGCCAGTTTTGGGCACCTCTAGTGTTTTGTTTTTAGTTTTCTTAAGTTAATTTAATCGACTAGAGCCGGTTTCGGGCACCTCTATTTAAAATTTTTTAACACCTCCTAGAGCCAGTTTCGGGCACCTCTAGTGATCAATTTTTTAGCATATGCTAGAGCCAATTTCGGGCACCTCTAGCATTCATCCAATTTTTATTCTAATTCCCCAATTTGTTAATTATCAACCTAAGTTTACTAGAACTCCTTAAATCAATCAAACCACAACAGTGTTTCATCAAATTTAGCATCATAGTAAAATTCTAAGTTTTTCCATGGTTATCCTAGAATAAAATTTCTATCAATTAAGTGCATTGGCAAAGTCATCATCCAATATTCATCAAATCTAAGCAATTCTTGTTCCAATTAAAGGCATGGCAAGCAATTTATGTATCCTAAATGTAATACTTAAGATGAATGTAACTAAACATGGTAACTACTAATAACAATCCCCCCCAAACTCGAGTGAGGCATTGTCCTCAATGCATGCATAAAAATACCGAAAAAAAATAAAAAATAAAAATAAAAATGCATACGAGGACTTACTCCGAGAGTTCGTCATCGTAGATGATTAGTTTCCTTCTAGTCGGTGTCTTGATTATCTTGCTTGAACGCAATGGTTGTTTTCTTGTTGCCGGTGGTGGAATCGATCCTCGTACGGGGTTGTCCTCATCGTCCTCTTCATCAATGTCAATGGCTTTTCGCTTGGAGGATTCAATTGGTGCGGTCTTTATTGGTTCAATGGAGGTCTCGTCCGAATCTGAAAAATCAGAAAATGATTTCGTAGGAGTTGATTCGGGCATAGGTGCTTTACCTTTGGCTTTTGCAGTGGTTGCCGGGATGTCTTTAGCTTTGGTTGCCGTGGCATCTTCAGGGTTGGTTACCGTGGCGTCAGCTTTCTTGGTTGCTGTGGCGACTGCTTCATTGGTTGCCGGGGCAAGGATCTCGGCGGGAAAGATTGGGAACGGCACACGATTGTCCGGGTACTTTTCTAGGATGACTTGGGTGATGGCATTGTTGTGCTCCTTCATGTACCGCATGAACGTTAGTTGCCGATCTTCAATTTGCCTTAGGCGGCTTGCCAATGGGTGCAAAAGTGCTTCGAAGTGTCCCGGGATTAATGGCCGAGTTGCCCTGGCGTTAGGTGCTTGGGCATTAGGGATTGCCGCGGTGGCAGGAGTTGCCGTGGCAATTGGAGGCCTTGAAGAATCTCCCGGTGCCTCTCCCATTAGCTTTCGGATTAGTGCTTGATTCCAACCAGACTTGGGTAGGGCCTTTTCATCGGTGGACTCACTCGGGACATGCATCTCCTTGCAAAGATTAGAAATTAAGCAAGGGAAGAAAAGAGAACCCTTATCTTTTGAGCTGCATACAAAAATCTCATCACAAATAATTTTTCCAATGTTAATGATGCGATTATGCAAAATAGAATGTATGAGCAAAAGACGTGGTATATCAACGGTAGTATTGTGTGTGGAGGGCATTAAAGAAGTTTTAACAAACTTATTCCATAGTTTTGCCTCGGGTTTAAGCCGAAGGCGATTTACCGTGCCCTTGTATTTACCATCGTTCCAATGAGTTCCCGGTTGAGTGAGTTCTTGAAGCACCTTGTCGAGTTGCTTGGGATTGATTTGGTCAACGAAGGCTTGATGCTCGTCCTTCTCAATGTAAAGTCTGTAAAAGGTGTTGATGCTTTCGGGACTTATAAGTATGGCCTTGTCACGAACAAAAACATAAGGATTATCCGGGTTAGGTGAATGAGCATAGAATTCTCTTACCCATGAGATGTTACCCAGTTCCGATTGATGACAAAAGATTTGCCACTTTTGATGTGCAATGCTCTTGAAGATGAATGGTTCAAGGCCGAAATCTTGATGAGAGTTGGAGTATTCAAAGCATTGTTCTTCATGAATCTTCTGGCTTTCAAACTTGGATTGAAATCTTTCTTGAACTATCGGTGTAGCAAACTTCTTGTATCTTGGTTCTTTGGAGGAACTTGGATGAACTAAAAGTTTAATCTTGGATTCCATGTATGATCTTGGTTGTGTGTAAAAAAAAGAAAAGAAACGAAACTAAAAAGTTGCAAGATAGAAAGTAGGAATAGGTTTATGGTGATGGGTTTTATAGAAAAGATAGGTGGGTGGGATTGAAAAAAAATGAAAAAGGGGTTAGGGTTTTGTAGGAGTTGTCGACAAGGGGGTTTTGGTTAGGATGAATTGGAGGCTTTATATAAGCCTTAGATTCAGCCCATTAGTTTCCTTGTTGAAGATGTTTTCCTACTTGGTTTAGAATTCCTTCTTTCTCTTGAACTTCTTTTCCTACAATTCAAAAACAAATCAAATAAGGATTAAAATTAAAAATAAACTAATAAAGAAAACAAATAAAGATGTGTAATAGGATTCTTAAACTTGAATAAAAATCTATCCTAAAACTACTAATAATCGGAAAAATAAAAAAAAATCGGAAAAAGAAAAAAAAAGTAAAATAATTAAATAATTGAAGAAAAAATAAAAATAAAAAAAATAAAATATCAAAAGGGAGAGCATGCTCATGCATCTCCTAAATTGACCACTTCCTTGTTACGTTCCACATGGGCACCATTGTAGTGCTTCAATCTTTGTCCGTTAACTTTGAATTCATGGTTGTCAGAGATGGACTTGATTATCACAGCACCATGGGAGAATGGTTTGACGACTTCAAATGGTCCCGACCATCTTGATTTCAGCTTTCCCGGGAAAAGTTTTAGCCGAGAATTGAATAGGAGAACTAGTTGCCCTGGCGTGAATTGTCGTGGCAATAGTTTTTTGTCGTGCCATCGTTTTGTTTTCTCCTTGTAGATTCGTGCATTGTTATAGGCGAGTGCATGAAATTCTTCTATCTCATTGAGATCCATCAAACGCTTTTGTCCGGCACTTTCCCAATCCATATTCACAGTCTTGATTGCCCAGTACGTCTTGTGCTCGATTTCCACCGGTAGATGACATGTTTTACCATAGACAAGTCGGAAGGGGGACATACCTAAGGGTGTTTTGAATGCAGTGCGATATGCTCAAAGTGCGTCATCTAGTCTTAATGACCAATCATTCCTTGAGGGATTTACAGCTTTCTCGAGTATTCCCTTCAACTCCCGGTTGGAAATTTCTGCTTGCCCGTTGGTTTGTGGGTGATATGCCGTGGCGATCTTGTGTGATATGCCGAAGCGTTGCAACATCTTGGCAATTAGTCTGTTGTCAAAATGCTTGCCCCCGTCACTGATAATTGCTCTCGGTATCCCAAACCGTGTAAATATGTTTTTCTGCAGGAATCGTTACACGGTCTTGGAATCGTTGTTGGGAACTGCAGCTGCCTCTACCCATTTAGACACATAGTCGACGGCAAGTAAGATGTAGAGGTTGCCGAATGAAGATGGGAAAGGTTCCATAAAGTCGATCCCCCATACATCGAACAGTTCCACCTCGATGATGTTCTGGAGCGGCATCTCATGTTGTCTAGAGATATTTCCCGTCATCTGAAAATGATCACATTGCTTGTAAAAGTCTTGGGCATCTTTGTACAATGTTGGCCAATACAACCCGGATTGCAAAACTTTGGCCGCGGTACGAGTTCCTCCAAAATGTCCTCCATAGGGTGAAGAATGGCATTGCCGGAGTACATTCTGTTGCTCTTCTTCAGGGGCACATCGGCGTATAACCTGATTTGCACATTGTTTAAACAAAAGAGGCTCATCCCAAAAGTAATGCTTAGCATCATGGCGGAACCGCTTCTTCCTTTGGTGAGTAATGCCATAAGGAAAAATACCACAAACAAGGAAGTTAACTAAATCCGCGTACCAGGGTATTGTCGAGGCATGTGCTGCCGTTGTGACTGCTCCCAAAATTGCTGAGGCGTGCGCGTCAAAGGCTGCTGCGGCGTCGAGAGTTGTCGAGGCATGTGCATCCATGGTTGCCGAGGCATCAAGGGTTGCTGAGGCGTCGAGGGTTGCCGAAGCAACTAAAATTTGTTCATCCGGGAATGCATCGCATATCTCTAGATCCGCGTCCTCCTCCCTATTGCGTTCCAAACGTGATAAGTGATCGGCCACTTGATTTTCTGTTCCTTTCCTGTCCTTAATTTCAACATCAAATTCTTGTAAAAGTAATATCCAACGAATCAAATGAGGTTTAGCATCATTTTTAGCAAATAAGTATTTGATTGGCGAATGGTCCGTATGAACAATTACCTTTGTACCAATTAAATAGGATCGAAACTTGTCAAATGCGAAAACTACAGCTAGTAACTCTTTCTCCGTTGTTGTGTAATTCACTTGAGCACCATTAAGAGTTTTACTAGCGTAGTATATCACATGGAAGGTCTTACCTGTGCGTTGGCCTAGGACTGCTCCTACCGCGAAATCACTTGCATCACACATTAGCTCAAAAGGTAGCGTCCAATCTGGTGGAACGACAATGGGTGCCGAGGCAAGCTTTTTCTTTAGGTTTCGAATGCTTGGGTGCAAGAATCATCAAAATCGAAGACTTTATCCTGTTCAAGCAGATTACACAAGGGTTTAGTGATTTTAGAAAAATTATGAATGAATCTCCTGTAAAAACCTGCATATCCGAGAAAACTTCGAATTCCTTTAACCGAACTTGGTGGGGGTAATCTCTCGATCACGTCCACCTTGGCTTTGTCTACTTCAATTCCCTTGGATGAAATCTTGTGGCCGAGCACTATTCCTTCATCTACCATAAAATGGCATTTCTCCCAATTGATGACTAAATCCGTTTCTTCGCATCTTGCTAACACCCTCTCTAAATTGCCGAGACAGCCGTCGAAGTCATTACCAAAAACCAAAAAATCATCCATGAAGATCTCAAGGAAGTCTTTGACCATGTCTGAAAAGAGTGCCATATGCATCTTTGGAAGGTTGTCGGGGCGTTACACAATCCGAACGGCATCCTTCGAAAGGCATAAGTATCGTATGGGCATGTGAAAGTTGTCTTTTCTTGATCTTCTGGTGCTATGGAAATCTGATTGTAACCTGAATAACCATCAAGAAAACAATAAAAGGGTTTACCTGCAAGACGGTCAAGCATTTGATCAATAAAGGGTAATGGGAAATGATCTTTCCTAGTGGCTTTGTTTAGCTTTCGATAGTCCATACAAACCCTCCAACCGGTCACAGTCCTGATTGGGATAAGTTTGTTATTTTCATTGCTTACCACTGTTATACCTCCCTTTTTCGGTACACATTGTACCGGACTTACCCACGTACTATCAGAGATAGGGTATATAATGCCGACGTCAAGCCACTTGATGATTTCTTTCATTACAACCCCTTTCATGGCATGATTCAGTATCCTCTGGGCCTCAATTGAAGGTTTGTGATCATCTTCCAACAAGATCTTGTGCATGCACACCGCCGGGCTAATTCCCTACAAGTCGGCAATTGTCCACCCTATTGCCTTTTTGTGTAGCTTCAACATCTTGATCAGCTTCTTTTCTTGCTCAGGCTGTAACTTAGAAGAAATCATTACAGGCAAAGTATTATCGGTCCCTAAGTATACATATTTTAGTTGCTCTGGCAATTGTTTCAACTCAAGAATTGGTGGTTGTTCAATAGAGGGTTTTTCGAGCTTACCTTCCTTACCTGAGTAGTCCAGTGGTTCAAAGTATGTACCTGGTCGGTTGACTAGCCAATTTGCCTCTTCTGGTTGTTCCTCATCGACCGGTTCTTCATACTCCTCATGTTCCTCTTGGTCGGCAATGTAGTTGCCGAGGTAACTAAATTCCTCATCGAAGTTAAACTCTGCCGTGGCATGAAGTAGTTGGCATTCTTCTGGATCATCGGCATGCCTTAGTGTTTGGAACACATTTAGTTTAACTTGCTGGTCATTCACCCTCATTGTGAGTTCTCCCTTTTCAACATCAATCAAGGCTCTCCCTGTTGCTAGGAATGGTCTCTCGAGAATGATGGGTGCATGCTCATCTGCTTCACAATCCAAAACAATAAAGTCAGCGGGAAAAATAAATTTATCGACTTTTACCAGTATGTCTTCGATTTTTCCCTCTGGATGCACATAGGATCTGTCGGCTAGCTGCAACATGACTGTTGTAGGTCTTGCCTTCCCGATTCCTAGTTTTTGGAAAACCGATTTAGGCATCAAGTTTATGCTAGCCCCAAGGTCGCATAATGCTTTCCCGACATAGTGATTCCCAATGGAACAGGGTATTGTGAAACTTCCGGGATCCTTCAACTTAGGTGGCATACGATTGTGCAACATTGCCATGCATCCCTCTGTCGCGGCAACTGTTTCAAACTCTCATAGCCTTGTTCTCTTGGACACAATGTCTTTAAGAAACTTGGCATAGTTTGGCATTTGTTCAATTGCTTCCACCAATGGCAAGTTGATGTGGACTTGCTTTAGGATATCAAGAAACTTCTTGAATTGGTATTCTTGCTTTTGACGCTTCAACCTTTGTGGGAATGGTGGTGGAAGTCGGATATCTTCGATCCCTTCATTGGTTTGAAACCTGATTGACGACATTGCCGGGACATCTGGAGTTGCCGAGGCATTATCAACTGGGGTTGCCGAGGCATGCTTATCACAAGTTGCCGAGGCATGCTTATTGCCGGTTGTCGCGGCAATTCCTGGTTCAGTATCTGAGGCTTTGCCGCTAGGTTCGTCTTGATCTTTTTGTGGAGTTTTGTTTGACGAGCGGGTTTGAACCTCTCTAAGTTGTTGGCCACTTCTAGTGGTGATCGCCTTACATTGCTCATGTCCAGTTCCTCTCGTGACTTCAGTATCGCTAGGTAAACCTCCTTGTGGTCTAGTATTCAGATTTTGAGCAAACTGTCCGACTTGATTTTCCAATGATTTGATTGCCGCCTCTTGGTTTTGCAATCTCATCTCGGTCCTGTTAATAAAAGCATCAGTTCATTTTATGAAATTACTATTCTCAGCCATATAAGATTCAGTTTTCATCATAAAAGCATTTAGAGAATTTTCCAAAGAACTAGATGTTGTCGGTTGTTGCTGCGGCATCTGTTGCCGTGGCATATTCTGCTGGAATCCCGATGCTTGTGCATTCTGATTGTTCTGGTTTAGAGCATTGTTGGGATTACTCCATGAAAAATTCGGGTGCTTCTTCCAAGCTGGATTGTATGTATTGGGCATCATGTTGTTGCTCCGATTGTAATTCCCCACATAGAAGCTGGATTCTGGATTCTGCAGACATTCAGAAGAATTATGGTTATCACCACATAACTCACAAAAAGAATCCATTACCTTGACTTCATGTGTGTTGTTTGGTTTTTGTATGTTCTGGACCATCTTGGTTAAAGCGGCCAATTGTGCCGAAATTGAATATGATGATCCTAGTTCATGTATTGTGGCTGGCATCTAACTCCTCTTCTAGTAGATGGGAATTGATAATCATTCTTGGCCAGCCTGTTTAAAATTTGCATCGCTTCCTCTGGCGACTTATCTAAGAGTATGTCGTTTGCCGAGGCATCTAGCATCATCCTTGTTGGTGTATTCACGGCGTTGTAAAACATTGTTACTTGAGTCCACACCGGGAATCCGTGTAAAGGGCATTTGTGTAGAAGTTCTCTATATCGCTCCCAAGCCTCGTACATGGATTCATTATCTGCCTGCCGAAAAGAAGTAATGTCGTTACGAAGCTTATCAGTCAAATTTGTAGGATTAAATCTAGCAAGGAAATCACGACAAAGATCAGTCCAAGATGCTATGGATCCGGCAGGAATGCTATTCAACCATGCTTTCGCCCTATCCCTCAGTGAATAGGGGAATAATCTTAATTGTAATACATCGGGGGTGACTCCGTGTCTCTTGAACGAGTTGCAAATCTCGAGGAAAGATTTCAGATGTTGTCGTGCATCTTCAGTTGTTGAGCCGCCAAATTGACCTATTGTGTTGATCATATTAAACATTACTGGTTTCAACTCAAAATGGTCGGCTTCAATTTCAGGTGCGACAACTCCTTGGTTAAGTCCATCAAGATCTTCTTCAAGATAGTCTCGAATAGTTCTGTTTCGTGCAAGAATCAGTCATCCTCCTACTCGAACATCTTGATTCATATTGCCGTCTTGATTTGCCATTGCTTCTCTTATCCTTCGTCTAAATCTTTGTAAGGTTCGTTCGATTTCTGGATCAAAGGGATATTCTGGTGAAGTCAGTCTCGCCCTGGTCATATACCAATGCAAAACCAAAGTTTGTTAGCCCTTTGAATTTTAAACAAGAAAAATAAAAAGAAAGTGCAAGAAAGTAAAAACAAAGTCGCTATTGCAATTCCCCGGCAACGGCGCCAAAAACTTGTTGCACGTAATAAGTGCTACGCAAATGTGCAAGTATACACATCGCAAGTTATAGTATAAAAGATATCGTCTCCACAGGGATTGGTGCTACTTCAAGAATCTAGTCTCTTGCACTGTAAAAATAAAAACACAAATAAAAGATTATAGAAGTTTAACTAATCTAGAAAGCAAATAAGTAAAAGAAAAGATGAATTCAATTGAAAGAGATAGGCCAGGTTATCGTGAGTTGAGGTGTGATAGCCGATTGGATCGTCTTGATAAAAGAGTGCACGGGCAACTCAGTTGCCGTGGCAACTTGCACAACGGGGTTGCCTTGGCAACTAATCGATGGTTGCCTGGGCAACTACTTGGGCGTCTGGGCAGCAACTTCAAGGTTCGGCGGAGCGTTCTTCAATGGTTTCTTCTTATCCCTAAGTCGAAACTCTAGCTACTTGTGCATGCCTTGATGATACATCCCTGCGTGAATCAAGGGTGAACAACAACCAATCTTGCGCTCCTCTTAGTTGTTGAAATCCTTAACTTATTCCTAAGCCGGATTAATCTTCACCATCATTGGATTGAATAAAGATCATATTCATTCGTTTCTTGAATCTAACTCTCCCTATATTAGATAAATGGATGAAATCACGAGATCCTCTCCCAATTCACTCGCAAACAATAATAAGAACCAAGAATGAATAAACCTTGAAATAGAAAAGTGCAAACTCTTATTACCTAAACAAAAACCAATAGTTTCTCACAACCACAAAACACAATAACCATAGCCAAGTAGATTTAGTTCATGGCTAGGTTCCAAAGAAACACAAGATAAACAATCCCTAGCATGAACCCAATCGAACAAGGAAGAAAAGATGAAGCTTGTCGAAAATCCCTTGCCCTAGATGCTTGCCGAAAATTCCACTTGCTTCCTCTCTTGGACTTGTCGAATTTTGCCCTAATGTTCTCTCCCCAAGTTGTCGAAATCTCCTTGCTATTTATAGGGCTAGGCCAAAGTCCTTCTTTGAGGAGGAGTTTGAGTTGGAATTAAATTATCTTTAAAGAATATAATTCTTTATTATAATTTTATTCCTATTAGAATTTCTCTTATCTTCTTGGAATTTAATTCTTCTTTAATCTCTGCATGGCAATCAAATTCCTTTGGGCTTGGGCCTTGCTCCATGTCATCTTGGGCTTGTAAAGTCATTAATTTCGACATCCCTATTGTATTTTCTCTTTGTCGACAATTGCCATGGCAACTGGCTCGGCGTCTCCTTCATGCATTGCCCTGGCAACTAGCTCGGCGTATCCTTCATGCATTGTCCTGGCAACTAGCTCGGCATTGCTTTGGCAAGTGATCCTGCACATACACACACAAAGCACACCAAAGCAGCATCTTTTCCACAAAAACTACCAAGTTATGTAATCAAGCTCAACGATGGAAGGAAATATGGATTAATACATGAATGGCTAACTATTCAACTAATATGAGCTTAAGTCTAACAATAATATGAGTAAAAAGGGTAAGAAAATTAGTACTTTTGAACACTTATCAGTACTCTTATATTTGAAGTTCAAAGACATAATAAAATGGTATGTACATATGCATGCCTTTTTTCTTTTATAAATTTATGTATATGTGTATGAGAGAGCAAAAAACTACCCTATAACAATGAATGAAATGTATAAAGAATCAAAGAATGCAAAGAATGCAAAATGTTTCTTTTTTAATAACAAAATGAAATTTTTATTCTGACAAAAACAATTACATGTCGTTACAAAATATTCCAACTACTTTCAGGCTTAAGCCGTAGGGTTTTTCTGTGTACTGTTCAAAAGGAAACACCAAAAGGTGGGGAATCAAACTACCATCTTCAATAGATATAAGAAATTCAAGCATAGGGACCATCTCATTATAGCCTTCTTGGTGTGATGCAAACTTGCCCCAATTCTTTTGTTTCCCACTGCTGGATTAAATCTTGGGTTAAAACCCCATTATTAATCAACGTCTTGACCTCTTCCAACAACGGTCGACACTTCCTAGTAGGGTGTCCCGATACCCCTATATAGAAATCGCAGGTGCTATTCGGGTCAAAACTGTGGGGAGATGGATCAGGTATATTCTTTACCGGTCTGGGAGCAAGATAACGACCTTTGACCAAATAAGGCCAAATGTTTGCAATGGATACTCCAAATACCTCTAAGTTTGCACTTGTTCGAGGAATTTTCCTTGATAGCTTAGAGGAATCGACATTTCTTCTTCTTTTATGATTACGAGAACTTTGGAAGTGGCACTCATTTATCTCTCTTTCTTCTCCCACTTCTTCGGTTTGGTACTTAGACTTAGATTCCAATTTTCCTTCTTGGATTGCATAGTCTATTTTTTCCCCTATCTTCATGAAATCTTTGAACCTGCTTCTTAATCTCTCTAGCATTTTATCAAAGAAGTAGATGGGAAGAGTCACGTGGAATAGGGGAGTCATTTCTTCTTCGGTTATAGGAGGCTGAACCTGGGCTGCCAAATTTCTCCATCTCAAGGCATATTCCTTGAAGCTTGCATTTGGTCTCATCTTTGTGCCTTGAAGAAATTGTCGAGTCGGTGCTAAATCCAAGGCATATATATATTACCGCAAAAAGGCACTAGCTAAATCACTCTAAGATCGAATCTACTCTCTACTCAACCGATTATACCATACTTTTGTTGGTCCCGTCAGGCTGTCGTGGATGTAGTGGATCAACAAATTTTTAATCTTTATGTATCCTTCCATTTTTTCTGCAAAACATAGTCAGGTGAACCCTCAGGCAACTGGTGTCATCATATTGCATAAATCTGAGAGCCTTGAAATCTGGAGGGATGACCAAATCAGGGACTAGGCAAAGCTCCATTGTATTGAAAACATCCATTTTTTTCTTTCGTCTTGAGCTCTTTCTCAAATCTATCTTCTAGTTGCTCTAGTATTTGTTCTATCATTTCTCTCAACTGGTCCCCGAATACTGCCACCGAGCTCGTAAATTTTAATTATTTAATTAATTAATGTGTTAAATGCATCATAAATGTCTAAAATGTAAAAAGCAAATAGTAAGCATAAACTATCACAATGAATGCAAATGAGGTGTTGATTCGCCAATAGTCCTTTAGGAGGAATTCTATAAAGATTAGATGTTTGTATACAAAGTTTGACAATATTCTACAGGCCTTTATTGCATACTCGATGCCCTACTTCTGTCTCATCTTTATTTACTTCATGCTTCGATTATTCCCAACCGTAGCATTATCAATCTCTGTATATTATAGAACATCTTTTCTTTTATAAAAATACCCGAATATGAAATATTTTTGAATCAACGAAATGTAACCATGAATGCCAGAAGATATTAGTCGCAAAGTGATCATCGTAGAAAGACTTTCATTAAACAAAAAGGCTCGTTACATTAGATATTTCCTTTCCAACCTTTACAGATACTGATGAGCCCTAACCCCTAACTTTTTGATTTCTTCCAACAAGCGGGTCAGTTTTCCTTCATGATCCAATGCAGAATCCATATTCTGACTTAATGGCATTGCTTCGTCAGCCAAATCTGCCACTTGCTGAACCACTTTGTGTGTTTGAGTAACAACCATCTTCATGTCATTGTCCATCTCTTGTATTTCTTGCTTAGTCTTTCGTAATTGAAGAGTTACCTTTTTAGCACTTTTATAGCCAGCCAGCCTGTATGCTTCGACACGAATCTCAATCATACGCAAGGAAGTCTTGAGCTCTTTTGTTTGTTCTTTGAGTGCTTCATTCTCCAACTAAAATTTGTTGGATATGGTATCACTCTGTTGTAGACTTCTTTTCAAAATCTCGTTCATAGCTAAGCTATCTTGTGACTCTTTCTGAAGGGTATTATATTGACTCTTGGCTTCTTCCAAATTTTGTGACAATAATCGAGCTCTATTTCTACTGGTCCTAGTTCTCTGCTTCCACTGTCCCAAGTCATTCTTCGGCTGAATAATACTATTTATTCCACTCTTCTGAAGTGTTACCCATACCCGCGTTTCTAAGCACACAATAGAGTTTATGATGATCATCTTGTAAACTTTTCAATTTCTCGCTCAAAACACCATTCTCATGTCTAAGTTGGTTATACTCGAATGAATGCCCCTTCTTTAGGATGCCCTCATCTTTGACCTCTAAATTTAACTTGCTGGAGTGACCCGCTTTTGTGTTATCTAAGCCTTCCCTTGGACATTGACTTCTTTCCAACTTTGCCCTCAAGTGATTTTGTCTCAATGTAGAATCTAGGATTCCCGTCTTTGAAACTCAATATAATTGTCTCAATAAGGTCATAAACTTTGTTCTTCACCGCCTTACAATTTTCGGTGTCGTGACCCGATCTTCCTATGTGGTAACTACATCTAGCACGGCTATTGTAACCTTTCGAGTAAAATGGTTCTTTCGGAACAAACTGAATCGGGGTGGCAAGGTTTCTCTCAATAAGCATCGGGAGTAGCTCGGTGTACCTCACAGGAATCGGGATGTGCTTCTTTACATCACTTGCTTTTTGGGTTTTTTCTGGGCCTACTTATGTTCTCTGAAAGCTTGACTTAGATGTATTTCCCACTGGTTTGTTGATAGGAATCACAAAAAGGTTCAACTTGTTGTATTTATCGACATCATCTTGTTTAGGCGTGATATTATGACCATTGACGTCTTCATTCTGACTCTTGATTGTCTCTCCTTCTGGTTCTACAGATCTCTTGCCTTTGTCCATAGCGGTCATCATATTTATCATCTCGACCATTTGTTTCTTCAAATCTTGCACTTCATTTCACTCGTCTTCAACACGAGCATTAGTTACCTTGTCTGATTTAAGCTCTTTAGATGATTGGCCCTCTCTATTTTTTTGACCATGCTCGAAATTTGCTCGGTTTATCTGAATACGGGACCTCTTGTCCATTATGACCGCCTTCTATAGTGATGAATACTTGCGTAATAAATACCTTCATTTTATGCCATAAGGATGCAATGCAAAACAAATGTAAAGAAAAAAACAAACATAAAAATTGTGTCAGTATGATGAAATAATCGTCTAAATAAAATTAAATAAATTAAATAACAAATGATAAATAAGACGATAAATTAAAGCCATTAAATCAAACAAAAAATGAATAAATCTAACAAAGCCTAAACAGGGTTACTGCTAAACGGACAGAGTAGTGGCACGGCTCTAACATGTGGGCTCTATGTCTCACTATATGCGGTTAAATTCTAAAGAAAAATGGTACTCGAACTATCGCTAGGACATCGATTCAAGGGAATACGACCCTTATACCATACAGGGGTGAAGACCCCACGAAATATAAGGACTGGATTCCGAAAGCGAATTACAATACTATACGAGGTGAAAACCCCACGAAGCGAAGTAACCATTCCCACTTACTGGTTCTAAAACTAATGCATGATGACAATTATATCAAATAAGGTTAAGGATTAAAAATTAAATTAAATCGAATTTAGATTTTTCTTAACAATTACGATACGAACTCGACTAAGGCTTGACTCTTTATTTTTGTTTTTGAAAACAAAAACAATGTCCCCGGCGGAGTCGCCATGCTGTAGCGACTAAAAACCGAAGGTTTCCCACCTTTGTTGAAAAATTTAATTTCAAGGGGATTTTTGAAAAGTTCGTATTTTAAAATAAAATTCGAGAGTCGCCACCGGTCACTTGGATAAGGTAGTCCAGACATCGAAAAACAAACCAGAGATTAAAAATGAGTTCGGGAGTCGGTTACGAGTGGGGAAGGATTAGCACCCCCACAACGCCCAAAAATTGGTACCTAAGGGTTCGTATTGTAAATGCCAAGAAAATTTAAAATTCGGTTTAATTTAATATCTAATCCCTAAAAATGCAAGAATGCATGAGCGTATGAATAATCTATCCCGCAACCCACGATGCCAAAGGAGATAATGCCCAAAGACTCGGGATGACACTCCCACTAGGATATCGAGGCCTCGAGTACTAAACTAGACTATTGCGATTAATAAACGTGACAATTAATTATGCATGAACAAACACGAATGCTACATAAACATAGGCACGAATAAATAAAATAAAGTAACTATATATATACATACATACAAGGATATAATAATAATAAATCTAACAGTAGCATATATTACATATATTTAACATATAAAATAGGGTAACATATACAAAAACAGTATGAAAGAATACATATTATATATAATACATTATATAAACTACACTTATAACACACATGATAATGTAAAAAAATTTACGTAATTAAAAGCATATATATATATATATAATAAGAACCATCTTATAAATTATAATATTAATATATTATATTTAATAAAGAAGAAACTAATATATATTTATATAAAAAGGAGGTAATTAATATATACCATATAATAAAACAAGGATACGAAAACATTTATATATGTATATACGATAAAGTAAATATATGGTAAAGTATAGATATGTAAAGATGCAATTATGTCAAGAAAGTCATGCCAATGAATATAAACACATACCATATAAAAAGAAATCAAAGCAACTAATATGAACATACTATATGTAAAAAACTTAACATAGTAATAAGGATAAATGCTAACAACAATAATAAGATTTACCAACTATAAACGTAACAGACATGGAACTTAACCAAAATAATAAAATATAAAGGCATAAAGATAAAAGAGGTACATAAATATAACATAATTAATATAGTACATATATACATGAGCTAAGGGACGTAACATAGGTATATGTATATACATACATATAAAATACATTTATAACGTAGTAAAATATACCATATATATATATGAAACGTAGTATATATACATGGCAAAGAAACATGCCATATAAAACTTAATCCATGTAAGTAAATAAAGAAATTAGTAAATTCATATCATATAAATTTAAAACTAAACAATTAACTAAAACAAGAAACGGTGACAGAAATTAAAAGGATTAATAATAAAGAGGGATGAAATGGGTAATTAATCCACTGATTTCGGGCTTACATTGAAAAAGGTCCTGAGATTGAAAATCGTTTAGAAGTTTCAGGGACCAAGAGCCGAATTTAGAAAGGCGAAAGGACTGCAATGGTGATTATTTTGGGCGGAGCGATTAATAAGGGTATTATCCCATTTTAATTTTAAACTCGAGTATATAACAAACTTATCAATCTAAAAAATAATTTTTTCCTCTTTTTTTAAACCATTTCCAATAAAGTTGTTTCCTCTGAAAATCCATCCAAACCGGGATAAATATCTGGGTATGAACCCAGAAACCGTCGTGGCTTGGTCGTGCCGGCCGCCATGAGCTGTCACCGGCCACTGTTCGCCGGTGACCTTAAAAACTCCAAAAAATCCTTTTTCTTTTTTTTTAAAAACACG
Source organism: Hibiscus mutabilis (assembly GCA_019671005.1). Taxonomy (NCBI): domain Eukaryota; kingdom Viridiplantae; phylum Streptophyta; class Magnoliopsida; order Malvales; family Malvaceae; genus Hibiscus; species Hibiscus mutabilis. The sequence goes on along the minus strand of CM033711.1, from coordinate 28,984,672 downwards.
AATCACCTTTTTGTTTTCGAAATCAAAATCTCATTCCCCTTTTTACTTTTAAAAGCCGAGTCTTTCGAAGAGATAAGAAAGAAAATGGACTGTTGTTGTTCATCGGCGCACCACCTTCGGCCATAGGAGGCGACGACAACCCGAAAAAGGATAAATGTATAACCTTCCCTTCCTCTTTTATCCTTCTGTTTCTAGTTTAAGACATGCATGCAAGAGTAAAAAAAAAAATACCTTTAAACTTTGTTTTTTTTATTTGATTCTAATAATCTGAATACATCTGTTTCTTTACATCATATATATTTGATTTCTTTGTTTACAATCATAAAATAAATGCATCTACTATGGCTGACTTGTTTCTGACATTCCCTTAATTTTTTTATTATTTTTGCAGATTGAGAGAGATTTGGTGGTTGTAAGGCGGCAGCGGGTTTTCTGGCAGCGAGGAGAGCCGTTGATGATGACACGCGGCAGTCATCATTGAAGAGTCTACGTGTGGGCTTCACGCACGCGTGGAAGGCGATGGGTCCCGAGCGTGCATCTCATGCGACAGTCGAGGGGTTTCTTCGAGTTGATCGTGGCCGTTGGATTTTTCTCAATCTAAGGGTCCAAATTAGGCGGCTGAAATAAAAAAAAGGGCATTAGATTATCTTTTTAGGGTTTTTGAAATTGAGCTGGGCCTAAAATGGACCACTTGTATTATTCATTATGTAATGGACTGAACTTTAAATTAATTGGGTTTCATTATTATTACTTTTGATCTATTTTTCTGTATTTTCATTTTCAACCCAATAATAATAATAATAATAATAATAATAATAATAAACATATACACATATATGTAAGTAATACACGCAATATACATACTCTTATAAATACATTCGAATATTAATACATTCATGCAAGCAACACATACCTTTAATAAACATACAATTATGCATTACACATAATACATATAAACATACCATATATATATTTATACCACATACATATAGCATATATATTTAATAGGGGATGGGATCCAGTTACATGGTGTAAAATTCATTTAGTTTTACACTAATCCATGGCCGTTGGATGAGTAAAATGGATGGATGAGATTAAAAGTAAAAAATGTGAAGATTATCACTTAGAAAAAAAAGGAAACAATCTTAGCCATTAATTACCATCATCCAACGGTCCAAAAAAAGTATAAAAGTAATTGAGTTTTACACCATGTAAGTGGATCCTAACTCATTTAATAGTATTAAACATCTATATACATGGTCAGACAAAAATGAGTGATTGCACCGACCAAATGTGCTTGCTCGATCTGTTAGATAAATATAACTATCATCTTATTAAGTAAATCTAATTTCATATAATTAACAAAAACACTAATAAAAAGATACCAACTAATTGGTTTAATGGCCAAGGATACACATATTATCTTATTTTTATAGGTTTAAATTCTGACATTAACAAAAATATAATACCTTTCTATTTAATAAAAAAAATTAATAAAAAATTAAATTATTTATATATCCGGGTCAGATCATTGTTATTTTTAGTGAAGTTTACGTTTGGAATTTTAAATTGGTTTGGCCATAAATCAATTGTACTTAAGTTTGGATTGCTTGATCCATTTTTTCCGTTTTATTTGTGTTTGGACCACTTGACCCATTATATTTTTGACAAATTTTAATACTAATCCTACATAGAGGGAATGAAAAGGGGAAAGTCTAAAAGAAAGAATGAGATGTTCTTAGCGGGTCTAAAACTCATAATTTAGAAAAATGTGAAGGAACAAAAATGAGCAGTTTGACCAACTGGGCAAATTTACCTACTTTAGCCCATTATATATTATATTTCGGAGTACTATCAATTTTTATTAATTTTTAGGGGTTTAACATCAATATACATTAATTTTAAAAGTACTATAAGGTAGTTAATAAATCTGGGACCGTACACAAATATATTATTTCTTTAAATGTAATATAAAGAAATTAAATTAATATTTATAAAATTTAACGTATTGACAAAGACTCAATTTAAAATGTCAACATTCAATATTTTTAAAATTTTATTGCACTTTTTTCGTTATTTATTTATTTTTTAAAGTATTTATTAAATCAAGTTTAATGATTAATCATCTGTATTTTGTTGGTCTATATAGGGGTAGACATTGGCCACAAGTTTAAAAGTTGTTTCATGTCCAAGACGAGTAATGACATAACTTGACGAAAGAGTTTGGGGACAACATAAAATTTTCAAAAAATTGAAGGGTTTAATTTAGATTTTTTTAAATAATTTGGGATCTAACTAAAATTTTTAATAATTTCGAAAGGCTTAATGGGAATTTTTTTAAAAAAATTGAGAAGAAATTTGATTAAAAATATTTAATTTTTTAATATTAATAAGAGTTTTTAAAAAAAATTTACGGCCCAAATTAAAACTCTTTAAAACTTTAAGAAACTGAATTTTATTTTTTTTTATTTTTTGCAGAATTCATGATCTTACTGTATCTTTTGTCTTTTGCCGAAGATCAAATTCTCGATCACCGATTAAAGTGTGAGAGACTTTCACCATCTTATCTTAGTTTGATGATTAAATACTAATAACAAAATTGAAAACACCAAGCGAATCATAACCTTGAACCAACTCCAAATCGCCTAGTAGTTGGATCGATTAGACCTAATGATTAAACAAAATATATTGAAATAATTAAGTGTTGATAATTTTAAAACTGAAATAAGAATACGATAAAATTTTATTTCTACATCGATCAATAAAGGTAAACACATTAATAATATTTAGAGCAAATAGTTAAAATTTTAGTTGACACTTCCTTTTCTCCTAAGTTGTGAGTTCGAAACACATTAAGAGCATTTGAGCAAACATTTGTGGAGTGACCGCGAGTTTTGGTATGTTGAGGGATATATCACTATTGCTGAATCCGATGTCTATATTGCATTTGTGGGTAAAAGAGTAATTACAATACATGAAGGTTCACACTCTTATTTTTTTAACAGTCTAAACGTAATTACAATATAGTATATGTTCATACAAATTCTTAACCTTTAGACAATTCACATACACATTATATACAAAACGAATTAAATTTGAGTCTTCTAGGATGAATATCATTATCTTTTTCACTGAGATCTCTCATTGAGTTCACTTATTAAAATAAAATCATTTAAAATATAAACTAAATAATTATATATAAAGATATCATTCATGCAAAATGTGGTTTGAAATATGAAATTAACTAAAAGTACATTAAATCACTTAATAAATAAATTAAATGCTTTGGAATTGGAAGGTTTTCTTTACACATGTTTGCTGAAGATTACAAACTTGCTAATGGTATAACAAAGTTAGAAAAATTCCGAATTGGATTTTCAGATTTTTCTTAATCCATCAAATATGATATTATCTTTATTCCACAATGATTGTAAAAATAAGGGATAATTACTTTATCAAGCCCTTAAAGTTTTTTTTCTGAATAATACAAGCCCTTAAGGTTTTTTCCTGAATAATACAAGCCCTTAAAGTTGTTTCTTCTCTCTCTATATATATAATGTACACTTGTCATGTAAAACATTTCTATTGTCGGGGACCAGAATTAAAACATTTCTATATATATAATGTACACTTGTCATGTAAAACAATTTTGGTATGATGTAATGAAATTGACATATATAAAAATTGTTTTTATGATATAGATGGATTATATAGAGAATCAAATCGTGGTATATTATATAGATGGATTTATATATGGATGAGTCTACTACGTGCGTCGAACACCGCTGAACACCACTAACGATAAATACCGTTGAACACTATTAAATTAATTAATAAAGATTAAAAATTCTAAAGACTCAACATACAATTAATAATCATTTAAAATAAAATTTCAATTAAATTATTTTTCATATATATTTTATTTTTTAATCTTTATTTTCAAATAATTGAATCAAATATTAACCCTTAAATTAAAAAACCCTAAATCTTTTTCTTTTCTATTCCAGCCGCTATCAACTCTCATTTGCTGCTACATGAAATTCTACAATTACAGTGGCAATCATTCTACTTTGTTCTATTTTTGAATCATGAATGGTGAATTGTGTAGGATACAATGCCTACTGCCGTCTCAATTAAATTAATTTTTGAATCGCATATATGTCAATTTATATTCCGATCTTCACTCTCCTCGCAACCGACCACCAAACAACTTGGAACAAAGGATTTAAAAGAAAATACCCACAGTTTATTGAAGCGGATATATATTAGGGTTCTAATTATTTAGGATGTTGAATATAGATGTCTGCAACTTGGGACAATGAATTAGGGTTCTAATTATTTAAAAGAAAAAGATTTAGGATTTTCTAATTTAGGGGTTGATATTTGAATTAATTATTTAAAAATAAAGATTAAAAATAGAATATATATAAAATTTAATTAAAATTTTATTTAAATAATTATTAATTGTATATTGAGTCCTTAAAATTTTTAATCTTTATTAATTAATTTAATAGTGTTCAACAGTGTTCATCGTTAGTGGTATTCAGCAGTGTCCGACCAACATTGTAGAATTTTCCTTTATATATTCAATTATTTGTTAGAGCTAACGCGCCATATGATTTTGAAATGGATATACGAATCTAGATTAAAATATTTATATTCATATCGTGCTTGCTATCACTACAAAAAAATACATTTTTAGTGATATTAAAAATGTCATTAAAAGTATTAAGTTTAAAATTTTATAAAGATTTTTTTTTGAGTCGTGCTAAACATTACAAATAATTTCGTTGTTATTATATTAGTGATAATTTTTATTAAATTTCGTCACAATTATTTTGACACAAAAAGTTAATAACAGTGACTAAAATATAGACACCTATATTATTTTTATTTGTGACAAACGTTTTATCACAAAACATTTAAATAGTGTTTAAAAATTATTGTCACTACTACTAATAAAAAATTAATTATAATAATTATATTTTAGTTTAGTTGTAGTTATCTTATTTAGAATTTAAATTTATCCTTTCAACTTGCATAGCTAACGTGACCCTTCATATGTCAATATTCAATAAATTATAATAACGCATGGCTACAAAGAAGCGGACATGTGACTTTTAAGAGGAGAGTGTAATATCTATCCACTAAATTAAACAAGAAATTTATTATATTTTTTGAAAAATAATATTTAAGTTAAATTGTTATTGAAATTAATTTCAATAATTTATGAAAGTATATAAACTATTACTATAACACTAATTATTATAAGTAATAATTTAATTAATATTTATGATTTCACTCATCCAAGATACAATTTTTGGAAAATATATATAAATAAATAAGTTGATTTTAAAATATAAACATATAAATATTAAGAACTAAACTTAAAACATTAAATAACATATCATAATATGTATTATTTATAATTACTCATACAAATATTAAAAAAAGAAAATCAATTTGAGCAAAAGTTAATGACCGGTTGGTCAGAGCTGTTCACCTGCTCCATCCCCTCCCTTAGGTCCCGGGTTTGAACATGTATTATCGAAGGGAATATTTTGATCAAAAAATAGAAGGGAATAAATCATCTTATACATCTGCAATCAATTCTTAGATTAATAAACCCTAGTTAACTAAATAACATTCTTTAATTGAATTACACATCCTCAAATTATAACTTTTGTTATAATATTGTCCTTTAACCTTTTAATGTTCTAATTTCATCCTAAAACATGACTTCTAGTTTAAATTGGTCTTCTAAATTTTTAAATGTTCCAGTTTCATCCTCAAACTATTAACTCTCATTCTAAATTAGTCTTCAAACTTTTGAATATTTAATTTTCATTCGCAAATTATCATTTATGTCACATAAATGTTTACATGACAATTAACAATTTTTATAACGGGTTTTTTAACCTAAGATATAATTAGAATATATTGATCATTTGAGGATAAAATTAAAAATATCAAAAATTTTAGGGTTGATAGAATTTTGGATCATAGTTTGAGAATGAGATTAAAACATTAAAAAAATTGATGACAAATTTAAAATGAGAATTATAAATTGAGTATGTACGATGCAATTAACTCTCTATAAATAACATCCTCAAAAAGCCCATATCCACACACACACAAAAAAAAAAACTCAGTGAAGAAATATAACAATAACTGCAACAGATTCGTTATGGGTTTGGAATCGATAAACCTACCCGTCATCGAATTTTCTGATGAAAATCTAAAGCCTGGATCAAGCGCTTGGGCATCAGCATGCGTCGAAGTCCGGCGAGCTCTCGAAGAATACGGTTGCTTCGAAGCGAAATTCGAGAAAATGCCTCGCCGGATTCACGATGCAGCTTTCGCGGGAGCCGAAGAGTTGTTCTGTCTCCCAACCGAGGTAAAAATGCGAAATACCAGCAACAAACCTTACTTCGAATACTTCGGACAATACAAAACTCTCCCACTCTACGAATCCATGGCGATCGACCACCCGACATCTGTCGATGCAGCTACAAGTTTCACCAACCTCATGTGGCCTACCGGAAACGATCGATTCCGGTACAATTTTCCGAACATAATCACTCACCGAATCTCATTACATGTTTACCGGAATTTTAACTTTGGGTTTTCATTTGAATGTTAGTGAAAGTGCTCAAAGCTATTCGGAGCTGGTGACGGAACTCGACCGGACTGTGGCGAGAATGTTGTTCGAAAGCTATGGTGTCGGATATTACTATGGTTATTACAGCAAAAACACAAACTATCTTCTTCGATACTTCAAATATAATGAGCCTGAGATGGAGGAGAGTAATGAAGGTCTATTGCCTCATGCAGACAAAACTTTCTTCTCTATTATTCATCAAGGTAAAGTGAGTGGTTTGCAGGTGAAAGTGAAGGATGATCAGTGGATTGATGTTCCGCCATCGCCCACTTCTTTTGTGTTCTTGGCTGGGGAAGCTTTGATGGTCAGTTTTCCATTCTCATCTTTGAAGTTTTCTTCTTGGATTTAATGTAACCATAGAGTAATGGCTTAATGGTAAAAAATTCTCAAATTAAACAATTTTTTTAGGTGTTTAAATATTTTTTGGTCACAAAAAACTGTTGGACAATTAGAGTGCGACATGTAGTGGGTTTTAATTTATAATTTATTTTAATTTTTAAAAACAAAGTCCTTATTTAAAAAACCCCCAAAATTAAGATTTTTTTTTAAAAAAAACTCTAATTCCCGAAAAACTCTAATCTAAATCCACAAATCTCAAAATTTATCCATTGTCGTCGTTGATGGACCAACCACCACTGTCCACCATTTCCGTTGTCAAACCACCACTACCTAATACCTTATTTTTTTCGTCACCGAAAATCGATGAATGACATGTCAATAGAATGTCGAATCTCAATAACTTCCAATGAAACGATGAACGACGTTGTTTAGAGGAAGAGATTTTATTGAGGTGGCTTGACAATCAACAGTAGAGGGATTTTGGGTTTATGGTTTATTTAGGGTTTTTGTGAGAAATTAGAGAATTTTGATTTTGTTTGAAAATTTAAGAATTTTTTAAAAAAAAATTAAAATCAAAGTCATGTGTTAAGAAATGATTGGATTGATCACGCACCTAAAATGTCAACATGATGCTACATTAGACACCTAAGATGCTAACAAAATAAACATTAAACACATATTTTGACTTAAAATTTTAAACACCTAAAAATAGTATAGTTTAAACATTTTTTTCGATTAAGCCCATAGAAATTGACAACGTTGAATGATGTTGGGTTGATCAGGCATGGAGCAATGATAGAATACCATCATGTTACCACCAAGTGATATTGAAGGAGAAAGGAACAAGATACTCATTGGGCACATTCTCATTCATCACTAGGACCGTACACATACTCGAGGAGCTAGTGGACGAGACTCACCGCATCAAGTACAAGCCATTCGACCACTTCGAATTCCTTCATTTTGTGAAACTGAATCTGGGAACCAACTCAAACCCTTGTCTTATCAAAGCCTTTTCTAGTCTTTGAGACTAAATTTTCTGTTTCTCTATGGTTGAAAAGATTGTGGATTGTGCTTTGTTTTTGTGTTTTTACATTGTTCTTCAATAAAAACAAGGGTGTTACCATGTACTATATCATTTATAATGTTGAAAAATTTGAGTCGAAACATTGAGACACTTTTGTGTCGATTGATTCTTTGTGTGAGGTGTAGCCATATCATTGTTTTGCTCACGTATTTAGGAAGACAAATGGAATTACCAATGCTTTAGTTAAGGAAGGTGTGGATTGGGTGTCTTTGTTTAGGGATGGTTGTTAGTTTGGTTTTGTTATTGGGGTAGTGCACTTAGCGTTGCTTCAGTGATGAGATGTGTTTAATGCTGCTCGTTTGCAAATTGCAATACATGGCGCACATTTTGGCAAGGGTAAACTACTGAAATGGTTATTTATGTTTACTAAGTGTACATTTTTTCTCACCGATTTTAAAAAATGAACGTTATGGTCGCTTATGTTTTCGTTGTGTAAACTTATGGTTACTAGAACGTTTTTTGCCATTAAACGTTACCAGGAAGTTGATATGGCATGGTTAAAAATAGGGTAAACTACTAAAATGGTCACTTATATTTAGTAAGTGTATACTTTTGGTCAGCGATTTCAAAAAATGAATGTTGTAGTCAATTTCGTTTTCGTTGTATAAAGTTATGGTCACTCAAATGTTTCTTATCGTTAAGCGTTAACCCTATCTTCATAAGCCACATATAACCATTGTATCGGCCCGAAATCATTAAGAAAGCACTATTAAAGACTCGAACCCCTTCTTTAGGAGCCACATCTACTGCCATAGTGCTCTGGTCATATTCTCCGAGAAACGCGGGTCCTAAACAAACCCTTTTATCGTATTCATCTTCTTCGTTAGGTTGAATCTACCCAAGCGAACCAAAGTTCTTGCTCCATCATATAGCCACTGTATTTTAGTCACCATTCGCGTCAATATTGGTGCTGAATCAAAGCTCAACACCCACATCAATATTGGGTTGAATCAAGTGACGATTTAAGGAGTTGCTAGTCGAATCATGGGTGATGGCCTTACGTCAATGAGCCAAGGCATGCAATAGTAGCATATGTGAGATGGCTCAGCAGTGGGCACGGTGATAATCGTTGGGTGTGAGAGGGCTCTGGTCTTGTGGTGCAAGTGCACAAAGTGGTGAGGTGTTTAATAGTGTGGTGTGTGGAGGCCTCGAGTTTAGCGTGAGTATGAATGGTGGTTTGTGAATGGTAAACTTTAAACTTGTTTAAGGGTTGTGAGGCTCGGGTAGAGGGGTTCTCAGTTTAGTGCAACAGGTGGTGCATCGAGCTGGGCGATACTCGCACTGGGCGTATCCGTACGGGACAGAGCATACTGGTACTGAAATAGGTCACTGAAAAATTTTAAAACGGGGTGTACCGATACTCGAAGGTACTGTACCGGTACTGAGTTGACTCAACATCAGCATGAGAGTAGTACCAATACTGAAAGAGCTTATTGTAATTTTAAAAGCAAAATCGTACTGATACTCAAAGGCCAAAATGGCTTTTTGAGTACTTTTAAACTTGTAAAAACATTTTGAAACCATTCCAAATGACTTAGATAGATTTTGATCATTAAATTATGTCATTTGAACAATTTGTTCTTGTCAACTTAGTATTTGTGAGTTATTTCAATACTTTAAAATTTTATTTAAATTTTTTTAATATTAAAACCTTTGTTATATCAAAATCAATATACATTAATTCAACACACTACAACACACATAGTGACTGAAATACAGTTGTTATACGATGCCGTAAGAGCTTTGGTTCGTTTGGCTAGATTCAACCCAACGTAGAAGATGAATACGATAAAAAAGGTCTGTTTAAGACCAACGTTTCTCAGAGAAGGCGACTAAAGCACTATGACAACAGACGTGTCTCATGAAGACAAGGTTCAAAGCTTTAAGATTGTTTCCTTGGCGATTCTAGACTGATACGGTGGTTACACATGGCTCATGAAGATAGGGTTAATGTTTAACGACAAGAAACGTTCGAGTGACCATAAGTTTACACAACGAAAACGTAAGTGACCATAACGTTCATTTTTTGAAATTGGTGACCGAAAGTATACACTTACCAAACGTAAGTGACCATTTTAGTGTTTACCCTATTTTACCTATGTCGTATTAGCTTCCCGCTAATATTTAACGACAAGAAACATTTGAATGATCATAAATTTACACAATGAAAAGCAAGTGACCATAAGGTTCATTTTTTGAAAATGCTAACCAAAAGTGTACACTTACTAAATGTAAGCAACCATTTCAGTAGTTTACCCTTTTGACAATTGTGCTTGGAGCCGCAGTCATGCACTATTGTGCCGTTGGCTCATGCGTTAGGCATTTTTTTGTTCGATTGTTTCATTTTTCCTTGGTGTTTTATTTCGGACAAAAGTACGATGTTATATTTTGTGTCCAAATACTAAAAAATTAAATTCTAAACTCTAACTTTAAATTTAAAATTTTAAACTCTAAATCTTACACCCTAAAAAATACACCATACACCCAATACTATAAACCTTAATTCTAAGCCCTACCCTTAAATCTTAACTCTACACTCTAAACTTAATTTTTTTTAATGGTGGGGCATAAGTAGGGTCACCAAAAAGGAACGAACTATTTCTACTCGTTTTGTTTCCTAATATTATCGTGCTTATACTATTTTCCTTCAATTTAAGTTAGAGATGTTTTTAATGAAGCATACAATAGTATATTTTGTATGATATTTTTGATATAAAAATCATACTTTGCTAATAAAAATGAAAAAAAATACTTTTATATGTAATACTTTTTATAAGTTTTCAGTTTTGATCTTTAAGAATTCTATTTATAAAAATAAAATAAGGGTAAAGTACACAAATGGTAACTGAACTTTGTTTAATAATTCAAATCGGTAACCAAACTTTTAAAAATTACAGAATGACAATCAAACATTATGTTTTGTTACAAAACAGTCGCTCGCCCATTAACATACATTAAGTGGGTAACGTTGGAATTACGAAAATTTGAATAATAGCACATTTAGTCCTCTATATTTATAGATTCAATCAATTTAGGGGGGATTTTGGGGGTGTGGGTCATTGCCAACTTTTTTCAATGGTAATAGAATAGTTTTTTAGAAAAAAATGAAAAATAGTTATATAATCTCTTCAATACATTTAAAATTTTATTAGGGCCCCTCAAAAATTTTAATTTCATTATGGCCCCCTTATAAATTTCTAGTTCTGCCCCTGGGTCCTCAACAAGTTTGCTCATCTTTTCATTCTCGTCATCACCTGCATGACATTGTGTATAGTCTTAGAACATGATAAATGTGTGTAATATGATATGAGAAAGATGATACTATCTAGTTAACAAAAATAAAACCTTGATTTGATTCTAAAAGAAAATTTTTCATCTCTTAAATGGAAAACCCTAACTTAGTCTTGAACCCTAACGCAACTCTAAACCCTATCGTGGTGGAAACATCTTCTGGGGATGTTCTGTGCCGATTAGTCATGAGGGATGACCTTCGAACGATGTCGTGCTTGGTGATATCCCTGCGTCCCTTAAAAGGCTAGGTTCTTCGATGCCCGTGGAGATCCAACTAGCAAATAAAAAAAGAGTGTAGCTGTGATATGTCAATGGAGGACGCTTCTAGTCCTTTGAAGGAGGTAGTCGGTGATAAGGATGAGGCCAGCAGTATGGACCAGAAGAGGATGGTTGAGTATTCTGAAGGTAGTAAAACAATGCAACTGTAACATCCTCACCCGACCTGGTAGATAACCGAGTCAGAAAAAGCTACCGGTGACCAAAACGGTGATCGGTACGGTGAAATCGGATCATAATCAATAGTTAAACAATGAATTGCTTGACAAATAAGTTAATATCAATACTGATAACTCAGGGATTCAATGCAATGCTTGGATTATCAATTAAGGACTGATTTAGGCTTTTTATGAGTTTTATGGACTAAACTATAACTTCTATATTTTAGAGGTCATTTCTTGTATTAAACTATATCATTGGGAAAATCATGTTGAAATCAATGTTTGTATAAATTTTCAAAGTAATTGGAGATCATTTACTTCTTCGATTAAGCCTTCTGATCCTTATTGACCAAACTATAAACTATTTAAAACTATATTCTTATCCCTTTTAACAGTTTTAACATCACCGTACCGAAATGCCTAAGGTTGTATCGGTACGGGTTAAGCTTTATTCCAAAATTTCCTACTTTTATTTCGATACAGCTTGATCCGTATCGATACAGGTTGACTATCTTTGACTTGTCCATTGACCACTATTTCGATACGCCTAGGGCCGTATCGATACCGATGTACACAGTTTCAAGTTTCATTTGCTAAAATCCTTACCTGTTTTGATACATCTGGGGCCGTATCGATACGAATTGACCATGGTTGACCTGTTTCGATACGCCCAAAGGCCGTATCGATACAACTAAATTCCCTAACCTTACTGTCAACTTCAATACCAAAACATCCTAGCTCGTATTGGTACACTTTAGTTGACCTATACTTTGACCGACCAAATATACAAGGTCGTACCGAAATAGCTTGACCTGTATCAGTACGCCCTACACTGTAATGACAGATTTCATCTAGTTTTTAATCAATTTGACCTGTTGAACGATATCCAAATACAACGAAATTTTACCAGTAAGATTTAAACCCTATAATCTACTAGCATGCCAATTTTTAGGATCATATAAATTTATTTACTAGGTTTTCACCTTTTAGTGCCCAATATGTCATTTTAGCCATTTTTAGGCCAAACCAAAAAGCCAAAATGAGCCTTAAACTTTATTACAATGCAAGCATAACTTAGACACATCAAAAGGACTATACATGAATAGTCTAGCTACTTTTTCACCATCCTAGGAGTTCAAGGGCTAGGTTAACATTACATATGTGGGAATATGACTTGCTTCAAAACACTCCTTGCTCCGATCCTCGATCCAACTATGCTTTAACCTGAAAATGCATGGAAATAAGATACATTAGGCTTACTTAGCCTAGTGAGGTAGTCATATACAATAATATGGGCATCAATGAAGGTCATGACATGTATAACAATGAAAATGCTTCTTGAAACATATTTTAACAATACTTGCAAAATTTATTCCTATATTCTCCTTAGATCGACATGTAATGTGGATACACGAATTCCCAACCAACATCGCCAACAATGAATGGTCAATATCCGCCAACATCGCCAATTAGACCAACACAACCACGTCCCGCCAACATCACCAATAAGAGCCTTAGCTCAAGGACCGTAATCTACTTATTACTATTGAGCTCATGAATTCTATGCCATGCCAATTGTATTTCATGTCCATTCGTATCCAATGATTTCATACTCATTAATAACAATAACAATAACTAATACGGTACCAATATCAATACAATGCCAATGACAATGACTCATAACATATCCAATAAGTTCTTTTCAACATTTTCATATTATCGACGATCATGTAAAGACTCAATAGTCAACTTAGCAATAAAATAAGCTTACCAAAGCTTACCGATGATACCTCTAGTGAGGTTTTAATGCAGACATACCTTGGCCAATGATGATAATACAATAAATTGACATCAATGAACTCGGGAAGGCACCTAGCCAATCCCTTGACTCCGACTACACTCACTGATGATTCCGAGACTTTCAAGGCTCTCGGATGACAATTCTCTTGTTCTTGGACTTGGTGGAATTTGGAGGATTTGGTGATTCTTCACTTTGAATATCTTGAGCTTCAATAGAGGTGTATGCTTAGAGGTAGGGGATGAAGTTAGGGAGAGGTGCTTGCTTAACCAATGACCGGTAAGATTTATTTCTTTCATTTTTAACTATTGAGGTTTCCTTAGGATGAAAGAATCAATCCTTAATCATCCACGCATGTGGTGATTAAGATTAAGAAGGGGCTAATCGCAAGATTAGTCATCAACCTCCGATGTTTTAAGCTCTTACCCCTAAACTTTCAATTTCTATAATTTAGTCACTAAAACATGTTTCAAAGCTTGCAATAAAGTCCTTAACAATATCAATACTTAATTAGGGTTTGATAACTAATAATTGGTCACTCGTTCAAAAGTCAACCTTACGATTTTGACTCTCCATTGTGAAATTTTTGATCACCGAAATCAAATTCCGACTACGCTCAGTTTTGGGATGTTACAACAACCCTCATTTCAGAATACTTTAATCGGAGGCACGGGGAAGAACAAGGCTTCGCGGTCAATCTGTGAGTTGGACGTTGAAGTCTGGGATGAAGATGTTCTTATAGGGGCAGAGTGAGTTACCAAAGATCTGGTTCTCAAACAAAGTTCATGATGCTATAGATGCAAAACTAGCTAGATCAGTTGTCATCTATTTGCTAGGGAAGATAATTGAATACAAAGCTCTTCTTAGAAGAATTATGGCCATGTGGAATCCATGTGGAGAAGTGAGTCTGATTGATCAAGATAACGAATACTATTTGGTGAGGTTGCGAACGATGAAAAATTTAACAAGGTTATTGCGGGAGGACGATGGGTGATATATGGGAGTTACCATATGGTTTAACCATAGTATTGTTACTTTTCCACGATAGAGAATCATCCATCGCAAATTTTGGTGTGGGTAAGATTACCCAAACTTCTCTACTAGTACTATACAAAGAGTTTATTCTAGTATATAGCTGCAACCATTGGCAAGGTGGTGCGTGTGGATTATAATACAACTGAGGGGAAATGGGTAAATTTGCTAGGCTTACCATTATGGTTGATCTGAATAAGCTATTAGTCTCTGGTATTGTGATTGATGGTCAACGTCAAAACATTGAATATGAGGGCTTGCCTTAGATTTGTTTCAAGTGTGGAAAATATGGGCATGTGCAGCAAATATGTGGTGTCCAAGTGAGCAATATAGATGCCAGAGAAGGTGTGATAGTTTGTAGGGATCCAAGTGAATTGTATGGTCCTTAGATGCAGGTAGTAAATAGGAGAAGACGGAATTTGAACTACCATAGGCCTACGAGGAAAGAGAGTAGTGGTGTTAAAGAAAAAAATGGTAAAGGGTCACAGTTCGCGGCCCTTGCAAAAGAGCACGACATTTAGGAGGTTCAAGAGTTTTTTGGATCAAAGGGATGCGACCTTGGGTCGTGATGGGATACGAGATGGCCAAGGTTTGATAAAAAAACTATTTCAATTATGTTGGGGGCACCTGATACATGAAAGAAGGAACATTTGCACAAAAGATCTAAGAAGAGTGAAGGGTCTAATGTCGAGGGTGGCATCACTGCACCCAAGGAACTGCCAACTATAGGATGTAGAGATGGGTGAAAGGGGTTCATTTGGTTATCAACAGGGTGTTTCACTACCTGTAGCAGCTTAGGGAAAAGTGGTGGCAACTATATAATGGGTCTAGGATCAGACAATCATACTACGGCGCATGTGGTGGATGTAGAGTCCGATCAGGAACATCGGGTGGTTAAAGGTCAGGTTTTGCCAAGTTTGGTCTGAGGTTCATCTAGTACGGATGTTGTCAAAAAACTGAATGGGGTACAGGGAGTGCAAAATACTGGACTTATTCAAAAAAAGAGGATAAGGGATCATCAAAATCGGTCCATAGCGTCACGACTATCTAATCTAATGGTGGAACTTGATTAGGCTGCATCTGTTGAGAAAGCGAGACAGGCCGCAACATAACCAGGTATACAAGGAGACAGATCGCAGGTACAATGGCAAACAAACTCGGTTTTGAGCGTCCGGGAACGTCGAACGTGTAGGTTTAAACCTGTCACTCTTTTTTTTTGTCTTTTTAATGGTTAAAACTATATTTTGGAATGTTCAGGGTGCTCTTGACCCTGAGTTTAATTGTGTTTTTAAGTTGTTGGTTAAAAAGCAGAAGCCTGATGTTGTTGCTGTCATGGAACCACACATAAGAAAAGTAGATGTTGATAACTTCATCCTTTATTCTGGCTTTTATTATTCTTATAGAGTGGAAGCTCAAGGTTTTTCTGGTGGTATTTGGATTCTGTGGAGGGGTTGGATCCATTTAGACGTGCTTGAGGTTTTAAATTAATTTGTTCACGGTTTGTGTTCCACGCTCAATGGTAATTCTGATTTCTTTATTACTTTCATGTATGCGAGCCCAGATGCTCGGACGAGGCGGTTATTGTGGGAGTAGCTGAAAGCTTTAGATCCATGTCTGTTTGTGCTTGGGCTATAGGGGGTGATCATAATGCTATTGGAAGTTTGTCGAAGTGGCGAGGGGGTTCTCAGAGGTGTTTAGGGGTTTGTAATCAGTTTTATGATTTTATGTTCGAGACTGGCTTAGTGGATATGAGATATAATGGGCCACATTTTACTTGGAAACACGACAATTTATTTTAGAGGCTTGATCGATGCATCTGTAACACGAATTGGTATGAATCTTAGCATGTCACCGAAGTCTTTCATTTGTTAAAACTATGGATGGCAACGGGCCGGATTTGGACCGGATCCAGCTGGACCCAAATCCATACCCATTTTCACATCTTGGATCCAGACCCACCCTGGATTTGCAGGTCTAGAAAATTGGGACCCAAATTCAGATCCAACGAATCTCACAGATCCGGGTCCAAAATGGGTCTGTTAAAAAAATGACCATTCGACCTATTTTTAACATAATAAAACTGTCATTGACTAATTTCACATCACATCTTCAATGAAGGAAAGATTAATTTCAATACAACTAGTAACAAAATAAAAAACGATAAACTAAAATCTAAAAAAAACCCCAACATAATTACACAAATGTCTTTTAAATAACACAAACATTAAAAAATGTAGATCATGAAACATTCCATTGTCGCACTACACTTCAAGAACTCACTTTTTGTGGCGTCTCCCTCTAAAAAATATTTATATATATATTTTAAAAACTATTATGCCATTTATATATTTTTTAAAATTAAAGGTGGGTTTTTCTATAAACGGGTAAACAGATCCAAATCTAAATCTTAGTGTTAGATCCGGACCCAAATCCGTACTTTAATTAGAGGATTCAGATCCGGTCCGAATCCGTTGGGTCCAAAATTGTAAGATCCAGACCCTATAAAACAGATCTAGATCTACGGATTCGGGTTGGGTCTAGGATTCATTACCATCCCTAGTTGAAACTGAGGTTTGATCACTGACCTATCTTTCTGGTCACCGACCCTTTAGGTATATTGTTGCGTGGAATGAGCATCCTGATTTCCCGAATCTTTTAAGGGAAACGTGGGCTAATGAGTGGCCTCTTTTGGAAAAGGTGAGTTATTTTTAAGAGAGTAGCTGAAAGTGGAGTATGGAGGTATTTGGGCATATTGGGCGCCGTAAAGATTCATTGATGGCCCAAATTAAAGGTATTGAGAGATCTTTGGAAAATAAATATAGTTCGTCTCTGATGAAGCTTGAATATAATCTGAAACGTGAACTTGATGTAGTTTTGGCACAAGAGGAGAGTCTTTGGTTCCAAAAATCTCGAAGTAACTGGAATAAACAAGGCGATAGAAACACAATTCTTTCATACGGCCATGATGGCTCGGTGAAAACAAAACATGATCCGTATGTTGAACTTGGATAATGGAGTTTGGTGCAATGATCAATCAATTGTACGGAACCGTGCCACACATTTTTCCGTGAGTTGTTTACCAGTGCGAGTGCATAGCCACGAGTCATGGATGTATCAGGCGCTTTTTTATCAGTTTAGTGCGGAGGAGTTGCGGCCTTTGCTTGCCGACGTCACCATGGAGAAGGTATGTAGTGTTGTTTTCTCTATGGTGCCGTTAAAAGCACCGGGTGTTGATGGGCTTCATGTCGCTTTTTATTAGAAGAATTGAGACATTGTAGGTTCATCGGTTGTTAGTTTTGTTCAGAGGCTTTTTGCTGACGGGACCTTGGAGGATTGGGTCAACCAAATTGTTATTGTCCTTATCCCAAAAGTGGAAGCGCCTGAATATATTAGTCAATTCCGACCAATAAGTCTTTGTAACGTACTTTATAAGATCATCACGAAGATATTAGTTTGTCTTCTGAAGCCTTTTTTACCTGAGTGGGTGAATTATACGCAGGCTAGTTTTGTTCTTGGTCGGCACATTCAAGACAATATTATCATTGCACAGGATGTAATGCATTATAGGCTACTAAAACTGGGAAAAAAGCTTGGATGACCATTGAGGTGGATCTGGAAAAAGCATATGATCGACTTGAATGTAATTACATTAAGTATATTTTATTTGCGGTAGGTATTCCGGGAAGGATTGTTAATCTTATTATGTGATGCATTTGTTCTATTTCTACACAGATTCTTTGGAATGGTGAGCTATCAGAATTGTTTCGACCCACGCGAGGTATTCGACAAGGGGATCCTTTATCACCATATCTCTTAGTGTTGTGTATGGATAGACTTTCATAGGCCATTGGTGAGAGGGTCAACTCTGAGAGATAGAAACCTATTCAGCTTGCTCGACGAGGCCCAAATTTATCTCATCTTTTTTTCGCTGATGACATGGTGTTATTTGCGAAAGCAAATTTGGATCAGGTGATGGTTATTATAGATGTTATGTATCGCTTTTGTGAGGCTTCTGGTCACAAGGTAAGTGTGGCAAAAACATAAATTTATTTTTCTAAAAATTGCCCGAGCTTGGTTAGAATAGATATTGCCAACACATTTGGGTTTGAAGAGGTTGCGGATCTTGGTTGCTATCTAGGTGTACCTTTACGTCATCGACAGGTTACCTGGGCTACGTATGCTTACCTTCTTGAAAGGATGCGAGCGAGATTACCGGGATGGGCCGCTAGATCTCTTTCTTTGTCCAGGCGAACTTTAGCTAAGGACGTTTTTCATGTGATTCTTGTATAAGTTATGCAGTCGACTTGGATTCCGAAAGGAACTTGTGATGAGATGGAAAAGCTAATACGTAGATTTGTTTGGGGAAGGGGTGATAAACGGCCATGGATTAATTTGGTGCCCTGGAAGGTTGCTCAACTACCTATGGATGAGGTTGGTTTGGGTTTCAAGGATCTCTATCAGAATAATAGACCGTTTTAAATGAAATTGGGTAATCAGATGTTAACTGCGCCAGATAGCCTTTGGGTTAAATTTCTACGGACAAAGTATAATTGGGAGGGGGAGGTACCTTTTTCTTTGTTTCGTAGTAATAGCTCTCGATTATAGAAAGGCTTGAGTAGTGTTTGGGACGAAGTTAAGGAAAACGTTTGTTGGAATATCTGGGATGGACAACATACTGGTTTTTGGTTTTATCATTGGCTTGGTCGAGAGGATAGGTTGGTTTCTCATGTATGTCGGCTGTAACGCCTAGGCTGATGATGGTTGCGGACATGGTCACCGCGGAAGGTGATTGGAATTGGGAGCGGTTTGGACAGTTGCTGCCGCAACATGTTTTGGATAAAATCGCAACTACCCTTCCCCCTCGTGTTTGTCTAGGACCGGAAAAACCATGTTGGCAATGGGAAGATAAGCAAGTTTTTTTCTACAAAATCTGCGTATGCCTTTTTAAAGAACGATGTTATGGCACAGCGTGATAGAAAATGGAGGGTGATTTGGGGTCTTAAAGTTCCACAACAGATCAGGGTGTTCTTATGGTTATTGGTCCACGGTCGGCTACTTACGAATGTTGAAAGGCTACGTCGTCATCTAACGTTATCAAAGATATGTGAAATTTTTCATAACGGAGATGAAGATGAAGACCATGTTATGCGTACTTGTGCTTTGGCTTGTGGGATCTGGTTTAAAATATTGCTTATGGATCGAGTTAAAATGTTTTTTCAGTTTATCGTTTCAAGACTGGTTGCGGCAGAATCTATTTGATTCTGGAAGTATTATGCCGAGTGATGCGCACTGGTCTATTCGATTCTCGATTTTTCGCTTGCTAGTATGGAAGACTAGATATAGCATGGTGTTGGATACAGAATTTGTACAACGAGAGGATATCGTGGCTCGGGTAACTCGTTTGGTGGAAGAGTGCATTGGTGCCATTCCCATACCACGGGTGGGTGGGGCGAGTGATTCTACTCCAGTCTCAAGGTGGTCCGGACCTAGTAATGGTTGGGTTAAGCTGACTATGGATGTTGCCGTGAACACAGTGATTGGTAGAGCGGCAATTAGGGGAGTGCGTCGCGATAGTGAAGGGAGTTGGTTGTTTGGCTACTCACGGTTTGTTGGACGTTGCGCAGTGTTGCTGACTGAATTGTGGGCGATACGTGAGGGCCTTGAGCATGCGTGGTCTAAGGGTTTTAGACTTATCAAACTGGATTCGGACTGTCTAGAGGCAATTAGGATAATAATGCATGAATCTCGCGCTCTTGATGGAGGTGCTCTTCTATTAGCGATCGAGGAGCTGCTGCTGCGGGCTTAGACGGTGAGGGTTCACCACGTTTCACGGGAAGAAAATATGATAGCAGATAGACTTGCATCAATGTGTTGGTCTGGTTTACCGGCTGGTTTAAATTTCCCGGAACCACTTGCAAGCTTAATGATGAGGATGTAGGAGGAGCAACTGTTTAGCATGGTTGAGAATGCTAATGATGCAGTTACACAGGATCCGGTGAGTGTGGATTCTGGGGTTAATTTGTTGTTCATTAGATCCTGTTTAGGTTGTTTTGTTTTTTGGTTCTATTTTATTGTGATCGAGTCTTACTC
This sequence comes from Hibiscus mutabilis, assembly GCA_019671005.1. Classification (NCBI taxonomy): domain Eukaryota; kingdom Viridiplantae; phylum Streptophyta; class Magnoliopsida; order Malvales; family Malvaceae; genus Hibiscus; species Hibiscus mutabilis. Next base: position 28,963,937 of record CM033711.1, on the reverse strand, counting down.
GCATGATTTCTTTATGTAAGTATTTCTATGGGTACTCTCTTTCCCATTTAAGTTTAGGGAAGTTTTTAACGAGGCTTGTAAGAATGCAACTTTTAGTGTGTACATGAAATTAAGTTTGTTTTATTTAAAATTTCTTAATCGAATCCTATTGGTGACATTTTTTAATTTTTTGTTTTTTGTTTTTGACACCCTTAACTTTTAATTCTTGACTTTGCCCCTGCTCACAACTAAGCCCCGGTATTGAGCAAGTCAACACCTATTAAGGACTTGTTCCTAAAATTCAAATGCAAAAAGTAATTGATCTTCCAAAAAAAGTGAAAAACTCATATATTGCAACAACATAGCACATACGGACATACCATGAGTCAAAACCATTGTTATGAGAAGTCAAAAATAGCTCTCAATGTTTGACCTTTTGGTCACTTTAGCCCCTATTCTTTTTTGGGTGCAAACAACTCTCTAACGTTTCATTTTCGTTCAAAATTCACCTTTATTGGATGGAAACTTTCAGTCAACTAACTGTCAACGCCCTTCACTGACAAGGCATGTCTACACGGCATGACTTGCTAACATGACGATACTTACGTGTCATCACCAATTTTTTTAAAAAAAATTATTTTTAGTATTTATGTTTATATTAATTTTAACTAATCAGATGATGACACATGACATCATCTGATTGGTTCAAAGGCTTAAGAGAGAAATAAAAGTTGAGAATTGAAGAAGCTAGTAATCAAACCCAAGCCTGGTGGATGAAAGGCATGGTGCTTAACCACCGGGCTAACCAAATTATTTGTTTATTCCTTACAAAATATTATATTTACCACATTCATTACTATCTATCCTTATTACTTTCCTCTTCACCGGTGATTCCCCATCAAAGAATCTTATGTTTCAACCATTTCCGATTTTTTTGATATTGTTGAGCTCCATAAGCTTGTCCAGAAAAAGTTTCAAGTGCACAGACATCCAAAACTATTTTTGGCATGTTCCAATAGGAATTAAAAGCAAATCAGAGTGTTCTTCAACACAATTCATTCTAGATGTTTATAACAAATGTATCTGATTTCAATCTTACTATCAAACATGACCATGCACAGACAATAATCGTAATCACTAAGATAAAGTGTTTGATGTAAAAAGAACTTGAGAATCAGACTTACAAGAACGCTGAAGCCGGGGATAGAATCGAAGGAGACGACAATGTGATGCTGGAGAGAGAGAGAGAGCTGACCAAGGTGACCAACCATTAACACTGAGAGAAATTCACTGCCACCATTGGACCTGCTATGTACCCTATACTCTTGGATTCTTCAATGAATTCATGCAAATTCAGACAAGTATGCTCGTGTGGTTCTTCTCTTTGCACTCCTCTTTCAAAAACCAACAAACCCTTTTCCATCTCACCATCCATCAGAGAATCGTATGTTTCATCCATTTCTGAGATACCTTTTTGAACAAATCGGCAACAGCTCCCCTTGTAATGTAATAAGAATTAATATTAAATTCATTCCTAAATGCATTTTGTGGGGAATCGAAACTGAAGGGGAAAGTAATAAAGATAGATAGTAATGAATGTGATAAATATAGTATTTGGTAAAAATTAATCAGATAGTTGCGTTAGCCTGGTGGTTAGCATTATACCTTTTATCCCGAGGCCTGGGTTTTATTCCTAGTTTCTTTAATTCTCAAATTTTATTTCTCTTTTAATCCTTTGAACCATTCAGATTATGTCACATTTCATCATCTAATTGGTTAAAAATAATATAAAATAAATACTAAAAATAATTATTTAAAAAAAATTAATGATGCCACGACAACAAGTCATGCGAATGGCGTTGACTATTAGTTGATTGACGTTTCCATCCACCAAGGGTGAATTTTGAACAAAAATGAAACGTTAGGTGATTGTTTGTACCAAAAAATAGAATAGGGGCTAAAATGACTAAAATGTCAAACGTTTGAGGCTATTTTTGACTTTATGACTTGAAACTTCAAATTCAACCCCCATTAAGTTGACTTAGAATGGCTGTAGCCTCATCTTTTTTGACAAACAGGAAGAACATATCATTAAACCAGAAAGCAACAAGCTAACATAGCCGCAACAGCCATGCACATCCCACGTAGGGGAAACAAAACAATACCCGAGCAAAGGGACTGAGGAAAAAAACAAAGAAACCAACAGGCACAAAGACAAAGAAAGGAAGCAGGAAAAGACAAGATAAGGGCCACAACAAAGGGTCGTCTTAGACAACTCCAACTACAATCATGCGAGAGCTCTATTCGGAGGTAGGCTCTCTCTCTTGAAGAAGTAGAGGGTCTTGTCATCATGGTCGATGTAGGAGGGATACTGCCCTTGGAAAGGCCGACGATGATCATCAAAGAATCCTCACCGAGGTTCATAAGATGAGAAACTCCCCACGATAAAACAAACTTAAAAGCCAACATAAAACTGCAAATCCTACGATCACACAACCCTAAAGGATTAAAGATGAACCTAGGGGAAGGAAAAAGGTCCAATGCTATACTTCATTCCTTCCACCATTCGAACATAGCAGGAAGTCAGGGACTCATGGATGGGGCGAATAACCTTGATTAGGGTTATCCGCAAGCAGGCATAATCCATCCTTGATAGAAACTATTTCCATCTTATCTTCTTCCACTCTATTGCACTCTTGGATCAAGCATGTCGAGTCAGAAATCTTCATATTCTCATCGATTATTATGGAAGGGATTTCAAAAACCTTGAATCCAAAAGGATCCATATTGAGTTCCAGGATTCCAACTTCATCCATTGACATTCTTGAGATTTCTCTTACATTTCTCCTTCTAGCCGCTTGTTTAATCAGCGTAAGTCGTTTATGACCAAAAGTATAACCCCTCTTGGCAGTCTTAAATTTACTAATGAGATGGGAGGAGTTTGTGAAAAAAGTGGGGAAGAAAGCAAGCTTGAGAATTTCATCACAGGCGATCGGACCAAAACCCCGAGCACACCAGTTTCCTGGAGATTCTTGGTAGACACCTTCCGAGATCAAGTGGAGAAGCTCTCGTTTCTTTGAAGATGAGAATAAATCATGGGTCTAATCAACCCACTTTCTTTTCCTGGAAGAGCACACTTCCATGTTTTCCAAGCTAGCAGCGAGAACAATTCCCAAAGGATCCTTAGGGCAAATTGGTAAAGCAGGGTAAGATATCAGGCTACTACTCTCAGCTGGGGCTTGATCACAGAGTGTGTGGCTCAAGAAATAATTAGTGAACTCATGAGATCCAATAAGACTTCTAGCTTGAGCAAGTTTTCAAAATCCTTACCCACCTCGGGGGACGCAAAAACTAGGCTATCGTCCGAGGAAAGATCATGAAACCTCGTATTCTCGGGTTGGAAGAATCTCGAAGGTTGTGAATTTGAAGGTTGAAAGGCCAAAACCTTGGGATAATATTTGTAGTTTTTGTCGTCTTCCTTAGATTCCGGCACCTGAACCTTAGGCTACACCTGGAGGATATTTCCGGTGATAGTCAGCGGCTTTTTGCCGGTCGAAATCTTCTTCTATGTTGGTGTAGCCCTTAGCCATTGACCATATCGAGCCATTCTCTTGAACTTTGCGTGGTCGAACCAACATTTTTTTTCCGCATGCCCCAATCTTCTACAACTATAGTAGAATTCAGGGATATGTTCATACTTGAAAGAAACGTCCAACGATTGGAAGTTTTTTCGATTTAGCAGAAACCCAGTTTTCATAGGGTCTTCCACTCGCATGGCAACCTTAATGGTTAACTGACCATCCCATTTTACTTTCATATCTGGACCTAGATTAAAGCCAAAGAATTTGAGGAAGATCTTACCAATTTTTTTCAGTATTTTCCGTTGTGATCAGTGCCATAGGGAGATTATGAATATGGACCCAGAATTCATCAACAGAAAAATCAATTTCCTCCAACACAGCTTCTTATGGCCACTCTTTAAGGATAAGCAGCTTGTTCTGCACTGCCCAAGTACGTTGCCCCAACACCCGCAACTTGTCCTCTACAGGCGAAAAAATGAAGAGAAACGTATTCTTCTTTAAATCGTGGCACTCTAAAGCCCTCGCAATTCCATGCTTTGCTTATGCTTAGCAAGTCTGTTGGAAAGAATTTTACCAACCAGAGCATGGTTCTTAATGACCATTTTCACTTTCCTATCTTCATTTAAGTCTAGGGAGACATGAGGGAGACATTCTCAGCCACCTCAGCAGGAAACTCAACAGAAGCGTTTTCTGAAAACAGGGGTGTATACATAACTGTGGAGGGAAAGAAAGTAGGTGAAAGAAGGTAAATGCCTCAAAGAAAAGAAAAGAACCATACTCAAGACACCGTCCTTTCCAACGAAACTTAAGAACCTCCAAGAGCCTTCACCTTAAAAAACCCAAAGGAAAGAAAAGGAAGGATCAAAGCAAGGTACTAACAAGCACCGAAAAAGAAAGAAGAGAGGAGTTGCTGCAGCCTCATCTTTAGCATTCTAATTCAAGAAAAAATAATGCATAAAATAAAGCATAAGGGAACGCAGCATGGCAACATCAAAAGTTATTATTTCCATTTAGCATTCTAATTTTGAGTCATTTTGTGGTCCAACAACGAGGCAGAGTTTTCCTGGCTCAAATCAAACTAATAAATAAAAAGGGCAAAGTACACAAATGATCACTAAACTATCCCTAAAAATACAAAATGGTCACCGAACATTCAAAAGTTACATAATAGACATCAAACTTGAGTTTTTGTTACAAAATGGTCACTAAACCTTCAACTATCGTTAATTGGGTGATGTGGCAGTTACAAAATTTTGTATAATAACATATTTAGTACTCAATATTTACACATCAATATGGAGTATTAAATATTCTATTATTTAAATATTTGTAATTGTCACGTCATTCACTTAAACGATAATTAACGGTTCAATGACCATTTTGTAACAAAAACTAAAGTTTAATGCCCATTATGTATCTTTTGAAAGTTTAGTAAACAATTTTTATTTTAAAAGATAGTTTAGTGACCATTTATATACTTTACCCAAATAAAAACTGAAATCTAGCTTATAGAATAAGCCATTTGTCCACAAATAGAGTAGAACTCAAAGATACTCCTCTAAGAGCAGCAACCTAAAAACTTAGGAAAAAAATAAAGGAACACGTAAATCACCTTTATATGATTATGGTCTATATGGTTACTACTATTTGGTTATGCCCTAAAGCCAATAGGACGAAGAGATTATGGGATAAAGGTGATGAAATTCTAAAGAAGAATAGGGAGATTGAGTTTTTATTTAAAATGGGACTAAATTGATTTAATCTATAAATACAGAGGATTAAATGTGCTATTATTTAAAATTTCACAATTCCAACGTTATCCACGTAACGTCTGTTAAAGATCGAGTGACAGTTTTGTAACAAAATATAAAGTCTAATTGTCATCCTGTAACTTTTGAAGGTTTGATTACCATTTTGAATTTTTAAACAAAAATCAATTAGAATTTGTATACTTTATCTATAAATTAATCTTTTCCGTCTACTGGACACCAAATTTTTCCAAATCCTCCCTTTTTCCTTCGACATAATCACTTTTGTCTTAAAATTTCTTTTATTTTCTTGTAATAAGGGGCATAACATAGGGGGTTTGGGTGACCCTGTCAACTTTTTTTAATAGAAATAAAATAGTTTTTTTAAAGATAAAATTAGTTTTTTAATGTTGGAAACCTGACGGACCCAATACACCTACTATAGAGGACCTAAGATTGACCACTAGTACTACATTAACTCTCTGAGTCGGTTGGCCTTTCTATCTTTTAATTTCGTAGTGCACAATAACTTAGGCGGTAATGCCGACCATATATTAATTAGGAGATAGAACCGACCATACACTATTTAGGCGGTAGAATCGACCATATATCATTTAGGCGACAAAACCAACCATAAAGTAATCAATTCAAGTGCACTAAAAAATACATGAACTAAGGCTTAACCGAAGAACTTCTAATTACAAAATAAATAACTTTTTGATATGCCTGCAACTTTTTGATATATCATTTAGGCGGTAGTATCGGCCATATATCATTTACTAAAAAATTAGTTCTCTTATCTTCTTAGACTTTGATCTACTAACACTCTTTGTAAATATGTCTGCAACTTGCTCATTTGTCTTTGTTGGCACTATTTTGATATCTCTTTCAAGGACCTTCTTGATAAAGTTGTTTGTTGCTTCATTGTTGACTAAGGCATGTACTAGTTGTCCTCTAGTCTTCACTTGCTCAAACAATACCTTCTATTCAGACTTAAGAACATCAACATTGCCTTTGATGGAGTTGAGGATATAGAGACCTCATACTCGTCTCTGCTTGTTGCTGAGAAGATTGCTCTCTTTCTCCTTTATTTTCTACTTCCCCTTGTTGCGATAGTAGAAAATATCCAATAGCACTTCAGAGAATTCTTTTTCTCGTGTCTTCTTTGATTCTTGGGATAAAATTGACCTTTTAGCTCCTTCTTGAATTCCTCCCAAGTAGTAATCGTACAAAATCCCTTCTTCATTTTACCATGCTTACACCATAACCATAGCAGTGTGATATCTTCCAAATAAAGTAAAACATGGTCGATTTTCCTAACATCCTCCATGATATTTGTGGCTTGGATGTATTGTTCCAAGCTCCACGAGAAGTTATCTACATCATTCGTGTTTCTAGTCCCTTTACAATACTTGGGTTTACAAACCTCCACCCTCGAAGAAGTTAAAATTGAGACGGATGAGGTAGCTTTCCCATAATGATCTAGTGCCTTCCTAAGAAACACCATCTTCTCTCACATATTTTCCAAGTCCCCATGTACTATCCTAAGCTTTTACCTTAGAGCTTTGTTCTCTTATTTGAGGATAAGGATTTCACTAGAAAAAGAATTTGAATAAGTCTCACATTATTGTGAACACTTATCAATAGTCTCGTTTAGGGCTCTCAACATTTCCTCGCGAAAATTGTCGACCCTTGCATCAAGCTTCACTAGATGAGATTCCATCTCTTTGAACGTGTCAATAGTTGACTCTAAGGTTGTTGCAAGAGTTGGTCCCTCCATGTCTTCTTCAAACTCCTCTTCATCCTTGTAGTCTATCTTTGAGTCTATGATTGCTATAAGGTATGATTCCTTCATGTCTTCTATTAAATCTTCTTCACAAAAAGTACATATTCTACTTCCCATTCTTTTTTCCTGATGGAAGTTTCAAACATGACCTAACTATCCTTTTTATGGTGGCCATGTTTTCTTGGAAAGTTTGTTTCTTGGGTAATCTGCAATCTCAAGCAAAATGTCACTTCTTGCCACAGTTGAAGCATTTACCACTTTGTCTTTTATCATTCTCTACGTTTTGTTGATGATAATCTTCTTTTCCTCGATGAGCTCTCTCTAAAGAGTTACTTCTATTTCTCGGATGAAACTTGTCTCCTTGTATCCTCACTTCCTTTGCCACACCATGTCTTCGTGACATACCTTTCTTCTTGCTGGTGAAGAGTGCCTTCTCTTCGTCTTTTATGATTACTTCACCCATCTGTTTGGCTAATGCCTCCTGATTAGCCAACAGGTTCTCCAGCTGCACTAAGGATAGTTGAGTAGGCATCCTATCACATCGTCAATAAATGAATTGTAATCGAGTCTTAGGCCATGTATGAGAATCCTTTTCATCATTGCCTCGTTGACCTTCGCGTCTGGTGCATGTTGAGATATCTCACGACAAATAGATTTCACCTTGGTGAAATACTGAGCAATAGATAAGTTTCCTTGTGAGATACCTGCGAGCTCATTTTCCAAGAGTTGGAGGTATGCTTCATTCTTCTTTAAAAATAACTTCGCCAAAGTGGAGGAGTTGTGTCGGTGTCGGTAACAATTTTTCACAAATCCTGACCTTGTAGGTAAAAATCTATGTAGGTCTGTCAATAACTATAGTTGTGGTCATTGAGCTTCGTAATTTCGTTGCTTGTGCTTCCAAAATCTACTATAGTGAGTTGGTGACTGACGCCCAGAGTTAGTTAAGCTTGGTTCTGAACCAATAGCTTTACAGTCTCTGACTGTGTTCTGGCAGAGTATTCCCTTAGCACCTTGATGCAACGTTGAACCGAAGCTTTCTCCACTAGTAATAGTCCGAACTACCCACTCTAATACTAATTGTTGTTAACCTGACGGACCTAATACACCCACTATAGAGGACCTAAGATTGATCACTAGTACTACACCAACTCCCTAAGTCAGTTAGTCTTTCTATCTTCTAATTTCTTAGTACATAATAACTTAGGCGACAATACCAATCATATATTAATTAGGCGGTAAACCGACCATATACTATTTAGACGGCAATATCGGTCATATATCATTTAGGCGGTAAAATCAACCATATAATATAACCAATTCAAGTACACTAAAAAATATATGAATTAAGGTTTAACCCAAAAACTTTTAATTACAAAATAAATAACTTTTTATTGATATACAAAAATATTACAGCACTTAACGCTCAGTTGCACACAACTTCACTTACAGGCCACCTTACACACTCTTGCTACACTCACTTGTACCCACGTCACTCACTCTCTCAACACATCACACTAACACTCATTTGCCTATTTATAGTCATTCTATGTCGGTTTAACTATAGACATTTTACATTGTTCAATTATTTTAATAACATATTAGTTAATTATTATGACTAATTTGAAGAATTCTAGAATATTGGACATAATCACTTTGTAGATGTTTCTAGAGCAATGGAGAAAGGAAGAGAAGCCGGTGGACTTCTAACATATAATTCCTTCAATTTTTTAAAATTTTATTATGATTCATTTAAAATTAATCTCATTATAATCTCTCTTTATATATTTTTAGCTCGACTCATCTTAATTTGGCAGCAACTCTTCTTTTCTTTTCAAATTAATTTATTGTTTATTCCGTAGAAAATTAGAATTGTGGCTTTTCTTGTGATAAATTAAGATTTTTATACAATATTAAGCTTCTTTTTGTTGATTTTACATGAGATTCCTAACATATTGATCGTATAATATTTTTTTAGAGTTGTTGAAACAAATCCTTGCAAAATTATTGATCGTATCATAGTTTTTATTGAGTTTAAATATTGATTAGTAACTTAGCATTTGTGTTTAGAAATTGTTCTCGATAATGTGATTTCTATCCATCTTGTGTTTGGCGTATTATTTTTATTTTTAGAGTTATTTTTTGATGCACAAGTTGAGTGAGAAATTTACGCAGCCTTTTGTATTTAAACTATGAAATATAAAATTCTAAATCATGAAGTGTAAACTATAGACCCTAAATTCTAGACATAAATTCTAAACCTTTAAACTCTAAAATAAACAAGTATTTCTCTTATTTTTATTTTGGCTTAATGTCAAAATAAGTGCCTAAACTATCATTTTTTTCCTTTTAGGTACATAAACTTTTTTTTGCCCCTTTTAAGTGTCTAAACTATTATTTTTTGTTCATTTAAAGGTCAAACTAAGCACTTATTTTGACAAAATAATAATAATTTGGGTATCTAAAAGAGACACAAAAAATTTAGGCACCTAAAAGAAAAGAAAATAAATAATTTGAACACTTAAAAGGAACAAAAATAATTTAAACACTTAAAAGAATTAGATAATTTCAGCACTTATTTTAGTATTAAGCCTTTTATTTTCTAGAAATTGGTCTATTTTCTTCGGACGTGCAGCTGCACATTGCAAACAAATTGGTGGGGATGCCTTTTAGATTTAAAGGAATATTTTCATATATTTCTATTTTTTCAGGTTTAATATTTTATATTATAGGAGGAGATTATTTTGATTTGATTGCTAGTTTACAGGAATCTATCTATAAATTAATCATTTTTATTATACCACTATGTGTCTTCATGTTCTTGTTCAGTCTAATGGGAATTTGATTATGAAACTAGCTATTATTTTTATTTTTTAATATATAAATTGTATAAAATTTATTACACAGCTTGTCTATTCAACATATTTTATTTATTAAATCTGTGGAGTGATCCTAATGATAAAAAATGCTGTATTTTATTCAGGTGATTCGGGTTTGAAAAAAAATAACCGTTGAGGATTAAAGAAACACATAAACTATTATCGTTGATGCTTAAAGAAACAATTTTGCCACTTTTTATAATTACCATGTTAGCAAAAAAATTTGGACAAATATTTACAAAAAGATCAAATTTTTTTAAGTAAGAATTAAAGGATCTCAATAGGCTAAATCACCTAATTATTCCCTTCAAAATAATTTTTTATTGAAATAATCCCCCATCAAAATTATTTATAGAAATATTCCCTTCTTGAACACATAAGACGAAGTCGCATCTCGTCAAACATGACTTTTAAAAGTTGATTATGAGACATAATTTTTAAGTCGTTTCTTGTAGAACGCAATTTCAATTTTTTTCTAACATGAAATTATAATTGAGTCTATACACCATATTTAGGATAAAAAAAATTAAAACCACGTTTTATATGAAGCGACTTTAAAAGCCACGTCTTCTTAAAAGTGATGAAAGTCGTGTTTGATGGGACGAAACTTCATCTTAAAATTAAAATATAAGACTAATACTCTAAAAATACAGGGACTAATTACGTCAACATAGCCCATTAGCATTAATAAACTATAAAATAGGAATATTATACAAGTAAGCAACGTCACAGGAAAAAATATTAAGTATATAGAGAGAGAAATGATATGTTGATAAAGTGGATTATCCTCTATAATTGTTGAATGAGCGAAAGTTGATGGTTAAAATTATCACTATTAAGAAAAATAAGTGGATGATTTTCAATTAAAAAATTTAATCTCGATTATTAAACTCAAGTAATTCAACGATCCAAAAACGTATAAATTTTACTGTATAAGTGGACTCTATTTCAATTTTCAGTGATCAATTCATTAAATGGTCAGGACGGACCTAAAACTTTAGGTTAAGGGTGAACCTATAAAACTCTAAAAGAGCGAAATTATAAATTTTTAAAGGGTAAAAATAAATTTTTAATAAAAATACATATTCGAATTTTAACTTTTTTAGGGGGACGACCGTACCCTCTACAAAATCCGTAACCTCAGTTCCTCTTAATGACAATTTCTATAACACATATTTGTCCCATTTATTTCTGAGATCTAAGCAAACCCGTTAAAAAGACAGGATAATTCTTGAAACCAATTTATTTGCTTGACTCACACACTTATCTTGAATCGCCTTTTGAAAATATATTATGTCTTAAGATTGTTGGACAAAAGACGGTTAAATTCAAAATAAATGTGAAAATAATTAAAGTAACAAGATTATAGTAATTAGAAAATTGAAATAAACGAAAAGCACAGATTCGAAATAACCAAATTCAGTTGATGAGGCCTGCTAGGAACGCAGTTTCCTTAAGACAGATTCGACCGCTCTTTGGTGCTAGAGGTTGTCGGTCTCCCAGGATACGACAACGAATGATTATCTTCAGCAGCACCACTGAGAAATCACGAACGTACTCAAGCCTTCGACTATCACTAGAAAACTATGCAAGTTTGGGAGAGAACATTTTTAATTGTATGTTAAAACATGAAAATTACTCATGTATTTATAGGAGAAAATTAAGTTAAATGTGAGAAACATTATTTCGATTTTGCCCCTAATCGGATAATTGAGTGAGCTGCAAGCAAATTTTGAATTTAAATCTGAATATATCTCTTAATTTTCGGGATAATATGCTATTTAAAAGGAAAAAAATAATTTGAACGTGATAAATAACCATAGGTCCACACATAGGGCCCAACCGATCTAAATATTCGCATCGCCCACGTCATGCAGGTGCACCCCAAACCTGAATGGGATTGGATTCAATCCCTATGCACGTGAGGCACAATTTCCTTTTAAGTCATTCAATGACTACAAGTAGAGTAAGTGTATATAAACACGTCCCAATCCATTTATCCTATCCATGTGGGATATGGGAGTTCCATTTCCTTTTCTAATTCCCAACCTCCTTACTTTGACCATCAATTTCTCATTCATTACTCAACTATTTTGAGCATATGAGATACAGTTGTAAAGTTCTCACGGAGTAGAATAAGATCCAATCGAATCCTTATTCGAATCTCCATCTTTACTCATTCGAAATATGGCTCAAAGTTACCATGTTCTCACGTTTTTCCAACACAAGTACCAAACCAATATGCCAAATTCCAATTAAAAATCACAAACTCATTGATTTATATACCAATGGTCTCATTCAAGTACAGATTCTACCATTATTTGTTGATATAAAGATTGACATATAAAATTAAGATTGTTTCATTAATCAAGCACACTGTTTTTGAACTCTTCCATTGTTTTTATTTCAAAAGGAAGATAGAAAAAATGAGCTTAGAAACTCAAGCTACACTTTCAGTTATAGATTTCTCAAATCAACAGTTGAAGCCTGGCTGCCCTGAATGGGACTTGGTGAAAGTACAAGTCCGAGAAGCTCTTGAGGAGTTCGGCTGTTTCAAGGCTTTGTTAGACCGAGTCGTGGAGCTTCGAACGCTGGCATTCGAAGCCTTGGAAGAGCTCATTGACCTGCCTTTATAAACAAAAAGCTATGTGTCTCTGAGAAGCACTTTCGTGGCTATTACTGGCCTACAGCACGATTGCATGAAAGCATGTCCGTTGATGATGCAGATGTTGTTGGAAACATTGAACAATGTCTCACTAATATCTTGTGGCCTCAAGGAAACATAAGCTTCAGGTTCAGAATAATAACTCATACGGTTTACTTTTTCATTACAAGTGGAAAACTCTTATAAAAGTATTGTCTTGGTGGAGAACTTTTAGTTTCATCTCATATTATAGTATAATACCCGTATTTTGTCCGAGATTAATATTATATTAGCAATTCGCTATAAATAAAATTAAAATAAATAAACAGTAAATAGTCCATATAGTCTATAAATGTCCTTTATATATAAATATGAGGCCCAAATGTCATTCTTAAAGCCCAAATTCTTTTACAATCCAAAATCCTATTCTAAACAACTTTTCCCGCCCATTTATAATAATTTTAGCGGGCAAACACAAAAATTGAAAGAATCCTAATACTCCCGCCCAAAATAGGACACGTGGCGACTCATGGTTGGCCCAAAGTAGCTTTACATGGATCATAGTTTTCTTCTATGTTGACATCAGCTTCGTGACATCAGTCATTGCATCATTCTCCACTTACTATAAATACCCAAGAGAGAGAATATGTCAGACATTAATTAGTTATGATTAAAATTGATAATAATAATAATAATAAATTGAGGAGAAAGGAAGGGCAGTGAGGGAATTTCACCTGCCATTGTGGAAGCCGAACTGTTCGAGATAGTTGGAGCGTCGCCAGAAAGTGCAGTCGTCGTCGTGATTACACTGTCGTGAAGGTAACTTTCTCTCCATTTCATTTTTCCTACAAAACAAATACGAAAAACATTAGATCAAAACAAAAACGAGAAAATAGAAACATAAAGTATAAAAATGAGTTTCGCTTAGTGCTTATCTTGAATAGGTGGTCGGAGTGTATTCAAGAGTTTAAGGTGAAGTTGAAAATGATAGGGTTAGGGCTTCAGATAGTTAGTTTTAAGGGGTGAAGTTCGGTGATCCTATCAGATAGGGCATATTTAAAGGTTTAGGATAAAAAATTGAGTTTTTGGGGAGTTTTAGGCTTCCGGCTGGAGAGGAGCGGTGGTTGGAGTAGTTTAGTGGTGGTCGGTTAACACCTGGGTTTGGCTAGAGTGTGGCCTAGATAGATTGAGCTACAGTGGGTAAAGTGGTTTATCACCGGAATTCATGATGTTCTTCAAGTTCTTGAAGAACTTCAAAGAACACCAAAGGAAAACAGGGATTTTGATCCATTTTGGGTTAAAAATTTGGGAATGGGTGTTTGTGGGGAGAGGTTTTAGAGAGAGGGAGATTGGTAGACAGAGAGAGTGAAATTCAAAAAAAAGAAAAAGAGTAATCTGAAAATGCCTTTATATAAGCACGAGGTTCGGGTCTGTAGGCCCGCAAACCCCCGTGTGTGGCTCGTGCACCTTCGGGCAAGGCCCGTGCCTTTCTTCCTCTTTGTAATTCGGCTCTTCAATTTAAATAAGAATTCAATTTGGTCTTTTTTCTTTTGTTTTAAGTTTCAATTCTTTTTATTTGGTCCTTTAATTGTTTCAATTTAATTGTTTTAAATCGCATGGTTGATGTATGATTTAAATTAAACATGTAGATTTAATTGTTAGATAATTAAATCACTCAGTCTATAGTGTAATTTGCTTAGAGGCTTAGTCCTCTATGTTCTTATTAGAAATAAATAATTAACATAGGAGAGATAATTGTAGAAAATAAATGACTATTAAAAGTGAAGCTTTGATGTTCTAAGTTGGACAGGGTCTCATTGCAATGAGATGTTATTCAAGGGAACTTTTAAGTAGAACATTTAATACTCATTTAAACCTAGAACATGATAATTAACCTAGTTAATTAAATTAAAGCTTTAATTAGGACTAGTATTTAAATAGTTAGATTCACCAATTAAATTAAGAATATTATTTAATTTGGGGTTTAGAATGAATAGTGCTCAAGCAATTGAGTGTTATTTCATAAATACCCTAAATTTAATAATATTCATATCTTTTAAATAATTCAATTAATTAGAGTATTTTTAAGTTAGAACTTAAAATAAACAAGACAATAATTGGACATGCATTTAAAATTTTTTATGTTGGAAATATATTTTTGAATATGAATTGGAGTGTCCTAAAGTAACTGGGTGCTTCTAATCTCATATTCGGATAAAAATATTTCCTTATAAAAGGAATACCTCTATTTAAAATTTAAATCCAGTTAATAATTAAGGGTTAAATTAAGTTCAAATTATTATTCTCAAAATGCCAAAATGCCACATAAAATCAAAAAATACCGATAACGAGCGTTTGTGAGGGTGCTAATCCTTCCCCACACGTAACCGAATCCCGAACATGGATTTTTAAAATGAATCTCTAGTTGTTTATATAGTGTCCGGTCTACCAAAGTGATCGGTGGCGACTCTAAAATATTTTTAATATTAAATAAAAGGTAATTTTCATGACTAATTAATGAAAAATCAATTTAACATGAAAAAACTAATTTTTCAAGATAAAATAAATTAAAAGGTAAAATCCTAATTTTCAAAATCAATCCTCTAGCTATTTTTACACCCGTAAAAAATGGTCATGACATGTAGTAAATGTTAAACCCTTACGGTCCAACTCTTTCGAGAGAAGTTTTTAAAGTGCCGTCCCCTAGATAGTCGGTTGAAACCCCAACAATCAGTATTATCCCCATGTGAGGTTTAGTTTCTCATGCTCCGTCGAAATAATACCGATTATTGGAATTGGACTGTTATCTTATGAACAACACTCTAAAGACTTCTATCTAAGTACTAATATTTTTTTTCTCTTAGTTAAAGTAGTATGGTTTTTTGTCGAAAAGAAAATGATAAATATGTAATCGTACAATAAAACATATATATTTTAACGTGAAAATTCTTACAAAAAAATCATGGAAAGGAAGAAAAATTCACTAATATTGAAAATCAAAAATACAAGAGGATTTACTCTTAGCACGATTTTTGGGTTATTCAACTTTATGTTCTAACTCCAATTCAAATTATCTATTTATAGAGTTAGATACTTGATTACAAAGAAATTTTAATCGAACTAAATTTTCTACTTTAAAGCAAAGTATAATGGTAGAAGCATATTTATGTACGGACACTACTTATTGACACGTCCACTGATTCCCATTTCATCTCCAACTTTTTTCACCAAATTGGTCGCAATGTGAATTCTTCGGTCCGGAACAAAAGGAATTCGAGTCAAAACTTCAAACGGTTTTTGGTTTTGACAGCAACTCTTTTACCCTTCACACAACTAGCATCAGGATTAGAGAAGACAATTAAGAGGATGCTTTTGGAGAGTTTTGGGCTGGAGAAATACACAGATGAGCTCATTGACTCCACAAATTATTAGCTAAGGGTCCCGAAATATGGAAGGCCACAAGCCATAAGCGAGCCAGCCCTTGGAGCACATGCACACTATGACCAAAACCTTGTGACTCTTCTGCATCAAAACGAGGTTGATGGATTAGAGATTCGAAACAAAAATGGCGAATGGATCAAGTCGAACTCTCACCCAACTCTTTCATAGTCATGATTGGATTCCTTCAACGTAAGTCGCTTGTTACAACATAACGAATCGATATCGAATATCGATTAGTAGAAAATATATTTATGGTCATTGTTGCAGATATGGTTAAATGGTCGATTGTGCTCGCCTTATCATCGCGTCGTGACCAAGGGAAACCGGGTGAGATACAGCATCGGATTGTTTGCATTGCCGAGAGGAGGCTGCCGTGTAAAGGCCCCAGAAGAACTCGTGGATGGCGAAGTTGGCTTTCTGTTCAAACCCTTCTACTACGGAGAGTTTTCGGAATTTTACTCAACTCAGATAGCTCGAGGAGCTGTTGAATATGATCTTAAAGCCTATTGCAGTGTCTAAGATTTTGCCCTTGTTACTGTAAACAATGGCTTTATGAACAAACATGTCCTGCTTTATAATATATGTGTAACTTTGAAAATTATTATCACCTCCGTGAATATTAGATATAGCTATTCTGGTTCTAGTTTTTTTAAAATAAAACATTTATCTGTAATTGTCTAAACGTAAAGCATGAAACACAAAAAGAATTTAGGGTTTTGTATAGCACAATTTTTATCTTTACTTTTTTAATAGTTGTGTAAGTATCAAGATAAAATGATTTGGATATGTTTTGTACTGTTTCCGGTCACAAGGTAAGCTCGGCAAAAACAACTATGTTTTTTTTCCGAGAACGTTCCTTCGAATGCACGTAATTGCATTAGTTCATATCTTGGTTTCCTTGAGGTTGATGATTTGGGTAGTGTACCCCTTCTTCATAACCGGGTGACTGCGGCATCCTATGCTTATTTAATTCGGAAGGTACATAGTAAATTGAATACTTGGGCGGCATGAAACCTCTCTTTGGCAGGGCGTATCACTCTCGCAAAAGCGGTGTTGTCATCAATTCTTTCTTATACTATGCAAACGGTTGTTCACCCTAAAAGACTTGTTGTGATCTGGAGAAATTGATTAAAAGGTTTATCTACGGTGGTTCAGATGGCGGTAAAAGGATACATCTTGAGTCATGAGATAACATTTGTCGGCCCATATCACAAGGTGGTTTGGGTTTTCGGAAACTCGACATCCAAAATGAGGCCTTCCCGATGAAAATTGCGTTTAGCTTGATATCGGAAAAGGATGCTTTGTGGGTTCAGCTATTGTGTGCAAAGTACAAATGCATGGATCTGATCCCGGTAATGTTGTGTGGTCAAAGCTGTTCTCGGTTATGGAAAGGTTTATCTTGTATTTGGCAGGATGTGCGGCAACATGTAAAATGGCATTTGGGGAATGGTTGATCTTTGGATTTGGACCCGCTTATTTCCTATGTCTGGGGTTCGTTAGGGGCAACTCTAGATTGGTCTACTGCGGCGGATATGGTGGATCCTAATGGGGAGTGGTTGTGAGATAAATTTCAACACCTCTTGCCAACGCATGTGTTACTTAGGCTGGCGGTCGTTAAGGAACCAAGGGCGATGCTGCAGAGTGCCCAACAAAAGCGTCTTACAATAGGATCCATACAACCGATAACACTCTCCATGTTTTGATAGTTCAACAAAAGTGAGGATTCTCCCATGCACAACTCTCCAGACGAACGCCTCAACTTTAGGCGGTGCAATGTTTGCTCACGCTAGCTTCCAGATATAATCTTCCTTTAAACCTGTTGTTGATACAATTTCACAAAAAAAAAAAACATTAGGTTTGTAGATACCATGAGATGTACCTACTCACACAGTATCATCTTTTACATATGAAGACTTGGATGCTCTATTCAAAACTTCCATAAAATGCTCCCAAACAACTACTTCCATTTCCACACTCCATTCACTTTTAGCCCAAATTCAAATACTTTACCCAATTTCGTTATGGCTAATGCAAATACTATCGGGAAAGATGCTTTAAGGGATTTTACTTAAGTCCAATGGCCATCCCAAAACTCAATTCGCTTATCATCTTCAATAACAAATCTAATATTTTGGACAAATGGATAGTGACCTGGTAATGTTTTTCCAAACCCCTTGAAGAGGTCTCGACAATAAAGAATGATGATCATACCCATATTTCTCAACTATCACCTTCCTCCATAATCGGTCAGCTACACTTGTGAATATCCAGGCCCATTTATTTTGTAAGGATTTGTTTTTCAGTTTTAGATAGAAGAAACCCAACCCTCCAACACACTTTAGTTTACACAACTCCCATTTCACCCAATGTATAGGTCTATCATTTGAAGACCCCATAGAAACATTGCTATAAGTTATGCGGCCACCCAAAGATAACAATTTGCCTTCCATCCATCAAGACGCTTCTGGAATTTCGAATATACCCAAATGGTAGGCCTAACTATGTCGTGGGGAGTTGGTCATTGCTACGTACTTGATTAAAGCTGCCCACTCTTGCACACAGGAGGTCTCCAAATCATCTGCTGCAAATTCTAAATGCGAAATACTCATCCTATTTTCATCTATCGGGACTCCCTTTACTAAACCCAAATCCACTGCTCTATGAAATAAAATTGAAGAGAAGTGGAGGTAAAGGATAGCCTTGTCTCAACCCCTTTTACTATAGAGGTTGACGACACACACAAATTTATCCATCTTCTCCACCTAACATCTAATCTCATCTTGTGCAAAATGAGATCCGAAAAGGATCATTCAACAATGTCGTAAGCTTTTTTGGAATCAACTTTATTTTTCTTCGGGATAGCTCATCTATAATTTCATTAGCTATAAGGGAGCAGACTGCAATTTTTTTCCCAGGGATGAAAGCAAATTGGGATTTGCCCACTACTTCATTCATACACACAGATAGACTTCTCGTTAACACACCCACCACAATTTTGTAAAGGCTCCCCACTAATGAAATGGGTATGTAGTCTTCGATACCCTTAGGAGCAGCGTTTTTTGGAATTAAGGTCAAGAACGAATGATTTGTTGATTTATCCTCCAGCTTTCCCTTATAGAACGACTCAAAAAATTTCATCACGTCACCCTTAATTGTTTGCCAAAATTTCTTGAAGAAGTTTAGGTTAAACCCATCGGGCTCTGGAGCACGATTTCCATCTGAACATTGGATGGCTGACCAAACCTCTTTCACCATCACAATTAATCACAGAATATGGTTTCAAGGAACTTTAAACATATATAAAAAATAAAATTAATTTTAAATTACCCACATGAAAAATTACATATTTAAAATTATAAACTTGAACTATTAACCGTCAAAATTAAATATGTTAAAATTTGAACAACTTCACCGGTCGTCACTAATAACTCCGTCACTATTAAACTTTCATGCATTTCGTCACAATAGTTATATTTTTTATGACCACACTATTTGACACTAATGTTAATCTTATTAGTGATAAACATTCTATCACAAATACATATATATTTAAATAGGATCTAAAATATGTTGTCACTTTCAATAATAAAAAATTAATTATAGATAATGTAAGCATATTCAGATGTCAATTTTTAGTAAATAAATGCAATGATTGGCTTCAAAGAGGATCGAACCTGGAATCGTTAAGGCGAGAGTGCAATACTTATCCACTAGGCTAGGCAAGAAATTTAATATGATTTTAAAAGAAAAATAATATTTAGGTTAAGTTGTAATTGAAATTAATTTTATTTATTTTAAAAATATGTATTAATTATAACACTAATTATTATTATAATAATTTAACTAATTTTTCTATGGTTTCTTATACGAAGTACGTATGTTGAAGAAACTATTTAGATTTTTTGAAGAAAAAACTAATCAAAATGGAATATTTCTTTTAAATTTTTCAAAAAATAAAATTTTCTATCATATATTATGCTAAAATCACATATTAGTCTGTGTACTTTAATTTGGTAACTTTAAGTTTCTATACTTTTTAAAATTTGAAATT
Source organism: Hibiscus mutabilis (assembly GCA_019671005.1). Lineage (NCBI taxonomy): Eukaryota > Viridiplantae > Streptophyta > Magnoliopsida > Malvales > Malvaceae > Hibiscus > Hibiscus mutabilis. The sequence continues at coordinate 28,943,831 of CM033711.1, read as the reverse complement.
TCGATCCTGACATGAATGGTAGTCTTTAAATATGTTAAGTAAAATTTTGTTTTTAGCCAATTTGTCATACACAAGTTGTTTATTTAATTTTTTTCTTTAATTTGATCATTTTTAGTCGTAATTTAGTCATATTGTCGGTGTCCCGTTAGGATTAGGATTGAAATTTTAAAATTTCAAAAATATAGGGACTAAATTTGATCAAAATAGATTGACTAGAACAAAAATGTACACATAGTATAGAGACTATAGAAGTATTTTAGCTTTTGACAAACTAGTTTATGAGAACTTTGATTTTTACAATTATAAAAATAATTTTATCATTGTGACAATATCTAATTTGTCATTACTTTTATTTTTGTATTGGTGACAAAAATTATCACAGCAAAAAGTAAAACTTTAAGAGACAAGTAATTTTATTGTCACAACAAATATCAAATAATAGTGATCACTTCACGTATCGTAACTATTATGTGTCAAAGTTTTAGTGACAATAAATTTTGTGTCGCAATTATATACTTATAATGAGAATTTATTTGTGAAAAATTTAATCGTCACAATTACTATTATTAAAGTGACCAAATAAAAATACGTCACAATTACTTATACTAATAGTGTCGCATAAAAAATTTGTCACAAAAAGTTAATATTTGTGACAAAGTTACTCCTAGTCACTGTCAGTTTGTCACCAAAAACCTATATTGTTTTAGTTAATATATAACAAAACTTGACTTTACCAAAAATATCCATATATTAAATAATGATTTTTAGATATTTTCCCATATTTTTCTCACACCAAAAATATTTACTCCGATTTAAATCTCAAATCCAAGTCGAATCTCTGATCCTAGTCCACGGACCGTCTAATCAATCTAAAAAGTCCTAGGCCCAAAACTGGGGTATTACAGACCGATTCTCACCCCTAATATCCTCCTACCACTTATCGCACTCCTTATTATTTTTTTAGAAGTCCTAATTCTAATCCTAGTCCTAATGCAAAACTGGCCAAATGTGTTTGCTCCCTATTATTTATTGTCCATTAGCTCGATAACCGACATATGTGACAACTCGACAGAAACAGTCACTCCACTACTAGATAGTTGGCAGTAGGGCCGACAATTACCCATGGATGGTGGCCCACCCGACCCAACTAAATAGACAAAAACTGATGAAATGTGGGTATGATCCGTTTGAAGTGGATAGCGGATGGAGCGGGTGATGGGTTCAGGTGAAAATTTTCCAACCCACCATCCGATCCGTCACCCGCCCCATCCATCCATCCATCCACCGATATAATATTAATTTTAAAAACTATTTTGAACCTTAAAGACTTTTTTTAGCTTTTGTTTATTATTGAGAAATGAGAATTTTGTTTATGTGGTTCTATTGTATGTAAGAATATTTAGAAATTTGGAACTGTAATAACAGTTGATTTTAATGTAATAAATATTAAATGTTTTTAGTAAGATATTGTAATCACTATTTTTTTCCGGGGTAACCCGTTTTTTATATTTCGCAAATAAAGGGTTTTCCTTTTTAACTACTACTATCATAAATAAATAAGGGCCTATATAATCATTCCCTTTTATATATAATTATCATCAAAAGTTCAAAAAAATAGTATAGGTATTATTTCGTTTTTCCCTTTGCTACCGCTATTTATTTATCTTATTTCACCTATTATTACTACCTCATTATTATCATTAGTATTATTGTATATATTTTAAATTGAGAAAACCCCTAAAATATTATATGTTATATTCAGTTTATTAGTACCATTATTATCATATTATTATCATTATATTTATAATTATCTTTTATTTTAATCTGAACATATTATTATTATTGTTGTTGTTATTGTTCTTATTATTATTAAGCTAAATAAAAAAGCCAAAAAGATTATTATATATTAAATTAAACTAAGGAAAGCCCAATATTTGAAATATGATAATAATATGGTCCATTTACAATGCAGGTCCATTACATACTTGGCCCGTTTAAGGCCCAATTATAATTAACCCTAAACCTAATTGCACTTGTAACCCGTAAAGCCCAAGATGCCTCCAACCAGCTCCATGTAGGCATCCTGCACAACACCCTGGTGTACACCCTCATCCCCCACGCACCACAACAGCTGATCGAGAGAGCCTTTGCATGCCGGTTTGCCCTCACCAACAAGGCCTGAGTCATGCGACACCTTAGGACCGAGCCTCAGCCACATATGCTAAGCTATTTTGGTCCCCTCTCCACTGGCCAAGTCACAAGCAAACAAGAAACAATGTCAGGTCAAAAACTACAAAATCAGAGGCATATGAATACATCCAAATTACACAGAGGCAACCAATCACTAATATTCATCTCTTTTTTATATATACAAATTTAATGTAATTCAGGGTATATATATAAACAAACTCTAATCAATTATAACAAAAAGGGAGAACATTCAAGAATCAATAAAAAAGGATTTCAGAGTTGATTTCTTCTTCCCAAATAAAAAAAACAAAGCAAAAGGTTTTTGGATCAACACAAAGAATAGAGAGGAAAACTTTTGAGATTTATGTTTCTATTTACCTTTTAGTTTGAATCAAAAAGAAAGCAAGAGAAAGCGGAAGTGTTTACCTTCGATGGTAATGAGTTTCGGCAACCAGCGACTTAAACAGTGAATCCCAACGGTGAACGTGTAGCCCACGACAAAGGAAGCCACATATCTCGGGTTCACCACGATCCAACAGTGGAAAGCGACGAATCGCACTTCCAAAGCCGCTCGAGTTCAGTCCCGATTTGGAGCGTTTGCGATCGTTTTTGGTGAAATCCAAACTGATAGAAGGAAAGAGTAGAAGAGAATGCCCCTTTTAGAGGTAGAGAAAAAGAGAACAGCGCTGAGGCGGTGGCCAAGGGACGCAGCGGCGGCTAGGGTTTCTTAAGTTTTTTTTGAATGTTAAAGAAGAATAAGTAAATGGGAGAAACAAAAGGGTTTACCCCTTTATCTGGCCGAATCGGGTAACCAACAACCCGCCTCAGATCTGACGAATATCTGCCCCAACCCAGATCCAGTCTGGTGAGCCCAAATCACTTGGGCTTTGGGTACCATATTTCCTTTTTCGTTGTATTAGCCCAATTTTGAAGCTATTGTAATATATGGTTGCCATGACATACATTATGAAGTTTTTTTTTTATGAAATATAGGGTATAATATATGTATTGTATAGTTTATATAGGTATATATGTTTTTTTAAAATGATATGTATAGTTTATATAAATATAATAAAATGTTAGAATATATTAGCACATGTTTTTCCTCACAAAATATAAATACAAATTATATACCTTACATATATTATACATAATATATAGTCTCATAATACATGTTTATAATACTTAGTTTTATATAATGCACTTTTTTCATAATGTATAGTCTTTTATATATAATATATGTTTTATAATTTATATATGATACATGTTTTTTTTACATAACAAATAGTTATTATATATATATAATATAACATCTAGTTTCTTATAAGAATATAGCAAATAGCTTTTATATAATATAGTTTTTATGATATATAATATGTAGTGTATATATATATAATATGGTTTCCATATAAATTATAATATAAGCTCTTTATAACATATATAATATATAATTTTTATAATATATATAATATAAGGTTTTCCTAAACGTAAATATAATATAAGTTATTCATAATATGTACAATACATAGTTTTTATAACATGTATAATATATAGTTTTAAATATGTAATATTATATATATATATATTATAGAATATATAGTATATATTTAGGAGGGCTAGACCTTGTTTTGTTTAATGGGCTTTGAGTTTGTTATATTAATTTTAGGTTAAAATTAGTCAAAGTTAATTTAATTAGTTTAAAATTGTGTGCTCGTCTCATAGGGGCACGATCTTTAAATTAATTAGATTAATTTAGGATTAGTTTTTAGAGCTGTAGTTAGATCTAGGGTTCTAATTAATTTGATGAATATAAAATTACCCTTGGCTTATTGAGATAAATGTTAAATTCGTTAAACTAATTGAGCATTTCTTAATTACTTTTAAGACAAAATTAATACAGAGATTATATTGACATTTAAATTAAAACCATGATCAATTAACTTGATTTGTTTTAAATAGTATCCTTGGCTTATTAGAATACTAGTTTAAAACTGATCGAATTAATTATCATGTTACAAGATAATTCATAATTTGTTAGGGTTTTATAGTCTTTTAGGGTTAACTAATTCAGGGTTAAAATTTAGATTCACCTAGATATTAATTAGATCACTAATTGGGTCTTCCGTAACTCGGGCCTTTTAGGTTAGGGCATTGGGTGGGCTTTTGTGTGTTTATTTTCAATCCTTTTTATGACATCCATTTTAATTGTCATTCATATGACCCCATTTTACATGTGATAATTGATCAATTTGAATCATAAAAAGTGAGGTATTTATTAATTTTGGTATTTGTGTCGTAACAGTCCGAGCTTAAAGGATGTTGACCAAATATTTGAATTAATCCTTACCAACCTAAGGTAAGATTAAAACTTGGTAAAATCATTACATCGTATCTTAATTGCTTGCACCATGTATAAAGATGATGTGCGGGATTCGAACCATAAATTAACACGGCATTCAGGCTTATATGATGTCGGTTTAATCTATGGTCCGATATATCGTCAACCTTATTAATTAAATGTCCAATTAATTTGAACTCACCAATTTGATGAAGCTCGTTCGATTAAATCAATTTTCAATTTAAATTAAATTCAATTCATTTTTCAATTAATTTCCATCATTTTAAAAGCAACAAATATTTTGGTACCGATTTTCAGGCGTGATGGGATACTAATCCTTCCCCGCGCGTAACCAACTCCCAGACCCTTTCAAAACGAATCTCTGGTTTCTTATGGTGTCTGGCCTACCTTATCCAAGTGTTTTATTGTTTTCAAAAGAATACGAATTTTCAAAAGAAATATCTTTAAATCGAAATTACAAAGAATGATTTGGGGATAACCCGTAGCACTCGAACCTATATTTTAAAAGCTAAAGAAAAGGTCGCTATAGTTTGGCGACTCTATTGGGGGCCGAATTTGTTTTTACAAAACAAAAGAAGAGTTTGGCCAAAAGAATATTTGTTGCTTTAATGATGGGAAATTTTTGGAATTTTAATTGATTTTAAAAAGGTTGATCCTTTCTTGAAAATGTGACTACGATTGTACAAGCTTTGATAATTGGTGGTCTTCGAATTAATTTTCCATTTAATTTTACCGACATGTGTTACACCATATCATCAGGCTCTATATTCAAGTTTTGCCCCTTTAAGTGGGGTGAAACGCCACATACCCACGTGAGTAGCCCTCCACGTGTCTGTAATTCACTTCCAAAATCCATGCCTTTTGAAACGTGAGCAACCCTCCACGTCAATAGGTCGTGCTTTTCCTCAAACCGAATCCAATTTGCAAGCTTGTAATGGACCAGAATTGGGGTTCTTGTTGCCTTAGTAGGTAATGAGATAGGTTCGGGTACCCTCAATTAAAACCGAACCCATGTATGAGAATCTAAGAAGCCCACCCCACTAGATCCATGCGGATAACCTTAGCGAACTAGAAATCATGTGGTTAGGGCTTTCTTTATGTGCTTGCCTTTCGCTTATTTCTTTTGTGTTTATCTTTTCTTGTTTCCGTTTTATTGTATATCTTATGACTAACACTTTTCTTTTTGTCTGCTCCATTTCTCTTTTTACCTTTTTGTTTTGCATATCTTGTCATATCATGAGACCACATTAAGTTGGGAGTAGTTTGAAGTTAAAGACTAGATCAATAGGAGGCTTGGTTCATAGCAATGATGAAAAGAATTCCGATGTGCAAATATGGTCGGAAAGGGAGCAACGCCATGATGGAGATAGAATTTCTTTCGGGTTTAGCTTAGGAATGCCAACCCATACATTCATGGACACAGAGTTCAATGACGTATCCAAGTTAAGAGCGGTCTGGAATAGTTGGGATCTTGAAACGAGAAATACTTTCAGGAAAGAGTATGGCGACATTGCATGTTTGCTATATGTTTTGGTCGACCAATCACTACTTCAAGCTTTGGTGGGGTTTTGGAACTCAGCTTACAGTTGTTTCACAATCGGTAACTTTGATTTGACCCCAACAATATAAGAATATCAAGACCTTATAAATTGTAAAAAGATCGACGAGAATCGTGTCTACTCTAAGTCGAACAATAACGAAGCTTTTTGGGCCAAGCTCTGAAGTTTCTTGAACACCATATTAGGACGAAAATCGAGTTACAACTTGGAACAAGAAAGAGTATCTCAATTGGGAAGGAATATTGGGCATTAGCTTCAGTACAACCTAAGGGTCGATTTCAGCGGGACTCTTTCAGAGGAGCAAGTCAAGTTTACCAAATGCCGACATTGGAGCAACTACAATTCGTTGTTCACACTATGTGGAAGCAAGAGCAAGAATTGGCACATTTGATGACTCAGATGCAAGAGGTCGCCCGAAAGCTACAATTCCTAACGGAAGATGTTGTCGAGCTTCAAGTTTACGTGGATGATGAATCCAAGAAGGGATAAAGGATCATTTGGATATCGAGAGAGATCTTCGACCTAGATTCTAGCTTAGGACCATATGCGAAACATTTTTCTTTGATTGTTGTAACGAAATAATGTTCTCATTAATACAAGTCATTTAACGATGATCTTTGCCAAACTCAGTGTCGCTCTTTACATTCATTCATGCTTTCATAGTAGCATTATTACATGAGTATTATTATTTTTGTTAAAATAATACATGTTTGTACATTCACTACATCATATGCATCACTAATCGGGGAAAACATTCACCACAAAAGTAGAAGTGAGGATGGAATGACTTTTAACTAGTTTAACTCCAGAAATCTGGATGACTTAGTGGCTAGGGTGGATAAGCTCGAACAATTCCAAAAGCATTTGGTCGAGAATCAAAGAGAGCTCATGACATATGTGAAGAAGCTTCAAGAAGAAACTAGGTGGCAAGTCAATGAACTGTTGGGAATGATGGCCACCATGGCCAAAGAGAAGGGTGTGAAGGAAGACTTATTGCAAGAGGAAAGTAAGGGTTAAGATCGCGACTTCACATCGGAAAAAATTTTGTCTGATGAAGACCAAGCCATCATCAACCAATATGAGGTAGCATGACCTGCTTCTGAATGCCCCATCGAATTGGTGTTAGATAAGATTGAGGATTCTCTATGGGAAATCTTATCCCCTCCAATGGATAGAGAATCAACTCGGAGGCAAGGGGATCACGAGGAGGCCCCAAAGAACCTCACGACCTCCTAGTCTCGGGCTATAGCCAGTGACGCCAAACGTTTGAAAGAAACAAGGGGGCTCGAGAGAAAAAATGAGAAATTCACTCCGTTGCCAGATTCATACAAGGAGTTGTATTCATAGGTATACCAGGTGAATTTGGCTCGTCCCTATCATGTAGTGCTCTTTAACCCACCCTACCCTTCTTAGTATGATGCCAATGCTCATTGCGAGTATCATGTCAATGTTCAAGGACATGCTATTGAAAATTGTGTGGCATTTAAGAAGCTAATCCAGAACATGTTAAAGTCTAGGGCATTGCAGTTGGGTAAACCAAACACCACCGCTCAGAAAGGGCATGATTCTCTGGGTTGTATGGAGAGTTCTCGCCCGAACAATCAGTCTCATGGACGTTCCTATCGTCAATCACCCTTGTTTGCAAAACCTCCAAAGGTTCTTCATCCAATTCTGATAACGTACAAAGACTTGCTCCCAATACTTGTTGAAGCGAAACTTTTGGCTCCAGTTCAGTCCAAACCAAAGAGTCCTCTCTACCCTGTTGGTTATGATGTTAATGTCGTGTGTGACTACCATGTGGGAAATACGGGCCACACCATGAAGAATTATGGAGCTTTGAAGAACAAGGTTCAAATTCTAATTAAGAGTGGGATTCTGAAGCTTTGAGAAGAAAGATTGGTGAACATGACCTTTAGAGGTGTTAATCAACGGTTTCAGTTTTAGAGGTTCCTTTTTCCTAGCATGTGGCTTTCTCTTTTGTTGCGCTTTGCTTTTGTTTACCCTAAGATAGTAGCAGTGATCTTTTGTAAAGGGTTATGTCATATTTGTTTTTTTCTATTTCAATGAAATGATGCTCTTTTACTTAAATATGTATATGTATATATTTTTTCTTACCCTCGTGGACCCCCAGATACCACGTGCATGGTGTAGAATTGATTCTAATAAAAAGATCAATTGAATATTGTGATAACGATGAAGCGTGATTTCCCCTCAGTCCGCTCTGGTCGGTGAAGCACGAGAAGCAAGATTACTACTCTTTCGGTAATGTTCGATGATAAGAAAATCTCCTAGAAGAGCCTAATAGAGTTGCTTAAATGGGCTTTAAAAGGGAAATATAGTGTTTCAAAACAAAAAAATATAAAAATAAAAGAGGGGGACTCCGCTATAGCAAAAAGGCTAAATAAGGATGTTTTGCTTCGCTTACTCTAATTGAGTCAAAAGCCTTGGGTATATGAGTAAATTTTCAAATTGTGACTATGCCGAGTAACTCGGGGTATTGTTGCATGCTCCATCATTATTCTCGAGACAAAAGACTGTGATGAGTTGAATTCACCTAAGAAAAGGAAATGAATGAACAAGTTGAATAAGTCTTGGATTACTCTGATGGAGCTGTGGGGTGATAAATGTTATAAGGAGCTATGCTCCACCTGTCCAATACCTTAGCATCAGAGGTAATCTTTGAAGACATAAGTATAATTATAATAATAATAATACAATACAGACCAACTATAGCTAGAAACACACACATTCACTTGAAGAATTTTATTCTTAGAATGATATTTTTGTCCTCCACCGGTCAAACGAGTCTGGGAAATTTGATCATATTTATGAATGGAAAAAGTTGATGAGAACTAGAAGGAGTAGTTTTCGAACAGATCAAGCAAGTACCATAATCATGAGGATGAACCGAGCAATTTAGGAGGAATTTTTTAAATATCGTCGCAACATTCAAAGGCAAATTGTTAATCACTGAAGGGTTTAAATCTAAGATGCACTTGCATTTGATATCCGGGCATTCTATTATTTTTTATTATTAATTTTGATTTTGTATATTAACACAAAAATCATCATCCGTTGGAATGTTGATTAGCAAACTGATGTATAGAAGGAAAGAAAAAGAAAATAAGAGAAAGAGAATAAAAGAAAAATAGAGAAATAGAAAGAATAAGGTCTTTCTGTGCTTTTAGAATGGAGTTTGGGGTATAAGGTCAAGTATGTACATGATCAACCTAATGCAAACCTGTCAGTAATTCTGAAAAGAATAATAGCAAGCCTTCGTATGCTACATGATTCAAAGACTCGATATGAGTGTCTACCATAAGGCCTTGGTTGGCTCGGGAAAATAAGGAATGAATTCTATAGAAAATTTAGTGATTCATGGGGCATGCCTTCAGCCTAGCATTGAGATGGAAGAATGACCATACCAAGGGGTCATAGGTAAGTAACCGTTGAACCCGAGAAAAAATGAGGTACTACTAAGATGAAGAAAGAAAATGGGTATCTTAAGAAGGGAGACATCGACTCAACCGTCTGACATTGGTCAAAAGTTAACCAAAGCATACAAGGCAACAATTTATCAAGTGAGTGGGGTATACTTACGTCAGCTTACAGCAAAACAATTTGCACCAGTTGAAATAGATCGAGGAATGATAGGGTCGACGGTTTTAAAGTCAGTTCTGTAAAGTTATAGTGACATTGCACGCTTGATGTATGTCCGAGTTAATCGACCTTTGTTTTGAGCCATCTCTCAGTTTTGGAATCCCACTTTCTGTTGCTTCACTTTTATCGGGAATGACTTGATGCTTACGGCTGAGGAGTATACCACTTTGCCTAATCAGAAGAGTGTTCATAAGAATGGGTTTACACAAAGTCATCGAACTCCCAGGATTATCCTTTACAGCCTATAATCTTAGCCAGGATGAGTGAAGATTGAGTCAAATGATTGATTCAAAACCGTAGAGGTAGCATCGCCTTTTCATAGAAGTATACTTACGCGCCCGGTTATGGTCATGAAAATGGATCTGTTCACGTTGGGGATTTATAGCTTGATTATTTTCCTTAAGAGTCTTGGGTGACATTGATGTCGCTATCTTGGGTTTGTTCGAGCATTTGACAAAGAAGGCTTTTCTACATAGCTTCAAATCAAGGGTCTACATGGTTGACTTAGCGTAATTTGTCAATGACTACGAAGAGAATAATCGCAAAATCTCCTATGCTAGACTATTTAGAGATTTGAGAATGAGAAAAATTTGGAAATCTAGGGGGCACGAGTCCACCCGAACAAGCAAATTGGAGGAAGTTCATCATGAAGAGTCCATAAAGAGGCAAAAGTCAAGCTCGAGCTAAGTGAGGGTAATGTTGTGCTGACCAGTGTGGGTCAACAACTTCTTTTAAGAAGAAACGAATGAGGAAGATTCAGTAAAGAAAAATGAAAATCGGACCTTATGGAAGTAAGAAAGGTTTAGAAGATTTAGGGGCATGTGTTCACCCCAATATTAAGAATGAAGAGGACTCGTCATGAAGAATAAATAAAGAGACAACAACTAAGACCAAGTTGAGTGGGGCAGTGTGTCAATGGTAGACTTCGGGAGGTGACAGATTTTAGTCAAATCAGTATAAGCCAGCCATATCCTTTCGAAATAAGATAAAAATGAAGACTTAGTAAAGACAGAAAGCCCGTGGAAGTTAAGGGTGATTGTAGCGACATTTTTTGGAAAAACCTTTAGAAAAATTATAAGTTCGGCGCTACGGGTTATCCCCAAAATCATTTCTTTGTAATCTTGGTCTAAAGGGATTTCTTTTGAAAAAAAATTTTCTTTGGAAAACTGATTGAAAACTGGGAGTCGCCACCGGCCACTTGGATAAGGTAGGCTGGACACCACAAAACCAAAGATTCATTTTGAAAGGGCTCGAGAGTTGGTTACGTGTGGGGAAGGATTAGCACCCTTATCACGCCCGAAAATTGGTACCAAAATATTTGTTGCTTTTAATCAAAAGAAATTGTCGAAATTTGAAAGGAATTTAATTTGGTGACCTTAATTGGAAATTAACCTTAATTGAACAGGCTTTATCAAATTGGTAGGTTCAAATTAATTGGACATTTAATTAATAAGGTTGACGATACATCGGACCATAGATTCAATCGACATCGAATAAGCCCGACTGCCGTGTTAATTAGTAGTTCAAATCCCGCACGTCACCTTTATGCTTGGTGCAAGTAGTTAAGATATGATGTAATGATTTTATCAACTTTTAACTTTACCTTGAGACGGTAAGAATTAATTCAGATATTTGTTCAACATCATTTAAACTTAGACTGTTACGACACAAATATCAGAATTAATAAATATCTCATTTTTTATGATTTAGATTAATTAATGCAAAATTAATGGGTCGTATGAATGACAATTAAGGAATGACAAAGGCACAAAAATAAACACAAAAGGCCCAACCCAAAACCTAACCTAAAAGGCCCAAATTATGAGAGAAACCATTTAGTGATCTAATTATTAACTAGGTGATTATAATATTTAATCCTAGGTTAATTACCCTAAAAAACTAAAACTCTAACAAATTATAATAATTGATCTAAGATTTGATGTCCATATAAACTTTGAAATTAATTTTAACCTAAAAGTAATTAAGAAACGTTCAATTAATTTAATGAATTTAACATTTACCCTAATAAGCCAAGAGCAAATTTAAATTCACTAAATTAATTTGAACCCTAATATAACTAAGGATCTAAAAACTTAGAATTAATTTAATTAATTTGAGAATCGTGCCCCTATGAGACGAGCACACGATCAAAATTAATTAAGCTAATTCACTTAATATGGTCAAAAGCCCCCCAAAAAACTATTAGCTAGGCCCAACAATCCAAAGCCCAAAACTAACAAAACAAGGCCTAAAGGCCCAAACCCACTAAAACAAAGCTTAAGACCTAAACCCACTAAAACTAGGGCTTAAGGCCCAAAAGCCTAAGACCAAGCCTAAAGCAAAGGCCCAAACTATTCAAAACTAAGCCCAAAACCTAGGGCCCTAAACTACTAACACTAGGCCTAAAACAAAAAAAACAAGTGTATTTAGTATATATATTTTAAACCAAAAACACGTTATAAGTATTTGACACTATATTATATATACTATAAAAACTATGTATTATATACTTTATAAAACTTTATATGATATGCATTATATGAAAGAAAGAACTTATACGATATGTGTAAAAAAACTATGTATTATATATTCTTTTAAACCATATGTTATATGCATCGTATATATATAATTCATAAAACATTAATGTATGTTATATATCATACTAATAACAATATGTATGTGTCGAATATATATGTATATATATAAAACATAATAAAACATAACATAACAAATATATATTTACAAGATAAAATGAGGAAAAAAATACACAAAGTCCAAAACATTGGACTTAAACACCTGGTCTGGCTCGGCAAGCTGGGTTCTCCTTTGCTGGACCGAGTCACAACCAGGTCGGTCACTGAGACCGGATCTGCACATGACCCACGTGGGTCTGATAATATTAGGGATTTTATCCCCTTATTATCTCTTATTCTTTAAAATAGGGATTTAACCCATGGGAACCCCAGCCACTGCTGCCTTTGAACCGCCGTTGGGCCACCGTCCGGCTTTGGTTCAACACGCCAAGGCCACCATCGCGAATCCCTCACACTCCTCTCCACTTCTGTCCGAAAGGATTTCACCAAAACGGCCACCATCGCCTCAAAATCAAAATCAAACTCAGGCGGCTTTGGAAGTGCGATTCGTCGCCGTCCGCCGTTGGATCGAGGCAAAACCGCTGGCCGCGAAACCTTCTCACCGTTGGGATCCGCCGTAGGAGTCTCCGATCGCCGAAAAATATCAAAGCCGAAAGGGTAATCCTTCTAAACGCTTCGGCTTCACCACCGCCGATCTACATACTCTGCCGTTGGATCGAGACAATTCTGGGATATGTTAATCTCTCTCCGTGACGATCATCTCCACCGTTGGGATTACCAAGATGGAGCTTCGATTATCAGAATTCGTCAAGACCAGGGGTAAGCCTCATTCCTTTCTCTTTTCCTTTTTGATTGGAATCAAAAAATAGAGAAAACCGAATAGACCTAGGAGTATATTTTGTATATTGATAAAACTCTCTCTATTTTTCTTTGTTGATTTGGAAAAAGAGGAAGAACTAGAAGATAGGAAATCTGAAAATGCTACTCTCTCAATCGATGCTCGAATTTGCTTCTGTATTGATTGTAAATTTGCCCTTGCTTTGTTGTTTGAATCAAAAAGAAAAAAGGAGAAAGTTCTCTGTTCTCACTGGATTGTTTGGATGCTTTTACTTTTTCGAATGGTAGATAGAAAAATGATCTTAGGAAATTCTTTGTTCTCTATTGATAGTTGAATCCCTTTACATTGTTTCGGCTCTTATATAACCGAATTACAGTGAAATTTTGCATATATAAAAGGACATAAAAATTGGTGATTGGTTGCCTCTGTAATTTGTTTGTATTTGTCACGGCCCGCACATTTGGGTCCGAGACAGATGCGCAACAAGCAACCCAAGAGGTTCTAGGCTTGCCAAGAAGACCACCAGACTTGGTCCGATCGTTGGAGACTGAAAGAAAGCCCAAATACATTGAGCCTGGTAAATTAATAGATGGCATCTTACCGGGGAATATTCCAAAGGATAAGAATATCTCTCAATGTAAACACAAACTTAAGGAAAGAATTTCATAGTGATAGAGTTTCCTTAGTGTAGATTTGGTAGGTGGCTTTCGATCTGGACCGTTAGTGTGATTCGATCTCATCCGTTCATTGTATGGGGATTCAACTATAAATAGAGGCCTCCCCACCTCACTTGTATTCATCCATCATTTGAGTAATACACTTGGCATTTGCTCTAAAAACACTCTGTAGTGTTCTTCGCGTTCTTGAGCGTTCTTTCTTTTGTTCTTATTGCGTTTCTCTTTTGTTCGGTTCCTCTTGGAACGATCTTGCGTTCTTCGGTGCCTTCAGAATTCGATCTTTCAGGTCGAGGATTTAGGCTTACTTGGTCGTTTGTCTTAAGGACTCGACTAAGACCGCACGTCGGGCTGGTTCAGAAGTCTAGCCCCGTGACAGTTGGTATCAGAGCGAGTGTTCGAGCACAAACACTGATTGGAGATGGCAAAGAAAGGAGGGAATGTTGCAGCACAAAAGAGTGCAGAGACCCAGGCTGACGATGGAAAGCGAGACAGTCCGAGCAACACTATGCCTACGCTGGAAGAAAGGTTGGGAAAGCTCGAAGGATTCATGAAGGATGCCCAAGAAAAGATCGACGTTGTGAGAGTACGTCTTGACGAGCTGGACTCTTCGGGAGAGGAGCTCAAAAGCAACGTGCAGGATCTAAAGAACAACATTTGAGACCTTGACCAGTGTGCCGACAGTACGGATAGATGGAGTGATGCACTCGAAGCCGAGCTAAAGGCTTTGAAGGCGGAGATGATGGAGGAAATCAAGAGGCTCAAGGGAGAGCTTCAAGTTTACAAGGCTATCGTGACTGATATATTAAACACGGCAACATTGAGACCAAAGTTAGACGTGCCAAAGCCGAAGGAGTTTAGCGGAACTAGATCATCCCAGGACGTGGAGAACTTTGTGTGGAGCATGGAACAATACTTTCGTGCTACATGCATCAAGGATGATGCGGATAAGGTAAACATTGCTTCTGTTTACTTAACTGACGTTGCACTTTTATGGTGGCGACGCAGATGCTCTGAGGAGAAGAACAAGGATATTCCCATCGGGACTTGGGAAGAGTTTCATGCTGAGTTCAAGGAACAATTCTACCCAAAGAACGCCCAACAGGAGGCTCGAGAGAAGCTGCAAGCATGAAGGTTCCATCCTGGAGTATGTCAGACGGTTCACTGAACTCAGACTCCAAATCACGGACATCGCTGAAGCCGAAGGCCTCTTTATCTTCAAGAACGGGCTTAAGCGATGGGCCAAAATGGAGCTGAAGAGGATGAGAGTCGAGGAACTATCCAAGGCTATGGCCGCAGCTGAATCCATAGCCGAGTTCGAGATGGCGGAGACCCTCAAGCCCCGAGGCAAGGGCTATGGTGGGGGAGTCAAAGACGGGGAAGGTCTTGTGTGCTGTATCTGCGGAGGGAAGCACATGATGAAAGATTGCCCTAAGAATGATCATCTTAATGCTGTCAAAGGCGATGAGTCCGAGGAGTCGGACGAAGAAGTGACGAGACTTGGTGCGATTGCGAGTGTCAAAGCAATCAAGCCGAGGGTAGAGAAGCAACTAAAGTGCTACCAATGTAAGGGGCCACACAAGTTGCGAGTATGCCCACATCGAGTCAAGCCATCCAAGGGGGTGGACGAGCCTGAATAGAGTGAGGCTACGAGACTTGGTTCGATGATACTGAGTTCTGCTAAGGCGAGAGTGCGCAAGCAGAAAGGGTTGATGTTTGTCGACATCAACATTGCGGGACGATCGAGGAGTGCTCTAATGGATACCGGAGCAACCGATCTATTCATGTCCAAGAAGGCTGCCGACAAACTTGGTCTTAGAGTTGTGGGTTCAACTGGAAAGATCAAGACTGTGAATGCTAAAGAAGTTCCAATTGTTGGAACGGCACGGAAGGTGGAGCTGCAGATTGGTGAATGGAAGGGCAAGGAAGACATCAAGGTAATCAATTTAGATGACTTTGATTTTGTTTTGGGACTAAGCTTCCTTGACCGTATAGATGCTCTTATCGTTCCTTGTGCCGACGTCGTCTGTGTTTTGGATCGCAAACAACGTTGCGTTGTGCCCACGTACCGAGACAAGGGTAAAGGAACCAAGACGCTGACTGCCATTCAGCTTGCCGAGGATGCTCCAAGCCAAGGAGACATCGCTTTGGGGGCTACTGTTAGAGGGACAACTTTAGTGGGGCAACAATTGCCCGAGTCAGATAGCGACATGAGGCCCATGGAAAAAGCACCTTTGGGCAAGGTGGAAGAAGCATTGAACTTCAAGTGTGAAGAAGGGTCAATGCGGGAAAAGTTGCCAATGGGCAACGAGGCACCAAACTTCACGAGGGAAGGGTTGATGCCGGTTAGAGTGAATGCCACGAAGGAGGCGCATCTCAAACTTCATCGAGATGTGCGTAATGATGCGGAGCGAGGAAAAGTTACACGGCGGAAGGAACCAAGGCGAGCAGTCTGTATGGGAAGACAACCCAGTTCGAGTCGAGCGCTCCTTATGGGGGGAGCCGTTCTTATGGGGGAACATCGTTGCCTGATTCTGAGTTGGGAGCAAGCCAAGGTACCATGGAAGATCCAAGATCAACCAAGAGAAGTCTTTTCTGAGACAGCGATGAGGGCATCGCCGGATTTGGTGGGGGAGAATGTCACGGCCTTCACATTTGGGTCCGAGACAGATGTGTAACAAGCAACCCAAGAGGTTCTAGGCTTGCCAAGAAGACCACCAGACTTGGTCCGATCGTTGGAGACTGAAAGAAAGTCCAAATACATTGAGCCTGGTAAATTAATAGATGGCATCTTACCGGGGAATATTCCAAGGGATAAGAATATCTCTCAATGTAAACACAAACTTAAGGAAAGAATTTCATAGTGATAGAGTTTCCTTAGTTAGTGTAGATTTGGTAGGTGGCTTTCGATCTGGGTCGTTAGTTGATTCGATCTCGTTCGTTCATTGTATGGGGATTCAACTGTAAATAGAGGCCTCCCCACCTCACTTGTATTCATCCATCATTTGAGTAATACACTTGGCATTTACTCTAAAAACACTCTGTAGTGTTCTTCTCTTGTTCTTCGCGTTCTTTCAGAGTTCTTTGTAGCCGATCTCATAGTTTGCTTCCTCTAAGAACGATCTTGTGTTCTTCGGTGCCTTCGGAATTCGATCTTTCGGGTCGAGGATTCAGGCTTACTTGGTCGTTTGTCTTAAGGACTCGACTAAGGCCGCACGTCGGGCTGGTTCAGAAGTCTAGCCCCGTGACATATTCATCTATCTATTCTGCAGTGTCGGTTTGTCTCTGATATTCTGCCCCTTGTATGCGTTTTGGCTATAATACCCCTTGATTGTCCCTGGTTTTTGCTGTTATAATTCCCCTTCTTTCTTAATGCCCTTTTTGTTTGTGCGCTCGTACGAGTGGCTCGGTGGAGGAGGGGACTAGCTTCGTCCTTGCTGGTGAGATGGCCGGTTGGTGCAGAGAGGCTTGTCTTGCTTGGGTGTATTGCTAGAGAACACCAGGGTGCAAGGGATGTGCTCGGTCAGAAGTGCTGCTTGTAAGTTTGGCTGCACGGAAATAGAGGCATTGGAATTTTGATTATTTAGGGCCTCATTGGGCTTTTATAATATGTAATTGTTTTTTTTTTTGGTTTTTCCAAGTGTAATATGGACTGTTATAAAGCTTTGGGCCATTTTCTTTATTTTATTGGACTTTTATTTATAAAATAATATAATTTATAATCTTTAAATTCTTTTCTGATTTTTTCTTTTTTTAAAAGATAACAACGTAATAATAATGATAAATATAATAGTAACGAATCATAATAATAATAGCTAATAGCAAGTAATAATAATGGTAACATATGACATAGATGATAGTAATATATAATTACAATAATAACGTAATTATAATAAAATAATAAGGTAATACAATGTAATATACTAGTAATGCTTAGGTTTTCTTTTTAAATATAACAATAATATGATAATGAATAGCATACTACGATAGCAAATAACAAGATATATATGCTTAGTTAAAATAGTACTAGTAGTTAACTAATTTTTGGATTTTTAAGTTTTAACAAAGCCCATGCCATTATTTAGAA
The DNA here is from genome assembly GCA_019671005.1 of Hibiscus mutabilis. Classification (NCBI taxonomy): domain Eukaryota; kingdom Viridiplantae; phylum Streptophyta; class Magnoliopsida; order Malvales; family Malvaceae; genus Hibiscus; species Hibiscus mutabilis. Next base: position 28,925,870 of record CM033711.1, on the reverse strand, counting down.
AGTAGGAACATGTATATAAGCCTATTATTGTAAAAACGAAAGCGAAAATAAAATCGGGTCCACCCTGAACAAAATTAATGATTACAGTGATCAACTAGAAAGCAAGGGTTTTTCCCCAACATCTCTAAAAATGTCATAGTTCATGCATCATATGTAGTTAGACATCCCTAGGTTAGGAGCATGCTAGCTCATATCATCAAACTATTTTTGGTGTTTTGACAGATTCAAAGATTAGAAAAGATCTTGACCTGTAACTTCTTGTTTGGAGAGGTAGATCTCAGTAAAGATGACGAGTCCCGAAGTGATAAAGAACTTCCCCAACAAAGATTTGAAGAATTCCTAAGGAGAAGAACTCGCTTAGCCAAGAGGGACTGGTTCATAATGAGAAAAGCTCGTCCAGAAGAATGAATAGTTTATAATGAGAAGAACTGTTCAGGCATCAACCTTGATGAAAAGATAAGAAGTTCATAATGAGAAGAACTTGTTTGTATTCAAGAACAATCCATAATAGAAGAATTTGTCAACATTTGTGAAGATTGAAGAAATCCGAAATGAGAAGAATAGCTTCAACCTTCGGCAATTTTGGACCTCGGAGGATGAAGAATTTCGTAATAAAAAGAACAACCCCATACTCTGAATTTTGGTAAAAGATCAAAGAATTTCGTAGTGAGAAGAACAACATTAAACTTTGGCAACCAGTTTATTTCCGGTCGAGGCTTTTGGGCCATCAGTGTAACACCCTCAACCTGGTTTGAAAGAAAATTGAAATTGAAGATATTACCGAAACACAAACCGGAAATTATGTGACCAAATTATGAAATTTTGTCCAGCTTTAGAACAGACTTGACTAAAATCATGGTAAATTAAAACTTTTCTTTAATAATAATATTTCGTATTAAAGCAATTTGTTCACAAGTTGTACATAACATTCTAATTGATAATAATTTTTTTCATAACCTTATTAAGCTTAATTCAGGTCTAAGCGTATATCTCCCATCATTGGAAATCTTAATTAATCAAGTATGAGAAACACCCATGATAATAGAGACCTATCTTTTATGGATCTTAACTGTCATACTAAACCTTCTAATAGCAAAGCTTATTATTCAATGTATCCAACTAATCCATACATACCATTACTAGCATGCATTCTTAACATCAAGCATTTAAAGTTTATGTCTACATGACTTATCATGCAAGTAAACGATTGAACTAATTGAAAGTTATTATCTAAAATCATCATTCACCACATATCAAAACCAAGCAATTGATTGTAGCATCATGATCTAAAAGACAAACCAGACTATACTTGATTATCAGTGATCTATTCAAGATTCACACCATTCACAATTAAATCGAATAGAGAACAATAGGTACATTCGGTCATTTTCAATAATACTATACATCATTCTAATACTAAGATCAAAGTTATTTCAAATCGTAAACCAACCGTATGTGATTGCACATAGCTTCCACAACATAACCTTAAGCTTATACATTATCACGTTATCAATTTCTTATTTTCTCTTCTATCATCTTAGCCATACGAAATATTCTACCCTATCATGAATTTACACACAATAGGAGATAGCTATTTACTAGCCATATTTTCTTACAACATCCATTCGATTACTAATTTAAGTCATTTTTAGGTTTTTAAAGCAACCGCACACACACACATTTAACACAACTTACTAAGCAACCATAACCATGAGATAATTAGAGACCCATTACAAACTTAATTAATCAATAGACTTATACACTTAAATATAACCAAAAAGGGAATTAATATGCACTATGCAATTTGATAAATATGTGTCGCCATCTAGGAGCTCTAAAGATACTAATTTGTATCCTACTCGGATCCTTGCGAACACATTCAAGCTCAGGAGAAATCTGTAAGAACATTTACCCTGAAATGTAATGAGAGAATAGAGTAAGCAATTGAATTGCTTAGTGAGGTAATTCATTTAAATAAGGTATGAATCAAATCTCTATTCTCTCTTAAAGACAACGGATTTAGGTGAGTAAAAAAGCTTGTCTAAACATAACCCTTTACTAACCAGAGGGTTCGTAACAACCCAATCTTACAGTGTATTGGTTTCAATTATCGCAACAAATTAGTCGACTTCAAGCTATTATAGCCGTAACCTTCCTAATATAGCCCCAATCCTTATTCCAATTATGCTTAAATATAAATTAAACATTGGTTACTTATCATACAAGACTCCATAGATTTTCATTCGATCAACTTATAGTTCCTATAACCTTCCTTTAGAGGCGTTCTTTAATCATATATACTTGTTACATAAGTTGTTCAAATTCTATCTTACATGTCTCCTGAGACATCAAACATATCATAAACATAGCATACTTTAAATCTTTTATTCTACTTCATCAGTACAACAATCTCATACTTTTTATATAGATGTTTTATAGGTTTGAAATTGTCCATCATGTAATCAATTCTTATTCCTACATAACCCCGTTTTCATGTTTATGCAAAGGTTATAATTAACAACCCAGGTACATTTGTTCCTTATTCAAAACTGTTCTTAGTCATGTTATATACTCCAGCAAGTCCAAAATTGTATTTTTATCTTTTGAGCAAACATTTCTTAACATATAAATTTATTTTGCTTCATAATAGATTGTCGAGCATGGCATTTCATAACTTAGATTTCCTTTGTCATAATTTATATAATTTAACATGATTTAGATATACTAAAGTTATACAAATCTTTAATTGAAAAAGATCATATCTCAATTTTAACTTAATAGTCTAAGATCTCCAACGTTTACCATTTAAAGCCTTAACTAAATTAACAAACAAGTTTCCAAAGCACCAAGGTTTCCATAATTTGACCTTTAGTATAGGCAACAAGAAGTTTCAATTTCAGAACATATATTTGCAACCAAAACTTCAAGTGAACTTTGATGTTCATATGAACAGTTCACTAATTATAAATCCAGTCAACCATTAACGAATAGCATGTCAAGCATTTCAACAAGAATTTCCAACCATTAGACTTATCCTACATCTTAACTACTCTTACGAAATACTCACATATTCATGTATATACTTTTAGAATCACACCCGTATTTCATTTATACGTGAGGATTACTCCAACATTGTAACTATTTTAGCTTTCGTTATATACAACCATTTAAACTCATCTCTAGAAATACTTAACTAACAACTAACTATCCACCTATCATAAGGTATTGGTCTAATTTCCCAAGCAATTACAAACATATTCTACTTAATTTCACGCATAACTTTTCAGAGCAATTCACATACCACAGTTTGACCAAAACATTGAGTTACCACCAAACATGAATTATACCAGGTATAAACTTAAATTCCTTGTCACTCAAAAGTATAAAGCATAGCTTATTATAACATGTGATGTGTGTATTTATATATATAAATTTTAAACTTTCAAAGACATTATTTCAATGGCATAATTTCTAATCAAATGGTATCCTCCTAAACCCCCAAGTAAAGTATTCAAACCAATTTAAATATCCACGTGAATAGACTACTTTTATGATAATCATTCGAAAAGCATTATCAAACATGCATACATATCTTGCATCATATTCAAATCATCAATTAATTCAATATCATATAATTCCTCAATTTAAACATGTCTATTTATATAAGAGTTAACCGTATGCAAGTAGATATATATGTGTATATATCTTGCTAAGCAAGTTACTACAATTCTTTCTCATTTTAGTATTTTCATCCATATTTGTTTATTAACGTAGCCTTGAGAATTGAATTACCAATCTAGCATAAACCATTTGAACATATCAACAAAAATAACCTTATCTATACATATTTCAGTTTATTTCAATTCACTAAACACATGTGTCACAGTTTAATCTAATTCAAATAGGTTATTTCTTAATTCAAGGCATCAAACTTATACATTTACTCAATTTATTAGCTTTCAATATTTAGTTTAACATAGCCTTAAAATCAAGTGACAGCCTAGGTACTCGAATCCCCAACCAACTGTCGCCAACAAAAACAGAAAGGTAACCATGGTACCGGTCAAACCCTCCTACTGTCGCCAAGTGATCACAAACTCCCCTCCTACTGTCGCCAAAATATGGACCATAGTCCCCCGAAACACAAGAGCTCTATGGACTCTATGGAATGCCAACTATACCTAAGACCGACTTGAGACCAAGGCTACACGTTCTTATCTTATCAGATGTAATTTAGCTTAAATTCATGTTCAAAAACATGATTCATATATCATTCCAAAATAACATAACTGACTAATTTTGAACCATGCTCCGTAGCTGAATTTTCCAAATTATCTAATCTTGTAGTTCAAATTTACAGCAGACATACATGTAATCAAATTTTCCATTTATAATCAAAATTCAAAATCTCATAAGTAACAATTCATAAATCTGAATTCTAATGGTGCGCATAACATCCATTACCAAAACATATTTCAAACCAAAACATAGCTTTAACCAATCTTTACTTATCATTCCATACTTAGCATCTAAGTAACGTACCTTAGATCCCAGCTTAGCTTTGGTTTGCTTAATTTAGATAACAAAAAATCAAAATAAATAACAAGGTACTCGAAATATCTTTAATCTATTCCGATGTTACGGGATACCTGAATCCTCACTCGTATTTTGCTACTCATTCCATCCATTCTATCTTCTTCTTGGTCTAATTATAACAAGAAATATATTCGTATATTAGAATTTTGGTTTATCCGTTGCATTTAAACAATTCAATCATGCATGCACATCCCCATATTTAATCAAACTGCCCCATGATGCATTTGTACACCATAACTATTTTAAACGTTTATAAATATTCTTTTCACTTGCATACATTTCTAAACTTATAGATACAACAAAACAGTTTCTCAAATGCTTGTATGCATACCAACAAATCTCAAAACACAAACATACACATGCCTAATTGTTCAAAACAATCCACTAAACAAGTATTTAGGCATCAATCAATTCAAAACAATCCCTAGAGGCATACATGCACACAATTTAGTTACTAACATGTTATTTATCTATGAACAGCCCACATATTTAGCAAAACTGCCCTTGTACCTTTATCCCCTTTTTAGAGCAATTCATTTATTCCTTACATAAAAGCATAACAGTCCCATTTATCCAAACTCATTACATTCATTTAAAACAGCCTTGTATATGTTACTACAATTTCATATCAGTCCCCCAATCTTGCTTGCATATCTTTATACTACAAACAGCCCTTTAATAACTATATTATGCATACAAGCAAATCCAGATTTATATGCATCTACACATGTCATAAAACAGTCCATTTCATTAACAAGATAATTTTCCCTTGTTTTCGGTTACCATAACAGCCCTTAATATTCATGTATTTGAAAAAAAAAACTATTCCGTTTTTTCCTACATATATAATGCATGTTCAAAACAGCCACGATTTGCTTTTAAAATATCCAAAACAGTCCATAAACACACACATATTCGAGACAGGGCAGCACATGTACATAAACTTCCCTATAACAAAACAGCCCCCTTACAATCTTTTCTTTACAAAAACAGTCCAAAAAATTTGCTTAAACCCACAATTGACTCCCAAACAGTTTATCCAACCTTTAAACATTCTATACTACTGATTTAATCCTCAAATGTCACTTAAAACAATCCTAAACTAGGATCACAAGGCAGCCCAAATTTAATCAAAACAGAACACAAGCTTAACATCATTATTTTGCTGCATTTCGAACCATACTATAGGTTTAGATATCACTCAAGTTCACTAGCAAGCAAAATCAAGGATTTTAACTCTTTCATCAATTTCACAAGGGACTTCAAAACAGCTTTCAATTTATATTTCTTGAAGTAATATAATCACTTTTCAAGTTTCAAACATAAATACATATTCTAACCATTATGTAGATCCAATCAAATTACTCTAATTGTTTCTACAGCTTAGAAATTCCAAGACAAACCACCCAATTTTTACAATACAAGGATCACGAATGCAAAGCAAGTTATACAAGTATACCTTTCGAAATTCAAGCCATTGCAGTATAATTCTATTTCGTCGTCTAATTCTTTTGATTAAAGATCATGATCTAAGTCTTAAATCAAAAGAGAAAGAAAGGATTCCTTACCTTTCTCTTTAATCTTGTTCGAATGGAAACCCTCTTGAACTAAGATGAAACATTCGTCAATGGCTGCCAAGCAATTCTCACTCTCTCTCTATCTTATGAGTTTTCGGGCAAGGAGAGGAAGAAGACAATGTATGAATTGTCTTCCACCAAAACACTCTCCTCACACATGCCTTCCTCCATGGACGGCATGTGTACACTCCCTCATTTAAAACAAAACTTACATGCAAGCATTCTTTGTTTAAGGATTCTCAATTTGATCACTTTATTAAAATAGCTAACAAAAATTTCCATGTTTCCAATTGAGTCCAACATTATTCAATTGGTTACTTCATATGTGTTTCAATTCAATTAGTGACACCTTCAAATATGTAACATACTTCCCGGCTATATTTCGGGGGTATTACAATCAGTTAGCCATTCAAGCATGATGCTAAGGTGCCAACACAACTGAAATCGGGGCACAAAGGGTTGAACCCGAATGCGAGGTGAGGAACCACCTTTACAAAGAAAAGGAAAGTAACAGAAGATCGAGATTAAGAGATCAAAAAGAGAAAGTATATTTGAAGGATAGATTGGACACTTCCTAAGAGAGGAGTAAAACAACAAAGCGAAAACCTAAGAAGGGATTTTCAAGCAAAGAATTTCAAAACCATCGCCCAAGGATTTTCGAGCGAAAGAGGTAGATACTCAAAGCTCAAGGATTTCATGCGAAGAATTGCAAACTCATAACATCAGGAGTTTAGAGGGAAAGAGGCAGATACTCAAAGCTCAAGGATTTCAGGAGAAGAATTTCAAAATCACAACTTAAGGACTACATATGAGCTCAGGAATTTTCAGACATGAAAGTCAGAAAGCCTATCCTTAGGCCCAAGAAGAATGGGACCTTCATTTGAAGATTTGCTTTTTGTTCACTAGCGTTTTAGAGGAATATGTCATCTTTGTTTGGTTTTGTTTTTACCGCTCTGGGAAAACAAGTTATTTGGATTCATTCGATGTCGCTTCGGAGGAATGATTCGTTTGTTATCTGGTATGTCCATTGTCGTTCCGAAAGGACATACCAATGTAACCCAGTCTATTTTTGCCTCTTCGAGAAAACAAGTTATTTGGATTCATTTGTTGCCGCTTCGGAGGAATGAATCGTTTGATGTCTGGACTATCCATTACCGTTCTGGAAGGACATACCAGTGCTACCCATTTCATTTTTGCCGCTCCGGGAAAACAAGTTATTTGGATTCATTCGCTGTCGCTTCGAAGGAATGAGTCGTTTGATGTTTGGTCTGTCCATTGTCGCTCCGGAAGGGCATACCAGTTTTACCCAGTTTGTTTTCGCTACTCCAAGAAAACAAGTTATTTGGATTCATTCGTTGTCGCTTCGAAGGAATGAATTATTTGTTGTCTGGACTGTCCATTACAGCTCCAAAAGAACATACCAGTGCTACCCAGTTTGTTTTTGCCGCTTCGAGAAAACAAGTTTGTAACACCCTAAAATTGGCCTAGGAAAGTTACCACAATCTAAATTATAGGCTAATTGAATATATGAGGTAATCAAATTAAAGAAGAAAGAACATTAGCCATCCTTAAGATCAAATAAGTGAAATTAGAACCAAATTGAATTGAAATTAAAACTAGAAGGCTTAAATGGAAGGATGAAAATGTGAACATGCAAAGCTATAAAGATTTCATGCAAAATTGAATTAAATCAAAGGCCTTGACACATGTTCTCAATTGATGAGAACATGTGTCTTGTGAGTAGATAACTCACGGCTAAGGGGAGAGATGAACAAAAAAGGATTGTATCATCCTCTTCTTCCCATTATCCTCCATGGCTGATTGTTTAAAGAGAAATAGGAGAGAAAAAGCTTTATACATCATCTTCAATTCATGCGTTTTGATTTAGCCTTGGTCAAATTAGCTTGGAGAAGGTATAATGCTTGACTCTTACATGTTATAGAATGCTTGAATTTTGAAATAATGATGTTCTTGTTGCCTAGATTGGTTTGGATGATTGTTATGTATGTTAGGATCAAGTTATCTTCTAATAGAACTTGAAATTTAAATGTTAGTAGCCAAATTGTTAATGAAATGTGTATATGGTTGAAAACTGTTTGATTAGGGACTGTTTTTACTAGTGAAAATGTGTAAAAATGTTAATTGAATGTAAAGCCCTATTTTGATCATGTTGGTAGATTAATTGAGGATTGAATAGAGTAGATAAGTTTCTGGAAAGTGAATGCACCTAATTGGATTAGTTAAAACTAGGTAATGGACTGCTCAAATGATGAATTGGATGTATAATGTTGATCAAATAGATCAAATTGAATTTAACATGATAATGCCTTGTTTTAAGCACATTGCTAGGTGAATTATACTGACCTAGACATGTAAGAACATGAAAATGAATTGAATTACAATGATAGAATCTTGTTAAAATGAGTTATGAAACTAGAAACTCAACCTAGTGTAATCTGCCCAGAATACTCTATTCTGGGCAGTAAATTTGAAAATTCACCATAAATTTTATAAAAGGAATTTAAGGATGGAATTTTTATAGACAACACCTTGACATGTCTAAATTCATTAGGAGAAAACATAACTAAATTCTGGATTGTAGAATGAATTTTAGAGAAGAAACACTAAGGACAGTGCAAACTGTCTAGTGTTGTAAATTACCCTATCTTTAAGTTAAAACTGTATTAGTTGGAAAAGAACTAAAATGCAAGGCCTATATGGTTATAAATAAAATTACGTTAGCTTTCCAACGGTGTAAACCAATTGAAATTCCGACGTACGGAATGAAAGTTATGCATGATTAAGTGAGTAGAGTACAAGCTGCCTGGCAGCAACAATATAGGCAATTCTGGACAATTTTGTAAACTATTTTGTACACAGTTTTGGGACAATGGTTAATGTCCTGTTTTATAGGAATTAAAGTATAGACAAGTGTATTTATGTGTAGTAAAGAATGTATATGAACATGCTATCAGATTTGTGTATGTTGTGTACTTGTAACATTGCCTTGATTGAATGGTTATATGAACTTGTTTTAACATATATGTACTTGTGTAATGTGATAGAACCAGTAGTGAACTTGGCGGATGAGGAAAAAATGGAACATCCTAAAGCTAAGAACAAGGGAGTGTGGATCCAAGACTAACTAAGCTTGGAGTATCGTGAGTGTAGTTTACTTGAGAGTTAAGACTAGGTCCTAACTATAGCAAGCATGTCTAAATTCTTGAATTGTAAATTGACTTAATATGATCTTGATCTATAAGGGAAAAATGATTAAAGTAATGCATGAAACCTGATCACATCCTTGAATCCATGTATGTGTCGATTGCATGCTTAAGTGGTAACATTGGTGCTTGAATGTGTGATATGGCATGTGATCGAATGATTTAAAGAACTTGCTTGAAATGTTATCCCACTTGATGAACTGAACACATGAGAATTACATGATATGTAAGCTATGGCTCAATTGCCTAAGGGCCTAGTATGAAATGAACTTGCTTGACATGATCTTAAACTTGAAATACTTGTATAAATGGCTTAAATCAAACAACCTTGGTAGCTAGTTGGACTAGGTAGAAGGGCATGCCTTAGAGTCTAGAGCTCATTGTGTCAGGGTGGACTGTGGTCCAGGGCTAAGGCCCCTATTTGGCGACAGATGGAGGGAACGTATGTGGTCTTTGGCGACAGTAGGAGGGTTGATCAGCACTATGGTGCTTCTTGTGGCGATAGTTGGTTGGAGACTCGATTACCTATACAAACTAAGTACCAAGGGGTTGTTTAATTGATAACAAATGAAATAGGAATCCTATAATACATGTTACTTGCCTTAAAAGTTATATAATGAATGTTACTTATCATGAAAGCTATGAATTATATGTTACTTGACATGAAAGCCATGAATTGTATGTTACTTGTCATGTAAGCATGAGCTATGATTCAATGTTTCTTGTTCCTTATGCTAGTCGAGTGCTTGAAACCTTAACTAGGATCATTCTAATGCTTGAAGCCCCTAGCTAGGTTCATTCTTGTCTAAATAACACAAAACTTGAAATAACAAATGGTTAGAACTAGTTACTACCTCACTAAGTACATTCTTGTACTTATCATTCTTGTTTCATTCTTCCCAACCAACAGGATAAAGGATTTGTTCGTAGCTTGATTCTGAAGACTGTTACCTTGAGCTCAAAGCAAGACACAAGCATTGCATAAGTATGGTTTCATACTTGTTTTGTATGTCTCATAGATTGGTGGCACTAGATTGTATATAGTTTATCTTGATCATGCATTTTGGAATTCTTGAAGCTTGTATATATTGTCCTTGTATGGGCCTACTATGTTATGAACTTGGTTGATAATGTGAAGCTTGTATTGAACTTAGATTACATGTAATGGAAATGATTTGTTGTGCATATATTGAATTATAAATTGAATGATCAAGTGTTTGATCTAGTTTACATTGAACCATTCGAATGCCTTGTTTAATGAACATGTATATGATTGAATGAATAGCATGAAATGTTTCATGTCTTGCTTGAAATGAAAGTAGTATGAGATGAACCATGCTTGCTTGTCTACCATTCGAATGTCTTGAAAATATATGATCACTTGTGTGTGAATATACCTTGTTATAAGTGTTGTTGTGTAATTGGATGGTAAAGGTTGAATGGTCTAATTGTTGGGAGGCTTGTTACATGCAATTGTATGTTAACATGATCATGTTTAGTAATCTAGGTATGAAATGTTAAATGTATAAATCTAAGGAACAATGAAATGAAATGGAATTATGTTGCAAGCTTAGTTTATTCGAATGATAGGGATAAAATGAAGTAAATTGGATTGTTAATGTAGTAACCTATAATGTCTTGAAATCAAAATATGGGATTGCTTGTTTGTTAAGTTAAGTATGCTTGGTTGCTTACTAGTTAAGTAACTCGTCTAATAAGGATGAGTTATCTTGCCTTGCCTTGATTTTGCTTGTATTGCTTGCTTGTAATGTCCTTGATCTTGCTTGGTAACGCTCCCGAGCCGGTTTGCTACTAGCCCGGGGTAGGGGTGTTACAAAGTTATTTGGATTTATTCACAGTCGCTTCAGAGGAATGAATCGTTTGCTATCTGGTTTGTCCATTACTATTTCGAAAGGACATGCCAGTGTTACCAGTCTGTTTTTGCCGCTCCATGAAAACAAGTTATTTGGATTCATTTGCTGCCACTTTAGAGGAATGAGTTGTTTGTTGTCTAGTCTGTCCACTACCGCTCCGGAAGGATATACCAGTGATACCCAGTTTGTTTTCGCCGTTTCGGGAAAAAAATTATTTAGATTTATTTACTGCCTCTTCAGAGGAATGAATTGTTTGCTATCTGGTATGTCCATTGTCGTTTCGGAAGGACATGCCAGTGTTACCTAGTTTGTTTTTGCCGCTCCGGGAAAACAAGTTATTTGTATTTGTTTTTGCCACTTCAGGAAAACAAATTATTTGGATTTATTCACTATCGCTTCAGAGGAATAAATCTTTTGCTATCTGGTCCGTCCATTGTCATTTTGGAATGACATGCAGTGTTACCGAGTTTCTTTTCGCCGCTCCAGGAAAATAAGTTATTTGAATTTGTTCGTTGCCGTTTCGGAAAAGCAAATCATCCAACAGGGGAGTTGGACAAAATTAGTGCTTATGGTCCTTGTTTTATTCTCGTTATACAAGAATAAGCAAAGAAGAGCAGTTGTAATAACTAATTTTGTCCAGAGTAACCTGTTTTTTATATTTTGCAAATAAAGGGCTTTCCTTTTTAACTACTGCTATCATAAATAAATAAGGGCCTATATAATCATTCCCTTTTATATATAATTATCATCAAAAGTTCAAAAAAATGGTATAGGTATTATTTCGTTTTTCCCTTTGCTACCATTATTTATTTATCTTATTTTACCTATTATTACTACCTCATTATTATCATTAGTATTAGGGTATATATTTTAAATTGAGAAAACCCCCAAAGTATTATATGTTATATTCGGTTTATTAGTACCATTATTATCCTATTATTATCATTATATTTATAATTATCTTTTATTTTAATTTGAAATATTAGTATTATCGTTGTTGTTGTTGTTAAGCTAAATAAAAAAGGCAGAAAGATTACTATATATTAAATTAAACAAAGAAAAGCCCAATATTTGAAATATGATAATAATATGGTCCATTTACAATGCAGGTCCATTATATACTTGGCCTGTTTAAGGCCCAATTACAGTTAACTCTAAACCTAATTACACTCGTAACCCGTAAAGCCCAAGCTGCCTCCAACCAGCTCCATACCAGCATCATGCACAACACCCTCGTGCATACCCTCATCCCTCACGCACCACAATAGCTGATCAGGAGAGCCTTTGCATGTCGGTTTTCCCTCACCAACAAGGCCCAAGTCATGCTGCACCCTAGGACCAAGCCTCAACCAGATATGTCAAGCTGTTTTGGTCCCCTCTCTACTATCCAAGTCACAAGAAAACAAGAAACAATGTCAGATCAAAAACTACAAAATCAGAGGCATGTGGATACATCCAAATTACACAGAGGCAACCAATCACTGTTTTTAATCTCTTTTTTATATATACAAATTCAATGTAATTCAGAGTATATATATAAATAAACCCTAATCAATTGTAAAAAAAAGGGGAGAAAATTCAAGAATCAATAAAAAAAGAATTTCAGAGTTGATTTCTTCTTCCCGAATAAAAAAAAGCAAAGCAAAAGGTTTTTGGATCAACACAAAGAATAGAGAGGAAAACTTCTAATATTTATGTTTCTATTTACCTTTTGGTTCGAATCAAAATGAAAGCAAAAGAAAGAGGAAGTGTTTACCTTCAATGGTAATGAGTTCCGGGGACCGGCGACTTAAACGGCAAATTCCAATGGTGAACGTGTAGCCCACAACGAGGGAAGCCACATATCTCGTACTTCCAAAGACGCTCAAGTTCGGTCTTGATTTGGAGCGTATGCGGCCTTTTTGGTGAAATCCAAACAGATAAAAGGAAATAAGGGAAGAGAATGTCCCTTTTAAAGGTAGCGGCGATCGGAGAACAACGCTGAGGCAACGGGTAGGGATTCTGAAGTTTTTTTTTTCTTTTGAATGTTAAATAAGAAGAAGTAAATGGGAGAAACAAAAGGGTTTACCCCTTTATCTGGCCGAACTGGGTAACCCAGCGACCCGCCTCGGATTCGGCGGATATTCGCCCAACCTAGAACCGGTCTGGTGAGCCCATATCACTTGGGCTTTGTTTACCATCTTTCCATTTTTTGTTCTATTAGCCTAATTTTGAAGCTATTGTGATATATGGTTGCCATGACATACATTATGAAATTTTTTTATGAAATATAGGGTATAATATATGTACTGTATAGTTTACATAGGTATATATATTTTTAAAATGATATGTATAGTTTATATAAATATAATACAAGGTTAAAATATATTAGCACACGTTTTTCCTCACAAAATATAAATACAAATTATATACCTTACGTATATTATACATAATATATAGTCTCATAATACATGTTTATAACACTTAGTTTTATATAATGCACATTTTTCATAATGTAGTCTTTTATATATAATATATGTTTTATAATTTATATATGATACATGCTTTTTTACATAGCAAATAATTTATATATATATATATATAACATCTAGTTTCTTATAAGAATATAGCACATAGCTTTTATATAATATAGTTTTTATGATATATAATATGTAGTATATATATAATATGGTTTCCATATAAAATATAATATAAGCTCTTTATAACATATATAGTATATAGTTTTTATAATAATATATATAATATAAGGTTTTTCTAAATATAAATATAATATAAATTATTCATAATATGTACGATACATGGTTTTTATAACATGTATAATATATAGTTTTAAATATGTAATATTATACATATATTATAGAATATATAGTATATATTTATATATATATATGTGTGTGGTTCTTAGTGCTTAGCTTAAGCATTTTAGGCCTTGCTTAGTTTAGCAGGGCTAGCCCCTATTTTGTTTAATGGGCTTTAGGTTTGTTATATTAATTTTAGGTTAAAATTAGGCAAAGTTAATTTAATTAGTTTAAAATTATGTGATCGTCTCATAGGGGCACGATCTTTAAATTAATTAGATTAATTTAGAATTAGTTTTTAGAACCGTAGTTAGATATAGGGTTCGAATTAATTTGATGAATGTAAATTTACTATTAGCTTATTGGGATAAATGTTAAATTCATTAAACTAATCGAGCATTTCTTAATTACTTTTAAGACAAAATTAATACAGAGATTAGATTGACATTTAAATTAAAACCATGATCAATTAACTTGATTTGTTTTAAATAGTATCCTTGGCATATTGGAATACTAGTTTAAAACCGATCGAATTAATTATCATGTTACAGGATAATTCATAATTTGTTAGGGTTTTCTAGTCTTTTAGATTCAGGGTTAAATATTTAGATTCACCTAGTTATTAATTAGATAACTAATTGGGCCTTCCATAACTCGGGCCTTTTAGGTTAGGGCCTTGGGTGGGCTTTTGTGTGTTTATTTTCAAGCCTTTTATGATATTCATTTTAATTTTCATTCATATGACCCTATTTTACATGTGATAATTGATAAATTTGAATTATAAAAAGGGGAGGTATTTATTAATTCCGATATTTGTGTCATAACAGTCCGAGCATAAATGATGTTGACCAAATATTTGAATTAATCCTTACCGACCTAATGTAAGATTAAAACTTGGTAAAATCATTACATCATATCTTAATTGCTTGCACCATGTATAAATGTGATGTACGGGATTCGAACCATAAATTAACACGGCAGTCAAGCTTATATGATGTCGATTTAATCTATGGTCTGATGTATCGCCAACCTTATTAATTAAATGTCTAATTAATTTGAACTCGTCAATTTGATGAATCTCGTTCGATTAAAGTCAATTTTCAATTAAGTACGTCAAATTAAATTCAATTCAAATTTCAATCAATTTCCATCATTTTAAAAGAAACAAATATTTTGGTACCAATTTCTGGGCGTGATGGGGTGCTAATCCTTCCCCACGCGTAACCAACTCCTAGACCCTTTCAAAATGAATCTCTGGTTTCTTATGGTGTCCAGTGGTCAGTGACGACTCCATGTGTTTTATTGTTTTCAAAAGAATACGAATTTTCAAAAGAAATCTCTTTAAATCAAAATTACAAAGAATGGTTTGGGAATAACTCGTAGCGCCCGAACCTATATTTTAAAAGCTAAAGAAAATATCGCTACAGATATTACATGTACTTTTAACTCTGATTTTCTAATAATATAACACATTTATGATCCGAACCACCTGCCTCATCCGCAGTTGATGGGTGGGGCAGATTTGGGTCAATGATCAAGCGGGTGGTGGGTGAGTTGGGTGACGGTTTGGGATACGGATGGTGGGGCAGGTGGAGCTCCAACCCACCCAAATCTGACCCTTGCTAGCCCTAGTTGGCAGACTAATGGAGCAGGCCCATTATGACCCTAATGTTGCCTGCTAGTAGACGCAATCATTTCACGAATGAAATTTTTTAATCGGAATGGTTAAATTTATTAAATTATTTTAAAATATGACCAAATTAAAAAATGTATAAATTTTGAGGACTAAAATTATTATTTTACCAAACCATGTTAAACGTGCGTTGTAATTTTAACCACGTAGGAACCTATTTGTAACAAAAAATAATAATTAAATGACTAAATTATAATTTTTAAAATAATAACCCATTTAATAATCGAATACATAATTGAGTGACACGTAACAAATTTTACCATTTATTATTCGTCTTTGCTCATGGCATTAATAAACTACTATAAAATTTAATAAAAAAATTAACCACTATAAAATTTAATAAAAAATAAACTACTATAAAATCGTCGACATCATATAAGTAAGCAAACGGATAGGAAATACAACAAATAATAATGGTCCCTAGATGCAAATTATATCATCGTCATCATGTCAAGCAATGACGGAATTTGATGGGGACATGGCCCCTAAGTTTTAAAATTTTAACATTTCACCCTTTGAAATTTTCACAATATAATTAGACTTTTAAATATTTGAATGCCCCAAAATTTTGAAAGTTTATCATTTGACCCTTTGAAACTTTTAAAAAATCTCATTAGGACCTTCAATTATTTTTTAAAATTTGTAATTTTTTATTAATATGTATTTATATATTAAAGAAATACAATGATAAAACTTATCGTCTTAATTTTATGTCATGCAATATGTATAGGGTTATTATATCATGCACTGGCAATAGGAAAAAAAACTTTTCCATAAGCATGTTTAAATTCACCTTAAAAACTAAAATTCAAATCCTTAACCTTAAAACTCTAAAACCTAAATTATAAACATAAACCCTAAATTTTAACCCATAAAACCTAAATACCTAAACTCTAACCCTAAACTAACCTCATGCACCTTAAATTGAACACACTTGTGAAAATGTTTTTTTCACTGCCAGTGTATGAAATATTTTCCATATATATAAGATTCATTAAACAAAACTCTAGTTGGCCTCTTAAAATCGAGTATCAAATTCCGCCACCAATGTAAGTGACTTTAATTTGCAGGTAGGGACTTTCAATGCAATATAAATCTCATAGATTTGTATATAAAAGGTGCCATTCGAGTATAGATTCGAGCATTATTTACATCAGAAAACAGAAAGAAAGAAAAAAACAGAGATGGCTAAGCTGCCAGTCATAGATTTCTCAAAACTAGACATGCTAAAACCGGACAGCCTCGAATGGGACTCGGTGAAATCTCAAGTCATGGCAGCACTGGAGGAGTACAACTGCTTCGAGGCTTCGGTGGACCGAGTCGTCGAGCTTCGGAAGCCGGTTTTTAGTGCCATGGAAGAGTTGTTTCACTTGCCTTTGGAAACAAAGAAGCTTTGTGAATCCGAGAAGCCCTTTCGGGGCTATTTTGGCCCTCCACCACTCGGGTTGTTTGAAAGCATATCGACTGATGATGGACATGTTGCGGTGAACGTTGAACCCCTCGCAGCCAAATTATGGCCTCAAGGAAACATAAGCTTCAGGTAATTTAGAATATGTCTAATTACGAATTCCATCCCTCTATTTTACAGTCATAACTTTGATTTATCAAAATTTGTTTTCATAAAAGTCGAGACGTCGGTCCAGTTGTTGATCCACGCATGAAGCTGAACTACTGATTTTTGTTAACTTTTAGATTTGTGATTTAATGGCAAATTTTAATGGTGTTACCTAATATTATACTAACTTCTCAAGTTTCATAAAAATACAATGATCAAATTTTGACAAATTAAAAATAGAATGATTAGCTTTTCAATTTTCGAATGTAGATGAATGTAATTCAAAAGGGTAAACTACCATTTTCAGTCACCCAACTTCCAACATGTTTCTGTTTTGGTCACCAAATTTTCAAAATTTATTTTTAAATCACTTGGACATTAATTCTTAATGTCATGATGTTGCAACGTTTTGGATCTTTTTATTTCTGAAATTAACCTAGTGTTCTATCCTTCTTATTCCCCTTTGCTCGGCCCCCTTCACCAGTACCATCGTTCAAAGTTGTCGGTCGTCATTTTCGACGTAATTGACACCAAAACATTCCCTTGTATCCCCTCTTTTTGCTTCTCAGCTTGGTTTTTCTTGAAATCGATAAAACTCAAACCAAATTTTGACCTTATCTTGGTCCAATATGCAATCCCCATAGTCTAATTAGCATGGAATTGGGATACATTGTTTTCCACCTCCTTCTCGGCCTCCCCATAGTTGAAAATTGGAAGAAATACTCTGATGCAAGTGATTTAGTGGGAGTATGAAAATTTAGTTTTGGGTATTAGAGGATGAAATTTTGAGGGGGTTGCATAAATTGAAAATTACATTAAAAATTAATGGCCAGTTGACTTAGAAAATCAAATTCCAAAAGTTTACGATTACATTGAATTTTTTTATAATTGAGTGACTAAAACAAAAACACGCTGAAAGTTAGGAGACTACAAAGGTAATTTATCCTATAGAGATTAGCTACCATAAAATAGAAAGGATTATATAATCTAGAGACTACACAGTAACACATGTATCGAATAATTTTTCAAACTAATAAACTTCATTTTTTTCAAATTAAAATTGCTTGGTTTTATCAATAATTTGGGCTGGATTTGGCAGTAAAACCATGGTATCTTTCACTCAGCTAGCATCAGAATTAGAAAAAACTATCCTGAGGATGATTTTGGAGAGTTTTGGGCTGGAGAAATACACAGATGAGCTCATTGACTCCACAAATTACCAGCTTAGGGCATTGAAATACCAAGGACTGAACACCAACGAACCAACTGTTATGTCAGTCCCGCATCATGACCTGAACATGATGACTCTTCTGTACCAAAACGAGGTCAATGGATTACAGGTTCAAACTGAAGCCGGCGAGTGGATTGGTATAATGCCTTCACCAAACTCTATAATAGTCATCATCGGAGAATCCCTCAGCGTAAGTCGTAAAATTCGCAATTACTATTTTCAACGAATGGAGTTTAAGACGGGGAGGACACGATGTTGTTGCAGGTATGGTTAAACGGTCGATTGTCTCCGACTCGTCATTCGGTCATTACGACGGGATGCAAGGACAGGTATGTCGTTGGATTGTTCGCGAGGCCGAGAGGAGGTTACCTAGTGAAGGCTCCGAAAGAGGTTGTGGATGACGAAAATCCCATGCTCTTCAAACCCTATGATCACGAAGAATTTTTGGAATTTTTCTCCAACCAACTTGATCAAGGAGTTAGGACCAATCTTAAAGCTTATTGCAGTATCTGAGGTTTGTGGTCTTTCTATATATGTAAGGCAAATGGCAGGGCAGATTCGGACAGAGATGTAACATGTTTATGGCATGGACCGGTAGTGTTTATTTCCCTTTTTAATGGTTGTGTTTCTCGTTTTATTAATAAATGGAGAAGTTGCATTTGGGAGTGCCTGTGAAGGCCTAAAGTTATTATTCTTCCAAATGGATTTCCTACAAGTAAAATTTGATTTGTTGTTTGTGAAAAAACTCGATTCGGATTGTGATTTTATAAACGGGTTATATTTTGATATACAGTCTGTATAAAAAAATTTACACAACCCTTACTTAATATCTAAAATCTAAAACCCTAACACCCTAACTTCTAAACCCTAAACTCTAACCTTAAATCTTAAATTAAAAACCCTAAACCCCTAAATTCTAAACTCTAAATTAAAACATTAACTCCTAAATTTAACAAGCAAGTGTAAACTTTGAATTCATTTATTCACCCGACCCAACTTTGAATTCAATTCATTTTTTTGTTCGCAAAAAATTCAAAGACGATTTTTTTGACTGATCCAGAAAAAATGGATTCTTAAAATTCTCCATTGATACGACATGCTCTTTTTTTCATCCACCCCTTCCAGGATCAGTTGTTTCGTGGTCTTGCAAACTCTACTGATGGTATGAACGAATCCCTTTCTTCATAAAATGTGTAAAAAATGTTAGTTGCACTTAAAAGCTGGGTACTCTACCATTGAGTTAGCAACCCAAAAAAATTATAAAAAATAAAATAAAATATGTAGATACACTCAGAATAAAAAAAAATTGAATTGTACGAGACAATCAAAACACGGAATTAGTAAAAATTAGAATAAAATAAAAAGACACAAAATTCTCAGATAAAAACATAGCATAGAAATAGGTATCAAATTTTTTCCCTTTGTAAACTCAACTCTGAAAAATTAAATAAAGTTTGAGTTAAAAAATTGAGACTCGAATAACTTAATTTTAGTAATTTGTTAATCAATTTTTAAGTTCGAACCGAGTCTTTCAACTCTGTGTGATATATGTATATCACATATAAAAAATATGAATATATATATATATGTATATTGTATACGGTTATAAAAAGCCTTATAAAATTTACAATTAAATTTGAACAAAACCTCAAACAACTCAGACTTAAACTTTATGAACTCAGACTCAAAAAATTCAAATAAAATTTGAATTATAAAATAAGACTTGACTAATTTGAATTTTTTACTCGACTCGATTGAATATTCATTTCTCACGGGAGTTCATCTCGTGTGATGGGATTTTGTTTGTCACCCAATTCTCCATGGAGGTCTCGGCTTTCGTAAATTGAATGTTCAAAATGAGGCTTTTCTCATGAAGATGGCCTTTCATTTGATCACCAAGAAGGATGCACTATAGGTACGATTTCTCCGTGCTAAGTATAAGTGCAACAATGATGTTCCGCTTTCACTTCCAGGTCGTAATGTATCGCGACACTGAAAGGGACTTAGTCTGGTTTGGAAGGTTGTTCGTGATTATACAGCATGGAATATTGGGAATGGTCAAAATGTGGATTTCTGATATGATAATTGGATACATGAGGTTGGTCCGTTGGTTCATTGTGTTATGGATGGATCGGCTCAGTTTCTGCAGCATGCGACTTTCGCTTCAATGGTTACTTCGGATGGAGATTGGAACTGGCATTTGTTGGACAAATGCTGCCTTATGAAGTGCTTTTGAGATTGGCGGCAATTAAGGGACCAGATCCACAACTTGGGTAATTCGGTTATTTGGAATGGAATTCGGGATGGTAATTTCAGCATTAAATCAGCTTATGCTATGCGAAAGGGTGTCATTGAAGGCCCGGTGGATAATGTTTGGCAGGTGGTGCATTCCTTTCGAGGGTTGCAACGCGTAAAAATATTTTTATGGCTCGTTTGTTGTGAGAAGATTATGACTAACCAGAAGCGTGTCAAGCGCCATTATGCTTTGGACAATAGATGCGCAGTGTGTTTGGTGGAAACTGAGGATATTAATCATGTGTTGCTAATGTGTTCGCAAGCGTTAAGTGTTTGGCAAACTTTCATCAAACCGGATGCCATGTATGAGTTTCTTTCGATGGAGCTGCGCGCTTGGATTAAGGTAAATTTGACCAATGTTTTTAAAGGTGCCCGGAAAGCTTTTCACTGGGATCTACTATTTGGCTATATAGTTTGGAACATTTGGCTCCGACGAAATGTTGTGGTTTTTGGTACATTGGATGATGAGCGCAGGCCGGTTGCCGAGTCGAGTAGATCATTGTTGGAGGCATCGTTGCCTGTGCTTTGTCTGGACGGAGCTGCTCGGCCTGTACTATCTCGTGGAGCGACTGGGCTGACTCGATAGACGGCCCCTGAGACGGGCTGGGTTAAGATCAATTTCGATGGTGCGCGGAGTGTGGTCGAGGGCTATGCATCATGTGGAGGCGTTCGCAGAGATTTGAATGGTTGTTGGGCTATGCGAAGTTTATTGGCATCTGTTCGGTTTGCTAAGTTGAGCTGTGGAGTGCGTATATCAGTTTGGTTTGTGCATGGGATAAAGGGTATCTAATGGTGATTCTTAAGATGGATAGTTTTGAAGCTATGAAGATTTTGAAGAGTGATACGCGCGATAGGGGTTGTTCGCTTGATTGGCACTTTGCCTTAGACTGTTCGACTGCAACATGTGCCTCGGGATGGAAATAAGGTGGCTGATGGGATGTCTCGGATTGTGGATCGGTCCAGGTTTAACACGGACCTCTTTGATACACCACCAGCTAGTATTTTGAGTGTATTTCATGCAGACATACATGATCCAAGCTAAATTCGTTGGTCAAATGTCCAAAAGATGTCCTTTTTCACTTATCTGCTATGGGAAAAGTAATGACTATTTTTCATATCTTAGTAATGATGGAAACAGAATCCTTTTCACCCGAACCTGGTTATTTTTTAACGAGTTTCATTCATCAGTTTTTTCTTTCTCCTCACCTCTTTTATCAGAAATAAATGTCCTGGAAGCAGACATGCTAGACCTCCCCTTTAGCGAGGAGTCTTTTGATGAGGTAATTGAGAAAGGAACCATGGTAAACTGATAATATCCAAGATGAATTCTCTTTTAGGCATACTGGGATTTCGGTTTGATTTTTCTTGATCATATAATTAACATTTTTCTTTGCCAAGTTATGTTCAAATGCTTTTATTAGTCCCATTATGCTGATTTTTCTCTTCTTTTATTTCCTCTTTGTTTTATTTGTTTGAAGGATGTACTGTTTGTGGACAGTGGTGACCCGTGGAATCCACAGCCTTCAACAGTATCCAAGGTCATGGCAATGCTTGAAGGTGTTAATAAAGTTTTGAAACCTGACGGCATTTTCATATCTATTACATTCGGCCAGGTAGCAAGAAAAAATTGCAAACTTGTCCGTTTTAAATATGTAGCCTATTCTTCTTACTTGGAATTTTTCATTCATGTAGCCGCATTTCAGGAGGCCTTTCTTTCATAATGCCAAGTTTTCGTGGTCCGTCGAATGGCATACTTTCGGTGATGGATTTCACTATTTTTTCTTTATATTGACGAAGGTTAGTCTGGACTTTACAGCTATCACATTGAATCTTTTCAATATGCAAAAATAATGGGATTCAAAATTTCTTCTATAAGAATTCGTATAATATTTATCCGACTTCGAGAAATGGTACCTCAATAAGTTTCTATGAATTATTCTATGTAGTTAAATTATGAACGTGAAAGGAACCGAAAAGAATTTCCCTCGTCCTTTTACTTTTGCAATTATTTAAAAGCTTTTCATCTGTGACTTTCTGGTGCAAAATTAACACCTTTCAGCGTTAACAGGGGAAGAGAACATTAGGTGGTGCAGAGTCCATCGAAAAGATCAAGACGCCGTCAATTTCTCTATATCAGGAAGAATTAGAGGGTGAAGATTATATTTTTCAAACCAATGTCGACGAGTTAAATAGTATCTAGCAGAACCTTGCTGATGAAGTCGAAAGAAGGCAAAACATAATCTTGAATACCATTCTGTCTGTGCAACACTTACAATTAATGTGATAGGATTTAATTTATCATGAACTGCTAGTATTTTGGAGTCCAACTAACTAGCTGTGCTAAGCTGTTTTTGGTTTGAATATTACCAAATGATTGCTATTGTAAAGAAAACGAACTACAGCTAAATGTTTGTGTTGTAATGCAGGCGGCATCCAACGGTTCTTGTATAGCTGTGTTAGCGGTTTTTCAAAAAACTCTTTGATAAGGGAAACTATTGCATAAAATAACAAACAAAACTTCAACGGTTAAAAACTTCATAAACCGAGAAGCAAAACATAATAAAAGAACATAAATGATCACAACAACTTAGTACTCCTCATCTTCAGCCTCATCACCCTCGGCTGATTCGGCGCCAACTTCTTCATAATCTTTCTCCAATGCAGCAAGGTCCTCACGAGCCTCAGAGAATTCACCTTCTTCCATACCCTCACCGACGTACCAGTGAACAAAAGCACGCTTGGCGTACATAAGATCAAACTTGTGGTCGATGCGGGAGAACACTTCAGCAACACTGGTGGAGTTGGAAATCATGCAAACAGCCCTCTGGACCTTTGCAAGGTCACCTCCGGGAACAACCGTTGGTGGCTGGTAGTTGATACCGCACTTGAAGCCAGTTGGGCACCAATCCACAAACTGAATGGTGCGCTTGGTCTTGATGGTAGCAACAGCAGCATTGACATCCTTGGGAACAACATCACCACGGTACATCAAACAGCAAGCCATGTACTTCCCATGGCGAGGGTCACACTTGGCCATCATAGACGAGGGTTCAAAGGCACTGTTGGTGATTTCGGCAACAGAGAGCTGCTCGTGATAAACCTTCTCAGCAGAGATAACTGGTGCATATGAGGAAAGCATGAAGTGGATCCTTGGGTAAGGAACCAAGTTGGTCTGGAATTCAGTCACGTCAACGTTCAAGGCACCATCAAACCTCAGAGAGGCAGTCAAGGAAGAAATGACCTGAGATACAAGGCGGTTAAGGTTGGTGTATGTGGGTCTCTCGATGTCGAGAGATCGCCTGCAAATGTCGTAGATAGCTTCATTGTCAAGGAGAATAGAGACGTCAGTGTGCTCCAAAAGGGAGTGAGTTGAGAGAACACTGTTATAGGGCTCAACAACAGAAGTGGAGACCTGGGGCGATGGGTAAACAGTAAAACCCAACTTGGATTTCTTGCCATAATCAACAGACAATCGCTCCAAAAGAAGAGAACCAAGACCAGATCCGGTGCCTCCGCCAACAGCGTTGAAAACAAGGAACCCTTGAAGACCAGTGCAGTTATCAGCAAGCTTCCTGATTCGGTCCAAGCACAGGTCAACAATCTCCTTCCCAACTGAAACAAACAAGTAAGCCAATTATTAGGTCCAATTAAACAAACAAACATGGGCAAAAATAGTAATGGAATAAGAACTTACTGGTGTAGTGACCACGGGCAAAGTTGTTGGCAGCATCTTCTTTGCCGCTGATGAGTTGTTCGGGGTGGAAGAGCTGGCGATAAGTACCAGTCCTCACTTCATCAATAACAGTGGGCTCAAGATCCACAAAGACGGCTCGAGGGACATGCTTTCCGGCACCAGTTTCACTGAAAAAGGTGTTAAAAGCATCATCACTTCCTCCGACAGTCTTGTCACTTGGCATCTGACCATCAGGCTGTTAACAGAAACAAAACTGCTCATTAAGAAACCTCGTGTTTCAAAGCCAAACAGCAATACAGGGATGATATTCTCCCATGAATCTGTACAAGAAAGAACACTCGAACCTACTTTAAATTTCAAAACCTAAAACACAAAGTCAATCCAGATCTGTAGAAAACAAAAACCGACAAATTTCAATATATACACAAAGATTAACCCGATCTGGAGCAGGATTCAAACAGAGATTTGACAGATCTTATAGAATACGAAGCCTCACTGAAAAGTAAAACAGAAACATGAACCCTCAGATCTAACTAAAAATGCAACGAATCTAATCATACCATAGAAATGAACAGATAAATCATTTGACTAAAAGGTAAAAGGCAGATCTAAACGTAATTAAGCTACACAAACCGAAACGTAGAATATTAGCACAGATCTGAATCAAAATGAAAGGCGAAACAAGTAAAACGATAAAGAAAAAATGAAAAAAAAAAAACCTGGATTCCATGCTCGAGGCAGTAAAGCTCCCAGCAAGCATTTCCGACCTGGATACCGGCCTGACCGATGTGAACTGAAATGCACTCTCTCATTTTCGCTTTAAGAAAAATTCAAAAATAGATGAAAAAGAAGGCGTTTATTAAGACACCTTCTTGTAAAACAAATTCAAAATCTGAAGGTGATGAAATGTGAGACGCTGGTGGAGGTATTTATAGTGGCTGGAGTTGGGTGTAACTTCTGTGGTTAAGATTAGGGACAGGAGGACGGCCGTGAAAGTTGACGTGGCATAATATCATTGGTCTGTTTTCTAACTATTGTTTTAACCACGGTTAGTTAACTTTTTCTTATTGAGTTTGTTGAAACTTCCAACGAACGTTAACGGATTGAGCCAATTAACGGTTCGAAATTTGAATAGAGACAATAAAGTGTTTCGGAATTTGAGAAAATTCAAAATGGATAGAAACTATAGAGTTTTTTTACTTATATATGCCACATTTCGAAATTATTTATTAAAATAACGCCTTCTCAACATTATTTTTCAAAAGAGTGGTCCTAATTAGAGGTGTTCAAAAATATCCGAGCGAAGTATCTGGCTTCTCAACCCGTCTACCCGATTGAAAATTATCGGGTATTTATAATGAAATACTTAATTTTTTTGGATCGGATACCTGACTCGTAATTTTTCCCAGGTAGTTGGGCCGGGTCAGAGCCGAAATTTTTTATAACCGAGTACCCGACCTGGTAATTTTAATACTTATATGTATTAAATTTTAAATTATATTTTTATTTTATGTTTCTTACTATTTTCCTTAAAATTAATTTTAAACCCCTACTTCTTCTTATACTTATATTGTATACTTTTAAGTTTTTGAATTTTTCAAAAATATTTATATTAATTTGTCAATATAAGATTCGAAGAAAAATCATGATCGAGATTAATACCTTCTTTTGTCGATAAAATTTAATATATACATATATATATATATCCAAATATTTCTCTCTTAAAACTAACCTTAAATTAATATTTTTTGTGTTTGAAATATATCATAAAATTTTACGTGTTTCCTATATATTTTTTAAAAAAATAGATTTAAAAAATATATAAGAAAGTGAATCTGGTACCCGGTACCCGATTTACGGGTATCCGGTTCTTATAGGTCGGGTCACGAGCCGACTTTTTGGTGCCCAAAAATTCTGGGTACTCGGATATGAACACCCCTAGTCCCAATAGAAAAGATAATGTTATTTATTTTAGGAGATTCAGATTCGAGCAGCTTTGCCTACAAGGTGTGCGTGCATTAGCAAGGAGTTAAAAAAAAGTATGAACAAATTTAGCACACAACTAATATTAAATTAGATTCTTAATAAATATATACTTTTTAAATAATATTATATTCATTCTATATATAAGATCCAATTACACAGTGTGGAGCTTTTAGTTTTATACAGATTTTGGATTATTGGGTGGATGCAAATTGATCGTTGAGATTAAAAGTTGAAATGATGAGATTTTAAAAAATAACTAGATAGAATCAACCATACATTTACATTGATTCAATAATAATAAAAATTCATTGCTAGCCATTTACCTCTTAGTGAGAGCACCCGTGGCGAGAGGATTAGTCACTGGTATCGGCGGTGGATACCTTTGATCAAATAAATAAAAAAATAAGATGAATTTAGAATGAACGATACACCATTAATATTTTTACTAACTTTTAAATAAATATTAAAGTTTTTAGGGACTCGACGTATAATTTATTATATTTCAAAACAAAGATAAAATTTAGGTTGAATAGTACTTTCATCTTTGTATTTCTAGTAACAAAAGGATGGAATAATTATTCAACCTAAACTCTAAATTTATTTTGAACTATGATTAATTGTACGTTGAGTCATTGAATTTTTAATATATATTTTAAAATTATTAAAAAATAATGGTGTGTAGCGATGTACAACGTTTGTGGTAATGTGTAACAATAAGGGTAGCTCATTTACATTTTTTTCTAAAAAAAATCTAATTTTTACGCTGTATAAATTTTTTTTTTCCTCCACTCGACCAACCAATCGTTGCATGGAGAGACCCAAAATCACCGCCGGCAAATGCTGTAGAATTCCACCTCCTGCAAAGTTGTCGTTTGCCGCCCAAGACATCCCTTAAATTTCACCGTTGTTTTTGGCCGGCAACTTTCAGTTACACTGTTGTTTTGGCGTATATAATTTGCGAGATGGGTTATTAAAAAAAAAGGTAAATTGTGTAAATGATCTTTTATTCTTAAACTTATTTTGATTACTGAAGTTTCAAAACGTTCAATTTACTTACTGAAGTTTAAACATTTAACATTTTTTGTCACTCTTTAAACCCAAATGGTCGTAAATGGTGGTCATTCAGTCTGAGATTTCACCAGTCACTTCGTCTCGGCCCTTGAGTCTAAATTCGACCTCTAATTTGTCAAAAAAAACTCAGAAGTTCACGAATCGACCAAAAACCTTGTGGTTTCTTTCTCGTCAATCTCTCTCCTCTAGCTACTGTTAGATGTAATCTGTTTCTCAATATGTTACTTCTCTCGTGCCAATGAAATTTTTTACCGTTCGAATCTTGAAAAAGGCCCTCCGTTCTCTGGTAAATAGACATCGTCAAAAATTTAACGAAAGAATGACAAAACGTTCAATGTCTAAACTTCAGTGAGTAAATTGAACATTTTAAAACTTTAATGACCAAAATAGGTTTGAGAGTAAAGTTCAATGATGACTTACAAAATTTATCCTTAAAAATTAGGGTAAAGTTAACAAATGATAACTAAACTTTCGTAAATTATTCAATTCGATAACCAAGCTTCTAATTACTTCAATGTTACCATTAAACTTTTAGTTTTGTTTCAATGTTACCACTAACCCATTAACAGACGTTAAAATATTTTGTATAATACTAACACATTTCGTCCTTCATGTTTGTACATTCAAACAATTTAGTATTAATTAAAAAATAATAAATTTAACTCACATTATTCAAAATATTATTTCAAGTTGGTCATATATTTTATTTAAAACAATTTACCAAATATTTTCTAGCTCCCTTGGGGTGAGTTGAACATGACCTGACAAAATATGCAGAAGAAATGGGAAGATTCCTTCGGAAATCATTAAAGGTACAAAATAGGAATGTGCAAGAAATATGAGCCTGAAAATGCTGACCTGCTTTGGACGGACTAGGGTTTAAAAATAAATGAATATGATCACCCGGTTGAACGAACAACAAAGATACTCCTCTTGCCAAAAACTGGAGGTTCCTGTGTGAAAAAACATGCATAAAAAGTTCCTCTGCAATCATAATGTTTTACTCTACTGAAAATTGGGATGAACTTCACTATTAGTGCATCTTACTTTGAGTATAATGGATGCTAGATTTTCTTCTTTTAGAATACGAAAAAAATTCACGGGTCAAATAGACATTAAATTGATATGTAGACATGGCAAATTTGACCTGAAATCTGAAATTAACCCGAATATGATGATCTAAATTTGATCTAAAACCTGAAACAAATTGAATTGAACCGAAACCGACCTGAATTTTAATTAAACCGAAAATGAACCCTAACCATTTTCAACCGAACCGATTTCACCTGAAATAAAAAAAAAATATTAAAATAAATAAAGAAAGATGATATGTGAACTAAATTTTTGTACAACTCCCAAAAAGCTAAATATACATCCTATATAAAGCCATATAAGTCATATATAGGGTTAAAAACCTAACTCGGCCTAAAAACCCGACAAAAATCGATTGATCTCCTATTAACCCGAACCGAAAGCAACTGACCCAACCTAATACCCGAACCAAAATTACCATAGTCCCGAACTAAAATCAAACCAAACTCGAACCGACATGAGCTGAACTTGAACTGAATGTAATCAAGCCTGAAATGATCCGAACCGAATAACCCGTTTACCAGCTCTATTGATAGGTTGAGCCAAGTGCACCAGAACAACCAAACATACGAACATTGTTATGCTTAAAAATATTAAGCCAGAATCTGAACTGAAACACCCATTATTTTCCCTTTTACATCTTGAATTCGTATGGGAAGGCCCTCTGGTTGAGATATGGGAGGAAAATAAGCTTGCAATTCATTCTCGTTTTTAACTGATACGCAACAAGGCTTCTCAACAGAGAGTAAACAAATATCAGTTGTAAAGGTAGGATGATGGAATAAGAACTAACTTCAGCACATGCTTTTGGCATAACCAAGCGACCAATCTGTCCAGCATCACTCGCACTTGCACCAAGGGTTTAGGTTTAAATAATGAGGGCTAAATTTATTATTTTATCGAGTTAATACTAAATTGTTTGAATAAATAAACGTGAAGGACTAAATGTGTTGTTATACAAAATATTTCAACTATTGTTAACGTTTGTTAACGGTCAGTGGTAACATTGAAACAAAACTAAAAGTTTAATAGAAACATTGAAGCAATTAAAAGTTTAGTTACCAAATTGAATAGTTTACCAAAGTTCAGTTATCATTTGTGAACTTTATCCAAAAAATGAAAGTGCACAAATTATCTTTAAACTAAGGCACGATTGATAAACAGTTTTTTGAGTCATACTTAAAATTTGATCTAAAATTAGAGGTTTGACCAGTGAAATCCGTTAATTTAATTGTTCGGTAAATAGATGGTTGTAATAGTGAATTGAGGCGAAACCTCTCAATTTTGTATTATTGTTTTTTTTTGTTAGAGGTTTAGATAAAATAATTACAAGGACTCTTTTTTTCTTGACAATTACAAAACTAAATAACATAAATTTTAATAACTAACAAAATTAAAAAGATAATTTCATAAATAAAAAATTAATATATAACTTAAGATATATACATCTAAATTTAATAATTCATAAAATTATATTTAAAATTAATTTCATAAATAAGAAATTAATATATACATGTACATTTAATAATTATTAAAATTATATTAAAAAGATAATTTTACAAATAAGAAATTAATATATACATATTCATATATGCTTATTAATGATATTAAAAAATAATTTTTATAATCTAATATTAATAAATACAAATTTTTAATAACTAATAAATTATTCAAACAAATATTGAATGCTAATACAATTTGCTAGTTAAATCAGGTAATGCAATTTGCTATTAGCTAATTTGCTATCAGCTAATAAAAATTTCAAAAGTTAAAAATATCATTTTTACTTAGAATAATTACCATTTGTTTTCTTAGCATTCTAATTTGATTATAAGATAATATCTTTGTTCCGTTTCATATGTATAAAACTCATGCACGCTTACAAGTGTATTAACCAAACCCATATCAACTAAAAAATATGTCATTGTTTACCACTGGAACCATACTTTAGTTACCATTTGTTTACCATACACACTAAAAATAATAATTTTTGCTAAGAGCATCATGTTCTTTTTTTTGTTTGGGCTAAAGGTATCCACCTCCGATAGAAATGACCAAACCCTCATTGTGGGTGCTCTCACTAAGAGATAAACGGTTGACCATAAAATGTACTCAATTTCCATTGATAGGAATCAAACTATTGACTTCATAGTTAAGGGATGAGGTAAGCAAACACCATATCGCATCTCATGATTAAGAGCATCATGTTCTTTGATATTTAAAAATAGGCAAAATGACAAAAGATGCCCCCAACGTTTGCATGTTTTTTCATTTGGCCTCCTATTCTTTTTTTTGGAGCAAACAACCCCTCAACGTTTCAATATGGTCCAAATATGCTCATGTTGGATGGAAACTGTCAGTCAACGACTGATTCTGACTAGACTTACCACGCGTTAAGATCGGCTAACGTGGCATATGCCACGTCATATTTTTTTAAAATTATTTTGTTATACACTTCTTTATGGTTGTATGTGGCTGACTATCATGCTAACACGTGGCCGAACCAGATGGTGATACATGGCAAATATAATGTTGACACGCGGTGAATATGATGCTGACACGTCACCAGATCTTAACACGTGGCAAGTCCAGTCAACATCAGCCGTTCACCGTCAGTTGACTGGTAGTTTCCATTCAACAGGGGCATATTTGAACCAAATTGAAACGTTAGGGATTGTTTGCTCTAAAAAAAGAATAGGGGGCCAAATGACAAAACATGCAAATATTAGGGGCATCTTTTATCGTTTTGCTCTAAAAATATCCTCATAAATGTATTATGTGCAACTAATTAATAATATTATTAATCAAAGACAAGTATCTAACTCCTAACTTATCACCTGTTAAAGTTCGAAAAAGAACTTATTACTGTTAATTCAAAAATAATAATAGTAGGTTTCTAATTTTAAAATTTATTCTAATTATAAGGGGTAAGTTTTTGTTGTTGTTGTTGGTCATTATTCATCGATAATCTGTTACAAATTACACATCGAATTTTCCTTTTCAAACTCCATGCTATATAATATTTCCCTAATTTCATTTCCTTTTTGCATCTACATTTCTTTTCACTTTATCTCTTTAATTTTTTCTGGGAAAAAATAGATATTTCAAGAAAGTATAAGAAAAGAAAATAAACGAAAAAAAAAGAAAAAAATTTACGGAAAAAGTTACCAACAATTACCAATTCAAACAAAAAAAAAAGAGTTATTACGATCAAAAACAGCCTCCCATCGGTGTTCCTCCTCCGCAATGTTAGCTTTTGATTTTTCTCCCCCAATAACATTTTGATTATTTTGATTGAAATATTTATTAATCAATTGGTTGATTTTTTATTAAATTATAGATTATCCGCCACCAGCAGGATATCCGCCGCAAGAAACTTATCCTCCACAAGGTTATCCCATTCAAGGATACTACCCTCCTGACGGATATCCTTCTGAGGAATACCCTCCTCCTAAAGCGGAAAAGCATTCGGGTTGCTTACAAGGCTGGTAAGCTCCTCATTCTATGCATATATAGTATATATACGGTTATACTCATGCATGTATAGTACATTTATACCAGCATAACTACTGTATGTGTTATGATACATAACAATTCAACCCACAGTGTGTGTTTAGGATAAAAATGCCAAGAGGTGAATCGAGAGGCTAAAAGTGAATTTTCTTAAGGGGACTGAATTGAAATTTTATCAGTTTAAGATGCAAAAATTTTATCATGCTTTAACTTTAAAAGATTAACTTTACACGGCATATCTTCGTCCCTATCAAGGGTGAATTTTTATAAGGAGCCGAAGTAAAATTATAAAATTTCAGGAGTTCAAGATAAAAAAAAGTTTGTGTTTAAAAGATTAAATTATATTATATTTAAATATATCATAGGCCACTATACTATTCGAAAATCTAAATTTAGTTATTATACTCTAATTTTACGATAATGAGTCATTGTACTATTTTTCATTTGAAATTTTTGATCTTCCCTCTAACTTTTGCTTAATGTTACCATCAATTGTTTACCTAGCAATTATAACTTTAAAAAGGGTAAAATAACTTTTTTCACTGCTCCATGCTTATAATTTTTATTAAGCTGATCCTTATAAACTGTAAATGTAGACGATTGAACAACTTTATTGTTCAATTAATGATAATTTTCATTTATTTTTAATGATTAAGGGTCAAATTAATAGAACCTGTAAATTTAAGGGATCAGAAAAATGATTTTACCTCTTTATAGCTGTGAGGTCAACAATTAATAATATAATTGAACAAAAGTCAGGGTGAGATCAAGTTTTTAAATAGACATAGACTCGATGTCGCAAAATTAAAGTACATGAAGTAAATCTTAAATTTTGAAATAGTACATGAACATAAGACATATTCAATCCATTATATTATTAATTTTTGGGAGGGGTCAAACATGCAAGATTCTATTTAGTTAGGGGGCTAAAAAAGATTAAATTGAATTATTAACTTATGGGAGAGGTAAAAATGAAAATTATCCATTTAAGCAAAGAACTGAAGAGGCTTAAATTGAAATTTTAATAATTGGTGGGGGGCTAAAGTGACAACTTTTCCCTTGATTCTAATTCTTGGTTTTCATTTGTTTGTGCAGTTTGGCTGCTCTTTGCTGTTGTTGCATGCTGGATATTTGTTTTTGAGGGACCAAACTTTGCCAGTCCTCTCGAATTGCAACGTTGAATTCAAACGGCATAAAGTCGATAACTTCAAAAAAATATTAATTGAAGTTAAGAATGAATAATTCAGCCCTTGCATGTAATTTAACCTTTTCTCTCTAATAAAAAAGCAGTAGTAGTGTTTTCTATTATATCTGTCTTTCTAACAAGTTTATGAATTACTTAAAAATTGAGAGGGACCATTTGTAGAATTATCCCATTTGTCTCCCTTCAACTAGGGGTGAGTGTTTGATTTTTTCAAATCGAGTGAAATAATTTGAAGCAGACGAATTGATAAGAGGACATATGTAATGTATATTAATATATTTATAAGATAAAGGCTTAATGGTGCTTAAAGCCCTTAATTTTTTTAAAAAAAATCAATTAAGCTCCGAAACTTTTTTGGCACTCAATTAAACCCTCAACCAATAAATCAAATCATTTAAGCTCTTTAACTAATTTTGGTCATCTGTTTTTGACAATTCTTTTCTTGAGATATTACTGACACACGACACACTACAATTCTATTATGTGACATTGACAAATTTGTTATAAAACTATTTTTTTATAACTTTTATGTTTTTTTAATTTTAAAATTTTTAAATAATTTTTAAAAATAAAATAAAATTCTGAAAATGTTAAGTGACAACACTGTAACATGACACATTGAACCAATTGGTCCAAAAACTATTAGATTTAACACTCAATATTGGTCAAAGAGGTGAATTGATGAAATTTTGAAGTATAAGATCTTAATTGGATGAAAAAATATTTAAGGACTTAATTATTTTTTTTTGCAAAAATCTCACTCCACTTGGTATTTAAATAAAAAACAATTGGTAAATCATACAATCTCAGCTTTGCAACAATGCAGGGGAAGAGCTACGTGGGGCAGGGAGAGGCAATTGCTCCCACCCGAAGAATTTTTTTTACCTGTGTTCTTTTATATGATTTTTTATGAATTTATTCTCGACTTTTAAATATTTATTTTTTACCCCAATTTTTAAATTTTAGCTTTGTTCCTGCAACAATATATTAAAGAAATAACAAAAAAAACTATGGATGTCCAGATTCTTCATTGAAGCAAAGTAATGTGTATGAGTTTTTCTCATGATTCGGTAGCTATTTTCATGGGAGCAACCTTATCGGCAATGTTGTGTTGTTTCGTCTCGAGCTGGCTGTAGTTGACTTTATCCTTGAAGAGTTGGATATGGTGATGCTTGCGGTAGAGTTTCCCTTCACGTGCTATGTAGTTTGATGAATTTAAGGTTGCAAATGAACCGAGCTTGTATGAATAAAGCTTTATAAATGTTCGGTTATTTAATTTTGGTGGTGGTCATATTAAGTTCGTGTTCGTTTAATTTTTTAAATAATGTATTCGTGTTTGTTTATTTATTTTTGATTGTGTTTGTGTTCGTTTGTTTAGCGTTCGTGAACATGTTCGTGCAAGGTTTGCGAACATGTTCGTTTATATATCCGTCAAAATGGTGAAATTACACCACTAGTCTTTGAGCTCCTTAAGCTTCACAGTTTAAACTTTAAAGTTTATACGTTCAATCTAGTCCCTATCTTCACCAATATTTAAAATATAAAAAAATAAAAGGAAAGGAGAAACTGAGTAAATGAGCTCATAAACGAGTCGATAAACGAGCTTGTTCATGAATGTAAACGAACCGGACATGTATGTGTTTGTGTTCGTTAGTTTATTAAACGAACATAAAAATTTTGTTCATACTTGTTTATTTAGCTTAATAAACGAACACAAATGAATGTTATACAAATAGTTTGTGAACAATTTGTCAAATGCACTATTAATTTATAACACTAGATGAGCTAATGGTGCAACTCCGTGGGTACACTTGAAGCAAGTCTTATGGTATATTGCCCCATTCACAGTAACCTTTAAAGAACACAAAAAAAAGTTTGATCTATGTTTCTCGAATCCGGAAGTATGTGTCGGATATGGTTAATGTATTAAAACATAGATGTTAAGGACAAATACTTTAAAAATGACAAAAAAGAAATAAAGAGTTCGAGTAATATCGGATTTTTTCGGCCCTTACAAGATTCATATCTGACCCGTCTCCTATTAGGATTCAAACACACTTTTTTCGAATTCAGACTTTTTCAATCGAATTTGGATCAATTTTTTTCGGATTGAATTTAGATAGTAAAATTACCATCACTATCATGTATGAAAAAGATATGAGAAAAGGCTACTAAACATTGTTGTAAAAATTGGATCAATGTCCAACCGATTCAACCAGTGAAGTAAAAGTTTCAAAACAAATAATGAAAATAAAATATATATAAAAATAAAATATTCAACCAATGATTTAGAAAACATTTAAAAATAGCGACTTCCAATGTAATTTAAGTACCTTTAAAGTTTATAAATTGCTTTTGAAAAGTATTGTGAAAAAATGTTTTTAAAAAGTTAATTTAAAACTTTAATATTTAACATTGTTGGTAAATAGTGTTTTTCAGCATAAGTTATAATAAAAAAGTTTTAAAATGATATTGTAGAATATATAATTAATTAATTAAAATGATATTTGGCTATATAAATTACAAATACAATTATAATAAAATATAAAATTATTTATAAATAATATATCAACTTAAGTTATAATAAAAAAACAGGCTTAAGAGTTCAATAAGCTCTTAAACTTTTGTAAAAAATCAATTAAGCTCCTAAACTTTTTTTGCATTCAATTAAGCCATCAAACTCAAGAAAAAAAATCAATTTGACCCTTTGACCAACGTTGACCGTTAACTTTAATAATTTTTTTGAAAAATTTATTTTGACACATGTTGCAACAGGATAATGCCACTTGTCATTTCTAGGAATTTTTAATTTTTAAAAATATCTAAAATACAGAAAAAATGATTTTTTAAAAAAATCTGGAAAATTCTAAAAATATTTTTTTAATTTCTAAATTTATTTAAAAATAACAATTTTTCAAAAAATTAAAAAAATTTAAAAATAAAAATTATTATACAAACACCTAAGTAAGTCTGTAATCTCTCTCTAGAAGATCAAACTCTTATAAGGCACCGAAAAACTAAAGACTTTCTAAGCGAAATCAAACAAAAGAGAATAACTACGAAAACAAAAGAACACAAAAAATACTCAAAAACAAAAAAAAAGTGAGTAGATGCCTTGATTACTTAGAAGATGAATAATACAAATGAGGTGAGGATGCATTTATTTATAGTTGAGTCCACTACAACAGACGGTTTCTACTGATTTACATCAACAACTTAGATCGAAGTGCATGTTCACATAATGTGGGTCATCTAATCGTCCATAGATCGAGCCAGTTTGGTAGTCTCTTCAAGCCTAAAATTTTCTTTAAAAACTTTTGGATAATTTATTGTACATGTGACTCAAACCCACTCACGACCGTGACAAGTGATACTAAAACAAAAGTTCGTAAAAAACATTGAGGATAAGATACAATAGACTTTGCGGTAAATAAGGTTGTGGAGACATGTGCTGACATAAAATTGTGGAGATATGTGCTGACAAGGCACATAGAGCGAGTTTAAGGGACATTTCGTAAGGGGTCAACATGTATGGTTTGAAGTGGGCCTCCATCCGCAACCATTTTTGCACAACTGATGCAATGAGAATAAGATACAACAGACTTTCACACAACTGGTGTATTGAGGAGAATATACAACAGACTTGAAGGAAGGAATGATATGAGAGATAATAAATTTTGATCATGTTTAGAATAACTTTAGATTTTAAAGAATGGCTTCAGATTTTAAAAATAATATAAATTGAGTTAAACATATAAGAAATAATAGTTATAGTTATTGTTAGTATATTTGATTTAGTAGCGAATATGATAATTATTATAGAAGTTTATAAATTTGAAATTTTTTCTATGTTTTTCTAATATATAATTATATAATAAATCACAAATAATTTATACATTGTGTATGAATATATTCAAATATATAATATTTTATTATACCATTAAAATATATTTAATTATGTGTAAGAATTTTGTAAAAGAAAAATATATAAATTAAAAACAAATGGAAAAACATTATTCATATGAATTTGCTTGCAAATATTTCTCATTTAATATTATTAGAAGTTTGACTTGATAAAAAGAAAATATATCACAAGGACAATTTTGTAAAATATGCATTCTGATAATCTTATATATCACAATGATATCTTGTAAAATATTTGATTGACTTACTAAAAGTTAATTTAATTTTAAAAACATAATAAAATAATATTTTAAAACAAAGGCAGTAGAATACAATATAAAACTCTATCCATCATATCAAATCCTCCCTTAACCCAAAAGAAGAATACAAAGGAAACAATGGTTCATAACTTCGACTTTGATTGCTCAGCAAGAAACGAGGTTGAATGGGAGGTAATTACAATTATGCTTTAATTTTCAGAAATGATTATTGACTTTCCATTTGTTTTAAGTTATATAGTATTTCAAAAAAAAAAAACAATAGTATTTTTTAAGCTCAAAATTAATTAATTGTTTATATAATTTTAGGCTATTCGCTGGTCAACAGAGCCAAAATTTTCCACCTTTGATGTCTTCATGTCGGGAAGGTATATATTTTCGTTCAAATATACTCAGATGTCACTACCGTTGTTTCGCCCACGGGAACTCCAACCGTTTCACTCACGGGAACTCCCTCCGCGATCATTCCTCGTTTTTCTCCACCGACCCTAGGTATTGGTGGGATTGTAGACCCTTCTCTAGTGCAATTGAATTTGAGGAGGGTTTGGCTTAATCTGACCCAATCAGATCTCACTCTTCCTCGTACCTCTTCCCAGGTTGAAGGGCTTACTTGAGATAGCGTTGCTACTGTTGACCCATCACCTAATGATATGGCTTGAATATTGCAAATATCCTTGCGGGTATCCTTCGAAGGTCTCCTCTTCGTTCCCCTAAGCCTAGTCATTCCCCCCGAGCCCACTCTTGCTGCTGGAGATCCATGGACGTAAAAGGAGGATAAGTGGCTCATGCAAGGAGTCAAAATGTTTGGTTTCCAGTGGGTCGCCATATGCAACTAGTTTTTCCTACTAACACCAACAGCATAGCTGATGGAATGAGAAGATACGATACAATTAAACCCAAACGTTGCACTGAGTAGAAGATACAACAATCTTGAAGGAGATTTTGGAGAAGGCGGTTCCTTTTGTCGTTATGAATACGCGATACTATTAGTAAATGTGCTTATATGTCTGTGATTTATTTTACTCCAAAATTAATCAGTATTATAGAATTTCTCTTAATTTTTTAATTTAACTTAGTATTATAGACAAAGGATATGTTTTCGATTATTTAATTTTTAATTCAACTTACTATTAGCAATACGCAGTACTCTTAGTTTTTTTGATTAATTAATATTTAGTATTTTCTTGTTACTTTGGACTGTAAATGCTATAGACAAATGACATGTTTTTGCTCTGATATCTTCTCGACTCAATACCTTCTATGAATTTTTGTTCTGATATCACTTGTCACGTATCGTTTTAATATTATTTTTTGAAATATTGTTGTTTATAACTTTATTATGATATAAATTAAAATAAATAAAAAACTCAAAGAGTTCTCAGGAAGTTAACAAGCAATATCCAAAAACTAAAATAAAATAAAAATTCCTAAAAATAAAAGGCTTCTAGGAAAGAAAATTTTAGAGAAGCAAATAAGCAAAAAAACTCATTTTTTTAAGAAGGTGTTACTATAAAAATACTATTACATTTACTAAATGATATATATATAATTACCTTCCAATTAACCTCATTTCTTGTTTGGCAACCGCAATCGAAGGTAAGAGATATTGCTTCTTCTTCTTTTGCTAAGAAAGGTTTGATAATTTTTTATAGATGTATAAGATTTTCACAGTTTTGTATTTTTTAAATCCGTTTGAAAGTAAGATTTTACTTTTACCCTTATATTTTTCTTGATTGTAATTGGACTTATATTATAAACTTTTTTTTTTCGCAAAGCAAGTTAATTTTATTGAATGTAACCTCAAAAGAGGTTACATCCAAGAGAAGCATAACAACAAAACAAACCACCCAGCTAAGCCGCTCGTTAATAACCTTATCACCATACTTTCTTCGCTTTGTTTTAAACCTCTATGACTACATATAATGCAATTCCTCACATCAAACCCTCACTACAACAGCTTGACCAAAGGATCAACCCTATAAGAATACATCAAGTTAGCACCGGGAACACCTAAGAGACATATTCAAATAACAATCAGTAAGACCCCAAATCAACACCAAAGAAACAAGTACATTTATCGACGGGCATGCTCAAAAGTCAGCGAACCTCCACACACATCAGCATCCCCCCCCCGCACTCCTCATTCAATCATTTCAATCCATCACAACACAAAATACCAAACAAAAAAGACAACCAAATCCACCACGCTCACTGTAGCTCGACTTGATTGAGAGAAAACACCTTTGATATAACCTCGTGATGGTCAACTGAATCGGATGTTAATACACTCTTAGAATTAAAGAGACTTAAGCTTACCTACATTTAAACATTTAATACACCAAAAACCCAATACTTTTGAACATGCACCACACCACTCACCTTGAGCGACCATCATACCACAAAACAACGATTAACTTAACCAACTACTCGGATACACCTCCAGACTCGACTTGAAGTCTTCTAAAAAATATAGACTCACAACTCACATTAAGTAGATAAACCTATCATCAACAAAAAGACACGACAACATCGGATACATAAAAAACACAAAATGATCAACTTCAGCATCAAACGATCACATGAATTACTTGAAAACACATCCAAACTACCAGCTTACCACCATTTCAAGAGATTAACCCTATTTGAAGTTTAGTATATCATACTTAAGCTGAACAAAATCCTTCCAATCACCCTAAAACCCAACCTATTTGGTCATAGCCAATGCTTTCTTGGCCTCATTCAACACCATCCTATCAATGTTATTGTATTTAGAATCTGATGGGGAGTTGTTTAACCCAAACTCAAATTGAGAAATCACATTTTGAATGCCTTTTTTCACCTTATTGGACCTTCTTTTTCTTTGTTTCATTTCTTTCTCCTCAATTTGTATGGTTTGAACCCGTAACCCCCTCCTTGGTAAGCTTGTGTCTTATCCATTTGAGCTAAGGCTATCTTTCGTCTTGTCTTACCCTGGCTTTCTTATAACCTAATGTGTTTTGGAGGTAACCATTAATAAATGGTAATCTGAACCCTTTACCTACCCAAATATGATACCCATTCGAATATGATAATACAATGAATACCAACAGCCTCTCACCTACCCCTTTTCTTGCTCAAGCTCTGATGAGCCTTCTCCGGCCATTCGTGGCATTCACCGCCCCCATCATCGTCACCGTCGTCCTCTCGTCACCAAAACCCGACCACGGTTTAGCCTGTCGTTCGTGTAAAAATGGTGGAAGACCGTTCGGCTTCAAAAACCCCAATCTGCCTCATCGGTGACCTATGGTGGACACCGCTGCCATTAGTTGGATCGTTGGCGTGTCCTGACCATGCCCTGTTAGCCACTCGCCTAGAATCACCGCCATTCGCTGTAGAGAATGCTGTAAAGAGGCGGTGAGAGAGAGTTTAAACTTTCGGTGTTGTTCGAGTGGTTTCTGGTTGCTTCTAGTTGTTTTTCGCCGTGGTAAGCCTCAAACATCCATTCCTTTTGTTGTTTTCCATCAATCAGCTGTGTTTTCGGTCATTTGGGCCACGCGTAGCGAGCACGCGCTACCTAAGGATGGTTCCCGACTGTCGTGTTGATTACTCTCTTGTTTGGACCAATTCGATCGGTTACGAACTTGTCTGCCTTGAACTGAGCCGGTTTGACTAGAGCTTGAATTGTCTGACCTAACCCGTTTAACCATTTAACTTGACCTATCTGACTCGACCCGAATCTGAGTCAACCCAGTAAGTCAACCCGTCTGAGTTAACTCAGTGAGTCAACCCGTCCAAGTCAACTTAGTGAGTCAACCTGTCTGAGTCAACTCAGTGAGTCAAACCCGTCCGAGTTAACTCAATGAGTCAACCCGTCTGAGTCAAATCAGTGAATCAACCTACCCGAGTCAACCCAATTGACTGATGATGTCAACATGACGTCAATGTTGACTTTGACTACTGACGTCAGCGTTGACTGTTGATTTTGACCAAAAAGTCAACTTTTCTAAAAACTCCAATTTTATGTTTTTTGACGTTCTGAGTCCGTTTCGCAAATTTCTAACCTCAAGGCCTCTGAATCTGACCTTGGACCCCAAACATGCTTATGTACTTCATTGTTCAGTTTAAAAGCAATGCGATTAAGGATTGATTGTGGGTTATGTTTAATTGAAGGTATTTATGTATCTTTGTATCTGAGATGTTGTGGGACGTAGAATTCGAGTTTGAAAGTAATCGAAATGTGTTTCAAGGGTTGACCGTTATAGCAAGAATTCAAGGTAATACTTTACTATCTTTTGCATGCTTTACGAAACTTGTTGGTATTAGTTAATGCATGAATGAAACCGATTAATGCCTGAATATTTTAAAGTCATACCGATTACGATTAAAAGATAGTAATTTGGATAAGACCTGAATGACTCGAATATGGAATTGATGATCAGTAAGTAATCCAAGTTCAGTGAATAATTGATAAATCAATTAACCTCAAAACTTTTAATTTAGATTATTTCTTGATAAAAGATCTATCGCTTAAAATGCTTTGATAAGAAATGACAAAAATGCCATTGAGGTATAAGAATGACTAAAATACCCTCGATAATGAAATCGATCTAGAAACCTACTCTAGAACTAGTAAAACAATTAATTCATCTGAAAACCTCGTTTTGCTTGAAAATTTATGGTAATAAGGATGAAACCATCAAAATTATAAAGTACTTGGATTTTCTTAAATTTTGAATAAATCTCCGAAGATAAGTTACTGAAAACTATTCGTATGTCCGAATT
Source organism: Hibiscus mutabilis (assembly GCA_019671005.1). NCBI lineage: Eukaryota > Viridiplantae > Streptophyta > Magnoliopsida > Malvales > Malvaceae > Hibiscus > Hibiscus mutabilis. The sequence goes on along the minus strand of CM033711.1, from coordinate 28,883,525 downwards.
AATCAATTTGGCATAAAAGATTGATTAAAATAACTAAAAGGATTGGAAATATTGACAAGGTTGAATTGATCGGTATGGCCGTAATGACCAAAGAGTCTGAAATATCCTCGACACCAATTTCCAAATTAAATGAAATGATAGATATACCCTTGAAACTTGAAATGAATGAACAGTTGGAAGGCTTAGAATAATTGAAACACCTTCAGGCATCGAAGTGTCTGAAGTACCTTTGAATACTAAAATGGCTGAAAATACCTCTAAGACTTGGGATAAGAAATAGCAATAAAGCCAAACAAATTTAATGGCTCTAAAAGTGGTAATACACGACCCGTGTTTGTTGGTCGTTCTTGATACTAAGGTGATATTGGAAGAATACCATATGAATGCATATTCGATTTATTTGGAGAAAGTACATAGTTAACAGTTAGAGTATCATGCTCTTCAAAGGTAAATTCGATGCTATGGCTTGATTTCGAATGCAATGCACATGTTCGATTTCTCGTAGTACGTTCAGTGATAGTTTGGCGAAGGTAATCTATTTTGTTATACACTGTTGCTAGCTCTAAGAAATGAATATTTAAGGTGTACCTATCCGGTTAAATAATAAACACTGTAATGATGGGTTCTGATTAGTTCAAAAGGAACTTAGAAACTTGATGAGGAACTAGAATTCCTGAATTCTGTACATCACCGTTTATATCTTATTGGTTTAAATTACCAATTTACCCTTGAAAGTTAGAATGACCATAATGCCCTCGTGGGCTTTAATGATTGGATCGCTCACGATATATCTAAAATCTCAATGATCTTGACGTATTAACTTTTGAATGTCTGGTTTGAGCCAATAGTACCGAATCCCCCTTTTCATAGAGACCTCATCCTGAAATTAGTCAGTGCCCATTGGAAGCCTTCGGGGATATAGGCCCAATGACAACCATGCCCCACATAGAAAATGGCCATGGGGAGTTCATTACATGTAGTGGCGATGGCGGAACATGAATTTTGTCAGCATAAATTTGACACTTATGGCATTTCCTGGCGTAGCTGATGCAATCTTCTTCCAAAGTTGACCAATAATAGCTAAACCTCATAATCTGCCTAGCCATTGTAAATCCATTGGCGTGTGTTCCGCATACGCCTTCATGAACTTCTTCAAGAATCTCTTTGGCCTCAACAACATCTACACATCGCAATAGCACATGATCTTTCCTCCTTTTGTACATGATTTCCCCATCCAGGACATACTCGCTTGCTAGCCTTCGCAATAACTTTTTTTATTCTCAGTAGCCTGCTCTGGGTACTCACGAGTTTTTAGGTACCTCAAAATGTCATGAAACCAAAGATGTACGTCTTTTTCACATTCATCGATGCTATAGCAATAGGCCGGAGACTGATATATACTCATTCGTATAGGCTTTAAATTAGATTGCTTGTTGACTCTTATCAACGAAGATAAGGTAGCCAAGGCATCCGCCATTTGATTGTCTTCTCACGGAAGATAGTGGAAGGTAATCTCATAGAATTCTTTGATTAGATCCAGAACAATATTCTGATAATTCATCAATTTGGAATCTCTGGTCCCTCATTCTTCTCGAAGTTGATAGATTACGAGCATGGAATCCTCGTATACCTTCAATGACTTAATTTTACGCTCAAGAGCAGCTCGAATCCCCATGACACATGCTTCATATTCTACTATGTTATTTGTGCAATCAAAATCAAGCTTGCTGGCAAAATGGCAGTGATCACCCTCTGGCGAGACTAACACTGCCTTGATTTCTTTGCCCATGGCATTTGAGGCGCCATCAAAGTTCGGTCTCCAACATTTAACTTCTAGGATATCTTCTTCCAAAGTCGTAATACACGTCATATCTTCATTTGGGAAATCAAATTTTAGTGGTTCATAATCCTCTAGGGCTCGATTAGCTAGAAAGTCGGCTATTGCACTTTCTTTCACGACTTTTGGCTTACATAAACCAAATCAAACTCAGATAATAAAATCTGCCATCTGGCCATCCTTTCTGTCAGTGCAGTCGACTCCATCAAGTATTTAAGAGGGTCTAATTTTGAGATTAGCCAGGTTGTATGATACAACATGTATTGCCTTAGTTTCTTGGTAGTCCAAACTAGGGCACAACACAATTTTTCGATTAGCGAATATCTCGCTTCACATTATGTAAACTTCTTACTGAGGTAATAGAATGTCTTTTCTTTCTTTTCGGACTCATCATGTTGTCCGAGTACACATCCCATGGAATTCTCAAAGACGGATAAGTACAAAATCAACGGCTTGTTTAGGACAGTCGACATTAAAATCGGGGGATTCGACAAGTAGTGCTTGATCTTGTCAAAGGCTTCTTGACATTCATCATTCCACTCCCCTGGGTTATGCTTTTTGAGAAGACGAAAAGTGGGATCACATTTTGCGGTTAATTGTGAAATGACCCGAGCAATGTAATTTAACCTTCCTAAGAAGCCTCTTACTTCTTTCTGAGTATGCGGAAGCGGTAGATCCTGAATGGCCTTGACTTTATCTGGATCAACTTCAATGCTTCTTTCACTAACTATGAAACCCAATAGCTTTCTTGTCATGACTCCAAAGGTGCATTTGGCTGGATTCAACTTTAACTAGTATTTTCTCAGTCTCAAGAACAATTTCCTCAAAATCACGATATGCTCCTCTTCCGTTTGGGACTTGGCAATCATGTCATCGATGTATACTTCAATTTCTTTCTGCATCATATCATAGAACAAAGCGACCATGGCTCATTGATATGTTGCCCCTGTATTTTTAAGTCCAAAAGGCATCACCTTGTAACAAAAGGTTCCCCATAGAGTCACAAATGTAGTCTTGTCCATATCATCATGGCACATCTTTATCTAGTTATAACCTGAAAAACCATCCATAAAGGAGAACAATGAATGTTTTGTTGTATTGTCGACCAGGATGTTAATGTAAGGAAATGGGAAGTTATCTTTCGGGCTGGTTTTGTTTAGGTCCCGATAATCAACACACATGCGGATATTGCCGTCCTTCTTCAGAACATGAACTATGTTAGCCACCCACTCTGAATACTTGACTTCCCAGAGAAACCCCGCATCATACTGTTTTTTTACCTCTTCTTTTATTTTCAGAAGTACACCACGCCTCATTCTCTGAAGTTTCTATTAGACTGGTTTACAACCTTCCTTTATAGGTAGTTTATGTACAACCACATCCGTGTTCAACCCAGGCATGTCCTGGTAGGACCATGCGAAGACATCTCTGAATTCTAAGAGCAGCTTGACATCACTACGTGTTTTCACAGTAATATATTTCCCAATCTTCACTTATTTCTTCTCACTTTTATTTCCCAAGTTCACTATCTCTACTGGCTCTTTGTGAGGCAAAATTTGTTTATCCTCTTGTTCAACCATTCTCAATAGATCGAGAAATAGATCACAATCTTGATCCTCTTCAAAGTCCTAGGGTCTATCTAGACATACGTCTCGCTCAAAAATATGGTCCAGGTCAATTTCGGTGTCGCTCGATACGTTGATATCAGGGGACCTGACATAAAATAATGGTGTGCACTTGAACAAATGAACTAAATTTAGAAAAATATGCAAAAAAATGGACAATAGTATAAGTGTATGGATGAAAGAGGAAAAACGAATAAAGATGTTGGCTAAATAATACACAAAAAGGTATTATTTTATTGACATAAGGACAATAAGCATATGCCCTTTACAAAAGACCCTTGTTGCTCTTGGGCCAGAGCAACAAATGTGTTCTGGATATTACTCTGAAACACTCCTAAACACTGCAGGGAGTTCTTCAGTAGTCCAGTTGTTCATAACAGTTTCAGGGGAATAAGGACGGATTTCCCTTAGGTGAAATCCAAAGCTTCTAACATTTTTCCCAGCTCAGCTTCTTCATCTTTCTTAACTTGTTTGGGGTGGATGAACCCCCCTAACACAAAAGTTTCAGAAAGGTGAGGAGAAGTCATAGGTCCCCAGTTGACATCTTCTCCTTTCAGACAGGCTTTCCTCATTTCTTGCTTCTTTATAATCTCACTCATCCTTTGCTTGGTATCTGACTTATATCCAAGGCTGAAACGGTTCTACTTGTTGATTATGACCGGCGTATTGACCCTACTTTGTAGATATTTCCTCAATCCTCGGTCGACCTGGGCTTCTCTTCTCATCGTTAATTTGATTTCCGTCTTTGTGGCCCTAGACAATCTTGGAGTGAGAATCCGACTTCCTTCGGCTATGAATGTTGCATTGACAAACTCAAATGATCAGAATGAGCACTCTACGGCCTTCTCATCAGTCTCTATATAAGGATCATCACTAGTGATAGAAGCTATGATGTCTTTTTCGGTATTCACGGTGACTAGCCGTCTGTCAAAAATGAACTTTAGTTTCTGGTGGAGTGAAGATGGAACTGCCCCAGCCGAATGGACTCAAGGTCTTCCAAATAGACAATTATATGTGGGTTTGATATCCATTACCAAGAAGTCCACATCGTATGTGCTTGGGCCTACCAGTAATGGCACTTTTATTTTTCCCATCACGTATCTCTCGGTACCGTCAAAAGCTCGAACTAGAGTGCTACAAGCCTTCATATGAGAACTGCTTATTGGAAGCCTGTTCAAAGTGACCAATGGGAGGACATTTAAAGCGGATCCATTATCGATCAGGACCCCTGGCAATGTATAGCCTTTGCAGCGAGTAGTAATGTGCAAAGCCTTATTGGATCCCATACCTCCTGAAGGTATCTCATCATCATTGAAATATATGAAGTTATCAGCAATTAGATTGTTCGCCAACCTGTCCAATTTGTTCACCGAAATGTCGTTAGGAATGAAAATTTCATTCAATACTTTCAACAGCGCATTCCTGTGCGCTTTTGAGCTTAGTAGTAGAGATAGTATTGATATACGAGCATGCAGTTTACAAAGGTGTTCAACGACATTGTATTCATTGTGCTTCAGGAATTTTAAGAATTCTATCATCTCTTCCTCTTTAATCGACTCGTTGATCGGTGATTCAGGTTTAACATATTGTGCCTTCTCGGGTTCGATTATCAAGGCTTTTCCTTTTGGATCTTCTGTTTCTTTGGGAACATATCGTCTCCCGCTGTTGGTAAAGAAACTGACGTCATTCACCTCTTTTGAAATAGTCTTCGGGGCCTCATCTTCTTGAATCGTTACCTCGCAATCATTTTTCCATGGTACTTTCTTATTATTATTGTAAGGAAAAAGCCCCAGTTTTTGAATTGTGACCCTTGCTCCCGAAATCTCACCTATTTCGAATTTCCTCGATTCTGAAATAATGATGACCAGGAAATTGCCCCTAGAATTATTCTTAGGGGCTCCTAGTTCTGAGGCTCAGACATCTGCCTCATCTATCATTTTTTCTTCAAAAAACTCTAATTCTTTGTTGTCAATCAATTTCTGAACGAGGGCCTTGAACTTTGCACAGTCTTGGATATAATGATTCCTCTCGCCATGGTATGGGCAATAATTATTGGATGCTTCTTTCAGGTCTCCCGAGATTGGTTGTACCAAGCCCATTTCGACCATCTTTTCCCAAACCCACCTTAACATAAACTTCAATCCTCAACGCTGGTTTTGATTCTTTTGTTTCCATTGTCAAAAATTGCATTTACGCTTGACTCGGCGTGATTAGGCAATGGATTCCCAGCCATACTCGACCCTGCAGAGTCATCGAACCTTACGATCCCCATCTTTATGAACTTTTCAACAAGTTTTTTAAAAGCGATGCAATTCTCGATAGAATAACCTGCAACTTCAGCGTGGTAGTCACATTGAGCATTGGCGTCGTACCATTTCGAGTAAGGGGGTTGTATCAGCTTTGTGTAGAATGGAGATACCATATGTGCACTGTACAAATTCTTTTATAATTCTCCATAAGATATCGGGATATGAGTAAATTCCATATCTTCTACTTTCGCTTTCTGATTTAATCCTTGTTTTGAGGAATTTTGGGTATTCGAGGTTGCAGCTTTGGGTTGTCCGACTGTCAGCTGCTTTGTATAGCCAACATTACAGACACCTGTATTGCTGGCCTCGCCCTCTTTTTTCTGTAGTTCAACTTCTTTGTGTTTTCTTCATCCTCAAGTTTTCCACTTTGAATTGCGTTCTCGATCATTTCTTAATTCATTATTATATCAGAAAAGTCCTTTGTGGCACCCCCTATTATACGACCGAGGAAGGGTTTCTTCAACGTTCCAATGAAGAGCATCAGCGTTTCTTTCTCCAACAGTGGTGGTTGTACTTGGGCTGCAACGTCCCTCCATCACTGAGCATATTGTCTGAAACTTTCATCAGGTCTCTTCTCCATGTTTTGTAACGTTAGCCGGTCAGGTGTTATATCAATAACATGGATGTATTGTCTTACAAATGCCTGAGCCAATTCCTTCCAAGAATTGATTTTGGCACGACTTAATTTGTTGTACCATTTTATAGCAGACCCCGTCAGGCTATCCTAAAAATAGTGAATTAAGAGGGAGTCGTTGTCACTAAACCTCGTCATCCTCCTAATAAACATTGTGAGGTGAGCTTCAGGGCAAGTGGTCCCATTATACTTTTCAAAATCAAGCATCTTGAACTTTGGGGGAAACACCAAATCGGGAACCAGGCTTAACTCTCTTGTATCCATCTTTGGAAATTGATCTATGCTTTCCATAGCCTTAAACTTTTCTTCCAACTGTTTGCATCGATCTTCGAACTGTTTGGGTAGTTTGACTTTTTGTTTTTCAATCTCATTAAAATCTGGAACAACATACTCGCTAGGGTCATCATGAACTGTTATTCCCCCTTGCAAGGAAGACTCGGCCTGAACGATTGACTGTTTTACCATTGGAGTCTCTATTGATAGATGGGTCTTGTTAAGAGGATGCCACGGGTCTTCTATCAGTGCACTGGGATCTATAAAGACCCCTTTCTTCTTTTCAGAACCTTTCCCGGTTAGCATTGCGGCTATTCTAGCAAATAGATCTTCTTGCGATTGCGAAATATGGTCACGAGTTTCTTGTTGTGCTTTTTCTAGCTTGCTTTCAATATCTTTCCTAAAGTCCTCGTATGCTTGTTCAACTTTTGCCAATATTTCTTCCGTGTCTCTACCTTTGCTTCTAGTGAAGTAGGGGTGTCGAATATGTGGTTTTGCATGCCCCAGAATTTACTGCGATAATAATTCCTTGAGAATCTTAGTAAAATGATGCAGTATGATATAGTATGACGCGAATGCAAATGAGAAGATGCGGTGTACATGCAAAACATATATTATATTAGTACGACAACATATTTTACACAAAAGGTGTTGATTTCAGTACAACTTTCAAAAGGAAACTCGCATCAGAACAAGTTTTTTTACATAAGGTGGGCCTATTTCACATATACTGCTTAGCCTTACCACCTAGGATCTTAATCTTCTTGAGGAGCCGTGCCAACTTCTTGCCCCTGTTGGATTCTGACTCAGTTTGTAGGCTCAAAACGTCGGCTTGAATGGCTAAGGTCTGCGTTCTGCGACCTCTCGTACCTGAACAAGAGCTTCAGACATAACACGGCCTCTATCCCGGACTTGGTCTTGAGATTGCTCTAATTGTGCCTGCCAACGTTGATCAATCCACCATTGGATTTTTTCTAAATTTTTAATTAGCCCCTGACAGGTCTACAGAGCTATTTCTAATTCTTCAACTTGTTTTTTCGAAGTCTCATTCTCATTTCTACTTGCTTTTAATTCAGCTGCAGAGTCTCGGCTACAGTGCCTTTGTAGGGAATCTTCTAGTTGTATGATTTGTCTTCTTAGATTTATATTCTCAACTCTACTTTCGGACAATTATTCTTCAATGGTCGTTTGATATGCCTGGGCATCTTTAAATCTTCTTTCCCAAAGATCTGCTATCTCCTTTTCTTCTTGAATCTCAAGCTTCCATTCGACGGTTGTCTTCCCTTATCTTGCTGATGCATGAAGTTTCTTGTAATCATTTTGTAGACCACTCAAATCTTCCTCGGCTTTTCTTTTCCCTTTTCTCAGTCTTTCAATCTCTTGTTCCTGAGACTGCATGCCGAACTTCAACTGGTTCCTTTCATTTTGTAACCTCGATAACTGATTTTCCATCACGAAGTACCTTTTCTCAAAATCGTGCTTCGCGATTTCCATCTCCGAGGGATCCATTTGTAAATGTTCCTCCACTAGTACATTATTTTTTGGATTCGGTAGAGGGACATCGTCGTTGATTCTCATGCTTCTCCATCGTTGATACTCCAGCGTAACTCTATGTTTTTCATCGAGCGGTTCCATCCTGCAAGGATGCTCCATGCCTTAGTGATCATGGAAACATTTTTCTTGTAGAACTTACCCTTGTATAGGAATTTACAAGTAGCAAGCCCCCTTGTCGCTGGGATGAACTGTCTTGATCTGTATTGTCTGGATACAAGTAACGAAGCATATCCGGTTGCACCCTATATCCCAAGTAGAGGGACCTAGTCATAAGATACTTTCAGAGAAGAACCAGCGTGCTTTCCAGAAGATATCTTTTTCTTGGAGGTTTCGAAAAATGGCCTTCCAGTTGTCATAAGAGATGTTCTCCTTCCTTTCTGTGGACACGAGATCCTGGAGTGGTGAGTAACTTTCAAAGCATGCCCGATAAGAGATTTTCTCTGGCTTCCAGAAATGACTATGAAACCATATTAACAGAAGCTGAGCACAGCTGATGAACCTACCCTCACCACTTCTTTTACAGGTACTGAGAGACCTGAAAGTTTTGGCTAGGATGGCTAGACCGAGGGTAACTCCTTTATCAAGGTGATCGAACAGTTCCTTCACAGCATCATCGATGTACCCCGATGATTTGGGAAAGATAACCAAACCGTAAATGGCCAGGGCAAACATTTTGACCTATTTTTCTCGCTTGGACTCGACTTGGATCAGGTCCTGTATGAATCTCCAGGCGATACACCTAGTTTCCCCTTTTACCTTAATCTTGGCTTTTGCCCACTGTTCGTCCATACCAGTCATCTTGAGCAGTTTTTTCTGAAATGCTGGAGAATCAAGAGACTTCAAATAAGCTTTATCAACCAGAATTTTGGGCAACGGATCAAGGCAGTGTATTCTTCAATGGTTGGTACCATATCAACGTCTCCTAGGGTAAAGCAGCTGTAGGCAGGATTCCAAAATTGGGCAAGGGCTCAGAACAAAGCTTTGTCGATACTGGCATTTAAAAAATAAGGCAAATCACCATAATTGGCGTAGAACAACTACTTATTTTCTTCATCCCACCAGCTCCAGATTTCTTTTAACTCTTGTAGTTGATTTTGAGTCGATCTAATGCTAGTGGAATTCTCGAGCTCTAACTTTTCACCTTCCAACAGACTGTCCCCTTTCTAGTGCTAAGTTTCTTCTGACCACCTCCGTACGCCTAGGTTCCCTTCCACCTTATCAAGAAATTGGTTCTCCATAGCTAATAATTTATAACGGCTAAACTTGCCTCAACACCTTTTGATTAAACAGAATATAAAAATGCAATGCAAGAATGAGAAAACAAAGACAAAGGAAACATGTTAGTCTCAAAATAAATGAATAATATCGAGATAATAGACAAAATCTAAATTAAAATAGTCCTAGAACATGCTTTTCTACTCCACATGCTTTCAAAAAAACAAAATACTACCCCATCATGATATCTACCCGCATGCTTGTCTTGCATAAATATAGGCATGGTATCTAGCATACTGTACTGCGAAAAGGAAATAAATAAATAAAACTGAAGTTAAAGAACATAATTAAAAGGCATTAAAACCCTCGCATCTATCTCTATAATGCACCTATCGGGTGACTCCATAAATAGGCAGAGGTTCGGCACAGCTCTAGATAAGGTGAGTTTCTACGGTTCATTACATGTGGTTGGGTTCTAACAAAGGTACCCGAGTGGTACTCACTATCCTGCTAAGGCTAGTAAGCACAACTCAGGGGGGGTACATTTCCCTAGGTCTGTACGGAGATGAAATCTCATGAAGACAAAGAGACGCATATCCCGGAAGCGATTCACCATCCTACACGGAGAGGGCACCTCACGAAGGCGTGGTTTCTCGCTCTGTCCCACTTAAAAGGGATGGAGCTCGGGTTCAGAGCTCATAATATGAAAACATAGAAGACATTTTATAAAAAAAAAATTAAAAAAATCAGAAAGAAATAAAAAACAGGGATCACAAAATTAAATTAAACTGAATTAATATTTTCTACTCATTAAGACAAAAGGTAACCGAATCGTGACTTGACTCTCTAAAAAAAGTCCCCAGCGGAGTCACAAAGCTATAACAACGGGGAGTCGCCACCAATCTTTTTTATTTATTTTTAGTTAGGTGAGATTGGATCACCTGAAAACCTGGTTATTTTAATAAAACTTGTTTTTGTCATTTTTATTAAAACAACGAGTTTTGGTCTGTGAAAACCAGAAAAATAGGTTTGAGAGTCGGTTACGTGTGGGGAAGGGTGAGCACCCCCACAACGCCCAAAATTGGTACCTAGTCGATTACAAATTGTTTTAATGACGGAAATTAAGAATTCAAATCTTAATTTAAAATTGTGATCCCTTAAAATATTTGAAAGAATATTTATTTATATAAAGGAATTTTACCCTCCAACGCCCGGGGGATAATTCATGTTAAAGTATCGAACAAAGGAAAATTATTTTGAAATTTATGATTTAATATTATAATTAAAAATAATGTTTCGTAATAGAAATTAATAGAAAGCGACACCCCTACGCTCGGCGTACGTCTTTCACGATAATCCCTAATAAAAAACCATTTAAATTTATAAAATTTGAAGAAAATGAATGTCGTAATTATATATATATAACACATTATTGTATAAATAATAATAATAATAATAATATAATAATAATAGATATAATAATAATAAAACTAAAAACATTGACTGAAATGAAACAAATCAGAGATTAAGGTGCAAAATTAATAAAAAAATAGTGACTAAAATTGAATAAAACAAGAAATAAAGTGCAAAAACGTAAGGATACAACAACTGAGGGACTGAATCTATGATTTTCCCTTTTCCATTAAAAGCACGCGGATCTCCCCCTCCAGGTCGGGTCCGAACGCGGGTTGTATACACTCAAAACGGCGTCGTTTTGAAACGCCCTTATATATACTTTGGCTCCCAAAAAATCACTTTAACACTTGTTATAACAAAAAATCTAAAGCTCTCTTCCCCCCTTTCGACCAAGGTCCGACTGCTGCCCAACGCCCTTCGTGAGCCGTCGTTCGCCGGCGGTGGAAAACCACCGCGAACGACGGCTGGGATACATGCAAGGGATGGGTTTGGTTTGATTTCGGTCCTGAACACTGATCTGAGGCCTTTGATATTTAAGGGTTCAAAGGCCCAGACTAAAATGGGTTACTACAACGAGATTGAGAACGATCCCATCGAAAACAATGGAAAACATAGTCGGATACGGTTTCCTCTTTTTCGAAGTCCACTTCTTGTGCAGATCAACTGATTGACAAAAACTTAACATTTCATTTATTTTTCCTACTGAAGAAAAGTAGACCCAAAATCAACTGGAAAATAAAAAAATGGGATTTGGGGTATGAAGTTTTAACCTCTAATGATGATGAGAACACATGAGCTTTAACATCATTGCCATTCCCAAGCTCCATTGAAACCAACTATTAACTCCTCAAAGTACTAATTTTCACGTATATTTTGCTATACTTTTGCTTGACTTCGTTACATATTTGTGCATATAGTTAGTAGAATCATGCATTTGCATCTAGGAGTTAAAGAATGCTTTCTTTGCCAAACTGAAGAGGTATTTTCCTTGTTGTGACAGGTCAAGAGCAGGAAGAGTAGGCAGAGTAGAGCGGAGGATCAAAAGCAAAATGCCAAACTCGTTTGGCAAAAGTAGGACGAGAATTGCCAAGCTCGGTTGGCAAAAAGAATAAAGGACGATGTCGTCAACCCTAGTTAGAACCAGATCAACCCAAATTCAAATTCAAAAAGAGGATAAGGAGATAATGCGCCTATCTTGGTGCGTAAAAAACTTTTAAAATCAAACCTAATCCAGGGTTTTAATGAGTGCCTATATAAATGAAGCATATCAGAGAAGAAAGGCAGCACCGTGGTGAGGAAAGAAGGTAGGCGGTAGATCGTGGTTCGACCAGGCTAAGATCGAGAGCTCTAGTTCCATTGAAGGGATGCATCGAAAGAACTCTTTCTTTGTTTCTTATCTCTTGAATTTATTTCTAGTTTTTGTGATGATGAATCAAAACTATGATTTGTTGTTGGTTTTCCCAACCATGAACTAATCTTTTTAATTGGCTAGAGGTATTTGCGATGAGCGCTTAGTATTTTTAGTTTTTAATAATTACATGCTTTGGCATTATTGTCTATTTCGCATGTGCTTACATTTAATATATTTATTGCCACACGACAGATGGCATTGAATGCTTATTATCCCCTAAAATCTTAACAGACTTAGGATATAAGGATTAATTGCCAAGTACTAAAGAGAGAAACTTTGACAGAAGATATTCAAGTAGATGAACTTACACATGAAGTGATTCTACCCCTTAGGAGTAAAGATTGAAACTTTACAAAGTTAATTGTTTGAAAACTTGCTATAGACATATAGGTGTTAAGAGTAGTTAATTTAGAGTATTTCATCTATAGAGGCAATACTAACTTAAAAATCTGCTCGGCAATAAAACTAGAGTTTAGTATTAATAGTTGTTGCCTTTGCTAGCGTGAAATTCGAACATCCCTTGCCAAGCTTTCCAATCATCGTTACACTAGTTGTTTGTCAATCTACCTGGATCTTTACTTCAGATCCCTTTATCATTTTATTTCTTTAATTCTTTTATTTTACTCATTCTCTCAATCAATTGCCATCACCTTTATTTTCCAGTTCACAAGTATTAATCATGACAATTAATTCATGGACAATCTCTGTGGAGACGATACTCAACTCACTACTTTATTACTTGATGACTGTGTATACTTGCACGTAAAAAGATGTATTCTTGGCATTATTTATTTGAATAATTATACAAAATCCTTAATCTTTTATCAAGCAGTATTCCGTCAACACCAACTCATCTTCCAACTCAAACGAAGCAACAAGTAAGCTTAAAAAGTTTAAAAAGACCCAAAGAAAGTGCCATTAAAAAAAGAAAAAAAACAGAAGAAATAATCACCTGGTTTCTGATCAGAAGAAAGGTTGCAATTGGCCATGGTTTTGAAATTTAGAGAATTGAAATGAGACCCTTTACGAGGTTGTAGAGATATAAGAAGAGGAAAGGAGAGTGGGGTTTTGGGTACGTAAGAGAGTGGAATCTATTGGTTGTATAGTGTATTTGTCTTGTAGTGTTTAGAAAGAAGTTGTTTTGTTTAAGGTACAAAGTTAAAGAGGTCTGAGGTAATTCTGACGTTTGATGTGTCTAGTGATTGAATAATTAATTTAGATTATGTACAATATAAAAAGGAAAATAATATAGGTTTTGCAAACTTTATTCAAACCTTTTTGTGTTAAGGACTAAATGTTTAGCTTAGGGTTTATATTGTAGGTGTTTAAAATTTATGGTATAGTGTTTATTTTTTAAAAAAAAATTAGAATTAAAAAATTTATATTTAAATTTTATACTCTGAATATACATATTTTTATAAAATAATTTATATACCGCTGTTTACTCATAAAAAAATAGGTAGAGCGAGATTATTAATCAACGTCTCTTGTCGGCCAGTCGGAAGCTTTTAACGATAATGCTAATGGAAAAGACATGAGTTTTTCCATGTTAGACCTTGTCTTTTGCAGTGTCGTTTTCCTATTGTTGCGTTCTTAGGAAAATGAGAAACGTGGTAACATTTTTTTTTATCAAAATATCTATTTTAACCGGTTAATTTGAATCAAATTTTGTAAAGACTCGTTGCAAAAATGATCTTCTTGAATCAAATTTTTCTACTCACAATCTTATAATTTAAACTTACGACAATGTTTAAGAAAATTAGCGTTGTATCTTATCCCAATAAACTAACTAGTTAGCAAACAGGGTAACATTCTAAACATGCTTAAAGCAAAAAGTTTTGAGTATTTAAGTCATTTTCTCCTAATAGTAACTATTTAAACAATTATTTTATAATATTTAGGTATTTAAATTATTGTTTTTGTCGAGATAAGTATTTAAATTATATTTTTGTTTTAAGTATCTTAATTATATTTAAATTTTGTGATGTGTCAACATCTTATTGATTGATAAAAAATAACACATAACAGTCGAACTAAAATGGTTACGAAATAATAGTTTATATGTTTTTTTTACTAAAAAATAATTAAGTACTTAAGTTTTTTTTTTTTTACTTTAGAGCTTCTAAATATAATCAGATTATATGATATAAAAGTTAATGAGAATTACATTATAAAAATATTAACATGATGTCAACAATCTTTAGAGAAAGTGGTTAAAGTTTTCAGTTGACACTTTTTATCTCTCTTAGGTTGTAGGTTCGAAACCTATTAGGAGCAAATTTCTCCTTTCTCCCTCTCGTAGGTAGAAATTGTTCAACAAAAATATTAACACGATATAGGCATATAAATATTGTCGAAACCATTTTTAAACTGGTTAAAAATAGTGACAATTAATTTTTTGAAAATTAGGGTTTTCGTTTAAATTCGATTTGAAGAGACTTGGAGTCGCCACCGATCACTTTGGTAGACCGGACACCATAAAAACAAACCAGAGATTCGTTCTTTTGAAAATTGGGTTTGAGAGTCATTTACGTGTGGGGGAAGGGTTAGCACCCCCACAAACTTCCGATATCGGTACCTTTTGATTTTGCGTGGAATTTTGGCATTTTGAATTTAATTTATCCATTAATTATTAACTGAAATTTTGTTCCAAATGAAGATATTCTTTTTATAAGGAAATATACTTTTATTTGAATATTAGATTAGAAACACCCGTATATGTGCATGGCACCTTTATTCATATTCAAAAAATATATTTATAGCATAAAAGTTTTTAATGCATGATTGATTATTGTCTTGTTATTTTAAGTTCTAACTTAAAAAGGTTATAATTAATTGTTTTTTATTTAATTCTACGAACATTATTTAACTTAAAAGACTTACATGAGATAACACCCAATTGCTTGAGCAGCATCCATATGTAAGCCTCAAAATTATAGATAATATTTATTATCCAAATAATTAATCTAATAAT
This sequence comes from Hibiscus mutabilis, assembly GCA_019671005.1. NCBI lineage: Eukaryota > Viridiplantae > Streptophyta > Magnoliopsida > Malvales > Malvaceae > Hibiscus > Hibiscus mutabilis. The sequence continues at coordinate 28,868,277 of CM033711.1, read as the reverse complement.
TAAAGTTCTAATCTTAATCAAGGCTCTAATTAATTAATCTAGTTTATTTGTCAATTTTCTAGGGTTGTAATGAATATTGAATTTTCTACTTAAAAGCCCATCTTGAATAACACCCCATTACATCGGGACACCATTCGAATTAGGACTTCAAAGTTTCTCGCTCAATATACATTGATTTTCTATAATTGTCTTTCCTAATTAATTATTGAAATCTAATAGAGAACCTAAAACTAAGGCTCTGACAATTAACAATTAAATCTAAGTGAACCCAATTTAAAATATACATCAATCATATAAATTAAACAATTAATTTAAATAATTAAAATATGACTAAAATGAAAGAATTAAAACTTAAACTTGATTTTATTGTATTTAGGGAGTAAATTGAGAAGAGTACAAAGTTTTTGAACCCAAAACCTGAATTATCCCCAACAATCTAAACGCGCGGGTTAACTCTCTAACCTGATGCCAAAACAGTACCGTTTTGACTCACCTGTAAAAGGATAAACCGAGTTAAACGGGTCATTTTTCTTATTTCTCTCCGTCTCTCCTCCCATTCTCTCTTCCAAATTCTCTGCAACAAACTCCCAAAACCCAGAAAACCCTCAGTGCTACGAATCAAAATCCTTTGATTTTGGATGAATGTTCATCGAGTTCATAAAAATTCGATGAGTCTCATCTTTTTCGACATAACTCCGTCGTTTTCTCCACCCTTGAATCTATTCTGGCTGGACCCTCAAACTCAGGTGTTAGCCGACCACCACCCAAGAACTCTGGCCACCATTAATTTCTTGTCGGTCGTGGGCCGCCACTTCCGAACCTAAAAAATTCCCCTTTCAACTCAAAACCTAGATCTAAACCATAATCCGCCAGGATTCCCAACTTCCCCGACCAAAAACTACCCGAACCACACTCATACTCCACTCATTCTTTCAACACTCCGACCACTAAAGATAAGCCAATCCGCACTATTTTTTTTATTTTGCTTCTGTTTACATACAAACTAATACGATTTCTTTGTTTTGCAAGGATTCAAAATGAATAGAAGGAGTTTTACCTTCTTGGTCGTGAAAACGACGGCCCGATCCTCTTTTCCGGCAATATTCTCCAGCTTCGATGATCTCCCGATGACGTTTCGACACCCAGACGATTCGACTTCAAGTATTTTTCTCTCTTCTTTATTATATTATAGGGTAAACTACAAAGGAGGTCACTCAATTATGAGTAAGATTACATTAGGGTCACCCAATTATTAAAAGTTACATTTGGATCACTCAATTATGGGTAAGGTTACATTTGGGTCACCCAATTATTAAAGGTTACACTTGGGTCACTCAATTATGGGTAAAGTTATATTTGGGTCACCCTTCATTTTTAAAAAAAACATATATCAATTTGTGTATTAGATTAATTAATTATTTCAAATGAAGTACTCTAGTGTTAACAAGGGTATACACACGATTTGGAAGAGAAAATGACTAAGTTGATGTATTTTTTTAAATAAAAGGTGACTCAAATGTAATATTACCCATAATTGAGTGACTCAAGTGTAACAATTAATAATTGGGTGACCCAAATGTAACCTTACCCATAATTGAGTGACTCAAATATAACTTTTAATAATTGTGTGACTCAAATGTGACCTTACGCATAATTAAGTGATATTCGTTGTAGTTTACCCTATATTATATTTATTATTAGTTAGTTAGTTATTAATGATAGGTAATTAGAGTTAGTTAATGATTTGACAAACTTTTTTCTCTTCTATTTATTGGTGGGTGGATTGTGACATCATGAATGATGCCACGAAAAAGCACAATTCGTGACATTTTGTTCGACCAATGAAGAGTCGTCACATGGCATTTTAGGCGAGAAAAGAAGATTCTTAGATTATTTTTTGTATGTTGGGTTAGATATAATAGCCGTAAAAAAATGGGATTTAGGCTATAATTGGTAATTTAGGCCTTACGTATAGAAACACATTAAATGAAAATTAAAAAAGCAACAAAATCAAAACTGATACGCTACAGAAACCGTATAGAAACACATTAAAAAAATTAAAGAAGCAACAAAATCAAAATCGATACGCTATAGAAACCGTATCGAAACACGCATAAGTACATCACATGCAAGCGAATTGAAATACACAAAAAAATTCGAATCCAACAATGCATCCATAAAATTACAGTCATTTAAATCCTAAAACTTAAGTCTAAAGGTAGAAATTTGTAAAATTTCAAACTAAAGATTTCTCAATTTCCCTCTATTTAGCAGTCTGAAAATTAACACAAAGAAAAGGAAGAAAATAAAAATCAATACACTAGAGCTACTGATCCAACAGTCGAAAGTTAAGTTAGATCGGATATCAAAAAATCGTATGACGATACAGGTACATCCAAATAAATTAAAAAATAGATAAATACGAAGAAAAAAAAAAGACAGTATGTATGGAGCTCTTCAGAAGTGAAGAAGTGGCGATTGCCGGTAGGCTTGGCTTCGAATTTTCCTCTTCTCATTATATTATAATATAAATATATTTTTTTCCTGATCAAAAAGAGAAATGAAGGAGAAGGAGAAGGAGAAGGAGAAGGAGAAGGAGAAAGAGAAGAAGAAGCTGCGAGTGAGACCTGAAACCTGTGACTGAAGATTTCTTCTTAAGTAGTACACAAATATATGCCTCGAAAGTGAAGAATTAAATTGAGTTAAAAACTTTAAAGTTAAAGGGATAAATAAACTTTTACTCTCTTAACTTGGTAATATTTTTCAAATTGGTCATTGAACTTTATCGTACATTGTGAATGAAAAAGATTAGGCTGGGAGGGTTATCCCATACCGATTTTCTACACAAATTAATCAACTAATAAATTAGATATCAATGATATGCTAAGAAAAAGTCATCAAATTCAAACATTAAAATTACTTTGTTAAAGATTAAAATGGATTTTAACATTTTTTTTCACTTTTTAATTTTTTTTTATCTTGAATGAAAAATCTCTCTTTATCGTTCTGAACAACAAGAAAAACAACTCTTATATGCTATTTCTTAAAAGGGTTATTATCTCATACACAAACGGTGAATTTTTTTGTTTCTACAAACACCTTAATTTTAGGGTTTAGTGTTTAGACTTTAGGAGTATTGGTGTAGTGATTTAGAATTTAGGGTTCATGGTTAGAATTTAGGGTTTAGGGTAATATGATTAGGGATTTAGGTTTTAACCTATAAATACTAAATTTTAACCGTAAATCCAAAATTCTATCAACATCCCCTAAATTTAAAATTCCTACACTTAAACCCATAAACTCTGAGCGGAGTCCTTAAACCCTAAAACTAAGACACTTATATGAACAAAGTTTCCACGAGCGTTTGTGCATAGAATAATTACCCTTCTTTAAAATATCTTATGTTATTTTTTAATTGCCTAGTGTGATTATAAGATATTGTTTGTTTATTAATTTTAGTGTTTTAATAAGAGACACATGTTGTCCAGACAAAACTACATGAACTTGGGTTTTCTAGGAATAACATTTCCTTTTCCACTAGACTACTTATGGGTTCGTCTTATGCTACATTTTTTGTTGCCCTCTTGACGGATCGACTTGCGTCGCACACATGGCTATTGTGGGTACGTTTGCCAACGAAGATTTTCAGCATACACAATGTCTCAAACTCATGACCTGCTTAAGTGATATCAAATTGCTTACCACTTGGATCAACCTCGTTAGTTTATGCTACATTTTTAATTATACTTTAAACTATAAATTAATATTGGATAAAGTACACTAATATTCAATAAATTATAATAATGATCATTTTGGTCACTAAACTATACATTAATATCGTTACAAAATGATATTAATTTAATCAAATTGTTACACTATTTTATAAGGTCATTTGTAACAGTTTGATAAATTCTATTCTATTCAAAATTTACTATGTTCTAATTTTTAAAAGGTATGTGAACAAAGCATCATTTTTATAATTTAGTGGGTAATATTTTACTCATTAATATTTCATCATGTATTTTTTATTGTTCTTAATATGGTCTCATGATTGTATCTATTGATTTATTTAGTCATTGAAAAACCAGGCTCACCGTAAAAGAAATAAAATTGAAATAAAAATAGCAATTAAATAAGAATTAGTATTTATTTAAAACTAAAGTTAAAATAAAAACATTTTATTGAAAAAATATTTTAGTAGCTAATTAGAAAATTAGTTTCAAATAAATAAATTTAAAAAAGTATACTATACTTTTGTCATACCTGTAAAGTGAACGGAAATATTTTAAGTAATAAATTATATTTGCAATTTAATTCAACAAATAATTACGAGTGTAGTGAGAAAGAATTTATATTTTGATATAATTTTGTTTTCAATATTTAACTAGTGATCTTTAATTATTTTACCTGATACATAAAAGTAAGAGAATATAAAAAAAATAATCCAATAATAATATCAATAGTCACTTATAAAAAATTAATTATTTTCATATAGAATTAGAACCCATTTTAGAGATATTTAGTCTTCAGATAAAAAAGAATACAATTCACACATGTAGAAATCTAATTTTTATAGACAATACTTGGACATGATCCTACAACAATAACAGCAGAGGCGGAATATAGTGTAAAAGCCACAGTTCCCTCAAAATTTTAGAAAATTAGACTCTATTTTTTCAATTTTTTTTTAAAAAAAACTAATTTGGTTCTTATAAAATTTTTATATTAAATTATTTTTAGTTTTTAAATTAGGTCCTTCTCGTAATTTTTAAAAATTATTATTATGTCTCTCAATTTTTTTAAAAAAATTATTTGCTAGACTCTATTTTTTTTTGAAAATTTATAAATAAAACCCTTCATTTTTTAAAAAATATCAATTTAAATCCGTAACTTTTTTTTTTAAAAATTAAATTAGCCTCTACTAGCTCTTTCGTCGGGAAATAAGCATGAATATGCGATGATGAGAAAGTTGGGGTGTTGTCACAAGATTTTTACCTTATTATTATTATTATTATTATTATTATTATTATTAAGTACTATTATTATAGTTAAAGCCAAAAAATAAAATGCAAAAAGAATATAATAAAAAAGAGTCCATTTGAATTAAATAAAATGTCCACTAATAATAAGTCCATTTATTTTAATATATGATACAATAAAAACCTACCCCAAAATATAATAAGGGAACCCATTTTATTTTTTAGAGGCCCAAACTAACCCATTTGTTGTTTTTTTAGGTTTATTCGAGACCGTTAGATCTAGGGCTGAAATAATCAACGGTATGGATCGAATGTCAAAAAAATAGGGAAGAGGGGTGGATCCCGCGCCGCCACACGCTAGCGCGTGCGCGAGATCATCTCCCCCAATTCCCAGTTCAAAACGGTGGCTGGGCCGCTACCGGTCCACCCCTCGCCGTCCCTGGGCCACGGCGGCCGATGGAGTTGGTGCCGGTCGATTCGTCTCGGCTGGCCGAGTCCGTTGTCGCCGACTCGTCCCTTGCCGTCGCCGGTAGCTCATCAATTTGAGGAAAAAGGGTCTGAACCCTAATTTAATTTAGGGGCAAAATTCCCCAAATTCGAGCCAAAATCGAATGAAATCCCGCTGGTTTTCAATGATTCAGATTTTTTCTTATATGGAGGGATGATTTTTAGGGATGAAAATGAGGATTTTGTCCCCAATTTGCATTAAATCCCAATCCCCTAAAACTCTATAAATAGCCCATTTTGCTTTTGTTGAAAATACACTGAAAATTCATCCGAAAATCACCCTAAAAAACTCTCTAAAAATTGTGGAAAATTGCTGGAGATAGTTCGAGTTTCGAGTAGCTTCGGTTCGAATTGTTGAAGAAGAATCAAACTTTTCTGGTGGCATTTTGGAATCAGTTCGAGCTTGAAATTTCTCCATTAACGGTATAATTTTCTTTTCTTTGTGCTCTTTTAATTCGATTTTTCTGGTTAATTTCTTGTTTGTTTGTTTTGTTCATATTTTTAGGTTACAATTTGGTGTTGGAAATTGAATTTTGTGCTTGGTACCTTTTATTCTTATTGTTTTGTTGATCTTTTGTTTTTTTTTAAATGATAATAATCATAAAAAACATAATATAAAATTTGTTCTTTAAACTTTGTTTGATCCATCTCGTTCTAAAAATGAAAAGTGTTGTTGTTTAAATAAGGTTTTTTTTTATTAAAACAAGGGTGTTTCTTTAAAACGTAAAATATATAAGATTTAATTTTTGGAAAAAAATAAGAAGCTTCCAAAGAATTTAAAAAAAGAGAAGAAGTTTTGAAAATCGTAAATAGATATACCTTTTAATAAAATGTTTAATGGTGAGTTCCGACAAATAAAGATTTTAAGAAACGTTTTTTTTAAATAAAAATAATGAAAAAGGCTTGAAAAGTTTTTAAAGTAAAAAACATAAATATTTTGAAAATAAAAGGTCTTGAAAAAAACTCAAATATAGAATAAAAAGGTTTGTTAAAAAACATAAAAGAAAAAACATTTTCAAATATTAAAAAAAACAATTAAAGTTCTAAAAATCTAAAAAAACATTTCAATTAAAAGAATAAAAGATTAAAAAATATATTTAAAGCGCGAAAACAAAGAAGGTTTTTTTTAGTGATATAAATTAAATTGTGTAATCACTCATTTTTATCTGTTTCTGTTAATATTTTAATATACTAATATAATAATTGATTAGTGTGGCTATCGTATGTTTACATATGAACATGTTTGTTATTAATATGTGTGTAATATATGTGTGATATGTGTAGATGCATGTATAATACGATATGTGGTGTATGCGTGCTATATGTGTATTGTTAGTATATATGTCAGTACATGCATATTCATACTAAGTATGTGTGAATTAAGCCATTATATACAAGTTGGTATGTTATTTTAATTAAACGTGTTATGGATGATATTTTGTATGTGTACCCGTATGTAGTTATGATGTGTGTGCTTGTGTGTATACATATACGATACTATTGTTATAATTATTATTATGAATATTATTAATATTAGTATTATCGGGCTATGTTAAGACAGAAGCTGAATAATATAAAACCCAAATATTGATTAACAGTCCAATCCAATATATTACAAAAGCCCAAAAATATATATATTACAGGCCCAAAATAACGTTACAAGGCCCATATTGGCCTGACCCAGTATACTAAAAACCCTAAAACTAAGTCTAATAAGTCTCTTTTATCTTGCAGCCGCCGTCATCTGGGCCGTTGGATCAAGTCTCGATCCAACGGTCTAGATCAGTCCAAGATCATCCAGCTGGCGCGCGTGATGTCACTCTCCAGACCGCTCGCCTCCCACTCGCGCGTGCAACGCGCGCGCGAGACCGTTCATTACCCCTCTGCCACGCGTCAAGATCAGATGTAGCTGCACTCATCTCAAGGCCCGATCTAGGCCGCTCATCCCCCATGTAATCATAGCCGTTGGATCTGATCTGATCCAACGGCCGTGAATGGATCTGACAGAAGACACCACCACCATACTCTCTCCACTCTTCCACCATACCGCCGTACCTACCACCATGCTCAGATGCACAAAAAAATGGAAATACAGGGTGTCAGTACCAAATCGAACAAGATGTAATATGTATTATATTCTACAAAAACAGAGAAAAAACGGGCATATAGGATCGAACAGAAAGTGTATTGTAAGAAGTTTTTTCAGAAATACAAAAAAGAGGCAACGCAAGTCCAGTGGTACATTTCTTGTTACTTTTATTGCATGCATACAAAAGATACGTAGTAAAAAAGAGAGAGAGGGTTAGAGGTCGTTACCGTCACCGTTTGTGGGTCTCCCCTCCTCAGTGATAAGCCTTTCAGCTTCCCCAAGCCGGATATGGTGAACTGGAGGAAGGGGAAGGCCCCCTTTGTAGTTTTGTTTTTGGTTGAAAGTGTTTTTTTGGTTCGTATTTCCTAGATCTAGGGCGAATAGAGGTGTATCTTCTGAATCCAACCTCGGATTCGTGTTGAGGATGGAAAGGGGGTTATTTTCGTAGGTTTTTGAGGCTCGCCGGTGCCGGTTAGCGGCGGCCGGCGGCGGAGAACACGGCGGCCGGCCGCCGGATTCTGGGTTTCATAGGATCGGTTGAGAGAAAATGAAGAACAAGGGTTATTACAAAACTGAGGAAATGAAACGAATGGCCAAAAATTTGGTTTCAGCCTAAAAAGAGGGTTTATATAATTGTTGTTATTTCGTTAAATAGGTAAATTACACACTAAATCCCCCCGCGTTTCCAATATTTTCATTTTTGTCTTGCCGCATGGTATATTTACAACTCTGGTCCCTCTTGTATTTTAAAATCTTGCAATCTAGTCCCTAAATTACACTGAATCAGACTTCAAATGGTAAAATTACGCCTTTAACCATCCCGCGTTTTTGAACTTTTCATTTTGAGTCTGCCCCTTGGTCTAATTACAGTTTGGATCCTTTTAGGTTCTATTTGTTTCGCATTTTCGTCTCTAAATTACATATTATTTTTCTTTAATTTCTGCCACAGACTTTTATTTTTCTTTCGTTTCAATCATATTTATTTGTAAATACTCATGTTCGTATTATAATCGTATATGTTAATGTATTTTTTGTCTCATTTTATATCCCTCGTATATGCCTCGTATTTTATGTTTACATGTATATGTGTATTAAGTTTATGATAATTATGTATCCTTTTTTTTGTCCGGTTATTCATATTAAGCATGTTATGTTTTAGTTGATTCGTACATGGCATATTTTGTATTTTTATATGTGTGTTGTTTTCTTGTTTTTTAGGGTTACATGTTAGTGTATTTACCCTTTTTGTACGATATGTTGTCCCATATATGTTGAAATATATTTTATTTCTAATATGTATGTCTTCTTGAAATACATGTTCGTCTACACACGTATATATTCATGTCTTGTTATTGTGACATGTTAAATTTGTTTTTATTTACTGTTAAGCTTGTTACGTATATGTGTGTTTTAATTACATATTTTATTGATGTTAGATTAGTATTCTGTTATGTGAATATTTACGGTCTTTAAATTATCTGCCATGCTTTATATTTTTTGCCACTAAGATTGCATATCGAGATATAAATTGTTAATGCGGTGCCCTTTTATCCGAGCGTAAACGGGGCCAGTATCAGGCGTAGTGATAGTGGTTGGGCGTTTATTCTCGGATAACGGGGCCCTTAAAATTTATTCGCAATTATGACCGAATTTTAAAATAATTGTCACTTTAATCTGGAAAATCCAATATTAATAAAGCGGTAATTATTAAAGTACCAATTTTGGGCGGTGTGGGGGTGCTAATCCTTCCCCATCCGTAACCGACTCCCGAACCCAATATTTTTTGAATCTCTGGTTTTATGGTGTCCGGCCTACCTAAGTGGCCGGTGGCGACTCTATTTTTTTAATTGTGGTTTCTTTTAAAACCTCACGGAATAAATGTTTTATATCAAAAAATCTCGAACGTCTTTCAAAAACACTTCGAAAACCCCTCGTTTTTATTTAGCGATAAAGCGAGAAAAGACATCGCTACAAATTGATCCAAATTTAAAGTTTTGAATTTTCTTGTTTTGATAGCCTTTAGTGATAGGTTGAACTTTAGGATTAGGATCTTTGAGCTTAAATTAGAAACTTGTTTGCTTAAAAACTTTCTTCACCTTTTGAAATAAAACACACTTTAAATATCATAACTTTGACAAATAAAATGAATTTAGACACTCCTTAGGATTTAAACACTAAACTTTAAAAAAAATGACAACTCACCTAATCCTTTCTTTGGTTTGTTAAAAAGTGAAAACTAAATCAATGTGGTGTCTTACCAGACGGAAATGAAGGGTTAGCACAAGAGTGTTGGCGGTGATTGGAGCTCATTTTTCGGGTGGTAAGGCCGTTAAAATAGACTTATATTCGTAAAATGGACGAATAAATTAAGCCCTTGTGAACTTGCAAATTCCAATTTTGAAAACACTTTTTAAAATCAATAAAGTAGCAATTTTTGGGCGTTGTGGGGTGCTAACCCTTCCCCACATGTAACCGACCTCGAACCTATTTTTAGGTTTTCATAGACCAAAAATGTTATTTTAATAAATAAACTGTTTTATTAAAATAACCATGTTTTCAAAGTGACCCAATCACACTTTTTTCGAAAATATTGGTGGCGACTCCATGTTTTAAAGTTTTCCAAAACGTCGGGCTCGAAAGGGTTGGGACAGCTTGTCAACTCCGCTAGGGGGGATTTGTTTAAAAAAACAAAAAGGGTCAGGCCACGAATTGATTTCAAATTGTTTTCAAAAAAAAGTTTTTAAAAAAAGTTTTTTTTTAAAAAAACGAGGAATTTGCAAGTTCACAATGGGTTTAATTTATTTGTCCATTTAATTGAATATAGTTCTATTTTACGCATTTAAAATGTTTGAAAGCTCTACTCCCGAGATTGTCTCGTTCGTTTAAGTGAGGGGAACACACTTTGCTCATGTCAGAATATTGATTCTCCATATGAGCATAGCAAGTACCTTCAGGACTCATTCCCTTTGTCTTCGTAAGAATATTAATTCTTCGAGAAGGCATCGGTAGTGAGTCCTCCTGAGTTGGACTTGGTTCGTTCGAAGCCTATAATGGGTGAGAACCAAGGTCTATGCTACCCTTAGTAGGGGACACCAAGCACAATTCGGGTACCATATTAGAACTAAACCAAGTTTGATAATCTAGAGCCTACCCCAATAGAGCTATGCGGAAAACCTAGGGTTTCAGATTTAAGCCAAAATCATTTTGCAAAGGTAATCCGTGGAGACATGTCCTGGAGTGTTGGAATGGTTACCCAGAATTATTCTTGCAATGAAATTGTTTTGGATTTCCTTTGTTGTCTTGTTCTTAATCCTTACTTTTTTTCCTTGCCTTGTTGTTTTGCATATCCATTCGTCATGTCATATTCAGACGGGATTGATTCTCGATAAAAACTTTTGCTCAAATTTTAAAAACTCTTGTCATGGATGGAAAGCTCCTAAAGAGTGAGGATGAGAATGCCAAAGTGCGTCATTGGTCTGAGGTTAATCAGTGAATGTTCGGAGATAGCCTCACTATTGATCATGAGACAGAAACTTCAGATTATGCTCATGTCAGTATCAAACCAAACAACGTGCAGGAGTTGCGTGAGATTTGAGACCGTTTCGATTATAAGACCAAGCAGTTAGTCCATGAAACTTACGGTGACATAGCATATCTCTTATATGTGAAGGTGGATGAACCGTTTTTGAAAGCCTTGATCTAGTTTTAGAACCCAGGATACTATTGTTTCACTTTTAACGGGGAGTATATGATGCCACATTCGAGGAGTACTTGGCCCTGTTTAACCTGCCTAATGTAAAGAAGAGCTGGGTATATGCTAAGCCCCTTAAGAACAAAAACCCACATTTGAGACTTGTTGCATTTGTTGGAATGAGTGATGAATGGGTCGAGGGGCAAATACGGAAGAGAGGGGGAAGTTTTAACTTTCCTCGGTCAAGCATCCAAAACATTATCCTAGTGCATCCAGATAAAGCAAAGAGGATAGATCTTTTGGCTATCGCAATTTACGGTTTGGTTATTTTCCCAAGGGTGTTGGGAAACATTGATGTGGCCTTGCTGGATTTCTTAGAACAGTTGAAGAGAAGAGTTAATCCAGTCCCTGCAGTGTTAGCTAAAACTTTCATTTCTTTAAATGTATGCCGAAAGATAGAAGGTGTGCGCTACGGAGGATGTGCTCATTTGCTCCAGGTCTGGGCCCTTAGCCATTTTTGGGAGTATCCAACTTTGACTCTATCAAATGTGTTCTCCCTGAATTTCTCTCCTCTTCGAGAATTTCTAGCAAAAGATTGGTCGGTCGTTAAGAGAAGCAAATGGGTAGAAATCTTCAGAGGTCGCCGTGACCAAGACATCAGATGGATGGTTCCGTGGATGGGTCATGCTAAAGTTCTGTACAAGTGTGGAGATTACAACTACCTTATGTTATTGGGTTTATGGGGAGGAATTGGGTGTGCTCCTTTGTTGGTGTCGAGACAGTACGGATCCTGACAGTTTATTCCTTTCACGACTGGCCTTAGTACATCAGAGTTTGAATTTCAGGGAGAGTGCAGACAGAAGATACAAAAAATTAGTGACTCCTGGAATAATTGTTATGTCATGACTATAGAGTTTGATAGCCACTTCATGTTCACTTCGGATTATGACATTTGGAGACACACAAAAATGAATGACAAGATCATGCCATCTACCCCTGGACCGACCAAGACTCTGGAGGAACATTTAAATGTTGTCCCCACTGAAGCTAAAATTATGAGAAAATAACTTATAAGGGCCAAAATAGAGATAGAAGCTTTGAGAGAATAAAATCGGCAGGACAAATATGAATCTAGTCTTGACGTGGAGAAGCATAAAGGGGAGGTTAATCGGGTGACAAAGTTGTATGTAGACTTGGAGTAGAAGTTTGAAATCCAGAGAGTGGATTTTCTCAAGTTCCAGACAACAGTCCGAAATGCTAATCTTCAGAAGAGCTCAGAGCAGTGGAAGTTAGAAATGGAGCAAGCTATGAAGAAAGAGAAAGAGCGTAGCAAGCGTGAGATTAAAAAACTTCGGCAAGCCATGGATGAGGAGAGAAAGAAAGAGAAACAATCTATAGAGAAGGAAAAGGGTAAACGGGTCCGTGAGAATGAGCAAGAAAATGTAACTGCATGGAAGCGGAAGGCTCGTGACAACAAGGTCTGTTTGTTGGAACTACATACGACATATGATAAGACTAGTGAACAGTTAAAACAGAGCCAGGCTATGGTTGCAAAGCTACAAGCTCAAGTGGTAAATTTGAACCACGCTCTCCATAAGTTACAAAATGATCAAACTTATACCGAGCTCCAAGCTAGCTTAAATGAAAATGAAGCTTTGAAAGAACAAGTGGACGAAATGGAGGGAATCATCCAAGAATACATAACCAAGATCTTGGTACTTGAAGACGATATCGATGGAGGAAATGATTACTGTTTTACACGTCTCAGAGACAATGCTAGAAGATTCAGGGAAAGAGATGAGTTCGACAAGACTGTAATGCACCAGGTTCAGAATGTAGCTTGACATGTGAGGATGTTAGCCATAGAAGTCGTTGCCCTTCGCCAATATATTAAGCCAGTGGAAGAGATTGGACCCAGAATCAAGGAGTTAGGAGTCCGAGCTGATATATATTTATGATTTTAAACTTCTTGTAATAAAGGACCTTTTTGAATTCAATAAAGAGTTGTTTTTTATGAGCAAAATGTCTTATGGAATTAATGGCCCTTCGTTTGCATTCATGCATTTGCACTGTTTTTTTCCTTGCTTGTGTTGTTTGTTTTGTGTGAAATTCATTTTATCATTTGTGTATACATTCATACATGAAAAAAACTAATCAAAGATAAAAACACGGTAGAATTTTCAAAATAGCTAAAACAACCCATAAGTACAGTACGTGAGCCCAGACCAGAGCCATGAACACTGAAGAGAGATTGATAACCATTGAAACAACCCAGAAGAGCACTCAAGATAAGCTTGAGAAGATAGAGAATGATTTGAAGAAAGAAATAGAGCTGACACATCGGAAAACCATCAGTTCAATTGCAGCTATGTTTGGATTCAAGGATCCAGATGCGTTAGAAGGTGGTGAAGAAGTAAACCTGCTGCCCAAGTTCCAAGGGATGGCCTTTGCCCATCAGAAAGGAGCTACTTCATCTAAGGTGAAGATTTTACCTCACCTTGCTGGGTCCTTTACCCGTAATGAAGCAAAGACGAGTGCTGAAGAAATCCATGAGGTACCTAACCTCGACGAAATTGCTGATAAAGCCAAGGATGAGAAGAAATAGGAAGATCGTTACAAAAGGCTTGAGGAAATGATTAAGTCATCTCAAGAAGGGAATACAAATGGTAATATGGAGGCCAAAGACCTGAGTTTGGTAACTGACCTTATAGTTCCTCTGAAGTTTAAGCTCTATGATTTTAAAAAATACAATGGGACCACTTGCCCATCAGCTCATTTGACCATGTACTGCAGGAGGATGGCAGCACATTTAGATGATGAGAAATTACTTATTCACTATTTTCAGGATAGCTTAGTGGGGTCAGCATCTCGCTGGTACACACAGTTAAGCCAGTTTAATATTCGGTCATGGAAAGATTTGTTGTTAAGGGCATTTAGCGAGCATTACAAGCACATTAGTGATATGGTTCCAAACCGTCTAGTCCTTCAAGGGATGAAATAGAAGCATCGTGAAAGTTTTCGGCAGTATGCGCAAATGTGGAGGGACGTGGCTACTCAGGTACAACCACCATTGTTGGAAAATAAAATTACCCCAATGTTCGTGGAGACGCTGAAAGGATCTTTTTATGATCACATGATTAATCATGCAACCAAAAGCTTCGTGGAAATGCTGATAAGTGAGGAGCTGATTTTGGCGGCTGTAAAGAGCAAAAGGCTAGACGGAGGAGAAACTAAGAAGCAGTATAAGAAGAAGGACAATAAGGTCAATGCAACCAATGTTTAAAACCCTAATTACTCAAAGGGTGTGGTTTTCAGCAAGCCAAGTGTCACGACCACAACACATGCTACCACAAGTGTACCAAAGGAAGAACGAAGATATCAGGGAAGCTCGAAACCATACTTCTCGCCTATCCCAATGACATATGCAGAATTATTCGAAGAATTAGTCAAGACTCAAATGGTGCTACCAAGACATGTCCACCTTTTTCGCCCCCATACCCACCGTGGTATGATGAGAAGACACAGTGCAATTATCATGCAGAAATCTGAAGATACACCATTGAGAACTGCACCACGTTCAAGAAGGTGGTGGAAGACTTGAGAAAATCCGGCATGCTAACATTCTATACATCAGAGGAGAAAGGGAACCCTCTGCCAAATCACCAGAAGACATGAGTGAACGCAATCATTGAAGGTGAGGATCGAGTAATTAAGAGAGATGTTGCTAAGGTAAAAGCATCCATGAGGTGGGTATGGACCTAGTTGGTTGTAGCCAGAATACTGGAAGGAGAAGTTGAGGAGATGACCGTAGGAGGTAGGATGCATTGTGAGTACCACAAGGAAGAAGGACATTGGATCGAGTGTTGCCATGAGTTTAGGCAATTGGTCCAGAATAAAATGAATAATAAAGAAATTGAGTTTTTCAAGAAGGGGAATGAGGAGCACATGTTGGATGTGTGTGCATCAGATGAGTCATCCTCTAAGAAATACACTGGAATGAAGCCCTTGGTGATTAAAGCCAAGACAAAGATCAATGAAACTACCAGGGGCGTAACCCCAAGATTGATTATCAAGGCACTTGTCCCTTTCTCTTATAGGGATATCAAGCAAGTTCCTTGGAGCTATGCTTGCACAGTAGCAAACCCATGAGGCATGTCGGCTGAAGAAGAGAAAGTAGAAGAACCTGTCAACGAAGTAAGCCATTTTTTGAAAAGTGAAAGGCTCTATTCCCCACCGACAGTAGAGGACAGAGATGTGGCGTAGAGAAAAGCTGCTAGTGAGCCAAACATAAAAAGGGAAAAAGATTTCTTTCAAGAAAATCCACCCGTAATTCATGAGCTAGTGAAGGAGTTAGAGGCTCAAGAATTTTTGAAAATACTCAAGCACAGTGAGTATAGTGTAGTGGAGCAGATACATAAACTTCCTGCCAGAATCTCTATGCTGTCTTTGCTATTGAGTTCCGAGGGACATCGGGATGCCTTGTTAAAACTTTTGAACAGAACTTTTGTATCCAAGGAGATCACGACCGATAAAATGGACATGTTGGTCAACAATATTGTTGTTAACAATTTTATTTCATTTAATGATGAAGAAATTCATGCGGAAGAAAGAGGATCGTGCAAACCCCTCCATATTTCTACCAGATGTAAAAGATATATGCTGCCTGGTGATCTGATTGATAATGGGTCGGCTTTAAATGTTCTCCATTTTGCAACGTTGAAAAAGTTGCCTATTGATATCTCTCACGTGATAGCTTATCAAAATACAGTACATGCCTTTGACAGGACCCAAAGGGATGTGCTTGGGAAAATTGAAGTTCCCCTGCAAATTGGACCATCAACGTTCAAGGTAGATTTCGTGGTCATGGACATAAGGCCCAATTATAGTTGCTTGCTGAGGCGCCCATGGATCCATAAAGCAGGTTCTATACCCATTACCCTTCACCAGAAGCTGAAATTTGTGATGGATGGACAGTTGGTGACAGTTGGCGCAGAGGAGGAAATTATCGCATCGGTAGTTACTGATGCACCATACATCGAGGTGGGTGATGGAGCGCTTGTGTCATTTCAGGACATTAGAGTTGGTCAATGCAACATTCATCACCGAAGGGAGTAAGGTACCTGAACCAGAGTTGTCAAGTTGTGCCAAGATGCAGGTGAAGCAGACGCTTGGAAAATGAGCTGAAATAGGAAAAAGGGTTTGGAAAGAAACACCAAGGAAGACTGTATCATGTGGTTATTCCAGCGAAAAGGAATTATTTGGCTTGGGTTTCAATCCCAGAAAATGGCAAAGAAAAACAAAGATGAGGAAACATCAAGAGAGAAGAGGGCAAGACTGAAGGGGGAAGAGATTGAGTGGGAACCAATGACATACCTGCCCTTGAGCCACAATTTTAGATATGGAGGTTTTCGAGATCCAGATGCCCGATTTGATAAAAAGGGGGAAGGAAAAAAATGACCTTTACGAGGCTTTTAAGAAGCTGAGCATCAATGCCCTGATGGACGAGGAAGAAGAAAATGAGTACTTGTCCAATATTTGCCCTAGCTCTGAACTGAACAATTAGACCACTGAAGAAATCCCTGAAGTTTTTAAGGCAGTCTCAAAGTAATTCCCAAAACCAACTCTTTTGCCTTTAGACCCGGGGGCAACTAGAGATCTTATGTAAAAGGTTCTATGTCAAATAATTGATTTTGAATTCAATAAAGGATACATATTTTTCCAAAAATCATGCGTGGCGAATTTTCTTTCATGAATAAAAACCATAAAACATGAAAACCAAAAATTGTGAACAACCAAATATAAAAATCCAATCATTCTATCCATTCATTTATCTTTTCCTTGGTATATATTCCTTGCACTCTTCTTTGCAGGTATTTAGATATCAACAGTTCAAATAACTTTGAGTCTGGCTCCAAAATTAACTTTGATGTGCCTTTATGCTCTGAAGAAGTTGGAATTGTGGACGATAAGGAAGAATATGATTTACCTGATGACTTACTCAGAATGGTTGAAGGGGAAGAAAAATAGATTTTACCCCACAAAGAAGAGTTGGAAAATTTGAATCTGGGTACTGAAGATGAGAAGCGTGAGGTGAAGATTGGTACTACAATCTCAGCCAAAACTCGGCAATGCCTAATTGAGCTTCTAAAAGAGTATAAGGACATATTCGCCTGGTCGTATCAAGATATGCCTGGACTAGACACTGACATTGTTATGTATAGGCTCCCTATAAAGGTTGGATGCGAGCTTGTAAAACAGAAACTCAGAAGAATGAAGACTGAGACACTCCTGAAGATCAGAGATGAGGTGAAAAAGAAATATGATGTTGGGTTCCTTGAAGAAGCTAAATATCCTGAATGGGTAGCCAATATTATTCCAGTCCCGAAGAAAGATGGAAAAGTACGAATATGTGATGACTACAGAGATCTTAATATGGCGAGTCCTAAAGATAATTTTCCACTTCCACATATTGATACCTTGGTAGATAATAAAACGATCCATTCTATCTTCTCCTTCATGGATGGGTTTTCTGGGTATAATAAGATAAAGATGTGCCCAGAAGATATGGAAAAGACAACCTTTGTTACACTTTGGGGAACTTTCTTCTATAAAGTGATGCCTTTTGGTTTAAAGAATGCCGGTCAACTTACCAAAAATCCATGGTTACTCTTTTTCATGACATGATGCACAAAGAGATAGAAGTATATGTCGATGATATGATCGCTAAGTCACGATCTAAAGAAGAACACATGGAGAACCTAGAAAAAATTGTTCTCAAGGTTGAGAAAATTTCAGCTGAAGCTCAACCCTGCCAAGTGCTCATTTGGGGTTACGTCTGGAAAATTGCTGGGTTTTGTTGTGAATAGAAAGGGAATTGAAGTTGATCCTGATAAGATAAAAGCCATGCAGGAACTCCCACCACCTCAAACGTAAAAAGAGGTTCGAGGTTTCCTGGGGAGGCTAAATTATATTGCCCGGTTTATTTCCCAATTGACAGAAAAGTGTGATCCGATATTTAGATTACTTAAAAAGAATAACTCAGGAACATGGAACGAAGAATGCCAAGCAGCCCTAGAAAAGATCAAGGAGCAATTGACTAGTCCTCCTATATTGGTGCCACCTGTTTCAGGCAAACCACTAATCCTCTACTTAACGGTATACAAAAACTCCATGGGCTACGTGTTGGGTCAACAAAGCAAGACCGGGAGGAAAGAAATTGCGATATACTACCTTAGCAAGAAATTTACCGACTACGAAATCATATACTCTTCAATTGAGAGACAATGTTGTGCATTGGTCTGGACAACTAAAAGACTAAGGCAGTACATGCTATACCACACTACTTGGCTAATTTCTAAACTGGATCCACTAAAGTATATGATGAAAGCCTCTACACTGTCTGGAAGGTTAGCTAGATGGCAGATGTTGCTGTCAGAATTTGATATTTAGTATGTCAGCCAGAAAGCAATAAAAGGAAGTGCCATAGCTGACTTTCTCGTAAGTCGTGCCTATGATGATTATGAAGCTCTGAATTTCAATTTCCCCGACGAGGATTTGATGTGTATCTAAGTAGAAAAGGATGAAGCTCAAATGCATTCGTGGATCATGAATTTTGATGGTGCCGCAAATGTTTTAGGACAAGGAATCGGAGCAGTTCTAGTTTCGCCCGATGGAGATTATTATCCTTTTACCAGTTGTTTAAAATTCTTTTACACCAATAATATGGCAGAATATGAGGCTTGCATACTAGGGCTGAGGGAGGCCTTTGAAAGAAAGATTCAGAATTTGAAAGTTTATGGAGACTCAGCGGTGGTCATTTACCAAATACATGGTGAATGGGAGACGAAGGATGCAAAGTTGATAGAATACTACAAGTTGGTCATCGAATTAACTAAAGAATTTGACGAGATTACTTTTAAGCATATCCCTAGAGAAGATAACCAGATGGCTGATGCTCCTGCTACCCTTGCTGCTATGTTCCAAGCAAGTGAAGGTTCTGAGATGATGCCAATCAAACTGCAAATGCTAGATTCCCCAGGCCATTGTTATGATGTGGAAGAAGAAATAGATGGCTTGCCATGGTACCATGACATCATGCGGTACATAACATTTCAACAATACCCATCGCATGCCACAAAAAATGAGAAGAAGATGATCAGAAAAATGGCATCAGGGTATGTCCTTGATGGAGAAATCCTCTATAAAAGCAGTCAAAACCAAGTGTTTTTGAGATGTGTAGATGCGAAAGAAGCCCAGTTGATTCTAGAGTAGGTTCACGAGGGAGTCTGTGGAACTCACCCAGTGGTTTCACTATGGCTAAGAGGATTATGCGCTTGGGCTATTATTGGTCAACCATGGAAGGGGATTGTATTGACTATTCCCAAAAATGCCATAAGTGTCAAATTTATGCTAATAAGGTCCACGTGCCTCCCCAGTCTCTACATTTCATGTCGTCTCCCTGGCCGTTTTCCATGTGGGGTATAGATGTTATTGGGCAGATTCACCAAAAAACTTCAAATGGGCACCGCTTTATTCTGGTAGCAATTGACTACTTCCCAAAGTGGGTCAAAACAGCCTCGTACACAAATGTCACTAGATCAACGGTCTACAAATTTTTAAAGAAAGAGATCATTTGTTGGTATGGTTTACCAGAGAGCATAATCACCGATAATGCCTCTAATCTGAATAACAGAATGATTGCTGGGGTCTGCGAACAATTTAACATAAAGCATCACAATTCGGTGGTTTATCGCCCAAAGATGAATGGGGCAGTTGAGGCCGCAAATAAAAATATTAAGAAGATAGTGGCAAAAATGACCGATACCTATAAAGATTGGCATGAAAAGTTACCATTCACCCTGTACGCCTACCAGACAGCGGTACGAATATCTACTGGGGCAACACCGTTCTCGTTGGTATATGGAGTAGAGGTAGTACTACCAATTGAGGTTGAAATACCATCGCTACGTGTCTTGATGGAAGCCAAGTTAAATGAAGCTGAATGGGTATAGGCAAGATATAACCAATTGAATTTAATTGAAGAAAAAAGGCTGAGAGCTTTATGTCATGGTCAAATGTATCAAAGAAGGATGATAAGGGCTCATGAAAAGAAAGTTCGCCCAGAAAGTTCCAGGAATGTGACCTCGTATTGAAGAAGAAGTTACTAATTCAAAGCGATCCCCGAGGGAAGTGGGCACCTAATTGGGAAGGACCTTATATTGTAACAAAGGTATTTTCAGGCGGAGCATTAATTTTAGCTGAAATGGACGGTGATGAGTTCCAGAATCTAGTGAATTCGAATTCGGTCAAGAAGTACTATGTTTGAAAGAAGAAAAGAAAGAAAAAGAAAGAAGAAAAAAAGGGAAAAAGAAGAAAAAAAGAAAAAGAAAAAAAAGAAAAAATGAGGGATCAAAATGAAAACCCGCAAAGGGCGTTTTGAAACCAAATGAGGGTCTGAGTTGAAAACCCATAAAGGGCGGCTCAGGTAACTTGCAATATTACAGAGTAATCCCCTTGGAACTTGATTCTTTTGCGCATCGCCCACATTTTCAAAGTCCTCTTAGCACAGATAGCATTCAAGTCAATTATGGTTGCCTTAATTGGACAAGTTTGGACTGTTGATATTTGAATACTTGTTTTCTTTTCCTATAAACTTTGTTTTGTTCGCCACGGAATTAATAAAGTTTCGTCTCATTACACATTTTCTTCGCCTATTCTCCATTTCCATGAAGTATAATGCATTGAAATGAAAATTAGTAAGTTTGACATCATTAAAACATACAAAAGATTTTTTAGCATTACTCTGAAAGTTTTAGAAACCTAAGGATTATGAGGTGTTCCATGGTCAAGTTTAGAACTTGGGGCAGAAATTTTAAAATAGGGGGAATTAACTTGGAAAAACATTCAAGTTAGATTGCAAAAACTCCTATGCAAGCAACTTGAAATGCCCTACAAGATCAAGAATCTGGGAAATCACAAGAAGCACCAAGAATGTTTAGTAAGGCATACGAAGGCTTGAAGCTTATAAGAACATTCGAAGAGGTCTTTCACTCAATATTGATGTATCAACTCCAATGACAGGGTAAAAGTCAGTATTTTTAATCAGAAGTACAAGATAACTGGATTGAGTGAGAAAATATGCCGAGATCAAAAGTTCTCTATAAAGAAAAGAAGAACTAAGAATGGAAATGGCGAAGTTGAGACCGCGGAGATGATTATCTATGATTACTTTGTCAACCATTATGGGATATAGTTTTGATGAGCTGAGGATTTTTCATGTATTGAGCGTCCCATATATGCTCCCATTAGGTGTTGCTCTACGGTGTCCTTGTAATGCCATACATCGGCCCTTAACGTCTAGTAAAAGACTTCCATATTTTAATATCAGGGCGGAAGCCATAGGAAAGGATGAATGCGTTGAAATGGTTGGTGGAATTTCAACAACAAGAAATTGATAGAGCCAACTAGGATTGGAAAATGGGATGTTGCTCGTATTCTTGCTCGTTGTGATCCTAATAACATTGTGCAAAGTCTGATTCAGTGAGAAAAAGTGAAAAGGAACTCATGAAGAGATGGACCAGAATTGAAGCCAATTATTCTTTACCAGAGTTAAGAAAATGTTTAAGATAATACAATTCAGGTTCACAGTTTCTTCTGTGTTACTACCGTACAGGAAATAAAAGACTTTAAAGAAAAGTTGTCATGCGTTCATGTTTTAGGCATCCCTAGGGGCATGATTATCATAAATTGCATTGTGTACTACAGTGTTCACAGGTATATGAAGGTTTCAATAGAAGAACCTGCCTACCCGTTCAGGCATATAGAGAATGGAACCCAGCCCATCTATTCGGGCATCAGGAGAATAGAACCTGCCTATCTGATCAGGCGTATGGAGAATGAAACCCAGCTTGTCTATTCGGGCATCAAGAGAATAGAACCTGCCTATCCTTTCAGGCATTTGGGGAATGGAATTTGCTCATCTATTTGGGCATAAGGAGAATAGAACTCGCCCATCTATTCGGCCATACGGAGAATATAACTCAGCTCATCTATTCGGGCATTTGGAGAATAAAACTCGCTCATCTATTCGGGCGCTTGGAGAATAGAACCATCCTATCTGTTCAGGCATCAGGAGAATGCAACCAATGAGCAAATCGGTGAAAACCAGTGCCTTTTGGTCTTTGCTCTATCTTTGTTTCAAAGATGAGCAAAGAGGGGCAGCTATTCTCACTAGATTTTTACCTCATTATTATTATTATTATTATTAAGTACTATTATTATAGTTAAAGCCAAAAAATAAAATGCAAAAAATATAATAAAAAGAGTCCATTTGAATTAAATAAAGTGTCCACTAATAATAAGCCCATTTATTTTAATATATGATACAATAAAAACCTACCCCAAAATATAATAAGGGAACCCATTTTATTTTTTAGAGGCCCAAACTAACCCATTTGTAGTTTTTTTAGGTTTATTCGAGACCGTTAGATCTAGGGCTGAAATAATCAAGGGTATGGATCGAATGTCAAAAAAATAGGGAAGAGGGGTGGATCCCGCGCCGCCACACGCTAGCGCGTGCGCGAGATCATCTCTCCCAATTCCCAGTTCAAAACGATGGCTGAGCCGCTACCGGTCCATCCCTCGCCATCCCTGGGCCACGGTGGCTGATGAAGTTGGTGCCGGTTGATTCGTCTCGGCCGGTCGAGTCCGTTGTCGCCGACTCGTCCCTTGCCGTCGCCGGTAGCTCATCAATTTGAGGAAAAAGGGTTTGAACCCTAATTTAATTTAGGGGCAAAATTCCCCAAATTCGAGCCAAAATCGAATGAAATCCCGCTGGTTTTCAATGATTCAGATTTTTTCTTATATGGAGGGATGATTTTTAGGGATGAAAATGAGGATTTTGTCCCCAATTTGCATTAAATCCAAATCCCCTAAAAACCTATAAATAGCCCATTTTTCTTTGTTGAAAATACACTAAAAATTCATCCGAAAATCACCCTAAAAAACTCTTTGAAAATTGTGGAAAATTGCCGGAGTTAGTTCGAGTTTGGAGTAGCTTCAGTTCGAATTCTCGAAGAAGAATCAAGCTTTTCCGATGGCATTTTGGAATTAGTTTGAGCTTGAAATTTCTCCATTAACGGTATAATTTTCTTTTCTTTGTACTCTTTTAATTTGATTTTCTGGTTAATTTCTTGTTTGTTTGTTTTGTTCATGTTTTTAGGTTACAATTTGGTGTTGAAAATTGAATTTTGTGTTTGGTAACTTTTATTCTCAGTGTTTTGTTGATCTTTTGTTTTTTAAATGATAATAATAATAATAACATAATATAAAATTTATTCTTTAAACTTTGTTTGATCCATCTCGTTCTAAAAATGAAAAGTGTTGTTGTTTAAATAAAGTTTTTTTTTATTAAAACAAGGGTATTTCTTTAAAATGTAAAATATATAAGATTTAATTTTTGGAAAAAATAAGAAGCTTCCAAAGAATTTAAAAAAAGAGAAGAAGTTTTGAAAATCGTAAATAGATATACCTTTTAATAAAATGTTTAATGGTAAGTTTCGAGAAATAAAGATTTTAAGAAACGTTTTTTTAAAAAATAAAAATAATGAAAAAGGCTTGAAAGTTTTTTAAGTAAAAAACATAAATATTTTGAAAATAAAAGGTCTTGAAAAAAACTCAAATATAGAATAAAAAGGTTTGTTAAAAAAACATAAAAGAAAAAAACTTTTCAAATATTCAAAAAAACAATTAAAGTTCTAAAAATCTAAAAAAATATTTCAATTAAAAGAATAAAAGATTAAAAAAGATCTTTAAAACGTGAAAACAAAGAAGGTTTTTTTAGTGATAGAAATTAAATTGATCCAAATTTAAAGTTTTGAATTTTCTTGTTTTGATAGCCTTTAGTGATAGGTTGAACTTTAGGATTAGGATCTTTGAGCTTAAATTAAAAACTTGTTTGCTTAAAAACTTTCTTAACCTTTTGAAATAAAACACACTTTAAATATCATAACTTTGACAAATAAAATGAATTTAGATATTCCTTAGGATTTAAACACTAAACTTTAAAAAAATGACAACTCACCTAATCCTTTCTTTGGTTTGTTAAAAAGTGAAAACTAAATCAATGTGTGTCTTACCAAACGGAAATGACGGGTTTGCGTCAGGAGTGTTGGCGGTGATTGGAGTTCATTTTCCGGGCGGTAAGGCTGTTAAAATAGACTTATATTCGTAAAATGGACGAATAAATTAAGCCCTTGTGAACTTGCAAATTCCAATTTTGAAAACACTTTTTTGAAATCAATAAGGTGCCAATTTTTGGCGTTGTAGGGGTGCTAACCCTTCCCCACACGTAACCGAACCTGTTTTTTGGTTTTCATAGACCAAAAATGTTATTTTAATAAATAAACCGTTTTATTAAAATAACCATATTTTCAAAGTGACCCAATCACACTTTTTTCAAAAAGATTGGTGGCGACTCCGTGTTTTAAAGTTTTCCAAAACGTCGAGCTCGAAAGGGTTGCGATAGGGGGCAGTCACTCATTTTCCAAAAGAGTATTCAATGAATAATAATATTCCAATCCACTAAAGTATGAAATATATGATATGAAAGCAGTGGAACACATTCTTTCTACATAATTTTTTTTGGGAAAACTACCCAGTGACCACCCAGCTATTGGCTGTGACTTGTTTTGACCACCCAACTAAAAAAAATCAAAATTTGACCACCCAACTATTTAAATAGACATATTTTAAAAATCGGCCGTTAAAATCTAACGGAAAAGTGACATGACAATTAAAGTAAAATTTATATAATTACACTTTTAGTCCCTTTTAATTACATATTATATCAATTTGGTCCTAATTTTAATTTAATTAAATAAAATTAATCAACTAATCAGATAACGACACGTGTCATCACTCTATTAGATGAATTTACTCTAATTTTTAATTTATTTAATATTATATATATATTACCTCGTTAAAGGAAAATTCAAGAGGAAGAAAAATGGTCATAGTTTTGAACCACATACCTCTAGAGGGAAAAAGTTAAGACTTAACTACTGTGACAACTACTCCTTAGTGATGTAAACTGCACCTTTCTTTATATATCTTATAATGAAGTAAGTACTAGGGAAAAAGAAGAAAATGTTTGATAGAAGACTCGAACATGAGTCACATGAGATATATAAAAACACGCATATCACTAAAGTTAAGCCTCTTTTTCACATTTATTTTAATAACTTCATGCATATATATAAATATTGAATCAAATTAATTTAATTAATAATTTTAATTTTTTATTAAATATCTTAATTCAATGATTATATATATTATATTAAAAATATAATTTTGATAATTAATAAATTTAATTTTTTTGATCCGATATGTGTTGATAATTTTTTTAAAAAATATTTTATAAACTATATGTTTCTTTAAAGAAATAGATCATTTTTGGTAAAATTATTCGGATAATATATATTCATTTTAAATCTTTCTTTAACTATACTTTAAATATAATTAAATTTTTTTATTTTTTTAATTATTTGAATTGATTTAGTGATATGCGTATTTTTATATATCTCATGTGACTCATGTTCGAGTCTCCTCTCAAATATTTTTTTATTTTTTCCCTAGCACTTACTTCATTATAAGATATATAAAGCATGGTGCAATTTACATCACTCAAGAGTAGTTGGCGTAATAGTTAAGCCTTGGCTTTTTTCCTTTAGAGATCATGGGTTCAAACCCCACCATTGCCATTTTCTTCTCTTGAATTTTCCTTTAATTAGGTGGTGACACGTGTCACCACCTAATTGGAGGAATATATATATAATATTAAATAAATTAAATTAAAAATTAGACACATGATGACCAAATTGATATAATTGTAATTAAAAGGGATTAAAAATATAATTATATAAATTTTACTTTAACTGTCACGTCATCTTTCCGTTAGATTTTAACGGTCGGTGGTCAAAATAAGTCTATTTAAATAATTAAATATTAATTTTTTTTAGTTGAGTGATCAAAACAAGTTACAACCAATAATTGAATGGCGACTAGGATAGTTTTCCTTCTTTTTTTTTAATGAAAGTCGGTTGCTTTATGAATACAAAATAAATGAAGAGACATAAAACCAAAACAAAGTCTGTGGAAAAGAAATAAGGCAAAACCAAAAGTTCAAAATAAACTAAAAAACAAAACCAAAGCAAAAGACATGGCGACCGACACTCCAACTCCTCGGATGAACACGGATGAGAAAAGAGGGTTCCAAAGCGCAGAGAGAAGAGGATGATTCTAGAGAATAGAGCTTAATAGCAAGGGGATCTAGAAACACAGAAGAAGGACTAAGGTGGATCAATGTCGCGTCTATCGTCTGCCACAGAGCGCTCGATATTTGGGGGGTTCTCTTCAACCCAGAATCTATCCATTGAATCCAGACAAGAGTCCCCAGCTAAAGCGTGGGCTGATTGGTTCCCAGCACGAGGGATGAAACGAAAGCGACATGCATGAAGAGATCCGGCGAGACCCTTGGCTTCCCAGATCAGGGCGCTAATAACCGAGAGATCCGGCGCTGTTGAGTTCATCTTCTTGATAACTGATAAAGAGTCACCCTCAAAGATTACCGATGAAAAGCCCAGGTCAATTGCGAGCGAGGTCGCGTGTATCAAGGCAGTAGCCTTAGCCGCAAACGGGATGAAATCCGGTAAGCCTTTTGATGACACGCCCCCAAAACTTGTCCTTCCTTATCGCGAATAATCACACTTGACCACGAACTGTTGGCATAAGTAGAATACTTGGCGTCGAAATTTGCCTTCACAAAAGGCTCCAGCGGTGGCATCCAGACTGTTATTCGGGAAGGAGAAGGTCCTTGAAGCCTTATTGGCAAAGCTCTCAAGTCATTACAAAAAGAATGGATATATGTAATAGTTTCCTCTTTTCTTTGCAAAAAACCTTCGTGGATATAGGTAATAGATTCTCTTTTTTCTTTCCTGTCATTGAATCTTTTATATAAAAAATTATAGTAAAATGGTCTATTTTGAGTTAAGCCGAGACTGACCAGCTTCGAGCTTAAGTCGAGCCTAATAGTATTGTTTTGAGCCGAGCTCAAGCTTAAAATTTTGAGCTCGGCGAGTTTCGAATCGTGCCGAACCTAATAACACTGTTTCCGAGTTGAGTCGAGCTTGGCCAGACTCGGGCTCAGCTCGGCTCGATATCACCCGTAGCTGCAACACATCGGTAGGCCAAATATATCCCAGATTAGACCAGACTGACTGAGCATATATACAATCTCTAATAACATGTATAGCATCTTCAGGAGTAACATAGCATGTAGGGCACATAGCATCAGATGCAATTCCTTTTAAGAATAAATTGGCCTTTGTTGGAACAAAATTTTGGGTGAACTTCTATACCCTTAGCTTAAACTTCGATGGGCAATCAATGGACCAGATAGATCCTTGGTATTAAAAGGCGCGCCTAAGGCGTGAGTCGTCGAGGAAAACGCATCCAAAGGCCGAGGCGAAGTGATACCCAGGATGCGTGCGCCTCTGGACGCTTTTGCCTAAGGCTTGAGTCGCGGCTTGAGGCGCGTGAGGCGACGCCTCTTATAACCGAAACGTGTTTAAAAAAAGTCATGTGTTTTAATTAGAATATACCCTTCAACCCTATTTTTCCTCCCCAAAATCACGACAAACACAGCCAACCTCCCCTAAATTGCTCTGCCTCCCCCAAATTCCAGCCAGCCTTCAACCCTAGCCACTGTTCCCGGCAAGCCCAGCCACCATCGTCAGTAAGTGCAGCCACGACGCCTCTTCTCTTATTTTTTCTGTCTATTTGAATAGGTTCAAATTAGGGATTACAAACAAATTGTCTGAGACAATGTTTATTTGAATGAGTTGTTTTATTAAATTTTTATAGAGGATTACAACCTTCAATTCCAATTGTTTACACTTTACAACCCCGAATTGTTTGTAATTTAATCAAATGTTGGTAACAAATGCTATCTTAAATTTCCAGCACTATTCATGGAAATACTTGGCATGTTTTAAACCAGGAGAATATAATAGAATGACAAATAATCTATTGCCATATGGCCAAAATCAAAATATCTATTTTTTGGAAATCCAGTTCAAGTTTGCAAGCAACAACGATCACTTGATAACTAAGTTAAACTTAATTTGAAAAAGCTATACATAAGATAAGTACTTATTCAACCAAACATTTTGATACTTATATTTGAAGTTTGAACTTTGAACTATATTTGATACTTTGATTATTTTTTATTTCTTTTATTTGAACTATGCTTGGTTGTTTTCTTATATCACTTTGTTTAATTTGAGACTTAAGTACAAATTTAAATAGAAAATATTTTTATCTTTAAGCATCTATAATATAATTATTATGTTTTTAAGTACAAAATATACTATATAGTTAATTTATAAATTTTTAAGAAAAAAAGAGCGTCTTGCCAATGAAAGGCGACCTTTTGCGCATCGAAGAGCCTTTTAAAACTAAGGATAGGTGTCGTATCTGACTGTGTTGTTTCACCTGGATCCTATAACCACTGCGAACGGAATACTCTCCCGAGGACTCCCCGCTCCATACTAGACAATCTTTTTGTCTAAATTGGGAGAGTGGAATAGATAGAATTCTGTTGGCTTCATCCACAGAAAAAATCTCCATTATCTAGTCTATGTTCCAAGCAGCTGTGCCAGGGATGATTAAATCAACAACCCGCGAAATTGACTCTACTGGAGCCTACCTTCCATCGGAGCCCATTCTCGAACAATCCCCGAGCACTCCAAATACTCTTCCAAATAAGAGATGATTGTGATCCCAGTCGAGACATAAGGAAAGAAAACCCAGGGTAGTACTTAGCTTTTAGGACACGCCCAACTAGAGATGAGGGGTTCGTGATTAAATGCTAACTTTGTTTGGCAAAAAGGGCAACATTAAATTTCATGAGATCACAAAAACCAAAACCCCCATCATCCTTTAGCTTACACAAAGTGGCCCATACGCACCAATGTATTCCCCGTTGATTCTGACCATTTTGCCAGCAAAATTTAGCCATTATAGCTTCAAGAGATTTGCATAGTGTTTTTGGGAGAAGAAAGACACTCATGGCATATACCGGGATAGCTTGATGAACACTTCTTTTTCCCCATGTGACAAAGGTCGAATGCACCATGTGTTCACCTTGGAGGACATTTTTTCACCTAGACCACGAAAAGCTTGTTTTTTATTCCTGCCAATTATAGATGGTAGGCCCATATATCTTTCAAGGCTGGAAGTATTCTCCACTTCAAGAACTTGCTTTACTTCATCCCTATCTTCTTCACTGACATTAGAGGAGAAAAATAGTCCTGATTTATCAAAATTTATTAATTGTCCCGAACCTTGAGAATAATCGTGAAGAAGCTCTTTTAAATGAGCAGTCCCTTTTTTTTTGTAGCTTTTCCTAAAGTGAGACTATCATCTGCGAAAAGCAGATGTGTGATCGTAAGCGCGCATCTGTTAAGGCGAAAACCACTGGCTTGTCCACTATGGAGAGCTCGTCGAATAAGAGAAGACAATCCCTCACTGCTAAAGAGGAACAAGTATGGAATCAAAGGGTCTCCCTGAAAGCAAATATTTCAATTCATTCAAATAGCTAATGTGAAAATACCTCAATAATTACTTGATACACATGTTGCGTAAAACATATTCTATATAAATTAGTTGACATCTAAATAAATATAATTGTGAAACTTCATTTCACATAAATGTGTATTAAATATTTTTCGTAATAACAATAGATATTCTCTATCAAGTGCTAACATGAACTCAATGAGTGATTTCAGTAAAAAAGAAAATGATATTCGTTCTAAAGACTTGAATTTGAACAATTTTATTTGTAAGGTATTTGATAATATTTTTGTTCCAACATTTTTATTCCAAAGCTTTGAATAAAAGATGAAAAAAAAGTTTCCCTATTCTTGTTGAAGAAGTGAAGGGGTCGCTGCATCATTGTAGCGATTAATTTAAAATCGTAGTTTTTACTTTTTTGATTTGGGAGATTTCTTTAAAAAATTGTATTTTGAATAAAATTGGAGTCGTCATTGATCATTTGGGTTATGTAGACCAGACATTAAAAAATAAATCAAAGATTCTTATTCTTTTGAGTTCGGGAGTCGAGTACGTGTGGGGAAGAGTTAGCACTCCTATCATACTTAAATTTTGTACCAAATCAATAACCATTTTATTAATATCGGATTTTATGAGTTAAAGTGACGATTAAATCAAAATTTGATTATATATGTGAGTAAATTTTAAAGGTCCAGTTATTCGAGAACAAGCAATAACTATCACCACTACTTATAGTATTAGTCAAACTTATTATCAAATAAAAGAACACCTCATTGACAGTTTACATCTCGGATGCAATATAAATATAACATGACATGACAAATATACGAAGACATAAAATACAATAAAATGTGGAGTAATACAAGGCATAAGATAAACATAAATATCTATATATATGTATACATACTATACATAAACTATATAATATATAACTACATACGTTATATGATATAATAGCTACATATTATTATGTTATATAAAAGCATATACTATACATATTTTTTATGCTGTATATATATATATTTATAAAGGCTTAAGGGTATTATAAGCCCTTATATCTTTGAAAAAAATAATTAGGCTCTTAATTTTTTTTTACCTAATTAAGTTTTTATACTCCAAAATTTCATCAATTCATCCATTGCTCAAACTTTTCATATTTTCATTAATTAACATAAATAAAATTATTATAATATATAAAACAAATAGTATTAATTTTCATTAGACGCTGAATGATTTTATTTATTGTATTTAATATTATATAGTATTTTAGTATTGAATTTTATTATGAAAATATTGCCATTTGAAATAATATTATTAAATAGTAATTTTATATTTTTAATATGAGAAAATTTTCAATACACAAGCCGTGTAAATTAAAGTTTATACAAGTTTTTAAATTTTAGAGATTAGGGGCGTAGTTTAAGGTTTAAAGTTTAAGGGTTTAGAATTTAGTGTAATGTTTAGAATTTAGAGAATAAAGTTTAAGGTTTTGAGTTTAGTTTTTTAGTATCAGGGTTGAGAATTTAAGATTTGGGTTTCATAAGGTAAATATACAGGTTTGTGTAAAATTAATTTTACACATCATGTGTATTAAAATTTTATCCTTTTAATATTTATGTCAAATTTATTTTTAGAACAAAAAACTTGTTTTTATAAAAAAAATAAACAAAAAATATAAAACGTTTTACATTTAATCGCTTAAATACTGAGAATTCTTTTTTTTAAAGAAAACCTAAATAATATCCATATTCCTAATTTTAAGGAGCTCTAACATTAAACAAATCATTTGCCCAAAACAATACCATAAACACTCTCAATTCTTAACAAAAAAAAATCATTTGTCTATTTTTATTGTCTTTTCTTGAGCCCTAATATTAAAAAATTAAATTCTAAACTATAACCTTAAATTCTAAATTTTAAATCTAAATTCTAAATCTTAAATCTAAATCCTACCCATAATTCTCTAAACCCTAATCATAATCTTTAATCTTAAACCATAAACTTAATACTTTTAGGGTGATGTATAAATAGGGTACCAAAAAAGGGCAGAAAATTTATACTTAATTCTTTAAGAGAATCACTAATTAAATATGTGGTCAAGAATACTCGTATTATCTTATCTTACATAGATTTGAATCCTAATATTTTATCTTAAGAATATAATTATTTCTTCTTAATAAAAAACAATCTCATAACTAGGAATGACAACATATTAAATATGTGTTTTTTTAATTATCTGAATTTGAGTCCACGAATTTACTTAAAATTCTAAATCGATTTATTATCCTCAAGTTCACTATCCAAATCTGAACCCAAATTATATATTATTATTTGTGGAATACCTGAATTCATAAAAGAGGAATTTAAATTTTAATAACCGGTCAAATACTTGAATCCACAAGAATCTAGATTCAAATACGTAGATATTGAATTTTTTAAATTTATTAAAATATATAAAAAGCAAGCAACAATTCTAATTAACTTAAACGTTACAATTCTTGCAACTTAAAAACAAGAGAAAAACTTCATTACACAGGCAACTAGACCTGGCAAATTTGATTCGAGAACTAAAAATTGAACTGATTTATTCGAACCGAACCGAACACGATGACCCAAATTTGACTCGAACTGAACCGAACTTTAGTTGAACCGAAAATAGACCCGAACCGATTTCACCCGAATCGAAGTCAACCCAAAATAAAGAAAATATATTAAAATAAATAAATAAAGATGAGATGAAATGTCGCACAACTCACCAAAAAGTCAAATATACATGCTATATAAAGTCATGTATAGGGTGGAAAAACCTAACTCGGCCTGAAAACCCGACTAAAACCGATTGATCTCATATTAACCCGATATTGACTCGATCCGAAAATAGCCGAATCAAAAGTCAACCGAACCTAAAATCAACCGACTCGACGTCCTGATCCGATACCTCAACCGAAATCACCATAGACCTGAACTAAATCGAACTGAACCAAACCCAAACTGAATCGAATATAGGTAGAACCGAAATGACCCGAACCGAAACCAAACCGAGTGACCCATTTGCCACCTCTACAGGCAACTTAGGTAGATTTGTCTCGGACA
This sequence comes from Hibiscus mutabilis, assembly GCA_019671005.1. Classification (NCBI taxonomy): domain Eukaryota; kingdom Viridiplantae; phylum Streptophyta; class Magnoliopsida; order Malvales; family Malvaceae; genus Hibiscus; species Hibiscus mutabilis. The sequence goes on along the minus strand of CM033711.1, from coordinate 28,835,288 downwards.
TTTTTGTGCCCTGAACGAAAACTCAAAATTAAGCCTATATATAATAAGTATATGCCATTGGCCTTGTTTGACAATTAGCGGATAACTGATAGCATATTACATTAGTTGATAGCTGATAGCTGATTGCATTAACTGATTTGACTAGCGGATTGCATTAGCTGATTGTATGAAAGTGTTTGGTAAAATTAACTAATAGTGGATAACTGTTTGATTATTTAAACAAGCAAAATAATGTATAAAGACATGATTATATTCGATACTTGTTTGAATAGTTTATTAGTTATCAATATTTTGTATATATTAATATTAATTGGATTATGAAAAATATTTTTAATATAACATTATTAGGCATATTTGAAGGATCTAATATATTAATTTATTTATATAATTATTCTTAATACAATTTAATTAATTATTAAATTTAAATATAAATTTAAATGTGTGAAAATAAAAAGAAAAAATTAAAAATATTAGTTTACAAATGTCATAATATAAATACGTGAGGGTGAATAATTAAAATGGAAAATGTTAAATTTAGCTTATTTGGAAATTTTTTATAATTGTTAAGGGTAACTCTAATATCAAAACCTCTAATTTCAAAAAGCTCCTATTAGTTGCTTTTTTAAAATTAGAGGTTTCATCCAAACCCGCTATTCTAATCCGCTATTCACCAAACATCTACATTAGCGGATTTGACCGGTCAAACCTCTAATTTTGGTTCAAACCTCTAATTTTGACTAAAACCGCTGTTTACCAAACATGACCATTACTTTAAACAATTAATTTAATATTTCATTAATAAACCATAAAAACACGATCAAACTTTATCAAACATATTATTTTTACTTTTTTATTAATAAAATATTTTAAATACAACTAAAACAACAAGATACAACTACTAATTTACAAGATTATCGCTTGACAAATTTTAAAAACTGCAAAAAGTAAAAAAGTGCTTATATTACTCCGCTTTCTAAGTCGACGCTGGAATTACAAGAATAGCCACAGAAATACGCAAGAACAGAATAGGTGGATGGCCATAAGAATAAAGCCAAGCTTATTTGTTGTTGGGTTGGGCAACTCTTCAACATATGGTATGCATTAGGGACAAAAAATCATACGCATTTTTTTGTGCTTCTTTTTACGTTCAAACATTAAAAATTAAATTTTAAGTTTAAATTTTAAACTTTAAATCCTAAAAAATACAATTATTCGTAATTTTTTAAACTCTAATTTTAAACTTTAACCTTGAACTTAAACTTTAAATTTATTTCTAGTGTAGAACATAAAAGGAGACGACGAAAAGTGTTGAGGATTTTTATTCATACATTAGTTGGGTGAAAAACTGTTTTCATACTTCTATGATATTTCTGAATTACTCCCCGACATGTTTTGTGAATTGGTATGCATCGACAAAATTGTATCTTGCCTCCCAAATGATAAAAGTTCAATTTGGTCTTTTAAAAGTTAAAGAAGTTAGGGTTTAAAGTAATAAAAATTATATTTAAACCCTTTAAAAACTTATGATTTAGTTTCTGCCCCTGAAAAAAATTATTGGCTTCTCCCCAGATTCGGGAGTTGTCGTCGATGGGCTCATTGTCAAGGGTAGAGAGAAGTTGGGTACTAAGAAAATAAATAAGAATTGTTGGACAGATTTATAAATCATTAATTTAAGAAATTTGAGTATTTGAAGTTTTTATGATTTAATAATATCCATTTGATCGAGTAGGTTAAAGATTCCCAATTTAATTAGTTTATTCCATTATTTTATAAACATGAAATCATCACCATTTGATATTCATAATGCAGAACTAATAACCATTTGATTTAATAGGACGAAACATTAAATCTTTAAATAAACCGATGTTCATACCCTCATAAAATGGAGTAAAATTTTAGTTTCTCAGAAAAAAAAGACGGCATATGTTTCTCTACATCATTCTATTTATACAGGCAGGCATGCTGTTGTAAGAAGAGAAATCAAAGCTTTTGTCAAGCTTTAGTTTGATTTGGCAGTTTCCGATAGCTGCAATAGTTTGTTATTCGGAACGGTGGCATCGGCGAAATCAAACCATTTCTTCTCCGGCACAGAAAATAGCTGGGAGTCATTCTATGGAATGGAATGCAATGCAATGCATCAATTTGATCAAATAACGATTCTTCAACATTATGTTCTTGCTAAACAACACAAACATGAACAACATTACAAGATACCGGCCTCTTATTTGGAACCTTTTTGCTAATTCATTTAAAAACAAGCAAAAAGAAAGCGTACGGAGCCAATCCCTTTCCGAGCACCCTCCATGAACCTTGGATTCAGTTAATGTATGGGACACGAAGCCTCTTTGTATTAGGACCGGCTACCATATCATGCCAAAGCAGGTCGGAGAGTGCCATTGTCAAATCTCCCACTTTTCCTGCAACAAGGGCAAATAAGCATATTTCGGTTAGAGCATAGGAGCTAATCCATAGTCACCAAGCCGAAATTCCGGAGCTAGACTATTCAAGCAAGGCAACATTATTACATATGCAATGCACACAAGCTATGAATTAGTTCGATTCTGCTAAAGAAACAATGTCTAACGCACATTGGGATGTGTTTTATGGCTTTCGAAACATTAGATTGTACGTACCATCTCCGATGGGCTGTTCGTCCCACATGGTTATTGGCAATATCGGTAGGGTGCTTCCTATATACATCATTTCAGCCGAACGTTTGGCTTCCTCGACGGTAAGATCGGCGGTTTTGACACTTTTAAGACGCCCTTGCTCGGCCAACTTAGGTGCCAATTCGAGAAGCCTTTTTGCAGTACATCCGCTTAGGATCTTATCAAATGAAGGAAAAATAAGCTCCTTGTCATTGGTTATAAATGCCACATTCACGTTCGGACCCTCTGCGATGAAACCGTCCTCGTCAACCCAAATCGAAGCAAATGCACCCTCGTCTTCGGCTTCCATAACCGAAAGAACATTCGGCAAGTAGTTTACATTTTTCATTGTAGCGAACAGAGGTGATTTCATAGGGATGGTAGAGGTAATCACTTTAACCCCGTGTTTGCGTTGCGAGACGGCCTCGTCGATGACTACAGCGTAGAATGCGGCTGTAGGGCATCCTGCAGGAGAAAGTAAGAAATTACCGGGACCAGCACTCAACCAGTATCGTAGAGTTCCTTCCTTCAACTGCGATGCTGCGGTCAGTTGCACGAGAATACTACGAATAGTTGATCGAGGAAATGGAGATGTGATTCTTGCCTTCGACGCCGATCGAAGAAAGCGGTCTAAATGAGCATCCAGCTCATAGAGATAGCTACAAGAAAAACAGGATAGTTTCTATCAAGCTTTATGAACGTATGTTAACAGATGTATCAAATTATCATGAACCTAAGTTTAGCCTGATTGACGCAATCATCAAACAGGTTTGGGATTCGAATCCCGACACCTACAACACCATTCTCAATCACAAATTATCGGACTCGCTTGTACCGAGAACAGAGAATTCATGGACATACCCGTCTAGAATGACTGCAGTATCGAACACACCGTGGCCCCGATGAACCATGTGATCATCTATGGGAATTACCATCATGGCGGGATCAAGAACGATCCCTCCGAAAACACTAGAATACATAGCCGGATACGGTTTCTTCTTTTCCGGAGTCCACTTCTCGTGCAGCCTCCCAATCAACTGATTTACACAAAGCATAACATTTCATTTATTTTCCTACTGAGGAAAAGCAGACCCAAAATCAAATGGAAAATAAAAAAATGGGATATGGGGTATGAAGTTTTAACCTCTGATGATGATGAGAACACATGAACTTTAACATCATTGCCATTCCCAAGCTCCATTGAAGCCAACTCATCTTCCAACTCAAACGAAGCAACAAGTAAGCTCAAAAGGTTTAAAAAAGACCCAGAGAAAGTGCCATTAAAAAAGAAAAAGAAAACAGAAGAAATAATCACCTAGTTTCTGGTCAGAAGGAGGGTTGCAATTGGCCATGGTTGTGAATTTTAGAGAATTGAAATGAGACACTTTACGAGGTTGTGGAGATATAAGAAGAGGAAAGGAGAGTGGGGTTTTTGGTATGTAAGTGAGTGGAATCTATTGATCGTATAGTGTATTTGTCTTGCAGTGCTTGGAAAGAAGTGGTTTAGTTTAAGGTATGAAGTTAAAGAGTTCTGAGGTAATTCCGATGTTTGTTTTGTCTGGTGATTGAACAATTAATTTAGATTATGTACAATATAAAAAGAAAAATAATACTGGTTGCGCAAACTTTATTCAAATCTTTTAGTGTTAAAGACTATATGTTTAGCTTAAGGTTTATATTTTAGGTGTTTAAAATTTGGATACAGGGTTTAATTTTTTTTTTTAAGTTTAGAATTAAAAAATTATATTGTAAATATAAATATTTGTGTAAAATAATTTGTATACCGTTGTTTACCCATAAAAAATAGATAGAGGAGAGATTATTAACAACGTTTCTTGCCGGCCAGTTGAAAGCTTTTAATGATAATTCTAATGGAAAAGACATGAGCTTTTATGTCAGACCTTGTCTTTTTCTGTGTCGTTTTCCTATTGTTGTGTTGTCAGGAAAATGAGACAAATATGGTAACATTTTTTATTACAATATTTATTGTAACTGATTAATCTGAATCGAGTTTTGCAAAGACTTATAGCAAAGATGATCTTCTTAAATTAATTTTTTACTCACAATCCTAAAATTTAACTCATGACAATATTAAAAAGGAAAAAAACTTTGATACACAGGCCGTGTAAACTTTAATTTACATATACCTTTTAATTTTAAGGGTTATGGTTTTAGTTTAGGGTTTAAGGTTTAAGGGTTTAGGTTTAAGGGTTTAGAATTTAAGGTTAGTGTTTAGAATTTAGTGTATAGGGTTTAAGGTTTAGGGTTTAATTTTTTAGGGTTAGGATTAGAAATTTATGATTTAAATTTTTATAGTGTAAATACACAGGCTTACACAGACTGTGTATCAAAGTTTTACCCTATTAAGAAAGTTAGCGTAGTTTTTATCCCAATAAACTAACTAGTTAGTAACATTCTAAACATGCTTAAAGCAAAAAGTTTTTTCTTCTTTTGAGTAGTTAAGTCATTTTCTTCCTAATAGTAACTATTTAAACCATTATTTTATAATATTTAGGTATTTAAATTATTATTTTTGTCAAGATAAGTTTTTAAACTATTTTTTGTTTTAAATATCTCAATTATATTTAAATATTTAAATTTTGTAATGTGTCAACGTCTTATTGATTGACAAAAAAATAACACGTAACATTCGAACTAAAATCGTTACGAATTAATAGTTTATATGTTTGCTTTGACTAAAAAATAATTAAGTACTTAAGTTTTTTATTTTTATTTTAGAGCTTCTAAATAATATGATTATATGATATAAAAGTTAATATTGTAGGTTCAAAACTCAATAAGATTAACTTTCTCTTTTCCCCTGGCGTAGATAGAAATTGTTCAAAAAAAATATTAACATGATATAGGCACATAAATATATAAAAGCTTTTATAATACAATTTATTAATAGATCAAAATTTATACAAATATTGATAATCTAAAGACCAGGTGGAAACAAAGCATTGAAGTCCAGAATTTCTAGTTGAAATACAGAAGTGTTTTACCTAATATTCCCTTTGCATTACCTAATCTTTTGTATTCTTTATTTCTTGGATCCTTATCTTTTGTATTCTTCGTTCCCTTTGCATTGCCTAATCTTTTGTATTCTTTATTCCTTGGATCCTTATATTTATCATGATTGTATACGTAATAATGGGAGCCTAAGGGAGCTCTTGCATCCAAATTTTTGGATTTTTAAGCCCTTTAAAATGTCTTGACAATTTTAATTTAACCCTCTTAAAATTTTAAAACAAAACTATTATAATTTAAAATTTTAAATATTTAGATAAACTACACTCAAAGTGATTTATTTTCTTTTAAAAGTTACAAACATGTCACTCAATTAACATATTGTTATAAACATGTCACTCTGCTTATAAACAAGTTACTTTTTTTTGGCATAATAGCGTTTTTAGTTCCAAAAGCTTATGTATTTTATTATTTTTTTCATATTTTAAAACATTTCAACAAATTTAATCAATCATATTTAAAAATTCCTTCAATCTAGTCTTTTTATGATATTGTCGAAGCAAGCGAGCCCATCAGATCAAATCAGTAGCTCGATAATTACATTTTGTCTAAACAACAACAAGTTACTCTTATACTATTATTATACCAGGAAAATAATATATGAGATAAGAACAAGTAATTTAGGAGAAGAATAAAGATTAAAGTGATAAAATTTTAAAATATTAAGAGTTAAATTTATTGAATTGTTTCAAATTAAGATTGAATTGATAGGTTGTATAAGTTTTGGGACTAAAAGTGTTAACATGCCACATTAGAAGAACAATGTCTTGATTGTAACAATATATTAATTGAGTGACTTGTTTGTAACAATTGTTTAATTGATTGACTTGTTTGTAATTTTAGGGAAAATGACATGTTTGTTATTACACTCATAGTTAAGTGACATTGAATGTAGCTTACTCTAAATATTTTAATTTGACTCATATCTTTAAATTTTTTTAAAATTTTTACTTGGACACCATTTTTTTGAAAAAATTCTTAAAAATTTAAAAATATAATTAAGGGTAAAATACATAAATATCACTCAACTTTGATCTATGACCTATTTTGGTCATTGAACTTTCAAAACGCTCAATTTACTCATTAAATTTTACTTTTTGGCCTATTTTGATCACTTAAATTATTTTATTAATATTTTGGTATGACATGACATATTTTATTATTATTAAATATAAAAATAATTTAAAATAAAAATAAGTTATTTTTATTAATATTTAATTATTATTTTTCAATGACCGGAGTATCCTTTCCTAGATCCCACCGGTGGGGGAGCTATGTGTCCCTAAATCGAGTCATACCCTCACTTGCTCGCCACCATTACCGTTATTTACCCAAACAACAACAATACCTGCAAAAAGAGAACATCAACAGCAGGGATAGTGTGTATCAACGATGCACAAAATTTCCAGTGCACTCTGTTCGAAAAAATTTCGTGCAAAATTGATTTGGGGAAGATGAGCAGTTGTGCTTCATATCCATGGTTGATTCTTTTCAATAGTCATCTTCCCCGTATTCCAAACTCTCATAATATGGAATTTCAAAATGAGGTTTCATAACTAATTATCAATCCATTAATTGGATTTGTAGCTTAACAGCCAACGAGTGAGCAGTAGTCGAGAAGGGAAAGTAAAAGAACGTTTTAACTTTCTGTTGTGGCCATTTCCCGACGATCAGAACACCAGCCGTCGAATCCGAACGATCAAAGTGTAGTGGAGACCGAGAGAAATCTCATACTGAAAAACAATGACGATCCAATGGCTAAAAGCGAATATTAGAGCCAAAGAAGCCAGTTTTACCTCAATTTACGCATATGGTACGTTTTCCGGTAAAACTAACCTCAAAACCAGAATTAATGGGTCGAGACGCATCCGTTAGTGTCATTTGGTGAAATTTGACCACCGCACACAGAAATAGACGGTAGCCGGCGGCGGCGTCAAAAACCATGAGAGGAAAGCGAGGGTTTTAAAGAAACTTATAGGTTCTTTGTTAAATGATGGCAGTAAATGGATTATTTTATTTTAAATTATATTTATAATTAATTATTAATAAAAGTAATTTTTTATTTATATTATTTTTATATTTAATAATAATAAAAATATGTCACATCATGCTAAAATATGAATAGAATAATTCAGAGTGATTAAAATAAGTTAGAAAGTAAAGTTTAATAAGTAAAATAAGCGTTTTGAAAGTTCAATAATTAAAATAGGCCATAGAACAAAGTTGAGTGACGATTTTACCCAATAATTAAAACATCCAAAATTTAGTACAAAGATCCATCATTATACGAGAGGAAGAAGTTTTTTTTTCCAATAAAAAAACTGATTTTGTTTTGTTTATTATTTACCCGGGGACGTGGCAAAATTTGAACATACTTGTCAGGCCATGCCATTCTAATTTACCCACATAATAAAAACAGAAGCCACCTCATATTGTTTAACGGGAGTAACGGCAGATATTAACTTCAAGACCAAATTTTAAAATTTGTAAAGTAGAATTGCTAAATCCACAACTATTTTATAGTATAGGTGTGAACAGCAGAATTTGACCATTAGTAAATATTATTTGTGAATTTTAGTGACATACAGAAAGAAAAATCATACAAAAAGCGGATTTTATGTTTGGGTATACTTGAATATACATGAGCCAGGGAACTTCCTGATTGAGGAAGAGGACTGGGATCTTCCGGATTAAGAATCTCAAGACCGACCTTGATTAAGATTAGTACGGACGACGCAAAAAACCCGAGCACGTGACTAGTTACTTGTGGTAGAATAAGACGAGATGCCAATGTGATATGGTGTTTTGACTATTTTAGAAGCAGAATTATGGGGTATTTACGAAGGATTTGCGACGGTTTGGTACTTGGACTTGGGTGCACGTCGAGTTATTGCCGAGACTTATAATTTGTTGATACATAACAATCTGCACGGAATTGGCTCGTCTTTGCTACCACATCTTGCTGTTATGGTAACTCGAGAATGGATGGTTAGTTCTTTTTTGGTCAGAGGAGGTAATGTTGTTGCCGATAAGTTAGCTAAGTTGACATGAACTATGTCATCCGATTACTGACGTTTCCTGAATCCTCCGACAGCCGTAGCTGACGCACTTCATCAGGATTGTGTTGTTTTAGTTTTTGCTGGTTTTCTATTCTCTCTATATTAAAAAAAATCATACAATAAAGCTTATAACGCAACTTCAATCCTGAAAAATCTTGGATTGTTCAGCAATCTTTAATGGCATATTTGATTCCCCGAAATGAAATAGAAATATAACGATAGTAAATTGTATCATTAGTTATTAAATTATATTGATATTTCTACTTTGATCAATGAATTAAAAGAAAAAGTTGTGATTATTACATTAATGTTTTCAACGGTCACTAATTCTTTACTTGTGTTTCCTTTTTAATTTGGGTAAAGTACACATATGATCATCGAATTTTTAAGTCACTTTTATTTTGGTCATCCAACTTTTATTTCGATTTTATTTTAGTCTCTCCCGTTAAAAAACTGATGACATGGCCCATTTGTTATGCTTTTTTTTAATAAAATAATATATTTTGTGGGTCTCACAACCAATTAAACCATCCACCTAAATATTCTCTTTCTTCTTCTCCAAATCTCTGCAATTTTTTTACTTGATATCTTCCAACTCTGTTTCTAATATAAAAAAAATGTCAAGCAGAATGAAGGAACTTGCTTTCAAAAGGCAAGTGGAGCTTGAGGAGATATTTGTCCATGCTCATATAGAGATATATCCAATTGTTGCTGTTGGATTTATATGACTGCAAAACTACACCGTTAGCACTAAATGGGAATAATAATAAAAATAAGTAAATGGTTTTAACCCGTAACCGTGTCGTGGTGGAACCATTGCCTTAGAAACAAATTCGCCCCGATGTGTGTAATCGCTACAATAGGCTGATCGTCCCCCGAGGTTAACATGGTCGCTCCGAGAATTCGTACACTCGAAACCAGAGTGAACTGCTGTTGTATTGCTCCTCTGATCACCATAGATAGTCACCAGAGATATATGTAAGCTGTGAGAGCTTTTGAGAAAGTGTTTTTGAGTGAATTGGATAATTTGAAAAACCAGAGTGAATTGGATAATTCGTCCATATACGATGTATAATTTTCAGACGTTTGTAACTCCTGCAGTTACAACTGTAGTTACATCTGTAACTGGCTGATTAAATTTTCAGAAATAAAAAAAGATAGCTAATATAATTAGCTGTTATCCTCTGAAATTTGGATCAGACAGTCCCTCTATGCAGTGTATAAATATCAAAAGATAATTCTTTTGCATTTTATTCTCTCTGATTCTCTGAAAATTTCCTTACGAATTTTCTCCAAAAAGAATACTACGCGCGCGGACGTGTCTACGACACTTATTACCACGAACCACGAACCACGACCAGGAGCACGAGCCGAGACGGCCGGCGGCCGCGGCGACGCGCGAGACTGCCCCTTGTTCTCTATCACTCAACAAGGGAGGGGAGAATGAATAGCATAAATATATTCCACACGGTATTTACCCACTCAATGTAGGATAACCATCTTTTGCATTACCAAAATTCCCCCACTAATACGAAAGAATTTTTTTGAACTCGGTAAATATCCTTATCAGAAAAGTAATAACGAGATTAGTTGTTTAAGCACTAGTGAACGTATCTTGAACTAGTACATAGTGATGATGATCAATCATTCTCTTAGACAAGTGAAACTAGTCTTGAACTTTCTAAGATTAGGGTAAACTCATAACACACAGCTAACACTTCATCCACCGAAGTTTTCGATGTGTAAGATATATATATATATATATATATACACGAAAGTATATATTTGGCCATCTTACCTCAGTATTCTAGTAAGTGTTTTAGAAAAAACGGCCTAATGTTTTTTCATAGAAGGTGGCTAATCCTTCTCACTTACATAGGTTATTTCATCAGGTTTGTCTCAATAAAACCATCCATACAGGACTATGAAATAATTAAGAACTTTCATATTAGCTCAGCCTCACAAATGGTATGGTGATTTTCTTCAAGTTCATATTAACTGAACCACCCAAACTATGGGCTAAGAAATCATTAAGAATAAATATTCAACCTTGTTTATCGGTGAATTCAACATGTCCTTCTCAATAGGAACTCCCAAACACTTGGGTTTGAGTTCATTAAGAGTTTCAGTGAAACTCAACCTCTCTAGCGGTAAGTTCATTTAATCCTTTTAATTTGGGGCTACCCACTAAACACTGGGTTATGAACTTATTAAGAATAGATATTCAGCCAAAATCGATAAATTCATCAAGTCTTTCTCACTAAGACCACCCAAAACCTGGGCTATGAATTTATTAAGAGCAATTGAGCTCATCCTGGGCATGTACATTATTCATTATAGGAATAGGTATGGAGAAATGTACACTATGAGTCTTTCTATGGTTTCGTTTGACCTCAATGAACTTAGATAACTAAGTTGGGTATCCACCATGAATTCCTTAACCAATGGGCTTTAAACCCACCCCTCGATGAATCTAGGACCAACTTCTTGCTTAACCATTTGGTAAGCGGATTTGCTAGGTTCTTTTCCGACTTCACATACTCTAAAACGAGTACTCCATTCCTTATCAAGTGTCTAACCGATTCATGTCTTATGCGAATGTGTCTTTTCTTACCATTGTAAGCCTGGTTCTTAGCCACACAAATCGCAGCTTGTGAATCACACAACAAGGAGACTGGAGGAGTCGGTCTTCCCCACAACAGAATCTCTGCTAACAAATTTTTGAGCCACTCGGCTTCTTGCCTAGTTAAGTCAAGAGTTATAAACTCTGACTATATAGTAGAGCGAGCAATGCAAGTCCGTTTTGAGAATTTTTACAAGATTGCTGCTCCACTCAAAGTAAAAATATACCTACTCGTAAAGCTTACGTCGTCGTTATCAGAAACTCATTTGGCGTTATAGTATCCTTCTAAAACCGCAGGAAAGCCAACATACTCTAATTTCCAATCCATAGTACCCTTAAGATACTTAAGTAAGCGTCTAAACGCAACCCATTGATCACTACTAGGGTTGTGAGTATATCTACTAAGTCTGCTCACAACGTAGCCAATATCAGGCCGAGTATAGTTCATTAGGAACATAAAGCTTCCAATAATTTTAGCATATTCTATTTGGGAAACACTACTTCCTTTGTTCTTCAAGAGATGTATGCTAGAGTCATAAGCTGTTCGAACATGGATGACGTCAAAACTGTCAAATTTATTTAATACTTTCTCAATATAGTGCGTTTGGCTTAAAGAAAATACCTTTTTAGTTTTGGTGACTCTTACTCCTAAGATTACGTTAACTTCTCCCAGATCAGTCATCTCAAACTTAGTGGACAAGAATTTTTTTTGTTAATGGACTCAATATTTGTACTGAAAATCAGTATATCGTTAATATATAAACTTATGATGACACAATCAGCACCAAACATCCTCGAATACACGCATGCGTCCGAACCATTCATAAAAAAACCAAAACTAAGGATAGTTTTATGAAATTTCTCATACCACTGTTTAGGAGCTTGCTTAAGGCCATAAAGAGATTTTTTGAGTCTGCAAACTTTGCCTTCCATACCAGATGTCTCAAAACCTGGTGGTTGCTCTATATAGATCTCCTTATCTAGATCTCCGTTCAAAAAAACAGTCTTTATATCTATTTGATGTACTTGCAATTTATGAATGGAGGCCAGTACAAACAATGCACGGATCGTTGAGATTTTCGTTACGAGAGAGTAAGTATCGAAGAAGTCTAAACCAAACTTTTGAGTGAACCCTTCGACGACTAGCCTTGTCTTGTACCTTTAGATTGAATCATCTGGTCTGAGTTTCTTCCTGAAGACCCACTTGTTGCTGATTGGTTTGAGTCCTTTAGGCAAGTCCACCAATTCCCAAGTATGATTAAACATTATTGAATCTAGTTCATCCTTAATCGCATCCTTCTAGAAACTAGTGTCAATCGATCTCATAGCATCCTGGATCCTCTTCTAATAGAAAGACTCGAGCTATCAGATTAGATAAGGTGTCTAAATTATTTATCTCAGAAATAAAGAAAGTTATGAAGTCTAGTCCAAAAGAGGTTTCTACTCTTTGTCTCTTACTTCTTCTAGGTTCAAATTCGATCTCTTGAGAACCCCTAGCAGGCACACTAGAAGAAGAGGATGGAAAATTTTCTATTTGTGTTTCAACCGTTAACCCAAGTTTCTTTAGAGGAAAGATATCTTCAAAGAAAATAACATCCCTAGATTCACAAATAGAATAGTCATGCAAGAATATGGATTTATATGCGACACTATTCGTTGCATACCCGATAAACACTGCATCAACAGTTTTAGGTCCAATGGTGGACTTCTTAAACTCTGACAATCCCACTTTAGCCAGACACCACCACAAGTTAAGGTATTGCAGATTTGGAACATAACCTTTCCACAGTTCGTATGGGGTAGAATCTAATTTTATATGAGGTACTCAGTTCAAAATATGATTTACCGATAGAATGGCTTCCCCTCACATATTGTCGGACAACCTAGAACTTATCAACAATGAGTTCATCATCTCTTTTAAAGTTCTATTTTTCCTTTCGGCTATCTCATTTTGTCAAGAAAAGTAGGGAGCTGAAGTTTCGTGTATTATGCCATTCGTCTCACACACATCTTTTAGAAAATTAGACCCATATTCACCTCCTCTATCGGATCTAACCCGTTTTATTCTCCTATCTAACTGATTCTCAACTTTTGCCTTATAAATAAGAAAGAAGTTTTCAGCTTCATCTTTAGTTCTAAGGAGATAAACTTTTGTATATCTCGAGTAATCATCTACAAAAGTGATGTAATAGTGTTTTCCTCCTTTACTCTCAGAGTTTTTAAAGTCTGCTAGATCAGTATGTATAAGTTCTAATAGTTCAATTTTCCTTTTAGAAACAGTCTTAAAGGGAGGTTTAGCATGCTTGGCTTCTACACAAATCTCACATTTGTTAAAGCTATTTAAGTCTAGTTTAGGCAGAATATTCATTTTAATCATTTTCTTTAAAGAGTGAATATTCACGTGTCCTAATCTAGCATGCCACATATTCACAGATTCAACAATACAAGCAGAAGTGGTAGCTTTATTTTCATTAAGTTGAGTTTCTATGACAAATAAACCCCCGTTTAGAAAACCTTTTCCAACATAATCACCATTTCTGGATAGTACAAGTTTATCTGCCTCAAAAACTAATTTAATGCCTGCCTTATTTAAAAGTTCACCACTTATTAAATTTCTACGCAAGGCAGGTACATACAGAACATTGTTAAGCGCTAAAGTTTTACCGGAAGTCAGCTTGAGTAAAACCTTGCCTTTGCCTAGAACTTTAGAGCTGCTAGAGTTCCCCATGTACACTCTTTCACCGTCGTTCCCATCCTCGAACTCGGTGAAAAACTCATTCCTTGTACAGAAGTGTCTGGAAGCGCTAGTGTCCACGACCCATTCAATATTTTTATCCACCAGGTTGACTTTGGAAACCACTGCGGCTATGACATCTCCAACATTGTCTTCTGCCATGTTTAGATATGATTTGTTCTCGTTCTGACGATCTGAACGATGTTGACATTGATACGCCTTATGACCGGCTTGACTGTAGACATGACACTTTAGGGACTTTCTGTCAGGTTTGGTCTTTACTGGCTTCTTGAAGTTGGTGCTTTTTTGTGGTTTCGTATTTTTGTTCTAATACCCTTTTCTCCCAGTCTTCTTGAACTTAGACCCCGAGGCACCACCGGGCTCAACCAAGTTAGAATTAAAAGATATTTGACCAAAGTTGTTTCTCATCTTATCTTTCAAACGGGTGCCTCCTCTATCTTCATGTAGCCTACCAGCTCTTGAAGCGGAATATCCTTCTTGTGTTTGAGAGAGTTGCGGTAGTCAGGCCATGACTTGGGCAACTTCTCGATCAGGATGTTGGCTTGGAGTACCTCACACATATGCACCCCTTCCGCCAGTATATCAGAGACGAGGTTTTCATAGTCATGGACTTGATCCATGATCGGCTTGGCATCCATCATCTGGAATTTCAGCCACTCTCCAATGACATATTTTTTTATGCTCGCATCATCCACGCCATACTTTCTCTCGAGAGTGTCCCATATTAGCTTAACGCTTCGCTCCTTAAGAAACATGTCGAAGAGCTTGTTAGACATGTGACTTAAAAGATGGCCTCGCACCGTCTTTTTGCCCTTCTCATATTTTCTGATGGCAATGGTGGCAGCATCGGAACCAGTATCCGACAGTGCTCCATCACTGATAGCAGCATCATTGGCAAGAGTGGAGGTCGCCGGTATGGAAGGTAGTGGCTTGAGCAGCACGTAGTCAAGATCAAGCTGCTTGAAGAATATCAGAATTCGTTGGGACCACCATCGGTAATTGTTTCCGTCAAGCGCATCGAGCTTTGACAAGTCAGAAATCAACTTGCTTAGAGGTGTCAACATTTTGCAGTATATCAGGAGTTTGTTTCTAAATTGTTAGATTTATATGACTGCAAAACTACACCGTTAACACTGACTGAGAATAATAATAAAAGTAAGTAAATGATTTTAACCTGTAACCGTGTCGTGGTGGAACCACTGCCTTAGAAACGAATTCGCTCTGATGTGTGTAATCGCTACAATAGGCTGATCGTCCCCTGAGGTTAACACAGTCGCTCCGAGAATTTGTACACCTAAAACTGGAGTGAACTGCTGTGGTATTGCTCCTCTGATCACCGGAGATATATGTAAGCTGTGAGAGCTTTTGAGAGAGTGTTTCTGAGTGAATTGGATAATTTGAGAAGCCAACTTGCTTCTCTATTTATAGGATGCATACAGGGGTAGATTTGTCCGACAAAAATCAGATTAAACTCTGATTTTATTATCCGAATTAAACACTTTGTAATTGCTGAAAAAATAAACAAATGGATCTGACTCTCTAGGCGTCCAAATACGATGTATAATTTTCAGACGTTTGTAACTCCTACAGTTACTACTGTAGTTACATCTGTAACTGGCCGAACACGAGCCGAGCCGGACGGCGGCGGCACGCGAGACTGCCCCTTGTTCTCTATCACTTAACAACAAAGGGGAGAATGAATGACATAAATATCTTCCACACGGTATTTACCCATTCAATGTGGGATAACCATCTTTTGCATTACCAATAGCTGCTAGGGAGAAAATTGTGGCTCTGACTGATTCTAGGAATGTTGAGCCTGCTGAGTTACTAGCCTACATGGATCGCAAAAGCAAAAGAAGAAGTCGTTAGTAGAAAAGAAATATTGGATACTGTTGAAAAATGGATGTCAGCTTGTGAAGAAGAAAGCTGGCTTGACGACAACAATCAAGTACTTATATCACTTCTCCCTCAACCTTGCTTTCTCTCTAGCTTTTTGCTCCCACCTCTCTCTATTCCTTTCATGGTGGGACTGATGTGTGTATTTAATAACTTGTTTGTAATATGCACAAGTCAAAGAACTTATATCTCAATCTTTTAGGTTTTAGTATAAACATATGATTCTTGGGGGATTCTCATTTTGATCTTTAAATTCTGTTTGAGATCCATATCATTCTTGTTATGATACTTATTGTATTTATTCAACACATTGTCCGGGATCATTGATACATTCCAAGGGAAAATAGTGTCCTCAGTTGAAGATGCTATTGCCTAGAACATCCAGAAATGAATAATAAAACTCGACGCGAAGTTGCAGTAAATTCCGAAACAACTGTACGTTAATAGTGTTGTTGCATTGAATGTTACGTTCATGGATGACCCTTTGTAACTAATTCTTCCGTGGAGCTTGAAATTAATGGCTTATTCAATGGAGCAAATGAAATTTCAGTTTCAAACTATTACTGTAAAAGATCACAAAATTTTCTTTCCAGCAATGGTTTAGCAAAGATGGTTGAAATCTCTTTACATGAAAAAGTTCTTGAGTCTGCTGCATCAGTGTACGTCAATGTAAGTTTCTATGGTGTGAAACCTGCAATCATCATTGAACATCAGAGAAATAACTTCTCTTTGATTGAAAGTATATTGAGTCTGCAGAAAATTGCATCTAAAATGCAACTTGATGTCAATTGGATGGTTAAACAAATGGATAAATGCTCTTTTGGTGGTCAGTGGGATTATATGCGTTGGACTGTTGATGAAATATCGGATCCACTGATGAACACTGACGGATGGAGAAATATTATACCTCAACTGTAGAGAAATATCTAGATGATGATATGAATATTCATATGACAGTAACTTCTCCACCAATCATACAAGTTGTAGATGAGGGAACTTGCTCAAAGATTTGGAGAAGAAGAGGAAGAAAGAGAAGGTTCAGGTTGATGGTTTATTAACTGTGAGACCTACAAAATATATTATTTTATTGAGAAAAAGCAAAACAAACGGGTCAGAAGGTAAAGGGAGGGACCAAAATGAAATCGGAATAAAAATTGGATGACCTCTTTAAAAGGTTTAAAAGTTCGGTGACCAAAATTAAAGCATCCTAACAGTTTGGTGACCATCTATGTACTTTACCCTTTTAATTTTTTTATAGAAAATATTAAAATTAATTTCTTTCTATCGTCATCATTGTTCGCTCGCTGCCGTTTCGTGATATAATTATACAAAAATGTCCCTATTTTTTGGGTTAATTTTCCTTAAAACACGCTTAAAATCCACAAAAGTTAAGTCAAGCCTTAATTATTCTCTTCCTCGATCTCTACAGAAAATCATTCGATGAGACTGATTTCGTAATAAGCTATTCTTCTCTTTAGACTGATGTTTTTCACCGTTAGAATTTTTAGACAGACACTTCTAACCCCTCAAATCTGACAAAACTCTAGAAGAAGTATACTCATTTTTAATTCCTTTGATTCTCTAGTGTCGGAGCTTTTTTTTTCAAATTTAAATGGCATGAGGTCAAAAAAGGAGGGTATGAACAATATATCCCAATTTGGCTTGTTAGACAATTTGTATTAACGGACATGTAGTTCCATTATAACGATAATAGAAAATTGCTCATTATGATCCATATTCATAAGGGTTATAAATAACATTTTTGGCACAAATCCAACTGAAATGATGTCCCCTTTTTGTTGTTGTTCACTTTCGGATTAGATTTGTGCTTTAGAATTCTTTTCATCGTTGTTACACACCAAATCTCTTATTGATAATGTCTCTAATATCGGACTATCGCTGAATCAATATTTTTTTTTATGATATGTCATAATATACAAAATAAATAAATGAAACAAAACAAAAAGACAAAGAAAAAATATGTTAGTAACGAATGAAATAATTAAATGAACAATAATCAAATGCGAACAAACAACTATTAGAATAAAAGAAAAGCAATTAAACATAACAAATACACAAATAAAAAACTCCAATTTTAGCCCATTATAGGCATGTGAATTAGATTCGGTTAGGGAAAAGCACGACCGAGTGACGTGGAGGGCTGCTCACGTGTCAAAAAGCGTGAGTTTCAAGAGTAAATTACCGACATGTAGAGGGCTGCTCACGAGAGTATGTGGCGTTTCACTCCCACCCAAGAGACAGAGCTCGGGTAGAAAACTCGTTGATTATGATGCAACACATGTTGATGATCTCTGACTAATTAAATGCAAAACCATCAATTATCAAAGTCCTCCTAATTAAAATATTATCCTCAAGAAAGAAGTAAATTAATTAAAGTCAATTTAAAATTTAAATTTTCATTGATAAAAACAACATATGATCTTTTGGCCTAACTCTATTTTTTTGTAAGCACAAAATTCGGTCCCTAGCAGAGTCGTCATGCTATAGCGACTAATTAAAAAATCGATACGAAGTATCCCATGTTTTTTTTAAAAATTGAATTTTGGGAGATTTATTTTAAAAAACATATTTCAAAAATAAATTTAGAGTCGCCATCGGTTACTTGGATAAGGTAGACCGAATACCATAAAACTAGATATTCATTCAAATGGGTTCGAGAGTTGGTTACATGTGGGGAATGATTAATACCCCACAACGCCCGAAATTGGTACCAATTCATACGTTGCTTTTATCGATGGAAAACATTGAAATACAAATTAAATTTAATTAAATATCCTCAATGAATAATAAGTTTTAAATAAGTGGGCTTTAACATTTAGTGTGTTTGAATTAATTAATCATTTAATTAATAAGGATTGCTTTAAATTTAGACCATAGATTAAACCGACATTAATTAAGCCTGACTGCCGTGTTAATTTATAGTTCGAATTAAGTACATCACCTTTATGCATGATGCAAGCAATTAAATATGATGTTATAACTTGTTAAATTTTATTTATTTTAAAGTTTACCTTTAGACGATACAAATTAATTCGAATATTTGGTCAATATCCATTAAATCAAAATATTATGACACAAATACTCGAATTAATAAGTATCTCTTTTTTACGATTAAAATTAATTAATTATCAAAGTATCCATTAAATTAAAATGATTAAATACATGACAATTAAATATATGTCACATTAAATATGCTAACAAACAAACATGTCATAGACAACGAAAAATATATGAAATGATGCTTATTCAAACATGCGAAACAACAAAATATAATACATGTAATGTAAAGGAATATATATATATACCGACTATAACATATATGTATACATATAAAGAAATGAAGAAACCGTAACATATAAGAGATGCTGAACCACATACAATGCCATATATTATGAACATATATTATGTAAAAAAACATATATATATATTATGCGGTCTACTCTTAGAAACATATATTATAATCATCACTACAAAAAGCTCTATACGTATACATACATATCACTCTTGCTAGAAATAAAGTTATATAACATAATAGTGTGGCAGACAAGTCATATATACATTAAGGAAACGTAAATTACAATAAATCAAACACTATTACATACTAAATATTAAAACAAATCAAGCATAAAGTAAGGAAACAAATCAAACAATATACGGCAAAAAAGAAACATAAATTAAGGAAACAGAACAACAACAAAAAAAGGAGGGATTGAAAGGGTGAATATCCCAGTGGTCTTCGGTCCAAATCGTAAAAGAAACAAAATTAGAGAGATTAAAAAGACAATGTAAGTGACCAAATCGTAAAAATCTTAAAAAAAGAAAGGACGAAGGAGATGAGTATTAAGAAGTGGAAGAATTTAATGAAGGCAAATAGCCCATTTTGAAGTCTATTAGGTGGAGCTATAAAAGCCGAAGCTTAAAACAAGATTCATTTAAAAGTTTTTGAAGAAAACAAATCCAAAATCCCATTCCTTTTTTTTTTTTTTTTTTTTGAAATACTCTGTATGTGTTCCTGAGTTCTCGAAGAACTCAAAGAACTGCCCAAATTTCGACAGCCGACTACTACGTCGGCCGCCATGAGCCGTCACTGGCCACCGCTCGCCGGCGGTGGTGAATCTCAAACAACCTTAAAAAACACCATTTTCCCTCTAAAAACCAAAACCACCCTTAGATTTTCAAAACAAGACCTCCATCTCCCTTAAATCCCTAAAAACCGAGACCAAAAAATCCTTTTTTTGTGTAGACCTCAGCCAAAATAGACCTAATTTTCTCTTTTTTAAGTTTTTCCTAAAAAACTCAAATTCTCCGAACCAGAAACAACCAGAACCCCTTTTTCTTCATTATTTCAAAACAACCAAAAGAGGATGAACACCTACATGTTCATCATGAACATTACCTAGGAAAATCATAAACCGCCACCTTTCTTAAAAATCAACGGAGCTCTGTCACCCTGACCGCCGCTCGCTGGCATCAGTGGACTATAAAAGTTTTAAAAAGAAACTTTTTCTCTTTTAAAATCAGATCCAACCTAGATTCTCTTTAAAACAACTAAAAACCTCATTTAAAAAAAGGTTCAAAATCTGCTTTTTTTTTAAAAACCAAAACATCCCTCTTTTCTTAAACCGGTTCCCTCCTTACCTTCCATGAAGAAACCAGAAGGAGCTTGTCACCGTACGGAGCCCATCTTTTATCAGGAAGATCTCTCGGACAGAAAAGAGCCAAAACGACGACCAAAGTAAAACCCTAAAACCTAATATGTAATTTCCATGCACTGAAAATGAGGGAACTCAAAAATACCTTTGAACTTTTTTTTGTATTGCCTTTTTTGAATTCCCGAATGAGATTACAATAGTGTAGGGTTTTCATTTATACCGAAGAATTACATAATTTTACGAAAATGAAAAAAGACTAAGAAATATGATATTGGTTCCTTTATGAAATTCCTCTGACATTTGTTACGGTTTGTTTGTATTCATGCTTGTCCCTCATGTTTTTTGATATTGTTGGAGATATGCTTAACAATGCTCTCTTTGCTTGCATGTGATATCACTGCCGGAGAAGGAGACCAAAGAAAGGAGAAGAGCTTGTATCCGACGTGGCCACTAGAGAGGATGAGGGGACCAAAGAGAGACTAGTAGCTGGGGAGTATGGTGCGTGCAAACCACGTGAGAAATGAATAGTCTTAGCGCGATGTCTTGAGCCTGGTTTGACCAACCTGGTCTAATAACCCAATAGGATTAATAATGTTTTTGGGCCGACCTACTTAAGGCCCAACAACCTTTAGCCCAAACCAAATTAAACCGACCCAACCTGAAACCGTTGGATCGACCCGAATCTGACCCATACCCAACCCGACCGAGTCAACCCAGTTGACTTTGACCGTTGACCAAAAAGTCATTTTTTTGAAAACCCATATTTTATGTTTTTCGACGTCATGAGATCGATTTTGAAGCATTTTTCATGAAATTTTAACCCGAAAGCCTTCAAATTTGATGTTGAACCCAAACATGCATATGTATTTAGATAATTTATTTAAGGGAAGTTATTGAAAATGGACTGATGCATGATATTATTTGTTTAAAGGTACTAGAGACTCCCTCGATTGTGCATCTGTCCAAACCAGCTCCTCTCGATACGAGCGGTTGCATGATCCTGTTGTGTCTCGTATGTATCAATACAATGTGAATTATCACATTAAAGTGTTTCTCCCGTATTAATTTAAGATTCGTTGTGTTTTAGGTTCTAGCACAGTGTCAGAGCGTAACACTGGTGCTCAATAGGCCATCTGACCGACCTGATCTTTTAAGGTGTGTTCCTTGTGTGCTACATAATGTTGTAAATGTCTTGTTTGAACTAATCATGTGCACATGACTGATAATTTATGATTTTGATAAACATAACATTTTCTCGATTTTAAGCATGAATATTTCATTTGTCTGATTTATGCTTAAGTACCTGATTTGATAGCATGCTCTATGGTTACTGCTTCCCTGAAAATAATTGTTTTCTTTATATATACTAGTACTACTGCTTATTACTAAATACTATTAATACTGCTTAAACTATTTTACTGGGAACATTGGGATAGTATATGAAGTCTTTATAAGTTCAACCCTGATCCGGTTGGTAATTCTGCCTATATGAGGTTCCTACACTTCGGCTAAGGTAATTTTCTTGGACCTAAGGTATCCTTTTGTAATGGTACCTACACCCAATGGGCCTGGGTTAATGCCTCTATATATGTACTTCTAGGGAATTGTACACTAGAGTTCAGTTGGAGGGTAGGTAGGTCTACACGAAAACTTGGTTGCCCTAATAACATGTTTTACTGATAAGATTTAAATAAATATCTAAACTTTTTGAATGTTTTGTTCTGCACTTAATGGAACACACTGAACTTTATTGCTTATTCCCCAAATTTTCTACCTTTCAGATATTTTGGATAGACTACCCTGTACATGACATTAAGAGGATTGACACATTCAACACTCTATCTAGATCGTAATGTTTCTATCCACCATTTTGTTCTTTCAGGGTGACATGTGCCTATATTTTGGGATGTTTGGAGATCTATTTTATGAGTATTTTGCTGGTATATTTGATATAGCTTATTTTTTTTAACTATTAGCCGATTTGTTATTATATGAAGTTTGATCATTTTACAACGTTTTACGCAAGTATGTTTTCAATTTAATGCTTGAATTTTTGATATGTTTTCTACTTGGCTTTTAAATTTAAGATGTGCCCTGTTAAACTTGGTCATTTCGCATAGGGCGGTCTAGAGGGTTACAAGCCTATCCAAAATATTTGAAAGGAAAAGATTTGTGGAGTGAGCTAGGGAGCTTAGTGTGTTCCATTAAGTGCAAAATAAAACATTCAAATAGTTCACAAATACAAATAAATTACATCAGTAAAACATGCTATAAGGGCAACCAAAGTTTTCATGTAAAACCTAGCTACAGTCCAACCAAACTCTAGTATGCAATTCCCAAGAACTACATCTATAAAGGCGTTAACCCAGGCCTAGTGGGCGTAGGTTCCATCCTAAGGGGATACCTTAGGTGTAGGCGAAATTACCCAAGCTGAAGCGTAGGAACCAAATACAAACGAAATTACCCTAGCCGAAATGTAGGAATCAAATACATGCAGAATTACCAGCTGGATCAGGACTGAACCTACATAGACTTCATATATTGTTCCAAGTACCCTTGTAAAACAGTTTATGCAGAGATAACAAAATTTAGTAATAAGCAGTAGTAGCAGAAATATAAACCAAACAATTATTTTCAGGGAAACAGTAACCAGAAAGCATGCTACCAAATTAGGTACTTAGGCATAAATTAGGCAAATGAAATATTCATGCTTATAATCAGGAAACATGTTATGTTTTTTAAAATTAGAAAATATATATGTGAAAATATATTAATCATGTGCACATAATCATTTCAGACAAATCATTCAAAACATTTATATAGCACACAAGGAACACATCTCAAAATGATCAGGCTGGTTAGATGGCATACTGGGCGCTAGTGTTACGCTCCAATGCTGTGCTAGAACGAGTCAAAATGGGTTCATACAGTCACGCGTATCCAGAGGAGCTGGGCTAGGTAGATGCACAATCGGGAGAGTCTCTAGTACCTTTAAAAAATAATATCATATGTTAGTCCTTTATTCAATAACTTCTCTTAAAAAATTAAATTAATACATATGCATGATCGGGTTCAACATTAATTTTGGAGGCTTTCAGGTTAGAATTTCGCAAAACGGGCTTCAAAGATGGACCCAGGATGTCAAAAAACATGATATAAGGGTTTTCAAAAAAGTTAACTTTTTGGACAAAGTCAACGGTTAATAGTCAAAGTCAACGGGTCAAGGTCAACCAAGTTGACTCAGACTGGTTAACTCAGTGAGTTGACTTAGTTTGGGTCGGGTTGGACTGAAATGTGTCAGGTCAGATAAACTAGGGTCGAGTCGTACAAATCAGGTTTGGGTTTTAGTTTGGACCAAACGAGCTTGGAACCAAGGTTATTGGACCTTAAAAAGGTCGGTCCATTGGCTTATTATAACAGGTCTAATGGGTTATCAAACCAGGTTGGTTAGACCGACTCAGACCAATGGCCATACCGAGTTCAAACCAGTCAGGCCGGTTCGGTTCAAGGGCCATCATCCTTAGCAGATGGAAAATGTCTTAGACGGTGTATGGCCGCTACGCGCGACCCATATGGCTGGAAAACACCATCGAAAAAAGCCCAAAATGCCATATAACTCAACCATTAACTCAAATAATCGAGATTAGGTCGAAAACCTTTCCAACTTACCCAAAACGGAGGAGAAATGATCGGATTTAACATAGCTCCGATGAGGCCTTGAATGATGACGGACTAGTAATCGGAAGTATGGGTTTTGCTCTCCTTGACATGAGGAAAATGAAAGTGGGGCTTCCGTCTCGAACGGACGGTCACAGTGGCCAAAAAACATGTAAAACAAGGGGTATTGAGGGGTTATTTTCATCGGGCTTTCAACCAAGGTTTCACGGCAAACGTTGAGGCTTCGCCGCGAGTGGCACCCGGGGTTTGGTCGGGACTTTGTGTCTCTTTCGGGGATGCAGGAGGTGAAAGTCATCGATAGGCGGTGGGGCAAATTGGAGAGAAGTCGAATGAGGTTTTGTAAGAGGCTGTAAGAAATTTTTGGATCCAAATATTTTGATTAGATTCAAAATTGGCATTGAATACATAATGTGAGTGGTTTAGACCTTATTTATTATTGGTTCAGATTAATAAAATGTAATCTAAAAGAAAGTTGGTGTATGATTTAACCAAGAGTAGTCCTTAGCCCAATTGGATAAGTCTTGGGTTAACCAAGCAAAGGATCAAGGGTTCGATACCTAATAAAAGTATTCTCCCATTCATTTTCTTTTTATTCTTTTTTCCAATTTTTATTATTATTCATTTTAGGGGTGTTACAGCTCTCCCATTCATTTTCTTTTTATTCTTTTTTTCCAATTTTTATTATTATTCATTTTAGGGGTGTTACAGCTCTCCCCGCTAAAAGAAAATTTAGGCCTCAAAATTTACTTGGGTTGAATAGTTGTGAAAACTGCTCCTTCATCGACTCGAGAGTCTCTATGTAGCATCTTCTGGGCCACGATTACTTTACTTTTAACCATAAAAATATGTCGGTTCCACAGTACTCTCTTGTCTCGATCCAAGATCTGAAAAAGCTCATCCTCATAAGATAAATCTGGCCTCAGCTCCACATCCAAAATCTGAATGATGTGACATGGATCTAGACGATAATGCCTCAACATAGACACGTGGAATATATTATGTATACGACTAAGCTGGGAGGGAGCTAAAGCTGATAAGCTACAAGTCCAACTCTCTTCAAAATGCGGTACGATCCAATAAATCTAGGACTCAGCTTACCCTTGCGTCCAAATCTCAAAACTTTCTTCCACGGAGATACCTTTAGAAAAACCAGAACATCGGCATCAAACTCAATATCTTTCCTCCTCTGATCAGCATAAGACTTCTGTCTATCAAAAACCTTCTTTAGACGGTCACAAATCAATCTGATAGTCTTCTTAATTTCTCAGACCAACTTTGGATCCAAAGTCTTCCTATCATATAAATCAGTCCAGTAGATAGGAGTACGACATTTAAGACGATATAGCACTTCATACGGTGCCATACAGATACTAGCCTGGTAACTATTATTATACGCAAACTCGGCCAAGGGTAAGAAATCCTCCTAACTACCGCAGAAGTCGATCACACAACCCCACAACATATCTTCCAAAATCTGAATCACTATTAACTCCTCAAAAGTACTGATTTTTATGCTTATTTTACAATGCCTTTGCTTGCTTTTAAGTACATTTAATTGCATTTAGATGCTAAATTCATGCATTTGCATATGGAGTTTTGATTGGTGTTTATGCCAACATGAAGGGTTGCTTTGTTGGCATTATTACAAGCTTGGCAGAGCAGGATAGGTTTAGCGGAGCAGAGCATCACAGAAGGAAGGAATGCCAGAGAGAATACCGAGTTGCTGTTGGCGGCGACAAACTAAAAATTGCCAAAGCTTGGATGGCATATAAGAGGTGTTTGATGCCCGGCCAGGTAGCCGTTGGACCTTGTACATGTCAGTCATAGGATTCAAATTTTGGATAAGATGGCCACATCCCTTATCCCTTGCTCATTCAAAATTCAAATTTCAAGGCTTATCCTAGGTGTCCCGTGCTTGCCTATATAAAGATGATCGATCATTAACCTGAGGAAGGATGATCGGATTGAAAGGAAGGCTGCACCGAGGAGCGAAATGGTTAGACCAGCTTGACCGAGAGGCTTAGAGCCATTGAAGGGCTGCATCGACGGACCCCCATCTAGCCATCTCTTTGTTTTAGTTATTTTTATTTTTTAATGATGATGATGTTAAGATACAATTAGGTTTTTGAATGGATACCCCCACCATGAACTAAACTTTTACAGCTGGTGGGGGATGTTTACGTTTAACACTGGTTTTATGTTTAATTTTTAATATATCAAATGCCTTGGCATTATTTTCCCTATCTGGCACGTTCTTTAGTTTTTATTAAATTCTTTGCCAAGCGACCGTTGGCATTGTTTGCTTATTGTACCTTAATATCTTAACAGACTTGAGGGGCAACGATTGTTGCTAGGTATTAAGGAGAGAAGCTTCGAAAGAAGATGTTCAAGTAGATGAGCTTACTTCTGAAGTGAATCTACCCCTTAGGAGTATAAATCGGAACTTAGTCAAAATAATTAATGAAAGACTTCACTGTAGACATATAGGGGTTTAACATGGTTAATTTTGGGCATTGCCATTGACAGAGGCAATGCCATCTTTGAATCTGCTCGGCAATAATTCCAAGGCAGAATATTATTAAGGCTGGCATGAATAGCGTGAAAACCAAGCATCACTTGCCAACGCTCATCAATCATTTGAAATATCCTATTGTCAATGCTGTTTTACTTTATTTCCATTTCTTCAAATCACTTTCTAAAACCACGTCAATTCAAACCAACATTTTTCTTTGACAAGTAATAATTGAAGCATTCAATTTTTTGGTCAATCCCCGTAGATTCGATACTCAGCATACTGCTGTATTACTTGCTGACCGTGTATACTTGCACGTACAGGACTCATACTTGGCGTTATTATTATATATTTTGAATACATTTTCTACCTTTTTGTCAAGCATTAGCACAATCGACATGTTTTTGGCGCCATTACCGAGGATTGCGACAAAATTTATTGTTTTTAAATTTTTACTTTACTTTTTTTTTTGTTTTTGCTTTTTATTTTATTTCTTTGTTTTGATCGGTGTATGACCAGAAACTGCCCTATAGTGGTAGATTGGCCATACGATCCAGAAATCGAAAGAACCCTACGAAGGTTAAAGAAAAAAGCCGAGAGATGGCTCAACAAGGCAATCGATGAAATGGTGTGTTAAAAAAATGAGGAGAATCCACCTAATAACAATGGGATACCACTAGCTCCTGTTGCCTCAGCCATTAATGTGGAGGAAGAGAGACCTATTAGAGAGCACTCGACACCAAACTTTGACAATTTGATGCCAGGACTGATTGGTCCCGAGGTAAATACACCTAATTTTAAACTCAAACCGGTAATGATACAAATGCTTTTGAATGTAGGACAATTTGATGGGCAATTCATGGAGGTTTGCCAGCTATTTCAGCAGCCTGAAGTATTGGAGGATACAATGAAGCTGAAGTTGTTTAAATTTTCCTTGAGAGATCAAGCAAAAATGTGGCTAAGTTTTTTGGCACCTGGTTCTGTCACCTCATGGGGAGATCTATGCAAAACAATTTTGCTACGATTCTAGCCACCTAAACTCACTACCAAGCTGAGGAGTGAGATCATCACATTTAGGCAGGCTAATGATGAGACCCTATATGATGCCTGAGAGAGATGTAAAGACCTTCTACAATGGACTTAATGCACAAGCCAGAACGGTTGTTGATGCTTCGGCAAATGGTCCACTGCTTGACAAAAACTATACAAAGTCAGTTGGTATCCTTGAAAGGATTTCAATCAATGATTTTGAATACCCTACTTTCAGACTTGAGACCGACTTTAAACTGGTGGGAAATTACATATAGATGAGCTCACATCCATCCACGCTGAAATTTCCAATCTTTCTAGCATGGTGAGAACTTTGCAAAAGAGTAATGAGGCCCAAAAAGTTAAGGCATTAGACCCATTCTGTACAATATGTGGAGAGGATCAAGATTGCCCTGCCAACCCTGAGTCGGTAAATTTGTTGGGATTTTTAATCGTAATTATAACCCAAATTCCAATACTTACAATGTAGGATGAAGACAACACCCAAATTTAGCTTGGGGAAACCAAGGAGGAAAGTGATATAATACCCATCGTCAGAACAACAACATTCAGAGGCAGAACCATAATGCCATGCCACAGTAGGCACAAAACAATTTTTATGTAGGGCAAAGAAACAACCAAGGGACTTTGACATAATACATGGAGAGCAATGATGCAACTGTCCAGAGTTTGGCAACATCTATGCGAAACTTGGAGGTACAAATTGGACAAATTGCCAATACACTTAGCAATAGACCCTAGGGAGCTTTGCCAAGTGATACAGAGGATGCCAGGCAAAACCGCAATAAACAATACAAAGTTGCAACTCTTCAGAGTAGTAAACAATATGAGGCTGAGACATCTGTCAAGCAGGCAAATAGTTGCAAGAAGGAGAAAAAAGGACTAGTAGATGAAGCAAAAGAAGCAGAGAAGGAAGAAGCTGACATAAGCAATGCCAGACAACAGCCTGATGTCAAACCTCAGTCGAATGCTAGCAAAACCTTGGCAAAGCCGATAGAGCCAATATATGCTTATCCACCTCTACCGTTTCCATAAAGGCTACAAAAGCACAACCAGGATCAGCAATTTAAGAGCTTATTGGAAGTACTTATACACTTGCAAATCAATCTACCATTGGTGGAAGCTATCGAGCAAATGCCTAACTATGTCAAATTCATAAAGGACATCTTGTACAAAAAGAGGAAGCTGTGTGATTTCAAAACTGTAGCTCTCACTAAGGGATGCATTGCAATGATACTTAATTGATTACCACCAAAGTTGAAAGATCTGAGAAGTTTTACCATTCCCTGTACCATTGTCAACAGATTTATGGGTAAGGCACTGTGTGATTTGGGAGCCAGCATTAATTTGATGCTAATGTCTGTTTTCAGAAAGCTCGGCATAGAAGCAAGGCCTACGACAATAACACTTCAGTTGGAAGATCGATCTTTTGCACATCATAAGGGTAAGATTGAGGATGTGTTAGTAAAGGTAGACAAATTCATATTCCCAGCTGATTTTATCATTTTAGATTACGAGACAGATGTTAATGTCCCAATTATATTGGGCAGACCATTCCTTGCCACATGTCGAGCTTTGATTGATGTTCATAAAGGTGAATTAACTATGCACATAAATGATCAACATGTTACGTTTAATGTATTTCAAGCTCTTAAATGCACAGATGAATCTGAGGAATGCCAAGCTGATGAAATGATGAAGTCAATTTTTAAGGTGGACACGACACATCTATGCCAAGATGTAGATGGTGATGCTAGCAGACGAGACAGTGTTGAAGAAATAAGTGAGGACACTGAAGGAACAACTTTAGAAGAGGTAAGTTATTTCGTACAATCAGAGCCATTGGAGTTGGCTAGCAGAGAGATTGTGGCACCTAAACCATCCATTGAGGAGCCACCCGAACTAGAGCTAAAATCACTGCCAGACCATCTCAAGTATGCCTACTTAGGTAAACACTCAACCTTGCCAGTGATCATTGCTGTTGATTGTTGCGCGTAATAAGTGCTACGCAATTGTGCAAGTATACACGTTGCAAGTTATAGTATAAAAGATATCGTCTCCACAGGGATTGGTGCCACTTCAAGAATCTAGTCTCTTGCACTGTAAAAAGTAAAAACACAAATAAAAGATTATAGTAGTTTTAACTAATCTAGAAAGCAATTAAGTAAAAGAAAAGATGAATTCGAATGAGAGAGATAGGCTAGGTTATCGTGAGTTGAGGTGTGATAGCCGATTGGATTGTCTTGGTAAAAGAGTGCATGGGCAACTCAGTTGCCGTGGCGACTTGCACAACGGGGTTGCCTTGGCAACTAATTGATGGTTGCTTGGGCGACTAGTTGGGCAACTACTTGGGCGACTGGGCAGCAACTTCAAGGTTCGGCGGAGCGTTCTTCAATGGTTTCTTCTTATCCCTAAGTCGAAACTCTAGCTACTTGTGCATGCCTTGATAATACATCCCTGCGTGAATCAAGGGTGAACAACAACCAATCTTGCGCTCTTCTTAGCCGTTGAAATCCTTAACTTATTCCTAGGCCGGATTAATCTTCACCATCATTGGATTGTATAAAGATCATATTCATTCGTTTCTTGAATCTAATTCTCCCGATATTAGATAAATGGATGAAATCACGAGATCTTCTCCCAATTCACTCGCAAACAATAATAAGAATCAAGAATGAATAAACCTTGAAATAGAAAAGTGCAAACTCTTATTACCTAAACAAAAACCAATAGTTTCTCACAACCACAAAACACAATAACCATAGCCAAGTAAGTTTAGTTCATGGCTAGGTTCCAAAGAAACACAAGATAAACAATCCCTAGCATGAACCCAATCGAACAAGGAAGAAAAGATGAAGCTTGTCGAAAATTCCTTGCCCTAGATGTTTGCCGAAAATTCCCCTTGCTTCCTCTCTTGGAGTTGTCGAAATTAACTCTTGCTCTCTCCTCTTGGAATTATCGAAATCTCCTTGATATTTATAGGGCTAGGCCAAAGTCCTTCTTTGAGGAGGAGTTTGAGTTGGAATTAAATTATCTTTAAAGAATATAATTTTTTATTATAATTTTATTCCTATTAGAACTTCTCCTATCCTCTTGGAATTTAATTCTTCTTTAATCTCTGCATGGCAATCAAATTCCTTTGGGCTTGGGCCTTGCTCCATGTCATCTTGGGCTTGTAAAGTCATGAATTTCGACATCCATATTGCTTTTGGTCTTTGTCGACAAATGCCATGGCAACTGGCCCGGCGTCTCCTTCATGCATTGCCCTGGCAACTAGCTCGGCATATCCTTCATGCATTGCCCTGACAACTAGCTCGACATTGCTTTGGCAAGTGATCCTGCACATACACACACAAAAACACACCAAAGCAGCATCTATTTCCACAAAAATCACCAAGTTATGTAATCAAGCTCAACGATTGAAGGAAACATGGATTAATGCATGAATGGCTAACTATGCAACTAATATGAGCCTAAGTCTAACAATAATATGAGTAAAAAGGCGAAGAAAAATAGTACTTTTGAACACTTATCACACCCCAAACTCGAACTATTGCTTGTCCTCAAGCAATGCAAACTCATAATTACCGCCAAGACTTCAAATTTTCACAAACTTAGCTTTGAACTTGATTTCAATTCTACGAA
Source organism: Hibiscus mutabilis (assembly GCA_019671005.1). NCBI lineage: Eukaryota > Viridiplantae > Streptophyta > Magnoliopsida > Malvales > Malvaceae > Hibiscus > Hibiscus mutabilis. Next base: position 28,803,716 of record CM033711.1, on the reverse strand, counting down.
CCGGGCACAAAGTATGATTGGCTTTTTTTATTTTCGGAAAAGCGAGGAGTTACTCAGAATCAAACTATAATGCTTGTGAGTGTGTGCGGAGTTGTGTGCAAGTTGATTTTTCGGATTCTATGCAAACAATAGGTTTTCAAATTACTTCATTGGGTTCTTTTTAACATGTTTTAACTAGAGCCAATTTGGGCACCTCTTGTGTTTTATTTTTAGTTTTCTTAAGTTAATTTAATCGACTAGAGCCGGTTTGGGCACCTCTAGTTAATTTTTTTTTAACGCCTCCTAGAGCCGATTTTGGGCACCTCTAGTGATCAATTTTTTTAGCATATGCTAGAACCAATTTTGGGCACCTCTAGCATTCATCATTTTTTTATTCTAATCCCCCAATTAGTTAATTATCAACCTAAGTTTACTAGAACTCCTTAAATCAATCAAACCACAACAGTGTTTCATCAAATTTAGCATCATAGTAAAATTCTAAGTTTTTCATGGTTATCCTAGAATAAAAATTCTATCAATTAAGTGCATTGGTAAAGTCATCATTGAATATTCATCAAATCTAAGCAATTCTTGTTCCAATTAAAGGCATGTCAAGCAATTTATGTATCCTAAATGTAATGCTTAAGATTAATGTAACTAAACATGGTAATTACTAATAACAATCCCCCCCAAACTCGAGTTAGGCATTGTCCTCAATGCATGCATAAAAATAACAAAAAATAACAATAAAAATAAAAATGCATACGAGGACTTACTCCGAGAGTTCGTCATCGTAGATGATTAGTTTCCTTCTAGTTGGCGTCTTGATTTTCTTGCTTGAACGCGATGGTTGTTTTCTTGTTGCTGGTGGTGGAATCGATCCTCGTACGGGGTTGTCCTCATCATCAATGTCAATGGCTTTTCGTTTGGAGGATTCAATTGGTGCGGTCTTTATTGGTTCAATGGAGGACTCGTCCGAATCTGAAAAATCAGAAAATGATTCCGTAGGAGTTGATTCGGGCATAGGTGCTTTACCTTTGGCTTTTGCAGTGGTTGCCGGGGCATCGTCAGGGTTGGTTGCCGTGGCGTCTGCTTCCTTGGTTGCCGTGGTGACTGCTTCATTGGTTGCCGGGGCAAGAATCTCGGCGGGAAAGATTGGGAACGGCACACGGTTGTCCGGGTACTTTTCTAGGATGACTTGGGTGATGGCATTGTTGTGCTCCTTCATGTACCGCATGAACATTAGTTGCCGATCTTCAATTTGCCTTAGGCGGCTTTCCAATGGGTGCAAAAGTGCTTCAAAGTGTCCCGGGATTAATGGCTAAGTTGCCCTGGCGTTAGGTGCTTGGGCATTAGGGATTGCCGCGGCGGCAGGAGTTGCTGTGACAATTGGGGGCCTTGAAGAATCTCCCGGTGCCTCTCCCATTAGCTTTCGGATTAGTGCTTGATTCCAACCAGACTTGGGTAGGGCCTTTTCATCGGTGGACTCACTCGGGACATGCATCTCCTTGCAAAGATTAGAAATTAAGCAAGGGAAGAAAATATAACCCTTATCTTTTGAGCAGCATACAAAAATCTCATCGCAAATAATTTTTCCAATGTTAATGATGCGATTATGCAAAATAGAATGTATGAGCAAAAGACGTGGTATATCAACGGTAGTATTGTGTGTGGAGGGCATTAAAGAAGTTTTAACAAACTTATTCCATAGTTTTGCCTCGGGTTTAAGCCGAAGGCGATTTACCGTGCCCTTGTATTTACCGTCGTTCCAATGAGTTCCCGGTTGAGTGAGTTCTTGAAGCACTTTGTCGAGTTGCTTGGGATTGATTTGGTTAACGAAGGCTTGATGCTTGTCCTTCTCAATGTAAAGTCCGTAAAAGGTGTTGATGCTTTCGGGACTTATAAGTATGGCCTTGTCACGAACAAAAACATAAGGATTATCCGGGTTAGGTGAGTGAGCATAGAATTCTCTTACCCATGAGATGTTACCCGGTTCCGGTTGATGGCAAAAGATTTGCCACTTTTGATGTGCAATCCTCTTGAAGATTAATGGTTCAAGGCCGAAATCTTGAGAGCTGGAGTATTCAAAGCCTTGTTCTTCATGAATCTTCCGGCTTTCAAACTTGGATTGAAATCTTTCTTGAACCGCCGGTGTAGCAAACTTCTTGTATCTTGGTTCTTTGGAGGAACTTGGATGAACTAAAAGTTTAATCTTGGATGCCATGTATGATCTTGGTTGTGAGTAAAAACAAAGAAAAGAAACTAAAAAGTTGCAAGATAGAAAGTAGGAATAGGTTAAGGGTGATGGGTTTTATAGAAAAGATAGTTGGGTGGGATTAGGGGAAATCGACAATTGGGTTAGGGATTGGTAGGAATTTTCGACAAAGGGGTTTTGGTTAGGATGAATTGGAGGCTTTATATAAGCCTTAGATTCAGCCCATTAGTTTCCTTGTTGAAGATGTTTTCCTACTTGGTTTAGAATTCCTTCTTTCTCTTGAACTTCCTTTCCTACAATTCAAAAACAAATCAAATAAGGATTAAAATTAAAGATAAACTAATAAAGAAAATAAATAAAGATGTGTAATAGGATTCTTAGACTTGAATAAAAAAAATCTATCCTAAAACTACTAATAATCGGCAAAAAATAAATAAATAAAATCAGAAAAAATGAAAAATAAATAATTAACTAATCGACAAAAACAAAAAAATAAAAAATAAAAAATAAATAAAAATAAAAAATAAAAATAAAAATATCAAAAGGGAGAGCATGCTCATGCATCTCCTAAATTGACCACTTCCTTGTTACGTTCCACATGGGCACCATTGTAGTGCTTTAATCTTTGTCCATTAACTTTGAATTCATGGTCGTCAGAGATGGACTTGATTATCACGGCGCCATGGGAGAATGGTTTGACGACTTCAAATGGTCCCGACCATCTTGATTTCAGCTTTCCCGGGAAAAGTTTTAGCCGAGAATTGAATAGGAGAACTAGTTGCCCTGGCGTGAATTGCCGTGGCAATAGTTTCTTGTCATGCCATCGCTTTGTTTTCTCCTTGTAGATTCGTGCATTGTTATAGGCGAGTGCACGAAATTCTTCTATCTCATTGAGATCCATCAAGCGCTTTTGTCCGGCACTTCCCCAATCCATATTCACGGTCTTGATTGCCCAGTACGCCTTGTGCTCGATTTCCACCGGTAGATGACATGTTTTACCATAGACAAGCCGGAAGGGGACATACCTAATGGTGTTTTGAATGCGGTGCGATATGCCCAAAGTCGTCATCTAGCATTAATGACCAATCCTTCCTTGATGGATTTACAACTTTCTCGAGTATTCCCTTCAACTCCCGGTTGGAAATTTACGCTTGCCCGTTGGTTTGTGGGTGATATATGCCGTGGCGATCTTGTGTGATATGCAAGCGTTGCAACATCTTGGCAATTAGTCTGTTGTCAAAATGCTTGCCCCGTCGCTGATAATTGCTCTCGGCATCCCAAACTGTGTAAATATGTTTTTCTGCGAGGAATCGTTGCACGGTCTTGGAATCGTCGTTGGGAACTGCAGCTGCCTCTACCCATTTAGACACATAGTCGACGGCGAGTAAGATGTAGAGGTTGCCGAATGAAGATGGGAAAGGTCCCATAAAATCGATCCCCATACATCGAGCAGTTCCACCTCGATGATGTTTCGAGTGGCATCTCATGTCGCCTAGAGATATTGCCCGTCATCCGCAACGATCACATTGCTTGTAAAAGTCTTGGGCATCTTTGTACAATGTTGGCCAATACAAACCGGATTGCAAGACTTTGGCCGCGGTACGAGTTCCTCCAAAATGTCCTCCATAGGGTGAAGAATGGCATTGTCGGAGTACATTCTGTTGCTCTTCTTCAGGGACACGTCGGCGTATAACCTGATCTGCACATTGTTTAAACAAAAGAGGCTCGTCCCAAAAGTAATGTTTAGCATCATGGCAGAACCGCTTCTTCCCTTGGTGAGTAATGCCATACGGAAAAATACCACAAACAAGGAAGTTAACTAAATCTGCGTACCAGGGTATTGCCGAGGCATGTGCTGCCGTAGTGTCTGCTCCCAAAATTGTCGAGGCGTATGCGTCAAAGACTGCTGCGGCGTCGAGAGTTACCGAGGCGTGTGCATCCATGGTTGTCGAGGCATCAAGGGTTGCCGAGGCGTTGAGGGTTGTCGAGGCAATTAGAATTTGTTCATCCGGGAATGCATCGCATATCTCTAGATCTGCGTCCTCCTCCCTATTGTGTTCCAAACGTGATAAGTGATCGGCCACTTGATTTTCTGTTCCTTTCCTGTCCTTAATTTCAATATCAAATTCTTGTAAAAGTAATATCCAACGAATCAGACGAGGTTTAGCATCCTTTTTAGCAAATAAGTATTTGATTGCCGAATGGTCCGTATGAACAATTACCTTTGTACCAATTAAATAGGATCGGAACTTGTCAAATGCGAAAACTACAGCTAGTAACTCTTTCTCCGTTGTTGTGTAATTCACTTGAGCATCATTAAGAGTTTTACTAGCGTAGTATATCACATGGAATGTCTTACTGTGACGTTGGCCTAGAATTTTGCTCCTACCGCGAAATCACTTGCATCACACATGAGCTCAAAGGTAGCGCGTCCAAACTGGTGGAACGACAATGGGTGCGAGGCAAGCTTTTTCTTTAGGGTTTGAATGCTTGAGTGCAAGAATCATCAAAATCGAAGACTTTATCCTGTTCAAGCAGATTACACAAAGGTTTAGTGATTTTAGAAAAATTATGAATGAACCTCCTGTAAAAAAACGCATGTCCGAGAAAACTTGAATTCCTTTAACCTAATTTGGTGGGGTAATCTCTCGATCACGTCCACCTTGGCTTTGTCTACTTCAATTCCCTTGGATGAAATCTTATGGCGAGCACTATTCCTTCATCTACCATAAAGTGGCATTTCTCCCAATTGAGGACTAAATCCGTTTCTTCGCATCTTGCCAACACCCTCTCTAAATTGCCGAGACAGCCGTCGAAGTCATTACCAAAAACCGAAAAATCATCCATGAAGATCTCAAGGAAGTCTTCGACCATGTGCGAAAAGAGCGCCATCATGCATCTTTGGAAGGTTGCCGGGCGTTACACAATCCGAACGGCCGGAAGGCATAAGTACCGTAGAGGCATGTGAAGGTTGTCTTTTCTTGATCTTACGGTGCTATGGCAATCTGATTGTAACCTGAATAACCATCAAGAAAACAGTAAAATGGTTTTTACCCGCAAGACGGCCAAGCATTTGATCAATAAAGGGTAATGGGAAGTGATCTTTCCTAGTGGCTTTGTTTAGCTTTCGATAGTCCATACAAACCCTCCAACCGGTCACGATCTGGTTGGGATAAGTTCATTATTTTCATTGCTTACCACTGTTATACCTCCCTTTTTCGGTACACATTGTACCGGACTTACCCACGTACTATCGGAGATAGGGTATATAATGCCGGCGTCAAGCCACTTGATGATTTCTTTTATTACAACCCCTTTCATGGCATGATTCAGTCTCCTCTGGGCCTCAATTGAAGGTTTGTGATCATCTTCCAACAAGATCTTGTGCATGCACACCGCCGGGCTAATTCCCTTCAAGTCGGCAATTGTCCACCCTATTGCCTTTTTATGTAGCTTCAACATGTTGATCAGCTTCTTTTCTGCTTTCAGGCTGTAACTTAGAGGAAATAATTACAGGTAATGTATTATCGATCCCTAAGTATACATATTTCAGTTGCTCGCAATTGTTTCAACTCAAGAATTGGTGGATTTTCGAGAGGTTTTTTGAGCTTACCATCCTTACCGAGTAGTCCGGTGGTTCAAAGTATGTACCTGGTCGATTGACTAGCCAATTTGCCTCTTAAGTTGTTGTTCCTCATCGACCGGTTCTTCATACTCCTCATATTCCTCGTGGTCGGCAATGTAGTTGCCGAGGCAACTAAATTCCTCATCGAAGTTAAACTCTGCCGTGGCATGAAGTAGTTGGCATTCTTCTGGATCATCGGCATGCCTTAGTGTTTGGAATACATTTAGTTTGACCTGTTGGTCATTCACCCTCATTGTGAGTTCTCCTTTTCAACATCAATCAAAGTTCTCCCCTGCCGCTAGGAATGGTCTCCCGAGAATGATAGGTGCATGCTCATCTCGCTTCACAATCCAAAACAATAAAGTCAGTGGGAAAAATGAATTTATCAACTTTTACCAGTATGTCCTCGATTTTTCCCTCGGATGCACATAGGATCTGTCGGCTAGCTGCAGCATAAATTGTAGGTCTTGCCTTCCCGATTCCTAGTTTATGGAAAACCGATTTAGGCATCAAGTTTATGCTAGCCCCTAGGTCGCATAGTGTTTTCCCGACATAGTGATTTCCAATAGAACAGGGTATTGTGAAACTTCCGGGATCCTTCAACTTGGGCGGCATGCGATTGTACAACATTGCCATGCATCCCTCTGTCGCGGCAACTGTTTCAAACTCTCCTAGCCTTGTTCTCTTGGACACAATGTCTTTAAGAAACTTGGCATAGTTTGGCATTTGTTCAATTGCTTCCACCAATGGCAAGTTGATGTGGACTTGCTTTAGGATATCAAGAAACTTCTTGAATTGGTATTCTTGCTTTTGTCGCTTCAACCTTTGTGGGAATGGTGGTGGAAGTCGGATATCTTCTATCCTTTCATTGGTTTGAAACCTGATTGACGGCATTGCCGGGACATCTGGAGTTGCCGATGCGTTATCAACTGGGGTTCTTTGAGGCATGCTTATCACAAGAAGCCGAGGCGTCATCGGTTCGAGGCATGCTTATTGCGGTTGCCGCGGCAATTCCCGGTTCAGCGTCGAGACTTTGCCGCTAGGTTCGTCTTGATCTTTTGTGGAGTTTTGTTTGACGAGCGGGTTTGAACCTCTCTAAGTTGTTGGCCACTTCTGGTGGTGATTGCCTTACATTGCTCATTGCAGTTCCTCTTGCGACTTGATATCGCTAGGTAAACCTCCTTGTGGTCTAGTGTTGATTTTGAGCAAATTGTCCGACTTGATTTTCCAATGATTTGATTGCCGCCTCTTGGTTTTGCAATCTCATCTCGGTCTGTTAATAAAAGCATCAGTTCTTTTTATGAAATTACTATTCTCAGCCATATAAGATTCAGTTTTCATCATAAAAGCATTTAGAGAATTTTCCAAAGAACTAGATGTTGTCGGTTGTTCTTTGCGGCATGCATTGCCGTGGCATATTCTCTTTGGAATCGATGCTTGTGCATTCGATTGTTTCTGGTTTAGAGCATTGTTGGGATTACTCCATGAAAAATTCGGGTGCTTCTTCCAAGCTGGATTGTATGTATTGGACATCATGTTGTTGCCCGATTGTAATTCCCCACATAGAAGCTAGATTCAGATTCTCGCATACATTCGGAAGAATTGTGGTTATCGCCACATAACTCACAAAAAGAATCCATTACCTTGACTTCATGTGTGTTGTTTGGTTTTTGCATGTTCTGGACCATCTTGGTTAAAGCGGCCAATTGTGCCGAAATTGAATCTGATGATCCTAGTTCGTGTATTGTGGCTTGGCGTCTAACTCCTCCTCTTCTAGTAGATGGGAATTGATAGTCATTCTTGGCCAGCCTGTTTAAGATTTGCATTGCTTCTTCCGGCGACTTATCTAGGAGTATGCCGTTTGCCGAGGCATCTAGCATCATCCTTGTTGGTGTATTCACTGCGTTGTAAAACATTGTTACTTGAGTCCACACCGGGAATCCGTGTAGAGGGCATTTGTGTAGAAGTTCTCTATATCGCTCCCAAGCCTCGTACATAGATTCATCATCTGCCTGCCGAAAAGAAGTAATGTCGTTCTGAAGCTTATCGATTAAATTTGTAGGATTAAATCTAGCAAGGAAATCACGACAAAGATCAGTCCAAGATGCTATGGATCCGGCAGAATGCTATTTAGCCATGCTTTCGCCTATCCTCGGTGAATAGGGAATAATCTTAATCGTAGGACATCGGGGTGACTCCGTGTATCTTGAACGAGTTGCAAATCTCGAGGAAAGATTTCAGATGTTGTCGTGCATCTTGATTCTTTGAGCCATCAAATTGACCTATTGTGTTGATCATATTAAACATTACCGGATTCAACTCAAAGTGGTCGGCTTCAATTTCGGGTGCGACAACTCCCGGGTTAAGTCCATCAAGATCTTCTTCAAGATAGTCTCGAATAGTTACATTTCGTGCAAGAATCACTCCTCCTCCCGCTCGAACATCTTGATTAATATTGCCGTCTTGATTTGCCATTGCTTCTCTTATCCTTCGTCTAAGTCTTTGTAAGGTTCGTTCGATTTACGGATCAAAGGGATATTACGGTGAAGTCGGTCTCGCCCTGGTCATATACCAATGCAAAACCAAAGTTTGTTAGCCCTTTGAATTTTAAACAAGAAAAATAAAACGAAAGTGCAAGAAAGTAAAAACAAAGTCGCTATTGCCAATCCCCGGCAACGGCGCCAAAAACTTGTTGCGCGTAATAAGTGCTACGCAATTGTGCAAGTATACACGTTGCAAGTTATAGTATAAAAGATATCGTCTCCACAGGGATTGGTGCCACTTCAAGAATCTAGTCTCTTGCACAGTAAAAAGTAAAAACACAAATAAAAGATTATAGAAGTTTTAACTAATCTAGAAAGCAATTAAGTAAAAGAAAAGATGAATTCGAATGAGAGAGATAGGCTAGGTTATCGTGAGTTGAGGTGTGATAGCCGATTGGATTGTCTTGGTAAAAGAGTGCATGGGCAACTCAGTTGCCGTGGCGACTTGCACAACGGGGTTGCCTTGGCAACTAATTGATGGTTGCTTGGGCGACTAGTTGGGCAACTACTTGGGCGACTGGGCAGCAACTTCAAGGTTCGGCGGAGCGTTCTTCAATGGTTTCTTCTTATCCCTAAGTCGAAACTCTAGCTACTTGTGCATGCCTTGATAATACATCCCTGCGTGAATCAAGGGTGAACAACAACCAATCTTGCGCTCTTCTTAGCCGTTGAAATCCTTAACTTATTTCTAAGCCGGATTAATCTTCACCATCATTGGATTGCATAAAGATCATATTCATTCGTTTCTTGAATCTAATTCTCCCGATATTAGATAAATGGATGAAATCACGAGATCCTCTCCCAATTCACTCGCAAACAATAATAAGAATCAAGAATGAATAAACCTTGAAATAGAAAAGTGCAAACTCTTATTACCTAAACAAAAACCAATAGTTTCTCACAACCACAAAACACAATAACCATAGCCAAGTAAGTTTAGTTCATGGCTAGGTTCCAAAGAAACACAAGATAAACAATCCCTAGCATGAACCCAATCGAACAAGGAAGAAAAGATGAAGCTTGTCGAAAATTCCTTGCCCTAGATGTTTGCCGAAAATTCCCCTTGCTTCCTCTCTTGGAGTTGTCGAAATTAACTCTTGCTCTCTCCTCTTAGAATTGTCGAAATCTCCTTGATATTTATAGGGCTAGGCCAAAGTCCTTCTTTGAGGAGGAGTTTGAGTTGGAATTAAATTATCTTTAAAGAATATAATTTTTTATTATAATTTTATTCCTATTAGAACTTCTCCTATCCTCTTGGAATTTAATTCTTCTTTAATCTCTGCATGGCAATCAAATTCCTTTGGGCTTGGGCCTTGCTCCATGTCATCTTGGGCTTGTAAAGTCATGAATTTCGACATCCATATTGCTTTTGGTCTTTGTCGACAAATGCCATGGCAACTGGCTCGGCGTCTCCTTCATGCATTGCCCTGGCAACTAGCTCTGCATATCCTTCATGCATTGCCCTGGCAACTAGCTCGGCATTGCTTTGGCAAGTGATCCTGCACATACACACACAAAAACACACCAAAGCAACATCTATTTCCACAAAAATCACCAAGTTATGTAATCAAGCTCAACGATTGAAGGAAACATGGATTAATGCATGAATGGCTAACTATGCAACTAATATGAGCCTAAGTCTAACAATAATATGAGTAAAAAGGGTAAGAAAAATAGTACTTTTGAACACTTATCATTGATCTCACTAATGATCAGGAGGAAAGATTGTTGGAAATTCTAAGCAATTACAAGCAAGCATTGGGATGGACCTCGGCTAATATTCGAGGAATAAACCCAACCATTTGCATGCACAAAATCATCTTAGAGGAATATCATGGAAAGATCATTGAGGGTCAGAGAAGATTGAACCCGAGCATGAAAGAGGTTGTTAAAAAAGAGAATATCAAGTGGGTGGATGCCGAGATAATCTATCCCATTTCTGATAGCTCGTGGGTCAGCCTAGTGCAACGTGTGCCAAAGAAAGGTGGCATGACCATGGTTCAAAATAGCAACAATGAGTTAATCCCTTCTAGGACTGTTACTGGACGGAGAGTGTGCATGAATTATAGGAAGTTGAACAATGCCACTAAGAAAGATCATTTTCCATTGCTCTTCATTGATCGAATGTTGGACAGAGTGGAAGGTAAGGGATTTTATTGCTTTCTAGACGGTTATTCAAGATATAATCAGATTGCCATAGCTCCGAAAGATTAGGTGAAGACCACGTTTGCGTGTCCATATAAGACATTTGCTTTCAGAAGAATGTCATTCGGTTTGTGTGTAATGACCTGACAACGTTTCAACATTGCATGATGTCCATTTTCTGACATGGTTGAACATAACTTGGAAGTGTTCATGGATGATTTCTCGGTGTTTGGCAAAACATTTGAAGAATTTCTTTAGAGTTTGGAGCAAGTTTTAAGGAGATGCATTGAGACAAACCTAGTGTTGATCTGGGAAAAATGCCACTTCATGGTGAAGGAGGGCATTGTTCTCGGGCACACGATGACCAAGACAGGATTATAGGTTGACAAAGCAAAATTGGAGGTAATCAAGCAATTGCCACCTCCTACAAGTGTAAAAGGTATAATAAGTTTTTTTGGGATATTAGGTTTTTACCGACGTTTCATTAAAGATTTTTTTCTAAAATTTCTAAACCTTTATGCTTGCATTTAGAACAAAATGTTTCTTTTGCATTTGATGATTCTTTTTTAAGAGCGTTTCAGGAAATTAAGGAAAAGTTGATTAATGCCCCTATAGTCGTGGCATCGGATTGGAATGAGCCATTTGAGCTTATGTGCGATGCCAACGACTATGCCATCGGAGCAAAACTAGGGCAACGACGTGGCAAAGTTTTTCATACCATTTACTATGCCAATTGGATATTGAATGAATCACAACTGAATTATACCACTACTGAGAAGGAATTTCTTGCGACTGTATTTGCATTTGATAAATTCAGATCTTATTTAGCTGGTAACAAAGTTTTGGTTTATACATATCATTCGGCATTGAAATACCTCCTGGAAAAGAAGGATGCCAAGCCCAGACTGATTCGATGGACGCTTTTGCTACAAGAATTTGATCTTGAGATCCGAGACAAGAAGGGTAGTGAAAACTTAGTAGTTGACCACCTATCACGCCTAGAGCATTACCTTAAAGATGGTAAGACCACTGCCATAAGAGATGAATTTCCAGATGAGTATTTGCTTGCAATCAATGCCATGCCATGGTATGCTGACATTGTCAACTACCTGGCAAGCAATATTCTGCTAAGAAAAAATTCCTACGAGAAATTAGGCACTATTATTGGGACGAGCCAATATTGTTCAAGTAGTGTACTGACCAAGTGATAGGACGGTGTGTGCCAGAAGATGAACAACACAACATATTGCAATTATGCCATGCAACACCATATGGAGGTTACTTTGCCAGGATGAAAACTGCTGCCAAGGTGTTGCAGTTAGGATTCTTTTAGCCCACACTATATAAAGATGCCCATAACATTGCCAAGGCATGTGATCGATGCTAGCAGACTAGAAATATCTTCGTTAAACACTAATTGCCGCTCCAAAACATTTTGTCAGTGGATTTATTTGATGAATGAGGAATAGACTTTATGGGTCAATTTCCCCCATCATTTGGTAACCTATATATCCTTGTGGCTATTGACTACGTTTCAAAATGGACTGAAGCTATTGCTTTGCCAACGTACGATGCCAAGGTTGTTGCCAAGTTCTTGCACAAACACATTTTTACTCAATTTGGTGCCCCCAGATTGATTATTCATGATGAGGGTACCCATTTTAAATGCAATCTAATCTCTAAAGCTTTGGTAGGTATAGAATTTAGCAGAGGATTGCCACGACATACCATTCCCAAACAAATGGCCAAGCAGATATTTCCAACAAAGAGATAAAGAATATTTTAAAGAAGACTGTAAATCCAACAAGGAAGGACTAGTCCTTGAGACTAGATGACTCATTGTGGGCTTATAGGACTTCTTTTAGAACTCCCTTGGGAACTTCACCATTTAGACTTGTTTTTGGGAAAGCATGCCACTTACCAGTAGAAAAGGAGCACCGTGCATATTGGGTGATCAAAACTCTTGATATGGCATTGAGAAATGCTGAAGAAAGGAGGTTATTAGACCTAAATGAGTTAGAAGAATTTAGAGCACATGCATGTGAGAATGCCAGACTCTACAAGGAAATGACAAATCGTTGGCATGACAGAAGGATATTGCCAGGGCAATTTGAGGTAGGGTAACATGTTTTGTTATTTAACTCAAGGCTAAAATTGTTTCCAGGCAAGCTCAAGTCTAGATGGTCAGACCCCTTTGAAGTGGTGAAGCCATATGCTCATGGAGTAGTGGATATCAGAGATTTGAAGACCATGGTAGTTTTCAAGGTAAACAACCAACAATTAAAACACTATTTGGAAGGCACTCCAAGGAGTGCCAATGAGGTTATCCTCATGGTAGAGATTCCGTGATCATCATCATTGTGTAATTTTTGTAAATAGTAGGTTAGATGTTTTTCTTTTTTAGTATTTTTTTATTTAATTATTCTTCTTTTAATTTTTAATTTATCCTTTGTTGCACTGAGGGGTTTTTCTTTGAGTAAGTGCAGGTTTTTGTGCCAGGCAGTATGCAAAGACAATAGTTGGCATGAGGCGGATGAGATTTTGAAGATAAAGATTTACCCTAGCCGCCCAAGGCTTGATAAAACTCGACCCATGAGAAAGTGAAAATTTTCATTTGAATTTTTACCCTAGCTGCCCAAGTGATAGGTTGGAATTTAAATTTAAACCTAATCACTTCACCTTATCATTTCAATTTTCCACCCTATCACTTAAAACCTTATCACATTATCCCTTTTTATTTTCCCCAAACATGCAAACATCATTATCTCCTCTTAAACCGGCCACCATAATTACTTCATTTAAAACACTCAACCTTTTACACTTCATCTTCTTAAACCTTTAGCCGTTTCAAGACTTAAAAATCTTTCACTTTTATTTTCTCTTTATCAAGCAAGAAAGACAATGATTCACTTTCTTCTTGGTTTCTTCCAAATCATTCAAACACCTAGCTTGTTTCCATGGCTTCATCATCAATTCCATTCAAGATCTTTTTCAAAGAGGAGATCTGCAAGAAATATGAAGAAAACTTTGCTTCGAGATCATTTTGTTATGAGAAAAACTTTAAGATCAAGGACGAACCAAACCTGGGATTTACCCCGTAGTTCATGTTGATGGTGACCAAGCATAAGCGAGAGCTTTTATGCCAATAGAAGGGAGAATTTTACTCTAACATCATTCGAGAATTCTACACCCATCTCACCGCCAAGGATTCACCCTTTTTGATGATTTGAGGTACGTGTGTGCTTTTTGATAAAGGGTACATTAATACCCTATTTAAGTTAGAGTGTGCAGAGGATGAACATTTTGAGTTTGTTGACTCAATGAACGCTGCCAAGAGAAAAAAGCTATTGACAGATTTGTGCGAGCCTGGAAATGCATGGGCTGTGTCGTCGAAGGGACACCGGACAATCAAGCGGTTGGCCTTAAAATCATTGCCGAAGGGGTGGAATAATTTTCTCAAGGCAAATATGATGCCAACAACCCACAATGAAATTTTCTCGGAAAAGAGGCTGGCACTACTGCACTCCACCATTATGGGCCGCAAGTTAATGTTGGCCGGCTCATTATCGAGGAAATCTATAAATGTGCTGAAAGTGGTAATGGCAGTTTGCTTTTCCCTTTGTTAATTTCAAACATTTTCATGCAACATTGTGTGCCCAAGCTTGATACAGATAAAGACCAAAACATCAAGGGAACAACAATCACGGCTGCCCTGTAGAGGTAACTTACTGCCATCGAATCAAAAAACAAGGGCAAGGGAAAGGCAAAAGTGCCAACACCCAAGCCAAAGGTGCTGAAGGCAGAGCCCGACGCTCCCGTGCCAGCGAGTTTCGTGGAAGTGTTTTCCTTGATCTTCCAGCGCCAAGAGATCATAGTCCAAAAACTAGAGAAAGTTGAGGAACAAAATCTCAAGCTCTGGCATTATGCTCATTTAGGGACGTTGCCATTAAGGATACTCTTGAATGACTGTCTCCAGGTGTCTTGCTAGACTTCCCTGAGTTCCCCATTGAAATTATTGCTAGTGATGATATGCCGGCCATCCCTCGATCAGTTTATACCCCGACACTCAGATGCCACCGTCCTGTCTTACTAGTTCAATTTGAATAAGCCAAGTTAGAAACACCGCGAGAGTCATACGAAGAAGTCCAGAAGAAACTTGCCACAATGCCTGCTGCCCCTACCTCGTCTACTGCCATTCCTATTGCGTCGAGCCGGTGCAGATTGTCAATGAAGTTCTCTGTGACCTTGGAACTTCCATTGCCGCCTCAAAGCCAAGCATGAAAGGAAGGAAATGAATGGCCCCCGATCGTGGGACCTTTGTGAAGAGAAAAACCCATGTCACATGAGAAGAAGTCTCTGAAGGGGAGTCATTCTCCTCTTAAAACTCCTTGCATTCATTTTTATTTTATGCTTTCATGCATTTCATTTAGTGTTGCTTGTATATGTCAACATGCATTGAGGACAATGCACATATTTGGTTTGGGGGTGTATGTTGTCTCACATTTATTGCCACGCCATACATTCATATTTACATTTCTGTTTGCATTCTGTGCAATGCTATATAGATTAGGTTAATGCCATGCATACCGAACCACTAAAAAAAGAAAATATTGCCTCGGTCAAATTTTCAAGAATGCTAAGATTTTGCTAGGCTAGTATTATTTGTTCTAGACTATTCTATCCTATAATGAAATTTTAAATCCTTAGTTTGCCTATGCCAGCAGAATATAGTAATGCCAGGTTTGCTTGGCAATTGATCTCTAGTTTAGGGAATTGAACTTTCACTTAACACATAGTATGCATCTCAGTTCCCAAACAAACTTAGAAATTTTGAGACTAAACTCAGAATAGAAAAAATTATGCCAAGGTAAAAAGAAGGAATAAGGCAACAATGTTTTGCCAAGGCAAGAAAAGAATGTAGAACTCTTTTCTGCCTAGAGATAATAAGTTACTTGGGGCTTCGTGGTTTGCTCCCTCTTAGTGCTCAAGTCAAAAACTTTAGGATATGAGTTGAAGAGAAAACCTAGTAATGTCTGGATTAACGTGGGGGGTTTGTGGTGTGCTCCCTCTTATTTCTCTTGCCAAATAGTGTTACGAAGCAAGATTAAATTATTGCCATAAGAAACCCTTGGCAAGAGAAATTTTTTTTCTAAGTTTAGGTAGTAGATTTGAGTAAGGGAGTAAAAGAAAATCTTGATGCATATTGCCTACAATTCATGCACTCTTCATGACCTTAGACTAGAGTAATTTTGTTGCACTTGAATTTACTTATCTTCTTGGCATTACTGCACTGGGATGTCCGAGGATAGAACTAGAGCTAGATTCTGCTTGCTAGCACTTGTTGGCATTCCAACCAAAATTTTTTCGAGAAACTATTTTCACATTTCTTTTACTTGCATTACTTGAGGACAAGCAATGAGCTAGGTTTGGGGGAGTGTTAACTCCTCAAAAGTACTAATTTTTATGCTTATTTTACAATGACTTTGCTTGCTTTTGAGTACATTTAATTGCATTTAGATGCTAAATTCATGCATTTGCATAAGGAGTTTTGATTGGTGTTTATGCCAGTGTGAAGGGTTGCTTTGTTGGCATTATTACAGGCTTGGCAGAGCAGGACAGGTTTAGCGGAGTAGAGTAGCGCAAAAGGAAGGGATACCAGAGAGAATGCTGAGTTGCTGTTGGCGGTGATGGACTAGAAATTTCCAAAGCTAGGATGGCATAGAAGAGGTGTCTGATTCTCGGCCAGGTAGCCATTAGACCTTGTACATGTCAACCCTAGGATTCAAATTTTGGATAAGATGATCACATCCCTTATCCATTGCGCATTCAAAATTCAAAATTCAAGGCTTATCCTAGGTGTCTTGTGTTTGCCTATATAAAGAGGATCGATCATTGACCTGAGGAACGACGACCAGATCGAAAAATAGGCTGCACTGAGGAGCAACGTGGTTTGACCAGCGTGACTGAGAGGCTTGGAGCAATTGAAGGGTTGCATCGATGGACCCCTTTCTAAGCCATTCTCTTTGTTTTAGTTATTTTTTTTAACGATGATGATGTTAAGATACGATGAAGGTTTTTGGATGGATACCCCCACCATGAACTAAAATTTTACAGTTGGTGGGGGATGTTTGTGTTTAACGTTAGTTTTATGTTTAGTTTTTAATAAATCAAATGCCTTGACATTGTTTTCCCTATCTGGCATGTTCTTCAGTTTTTATTAAATTCTTTGACAAGCGATCGCTGACATTGTTTGCTTATTGCACCTTAATATCTTAACAGACTTGAGAGGAAATGAACGTTGCCAGGTACTAAGGAGAGAAGCTTCGAAAGAAGATGTTCAAGTAGATGAGCTTACTTCTGAATTAAACCTACCCCTTAGGAGTATAAATTGGAACTTAGTCAAATTAATTAATGAAAAACTTCACTATAGACATATAGGGGTTTAACATGGTTAATTTCGGGCATTGCCATCGACAGAGGCAATGCCATCTTTGAATATACTCGACAATAATTCCAAGGTAGAACATTATTAAGGCTGACGTGAATAGCGTGAAACCAGGCATCCCTTGTCAACGCTCATCAATCATTTGAAAACTCCGCTTGCCAATGCTATTTTACTTTATTTCCATTTCTTTAAATCACTTTTTAAAACCACTTCAGTTCAAACCAACATTTTTCTTTGACAAGTAATAATTGAAGCAGTCAAATTCTTGGTCAATCCCTGTGGATTCTATACTCTGCTTACTGTTGTATTACTTGCTGACCGTGTATATTTGCACGCCAAGGACTCATACTTGGCATTATTCTTACATATTCCTAATACATTTTTACCCTTTTGCCAAGCGTTAGCATAGTCGACAATCACCCTCTCTGACTGACCATCAATCTACGGATGAAAGTGTGTATTAAAATTCAAACGTGTACCCAAGGCCTCCTGTAGGGCCTTCCAAAATCGGGAGGTGAATATGGGATCTCGATTAGGAACGATAGACAAGGGCACACATGAAGTCTGACATTCTTTGAAATATACAGTCTAGCCAGCTTCTCCAAAGAATAAGTAACTCAAACAAGAATAAAATGAGTTGACTTAATGAGTTGATCAACAATCACCCAGATAGAATCCTTTTTAGAAGGATTCAGAGGTAACCCAATAACAAAATCCATCGTGATACGCTCCTACTTCCACTCAAGAATCTCAATGGACTGCAACAGACTAGAAGGATGCTGATGTTCTGCCTTAACCTGCTGATAAGTCAAATACCATGACACATAATCATATATGTCTTTCTTAATACCAACCCAATGGTATCTTTGTCTTAGATTCTGGTACATCTTATCCTCATCGAGATGCATAGCATAAGGGCTTCAATGAGCCTTACTAAGAATGACCCACTTCAACTTGGCCTCATTAGGTACATAGTAACGACTCTTGAAGCACAGAACTACATCTTGGTCAAAAGTATAAACAAATGTAGATCCCTGCTCAACTTTTTGTATGATAGGAAGTAAGGAACTTCCTAGAGCTGTTTGGCCTTAATCTCTTCGGCGAAAGTCGGCTTAACCAACAACTCTTCCAGTAAACTGCCATCATCATATATACTTATTCTGGAAATTAAAGACCTTAAATCTTATATGGCCTTACGGATCAAAGAATCAACAACAATGTTGACTTTCCCTGGGTGATACTCAACCACACAGTCATAATCCTTAAGAAGCTCAAGCTAACGACGCTGTCTCAAATTAAGCTTTTTTTGTGTAAGGAGATACTCCATGCTCTTGTCATCAGTATAGATATAACATTTTTATCTGTGGAGATAGTGTATCCAAATCTTCAAGGAAAAAACTGTAGCAGCCAACTCCATATCATGGGTGGGGTAATGACACTCATATGACCTCAAGTAAGACGCATAAGTGATTACTCTCCCATCCCGCATCAAAACACAAACAAGTCTAGAGTGTGAAGCATCACTATAAATTGTAAAATCCTTCCCAGGCTCAGGTCGAGTCAAAAATGGAGCTTGAGTTAGAGCTGTCTTCAACTTCTTAAAACTTTCTTGTTGAGCATCACTCCAGATAAATGGAACATTCTTCCTCAAAAGCTTCATCAAATGAGTAGCAATGATAGAAAAACCCTCAACGAAGCGTCTGTAATACCCAGCTAAACCCAATAAACTGCAGATCTCAGAAACTTTCTTGGATTACTTCCAGCTCATAATGGCCAAAACCGGGAGGTGAATCTGGGATCTCAATCAGAAATGATAGAAAAGGGCACACCATGAAGTCTGACAATCTTTGAACTATACAGTCTAGCCAGCTTCTTCAGAGAATAAGTAACTCGAACATGAATAAAATGAGCTGACTTAATGAGTTGATCAAAAAGTACCCGTACAGAATCCCTTTTAGAAGGAGTCAGTGGCAACCCAGTAACAATGTCCATCATAATACGCTCCCACTTTCACTCGAGAATCTTAATGGGCTGCAACGACCATAAGTGTACTGATGTTTCGCCTTAACATGCTAGCAAGTCAGACATCGTGACACATAATCTGAGATATTTTCTTCATACTGATCCAACGGTATCTCTACCTCAGATTCTGGTACATCTTATCCCCACCAGGATGTAATGCATAAGGGCTTCTATGAGTCTCACTGAGAATGGCTCGCTTCAAGTCGACATCGTCAGGAACACAATAACTATCCTTGAAGCACAAAACTCCATCCTGATCAAAAGCATAAATAGAGGTGGATCTCTGCTCAACCTGTTGTATGACAAGAAGTAAGGAATTGTCTAAGAGCTATTTGACCTTAATCTCCCCGGCCAAAGTCGGCTTAACCTGCAACTCTGCCAGTAAACTGCCATCACCAAATATACTCATCCTGGCAAATAAAGACCTCAGATCTAAAATAGCCTTACGACTCAAAGCATCGGCGATAACGTCGATTTTCCCCGGGTAATACTCAATCAAACAATCATAGTGTTTAAAAAGCTCAAGCCAACGATGCTATCTCAGATTAAGCTCTTTCTGTGTAAGGAGATATTTTAGGCTTTTAAGATCAGCATAGATATAACACTTTTCTCCGTAGAGATAATGTCTCTCAATATTTAGGGCAAAGACCATAGCAGTCAACTCTAGATCGTGGGTGGGGTAATTACACTCATGCAACCTCAACTAACGAGATGCATAAGTGATTACTCTCTCATCCTGCATGAAAACGCAACCAAGTTCGGAGTGCTAAGCATCGCTATAAACTGTATAATCTTTCCTAGGCTTAGGTTGGGTCAATACTAGAGCTTAGGTCAGAGCTATCTACAACTTCTCAAAACTATCATACTGAGCATCAGTCGAGATAAATGGGACATTCATCCTCAAAATCTTCGTAAAGGAGCAACAAGGATCGAAAAGCCCTCAATGAAGCATCTATAATACCCAACTAAACCTAAGAAATTGTGGATTTCAGAAACGTTCTGGGGTTGCTTCCACCTCACAATGGCCTCAATCTTACTTGGATCAACTTGAATACCTCGAGTCGATACCATATATCCAAGAAATGTCACCTAGTTAAGCACGAATTCACACTTTCTCAACTTGGCGTACATACGATGCTCTCTAAGAGTCTACAGAACAATCCTCAGAGGCCCAACATGTTCTGACTCAATTCGAGAGTAGACTATGATTTCATCAATGAACACCACCACGCTTCTACTACGCTATTCTGATGTGATCGGCCTTTTCTATCAAACCTAGTAGCAGACCCAGAAGCTCTACCCTAGTTACGTCCTCTGGTTGAAGTCTTAACAGATGTCTGTGTACGAGCAAGAGTCTGGATACGAGTAGGAGTCTAAGTGGATGGCCTTGTAGAAGGCGAAACTGAGCAATCTCTCAAGAAATGATCCATGGATCCACATCGAAAGCAAGCACCTATCAACTTTCTACACTCTCCTCGATGAAAATTACCACAATGCTCACATACAGGCTCTAAAGAAAATTTTGATGAATCACCTCGACTAACAGCTGGTCCCAAAGATGCCAAAGGCCTAGAACTCATATTACTCCTTTGAGGCTCATTAGTATGAGTCCTTTTTTTTGGACGTGCGTGAGACTCACCCTAACAAGAAGATCTCCTAGATCGATCTCAATCTCAACCTCAATCTCGATCTTTTTTGACTGACTAACACTTGGCAAACATTTAAAGAATTAATGAAAATGTTCCAAAAAATAATGCCAAGTTTGGGTCTTTTTGCGCGCAAGTATACAAGGTTAACAAGTAATACAACAGTGAGCTAAGTATCGTATCCACAGGGATTGTCTAGGAATTAAATGCCATGATTTTACTTGTGAATTGGAACAAATGAGTTCGAATTGGAATTCAGATTTTGGATTAAGAAAAATGACTAAGGACAAATTCAATGAAAATTCAGGCAATTTGGCAAACACATGTATTCAAACGAATGGTTGGTGTTGGCAAGGGATGCTTGAATTTCACGATAGCCATGACAAAAACTAATAACTTTTAGCCTTAGTTTTATTGCCGAGCATATTTTAAGTAGTATTCCCTTTGTCGATGGCAACACCGTAAGTTAATTACAGTTAACTCCTTTATGTCTATATTGATTTTTTCAACAATTAACTTGAAGAAGTTTTAATCTTTACTCCTAAAGGGTAGATTCACTTCTGAAGTAAGCTCATCTACTTGAACATCTTCTGTCGAAGTTTCTCTCCTTAATACCTAGCAATTAATCGTTATCTCCTAAGTCTGTTAAGATATTAAGGGATAAAAGGCATGCAATGCCAACTATTGTATGAAAAGGAATATATGAAAATAAGTACTATCAAGATAGACAAAATATTGCCAAAGCATTCAATTATTAAAAACTACAAAATAGATAAGCGTTCATCGCAAAACATCCCCAACCAACATAATAAAATTAGTTCATGGTTGGGGGAACCATCAACACATCATCGTTTTCAATTAACGCCATTATAAAACCAGAGTTAAAATAAAGAGAAATAGAAAATAAGGAGATTCTTCGATGCAACGCTTCAATGGATCGAGAGCTCTCAGTCACAGCCTGGTCGAACCATGGTTTGCCCTCTACCTTCTTTCTTCACCATGGTGCAACTTCATTGGCTCATTAATCGGCTTTCTTTATATGGGCACTCGTGGAAACCCTAGGTTAGGTTTTGATGTCAAAATTTGTTGTGCACCAAGATAGGTGTGTTATCCTTTTATCCTCTTATCCTCTATTTTGAAATTAGGGCTGATTGGATCTTTGACCAATGGCTAACTAACCTGACATCGTCATCCTTCTTTTGCCAACCAAGTTTGGCAATCTTTATCCTGCTTTTTCCAACCTAACTTGGCATTTCTCTTCTGGCCCTCTTGCTTTTTGCTTTGCCCTTGTCCAGCTCCTGCCAATGCTGTCCTACTCTTAATATGACTACCACAACAAGGAAATGCACCTTTACTTTGGCAAAGAAAACATTTCCTAAATCCTATATGCAGATGCATGATTCTACTAACTAAATGCACACATATATACTCAAAGTCAAGAAAAAAACATGGTAATATATATATGAAAAATAGTACTTTTGAGGAGTTAACACTCCCCCAAACCTAGCTTATTGCTTGTCCTCAAGTAATGTAACTAAAAATTATAAAAATATAAAATAAAACAAAGTAAAGAAAAGTACCTCGACAAAATTATTCTGATTAACAACACGCTAGCAAGAAGAATCTAGCCCTAGTTCTATCCTCAGATATCCAGTGCAGTAATGCCAACAGATAAACAAATTCAGGTGTAGCAATATAACTCTAGCCTAAGGTCATGAAGTGTGCATTAAGTGCCGACAATATGCATCAAGTATCCTTTTAACTCCCTTATTCAAATTTACTACCTAATCTTAGAATTATTATTATTATTTATTCACCAAGGTTTTTTTTTGCTGGCAATATTTTCAGGCTTCCATCGTAATACTGTTTGGCGTGAGAAGTAAGAGGGAGCATACCAGGAACCCTCGCATTATTCTTGACATTACTAGGCTTACATATCATACTCATACCCTAAAGTTTTTAGCTTGAGAACTAAGAGGGAGCAAACTATGAAGCCCCAAGCTACGTATTATCTCTAAGGTAGAGGAGAGTTCTATTTTTTCTTGCCTTTGGCAAACCATTGTTGCCTTTTTCTTTCTTTTTACCATGTCATTGTTTTCTTTTTTTCTCTTTTTTTATTCCGAGTTTAGTTTCAAAAATCCTAAGTTTTTCTTGGGAACTAGATGCATACTGCATGTTAAGTGAGACTACAGTGTCCTAAACTAGAGAATAGTTGCCAAGAAACTTGGCATTACTAATTTGCTTGCTTGTGCTAACTAAAAATTCTAATTTCATCATCGGATAGAGTATACTAGTACAAACTCTAACTATGCTAGCAGTTATGTTGGCGAAATTATCAGATCAATCAAGCATTGGCAAATTTTTTTAATGGTTTGGTATGCATGTTATACCTAATATACATGGCATTCTAGGTGGCAACAAAATGTAAACAGAAACATAGAAATGAATGTATGTCATGGCAAAAGATGTGAGGCAGCACACACCCCCAAAACAAAAGTGTGCATTATCCTCAATGCATGAGAACATATATATACAAATGAAATTCATGGTAAAAATGAAAAATATGATAGTAAAAGAGTTAAGGGGAAGAAGACTTCCCTTCGAAATGTTCCATTCATGAGACTCGAGTCTTTCTCTTGATAAAGCTCCCATGAGTTAGAGCTATAGACTTCTTTCCTTTTAGCTATAGTTTTGATGCGGTAGTGGAAGCCTTAACATCATGGAAGACCTCCTCAATTATCTTCACTGCCTCAGATGCAGTGGGGGCTACAAGAGCGGTGGAAAAAGCAGGTACAACAAGTGTCGCATTAGTCTTGGTAGGGATTTCCTCTCTAGACTCCTGTAAAGTCTTGGTCTTGGTAGATTCAACTTAGACAGGTGAAACAGGGACAACGGTATTAGATTACAGGGTCAGAGTGTGAACAGACTCTGGGCTGGCTGACATTATTTTTAGATAAGCAGTTCAGGCGGGAACTCGGGGAACGATGGCAGAGGATTGGAGGCGATGCCCTCTAGAGTTGTCTTTAGGGCTCGATCCCAGGCTCTAGTATATTTCCAGAGCACCAAATTTTGTTCCTCTACCTTCTCCTGTTTATATAGTATGAGCTCATGGCGTTGCAAGATTTGAGACAACAATGCCATGGTATCAACTGGCATGGGAGTGGAAGGTTGAACTTTAGTAACCTTGGCAGCAGACACTGGCTCAGTAGCCTTTTCCTTGCCCCTCTCCTTGGCCTCTATGGTAATCAATTGCTGTCACAGGGTAAGAGTGATAGTTCCCTTGCACTTTTGGACATTGTCTGAATCGAGTTATGGTACCTTGTGTTGCTTACAAATTCTAGAGATTAATGAAGGAAAACCCAAACTACCACTACTCTTACCAAAAATTTGTAGGTCTCATCCACGACTAGACGATCCATGATGATTTTCCTTCCCATTATGATGGAATGCAACAAAGCTATCATCTCTTCTAAAGTAGTCTCATTATGTGTGGTTAGCTTGAGATTAGCTTTCAAGAAGTGGTTCTATCCCTTATGTTGTGGCTTCAATGCCAGTCGTTTCATAGTTCTGTGACCTTTGGATGAAACATTCCATTTTGTGTGTGGTCAGCATGAGATTAGCTTTCAAGAAGTGGTTCCATCCCCTCTATTGTGGCTTCAATGCTAGCCGTTTCATAGTTCTGTGACCTTTGGATGAAACATTCCATTTTGTGCCAGGTTCACACAAGTCTTTTAATAGCAACTGCCTTTTAGCTGCATCAATAGACTCAACAAAAGCAAGATGTTCTTCCCCTGTACCATCTAATTGAAACAACCTATTAATATATCTTTCATCAAATTGCACACACGTACCTCGAACAAATAGAAATGGTGAATCTTTTGTAGTGAGGTGAGCATATAATTCATGAACAATAGTGGAGTGAACCTCCCTTGGCTGTTGGTGGAAAGCTTCCTATTTGTGATTCTTTACTATGGCAACAACTTTTGGAGAATAATCCAGCTTGGGTTCATTCTTACACTTAAAACCTTTCTCGTAACAAAATGTTCTGCCAGCAAAATTTTCCTCATACTTCTTCTTGATTTTGTGATTGAAGAAAATCTTAAATGTTGTAGAAAAAGATGCCATTGCAAAAGATTGAAAAGGAAGATGATTGGAAACGAAATTTGGAAAACAAGGTTGTTCTTGATTTTCTTTGCCGTGAGAGAGAGTGAAAAGAGAGTAAAGATTTTTGCTAAGTGAAAATGGGGGTTTAATAAGGGGAAAGAGAAACGGTTGAGTTGGTTTAATGTTTGGCTCGATGTACACAACCAATTAATTATCCAAGTGGTAGAGAAGGTTGATTTTTGGGTGGAAATGGTGGAAGCAAAAGATAAATAAAAAGACACAAGGATTTAGAGTGGTTCAACTCCCCCAATGGAGTCTACGTCCACTACCTAGGCTTCCCACCTTAGGATTTCAACAATTCACTAAGAATTCTTCCCCTTTTCTAGGATAAGGAGGCAACCGTTACAATCCTAGAATCACAACCCGTGATCTAGCATCCAAGAACTCACAATCCGAGCCTTGGGAACACTCTCTAACAAAGAGAATCCTAGCAAACTGAAATCCCTCTTAATAGGTAGATGCTTGCACACTAAGCACTCACCCAAAACCTAAAAAACTTGAGCAAAATATTACAATTAAATCTCATAAGTGTTGTCTATACAAGAAATATACAATTAAGCTCTAAGACAAATCTTTGATCATAATGTTGTTGACAATTGAAGCATTAGTCATTCATAGATGCTTGAAGGTCCCTTTTATACTCCCAAAAGAGTTCATAGCCGTTGGTGACCGTTGGGATTGAATTAGAGCCGTTTGGGGTCTTTATTTTCCACATTAATTGCAGTTCTGAGGATGTTCATATTGGTACGCGAGTAATCGTATCTATACGGCCTTCTTCATAACTGTTTGTTGAGCTCTAGTTAGCTAATGTGTATCGATAGCGTATAGGCGTATCGGTACGTCCTGCAATTTAAAAGACCGTTGGAAATATGACCGTTGGGGGGTTGGTCATTGGGTATATGCCACATAGGCGTATCGATACACCAAAGGATGTATCAAAACCACCCTTCTTCGTATCGATACGGGAAAGCCCTGTATCGGTATGGAGCTTGACAGTTTCACAAACTGTAGCTGAAACCCTTTATGCGTATCGATACGGGGTATACCGTATCGGTACAGATACTTGAAAAACTCAGGTTTGGCTACTTTAAAGATGTTTTAAATCATCCCAAAACCTCTTAAAAAGCATTAAACACTATTTCAAGTTGTTTGGACTTAAAATCATTTTTAAAATCTTTTCAATTTATTCCAAAACTAATTTTCAATTATTATATCAAAACACATATCTCAACAATCTCCCCCTTTTTGATATAATAAAACCAACTTGAAAAATCGTTTGTGATTCTCCCCTTTAGTATTTAAAAACCTGAATAAGTGATTTTAAAAATGAAATATAGTTAAATCTCCTCCTTATTCACTTGAAAAATCAATTTTTCAAACCATTTCTCCCCCTTTTTGTTATATCAAAAAGAAGTTGTGTGACTTTAAGTACAAGATAACAAAGAAGGTTTAAAAATTTTGAAAAAAAATAAGAATTTTGATTTTAAAATTGGCTCCCCTTACTCAAGCATCAAATATTGTTAGTCCAACAATATGACTATCTAGTTGAATTAATATAAAGAAAACAAATTAACGCAAATAAATTCAACTAAAATTTTACCACACTTGAACTAAGGTAGGATGTGAAACCTCCTTCTTCAAGTGTTCTTCCTTGTGTGTATGGAGCTCCCCCTCAAATTTGGACTTGTTGATCATTCTCCATCACACCTACAATAAGACAATCAAGACACTTTTGGTATCCAAATTGCTTTGGATCCATTTACATTAGAAGCACAAAGTTTGGCCCCCTTAGGAATCCATTTTTCAATTTCATCATTCTTATTTGAAGTGATTAGTTCTTTTGGAACCCAAACACTTCTAAAACATTTACCGTTTAAAAATCTAGGGGCACTAGATTGTCTTACATAAAAGTTTGATTTTCCCAAATTGTTTTTCTTTTGAAGTTCATTGGAAATCAAATCTTTTTCCTTCTTAAGATAATCAATTTCCTTTTGATAATCTTTTTCCTTTGTTTGAAGCAAATTTTGCAAATCTGAAACTTTTTGCTTCAAACTCCAAATTTGTTTTAGAAAGCAAATCATTTTCAATTTTTAAATTTGAAATCAATTTCTTGTTTTTTGAAAAAAAGCTTTAAGCTCAAAAACCAAATGGTCATATGCTTCTTGTAGCTCATCAAAAGTAAGAATTTGAACAATACGAGTTAGAAGCTATCTCCCCTTCATTGAGGGCCATAAAGCATAAACGGGCAACTTCATCTTCATTTGTGGAGTCTTCATCACTCTATGTTGCCACATATGTCTTCTTTGAAGATGAACCCTTTTTGTTGAATCCTTTATGGTTCTTCATGAATCGGGCAAATTTCATGAAGAGATAGGTCATCTCTTCATCCTCTTCTTCCTTCTCATTTGAATATTCATGATGGCATTGGGAAGATTTAAGGACTAAGGCATTCATATTGATGCCTAGCTTTTTGATTTCCTTCTCCCCCATCTTTCTTATCTCTTCCTTTTTCTTCTCCTCTTCATTGTCCTTCTTCATTATTTGATGAGTGAGATGAGACCCCATAAGTTCATCAAGCTTCAAGGTCTTGATATTCTTGGCCTCGATGATGGCGGTCTTCTTTGAGTCCCATGACTCGAGAATGGAGTAGATAAGCTTTCAGACAAGCTTTTCTTCTGGAATGACTTCTTCATAGCCTTTGAGTCCATTCACTATGGTGGAGAAGCGATCGAACATCTTCTCGATGTCTTCTTCTAGATCCATCTTGAAGTTCTCATACTCTAGATTGAGAAGACCGATCTTGGTCTCCTTTACTTTGTTGGTTCCTTCGTATGTGACTTCAAGCTTGTCCCATACCTCCTTGGCGCTCTCACAACAAGACATCTTCTCATAGACATTGGGGCTAAATGCACAAAAGAGAATGTGCAAAACCTTGCAATTTTGCTCTATCTTCTTGCGACCATCCGTATTCCATTCCGCCTTGCATCTTTGTGGAACGTATGAACCATCTTCAACAATGTCCCAAAGCTTGTAATCTTTGGCCTTGATGAAGAACATCATTCTAGTCTTCCAATGAGCGTATTTGGTCCCGTCAAAGAAAGGTGGCTTGTAAATGGATTGCACCATTTCATTGGTTGATTGTATTGTTGGCCGAGCTAGCTGGATCGCTTCAATAGGATGTTAATCCCCTTCGATTGAGCCTCGCTCTGATACCAATTGTTGGGCTCGATACACACAACCGATTAATTAGCCAAGTGGTGTAGAAGGTTGATTTTTGGGTGGAAATGGTGGAAGCAAAAGATAAACAAAAAGACACAAGGATTTAGAGTGGTTCAACTCCCCCAATGGATTCTACGTCCACTACCTAGGCTTCCCACCTTAGGATTTCAACAATTCACTAAGAATTCTTCCCCTTTTCTAGGCTAAGGAGGCAACCGTTACAATCCTAGAATCAAAACCCATGATCTAGCATCCAAGAACTCACAAACCGAGTCTTAGGAACACTCTCTAACAAAGAGAATCCTAGCAAACTGAAATCTCTCTTAATAGGTAGATGTTTGCACACTAAGCACTCACCCAAAACCTAAAACACTTGAGCAAAATATTACAATTAAAGCTCACAAGTGTTGTATATACAAGGAATATACAATTAAGCTCTAAGACAAATCTTTGATCATAATGTTGTTGAAAATTGAAGCATTAGTCATTCATAGATGCTTGAAGGTCCCTTTTATACTCCCAAAAGAGTTCATAGCCATTGGTGACCGTTGGGATTGAATTGGAGCCGTTTGAGGTCTTTATTTTCCATATTAATTGCAGTTTTGAGGCTGTCCGTATTGGTACGCGGGTAATCGTATCGGTACGACCTTCTTCATAACTAGCCGTTGAGCTCTAGTCAGCAGATGCGTATCGATACGCGTACAGACGTATCGGTATGTCCTGCAATTTAAAAGACCGTTAAAAATATGACCGTTGGGGGGTTTTGGTCATTGGGATATATGCCACGTAGGCGTATCGATACACCAAAGCATGTATCAAAACCACCATTCTCCGTATCAATACGGGAAAGCCCTGTATCAGTATAGATCTTGACAGTTTCACTAACTATAGCTGAAACCCTTTATGCGTATCAATACGGGGTATACCGTATCAGTACGGATACTTGAAAAACTCAGGTTTGGCTACTTTAAAGACGTTTTAAATCATCCCAAAACCTCTTAAAAAGCATTAAACATTATTTCAAGTTGTTTGGACTTAAAATCATTTTTAAAATCTTTTCAATTTATTTCAAAACTAATTTTCAATTATTATATCAAAACACATATCTCAACATTTAAGGATGAGGTTAGTGGAAGTAATGATGGTATGGTAGTTATGGGTATATGGGGGAGTGGAATGATAATGGGTTTAGGAGTTAATGGAGGTGACAACGCGGGAAAAGAAAAAAAGGGTAAAAGGTTAGGGTAAAAATTCAAAGTTTGAAGATCTAACCTAGGCGGCTAGGGTTTTCCCGCTTTAGCCAAAAATCTCTCTCCCTTGGTCTTGAATTACATAGGGTCCACGTGTTGTTCGATCTTGTGACGATGTGTGTCCAAATGACGACCTGTCATGGCATATTCTACCCTAGCAAAATATCCTGCACTAACACTCACAAAAAATCTTTCAAAACAGAAAAAAATAAAATAAAAATAAACTAAAACGCCAAAAATAAAAGCAACTAACATAACTATTTACACTGGTCAAATGATGACGCCAAAATCACTCAATTTCTGCTAGGAGAATAATCTCCTTGGAATTATTTTGACTTCCTTCCCAATAATGCTTCAATCTTTGGCCATTTACCTTGAACGTTGTCCCCGTTTTCAAATCTTTGATGTCTACTGCTCCATGAGCATAAGGCTTGATAACTTCAAATGGTCCCGACCATCTGGATTTGAGTTTACCTGGAAATAACTTAAGACTTGAATTGAACAACGTCACTCTTTGCCCTTCTTCAAACTGCCTTGGCAAAATTCTGTTGTCATGCCACCTTTTAGTTTTTTCTTTATAAAGCTTGGCACTCTCATATGCTTGTTCTCTAAACTCCTCTAATTCATTCAATTCTAACAAACATTTATTACATGCAACCCTACATTCCATGTTCAACTGCTTCCTTGCCCAATAAGCTCGATGTTCTAACTCCATTGGCAAATGACATGACTTCCCAAATACAAGCTTGTACGGGGAAGTTCCTAATGGAGTTTTGATGGATGTTATGTGTTCTCACAAGGAATCATCTAGCCCTAAGGACCAATCTTTCCTCTTTGGGTTCATTATCTTTTCCAAAATGTTCTTGATTTCCTTATTTGAGATTTATGTCTGACCATTTGTTTGAGGATGGTTGGCAGCGGCAATTTTTTGTTGGATTCCATACCTGCACATAGCTTTAGTGATTAAATGGCATTTAAAATGAGTACCTTCATCATGTATGATGGCTTTGGGAGCACCGAGTCTTGTAAAGATATACTTGTGTAGAAACTTGGCAACTACCTTGGCATCATTTGTTGGGAGAGAAAAAGCTTCAACCCGCTTCAAGACATAATTGATGGCCACAGGAATTTAAATATTACTGAATGATGGGGGAAACGACCCATAAAGTCTAGACCCTATACATCAAACAACTCTACATGCATGATGTTTTGCAGTGGCAATTGTTGTCTGCTGGAAATATTTCCAGTACGCTGGCATTGATCACATGCCTTGGCAAAATAATGGGCGTCTTTGAACAGTGTGGGAAAAGAAAATCTTGACTACAACACCTTAGCCGCTGTCTTTATTCTAGCAAAATGTCCTCCGTATGGTGCTGCATGGCACAGTTGAAGAATGTTTTTCTGTTCATCCTTTGGCACACAATGACGAATGACTTAGTCGGCACATTGCTTGAATAAGAACGACTCATCCCAATAATATTGCTGGATTTCCCATAGAAATTGCTTCCTGACATTTCTTGCCAAGTCTGGTTGCAATATTTTGCTGACCAGGTAGTTGACTATGTCGGCATACCATGGAATAGTAGTGATCGCAAGCAAATATTCATCATGGAAATAATCTCAAATGGCATTTATGTTACCATCATCATGGTGCTCTAAACGAGATAAATGATCAACTACCTAATTTTCACTCCCCTTTTATCGCAAATCTTGAGGTTAGTGGAAAGTGATCCTTCTACGTGGAAATATTTAGCTTTCTATAATCTTTGTACACCCTCCAGCTCATCACGGTTCTCGAGGTGATCAATTAATCTTTGTTTTTCTAGACCACAGCCACTTTATGACTTCTTTCTTGACTACCTCTTTCATGTTAGGATTCAGTCTTCTCTGGGCCTCGATTGTTTTGCCATGGTAATCCTCCAAAATGGTTTTATGCATGTATATTGTTGGGCTTATCCCTCAGATATCAACCAAGGTCCATCCCAAAGCTTTCTTGTGATTCCTCAATGTCTCCAGCAATCTTTCCTCTTGGTCACCAGTCAAATCAACATCAATGATCACTGACAAAGTGAAGTTGTCTCCTAGGTAAGCATATTTGAGGTGGCTTGGCAAAGGTTTCAACTCCAGTTTTGGTAGCTCTTCAATAGATAGTTTAGGTGCCATGATTTCTCTACCAGCCAACTCAAGCGGCTCAGGTCTCTCAAAATAACTCATCACTTTGTTCAGCATGGTTGGTTCTTTAGATTATTCACTCATCATATCCTCATCATCTAATTCTCTGACATCATCATTAGTGTCTTGGCAAATCTGTGCTATGTCCACAGTGAAATTGGATTTCATCATCTTAACAGATTGGCATTCCTCAGGTTTATCTGCACACTTAAGAGCTTGAAATACGTTAAACATTACCTATTGGTGATTCATACGCATAGTAAGCTCACCTTTTTGAACATCAAGTAAATTCCTACCCGTAGCAAGGAATGGTCTTCCTAAAATTATTGGGACATTATCATCAGCCTCATATTTTGAAATAATGAAATTAGCAGGAAATATGAATTTGTCTACCTTTACCAACACATCATCAATCTTACCTTTGGGATGTGCATAAGAGCGATTTACTAGTTGAAGTGTTACTATGGTAGGCCTTGCTTCAATACCAAGCTTTTTGAAAACTGACATTGGCATCAAATTGATGCTGGCTCCTAGGTCATATAGTGCTTTACCCATGAATCTATTACCAATCATGCATGGAATAGTGAAACTTCCTGGATCTTTCAGTTTTGGTGGCAATCAGTTGGTTATCATTGCACTACATCCTTCAGTAAAAGCAACAATCTCGAAATCACCCAGCTTCCTCTTTTTGCACAAGATGTCCTTCATGAATTTAACGTAGTTGAGCATTTGTTCGAGAGCTTCAACTAATGGTATATTGATTTGCAATTGTTTAAGAACACCTAAGAAGCTCTTAAATTGCTTGCTTGTGTTTTTGAAGTCTTTGTGAAAAAAGGTGGTGGTGGATAAGAAAATGTCGGCTCCAGTTGTTTTGCCAAAGTAGTGCTAGCATTAGACTGAGGTCTAGCAATATTGGTGCTCACCTCTTTTTTCTCTGCTTCTTTGGATTCATCTACTAGTACCATCTTCTCATCCTGGAAAATAGTTAACTGTTTGATAGGTATCTCACTTATATTGTTTTCCACTCTGAAGAGTAACTGCTTTGTATTGTTCTCAACCTTTTTGCTGAGCATCCTCCGTATCGCTCGGCAAATTTCCTTGGGGTCTATTATTGAGAGTATTGGTAATCTGCCCTAGTTGAACCTGCAAGTTTCGCATTGATGCTGCTAAACTCTAGACAATTACATCATTTCGTTCCATGTTGTTAGTTAAAGTGTTCCCATGGGTAGATCTCTACCCTTGATGGAAGGTTTTTTGTTCTCATTACGACATTGTATTCTGGTTTAAAAGCCTAGTGGTGCATTGTTGTTCTGACGTTGGGCATTAAATTGGTTACCTCCCTAATTTGCCCAAGAAAAGTTGGGATGTTGCTTCTGTTGCGTGATTTAAGTGCAACGCAAATGGTGCAAGTGAACACTTTGTAAGTAATAGTATAGATTAAGATCGTCTCCAGAGAGATTGGTGAAACTTTGGCTTCTAGCTTCATGCACTAAAAGAAAATAACATTGAAAGTGATAGGTGGCGATAAATAACGAGTAAAATAAACTAAGCAAAGTAAAACAAATAGAAATGAGTAATTGATATGAGAGAGTAGGCCAAGTTATCATGAGTAGTGGTGCGATTGCCGTGGCTTGTAATTGCTGAGGCAAGTCAATTGCCGTGGCAACTGGGTTTAATAGAATGTCGTGGCAACTAGGTTTAGTAGAATGTCGTGGCAACTGGGTTCCCTAGAATGTCGTAGCAATTGGGTTTCCTCCTTCAATGTTCGGCGAAGTGTTCTTCAATGTCTTCGCGTTATCCCTAACCGAAGAACTGATGTTTGCACAAGCCTTGGTGATACATCACTGCTTTAACCTTGGGTGACCAACATCGATCTTGCACTCTTCTTAGCCACTGAAACCCGATCCTTATTCCTAAGGCGAATTAGTTCCCACCAACGGTTGTTTAAATGGAAACCATGTCCACTCATTTCATGAATCTAGCTCTCTAGAGCCTAGATAAATGGATTCACTCAAGTTTCTTTCCCAATTCCCTTAAGAGAAAATCAAGAACCAAGAATGGACAAACAATGAATTTATTACATAAAAAACCAAAAACCATTTATTCGTCTCTACACACCAATAAAACCTGATAACCCAAGCCAAATTAATCTAGCCCATGGCTGAGTAAAAAGAAAATACAAAGGAATAAAACCCAGACATGAGATCACTAACTGATTGGAGATTCAAATTTTGAATGTGGGATAATTATCCTTTGTGTTTGAATTAAATCTACAGATATTGGATAGATTAGGCTAATTACAGTTCTTAAAAAAATTAAATTTTATCTTAAATTTAACCTAATCTATATGGGTATGTACTTCCCCCAAAATTGAGAGGAGCATTATCCCCAATGCAAAAATAAAAGAAAAAAATGGAAAGGAAAATTGACCTAAAAAATGAAATATGAAAATGGAGACTATTAAAAACAAAACTAAAAGAAAAGAAAATCTAACCTAAGGAGTTAATGCTCCCTTGTAATCAGCATCTAGTCGCATTCTTTTGGTGGTGGTGGTGGCTAGTGCAGGGGCCATCTCATTAGGTTCCTTCTGGGCTTCTAGTAAGAGCTTGGTTATCAAGGTTTGCTCCACCACATCTGTTTTTTTTTGGACATATTGAAACCTCTATGACGCTGGTAACCACACCCTGGACGATCTGACAGAGGTCGTGAGATGATGTGGCGATGAGGTCAGCCAGTATGTTGTATCCTTTCATTTGCAGAACCTGAGAAGGCAACCAACTGGTATGTCGTTCAATGATATCATTCTCCCCTCATTCATCAACTCCTACCTTCTAGCATAGGGTTGTGATGAGATTAGGGAAGGTCTTTGGGCTTCCTTATTGATGCTGCCCTATTTACGATAGTTTCGTAAATATATTCATACAAATTGATGCCCTGATTGTTGAAGACAGATTGCAAGAGCATTAACCGATCGTGAACTTCGACTTTGAATTAAGTTGTGACCAGTGTACCTTTTGGACATAGAAATCATCCTTGTCACATGTTGTTCTAGGAAAGCAGAGGTCTGTCAGTAACTGAGCGTATGTATCTTCTGTTGGTGCGGCAAAATAGTTCTAGTGGCTGTTGTCAATCATGGAAAGGTTGAAATGCTTAGCAATTGCTTCAGCCGAGAATGTAATTGTTGTTCCACGCACAAGAGAAGTTCCAATTGGTTTGTGCCCTACATGAGTGTAAAACTCTTGTACCCAATCAACGCTAACATATCATGGTTGTAGAATGAAGTCTCCCCAACCTTATGTAGTTATAACCGCATGTAAATTAGCCTCGAACTTGTAACGAATGTTTGGAGTGAACTCCAAACCTTCCTTTAAGATGAGGTCATGTTTAATCATGTGTTTATACCTTGGTGTTAAGACGTTGTCTACACTGTATAAACAACGGTCAAGTTCGTAGACCTCCTCATAAGCTAGGTTTTCTAAGGATTCTTGGCTTTCTTCTGAGGATGTAAGAGGGGATGGAGAGAATGAAGGGTTGTGATTTCTATTTAACTGCAATGACTAAGTAGACGAACGAGTAACGATGAGTTATCGGACCATGATTCGGGTAGAATGAGAGATAAAGTGGTTGTGAGTTCTAGGGTTTCAAGATTCAGACAATAGGATACGAGAGGTCAAAGTGAGGCTTAATATTTTTTCTTTTATGAAGAAGAATGAGGGTATAAGGGAAGAAGATATGTGTAATCATGAGGGGTCGCACCAGTTATTAATGTTTCGTCCTAACTTTGTGTAGAAGTTGAGTCATGAATGACGCGATGAATGGATAGGTTACGTGTGGCAAGTCGTGAAAAGAGTGGAAAAATGGTTAAGTTGCTGGAATTTAGGTGTTAAAAAGGGTTGGTGTTTCTCTGAATCCTGATATTTCACTTATCACTTTTTAGAGAGTCCATGAGTAGCTCAACTTGCTTGCTATATCTAACCTGATATCTGCCAAAAGAAAACAAAAACATAAAAATAGCAAACTCTAAATAAAAACTAAATGCTGAAAGTAAAAGGCCGTAAAATTAAATATGTGTGTGGAATGAATATTTTAATTTTCGGATGCAAAGTTAGTGGGTTTGTCTCGAATGACCAGTGCCCCTTGTACATCTGTAGCCATTGGAATGCCATTCCAGTGAAGTTGATATGTCGGTCAAGAATGGCACCGGATGGTGAGATCCTTTAGCATCATTCACTAATCTGGTGACATTTTGTCTTAGCATATTGCTGAATTTATGGTTCATTAGGGACCATTCTGTGATAGGAGGGAGAATTCCAGCTTCACACTATTTGATGACTTCTTGTACGAGCATAGCTTTCATAGCTTGTGTAAGTCTGGTCTGACCCAATTGCTGAATTCATTCGCAATCAGTGCTTTATATTTGCACACTTTCACATTTGGACTCTTGGATTTGGCAAGATGCCAATTTATAAAGTTTTCTTCCTTGTCATCTATTTTACGCATAGTCTCATATGATAGGTCGTCTTTACTGTGCATGAGCTGGCAATACTCACATTAAATATGATCTTTTCATCATTTATCTTCACGGTGAAGTTGCCATTTGCATAGTCTATCATGATCCGTCTAGTGGTAAGGAATGGTCTCCCAAAATGATGGGAGCATTCTTATCAGCTTCACAGTCAAGGATGATAAAGTCTGTCGGAAAGACAAACTTATCTACCCTAACTAGCACATCTTTAATTCTGCCCTCGGGTCAAATTTGAGATCGTTCAGCCAACTAGAAGATCATCGATGTTGGCCTTGCTTTTTCTATCCCTAGTCGTTTAAACACATATTTTGGCATTAAGTTCACACTTGCACCGAGATCACATAAGGCACGACTAGAGTGGTTATGGCCAATAGAGCATGGAATGGTGAAGCTGCCAGGATCCTTCATCTTGGGTGGCAAATCACTCATCATAGCCACAAACTCGCCCATGGTGGTGACAATTTCAACATCACTCACCTTCCTCTTCTTTGCCACGATCTCCTTCAGAAACTTTGCATATATAGGCATCTGATCAATGACCTCCAGAAGTGGGACACTGATGTGTAGCTGTTTAAGCATCTCTAGAAATTTCTGGTACTGTACATCTTGTTTCTGAGCTTTCAATCTTTGTGGAAAAGAAAGTGGTGGTTTGGGCTCATCTTGTGGCTTATGGGATGCATGTGCAACCTCAGCTTTATCTTCCTTGCTTTTAGTAGCAAGGTTACTCACTGTATCAGACACAAGAGTTGGTTCCCTTGGTGTAGGAGCATCAATGGATAGCTTTCTTGGAGTAGGATCTACTAGAGAGCTTCCCCCAAACTTGGCTTATGTCCTTAATTGTGTAGCACTACGAAGAGTAATGGCATTACATTATTGTACATTAAAGGTCTTAGTGACTTTAGTATCACTAGGTAGTTCGCCAGGTGGTCTCGTCTTCAACATCTGGGCAATCTGCCCTACTAGAGTCTTGAGGGACCTTATCGATTCTGTGTTGTTTTATACGATCGATTGCTGGTTTTGCAACATAGCAGCCTATGTTGTGAGCAAATCACTATGATTCTTTAGATGGATTGCTTGATCCTACATAATGACACAGGCAGTTTCTATAAATGTTTGATAAGAGTTATCAAAAGAATTAGAATTGGAGTTAGAAGCTCCCTGGTTCTGCCTCTGAGTCTTTTGTTGAAATCTGGAGGGTCATTAGATGTAGCTAGTTTCGCTCCTGAATTTCCCTTGTTGCTTCCCCAACCAAAATTTGGATGTTTCCTTCACCCAGGGTTGTAGGTGTTGGAGTATGGGTTGTTGTTACGGTTTTTGTTCCCTACATAGCATCCAGATTCCTATTGTTGAGGGCATTCACTCGAAAAATGTCCCATATCACAGTGCTCACAAGTGTATTGCACCACCTTGGGCTCTCGAATGTTGGAGGTTCCTTGAATGTTCTTTAGCAGATTGGTGATGATCGAGAGTTGAGATGCTACAGTCTGAGAATCGTCCAATTGAAGGGTTCCAACTGCTTTAGGTATAGGCCTCAATCTCCCTCGGGGGAACTGGTAGTCGGCATTGGCTATCATGTCAAGTACCCGGAAAGCGTTGTTAGGTTCTCTATCAAGCAAAGTACTATTAGCTGACGAGTCAATCATCATCCTTGTTGGTGCATTGACGCCATTATAGAATGTCGTGACTTGTAGCCAATCTGTAAATTGAAGAATCGAGCATTTTCAAAGCATATCTTTGTATCTATCCCATGTTTCATACATGGATTCATCATCGTACTGATAGAACAAGATGATATCACTTCACCGTTGATTGTGCACGTTCGATGGATCATATCAGTGCAAAAACTTCCTGCACAAGTCATCATAGGATGTAATAGATCCTGTAGAATAAGTTTTCAACCATGCTCATACTCGATCACGCAGCAAGAAAGGGAATAGATTAAGTCATAAACATCAGTAGGTATATCTAGTTACCTGAAACAATAACAGACTTCCAAGAAGGCTTGAATGTGCTCACGAGCATCTTCTCTTATGGATCTTCTAAACTGTCCAATGTTATTGAGCATGTTGAACATCACAAGATTTAGCTCAAAATGGGCTGTCCCTAGATCAGGTACCATAATCGGTGGATTGAGATTGTTGATGACAGGCTGAAGGATATCTCTAATGAATCTTTTGGGCCTGGAAGGTGGTGGATCCTCCTGTCAGATTTGGACAGTAATTTGAACTCTGCTACCAACTCCCTGTCCATCGACTAGAAGTATGTCGTTTGGATTACGTACGTTTGTAGGGTCGTACAGAAGAATAGGGTCTTTGGTGGACTTTCTGGTCATACACTAGAACGCACCTGAAAATAAAAATAAAAATAAAAACAAAAACAAAAATTAAATGCAATAAAAATGAAAATCCTAAGCGTAATTACAACGTACTTACCAATTGACAATCCCTATCAACGACACAAAAACTTGATGTTTGTCGAATAGTGATACACTTTAGAGCAAGTATACTCGTCGTATGAAGTAATAAAGTGAAAGTAGAGGTTGAACCCACGAGGATTGGATTAATAAATACGAAGTTATTGTACTTAGGAATGTGTTTGCAAGTATAAGTGGATGTTGAATAAAGTAAACTAAAATTGACTAATCTATAGATAACTATGATAGAGACAAACAACTGTAGTGACTTAACAATTAATTACAGAGGTTGGGATTATTGCTAAGGATATATGTCTGATTGTCTACCTCAATGCTTTAGCGATAGACAATACATGTCTCTATAAACCCTTAAGTTCTTCATCTACTTGACATGATTTTCTAAAGAACTTCTGATTCACTCGATGCCTAGAAGTTAATAACTTTATAATTAAGGTGATACATGTCTGCGTTAACCCTAACCACTCTATTATTTGTTAAGAACTCATTTTTAGTCGTTGAAACCCTAAACTTATGTCTAAGACAGATTAAGACTAACTTAATAGCTTAGCCCCACTATTCATGTTTGTTTAACTTAACTCTCTCGAATATTAAGCCACTAATCAATAGTTAACAAGCTTCTCTCGAATTGCTCTTACGATTAACTATGCATTAAGCACATGAACATAATAGATAAAGATAAAAATAACTAAAGCATTGAAATAAAATAATCAAAAAATAAAATCATGGGACACAATAATCCCAACAATCCCTGGCAACAATGCCAAAAACTTGTTGCGTGATTTAAGTGCAACGAAAATAGTGCAAGTGAACACGTCGCAAGTAATAGTATAGATTAAGATCGTCTCTAGAGGGATTGGTGGAACTTTGGCTTTTAGCTTCTTGCACTGAAAGAGAATAATATTGAAAGTGATAGATGATGATAAATAACGAGTAAAATAATCTAAGCAAAGTAAAACAAATAGAAATGAGCAATCGATATGAGAGAGTATGTCGAGTTATCGTGAGTAGTGGTGCGATTACAGAATGAATTGTTGTGGCTTGTAATTGTTGAGGCAAGTCAATTGCCATGGCAACTGAGTTTAATAGAATGTCGTGGCAACTGATTTTAGTAGAATGTCATGGCAACTGGGTTTCCTAGAATGTCGTAGCAACTGGTTTCCTCCTTCAATGTCTTCATGTTATCCCTAACCGAAGAACTGATGTTTGCGCAAGCCTTGGTGATACATCCCTGCATTAACCTTGGGTAAGCAACATTGATCTTGCACTCTTCTTAGCCGCTGAAATCTGATCCTATTCCTAAGGCGAATTAGTTTCCACCAATGGTTGTTTAAATAGAAACTATGTCCGCTCGTTTCATGAATTTAGCTCTCCCGAGCCTAGATAAATGGATTCACTCAAGTTCCTTTCGCAATTCCCTTAAGCAAAAATAAAAAACCAAGAATGGAAAAACAATAAATTTATTGAATTAAAAACCAAAAACCATGTATTCGTCTCTACACACCAATAAAACTCAATAGCCCAAGCCAAATTAATCTAGTTCATGGATGAGTAAAAATAAAATACAAAGGAATACAACCTAGATATAGGATCACACGATACAAGATGAAAAAGAAAAGGTTGTGTGACAATTCTCTTGTGATCCGATCTCCTCAAATTGACTATCCTATTTGTGTGTTGTGATCCCCTTAAATAGGTGAGAAAAGAGATTCCAAATGTGTGTAGAATCTGTGTAATCAAATTCCTAACTGATTGGAGATTTGAATTTTGAATCCAGTATAATTATCATTTGCATTTGAATTAAATTTGCAGATAATGGCTTTTATCGCGACTTTCCGTAGCATCCATTGGCAAGTGGTTCGGCAAGTCAACCTGCACAAAATAAGGCAAACTAGTAGCGATTTATCCAAAAAGACCATCAAAACATAAAGCCAAGCTTCATAGACGAGGAAACTATGAAACTATTCACGAATGACTAAGAATGCAACTAAAATTAGCCTAAGTCTAACAATAATATAAGTAAAAGGGTAGAAAATATAGTACTTTTACACACTTAAAAGCTTCCAACCTGCATTATAAGTATTAGAATGTGTTTTAAAGTTACGATTGAAATTGCCAATAAAGTTTACCGATTCGGGGTCTTGATGGGCATTCATCCACATGATGATCCTTTCCACAAATAGTGTAGAATGGTTCCAGTGCCTTTACTTCTCAGACTTCAGTAGGCTTTTGCATTGTCTTCACTATGTTTGTAAGATAGGAAATATGAGCATTAATTAATGATAATGAATCAAGATCTAATTTTCCAGCAGTTTTTGTTCCAGTTTCCAGTCTGGCAGTAGGATACTAGAGATCATAGGTGGCAATCCTTTCTAGGATGTCAAATGCCTCCATGTAATTTTTGTCTAATAACGAACCATTTGCCGAAACATCAACCATAGTCCTAGCATGAGCATTTAGTCTGTTATAAAAGGTCTCCATTTGGGTCCAAGTAGGGAATCCATGCATGGGGCACCTCCTTAACCGATCCTTAAAATCATCCCAGACATCATACAAAGTCTCGTCATTAGCCTGCCTAAAGTAATGATATCACTATGCAGCTTGGCATTAAGCTTAGGTGTCTAGAATCTCAGAAAGAAACTTTTGGCATAATTCAACCAATGAAGTAACTGAACTAGGTGGCAAGGAACTTAACCACAATATTTCTCTATCTCTCAGAGAAAATGAGAAGAGCCTCAACTTCATCGTCTCTTATACTACACTAGGTTGCTGAAATAGTTGGCACACCTATATGAATTGATTCAAGTGTTGCCTTGGGTCTCTAGTAGGAGATCCATCGAATTGACCTACATTCAAAAGCATCTATATCCTTACCGGTTTAAGTTCATAATTAGCTGCATTTACCTCTAGACCAATTAGTCCTGGCATCAAATTGTCCATGTTTGGTGTCAAGTGTTCTCTAATAGGTCTTTATTCTTCCACAACAACAGCAGGAGGAGCAGGCAGAATGTCATTATGTATTGGTGGATTCTCCTCATTATTTATGACACCATCTACTTCATTCCCATTACGAGCCATTTCTCAAACTTTTCTTTTCAACCTACATACGATTCTTTTAATCTCTAGGTCGTATAGCCAATCTTTGTAGGATCCCCATGCCGACTTAGCATTAAACTGGGTCTAAGGAACCAAGAATAAGCAAACAACAATCTAATGTGTATCACAAGTTACAGAGTAAACAACCAAAACCAGATGCATCAGTTCTTTAACCATTCGAAACAAACAAGGGAGAAGAAGAACAACAATTTGATTATAATCTAATCTACATTGAGTCCTAGATGCATACATTGCTAAGTTCATTTCCTTGCATTATTAACAATATTTTGTTTATAGAAATTTTAGTGCCTATCAAGACATATCTTCTATCACTTAACCGAATACGAGACAATTCTAAAATTAAGTAACCAAAGTTCAAGTATGGCTTCTAATTTATCACTAGTTATTCAAAAATACTTCCTAAATGACAAATCTAGCTTGTGAAGGATCATATCATTCGATTTCTAACTCAAAGAGGGATACAAGATCAAACTTCCTTTTTAATACATTATAATTGGTTACAAGAACATTCTAATCATAATTATTGAGTTTTACATAGAATAGGAGAAACATAGCCCAAACACCCAAACATGATACTTCAACTAATCAAACACACCTAGATAGCTCAAGCATTTCTAATTTATGCTTCAATAAATCAAATTAGTTGCATAACATACTTAGTATTTGGTGACCTATTTAAACATGACTACTTTATGATTTATATAACTTAACTACACATCCAAGCAATCACCTAAACTTGTCATTTAAGCGATCACATCATAGTCATCTATCACCTAATATAAGCATGATCTACTAGAGTCCATTTAATTGTCACAACTACATCAAAAACATATCACATACAAGTAT
Source organism: Hibiscus mutabilis (assembly GCA_019671005.1). NCBI lineage: Eukaryota > Viridiplantae > Streptophyta > Magnoliopsida > Malvales > Malvaceae > Hibiscus > Hibiscus mutabilis. The sequence goes on along the minus strand of CM033711.1, from coordinate 28,761,372 downwards.
GAGTCACCAACCGAATAGTTAAACCATGGTTAATACTATATATATTTACAATCAAACATAGGGCCTTAGTTATTTACATGTCCAAGTAGCCTAGTCTTGGATATACAAGACAAGTGAGTGCCACCATCCTAGGAGTCACAAAAGAAAATAGCAAAACATACTTTCAAACTTCTTGGGATATTTCTTAGCTCCTTTGCTTGGTCAAATAGTATAAGTCACCCTGGAACACATTAAGGAGAGATAGTAAGACACCACTCAAGGTAAGGAATAAGCAATGAGATTACAATTAACAATATTTCGATTCTCCTAATGTGTCATTGTATTCCACTTCAAAATTTACGAATGTTCTTATAAGTTATTATCAATCAATTCAATTAAGCATTCAAGCTGGCATGAATTTGAATTCATGATGCTCATTCAACTTAGTTCTTAACAAGTGAACATTGATCCATACATTTTTCCAAGTTTGTACATTTACCATTACTAATAGAACATGGTTCTAAGTTTTATTAGGAACACTTGTTCCTGACTGAAACAAGGGATCGAAGTCCATTACATATCAAGAAAATATATATATATATATATATATATATATATTCCAAATTCTCATTTCATATCATCAAGATTTGTTAATATACCCCTTTAAGTTATCATGAGCTTTGATTAACAAGTTACTAGACACTCGAATCCACTAATTACTGTAACATCAAGGGTACAAATAGTACCAAAGCAAGGGTACACAAAGTACCAATTTATTTAACTAATAAATAAGGGTACCAATTGTACCAAAGGACAAGGGACCGTAGTCCAAACTAGCGAGCTCGACGGACTCTATGGCATGCTAATTGTGTCAAAGCTAACTCGAATCAAGGCTTGTTATACTTATAATTTATCTCCATCATTCGGCTACCATTGAATGTAATCTATTAACCAAACATTTGCTTATTCCACCACTATCATGAACAATATTTCACAACCAAGAGAGTGTAAAGTTAGATCATTCAATTAAGAAAACATCCTATAGAAGTTTACCTCAACTAATAAGCCATCCAAGCATAGCATAAATCCAAACTCACACAACAATTATCTACTAAATTTTAATAATAAAAAGTACTAGGAATATCCATTGGCTTTTTCCAAAATCCCAAATTACACTCACAGCTTAGCTCCAAGCTATTGATGATCCCGAATTATGATCCCCTTTTGTCTATCGATGTTTTGGTCTACGTTATCCCTCCTATCTTCTGTATCTTCTCGGTCTATCATATAACATAACATCATATTACTAGACATGAAGAGTGATCAATTGAATTACAACGTCATTTAAACTACTCGATAGTGACACACATCCTACTCGGCAGTCCCCAATTTGCATACATGCATAATAATGTACATTTAAAATCTACACCTTGATTAATATATTGTCAATTGGATTCATTCATTCTTTCTATTCTAATGCATTTTCAAACCGAAAATAGAGCAGCTTCCATTTGATATTAAAACAATCTCGATTTCTTCCATTGTTTCCATTAAGCAGTCCAATTACTGATCTTCCATCTAATATTACTTAACAGACTTTTGATTCAATCAATATACATTTAATTTTTTAATATTTCAACAATCTCATATAATGGTTCATACTCATTCAAGCTTAATTTTAATCCATTACTCGAGAAAACAAAAAAAAATGAATAAAGGCAATCGAATTACATTACTCAAATTTCTAAATTCATTCAATTCCCCAAGGTTCATGAGCTACTAATTACTCAAGCAATTCATCCATAATTTCCTTAACCGATATTGTACATCACCTTATCATGCTTCATTAGCTAACATAACCTATGAAATCACATAATTCAATTTCAATTTCTAACCTTCAATGCAAGAACAATCAAAGAGAAATCAAAGAATAATCAAAACATAGTCTAAGAATAATCAAGGAGAGGTAAGATTGTTTTACCTCCTCTTCCAATTCAAGCAAGGAATTATCAAAATTCAAGCCTAGATTCAATCCACATGAGTAGAATTTTAATCTCAATGTCTATCTATCCCTTCCTTTCTCTCGTATAGTGCATGGATAGAGGAGAACCAAATGAACGCTTGGTGTGTTCACTCCCCTCCCATTGTCGGGTATGGCCCTCCATTGCCACATGGAGTTTTACTTTGATGACACATCTTGGTGTCACTTTTGATTATGGATATTACATGCAATATAAACACATTTGATTCTTAACTATCCGGTCCTTTAAAAACGATGCTCATACTTTAAATCTTCCTTTGTAAGTCCTTTATCCTTATTCTTTTAATTAACTATATAATTAAGGCTTAATTTAATTTATTTTTTTGTACACAAACATAATTCTTCTAAGCCCTATTTCGGGGTGTTACAAATTCTCTCCCCCATAAAATAAATTTTCCCTCGAATTTACCTAAAGTGAATAATTAAGGGTATTGTTCTTTAATGATTGACTTTGGCTCCCAAGTAGCTTCCTCAAGCTTATGATTCCTCCATAGCACTTTAACAAGTGGTACGGATTTGTTTCTGAGCCTCTTGATCTTACGATCTAAAATCTGAATCGGTTCTTCTTCATATGTTAGATTAGGATCAAGTTCCATATCTTCTAATTCAAGGATATGGGAAGGATCAGATCTATATTTGCAAAGCATAGATACATGAAAGACGTTGTGAATCTTATCAAATTCACTTGGAAGGGATAGCTTGTATGCTACGGGACCAACTTTTTCCACCACTTCGAAAGGCCTGATAAAACGGGGATTGAGCTTTCCTCTCTTTCCGAAACTGAAGACCTTTTTCCATAGAGACACCTTTAGAAAAACTTGATCTCCTACTTCGTATTGAATCTCTCTTCTTCTCTTATCTGCATAAGCTTTTTGCCTATCAAAAGCTTCCTTGAGTCAGTTTTGAATGATTCAAATTTGTTCTTCGGTTTCCTTCAACAAATCGGGTCCCAACACCTTGTTTTCTCCCAATTCTGACCAGCATAGTAGTGTTTTACATTTTCTACCATAAAGGGCTTCAAATGGAGCCATTTGAATTGAGGTTTGGTAGCTATTATTATAGGCAAATTCTGCTATAGGTAGGGATTTCTCTTAGTCCTTCCTGAAATCAACTTTGCAAGCCCGTAACATATCTTCAACGATTTGGATCACTCATTCTGATTGTCCATCAGATTGAGGATGGAAAGCAGTGCTCAAATTAATCATTGACTCCAAGGCTCTTTGAAGAGCTTCCCAGAACTTGGAAGTGAACCAGGAGTCTCTACCAGAAATTATAGAAACTGGATTTCCATGTAATTAATTATCTCTTTGATGTAGATCCTTGCCAATTGTTATAGGCTTAAAGTCATTCGAATAGGCAAGAAATGGCCGATTCAGTCAGCCTATCTACTATTACCTATACTGCATCATTCTTTTTCGGTGTTAAGGGCAAACCACTAACGAAGTCCATGGTAATTTGTTCCCACTTCCATTTAGGAAGCTTAATAGGTTGCAAGAGTGCTGTGGGGACTTGGCGTTTAGCTTTGATTCTTTGACAAGATAAGCACCGGGAAAAAAGTCAACAACATCCTTCTTCATTCTTGGCCACCAGTAAAGATCTTTTAGGTCCTTGTACATCTTAATTGACCCGGGATGGATTGAAAAGGGACTTTGATGAGCCTCATTTAACATTTCTCTTTTCAAGTCTTCGTCATCCGGAACACAAACCCTATCTTTAAAATACAACAACCCATTCGGCTTTAAAGTAAAATTAGAGTTGTATTCGACTTTCAAATTGCCCAAATTTTTTTGAAGTTCAGGATCAGACTGTTGTAAAATCTTGATTCTATCCAATATGTCAGATGTAATTTGTATCTCAGATAGAAGCCTTTGGTTCTTTCAAAGTCTAAAGTGGGCATTGACGAAAACATAGGCTACAAGATAGAAATGAATTAATCGAGATGTTTAGCAACAAGAATATTAGCTCGATTCAAGCTTAATTCAAGACAAAAGAGAGTTAAAGGGGTTCATATAAGGACTCTCACCACTTGAATGTTTGCGACTGAGTGCATCAGCCACAACATTCGCTTTCCCGAGATGGTAATTAATGATTAAGCCATAATCCTTTAACAATTCAAGCCATCTTCTCTGTCGGAGATTCAAGTCTTTTTGTGTCAAGATATACTTGAGGCTTTTGTGATCGGCAAACAGGTAACATCTTTCTCCGAATAAATAATGTCTCCAGATTTTGAGAGCAAACACGACTGCGGCAAGTTCAAGTTCGTGAGTTGGATAATTTGCTTCATGAGGCTTAAGCTGTCGGGATGCATACGCTACTACCTTTCCATCTTGCATAAGGACACACCCGAGTCCCGAATGAGATGCATCACTAAAGATTGTATATTCTTTCCCCGATTCAGGTTGAATCAAGATTGGGGCATGGGTAAGGGCTTGCTTGAGTTGATCAAAACTTCTTTGCTGCCTTTCTGACCAAACAAAGCTTTCTCCCTTTCTAAGTAACTTGGTTAGATCTGAAGCCAAGGTTGAAAACCCTTTTACAAATCTTGATAGTACCCAGCTAAACCAAGAAAACTTCTAACTTCTCGTATATTGTTGGGAGGTAACAAATCTATGATGGCTTGAATCTTCTTCAGATCTACTTTAATGCCATCAGCTGAGATTACATGGCCTAAAAAGGACACTTCTGATAGCCAGAATTCACATTTGCTTAGCTTTTCAAAAAACTGATGTTCTCAAAGTGTTTGCAACACTATCCGAAGGTGTTTCGTATGGTCATCTTTGTTTTTGGAGTATACGAGTATGTCATCAATGAATACCACCACAAACTTGTCCAAGAAGGGTTTGAACACCCGATTCATTAAGTCTATAAAAGTAGCTGGTGCATTGGTTAAACCGAAGGGCATAACAATGAAATCAAAATGACCATACCGAGTTCTGAATGCAGTTTTAGGTACATCAGATTCTTTCACCCTTATTTGATAATAACCAGACCGAAGATTAATCTTCGAGAATACACTTGCATCTTTTAGTTGATCAAACATATCCTCAATTTTGGGCAAGGGATATTTGTTTTTAATAGTGATCTGGTTGAGTTTTTGGTGGTCAATAAATAGCCTCAATGACCCATCTTTCTTTTTGACAAACAAAATCGGGGCTCCCCAAGGAGATGAACTTGGTCGGATAAAGCTTTTATCTTGCAATTCTTGCAACTGTTTCTAGAGTTCTTTTAGTTCGACCGGTGCCATTCTATAGGGAGTGATGGACACTAGGTTTGATCCCGGTTGAACTTCGATCTTGAATTCCACTTCTTGAGCTGGTGGTAAACCAGAAAGTTCCTTGGGAAATACATCAGGAAATTGTGTTACAATTAAAATGGATTCCAAACCCGGTTGAATTTTATTCAATTCAAATATAGGGGTAAAAATAGCATCAGATTTTTGTGATTTATCATCTAATAGGATTATAGATTCTTTTCCTAACCCATGCAAAAAGCGCCTCTTTTGACTATAGTCTACCCAAGCTTGGTGTTCACCTAACCAATCTAACCTTAAGATAAGATCGAACTCATCAAAGGGTAGCACTAACAAGTTTGCAGGGAAAGGGATGCCTTGGATGAAAAAAGGGTAATTTTTACATATATGATTTACAATGACTCTATCTCCTAAAGGATTCGTATCCACAAGATTGCATTCAGTAATTTCAGGGGTCAATGTAAATTTTTTTATCAACTTGGAGAAAATAAAGAAGTGGGTCGAACCCGAATCAAACAAGGCATAAACTGGATGATCAAAAAGTTCGATAGTACATACAATGAAATCAAGAGAGTCCTCTTTCTCTCGCCCCCGGACATGATATACTCGAGCGGGAGCCTGAGATTCTTGATGAGTAGAGGCAAGGGCTTGATTTCGACCTCTTCTTGAATTTCCAGACTGAGTTTGTTTTGACCCTTTACCCCGGGATGGTTGATTTGAATTAATATTGGAGGGCGTACGAGCAGAGGTCTTGTTTGTATTCTGTGGGCAATCTTTAATGAAATGGTCTAGTCCACCACATTGGAAGCAGGCATTGTTTTGCTTTTTACAGAGACTCGTACGATAATTCTCGCAGAATTTGCAAATCTGAGACTAAGATTCTCTACCAAAATTCCCCGAGCTGTTCACTGAGATAGCAAGTGCAGAAGTCTTGATTATAGTTTGGGGCTTAGGCAAGAAATTACCCCTTGGAGGAGAAAAATGATTCGAAGAATTCCCTCCCTGATGTTTCGATTTCTTTGATGACCAAGAAGGCTTATTATCGTTTCTTTGCGTTTTATCCTTTCTGGTGTAGCTTTCTTTCCTCTTGTTAGCTGACCTCATCTTCGATTCAGTGGCAGTTACCTGATTCACCAATTCTTGAAAATCAGTGATCCCGAGAGCCGTAAACATATGGCTTAGCTCATCATTTAAACCATCAATGAACATACGACACTTGTCTTCTTCTTTCTTTATGTACTCTGCTCTATACTGACAATACTTGGAGAATTCACTCACATACTGCTTAATGGGTTTACCTCCTTGCTTAAGGTACAAGAAATGTTTTCTACGATCAACCAAGTATTGCTCACTGATATACTTTTTACAGAATTCTTTAAGGAAGAATTCCCTATCAATGGCATGTGGCGGAGCAGTTAAAGTTGTGGTCTGCCACCAAGTAAGGGCTTCATCGGCTAACAAGGACAAGACACATTCAAGTTTATGCTCATCCGAGCATTGCAATTGCTTTGATAGGATTCTTATTGTAGTCTCTAGCCAATACTTGGATACTTTGGGATTTTCATCATCAGTTCACGAGAAGGTATATGCTCGATGTTGAGCCAACTTATCGATTGGTGCTCTACTTTGTCCAACTGTAGGTGCAAGGGAGGAGTTTTGCTTCAGGGAGACAACGAACTGGTTGAACATCTCAGTCATGGTCAAGAAACATTCTTTCTGAATGAGATTGATTTGAGGCACTTCAGGTTGAGGTTCAGCAACCTTTTGGGGATTCTGTTGTTCCTTATTCATCCTCACACGTCCTCCTTCATTGGAGGAAGCGGCAGGACTATCTTTTTCCCTACCCATATGTGTCTCTAACATCTAAAAATATTAATAGAATTCAAAGGAGGCTTTGTTAAGCAAAATCACAACCATAGATTAAATTGGACTCCTAGGTGGCACAACATTACTAATAATGCAATTGAATCTGATTTAGTCCTAGGATCGACTAAACCTTAGCTCTGATTACCAATTGTAGGATCCCCATGCCGGCTTAGCATTAAACCGGGTCTAAGAAACCAAGAATAAGCAAACAACAATCTAATGGGTATCACAAGTTACAGAGTAAACAACCAAAACTAGATGCATCAGTTCTTTAACCATTCGAAACAAACAAGGGAGAACAAGAACAACAATTTGGTTATAATCTAATCTACATTGAGTCCTAGATGCATACATTGCTAAGTTCATTTCCTTGCATTATTAACAATCTTTTGTTTATAGAAATTTTAGTGCTTATCAAGACATATCCTCCATCACTTAACCGAATATGAGAAAATTCTAAAATTAAGTAACCAAAGTTCAAGTATGGCTTCTAATTTAACACTAGTTATTCAAAAATACTTCCTAAATGACAACTCTAGCTTGTGAAGGATCATATCATTCGATTTCTAACTCAAAGAGGGATACAAGATCAAACTCCCTTTTTAATGCATTATAATTGGTTACAAGAACATTCTACTCATAATTATCGAGTTTTACATAGATTAGAAGAAACATAGCCCAAACACCCAAACATGATACTTCAACTAATCAAACACACCTAGATAGTTCGAGCATTTCTAATTTATGCTTCAAGAAATCAAATTAGTTACATAACATACTTATTATTTGGTGACCTATATAAACATGACTACTTTATGATTTATATAACTTAACTACACATCCAAGCAATCACCTAAACTTGTCATTTAAGCGATCACATCATAGTCATCTATCACCTAATAAAAGCATGATCTACTAGAGTCCATTTAATTGTCACAACTACATCAAAAACATAACACATGCATGCATGAGTCACTAACCGAATAGTTAAACCATGGTTAATACTATATATATTTACAATCAAACATAGAGCCTTAGTTATCTACATGCCTAAGTAGCCTAGTCATGGATATACAAGACAAATGAGTTCCACCATCCTAGGAGTCACAAAAGAAAATAGAAAAACATACTTTCAAACTTCTTGGGATCTTGCTTAGCTCCTTTGCTTGGTCAAAAAGTATAAGTCACCCTGGAACACATTAAGGAGAGATAGTAAGGCACCACTCAAGGTAAGGAATAAGCAATGAGATTACAATTAACAATGTTTCGAGTCTCTTAATGTGTCATTGTATTCCACTTCAAAATTTACGAATGTTCTTATAAGTTATTATCAATCAATTCAATTAAGCATTCAAGCTGGCATGAATTTGAATTCATGATACTCATTCAACTTAGTTCTTAACAAGTGAACATTGATCCATACAATTTTCCAAGTTTGTACATTTACCATTACTAATAGAACATGGTTCTAACTTTTATTAGGAACACTTATTCCTGACTGAAACAAGGGATCGAAGTCCATTACATATCAAGGGAATATATATATATATTCCAAATTCTCATTTCATATCATCAATATTTGTTAATATACCTTTTTAAGTTATCATGAGCCTTGATTAACAAGTTACTACACTCGAATCCACTAATTATTATAACATCAAGGGTACACATAGTACCGAAGAAAGGGTACACAAAGTACCAATTTATTTAACTAATAAATACGGGTACCAATTGTACCAAAGGACAAGGGACCGTAGTCCAAACTAGCGAGCTCGACGAACTTTATGGCATGCCAATTGTCTCAAAGCTAACTCGAATCAAGGCTTGTTATACTTATAATTTTCTCCATCATTCGGCTACCATTGAATGTAATCTATTAACCAAACATTTGCTTATTCCACTACCATCATGAACAATATTTCACAACCAAGAGAGTGTAAAATTAGATCATTCAATTAAGAAAACATCCTATAAAAGCTTACCTCAAAGCTTACCTCATCTAATAAGCCATCCAAGCATAGCATAAACCCAAACTCACACAGCAATTATCTACTAACTTTTAATAAGAAAAAGTACCAGGAATAGCCATTGGCTTTTTCCCAAATCCAAAATTACACTCACAACTTAGCTCCAAGCTATTGATGATCTCTAATTATGATCCCCTTTTGTCTATCGATGTTTTGGTCTACGTTATCCCTCCTATCTTTCGTATATTCTCGGTTTATCATATAACATAACAAGATATTATTGGAAATGAAGAGTGATCAATTGAATTACAACGTCATTTAAACTACTTGATAGTGACACACATCCTACTCGGCAGTCCCCAATTTGCATACATACAGAATAATGTACATTTAAAATCTGCACCTTGATTAATATATTGTCAATTGGATTCATTCATTATTTCTATTCTAATGCATTTTTAAACCGAAAACATAGCAGCTTCCATTTGATATTAAAATAGTCCCAATTTCTTCTATAGTTTCCATTAAGCAATCTAATTACTGATCTTCCATCTAACATTACTTAACAGACTTTTGATTCAGTCAATATACATTTAATTTTTTAATATTTCAACAGTCTCATATAATGGTTCATACTCATTCAAGCTCAATTTTAATCCTTTATTCTAGACAACTAAAAAATGAATAAAGGCAATCGAATTACATTACTCAAATTTCTAAATTCATTCAATTCCCCAAGGTTCATGAGCTACTAATTACTCAAGCAATTCATCCATAATTTCCTTAACCGATATTGTACATTGCTTTATCATGCTTCATTAGCTAGCATAACCTATGAAATCACATTGTTCAATTCCAACTTCTAACCTTCAATGCAAGAACAATCAAAGAGAAATCAAAGAATAATCAAAACATAGTCCAAGAATAATCAAGGACAGGTAAGATTGTTTTACCTCCTCTTTCAATTCAAGCAAGGAATTATCAAAATTCAAGCCTAGATTCAGTCCACATGAGCATAATTTTAATCTCAATTTCTATCTCTCCCTTCCTTTCTCTCGTATAGTTCATAGATAGAGAAGAACCAAATGAACACTTGGTGTGTTCACTCCCCTTCCATTGTCGGGTATGGCCCTCCATTGCCACATGGAATTCTAATTTGATGACACATATTGGTGTCACTTTTGATTATGGATATTACATGCAATATAAACACATTTGGTTCTTAACTATTTGGTCCCTTAAAAACGATGCTCATACTTTAAATCTTCCTTTGTAAGTCCTTTATCCTTATTCTTTTAATTAACTATATAATAAGGCTTAATTTGATTTATTTTTTGTACATAATCATATTTCTTCTAAGCCCTATTTCGGGGTGTTACAATCTTCCTCCGTGGTGCGGCTCCTAGTCATACAAAAAGCAAAAGAAGACAAGTTAAATAAGCAAACTCAAGTAAAAATTCAAAACAATAATTTTTGTTGCAATCGCCAGCAACATCTCCAAAAACTTGTCGTCTGACTAATGCTTGGCAATGAAAATTCATGCAATTTGGCAAAAAATGTAATGAAACGGATGGTTGGCGTTGGCAAGGGATGCTTGGATTTCACGCTAGCTATGGCAACAATTAATAACTTTCAGTCTTGTTTTTATTGACGAGTAGATTTTAAGTAGTATTTCCTCTGTCGATGGCAATACCCTAAGTTAATTATGATTAAGTCCTATATGTCTACAGTGATATTTTTCAGCAATTAACTTGGAAAAGTTTTAATCTTTACTCCTAAGGGGTAGATTCACTTCCGAAGTAAGCTTATCTACTTGGACATCTTTTGTCGAAGTTTCTCTCGTTAGTACCTGGAATTTAATCATTATCTCCTAAGCCTGCTAAGATATTAACGGATAATAGGCATGCAATGCCAACTGTCATATGGCAATGAATATAAGAAAATAAGTACAAGAAAGATAGACAAAACATTGCCAAAGCATTCAATTATTAAAAATTGCAAAATAGCTAAACGTTCATCGCAAAAACATCCCCAACCAACTTAAGAAAATCAGTTCATGGTTGGGGGAACCATAAACACATCATCATTTTCAATTAACACCATCATAGAATCATAATTAAAATAAAGAGAAATGAAAAAAGAAGGAGATTTGTTAATGCATCCCTTCAATTGATCAAGAGCTCTGGTTCACAGCTTGTTCGAACCACAGTTTACCTTCTACCTTCTTTATTCACCACGGTGTAGCCTCCTTGGCTCATTCATCGGCTTCCTTTTAATAGGCATTCGTGGAAACCTTAGGTTGGGTTTTGATTTAAAAGTTTGCTGCGCACCAAGATAGGCGCATTATCTCTTTATCCTTTTATCCTCTCTTTTGAAATTAGGGCTGACTGAACCTTTGACCAACGACTAATAGACCTAACATCGTAATCTTTCTTTTGCAAACCAAGTCTGGCAATCTTCTTCCTGTTTTTGCCAACTCAACTTGGCATTTCTCTTCTGGTCCTCTTACTTTCTGCTCTGCTCCTGTCCAGCTCTTGCCAATGTTGTCCTCCTCCTAACCTGCCTACCACAGCAAGGAAATACACCTTTACTTTGGCAAAGAAAACATTATCTAACTCCTATATGCAAATGCATGATTTTACTAACTAAATGCAAAAATATGTACTCAAAGTCAAGAAAAAGCATAGTAATATATATATATGTAAAAAATAGTACCTTCGAGGAGTTAACACTCCCCAAAACCTAGCTCATTGCCTGTCCTCAAGTACTGCAACTAAAAATATAAAAAAGAAAATAAAACAAAGAAAAGTACCTCGGCAAAATTATCCTGATTAACAACACATGCTAGCAAGCAAAATCTGGCCCTAGTTTTGCCCTCAAATATCTAGTGCAGTAATGCCAACAGATAAACAAATTCAAGTGCAGCAATATAGCTCTAGTGTGGGCATTCTCATCCAGCATGGATACAACACCCAAATATTTCATGGCTGGCTCTAATCCCAATTGATTCGTACATCTCTCTGTGTTATATAGCCTGCCCCCAGCCTCTTTCGGTGCTCCACTAAGAGATATAGAGAAGGTTTGAGAAATAGGGACTTCAGGTATGGAGCCTGATGCTCTGACTACACCTTGAATCAATTGGAGAAAATGTCTACTAAGGGTCTCATCAGTAACTCTAGTCATACGCACTGGCCTAGAAACTGCCACTCTTCTAACCAGAGTAGTCATGTCAATACTATGGGTAGGTGGAGGAGCAGTCGAAACTAAAAGACCACGAAGGGCGTGAAACTCAATAGGGGCTGGAGGATCTACGGGGGCATGAGCATTTACTGGGCAGGTGGATCAACTATCGGATCATCTATCGGGTTGGCATAAATGGCAATTCGACCTCACCCGCGAGTGGGACGATGACCTTTTCGGGTGCTCATATTGGAGAATCTTTATAAAAGGGTAGAACCTAAGGTCAGTTTATGACATTGGAGAATCGAACAAAATTAAACATATAAAATTTAGTGGCATGCCCCCGTTTTATAACACTTTTGTAAAACATTTCAAAATAGTACTTTAAATAGGACTCATACACAGTTCGAGGTTATAAAACCAAAAGCTCTTATACCAACCAAATGTAACCCCTAGACTAGCCTATGCGTAATGACCAAATCTAACGGGCACATCTTAAATTTAAAATAAACTTAGAAAATATGTCAAAAATCCAAACGTCTAATTTGCAATCATATTTACGTAAATCAATGTAGGGCGACAAAATCATGTATATAAACATATCAGATGATAGTTACAAAATATTTAGTATGAAATATGGCAACAAAAACTCAAAACATGAACTCCATAAATCCCAAAATATAGGCACATGTCACCTTGAGAGAACAAAATGGTGGATAGAAACATTAGAATCTAGATAGAGTACTAAATGTGTCGATCCTCCGAATGTCAGGTACAAGGTAGCCTATCCAAAATATATGAAAGAAATAGAATTTTGGGAGTGAGCTAGGGAGCTCAGTGTGTTCCATTAAGTTCAAAATAAAACATTCAAATAGTTCAGATATACAAATAAATTACATCAGTAAAACATGCTATAAGGGCAACCAAAGTTTTGTGTAAAACCTAGCTACACTCAAACCAATCTCTAGTATGCAATTCCCCAGAACTGCATCTATAATGGAGTTAACCCAGGCCTATTGGGAATAGGTGCCAAATTAAGGGGATCCTTAAGTCTAGGCAAAATTACCCTAGTCGAAGCATAGGAACCAAATACAGGTGAAATTACCCTAGCTGAAGCGTAGGAACCAAATACAGCTGAAATTACCAGTCGGATCAAGGCTAAACCTATAGAGACTTCATATATTATCCCAAGTACCCCAATAAAACAGTTTATGCAGAGATAACAAAAAGTAGTAATAAGTAGTAGCAGAGATATAAAGCAGACAATTATTTTTAGGGAAACAATAACCAGAGAGCATGCTACCAAATCAAGTACCTAGGCATAAACCAGACAAATGAAATATTCATGCTTAAAATCAGGAAACATGTTATGTTTTGTAAAATTAGAAAATATATTGGTGAAAATATATTATTCATGTGCACATGATCAGTTTAGACAAATCATTCAAAACATTTATATAGCACACAAGGAACATACCTCCAAAAGATCAGGTCGGTCAGATGGCCTACTGAGCACCAGTGTTACGCTCTAATGTTGTGCTAGAAGGAGTCACAACTGGTTCACGCGGTTGCACGTATCAAGAGGAGCTAGGCTGGGCATATGCACAATCGAGAGAGTCTCTAGTACCTTTTTAACAAATAATATCATATGTCAGCCCTTTATTCAATAACTTATCTTAAACAAATAAAACTAATATATATGCATGATCGAGTTTTACTTCAATTTTAGAGGTGTTTGGGTTAGAATTTCTCGAAACGGGCTTCAAAAAAAGATTTAAGAAGTTGAAAAACATAAATGTTTTTTTTGAAAAGTTGAGTTTTGGTCAAAGTTAACGGTTATAGTCAACTGTGTTGACTCGGACGGGTTGACTTAGACGAGTTGACTCGAATGAGTTGGTTCAGTTTGGATCGGGTGGGACTAAAATGGTTCGTGTCAGACAAACTCAGGTTAGATAGATCATGTTTAGGTTTGGACCAAATGGGCTTGAAACCAGGGTTATTGGGCCCTAAAAAGGTTGACCCATTAGCTTATTATAACAGGTATGATGGGTTATCAAACTGAGTTGGTCAAATCAGCCCAAACCAGTAGCTAGATCGAGTTCAAATTGGTCAGCCCAGTTCATTTTGAGAGCCACTGTCCTTGGCGGCCAAAAAATGCCTCAAAAGGTGCGTGGTAGCCACGCGCAGCCCATATGGCCGGAAAACACCATCGAAAGAAGCCAAAATACCATATAACTCAAGCATTAACTCAAATAATCAGGATTAGGTCAGAAACCTTACCAACTTACTCAAAATAGAGGAGAAACATTCAGATTTAACGTAGCTTCGATGAGGCCTTGAACGACGATGGACTAGAGATCGACAGTATGGGTTTTGCTTGCCTTGACACAAGGAAAATAACGGTGGGGCTTGCGTCTCGAGCGGATGACCACAGTGTCCGAAAAAAAATAAAATAGAGGGTATTGAGGGGTTATTTTTGCCAGGCTTTCAACAAAGGTTTCACGGAAAACGTCGAGGCTTCGCCGCTAGTGGCACTTGGAGTTTGGTCGGGATGTTGTGGCACTTCTGGAAATACAGGCGGTGACGGTCACCGATGGGCAGTGGGAAAAATCATAGAGAAGTTGAATGAGGTTTGGTGACAGCCTGTTGGAAATTTCTAGATTCGGATATTTTGATTTGATTCAAAATGGGCATTGAATACGGTAGGTGAGTGGTTCAAACATTATTTATTATTGGTTCATATTAATAAAACGTAATCTAAAAGAAATTCAGTGTAGGATTTAACCAGAGTAGTCCTTATCCCAATTGGATAAGGCTTGGGTTTACCAAATAAAGGGTTAAGACTTCAACACCCCATGAAAGCATTCTCTCATTCATTTTTGTTTCATTATTTCTTTCTTTTTTCAATTTTTATTATTATCCATTTTAAGGGTGTTACACGTGTCAAATCCAACCTTGTGAAAACAAACAAATGAAAATAAAGGTCAAAACTATCGACAATAGAAGTCAAAAATGTATCATAAAAGTTGAGGAAAATGTGCCATAAAGGCAAAGGAAAAATAGGTGACACTTATAGAGATAATGGTTATCACTGTCAATAGACATTTTATTTACTTGAAAGTACTTTTGACATCAATTATCAAACACTAAAATTCTAAATCAAACAATTAAGAACATTTTTACCCATTTTCAAAAAATAATGTCAAACTGATACTAAGTACTAAGTACATAGTAGACGAAACAATGTTTGTTTTCAAGAGTATTTGATACGAGTTTCTCCATGATTACATTGGCATTTTTCACAATAAAATATTTTAATAAATTTGAGGCAATGTATTTTTACTTACAATCATTAAACAAGTAGTTGTTCAAGATTTCTTGAGGGCCACTACTTGATCATTCCAATTAAAAAGATTTCCTTTTCTTACTTATAAAGATAAAAATAGAGGTTTTTCATTAATATATACTTGAATGGTTTTTTAATAAAACACGAGATAACGTCTGATATTCGATGTTATCGAAGTCTTATTTCTCGATTTTTCTAGAAAAATAACGTTCCTCCTTAGAAATCAAATGAATAGCATTTTCAATTAAAACGAGCATCAAAGCATGTAGGCATCAATGGGGTGCTAATCCTTCCCCATACATAATCAATTTACAGAATATCATACAAATTCAAACATTTGTTTGAATTTTAACGATAGAAAATGACTTGTTTGTAACAAATTTTTAATTGGGTGACATGTTTGTAACTTTTAAAACAAATAAACAAACAAATAAATAAACAATTAATTAGAGTAATCGAAATTTAGCGCCTTTAGGTCGATATGCCGCGAGCACATCTCGGGCAAACAATCTACCTTGTTCTAGTTCCTTTATATTTTGCACATCGACCAAGATTGCACCATAACAATGGGGAAGGCAACGGTTAATCACAATGTTGTCAAGATTTGGTGTGTTGAGAGCTGAGACTTAAACGAGACTAGTATCTGCGGCAGCCCCAACAAATCTAGCTATTTCCATCTCCCACAACATCATATGTTTCTGCATCTCGCAACTCCGGTGATAACCTGCCAACATTACCCTCCGAACTTCCTCTTTTACAATTAGTATATGTGCTTCCAATGCTTGCACCTAATGACACGTCATAACATAAAGAATAATTAGTACAAATTTAAATTCAAAATTGTTAGAGTTGTGATCCAAATTCTTTTAGGATTTGGTTTGAAGTTAGAATCCTACTTTTAGTAGACCTTGTTTACTTTACATTAATTAAAGGTAGGAAACTCAGTTTAAGTAGATTTTATTTCTATGCAAGTTTCCTTTATAAGCAAGAAACCTATCCTTATAGGTAGAGCATCATAAAGAAGTTGTAATCTCTTTCTCCATCATAGTGAAAGTTCTCATCCTCTGCCCATGGTTTTTCCCTTTTGGGTTTTCCACTTAAATTGTTGGTGTTATTTTCCTTTTCTGCGTTTACGTTTATTTACTTATCTCGTCATTATCGTCCTGATAATATAATAAATTGGTTTCAGAGCTTTTCATGTTACTCAGGATAATGATTACGATGAAGTATGAAATTCTACTACTGGATCGCAATGTTAGGATTTGCTATGGCATGTGAAGGTTCAAGAAGTTCTTGTTTAGATGGATTTAGATGATGCATTATATGGGTTTGATAATATGCCGAAAGAATGGTTGGATACAGAGAAATGTTGCAAGGATAGAAAAGTTGATTCTGAGATCCGTTTGCACTTATCAAACATTATTTTGCAGGATGTTCACAAAGAGAAGACAGTTGTCGACTTATGGGCAAAATTGGAACAAATTTGCATGAAGAAAACTTTGACCAGCAAGTTACTCATGAAGCAACGCCTATACTCTCACAAGTTAGTAGAAGGTTCGTGTCTTGACGACCACCTAACTGATTTCAAGGAGATTGTCTCGGATTTGGAAATGATAGAGGTAAAGTACAATGAGGAAGACTTATATTTGATTTTACTTTGCTCACTGCCCGCTTCATATTCGTCTATTAGAAGCACCCTCCTACCTAGTCGTGATACCCTTACTTTTGAAGAGGTATATGATAATCTAAATTCGCATGACAAGATGCAACATCATACCGGCTCTGATTTCCATGCAGAGGGTCTTATGGTACATGAATCGACTAGTTCAGACCATAGAGAAAAAAGGTGATCGTAATTTTGGCGGTCAAAATAGGAACAGATCCAAGTCGTTAAATCGAGGTAAAACATGTTATTTTTGCAAAAAGAAATATCATATTAAATCTGAGTGTTATAGATTACAGAATAAGATAAAGAGGGAATCTGAGAATCAAAATTCCACTGAAGATGAAGCTGATATTGCAAAGGATTATAATGATGGTGAACTTTTAGTTGCTTCTGGCGAAGACTCTATAGCGAATGAGGAGTGGATTATTGACTCTGGTAGTAGTTTTCATATAAGTCCAAATCGGGATTGGTTTATGACGTATAAACTTGTGTCTACGGGTGCTATTTTGTTAGGAAATAATGTCTCTTGTAATCTTGTAGGCATTGGCACAATCAAGATTAAAATGTTTGATGGGATTATTTGAACACTTGGTAATGTGAGGCATGTTTCAGATTTGAGAAAAAATGTAATTTCGTTAGGTAGTCTATATTCAAAAGGGTGCAGATACTCCAATGACGGTGGAGCTATGGAAATTTGCAAGGGTTTTTTCATTGTGATGAAAGGGTATAAAAGAGCAGCCAATTTTTATGCTCTGCAAGGTTCAACTATTTTAGGTGATGCATCTATTTTTTCCTCTTATATGTCAAATGACGATGTTACTGGTGAAGGTGTCTTGACTGAATCAAGTAAAAGAGTATTTTGTGTTGAAAATGAAAATTGTGGGCTATAGCGACCCTTTTGAAATTTCCTTTAACACAAGTGTATCAAAGCATTTTTTAGAAAAGAAGTCAGCTACTAATTATCCCCTAAATCCTCTGTTTGAAGTCTTGTTTTAAAATGGGGGATTTCTTCATGAAAATTCTTTTTCTTTTGAAAATAATTAAAAACTTGGAGTAGCCACCGGCCACTTGGGTAAGGTAGGTCGGACACCATAAAATACCAGAGATTTGTTATGGAAGGGTTAGGGAGTTTGTTACGCGTGGGGAATGATTAACGCCCCCATCACGCCTGGATATCGGTACCATAATATTTGCTGCCTTTAAACTGATGGAATTGGTTGGAATTTTAAATTAAATTAATTCGGAATACTTAATTAAAAATTTACTTTAATTACACAGGCTTTATCAAATCGGTGGGTTAGGATTAATTGGACATTTAATTAATAAGGTTGACGATACACCAGACCGTAGACTAAACCGACATCGAATAAGGTCGACTGCCGTGTTAGTTTACGATTCAGATCTCGTGCGTCACCTTTATGCATGATGCAAATTGTTGAAATATGATATAATGATCTTGTCAAGTTTTAATTAGCATTTACCTTGGGACGGTAAGGATTAATCCAAATATTCGATCAACATCTATTAAGGTGAGACTGTTTCGACATGAATATCGGGATTAATGAATACCCCTTTGTTATGATTTAGCTTAATTAATCATGTAATCAAAATATTAAGAGTCACATGAATGAAAATTAATGTGAATTTCAAACAAAAAGCTTTAAAATTAAACACACAAAGAGGCCCACTAAAAGCACTAACCTAGAAAGGCCCATATTATAGAAATTTAATTAATGTTCTAATTAATAACTAGGTGAATCTAATATTAACCCTAAATTAATTAACCTAAAAAGCTAGAAAGCCCTAATAAATTATGGATTATCTTGATGATAATTAATTTGATTAATTTTAAACTAGTATTCCAATAAGCCAATAATACTATTTAAAATAAGCCAAAATAATTAATCATAGCTTTGAATTAAAATGTTAGTCTAATTTCCAATTGATTTTATCCAAAAAATGATTAAGAAATGTTCAATCAATTCAATGAATTTAACATTTATCCCAATGAGCCAAGGATAAATTTAAATTTACTAAGTTAATTTGAACCTAAATCTAACTAAGGCTCTCAAGAATCTAATCTAAGAAATAATTTAATTGATTTAAGGACCGGGCCCCTATTAGACGAGCACACAACCTGAATTAATTAAATTAATTCCTAAACTAATCAAAAACTAACTTAACAACCCAAGGCCCAAAAGACCAAGTCCAAGGCCCACTAAGCTAAGGTTAACCTTAAGCCCAAACACAAAAGGCCCAAACAAAACTAATTAAGCAAAGAAAACAAAAACATTAACTATATAACCAAATATTGCATAACATCGAATTATAAACTTTACAAAAGCTATATTATACTAAAAAAATATTATATAGATTATGAAAACTATATCATATATGTGTGAGAAATATGTGTTATACATATTATCAAAACTATGTTATATACATATATGTATATATATATATTAGAAAAAAACTTTACATTGCGAAAACGTATATTACATATTAAAAGACTGTACTTTATATTTTATAATAAAACTATATTACATATGTATAGACTATATATAATATTAAAAGGTATATATGTAACACATTATAAAATAAAACTATATTACGAATTATGAACAAACTATATATTATGCAAAAGCTATGTATTGTAATACAACATATGTCTTCTAGAAAACTTTTCATTATGTATTATAACATATATTAGATAAAAGAGCATATATTATAAGAAACATATTATATAAAACATATATCGTGTATTATATATATACTATATATATTAAATATACATTATAAAACTATATGTCATATCATGTAAGAACTACATGCTATATAAACCTATATTATACTTTTTATATATATAAGAAACTATATGCTACATACCTTATAAAAACATATTATATATTACATTATATAAATAAATATCATACATATACATATGCTGAAATTACATAAAAAATACAAAAGTATATAAAAACTATATGTCATATCATGTAAGAACTACATGCTATATAAACCTATATTATACTTTTTATATATATAAGAAACTATATGCTACATACCTTATAAAAACATATTATATATTACATTATATAAATAAATATCATACATATACATATGCTGAAATTACATAAAAAATACAAAAGTATATAAAAACTAAGTATAAATTACATAATATATACACATGCTATAACAACTAAATATTTTACTAATATCAGATTTGGGCTAATTCAAACTAGGGTGGAAAGAAAATACTCCCAGCCCACTGATTTGGACTCACCAATAATGGGTCCGGAGCGGGTTTAGGCCGGGTCGAAGTGGGTTACCTGGTTCGGATCAATTAAATGGATAAACTCCCTTTTATTTCTTTCATTTGCTCGTTCTCCTCGAATAGATCAAGGAGGGCAAAACTAAGAAACCCTAGCCACCACTCCTATGAACGGCCGACGGTCACCGTTCCGGCGTTGCCTCCACCAGCCGTTTCCACCAACGTAAAGCTCGTCCCTCCCTCTTCCTTTATATCAGATTGGTTTCACTGAGAACGGCCGGAGTGCCCCGAAATGAAGTCAAAAATCCCCAATGTTTTAGGGCGTCGATTCGCCGCCGCCTACCGTCGGATCTGCACAAAATCGGAATATATCACTCCCCTCGTCATGGCGCATCGGTTCACCGTTGGGATTCGCCGACAGAGCCTCCGGTAGCCAGCATCCAGAGTGGAAGATTTTCAGCACGTCGACTTCTTCGTCGCCGATCTGAAGATCCAACCGTTGGATTGGCTCAAATCCAAACTATGTTGTTCACCAGGACGTGGGCTCTTCGTTCGCCGTTGGAGCCCCCGATCGCAGGAGACCGCCGAAGCTGAGGGTAAGCTTTCTTCTCTTTTCTCTTTTGTTCGAACTAAAAATAGATAAAACCTCAAAAAGAAACCCTATATATGTAACCTAGCTTCCTTTCTGATTCAGAGAGAAAAAAGATAGAAAAACTTGGGGAAAAACTTTTTCCTTTTCTATTGATGCTCGAATGTTTTCTGCCACCCTTTGATTAGGCCTTGTGTACATATATATCCTGAATTACATTCAATTTGTATATATGAAAAGGGAGATGAAAAACATTGATTGGTTGCCTCTGTGATTTTTATTTGTATTCATCTCATAATCTGTCGGTGCCTGTATTGGTTTGCCTTTTATTTGTCTTTGTTTGTAGGGGCATGTTTTGGCTGAAATACCCTTGATTGCTCTCTGGTTTTCATTGTTGCAATTCTTCTTTCTGATTTTCTAATGCCCTCTTTGTTTGTATGCGTGTACGAGAGGCTTGATGGAGGAGGGGACCAATGATGGACATGGTTCATGGGGCTGTCGAATGGGGACTAGCAAGGGTTGTACGAGGGTCCAATATTGGTCGTTGGTAGCTGCTGCGTGGATTTCTTCTGGTTCGAATCTGGGCCATTCGATCACCCTTGATCGGACGGTGGAAGATTGACTGCACAAGGGAGATGAGATATATCAGATTAAGGTTTCAGATATATAATCCGGGCTCAAATTGGGATTTTGTAATATGTATTTAACTTTTAGTTTTAGATGTAATATGGACTGTTATAAAGTTTGAAGTTGGGCTTTTATTTATAAAATAATATAATTTATAGTTTTTAAACCCTTTTCTGATTTTTAAATAACAACATAATAATGATAATGATAAATAATAATAGTAACAAAAAATAATAATAACATATAATAGCAAGTAATAATAATGGTAACATATAACATAAATGATAGTATTATATAATTGCAATAATAACGTAATAATGTTAAGATAATAAGATAATACAATGTAATATACTAGAGGTTTTCTTTTCAAATATAACAATAATATGATAATAAATAGTATACTATGATAGCAAATGTAAATGCTTAATTAAAATAGAACTAGTAACTAATTAATTTTTTGGGTTTTTTAGTTTTAATAAAAAGGATAAAGTAAACAAAGTCCATAACATTATTTAGAAAGTAGTAACATATATATATATAAGCCTATTATTGTAAAAACAAAAAACAAAAACGAGTCCACCTCAAACAAAATTAGTGATTATAGCTACCCCTCTTTGCTTATACTTGTGGAACAAGAATAAAGCAAAGACAATAAGCACTAATTTTGTCCCACTTCCCTTTTAGGAGATTTCGAGCTTCGAGTTCCTCTTATATAGAACCTTTATCTTGTCCTCAACGATGTATTTTCAGCCCGCAAGTCCCTCTTATATAGAACTTATTACCTTGAAATCTTGAAGCTTTGAAGTCATGGTGTTACGAGTTCTTCCTATATAGAACATTTCGCTTTATTTGGGTGGATCCTTCGAGCTACCAGTTCTTCCCATATAGAACTTCTTGCCCTGAAATCCTGAAGCTACGAGTTTTTCCTATATAAAACTCCTCGCTTTGAAGTCTTGGAGCTTCGGTTTATTCCTATATATAACTTTCCTTTTTGAAATCCTAGAGCTTCGGGTTCTTCCTATATAGAACCTTCAGCTTTGAAATCCTGGAGCTTCGGGTTTTTCCTATATAGAACCTTTGGCTTTGAAATCCTGAAGCTTCGGGTTCTTCTTAAATAGAACCTTTGGCTTTGAAATGGCACCCCATTTTTCGTCATGAGTACCAAGAAACTTTTCCTTTGTTTTTCGGAAGGATAGAGCTTGGAAAATATTGAGACGCTGTCCTAGTTTCTTGTCATGTTAGCACTCTAGCATCATGCTCGGATAGTTTACTTAAGGCTCAAAAATCTTGACGGGAAAACGAACCGGCTTTCGAAGCTTAAAAACTACTATCTTTGTTATGAAATTCTTTGATCGAAGCTCAAAGTCTAGAGTTGTTCTTCTCACTGCAAAATTCTTTATTCATCACGGTTCAACACTGCCGAAGGCGGAAGCTGTTCCCCTCACATCAAATTTCTTTAATCCTTGCAAATGTTGATGAATTATGGGTTCTTTTCAAATACCAACAGGTTCTTCTCGGTTCGAGCTTTTTGTACTTCCCACAAAGATTTCTCATGTTCTTCAAGCTTATAACATCATGAATTTTTCATCTTTCTATCATAGTTGATTTCTAAACCGTTCTTTATCATAAACCACTCATTCACGGACGAGCTCTACCCATTTTGCACCATTCTCGCTAGGCTAAGCAGTCATTCTTCTTAGTGATTCTTTAAATCCTTGTTGAGTGAGTTCCTCTTGTTAGGGACTCGTCGTCTTTAATGAGGTCTACTCCAAACGGGAAGTTTCAAGCCAAAATCTTTTTCAATATTTGCATCAGTCAAAAAATAACCAGAATGATTTGATGATATGAGTTAGCATGTTCCTAGTCTAGGGATGTCTAGCTAAATATGATGCATGAATTATGACATTTTTATATATGTTTGGGGAAAACTTCCACGGGTTTTCTGTCTTTGCTAGGCCTTCAATCCTTTTTTGGAAGGATGTAGATGTCCTATATTGGTTTGACTAAGACCGACCTTCTCCTGAAGTCCATCTTCGAAACATTGCCCCCCACTCAACTTGGGTTTCGTTATTTACTCTTCATTGACTCTTCATGGTGAGTCATCTTCATTCTCAACATTAGGATTCACACATGCTCCTAAACTTTCCCAAATCTTTCTTATTTCTATAAGGTCTCATCTTCACTTTTTATTTATTAAATCTTCCTTATTTGTTCTTCTTGAAAGGGAAAGGTGACTCACATTGGTCAGAATAACACTACCCTCACTTAACTCGGGCTTAACTATGCTTCTTCATGGACTCTTTACGATGAGCCTTCTAAAATCTCCTCATTTTGAGTGAACTCATGTCCCCATGATTTCCAAATTTTCCTCATTCTCAAATCTCTAACCGGTCTAGCACTGGGGATCTTGCAATTATTCTCTTTGTAATTACTGATAAATCATGATAGGTCAACCGTGTAGACCCTTGATTTGAAGCTGTAGAAAATCGTTCATCGTCAAATGCTTGGACAAGACCAAGATAGCAATATCCCGACCACCCAAGATTCTTGAAGATGATTGAGTTATAAATCCCCATTGTGAACAAATCCGTTTCCATGACCTCCTTTGGGTGTGTAGACACATTCCCATGAAAAGGCAGTGATATCTCGGCGATTCTGAGTCAATCCCTTGCCCCAATCTTCACTCATTCTGGCTAAAGTTCTGAACTCCAATAGATAATTACCGGGCTTTGACGGCTTTGTGTAAACCCATTCCTTATGAACACTCTTCTGATTAAACAAAGCGGAATACTCCTCAACCGTAGACATCAAGTCATTCTTATTAGAGAGTGAGGTGAACAAAAAACGAGATTTCCAAAATAGAAAGATGGCTCAGACCGACGGCCGATCAAGCGTGTAATGCCACCATAATTCTCACAAAACCGACTTTGCAACTGCCGATCCCATCCTTTCCAAATCTGTTTTCAATCTCACGACTCGCATTGTTTTAAGCTGACATGAGTATACACTGCTTGCTTGATGAATTGTCACCTTGTACGCCTTCGTTAGCTTCTGATCGACGTTGGACGACTAAGTCGATGTCCCCTATTTTTTCTGATCTTAGCAGCATTTTCATTTCTTTCTCGGGTTCAAAGATTATTTATTCTCGACCTTTTGGTATGGTCCTTCTCCCGCCTTAAAGTTAAGCTGAAAACATGCCCCTTGAGTTTCTTAATTTTCAATAAAACTCAATCTTAATCTTTCTGAACAAACTAAGGCCTTGCAATAGATACTCATTTCGGGTTCTTGAACCATGTAGCATGAAGGCCTGTTGTTTTTCCCTTCAAAAGAAATGATAGGTTTGCATTAGGTCGGTCATGTACATACTTGACCTTGCATCCTAAACTCCATTCTAAAAGGACGGAGATACCTTATTCTTCTATTTCTCTATTTTCTTCTTTTTATTTCCTTCATTTTTTCTCTCTCTATCCTTTTGTCGATACATCGTTTTGCTAATCATCATTTCAATAAAGGATGCCCCTTTTTAGGTTAATATACAAAATCAAAATTAATAATAAGAGGAATAGAATGCCCGGAATATCAAATACAAGAGCGTCTTAGATTTGTTCCCTGGTGATCAACAATTTGCCTTTGAATGTTGCGACGATATTTGCGAGATTCATCTTTGATTGCTCGGTTCATCCTCATGATCACGATACTTGCTTGATTTGTTCGAAAACTACTCATCCTAGTTCTCATTATCTTTCTCCATAAAATTTTTTAAGCTTTTCGACTTTTATTTAGCCCATGGAATACGGACAATGTCATTCTAAAAATTCTTAAGCTTAAGTTTTTACTTTTGATTATAATCAAAATTGTGTCAGTGTCCTCAAGGATTCATCTCTGACGCTAGGGTATTGATCAGATGGAGCATGGCTCCTTATTAGATTTTTTCTCCTGCCATAGCTCCATCAGGATACTCTGGGACTTATTTAATTCGTTCATTTAATTCTTTTTTCTTAAGGGAATTCAACTCATCACAGTCTTTTGTCTCGAGAATAATGATGGAGTATACAACAATACCCCGAGTTAATCAGCATAGTCATGATTTGAAAACTTACTCATATAGCCAAGGCTTTTGACTCAATTGGAGTAAGTGGAGTAAATCATCCTTATTTAGCCTTTCTTGCTATAACGGAGTACCCCTTTAAATTTAATTAACTTGTTTTGTTTTGAAACACACTATTTTCCTTTTGAGGCACATTCAAGCAACTCTTATTTGGGCTCTCATAGGAGATTTTCTTATCATCGAACATCATCGAAGGAGTAGTAATCTTGCTTCTCACACTTTTTCCGACCAGAGCGGACTGGGGGGAATCACGCTTCATCGTTATCACAACATTCGATTGATCTCTTTATTAGAATCAACGCCACATCATGCACGTGATATCCGGGGGTCTACGAGGGTAAGAATATATTCATATATGTTTTAGAAAAAAGCATCCTTTCATTGAAATAGCAAAAGAAAACATAACATATACCTTTTCAAAGGATTACTACTACTGTCTTCGGGTAAACAAAAGTAAAATTAACACACATAAAAATAGATAAAACAAAAACCTAAAAAAAATGGATAGGATACCCTAGAAATCCTCGACCCTTGCAACGTTGGTCATTCATCTAGACGCCTCAAACTTTCTCAAAAACTTGGCATCTTTCTCTGAACTTTGGTTTTCCATTCTCAAAGGAAAGCACTTCATTCTTAACAAGTTCGTAGATCTTGCCCTTCAAAAACACGCACTCTTCCGTTGTATGGCCAAAGTCACCGTGATGATACTCACATGAAACCCTGACACCAGACACATTGGGATTGAAATAAACATACCACTTCGACGAAGGTAGCCTCAAGAGTTTATTTTGAACCAAAAAAGGTAACAGCTCTGAATTTGTCATCGGGAATATCATCTTTGTCCTCTTGTCACTCCCTCTTGCATCATGCATTTTAGCTTTTTTTCCCTCTTTTTCCTTAAGCAGGGCTTCCCTTCTCTAGAGACATCGTTATTATTAGGGCATGTCGCTTTTGGGGGCTCTTTTAGAACTGCTTCGAACCTTTTGAGTGGGTTCGGAACCAAGCTTTTCGTGGAATGATTGGGATTATGATGGCTACTGATGTTTTCTGATTTTTCTGATGTCGAAATCTTTGCCTCATCCACCTCTTTCAACGTGGCGACCCGATCTTCTCCTAATTTCATAGTATTGGTCGCGGATAGAAAATTAATTTTCAGACCTGGACTCGTTGTCTTAAACTCTAATACCCCAATATGTAGGAGATGTTGAACTTTACGTTTAAAGCTTACACATCTCTCGATGGGATGCCCTAAAATTCTGGCATGGTAATCACAATGATCTTTCTCATTGAACCAACTCGGATATGGAGGTGACTGGGCTTTGACGAAGCAAGGCGCCACCAATCAGGCGTGTAGTAGCTTGGAATACAACTCTCGGTAGGTGAAAGGACTGGGAGTGAATTGGAAGTCCTTCGATTCTTCCTTCATTTCTTAAGCCTTAGAAACCTGGCTAACCGACAGCTGATGAGGTTTTGGAATCACAAACACCATATGTTGTTCATGTGTTTGTAGGAATGACAATTCAGAAGACAATGTCAAAAAACCCTTTTTGCTATAAAGTCGCAATCCCTACTCTCACTCTCTTCTTGCCTGAAAGAGTCTTCTTTCATACCCTCTTCTTTGGTCATAGTGGCCATCATGCCCATCAGTTCATCAATTTGCCCCCTTGTTTCCTCTCGGAACTTCTTTACATATGATATTGTCTCCCTTTGATTCCAAACCAATTGTTCATGAAGCTGTTTGAGTTTAACTACCATGGCTGCTAGGTCATTCATATTTCCGGAGTCGAACTGATCAGAAGTCATTCCCTCCTCACTCATACTTTCTGAGTTGAATGTTTTTCCCCGATTAGTGATGCGTATAGTGTATGTGAATGTACAAAAATGTATTATTTGAACAAAAATAACAAGGCAACACAAAATAATGATACTATGAAAACATGAATGAAAAGAGCAAAATTGAGTTCGACAAATATCCTCATTAAACGGCTCGCATTAATAGGAAAATTAATTCGTTGCAATAATCAAAGGAAACCCACTACTCATACGGTCCTAAGCTAGCATATAGGTCAATAGTCTTTTATCTCTCATTCGATTCATCATCTGCATAGTCCTGAAGCTTGGCAACATCTTCCCCTAGAAATTGTGACTTCCGGGTGACCTCTTGTATCAATTCTCGCTCTTGCTTTCGAATAGAGAAGTTGGCGAATTGTATTCGCTCTATGTTGGCATTTGGTGTACTTCAATTTCTCCCTTGAAAGAGTCCCGTTGAACTCGACCCTCGGGGTATGCTGAAGCTAAGGCCAGAATTCTTTCCCACTCGAAATATTCTTTCTTGTTTTAAGTTGGGACTTGACGGTAAAATGTCTGAGAAATTTCCGAGCTTGTCCCAAAAAGCTTTATTCTTGTTCGACATAATTCTTGCTAATCTTCCTGAAATAGAATGAGACTCCTCAATGGTCAGAGTCAAATCGAAGTTGCTGATTGTAGAATAATTGTAAGCGGAGCTCCAAAATCCTACCAAGGCTAGTAGTAATGCTTGGTCAACCGGAACATCTAGCGAATATGCGATGTTTCCATGCTCATTTTTGAAAGAAAACTACCCTCGTCATGTAGTTGTTCTCCTTCCGACCATATTTGTACATCGGGATTCTTTGCATCATTGTTACAAACCCAATCTCCTATTAATATAGCCTTTAATTTCATACTATTTCCAACTCTGTGCACTCTTCATGATATGATAAAATATGCAAAATAAAAAGGTAAAAAGAAAACGACTAGAAAACAAACAGAAGCCTATTAGTCACAAGATAAACAATAAATTCGAAAACGAGAAAAAGATAAGTGCAGACAATTAAACGAATGGCAAGCACATAAAGAAAGAACCTTAACCACATGAATTCTAGTTCGCTAAGGTTATCCGCATGGCTCTAATGGGGTGGGCTTCTTGGATTCTCACACATGGGTTCAGTTCTAGTACAAGGGTACCCGAACCTATCTCATTACCTACTAAGGCAACAAGAACCCCAATTCTGGCCCATTACAAGCTTGCAAATTGGTTTCGATTCGAGAGAAAGCACGACCTAATGACATGGAGGGCTACTCACGTGTCAAAAGACGCAGATTCCGAAAGTGAATTACCGACCCATAGAGGGCTACTCACAAGGGTATATGGCGTTTCACCCCCACTTAAGGGATGAAGCTCAGTTATAGAGCCTGATGATATGATGCAACACATGTTGGTGATTCTTTCGAAATTAAATGAAAAATTAATTCGAAGACTGCCGATTATCAAAGCCTGTATAACCTTAGTCATATTTTCAAGAAATGATCTACCTCGTTAAAGTTAATTGAAATTCCAACATTTTTCATCATTTAAAAGCAGCAAAAATTTTCTTGGCCTAACTCTCCTTTTGTTTTGTAAAAACAAAGTTTTCCCGAGCGGAATCGCCAAGCTGTAGCGACCCTTTTGAAATTTCCTTTAACACAAGTGTATCAAAGCATTTTTTAAAAAAAAAGTCGGCTACTAATTATCATCTAAATCCTCTGTTCGAAGTATTGTTTTAAAATGGGGGGATTTCTTCTTGAAAATTCTTTTTCTTTTGAAAACAATTGAAAACTTAGAGTCGCCACCGGCCACTTGGGTAAGGTATGCCGGACACCATAAAATACCAGAGATTTGTTATGGAAGGTTTTGGGAGTTGGTTACGCGTGGGGAAGGACAAGCACCCCCCACGCCCGGATATCGGTACCATAATATTTGCTGCCTTTAAACTTATGGAATTGGTTAGAATTTTAAATTAAATTAATTCAGCATACTTAATTAAAAATTGACTTTAATTACACGGGATTTATCAAATTGGTGGGTTAGGATTAATTAGACATTTAATTAATAAGGTTGACGATACACTGGACCATAGACTAAACCGACATCGAATCAGGCATACTGTCGTATTAGTTTACGATTCGGATCCCGTACGTCACCTTTATGCATGATAAAAATAGTTGAAATATGATGTAATGATCTTGTCAAGTTTTAATTGGCATTTACCTTGGGACGGTAAGGATTAATCCAAATATTCAATTAGCATCTATTAAGGTGAGACTGTTTCGACACGAATATTAGGATTAATGAATACCCCTTTGTTATGATTTAGGTTAATCAATCATGTAATCAAAACATTAAGAGTCACATGAATGGCAATTAATGTGAATGTCAAACATAAGGCTTTAAAATTAAACGCACAAAGAGGCCCACTAAAAGCCCTAACCTAGAAAGGCCCAAATTATGGAAATTTAATTAATGTTCTAATTAATAACTAGGTGAATTTAATATTAACCCTAAATTAATTAACCTGAAAATCTAGAAAGCCCTAATAAATTATGCATTATCTTGATGATAATTAATTCGATTAATTTTAAACTAGTATTCTAATAAACCAAGAATACTATTTAAAATAAGCCAAATTAATTAATCACATCTTTGAATTAAAATGTTAGTCTAATTTCTAATTGATTTTATCCCAAAAGTGATTACGAAATGTTCAATTAATTCAATAAATTTAACATTTATCTCAATGAGCCAAGGATAAATTTAAATTTACTAAGTTAATTTGAACCTAAATCTAACTAAGGCTCTCAAGAATCTAATCCAAGAAATAACTTAATTGATGTAAGGATCGTGCCCATATTAGACGAGCACATGACCTGAATTAATTAAATTAATTCCTAAACTAATCCAAAACTAGCTTAACAACCCTAAATTAATTAACCTGAAAAGCTAGAAAGCCATAATAAATTATGGATTATCTTGATGATAATTAATTCGATTAATTTTAAACTAGTATTCCAATAAGCCAAGAATACTATTTAAAATAAGCCAAATTAATTAATCATAGCTTTGAATTAAAATGTTAGCCTATTTTCCAATTGATTTTATCCCAAAAGTGATTAAGAAATATTTAATTAATTCAATAAATTTAACATTTATCCCAATGAGCCAATGATAAATTTAAATTTACTAAGTTAATTTGAACCTAAATCTAACTGAGGCTCTCAAGAATCTAATACAAAAAATAACTTAATTGATTTAAGAATCGTACCCCTATAGACAAGCACACGACCTAAATTAATTAAATTAATTCCTAAACTAATCAAAAACTAACTTAACAACCCAAGGGCCAAAAGACCAAATCCAAGGCCTACTAAGCTAAGGTTAACTTTTAGCCCAAACACAAACGGCCCAAACAAAACTAATTAGGCAGAGAAAACAAAAACATTAACTATATAACCAAACATTAAATATATAAACAAAAACATTAATTATATAACCAAACATTAACTAATCAGGCCGGGTCGAAGTGGGTTACCCGATTCGGATCAATTAAAGGGATAAACTCCCTTTTATTTCTTTCATTTGCCCGTTCTCCTCTAATAGATCAAGGAGGGCAAAACCAAGAAACCCTAGCCACCACTCCTATGAACGGCCACCAGTCACCGTTCTGGCGTTGCCTCCACCAGCCGTTGCCACCAACGTGAAGCTCGTCCCTACCTCTTCCTTTATATCGGATTGGTTTCACTGAGAACGACCAGAGTGCCCCAAAATGAAGTCAAAATCCCCAACGTTTTAGGGCGTCGATTCGCCGCCGCCTACCGTCGGATCCTCACAAAATCAGAATATATCACCCCCTCATCCTGGCGCGTCGGTTCACCATTGGGATTCGCCGACAGAGCCTCCGGCAGTCGACAACCAGAGTGGGAGATTTTAAGCACGTCGACTTCTCCGTCGCCGATCTAAAGATCCAACTGTTGGATTGGCTCAAATCCAAACTATGTTGTTCACCGGGATATGGGCTCTCCGTTCGCCGTTGGGATTCCCCGTTGGAGCCCCTGATCGCCGGAGGCCGCCGAAGCTGAGGGTAAGCTTTCTTCCCTTTTCTCTTTTGTTCGAACTAAAAATAGATAAAACCTCAAAAATAAACCCTATATAAAACCTAGCTTCCTTTCTGATTCAGAGAGAAAAAGATAGAAAAACTCATGGAAAAACTTTTTCCTTTTCTATTGAAGCTCGAATGTTTTCTGCCTCCCTTTGATTAGGGCTTGTGTACATATATATCTTGAATTACATTCAATTTGTATACATAAAAGGGGAGATGAAAAGCATTGATTGGTTGCCTCTGTGATTTTTGTTTGTATTCATCTCATAATCTGTCGGTGCCAGTATTGGTTTGCCTTTTATTTCTCTTCGTTTGCAGGGGCATGTTTTGGCTGAAATACCCTTGATTGCTATATGGTTTTAATTGTTGCAATTCTCCTTTTTGATTTTCTAATGCCCTATTTGTTTGTATGCGTGTACTAGAGGTCCTCTTTGTTTGTATGCGTGTACGAGAGGCTTGGAGGAGGGGACCAGTGATGGACATGGTTCATGGGGTCGTCGAATGGGGACCAACAAGGGTTGTACGAGGGTCCAATCTTGGTCATTGGTAGCTGCTGCGTTGATCTCTTCTAGTTCGAATCTAGGCCATTCGATCACCCTTGATCGGACGGTGGAAGATTGACTGCACAAGGGAGATGATATATATTAGATTAAGGTTTCAGATATATAATCCTGGGCTCAAATTGGGATTTTGTAATATGTATTTAACTTTTGGTTTTAGATGTAATATGGACTGTTATAAAGTTTGAAGTTGGGCTTTTATTTATAAAATAATATAGTTTATAGTTTTTAAACACTTTTCTGATTTTTAAATAACAACATAATAATAATGATAAATAATAATAGTAACAAAACATAATAATAATAATAGATAATAGCAAGTAATAATAATGGTAACCTATAACATAAATGATAGTAATATATAAGTACAATAATAACGTAATAATGATAAGATAATAAGATAATACAATGTAATATACTAGTAATATTTAGGTTTTCTTTTCAAAAATAACAATAATATGATAATAAATAGCATACTATGATAGCAAATACAAATGCTTAATTAAAATAGAATTAGTAACTAGTTAATTTTTTTTTGGGTTTTTAAGTTTTAATAAAAAGGATAAAGTAAACAAAGCCCATAACATTATTTAGAAAGTAGTAACATATATATATATAAGCTTATTATTGTAAAAACAAAAACAAAAAATGAAAATGAGTCCATCCCGGACAAAATTAGTGATTACATGGGCATAACAGTTCTGGTATGCGGAAAATAGTTCGATTTTGTGGGCATGACGAATTTGAAAAGAATAATAAAGTTAAATTCCCTGGGTATAACGGTTTTGAGAAGCTTAAGAGAGTTTGATTTTCTTCAAAGATAAATAATGAGAAAGATAATATTGCCATTGATGATCGGGGTCGTGTTATTGCTCGTTGTGATATAGTTGTGAGCAATGTTGGCACTAATGTTGATCTTAACGATGTGAAGACTAAATTACCTTGTACATTCAAGTTTGGGCAAGGCTTGGTTTCGGTTGGTGATTCTTGAAGACTACCCCTTGAAGGGGTTTCGTGGAAGAGGTGGAGATATTGTTCGACAAGAATTTTTCTCAAGGTGGAGATTTGTTAGAGTTGTGATCCAAATTCTTTTTGGATTTGGTTTAAATTTAGAATCCTACTTTTCATAGATCTTGTTTACATTACATTAATTAAAGGTAGGAAATTCAGTTTGAGTAGAATTTGTTTCTATGCAAGTTTCCTTTGTAAACAAGAAACTTATCCCTATAAGGGATTAAGGGTTCAGACAGAACATCATAAATTAGTTGTAATCTCTTGCTCTATCATAGTGAAAGTTCTCATCCCCTACATGTAGTTTTTCCCTTTTGGGGTTTTCACGTAAATTTTTGGTGTTATTTTTCTTTTTTGCGTTTGGTTTATTTACTTATATCTCTAGAGAATAATTCTCTCTATCTTTCATTCTCTCATATCTCTCATAATTCAAAATGTTAAACCTAGTCTATATTTATAGACCCAAGTACTTGGTCACCAAGAAACCTTATTCAATAATATCTCCTACCTAAAATATATATTTACTCATTAAAGTAAATCCTAATTACCAAGTAATATTCAACTACTAGAATACAATAAAACCCAACTTAATTACCAATTAGAATTTGAGTCAAAATATAACAAATCTCCTCATTGACACAAATTCTATTCGAGCATTGGCCTTCAAATCTTCAACAGCTTCAATTTTTACATAAGCCAAATATCCGTTGAAGCAATGCCACCAAGTCTTCAACAACTCTAATTCTTACGAAGTGTCCATTGAAGCACCGTTGAATCGATTGGGAATTAATCCCCCTACAATTGAAATCTCGTTGTAGCAATATTTCTTTGACATGTCTCCAACATTTGACCGTAAAATCAGCAGCAAAAATTCTTTTAAAAACGTTCAGCTCGAACCATAGCTCTGATACCATTTGTTAGGAATTTGGTATGCAGCAAAATAACCAAAGCGATAAAAACATAGACCAAGATATGCACAGGAGACAAAGATTTAACGTGGTTCAGCATAGCCTACCTCCACGGATGAGAGAAACAAATAATCCACTATCAACGTAAAGAAAATGAAGAGTATAAATACATGATAACCCATGTAATCTCAAAATCTGGTGTATAAATCACATGACTCGGTAGAACTAAAACACTCTTTCTAACATCCCTACAATACCCATCTCTACAACGTATTCACAATAGTTGTAGAGAACTTAAAAGTAATTACATCTCTCCAGAGAATAATTCTCTCTATCTCTTATTCTCTTATATCTCTCATAATTCAAAAGGTTAAACCTAGTCTATATTTATGGACCTAAATACTTGGTCACCAAGAAACTTTATTCAATAAGATCTCCTACCTAAAATAGATATTTACTCATTAAAGTAAATCCTAATTACCAAGTAATATTCAACTACTAGAATTACAATAAAACCCAACTTAATTACCAATTAGAATTTGAGTCAAAATATAACAAAAATTGTACCAAGACGTGTAGGAGAAATAATACTCTTACCAAATTGAAACATATGAGTAAGAAAGACATAATTAATTTTGCATAATCCCAAGTGACAATAAGTAGAGTTAAAACATTTACCACAACTTTAAGTTTGTGCAACAGAGGCGCATGTTCTGTAAGTTGGAAAACATTTACGTGCTCTCCCGCATGATTAATTGGAAGACAAAAATTCACTTCACATGTCAAGTATCGAAGGTTTGGAAGTTTTGGTTGGCTTGCCGATACCAACTAATTGAATTAGCAAACAACCAACATTACTTGTACTATAAAATCAAATCAAAACATGATATATATAGTATAGATAGATAACTAGGGACGGACGCAGGATTCCATGTAAGGGGTGCGAATTATCAGGAAGCTATATTAGAAATGTAGGGATGCAAAATTACAAGATTTTAGGGGTGCAGAATTAGATTATCAATAGAAAATATAAAAGAAATATACAAAATATAGGGAAACTTAAAATTTTTAGGAGGTGCTGACGGGTAGTGTCGGTCCCTGTAGATAACTATGTATACATATATACATATCAACCTACTAATTAGATTAGATTACACTAAGTGGGTGTGGAACTTGTACAGTCAGATTCATCAATTGGGAAGTTGGTAGAAAGCCGGGAACAGGCGTTGTGAACTCGAATGCTAGAATCGGATCCCATTTTCCGGCATAAGATACATCACAAAGCTGAGGTACATAATTGAGATCTATGTGTAATGCTATATTTGTGTCTGCTCTGTATTCAAAAGAAACCAAATTTGGTGCAAAAGCCTCAATGCTTTGGATGTGCTTGAAGAAGGATTTATGCAAGTGTTTCAGCCTCAGTGATGAGCCACAAACATTTATATGAGTAAGCCATTTCGAGAGAGAGACCTGCAATGTTTCAAGCAAGGGATAATTGGAAAGGAAAGACTCTAGAATCCGACCACTTACGTCCACAAATTTCAAGCAAAGACTGGATAGGAACCTAATTCCAGGTGAACTGGAACATTCCCATCCAAACTGGTAATTGTCGTTCCAATGATTCAATCCGCATGGTTAGAAATCCAGTTCCAGCCTTTTAACCTTCTTCATTAGTACAATGTCGATCTATCCATCGATATATCGCTTATATACTTGGTTTAAATCAAGACAAACCCTGAACTCATCTATAGTTCCAGCTTTATGTGAGTTAGGAAATCGAGTAATCCATTCTACATAACCATCCCTTTCTTTTAGCAGCTTCTTGTGATCCGACATTAATGTCTTTGAAGCAACAATGTTTAGACCCCACTGAAAAACTGCCATAAATTTCGCCATTTTTGTGAAACAACGCATGTTCTTAGTGCTTCTTTTAGTGGTAGAAGACATACAAATCGAACAAGCAGATCTTCAGACAGCTCACTTCAGCATCCTTCGGCTTGCTTCTCCACCCAGCTTTTGGAGAATCCTCTCCGAACGCCCTATTTTTTCATCTTTGCACCCAGCTTTTGAGTGGAATTTCCAAATTCTCCCCAAACGAGCTTCTTCACCCAGCTTTTGAGTGGAATTTCCAAATTCTCCCCAAACGAGCTTCTTCACCCAACCCTACTTCTCAACGAAAATTCCGAACAAAGCCTTAATCGATCAATCAAATTGTCATCATGTTCCTTCCACACACACAAAAAAAACTGAATCTTCAAAATTCAAGGCATTAAGCATATAATTCTTAAACACATACATAGTTGAAATAATTCAGTGTTTATTGAAATTACCGCAATCACAAACTAATTATAGACCAACTTAGTTCACGAAACAGTCAATCGATTAAAAATTATAAAATGATCCTCCAATTTTAAAAAATAACAAATTGATTGTTTTCGTAGAAAAATTAATGGTGAAAGATATGCTAATTGATAAAATTAGCATGGTAACATATTTGACCTCCAAATTTTATATTTTTTAATTTTTATTTTAAATTAAACAAAGCATAAAATCTAAATGTAAAATTTGTTATTATGATAATTTTATTAATTGTCTTGTCATTGATCGTTATTTTTTCCTTTAAAAAACGATTAAATTGTTATTTTTAAGTCGGGTGATCATTTTGCAACTTTTCAAGGTCGGATGACATAATAAGAAAATCTTATAGTCGAATGAGTATTTTCATATTTTAGTCGAATATTATATATTTGTAAAATTGAGTCTTTGTATTATTTTTATTTGAAAATTTAATTGTAATTAGTTATCATGTTATAGTACGGTTTGATTCCAATTTAAACGACTTTCTTTAACGATATAAGATATGCATATATATATATATATTGTCATATTATTTTTCATGTTTATAAATAAGATTTGTAATGTTATTTAATAAAATATCATCTAGACTTCTAAAATATATTTATAATGTTATTTTTAAATAAAGAACTTTTGGGGATAAAGTATAGATGAGAGTATAAATGAGTCAATGAATTGATGTGAAGAAAAACTTTTCAAAAAATTTCAGTTGAATGACCAAATTGAATAAAATATAAAGATAAAGGCCTAAATTGGAAATTGAATATATTTTGTTAAAAATATGAATTGAAGTTACATAGATATCATATATTAGTTTTAGTGAATCATGTGGTTTAATTTTGGTCAAAATAGACTTAAAACGAAAGAAGAATTAAAGATATGAGAAATCATTCAAAGTTGAGGGCTAAATTGTAAAATAGGAAATTTATTTTAAAAATATGAATTGAAGCTAAATAGTTATTCTACAGTGATTATGAGTATGTGGTTCAAATTTGGTCAAAAATAGACTTAAAACGAAGGAATGATTGAAGAAATAAGGAAATCATACAAAATTAAGGGGCTAAATAGCAAAAAGATAAATTTATTTTCAAAATCATGAATTGAAGCTAATAAGTACTCTACATTGGTTTAGGAACATGTGGTTCAAATTTGGTCAAAATGGACTTAAAGTGAAAGAGAAATTGAAGAAAAATAAAATCAAAGACGAAATCGTAAAAATGTAAATTTTGATTTTTTGAGTTGGACAAATTTCAACTTAGGGATCCATTTACATTATCTCCGAATATCTTTTTCCTCTTAGGGATACATTTAGCAATAAGGTAACTATTTTTAGTAGATATGAGTTCCTTAGGAACTTAAACACTCGTCGTAACTACCTTTGCATTTGAAGATTTATAGTGACCTCTATGTTTGTAACCATTGAAGTTCTTTTGATATAGTTGGGCTTTGATTTTTTTTTAAAAAAAATTTGCTCCCACTTTGTTAATGGAAGCTTTAAGATCATCAAGTTTCTTTTGATGATCATCATAGACTCTTGAAAGTAGGTTATGCAAGTTTTGACTGTTCTTTCAAATTCGTTTGCTTTTGCTTGCATATCCTCAAATTTACTTTCAAGTTTCATTTTATTTCTTGCAATTCATCATATACTTCATAAACTCTTTGAATTCGTTTGATTTTTCTTTGCTGATCATCATAGACCCTTTGAATTCCAAAACTATTTTATCATATACCACTTGCAATTCATCATATGCTTCATGTAGTTCTTCAAATGTAAAATCAATTGAAGCAGATGAATTAGAGGTTACCTTTGCATCTTCTTCAAGTGTTTAGTTGATTGTTTGGTTAGTATTATTTTTATTTCAGTTGATTAGAATTTTGTTTAGTCGATGTGACATCTTCGACCTTAATTTCGACTAAGATGGGTTAATGGTGTTATAGTCTCGAATTGAAAAAAAATCAAATAAAGTTTGAGTTATAAAATAGGACTCGTCAACTTGGTTAACTCGAATTTTTTTTATTTGGCTTGATCTAATCTCCACCCCTACTCCAACTATGGCAAAAATAAGGACTTTAATCGATTAAAAAACTAACTTTAAAATAATTATATTGAATCTTCTGAATCTATTTATGTTAGGGGCAGCTCTAAGGAGAAATGAGGATGGCCTCATGCAGCCACCTAGTTCTGCAAATCCTGATTATGGCGTGACCAGCTTACCACCTGGTAGAGATTATAGAACAAAGGGGCTTTATGTTACAAACAACCCTTGAGTCTGAATATCACGCAGTGGTCATCCTAGGATTGATGAACGCGAGGACAAAAGGGCTGGTTACCTTAGGGAGTTTGAGATGAGAGAGGAGGAGCATCAACGAGAACTGAAACAAGGGGAGAATGAAAGAGAAGCAGAGAGCAAGTGTGCACTTGAAGTTACACGTCGTGAAGTTTTGCATTGGTGGACCTTGATGTTTTACATTGCGTCATGCTCTAGTTCTAAATGTTTAGATCTTTGTGCTTCTCAATCCTCAAAACTAACTTCATATCCTCTATTGCTGAAGGCAACTTTCACCTGTTAAAGAAAAAAATAGAATATGCAAGCAAGGTAGAAGGACAAGGCAAGAGCTTTCATTCGAAGATAGCTTCAACTTGTTCAAGAACTTGCTCTCTTTTTCTTTTCCTGATTTGTATTGATGATTGTGTAGATATCCTTTTTTGCATACTTTTTTACTTGGTTTTTGCGAGTCTTTAAGATCATTTAGTTGCATTTAGAGTAGTTTGCATATAGTTAAGGAGTTACATTGTCTGTGCTTAAGTGTCATATATTTTGGTGCTTCTAATGGGAAAGGTAGTGTTTTTGTGGTGCATACACAGAATCTATTAGGAGCTGGAGGAATGCTTGAGCGGAAGGATAACAGATCTCTTTGTTGGAGCTGATGAGTCAAGAAGAGTTGGAGATAAATCTGCCTTTGACCTACGTAGAATCTTCTTAGATACGAAACTCATTAAATATAACGGGAAAGCAAAGATCCTCTTAAAGGAGGCTGTGCACACTTTTGGGTTATGAAACCCTAGCTTCCCCGCCTATATAAAGAACACTTGGACAACAATTCAAGGGAGCGCGATTACAGATGACAGTCCTTAGTCTTCAGCTATTAGAGAACCACCAGATTTGAAGTTCTAGAGGAGTCTCCACACGACAGAAGCCATCAAGAGAGGTTGGCAGAGTGCGGGACCTGCAGAAATAACTGGAAAGCTTGGAGGAGACCGTCGAGGATGCTTGAGCCTTTTCTATCCCTTGCTTTATAAACTACTTTTCTTTAATTTTATATTATGGATGTTTTAGGCTCAGACGTGAGCTAAATACTTTCAGTTGGGTTTATTGCTTTACATGATTTTATGTTTTGAATATTTTATTTTAATGTTGTAGTTCTTTTTGCTTTATCTATTTTGTTCATCATTCGTCATGCATAATTATTATAAGAGCTATCGAGAGGGGCCTTTTAACTATTGATTTGTGGCTTAATATAAAAAGAGTTAAGCTAAAAAAATGTGAACAATGGGGCTAAGCTGTTAAATTAATCTTAATCCAGCTTAGCCATAAGTTTAGGATTTCAATGACTAAAAAGGAGAACTTGAATAAATAATAGAGTCATTAGGGTTCACGTAGACATGTATTACTTTAGCTTCAATGTTAATAACTTCTAGGCATAAAGAGAGTTATAAGTTCATTAGAAAATCTTGTCGAGTAGATAAATATTTTAATTGGTTTACGTAGACATGTATTGTCAGTCACCATATCATTGAAATAAGTAATCAAGAACGTATCCTATGCAATAAACTCAACTTCCATAATTATTTGTTATTTGCCACGACATCTGTTTGTCTTAATCATAGCTACCTTTACTTTATTTACATTTAGTTTTGATAAACCGACATCAATCAGTACTTGCTCAAACATTCTTTAGTATGATAACTTCGTAGTTATCACTCCAATCCGTGTGGGTTCGACACTTGATACTTATCACTCTATTACTCGTGCAACGGGTATACGTGGGGATTGACAATTGATAATATCTTAGTGATTGTGCTTAAAATTTTTAGTTTTAGTTCTAACTTTTATTTTTTAGGTGTGTTACAAGGGAAGGAACATCAACATGAGGAGAAGTAAAGGTCGATCTATTCGAAAGTATCTTACACCCACCACTGACGACCTATACTCAACCACATGAGCTTTTCGAGAGAAAAGAATGGATAATATTTATGGAGGTGATGGGTCTCCATGTCTCTCGACCCAAGCTGTTAAGCAACACGATCACATCAGTGCAAATACCAGGATCAACCTAAAGAGTTCATATCATGGTAAATTCTTGTGATTATTATGGGGAACAACCTTTGTGGGAAAATTTCCCATACAACCATGATGCATATTGCTACAAGGAGAACCGTAAAATGAGTGTTAGAAACCATCTCGAAGCCTACAACCAACGATGTAGTCAGCAGCAAAATTTTTTGTGGTATGAACAAGGAGTTGGCAATTTATATGAACCTTACAACCATGTTGCACCATCAAAGTTCAATTAATTGTGCAACAAAGAGTGATCATCAGAGGCAATCAAATTTTATGGAGGCTATGAAGCTTGGATGGATGCTGAGCTTCAAAGTTCTGTTGAAACATTGAGAAATATTGAAAATCACATAGCAGAGATTTTGAATGTCCTGAATAGCATGTCGTATCAATCAATTCAAGGGGATACTGAAATCCCAAGTCAATAGGATGAGGGGCAATGCGAAGAGATCTCCCTAATGTGTGGGGAACAACTAGAACCTCCAAGACAAGAGCATGAAAAAGAATAACAAGTGGCCACAATAAAGCTTGAGGATCCTAAACAAAGCAATGATGTAACAACATTCTATAAGGCTGAGAAGAGTAGCGCTACAATAACGACTGAGGAATTTGATGCCCAAACTGTCACGGCAACATTGATGTTGGAGCAACAATCTGTAGACTACTCTTATCTACAAATTCAAGACAACAAGCAAAATTTGATACCATCAAAGCTAGGGTATACTCAATTGGGAGATGACACTTTATCCATGGTGATTCCCTCTGATCTTGGTGTCACACCCCAAAAATTAGTCTGATCGAATTTAGGTTTCGGTGATCAAAAATTTTGTACTGGTTATGCCCGAATGATGTACTTGATGAATCTTGTACCCAATTTTGAGGTAATAAGAGTTATTTGGGCTTAATTGAAGTTGTTGGGCCTTTTTGTAAGAAATGGAAGTTAGGGGTTTCATTAAAAATGCTGAAAATGCTAAATCTGGGCAAGGCGTATCGATACGGTAGGGCCTGTATCGATACGGTCTAACTGTTTCTAACTAACTTTCCTAATTCAGTCTAGTTGTATTGATACAACCATAAGGTGCCGATACGGTTCCCCGTCAAAAATTATTTTTTTGACCAATTTGTAAAGATTGAAAGTAAGGTGCTGAGTCACCTGCTAGCTTATCACTTCTCCACGTGAGGTTAATCAGAAAAGGATGACAATTGGTCATCAATTGTCAAAAGTTGGAAAAGATTGA
The DNA here is from genome assembly GCA_019671005.1 of Hibiscus mutabilis. Classification (NCBI taxonomy): domain Eukaryota; kingdom Viridiplantae; phylum Streptophyta; class Magnoliopsida; order Malvales; family Malvaceae; genus Hibiscus; species Hibiscus mutabilis. The sequence continues at coordinate 28,719,137 of CM033711.1, read as the reverse complement.
GAAAATTTATTAATTAATGGGTTAAGAAAACCCTTTGCTATGGGAAAGCTTCCCATTGGCTAAGGGTGAGGTGGAGAATGATTAAGGCTTTAGTCACCTTAAAAAGAACAAGGAAAAGGCTTTCTTGATTTGTTTTGAATCTCCCGAAACCAAATCTCACCTTTGTTTTAAAGGAACCAAACACACACCTCCATTGTCATCTTCCTCCTCAAGCTCAAGCAAGCACCTCGATCTAATCCTTGGCCTTTGTGTGATTTCAATATAGCATTTGAAAGCTTGTAGCTTGGTAAGTAAAAATCCTATGTCAATTTGATGATTCCATCAATTTCTAGAGGTTAATTTCAAGATTTAAGCCTTGAATGTTTAAGCCAATCCCATGTGTTAGGAAGCCAATTTCCTTATTTCAATGTTATCTACAATCTTTGGTGAGCTTGAAAAACGTTTGTTAATCATTAGTTTCGATGCTAATGGAATTCCCTAATTTTTGAATTAGATCAAGTGGTGGAAGACAAGCTATCTTCACCATCGGCTATTCTGAACTCTTCCAACGGCAAGGGGATCGCTATCCGAGAACCTTGAAATCTTCGAGTACTAGGTGAGTGTAGTTGTGTCATGGGATTGGCTAGGTGCCATCCCAGTTGCATTTGATTTGTGTCTATGTTATGTCTCCGTTTGGATAGCTCAAGTAGATCTTACAAGTACGAACTTCATGTGGTAAGTATGGTAAGGTCATCCAATTGCTTTGATACATTTCCATGCCATGTAATTCAATCGTTGTATATTGCATGTGAAAAAGGCTTAATGTCAATATTGATATGCATGGAAATTAATATGATGCATAAATGATATGATATGTTAGTTGTGGAGCCAAGGCTCAATTCGCAATCCGACATGATATGGCTTACGGGCACAGAGGTAAGTTTTATGATGAAATATGTAACCTTGGACACCTGTGGACTTTGGATACAATTGGCATGTCATAGGGTTATTTGAACTCACTAAGTAAGGGATTGGACTACGGTCCGGCTACGACCTATATGTGGGGAGAAAAGGTTGGATTGTGTAAGGGACTCTGAAACTACGGCTCAAGGCTAAGGCCTATTTATGATATGTGTGGCATACAGGGGAATCTGCGTATCTATTGGTTGCTAGGTCCAAGGGGAAAATGAAGAATATGTGTTTTGCATTTGTTATATGAAATTACTATATGTTGATGTCAAGCTTGAATTGTATATGTTAACATTGTGTATATATCACTCAAGCATGCTTACATGTTTACATGTCATTAAAGAATTCGTTTGCATTTGTTATAACTACCTCACTAGGCTATGTAAGCCTAACTTTTGTGTGTCTCATGTATTTCAGGATCTTGAAGAATTTCGAGCACCGATCGTGTGGATGAAGTTGCAAGTTACTCCCACCAATCTTCATGTATGCTTACATTTTGTTTGACCTCCTAGTAAGGTGGCATAAGGCTTAGAAAAGTTACAATGGTCTATTTTGATATGTGTATAATAGCCTAAAAGTACCTAGGTGTTATATGTGGAATATAGTGTGGTTGGGAATTAGTAAACTAGTTAACTTTGTCATTAAGGTACTAAAAGGTAAAAACGTAGTAAATAGATTCGAAATACTCTAAAATTTTGTATGCTATTAGAAGTATGGTTTAATAACTTGCTGGTAACATTTCGTGGCATTTGGACATCGTTCAACAGGTTAAATTGGCTAAACACCAGATAAAATCTGCATTACATGACAGACGTATCGATACGGGTCAAGTTGTATCGATACGGCCTTGCAAATTTGGACTTGGTAAAATAGGGAATATTTATACTCAAAAGGTAGTGTATCGATACAGATCTTGGCAATAAGATATGGGAAATAAATTGCATCAATACGGCCTTAGGGTGTATCGAGACGGGTCAACCTTGGTCAACCTGTACCGATACGAGTGATGGTGTACCGATACAGGATTTGGGTAAAGTCGAATGGAGATGTAACTCATGAGTTTCCGTATTGATACAGCTCCAAGTGTATCAATACGAAGGAAGTTAATTCTGTTAAAAAGACTTAAACCATAGTTTCAAATAGTTTACAATTTGGTCACTAAACTTTAAATGATCTAATCAGATGGGTAAATGACCTCCGTTAATAACAAAATTTTGCAGGATAATAATTGGTAAGTTCAATTTAAGGTTATTAAAAATAAATTCTGATAAAGACCCTTAACTTGTAAAATTTACAATTTAGTCCCTAATTTCGAAAAAGCTTGAAATCAACCCAAAATTGAGTAAGCTATTAATAAGTTGTAAAAGAGATTCATAAGATATTCCGAATAATATTCGAAACTCTGGTTAAGCTTCTAACCTCTGAATATGTTTTTGGTAACACTTTTCGACCCAGTTCTCTACTAGGCTGGGAATGGGGTGTTACACTTGGTGCTACACCAAAATCTCTATTGATGGAGATGTTTGAAAAGCTTAAAGAAAGTGGTGGTTGGATACTTGAAAACCTTGAAAGATTTGATCCTTCACTTACACAAGATCCTAACAGAGCAATGCATAGCAATTGACTAGAACAATAATTGCCATGACAACGAAGGCTACACCCGACGATGGAGGAAGTCAATGAGAATGATGTAATCAAATGGTTGGTGTTGGTATAATCTTTTCCATAAAAATTAATTCCTTCAAGAACAATAGTAAGGTGCAGGGTATGTATGGATTACAAATGAACTAGAAAGAAAGAGTTCTCCACCAAGGTTTCACAAGGGGGAGTAGTTTCAAGCACCTTGGCTCAATTTCTTTTGGGAAGAATTGCAACTCAATGGAGGGTGCAGATCACTATAAGAAGTATCGGAAATGATCTTCATCCCAACACATTAGGATGCTTAAACCGCTTCATCCCCTCTTTTATTTTTCTGTATTATTTTTATTTTTACTTGTTTAATTTTGTTTTGAACTTTAATTTCATTTTTGGATGCGTCCGCATTTTATTTTGTTTTGTATCTGATGCTGCAACATTGAGTTAATTTTTGTTTTATTTATTTTGTTTTTTGTTTTATTTCTTTTGTAGCCATAAAACAAGAAAGAGAATCAGTTTTTATGGGATTTGGAGAAAAGTTGATTTTTGGCAGTATTAGCTTCTAAATGTTTTAGGGTATTTTGGGCGGTTACAAGATAAAAAGGGAAGAAGATCTATTGCATTTAATGTCAAGATTTTTTCCATATTTCCTAATCATTAAACCTTATACACACACACACTCTTACTTTTTAGGTGTTTTATTCCCCCATGCCGCCACATTTCCAAAACCCTCTTACACAAGCCACATCAAACCCTACTTTCCCCACTTTCCAATTTCTCCATAAACCCCACATTAATTACTTTCCTTCCAAAATCTCCCACCTTTACACCTTAAACATCAAAAATCAAATCTTTCCATTTTCATCTCGTCCAACACCTTAGAAGAACAAAAGAGATATTTTTTAAGCCATACTTGCTTCTTCATCTCCTTATTCCTTGTCCAAGCTACGCCCCAAATTTTTTGTGCCCTAATCTTCATCCTCCTCTTTTCCTCTTGTTCAAACAGATGCTCCAACATCCGCTGCACCACAAGCTGCTGAAGAGCCTGCACCATCCGCGCCGCACACTAGTTCACGTATCAAGCATAAGGCGCACATATCAGTACCTTCCCACACTAATAACTCTCTGGGTAACATTTTTCCTTTATTTTTTCATTTTTTATTATTTGTATATATTTTTTAGTTTTCATTGTATTGTTAATATTATGTTTTGTTTTGTTCTATTTTGTTTTTCCATTGGGGACAATGTTTCTCTCAATATTAGGTCAAATTTTAAATTGTTTTAGGAATGTAAATAGCTTAGTTAGTTTATTTAGGTTTCCTTTGCTATGGTTCTATTGTACTGAAATTGTTGTTGCATTGATAATGATATTCATGTGATGAATATGTGCTTAAATGTGATTTGTAATGTGTTAAGAGCTCTATTGATTTGAACTTAGGGTTGGACTTGCTGTAGTTTATACTTCACATGTTGCATGCTCTCTAAAAGCTTAAGAAGCCTTAGGGAAATTTTAGGTTGACTTTCTGATGTTGTAGCATTAAGTAATGATAATGAACTGAATGCTCAATGTGGCATAAAAGGCTTAAATTAAAATCCTAGAAAAATCAAGAAAATAATAAAAAGATCAAAATCAATTGTTAAACTCGATACCAAAGGCAAACTGTTGAGGGACACTCTAATATGCTTTGCTAGCTTAGTACACTAGGTGAGTTGTGTTTGCTTTATTTAACTTTCCCTGGTAGGAACAATAATATTAGCATAAAAGTTAATGAAGGTTTTCATGGGATGACTTTGCTCGTAGGGCTTAAGGATGGGTTGTTTGCTCCACTCCATCTTCATGTCTGAAGGGTATTTGTGATAAGCTGAAGCCCCAAGGATACAGTTTAATGAACTAAAAATTTAAGAGAGTAAAATAATGTGCTTAAAAGAAAAAAATGCTAGGCAACAATAGAGAGCAATCCTTGAAATTTTCTAAGGCCGTTAAGTACTGATTGCGTGCGATAGAGCACACACTTCACTTACAGTGGAATTGACCCTAGGAACAAATTTGTGAGCTCTGTTATATTGCATACTTATCTTTATTTTTCTGAGGATTAAATTACTGCAACATGGTTTGGAACCTAAGAAACCATATCTTAGTTGGAACCTTGGAAATGATAGGTTTTGTTCTTAGATTTTAGTTTTTAGTTTTTGCATGGCATTTCTTAAGGAAAAGCAACAGCTTAAGTTTGGGGTATTTGATGAGTGCATAAAGAACCTATATTTTAGACCCTTTTACTTAGCATATTGTATGTGTTCGAAATCATATTGTTTCATTTAGGAGTACTTTGCATATAGTTATGGAGTTATGGTGTTTGAGCTTAATGATTACTATATTGACGCTATTAATGGGAAATGTAGTGGTTATTAGTGTTGCTTGTGCAGGAAGTAATGGAGCAGTAGAGCGTTAGAGTATTAAAGCATCTCTTGTGTTGTACTGGATGCTACAACATTGGTTGTGACGCTAGAGACAAATCTTAGATCCTTTAGTGTGATTTAATGTGTGGTCCCCTCTCCTTTATTGAGCCATTAATGAAGTGGAAATCAAAGATCATCTTCGCTGGATCACATGACCCTTTATTAAAAACATGTGACAAGATATTCTTTTATTGAGCAATTAATGATGTATAAAAGCAAGATCCTTATTAAAAGACTACTTGCACTTTAGGGTTTTTAAAACCCTATGAGAGCCGCCACTATATAAAGACATCAAGGGCAATAATTAAAGAAGGCTGCACTTAACACACAAATACAAATAGAAGCTTTTATTCAAGGAAGAACATCCCTTTGTCTTCTTTATCAGAGAACCACCATCGTCGAAGGTTAAAAGGAGTCTCCAAACATCGAAAAGCTATCGGGAGAGGCTTTAGGAGTTTGGAGGACTGCGACTATAGTTCGAGGACACGAAGAAGAAATCTTTGGATTCTTTGATTCTCTTTCTCTCTTGCTTTATAAACTGCCATGACTTTTACTATTTTTATGGATGTATTTTCTCAGACATGAGCTGAATACTTTGTTTAGGTTTATTGTTTTAAGATTCTATGTTTTAGTTATCATTTAATGTTATAGTTTTTATCTTTTATCTATTATGTTCATCGTTCTTCATGCGTAATTATTGTAAGAGCTATCGAGAGGGGCCTTTTAATTATTTATTTGTGGCTTAATATTGAGAGAGTTAAGTTAGACAAATGTGAACAATGGATCTAAGTTGTTAACTTAGTCCTAATCTGGCTTAGATATAAGTTTAGCATTTCAATGACTAACAAGGGGAACTTGAATAGATAATAGAGTTGTTAGGGTTCACGCAGACATGCATTACCTTAACTTCCTTGTTAATATTTTATTTTATTTGCATTTATTTTTTAATTTTCCTTTTAGGTGCTTTCAGTGCATGACAAGATGCACAACTCAGAACTTATTCTTCCATATAATCCAAAAATTGATAAAACTTTATGAGATTTATGTAGAGAACGAAGAATAATATTGGATGTGGATGGAGAGAATGCCCTGAATGACCAAAGAAATCATAATGAATAGGTACCACTAGTAGATGCATGAGAGATTGTTGACCATGTAGCCCATAATGGAGAACAAATATGATAGAAGGCTCCTCCACCTGCCAAACCTAGAAGACCCATTAGAGACAACATGGGAGCATGTTATCAACAACCTCAACCCATCGATCGTTGTGCCAAATCTAGGAACAACTCACTTTGAGTTAAAGTTCGTTATGTTCAACATGCTCAACTCCATTGGATAATTCAGATGATTAGTAAAAGAGGATGCTAGAGAACACATTCATGCTTTCCTGAAAGTTTGTGACTGCTTCAAACAATAAGGAGTTCCTAATGATGTGTTCAGACTTAAACTATTTCCCTATTCTTTACAAGATTGAGCCAGAGCATGGTTAAAGACTATATCCTCAGGATCTATCATATCTTGGGATAACTTGTGCAAGAATTTTTGCATAAATATGATCCACTGAACATGAACAATCAGAAGTGCAGCAAGATCATTGCATTCACGCAACGAGATAATGAATCCATGTACGAATGTTGGGACAGATACAAAGATATGCTACGCAAGTGCTCGATCCTTCAATTTCATGATTGGCTACAAGTAATGACATTCTATAATAGTTCAATGCACCAACAAGGATGATGATTGACTCTTCAGCCAATGATATTTTACTTGACAAATATCCTGAAGAGGCTTTTGAACTACTTGATTAGATAGCCAATAAAGACTACCATTTTCCTAGGGGAGATTGAAGCTTGGACCTAAATCTTTTGGAACAATACAGTTGGATGATTCTTAGAGTGTGGCGGCTCGACTCTCCACCGTTAAAAATCTTCTCAAGACCATTCAACCTACATCCAATACACGAGAGGCTAAGGTAATCTAACATATATGTGAGCATTATGATGGGGAACATTAGTCAAATGAATTCCCCCAACAACAAGAATTTGAATGCTACGTAGGGAATGTGATGCTTGTTGAATAGTGATGCACTTTAGAGCAAGTATACTCGTTGAATCAAGTAATAAAGTGATGATTAGATTGTCGAACCCATGCGGATTGGATCAATAACTGCGAAGTTATTGTAACACCCTGAAAACTACTCTCGTTAGAATTAGGTCTGACGATCAGAAACCCTTCACCGAAAAAGTCCAAATATTGCATTGACCTTGATCGTGTGGTTAGTTACAATGACACTGGACTCTAATTGAGTCAATTTATTAATTAAGAACCATATTGAAGTTATTGAAATATTGTTTACTGACTAAATTGTGAAAATTGAAAGTTTGGGAGCAAAAGTGCAAAGTTTAGAGAGTTGAGGGACTACTCTTGTAATTATCCCATTTTGGGATGAATCACCTCCTAGCTTGCCTCCCACTTCACGTGGGTTTGCTGGGAAATGATTAAGAGAATGACAATTCCATAGAATTGTCATTGGATATCGGAAAGTGAAGGATGTATAATTACCAAAAGTTTCCTCCCTAGGAAGGAAACCGTTCGGTTACTTAAATCCTTGCCAAAGAGTGAGTTAACACTCTTAAAGAATTATGACTCCACCGAGTCTTCTTAAAATTTCATCATTCTCAAGTTATTAACTAAGCATACGCCTCTATTGTTGTCTTTCCCAAACTCTCAAGCTAGTACCTCCATTGATAAGCTCTCAATAGCTTAAGCCTTCTTCGATCCATTGATCGCATTGAGTAGCTATCGGGTTGGGTAAGTTCTAGACCCAATCTATTGTTGAATTCCATGGATAACGGGGGATTAATTTCGAGTTGAAGTTGTAACCCTCAAAAGTGGTACCTATGTTTCTTAAGTTTAAAATCCATGGAAACGAATAGCTAATAGTTATATCAAGCTTAAATATTGATTTCAGTATTGATGTGTTAATTTTAACATTCCCTATTGTTCCTATCTAGTTCAAGATTTGGAGAAGGAGGGACCACCATCTCCATCTAAAGCTAGGAACAAGGGAGTGGAAATCCAAGAGCCGTAAGAGCTTTGAAAAATAAGGTGAGTGTATTCAAAATCTCGGGAATAGGTTAGGTACCTTTCTCGGTTTCATTGATATTGATTATTGCATAGCTAACAATTTGTTAAAGGAATATTCCATCAAACCTCTTTGGAGGCTTCATTGGTAAGCAACGATAAGCTATTGTATCGAAACATTGATCATAGTATCATTGTTATTGTTATTGTCACCATTGACATATTGGTACATAGGAATATTGAACATTAAGTATTAAAGGTATCATTGTTATAAACATTGGACATCAAAATAGACATTGTTATTGCTAATGATCATTGGTATTGTTATTGTCATTGAAATATTGATATTGAAAACATTGATCATTGATACTGATATTGGAACATAGAAAATTGATATTGATAATAAAAATATTGATCATCGGCATTATTATTGAAACATTGACATCGATATTGCTATTAAACCTTGGATTCAAAAGGACATTGGATACAATTGGCATGCCATAGAATTAATGAGCTTATTGATACAGGTGGACTACGGTCCTTGGGCTACGACCTTTATTATGGCGAGGCGGAAGGATGTTTGTGTTATTGGTCAATTGGCGAGGTGGAGGGACTAGACCATTCATTGATTTGGTGAGGCGTAGGAATTCGCGTATTCACTATCTTGATTCGATCCAAGGAATACAAATTGAATTATGATCTAATTGCCATTAAATATGAATTATTGCATTGTCATTGATAAAACGTGATTTGGAATGCATTTCATTGTTATTAATATTATTTATGAATACCTCACTAGGCAAAGTTTGCCTTATGCATTTCATCTTATGCATTTCAGGTTAAAGAAGCTATCATTGCAAGAATTAGGAAAGTTGACGGTTTTTGGCAAGTCATAACAATCATAGTGTAATGTTTACCGACCTTACAAACTCTTAGTATGGTGGCAAAGTAGTTAAACTAGTCACTTTTAGTCATTTTGTTGTGTATATGTTGCATATGGTATGTATAAGCTTTAAAGGCTTAAAATTAGGTTTTGAACTTGGCTAAAAGTGGTAAAATATGCATGTTAGGCCTAAAATGGTAAAATCCTAGTAAATAGATTCATATATCTATGGAATTTGGCATGATAGTAGATGATGACTTTATAAAGTTGCCTGTAAAATTTCATAAGATTCGGACTTCGTTTGATCGGTCAAATTGCACAAAAACCAGACTAAAAGTGATATTACAATGCAGGGCGTATCGATACGAGTGTGTAACATTGAACATGGACGTACAGACGTACTGATTCAACTATGGGTGTATCGGCATGAAAGCTCAACACTGGAATTGGTGTATTGCACATTGTATCGGTACGGTATAGGGCCATACCAATCCCTCCTTAAGCAGCTAGCTTTGTACCAATACAGATAGGTACGTATCGGTACACCTTTTTGACACTGGAATCTAGGATAATCTAAACCAACCTTGCGTACCGATACGAGTTAACCCTGTACCAGTACGGGCTCACCAACTCTTAACCGCTTTAACAATCATGACATAGGCGTACCGATATGGGTTAACCCTGTATCGATACCGATGTAAGTAAATCTATTAAAAGCTGTGGGAATAAATTTGGTAAATTACGAAATGGTCACTATTTATTCAATAGCTTAATTGACTAGGTAAATGACCTTTGTTTGGGATAAAAATTTATATGCTCACTTATTATTGGCTTAATTTCATATTTGTAAGTTTTAAGTCCAGAAAGGACCACTAAAATTATTAAATTTACAGTTTAGTCCCTAAAATTTGTAAAAGTTTAAATTGGTCCTATAACAGCGATCATAGTACCAATTTAACTATTGTTCCCTTGTATTAACAAGGCCATTGATTTACCAAACATTGATCAAATTAATGTACCAATTACTGTTTCGTTCATTAGTAACATTCTCTGACCTGGTTCTCTACTAGACCGGGTAGGGGGTGTTACAATTATCGAACTTAAGAATGTGTGTGCAAGTAATGGTGTTTGTTGATTTGTTAAAACTAAAGCAACTAAACTAAATATAGCTATGATTAAGACGAACATCTGCATATAAATAATAAATAATTATGGAAGCTGGGATTATTGCTAAGGATATATGCTTGATTACTTAGTTCAATGCTATAGCGACTGCAATACATGTCTGCATAAACCATTAAAGTCTTTATCTACTCGACAATATTTTCTAAGAAACTTCTGACTCTCTCGATGCCTAGAAGTTAATAATATTGAAGTAAAGGTAATACATGTATGAATGAACCCTAAAAACTCTATTATTTGTTTAAGAACTCCCTTTTAGTCGTTGAAATCCTAAACTTATGTCTAAGTTGGATTAGGACTAAGTTAACAGCTTAGCCCCACTGTTCATATTTTTATAACCTAACTCTCTCGATATTAAGCCACAGATCAACAGTTAAAATGTAACCCCATCGACTCGGTCTAGTTGCCAGACCAAATCGAGCGAGCTACATTGGGTTTTTCCGAAACAAATCCTATTACGATAAACTAAGATTAGGTCCATTTTTTTTCTTTTTATCTTGTCTAGATGCAACATTAGGACCTAAGGTGAGCTTACTGGCAACGGGTGAAAACTCAACTAAATCGGGCGTCGAATCGACATCCAATTTTGTGCATTTGGATTTTAGGGACCAAAACGAAAGAATCTCAAAACCTAAAAACTCCACCAACTAACTTAATGGCCAGCTATACCGATACGGTCCCAAGGCGTATTAGTACACGAGCTACACCAACTAAAAATCGGTTCCACTGACTAAAGGATGTACCGATACAGAGCCCCGTATATCGATACGACTAGACCTGTAATGTCCATAATTGTTGGTTTTTCTTTTCAAACATGGATTCAGACGTGTCTTAACTCAACATAAACATACATACAAAAAAACCAAGGATCAAACCATGTTGTAAACACAAGGTAGTGCGATCAATTCATGAAGAGATACTTCAATCCTAAAACTAGAGGCATGCTTCCTAAGAACCATCCAACCCACATTCAAAAAGAGATTCAAGGTACATTTCAACATAGGCATGGCATCAACAAACTTTTAGCAACACTTAAAGTACGATAGCATCACAAAAGTATGCTCATAAGTATTTCCAACAAATATGCATACTAAGGGTAACCATGAAGCATAAACTCATGCTCGCAAGACATCAACAATCATGTCTCAAATCTAACTAAAGAAGCCATCAAACCACAACAATTACACCATCACAAAATGAACAAAATCCATATTACAAATCCCCCAAAATAGGGTAACACATTGCCTTACTTAACAAATTTAAAACCAAGTTCTCATACTCAAATAAATGTCTTGATCTTGGACCTTCCTTGATAAACCGATGCTGCCCCTCAACTATATTGCTCTGAATCAATGGAAAAGAGAGAGCGCAAGAACAATTGCTTAGTAAGGATGTTCATATACAACATTGATGCAATTGAAAACCGTTTGAAAACCATTAAACATCTCGTTTCCAAAATATGTTTGCTTCTTAAACATTAATAAAGTGATTAATCATCAACTTATGCCTAACTACCCAAGCATTTCACATTTAATTGAAAATCCATTTGAAAACAATAAACCATCTTGTTTTCAAAACATGATTTACTACCCCAAGTGTTTTCTTATTTGTTTCCACAACAAATCATTCATAACAACCAAATGCATTACAAATCATTTATGAAACCCATTTATCACAAATACTCTCATATATTGGCATTTACAGCGACCCGAATAGAACCATCCCCATCCTTGGATAGCACTACCACTATCCATACATGTTCAGATACACAGATTCCCTTGATGGCACTACCCCCATCAAGTCTCATGGCGGTACTACCTCCACCATAACTCACTTCGGCCAGGAATAGAACAACCCATATCCTATTGTGATAATACTATCCCTATCACTTTACAATAGCAATACCCCTATTGTGTAACCGAAGAATGTCACCCGATCGATTTTCCATTTTATAGTGCACTTTAATCCTACGGCTAACCAACTATATCTAAAACTTTCTCAATACATCACATAGCCAATATATCATTATCAAAAACATTTACTCGCTGTTTTTCAATGCATTTCTCAAAAACCGTTTCATATGCAATACCACATTGACAAAGGCAACAACACATTCCTTTTAGGAATAAATCTCAATGCTCATAGGCATTCATTAATTTGTTCAAACATTGCATATTGATCCAAAACGCTGCATTTAAAACAAGTAGATAAAACCATGTTTAATCCCAGAACATGAAATTCACAAGCTCATATTAAAGCCGATAACCAATCGAAATAAGGGAAACTTACACTTGAGATTAGTTAAGCTTTTTAGGATATAACTAAACCCCCATGAACCATCAATCAAACCTTTTAAGAGCTTTAACGCATTTGAACACTCACCGATGCCCATCGCCTTGCTCGCCAACGAGAATCAAGCCACCGGTAAGCAACGTATGCAACTAGGCAACCTTGCCTTGATCGTCCCCTATTTTAATCACATAAAAATAAAGGGAAAATGCATCATTATGCATTCAAATTGTTTTTAAACAATGATCCCCATCATCCTAACATCAACCTTCCAAAAACTAACCGAAACTACCGAAATCAACACCAAACTTCGTTCCACCAACTCCTAACTTCAAACCAACGATTTTATCATTCAAACCACATCAAAACATATCCATAAACACCTACTAAACATCCTTATATCTCCAGCAACTCAAAAACACATAGAACACACCCAAAAACCACTAAATAACACCTAAAAATAAGCCAAGTAAATAGTTTTAGGATTTATTCTCGTAATCTCATTTTACATTATGATTACCTTATCAAAACATGAAATTACCTAATTAAAATCTCCAGATTTCATCAAGTTAAACAAGTCTTTAAGCAAACCATCAAAATTACCATTATTAGCTCAAATCCTGAAATCCATTGAAAAACCATGTTAATATCAATCCATAATCAGCCAAATACTAAGGAATATCAATAAAGAACCTTAGTTTAAAGAGATAGAAAGAAATTCACCTTTGAAGATGCTCCGACCAAAATTGACGTAAGATTTTCTTGAAACTTATGATATAGGTGAAATCATTGAGAAAATCTTGAAACAAATGTAGAATCAAATAATAAATTCTCCATTAAAAATCGACAAAAAACTTTGGAGAATCTTGTTTGGAAGGTGAAATGGAAAGTGAGGGAAATTGTATTTGGGAAAACAATTAACTATCAATTCCTTACTCAATTAAGGTGGTATTTTAGATTAAAACATTTAGAAAATATAGGTCTCTAAGGATTTTTAGTATTGGCCCATTTACAAAATAGTCATTAAAACAATTTTCCACTTTTTACAATTTAATCACAACTCCAAATGTCGCTCGAAACCATTCAATTAAATCCCAAATTAATTACCAAAAAACTTGATAATATATTTAAACATTTTTGGTAACTCAAACCAATTTTTATCTTCCCAAATTGTATTTTTAAAACATTAATTTCCTGAAACTTATTTAACCAATTAATCTGGTTTGATCGGTCAAACCTCACCCGATCTAACCTCATAACATCTAGACCTATTTTTGGGGTGTTACAACTCTCCCTTTCTTAAAAAATTTCATCCCCGAAATTTACTTGAGGAAAAGAGATGAGGAAACTGCTTCACCATGTCCGCTTTTGTTTCCCATGTGGCCTCCTCAACTCCTTGATGTTGCCACAATATCTTGACCAACTCTATGGTCTTTCCACGAAGAACCTTAGTGCTCAAATCCAGCACCTTCACAGGCTCCTTAGAATAAGACAAATTCAAACACAACTCAAGCTCCTCAATAGGCACAACATGCGACGAATCCGATCTATACCTCTAAAGCATCGACACATGGAAAACAACATGTATCTTTTCAAGGTCGGTCGATAACCTCAACCTATACGCAATTGGGCCAACACGCTCAATTACCTCATAAGGTCCAATGAACCTAGGGCTCAACTTACCCTTGCGTCCAAACCTCATCACCTTCTTCCAAGGCAAAACCTTTAAGAACACCTTATCACCCACTTCATATTCAATCTCTTTTCACTTCAAATTCGCGTAAGACTTTTGCCGACTTGAAGCCGCCTTAAGCCTTTCACAAATGAGTTTCACCTTCTCATTTGTATCTTTAAGCAAATCAGGTCTAGCCACATGCTTTTCACCTGATTTCGCCCGACAAAGAGGTGTACGAAACCTATGACCATAAAGAGCCTTATAGGGAGCCATCTGGATACTCGACTGATAACTATGGTTGTAAGCAAACTCCACCAACGGTAGTTGCTTCTCTCATGTCCCTTGGAACTCAATTACACAACACCTCAACATATCCTCCAAAATCTGAATAACACGTTCATATTGCCCATTCGTTTGAGGATAATAAGACGTACTAAGATTAAGCCTCGTACCCAAAGTCGTCTGAAGACTTTTCCAAAACCTTGATGTAAAATGTGAATCCCTATCTGATATAATCAACTTAGGAACTCCATGCAACCTTACAATCTTGAAAATATACATAATATCCAACTTATCCAACAAATATGTCGTATACACAATAAGGAAATGCGCACACTTTGTAAAACGGTCAATAATCACCTATATCGAATCCTTTTTGGACAGTGTCAAAGGCAAACCCGTCACAAAATCCATGGTGATCCTTTCCCACTTCCACTTCAGAATCTGAACATGTTACAACAACCCAGAAGGAAACTGATGCTCAGCTTTAACCTGCTGACACACCATGCAACGAGCAACAAACTCGGCCACATCCTTCTTCAAACCAACCTAATAATACAAATCCTGACACATCTTTGTACTACCCGGATGCATAGCAAAAGGACTAAAATGAGCCTCAATCAAAATAGTGCGCCTCAACTCTAAATCATCTGGCACAACTATTCGACCCTTAAAGCAAAAAACTCTATCATCATCAAAATGAAATTCTGTACTATCCGAAATATCCTTAACATTTTATACCAACGAATCACCATACGGTTGCCTCGCTTTAATTCTTTGAGACAACATAGATTTAACTTGCAACTCAGCCAACAAACCACCTTCTTGTGTCATACTTAACTTTGTAAACATTGCCCTAATATCAACAACAACCTTACGACTCAACGCGTCAACTACCACGTTAACCTTTCCGGGGTGATACTCTAATATCAAATCATAATCCTTAAGCAACTCAATCCACCATCATTGCGTAAGATTTAACTTCTTTTGAGACATCAAATACTTTAAACTCTTATGATCGGTGTAAACAATACATTTCTCACCATATAGATAATGTCTCTAAATTTTCAAAGCAAACACAACCGCCGCAAGCTCTAAATCATGAGTCAGGTAATTGCGCTCATGAACTTTCAACTGCCTTGATGCATAAGACACAACCTTACCATCTTGCATCAACACACAACCCAAACCAACATAGGACGCAATACTATAGACTACAAAATCCTTACCAGACTCGGGTTGAATCAGGACATGAGCATGTGTCAAAACCTCCTTCAACTTCTCAAAACTATGTTGTTGACTCTCCGTCCACACATAAAGAACACTATTTTGCAACAACTTTTTCAACGGAGAAGCAATACTAGAGAAACTATCCACAAAATAACGGTAGTATCCAGCTAACCCAAGGAAACTATGCACCTTAGAGATCGACTTTGGTTGTTTCCAAATAAGAATAGCCTCAATCTTCTGCGGATTAACGCAGATACCCTCGGCCAAAACCATATGACCAAGAAACATCACTTTCTTAAGCCAAAATTCACACTTAATCAGCTTAGCAAACAACTGATGTTCCTTCAAAGCTTGCAAAACAATACGCAAATACCGATCATGCTCCTCCTTGGTATGCGAGTACAAGAGAATATAATCAATAAACACCACCACACAACAACCAAGACATTCACGGAAAACCCTATTCATCATATCCATGAAAGTAGCTGGAGCATTTATCAAACCAAATGGCATCACCTAAAACTCATAGTGCCCATATCTCGTACGAAACGTAGTCTTTGGCACATCCACATCCTTAACCTTTAGATGATAATATCCCAACTTCAAATTAATCTTGGAAAACACATCTTCCCCACAGAATTGATCAAACAATTCATCAATTCATGGCAAATGATACTTATTTTTAACCGTCAACTTATTCAATTACCGGTAATCAATGCACATACGCATCGTTCCATCTTTCTTTTTCACAAAAAGAATCGGCACACCTCACAAAGAAGCACTAGGTCGAATAAAACCTTGACCCAACAACTCCTGGAGTTGAATCTTTAATTCCTTGAACTCCTTTGGAGCCATTCAATACGGAGCAATAGACACCAAAGTCGTATCCGCATACGTCTCTATGCCAAACTCTAACTTCTTATCCAGCGGTAAACCCGAAAACTCTTCAAGACACATCTCTAGAAAATCGCACACCATCTGAATGTCTTACACTTGAACCCTTTTAACCTCCAGATTCATCACAATTGTTTGATAAGCCTGACAACCTCCTTGCATCAAATTATCAGCTTGTGTTGCTAAAACAACGTTAGACAAGAACTTAATATTCTCGCCAACCACCACAACTTCATAACGTTAGCAAGACTCTAAGAAATCCTTTTAGATTCACAATCCACCATCGATTTATGTTTGCTTAACTAATCCGTAACCAAGATAAAATCAAAACTGTGGAATGGAAACTCCATCAAGTCTGCGACAAATTCATGGCCTTGAACAACCAAAGGAGTTGCTTCCTTAGGTACAACCCACCAACGATACGCGTCACCGTGTAACAAAGATACGGTGCAACCCAACTTACGCGCAACATTACAGTCCATCTCACTTAGAATACGGATAGTTCTCTCAAGCCACTCTTTTGTCACTGCAGGATTCATTCCTCTAAATTCCGCACCTCCTAAGTTACGAAGATGCTCTAAAGGCAACCCATGATTAACAACCATAGTATGCATCGTAGCTTGCACATGCACCCCAGCTATCGCTGCCTAAAAGGCTCCTGTCATTGCTTGAATCAGTGTGTCATATTATCGAAAACTGACCCTTTTGGAGCCTGAGGTACACCCCCGCATCAAAAACTGACCCTTGCGGAGATGCTCGAGTCTCATGACGTGAACCCATACTTACAAAAGCTTATTCACATCATAACACAGTAAAGTCAGGCTAGCATTCAGTGATGGATCCAAGACAACCTCACAAAAATATTTTAAAACCATTGTAATAGGCAATGTGTTTCCATAATTACCCCCAACATAGCAATTAACATCTGCAACACTCATAAACATGTATTCAAACAATATAACACTAATTAAGCAACAAACACCACCACCCAAAAACCACAAACCTAGCTCTGATATAGCCAAATGAAACCCCCTAAACTCGGCTTATTTGCCAGACTGAACCAAGCAAACTACATTGGATTTTGCCGAAACAAACTCGTTACAATAAACTAAGATTAGGTCCATTTTTTCTTTATATCTTGTCTAGATGCAACATTAGGACCTAAGGTGAGCTTATTGGCAGCGGGTGAAAACTCAACTAAATCGGGCGTCGAACCAACATCCAATTTTGTGCATTTGGATTTTAGGGACCAAAACGAAAGAATCTCAAAACATAAAACCCTGACCAACTAACTTAACGGCCAACCGTACCGATACAGTCCCAAGGCATAGGTACGCGGGCTACACCAGCTAAAAATAGATTCCAGTGACTATAGGGCATACCGATACACATCCCCATATACCGATACGAGGCCACCGAAAAAGCATACTCATACCGATACAGTGCCTCGCGTATCGATATGCCTGGACTTGTAATGTCCAAAAATGTTTGTTTTTCTTTTCGAACATAGATTCAGACATGTCTTAACTCAACATAAACATACATACAACTAAACCAAGGATCAAACCATACTGTAAACATAAGGTAACACGATCAATTCATGAAGAGATACTTCAATCCCAAAAGTAAAGGCATGCTTCCTAAGAACCATCCAACCCAACATTCAAAAAGAGATTCAAGGCACATTTCAACATAGGCATGGCATCGACAACCTTTCAGCAATACTTAAAGTATGATAGAATCACAAAAGCATGCTCATAAGCATTTGTAACAAATATGCATACTAAGGGTAACCATGAAGCATAAACTCATGCTCGCAAGACATCAACAATCATGTC
Organism: Hibiscus mutabilis; assembly: GCA_019671005.1. NCBI lineage: Eukaryota > Viridiplantae > Streptophyta > Magnoliopsida > Malvales > Malvaceae > Hibiscus > Hibiscus mutabilis. The sequence continues at coordinate 28,700,737 of CM033711.1, read as the reverse complement.
TTAAATCTAAAAACAAAATACATCAAACCACATCAATTAAACCATCACAAAATGACCAAAATCCAGATTACAAATCCCCCAAAACATGGTAACACATTTGTAACACCCCTACCTCAGGTTAGTAGCAAATCGGCTCAAGAGCGTTACCAAGTAAGAACATTACATTACAAGCAAGGACAAGGCAAGAATAGATTAACTCATCCCTATTAGATGAGTTACTTAACTATCAAGCAACCAAGCATTCATAATTTACCATGCAAGCAATCTCACATTTTGATTTCAAGACATCATAGGTTACCAAACAATTCGATTAACATCATCATACCACTATCATTCGAATGGCCTAAGTGTACAAACCTACTTCTATTTCAAACATTATTCCTTAGATTGATACATATAACATCTCATACCTAAACTTACTAAACATGATTATTTGATCATACAATTTTATGTAACTTGTTTCACAACAACTATACCATTCGATATTCACCATACAAACACAAAACAACACCTACATCATGGTATATTCACGCAAGATTATATCATACCACAAGACATTCGAATGGCAATGTAAGCTAGATCAATCACTTGAACATTCCATATATACATTCATATATGCGTAGCAACTACTTATACATTACATATAATTTAAGTTCACTACAATCTTGTTCCACATTGTCAACCAAGTTTATAACATAGTAGGCCCATTCAAGAACACATATATACAAGTATTCAAAACATCAAGTAGCCATGTTCATGCATATATACAATCCTCCCAAAATAAACAAGATGCATGGTCTTGTTCTAGCTATATATATGTGTCTAGGTGCCACCAACTAGGAGAAATACAAAACAAGTATGAACCATAATTTAGCTATGCTTGTGTCTTGCTTCGAGCTCAAGAAATCAGACTTCAGGATCAAGCAATGATCAAACCCTTTATCCTATGGTTGGGAAGGATGAAAACAAGAGTGATAAGTACAAGAATGTACTTAGTGAGGTAGTAACTAGTTCTAACCAATTGTTATATCAAGTATCAATTAGACAAGAATGATCCTAGCTAAGGATTTTAAGCATTTGACTAGTATAAGAAACAAGAGATAATGAATCATAATTCATGCTTACATAACAAGAAATCAAGCAAATCATGCTTGCATACTAAGAAATCAAGCAAATCATGCTTATATGACAAGTAATCAAGCAAATTATGCTTACATGACAACTAATCAAGCAAATCATGCTTACACAACAAGTAACCAAGATATTCGTACTTTTAGTTCATTTATTATCTTTTAACACAATCCTTGGTTTATAGTTTGTCTAGGTAATCGAGTCTCCAACCAATTGTAGCCACAAGATGTACCATAGTACTGGTCAACCCTCCTACTATCGCCAAAGACTACATACGTGCCCTTCGTCTGTCGCCAATTAGGGGCCTTAGCCCTGGACCGTATTCCACCCTTACACAATGAGCTGTAGACTCTAAGGCATGCCCTTCTACCTATTCAACTAGCAACCAAAGTTGTTTGATTATACTTTATTTATTCAAGGATTTCCAAGCTTTTCAAGCTCAAGATCATGTATTTTTCAAGTGTACAAGTTAATGTCAAGCATTATCTTTTCAAGAATCATTTCGAGTATTGGATGACAAGTTTATACATGCATTAAGCCCTTAGGCCAATAGAGCCATAGCTCAATATTTCAAGTGTTCATTGCATCATCTAGGCTAGCATTTCAAGCATTAAGTTTAAGCATTTGATCACAATACCATGTCATACATACAAACATCAATGCTACCACATATACATGCTAGCATTCTATTTATGCAACACTTCAAGGATGTAGTCAAGTTTCATGTATAATCTTATTTTATACTTTCCTTATTAGATCAAGATCATATTAAGTCAAATTAACAATTCAAGAATTTAGACATGCTTGCTTTTGTTAGGACCTAGTCCTAACTCTAGAATAAACTACACTCACAATACTCCCAAGCTAGCTAGTCTCGAAAAAATATTCCCTTTTGCTTCTCCCTTGTATGCTCGACTTTAGATCCTTCTCCAAAGTTCTCTCCTTGCTCTAGTAATTCACATAGATAGAACAAGATTTAAACATGTAATCACAAAGTCATTCAAAATGGTAACAAGGTTAATACATCACATATACAAGACAAATATCATATTCATATACACACCTTTATACACATTATCAAACTGCCTACATTCTATATTAAGGCAAAATTGGGAAGCAATTAAACTATCCCAAAGCTGTTTGCAAAACAGTTTACAAAACTGCCACAATACTTAAACTGTTACCACCAGGCAGCATGTACTCTGCTCACTTAAACATGCATAACTTTCATTTCGTACGTCGAAATTTCAATTGGTTTACACCGTTGGAAAGCTAACTTAATTGTATTTCTAACCATATAGGCCTTGCATTTTATTTCTTTGCCAATTAATACAATTTTTAGCTTAAAGACAGGGCAATTTACAACACTAGACAATTTGCACTGTCCCTACTGTTTCTTCTCTACAATTCATTCTACAATCCATAATTCATTTTTATTTTCTCCTAGTGAATTTAGACATGTTAAGGCACTGTCCATAAAATTTTCAGCCTTAAATTCCATTTATTCAATTTATGGTGATTTTTCAAAGTTATTGCCCAGAACAGAGTATTCTGGGCAGATTACACTAGGTTAAGCTTCTAGCTTCATAATTTATCTAAACAATATTCTAACATTGTAATTCAACTTATTTTCATGTTCTTACAAGTCTAGGTCAGTCCAATTCACCTATCAATGTGCTTATAACAGGGCATTATAGTGCTATGTTCAATTTGATCCATTTGATCAACAACATTCCTCTAATTCACCATTTGAGCAATCCATTACCTAGTTTTAACTAATCCAATTATATGCATTCATTTTCCAGAAATCTATTTACTCTATTCAAGTCTCAATTCATCTAACAACATGATCAAAACAGGGCATTATATACAATTAGCATGTTTACACATTTTCACCTAGCAAAACAGTCCTTATTCTCAATTTTCAGCAACCATACACATTCCCTTTAGCAATTTGGCTACTAACACTCCCAATTTCAAGTACCATTAGAAGCTAACATCACTATAACATGCATAACAATCATCCTATTCAAATTAGGCAACAAGAACATCACAAATTCAAGATTCAAACATTCTATAACATGTAGGAATCAAGCATTTTACCTTCTCCTAAGCTAATTTGATCAAAGCTCAATCAAGAAACCTGAATTAAATATGGTCTATGAAGCTTTCTTTCATCATTTCTCTCTCAAACATTCGGTTGATAGGTTGAAGAAGATAACACAATTTTGTTCTTATTTCCCACCTAGTTGCCGTGAGTCATGACTCACAAGGCACATGTTCTCAACAAATGAGAACATGGTCTAGGCCTTAAATTTTAATTCAATTTACATGCAAGATCTAGAGCTTTGCATGTTCACATTTCCATCCTTCCATTTAAGCCTTCTAGTTTTAATTTCAATTCAATTTGGTTCTAAATTCACTTATTTGATCTTAAGGATAGCTAATGTTCTTTCTTCTTTAATTTGATTAGCACATAATTCAATTATTCTATATCTTAGATAGTGGTAACCTTCTTAGGCCAAGTTTAGGGTGTTACAAAACCAATGATTCCCCTCAACTCTATTGCTCTGCATTAATGGGAAAAAAGAGAGCGTAAGCACAATTGCTTAGCAATGATGCTCATATACAATATTGATGCAATAGAAAACCATTTGAAAACCATTAACCATCTTGTTTCCAAAACATACTTGCTTCTCAAACATTAATACAAGTGTTTAATCATCAACTCATGCTTAACTACCCAAGCATTTCACATTTGATTGAAATTCATTTGAAAACAATAAACCATCTTGTTTCCAAAACATGCTTTACTACCCTAAACATTATCTCATTTGTTTCTGTTGTGCGTAATAAGTGCTCCGCAATTGTGCAAGTGTACACGTCGCAAGTTATAGTATAAAAGATATCATCTCCACAAGGATTGGTGCCACTTCAAGAATCTAGTCTCTTCCACTGTAAAAAGTAAAAGAACACAAGTAGAAGATTGTAGGAGTTTTAACTAACAACTAAACTAGAAAGCAATAAAGTAAAAGAAAATGTAATCAAAAGAGAGGGAATAGGCCAGGTTATCGTGATTTGAGGTGTGATAGCCAATTGGATCGTCTTGGTAAAAGAGTGCAAGGGAAACTCAGCTGCCGTGGCAACTTGCACAGTTGGGTTGCCTGGGCAATTGGCTGGACAACTATTTGGGTGGCTAGGCAGTAACTTCAGGGTTTGGCAGAGCGTTCTTCAATGGTTTCTTCTTATCTCTAAGTTGTAACTCTAGCTAATTGTGCATGCCTTGACAATACATCCATGCATGAATCAAGGGTGAAATACAACCAATCTTGCACTCCTCTTAGCCGTTGAAATCCTTAACTTATTTCTAAGCCGAATTAGTCTTCATCAGTAGATTGAATAAAAACCATACTCGTTTGTTTCTTGAATCTAACTCTCCCGATATTAGATAAATAGATAGAATTATGAGATCCTCTCCCAATTCACTCACAAACAAGAATAAAAACCAAGAATAAGTAAACCTTGAATTGAAAGTGCAAACTCTTATTACCTAAACAAAATCCAATTGTATCTCACAACCACAAAACACAATAACCTTAGCCAAATAGATTTAGTTCATGGCTAGGTTCAAAAGAAACACAAAACAAAGAATCCCTAACATAAACCTAATCGAACAAGAAAGAAAAAGATGAAGAATAGTTGAAGCTTGTCGAAATCTCTCCCCTTTTTGCACCTCTTGGAGTTGACGGCTTGGTCCTCAATTTATAGGGCTAGGTCAAAGTCTTTCTTGAGGAGAAAGTTAAGTTGGAAGTAATACTTTTAAAGAATATAAGTCTTTATTATATTTAAATTCCTTCTAGATCTTCTCCTATCTTCTTGGGATTTGATTTCTTTTTGACCTCTTCATGGAAATCAAACTCCTTTGGGATTTAACTTTGCTCCACGTCATCTTGGGTTTATCTAGTCATCAATTTTGGCTGCCATATCATCTTATCCCTTGTCGACAATTGCCCTTGCAACTAGCTCGGCATCTCCTTCATGCACTGCCTTGGCAACCGCATCGACATCTTCTTCTTGCACTGCCCTGGCAACTGCGTCGGCATTTCCTTCTTGCACTGCCCTAGCAACTGATTCTGCACACACAAAAACAACTATCGGCAACACCCTTTTTCCACAAAATTAAGCAAAATATGATATCAAGCTTAACCACCTAGGAAACAATGCAAACATGCATGAATGGCTAATAATGCAACTAATATGAGCCTAAGTCTAGCAATAATATGAATAAAAAGGGTGAATAAAATAGTACTTTTAGACACTTAACACACCCCCAAACTTGAACTATTGCTTGTCCTCAAGCAATGCAAACTAATAATTACCCGCCAAGACTTCAATTTTCACAAACTTAGCTTTGAACTTGATTTTCAATCCTCAGAACCATGGCACAAAGTATGATTGGCTTTTCATTTTTTCGGACAACTTAGGAGTTACTCGGAATCAAACTATAATGCTTGTGAGTGTGTGCGGAGTTGTGTGCAAGTTGATTTTTCGGATTCTATGCAAACAAGAGGTTTTCAAATTACTTCCTTGGGTTCCTTTAATATGTTTTAACTAGAGTCAGTTTCGGGCACCTCTAGTGTTTTGTTTTTAGTTTTCTTAAGTTAATTAATTTATTCGACTAGAGTCGGTTTCAGGCACCTCTAGCGATCAATTTTTAGCACATACTAGAGATAATTTCGTGTACCTCTAGCATTCATCCAATTTTTATTCTAATCCCCCAATTTTTTAACTATCAACCTAAGTTCGCTAGAATTCCTTAAATCAATCAAGCCACAACAGTGTTTCATCAAGTTTAGCATCATAGTAAGATTCTAAGTGTTTCCACATTTCTCCTAGAATAAAAGTTCTATCAATTAAGTATATTGGCAATGTCATCATCGGATATTCATCAAATCTAGGCAATTCTTGTTCCAACTAAAGGCATGGCAAGCAATTTATGTATCCTAAATGCAATACTTAAGATGAATGCAACTAACCATGATAACTAACTAGTAACAATCCCCCCCAAACTCGAGCGAGGCATTGTCCTTAATGCATGCAAAGGAAAGAAAAATAAAAAGAAAAAGAAAAAATAAATTACAAACAATGACTTACTTCGAGAGCTCGTCGTCGTGGATGATTAGTTTCCTTTTGGTCGGTGTCTTGATTCTTTTGCGTGAACGCGGTGGTTGCTTCCTTGGTGACGATGGTGGAATCGATCCTCGTACGGGGGTGTCCTCATCATCATCTTCCTCAATGTCATTTGCTTTTTTCTTGGGCTTGGAAGATTCGATTGGTGTGGTCTTCGTTGGTGCAATGGATGACTCGTCCAAATCTGAAAAATCAAACAATGATTAAGTACGAGTTGATTCGGGCATAGACGTTTTACCTTTAGCTTTTGCAGTGGTTGTCGGGGTGTCTTTAGCTTTGGTTGCCGCGGCATCTTCAGTGTTGGTTACCGTGGCAACTGCTTGGGCAGGCACAGTGTAGGTTGCCGCGGTATCATCTGTTGCGGTTGCGGTGGCAACTGTTTCATTGGTTGCCGTGGCAAGGATTTCGACAGGAAAGATAAGGAACAGCACGCGGCTGTCCGGGTACTTTTCCAGGATGAATTGGGTGATGGCATTGTTGTAATCCTTCATGTACCGCCTGAACATTAGTTGCCGGTCTTCAATTTGCTTAAGGCAGTTCGCCAACAGTTGTAAGAGTGCTTCAAGTTGTCTTGGGGTTGCTGGCTGAGTTGCTCAGGCATCAGTTGCCTGGGCGTCAGGGTTGCCGAGACGGCAAGAGTTGCCGCGGCAACTGTGGACGTTGGAGATGTTACCGGTGCCTCTCCCATTAGCTTTCAGATTTGTGCTCGATTCCAATCGGATTTTGGTAAGGCTTTTTCATTGATGGACTCACTTAGGACATGCATCTCCTTGCAAAGATTGGAAATTAAGCAAGGGAAGAAAAGAGAGCCCTTTTATTTTGTGCTACACAAAAATCTCATCACAGATAATTTTTCCAATGTTAATGATGCAATTATGCAAAATAGAATGTATGAGCAAAAGACGAGGTGTATCAATAGTGGTATTGTGTATTGTGGGCATTAAAGAAGTTTTAACAAACTTATTCCATAATTTTGCCTGGGGTTTAAGCTGAAGTCGGTTTACCATGCTCTTATATTTACCGTCGTTCCAATGAGCCCCCGGTAGAGTGAGTTCTTGAAGCATCTTGTCAAGTTGCTTGGGCGTGAGTTGATTAACAAAGGCTTGATGCTCGTCCTTCTCAACGTAGAGCCTGTAAAAGGTGTTGATGCTTTCGGGGCTTGTGAGTATAGCCTTGTCACGAACAAAAACATAAGGATTATCCGGGTTAGGCGAGTGAGCATAGAATTCTCTTACCCATGAGATGTTACCCGGTTCCGATTGATGGCAAAAGATTTGCCACTTTTGATTTGCAATCCTTTGGAAGATGAATGGTTCAAGGCTGAAATCTTGATGAGAGTTGGAGTATTCAAAGCCTTGTTCTTCGCAAATCTTTCAGCTTTCAAACTTGGAGTGAAATCTTTCTTAAACCGGCGATATAGCAAACTTCTTGTAACTTGGTTCTTTGGAAGAACTTGGATGCACCAAAAACTTGATTTTGGATGCCATGGATGATCTTGGTTGTGAGTTTGGTAGAAACAAAGAAAAGAAAGCAAAATATACTAAAGAGTTGCAAGGTGAAAATAAGGAATAGGTTTCTTGGAAGTTAAGGGTGATGGGTTAAATAGAAAAAGATAGGTAGTAAATATGGTGGGTGGGATTGATTGGAAAGAAAGAAAGCAATAGTTTTAATTGGGGGAAGGGGCGGCAAAGGGATTTGGGGAAGGGGAAGGGGAAGGGGAAGGGTTTGGCCGGCTATGTAGGAGAATTAGGGTAAATTGGAGGCTTAATATAAGCCTTAGATTTAGCTCATTAGTTTCCTTGTTGGAGAAACTTCCTTCTTGAATCAAATTCATCTTTATCTTGAACTATTTTCCTATAATTCAAAAACAAATAAAATAAGGATTAAAGATAAACTAGTAAATAAAAAGAACTAAATAAAGATGTGCAAAGAAATTCTTAAACCTAAAATTCAAAATAATTAAATAAATATGAAAGAAATATGTAGTCTTAACCTAAAGAAAATAAATAAATCTATCCTAAGAATAGATAAAATTAAAAAATAAATACAAAAACTAAAATAATAAGTTCGAATAAATAAAAAATATCGAAAGGAGAGCATGATCATGCATCTCCTAAGGTGACCACTTCTTTGTTTCGTTCCATATGGGCACCGTTATAGTACTTCAATCTTTGTCCATTAACTTTGAATTCATGTTCGTCAGTGGTGGACTTGATTATCACTGCACCATGGGAGAACGGTTTGACAACTTCGAATGGTCCCGACCATCTTGATTTCAGTTTTCCCAGGAAAAGTTTCAGCCGAGAATTGAATAAGAGAACTAGTTGTCCTAGCATGAATTGCCGCGGCAATAGTTTCTTATCATGCCATTGCTTTGTTTTCTCCTTGTAGATTTTTGCATTGTCGTAGGCAAGTGCACAGAATTCTTCTATCTCGTTAGGGTCCAACAAACGCTTTTGCCCGACACTTTCCCAATCCATATTCATAGTTTTGATCACCCAATATGCCTTGTGCTAGATTTCCACTGGTAGATGGCATTTTTTGCCATAGACAAGTCAGAAAGGAGACATACCTAAAGGTGTTTTGAATGCAGTGCGATATGCCAAAAGTGCATCATCTAGTCTCATTGACCAATCCTTCCTAGAGGGATTTACAACTTTCTGGAGTATACCCTTCAATTCCTGGTTGGAAATTTCTGCTTGCCCATTAGTTTGTGGGTGATATGCCGTGGCAATCTTGTGAGATACACCAAAGCATTACAATATCTTGGCAATAAGTCTGTTGTCAAAGTGCTTGCCTTCATCACTGATAATTTCTTTCGGCATCCCAAATTGTGTAAAAATATTTTTCTACAAGAATCATTGTACGGTCTTGGAATCGTTAGCGAGAACTGCAGCTGCCTCAACCCATTTAGACACTTAGTCGACGACAAGTATAATGTAGAGGTTGCCGAATGAAGATGGGAAAGGACCCATAAAATTGATCCCTTATACATCGAACAATTCTACCTCAAAGATGTTTTGGAGCGGCATCTCATGTCGTCTAGATATATTGCCCGTCCTCTGGCAATGATCACATTGCTTGTAAAACTCTTGGGCATCTTTGTACAGTGTTGGCCAATAAAAATTGGATTGCAAAACTTTAGCCACGGTACGTGTTCCTCCAAAATGTCCTCCAGAGGGTGAAGAATGGCATTGCCGGAGTACATTCTACTGCTTATCTTCATGGACACATCGGGGTATAACCTGATCTGCACATTGTTTAAACAAAAGAGGCTCGTCCCAAAAATAATGCTTAGAATTATTGCGGAACCCCTTCTTTCCTTGGTGAGTAAGGCCATAAAGTAAAATACCACAAACAAGGAAACTAACTAAATCAGCGTACCAGGGTATTGCCGAGGCATGTGTTGCCGAGGCGTGCGCATTTGGAGTTGCGCAAGGGGTGCACATCTAGAGTTGCTAAGGCATGCACGTCTGGAGTTGACGAGGCGTATGTTGCCTAGCAACTACTTTCGTGGTTGTCGAGGCGTGCACATCTAGAGTTGCCAAGGCATTAAGGTTTGCCGAGGCATGTGCATCAGGGGTTGCTGAGGCATGCGCGTCTAGAGTTGCCGAGGCGTCAAGGTTTATCGAGGCGTGCACAATAGTGGTTGTCGTGGCATCAGGGGTTGCCGAGGCAACTAACAATTGCTCATCTGGGAATGCATCACATATCTCTAAATTTGCGTCCTCCTCCTTATTGCGTTCTAAGCATGATAAGTGATATGCAACTTGATTCTCTATTCCTTTCTTGTCCTTAATTTCAATGGCAAACTCTTATAAAAGCAATATCCAACGAATCAAATGAGGTTTGGCATCCTTTTTAGCAAATAGATACTTAATTGCTGAATGGTCCATATGGACAATTACCTTTGTACCAATCAAATAGGATCAAAACTTGTCAAATGAGAAGTAACTCTTTCTCTGTTGTTGTGTAATTCACTTGAGTGCTATTAAGAGTTTTACTAGCGTAGTATATCACATGAAAAATCTTACCTATGCGTTGGCCTAGGACTGCTCCTACTGCAAAATCACTCACATCACACATGAGCTCAAAGGGTAGCGTCCAATCGGGTGGAATGACAATGGGTGCTGAGGCAAGCTTTTCCTTTAGGGTTTTGAATGCTTGGGTGCAAGAATCATCAAAATTGAAGACTTTATCTTGTTCAAGCAAATTGCACAAGGGTTTAATAATTTTAGAAAAATTATGAATGAACCTCCTGTAAAAAACCTACATGTCCAAGAAAGCTTCAGATTCCTTTAACCGAACTTGGTGGCGGTAATCTCTCGATCACATCCACCTTGGCTTTGTCTACTTCGATTCCTTTGGATGAAATCTTTTGGGCAAGCACGATTCCTTCATCTACCATAAAATGGCACTTCTCCTAATTAAGGACTAAATCGGATTCTTTGCATCTTGCCAACACCTTCTCTAAATTGCCGAGGCAACTGTCGAAATCATTACCAAATATGAAAAAATCGTCCATGAATATTTTAAAGAATTCTTCAACCATGTCTGAAAAGAGTGCTATCATGCATCTTTGGAAGGTTGTTGGGGCATTGCATAATCCGAACGGCATCCTTCGGAAAGCATAAGTATCGTATGGGCATGTGAAGGTTGTCTTTTCTTGATCTTCTGGTGCTATGGCAATTTGATTGTAACCTGAATAACCATCAAGAAAACAATAAAAGGGTTTACCTGCAAGATGGTCAAGCATTTTATCAATAAAGGGTAAGGGGAAGTGATCTTTTCTAGTGGCCTTGTTTAGCTTTCGGTAATCCATACAAACTCTTCAACCGGTCATAGTCCTAGTTGGAATGAGTTCATTGTTTTCATTACTTACCACTGTTATACCTCTCTTTTTCGGTACACATTGTACCGGACTTACCCATGTACTATCAGAGATAGGGTATATGATGCCAGCGTCAAGCCACTTGATGATTTCTTTCATTACAACCCCTTTCATAGCATGATTCAGTCTCCTCTGGGCCTCAATTGAAGGTTTGTGATCATCCTCTAACAAAATCTTGTGCATGCACATGACTAGACTAATTCCCTTCAAGTCGGCAATTGTCTACCCTATCACCTTCTTGTGTAGCATCAACATGTCGATCAGCTTCTTTTCCTACTCAAGCTGTAACTTAGAGGAAATAATTACAGGCAGTGTATTATCAGTTCCCAAATAAGCATATTTTAGTTGCCCTGGCAATTATTTCAACTCAAGAATCGGTGGTTGTTCAATGGAGGGCTTTTCAAGTTTACCTTCCTTACCTGAGTAATCCAGTGGTTCAAAGTATGTACATGGTCGATTGACTAACCAATTTGCCTCTTCTTGTTCTTCATCGATCGGTCATACTCATCAGGTTCCTCTTGATCGGCAATGTAGTTGTCGAGGCAACTAATTTCCTCGTCGAAGTCAAACTCTGTCGTGGCATGAAGAAGTTGGCATTCTTCTGGATCATAAACATGCCTTAGTGTTTGGAACACATTTAGTTTAACTTGCTGGTCATCCACCCTCATTGTGAGCTCTCCCTTTTCAACATCGATCAAGGTTCTCCCTGTTGCTAGGAAAGGTCTCCCAATAATGATAGGTGCATGCTCATCTGCTTCACAATCCAAAATAATAAAGTCAGCGGGAAAAATAAATTTATCAACTTTTACCAATATGACTTCGATTTTTCCCTCTGGATGCACATAGGATCTGTCGGCTAGCTATAGCGTAACTGTTGTAGGTCTTGCCTTCCCGATTCCTAGTTTCTGGAAAACCGATTTAGGCATCAAGTTTATGCTTGCTCCAAGGTCACATAATGCTTTCCCGACATAGTGGTTTTCGATGGAATAGGGTATTGTGAAACTTTTGGGATCTTTCAACTTGGGTGGCATGCGATTGTGCAACATGGCCATGCATCCCTCTGTTGCGGCAACTGTTTCAAACTCACCTAGCCTTGTTCTCTTGGACACAATGTCTTTTAGAAACTTGGTATAGTTCGGCATTTGTTCAATTGCCTCAACCATCGGCAAGTTGATATGGACTTGCTTTAGGATATAAAAAAACTTCTTGAATTGATATTCTTGCTTTTGTCACTTCAACCTTTGTGGGAATGGTGGTGGAAGTCAGATATCTTCATTCCTTTCATTGGTTTAGAATCTGACTGACGGCATTGTCGGGGCAACTGGAGTTGCCGAGGCATCATCAACTGGGATGCCGTGGCATAATTATCGTTGGTTGCTGCGGCATTTCCTGTTTCAGCATCTGAGGATTTGCCTCTGAGTTCATCTTCTTTTTTTGTGAATTTTTTTTTGATGAGCGAGCTTGAGCCTCCATAAGTTGTCAACCACTTCTAGTGGTGATCACCTTACATTGCTCGTGGCCAGTTCCTCTTGCAACCTTAGTATTGCTAGGTAAACCTCCTTGCGGTCTAGTATTCAAGTTTTGAGCAAATTGTCCGACTTGAGTTTCCAATGATTTTATTGTCGCCTCTTGGTTTTGCAATCTCATCTCGATCCAGTTAATAAAAGCATCAGTCTTTTTTATGAAGTTACTATTCTCAGCCATATAAGATTCAGTTTTCAACATAAAAGCATTGAGAGAATTTTCCAAAGAACTAGTTGTTGTCGGTTGTTGCTGCGGCAACTTTTGCCGTGGCATATTCTACTAGAATCTCGATGCTTGTTCATTCCGATTGTTCTGGTTCAGAGCATTATTGGGATTACTCCATAAAAAATTGGGTGCTTCTTCCAAGCTGGATTATATGTGTTGGACATCACATTGTTGTTCCGGTTGTAATTCCCCACATAAAAGCTGGACTCCGGATTCTGCATACATTCAGAAGAATTATGGTTACCACCACATAACTCACAAAAGGAATCTACTACCTTGACCTCCTGTGTGTTGTTTTGTTTCTGCATGTTCTGGACCATCTTGGTTAGAGTGGTCAATTGTACCAAAATTGAATCTGATGATCCCAGTTCATGTATTGTGGCTTGGCGTCTAACTCCTCCTCTTCTAGCAGATGGGAACTGATAATCATTCTTGGCAAGCCTATTCAGAATTTGTATTGCCTCTTCCGGTGACTTATCTAGGAGTATGCCATTTGCCGAGGCATCTAGCATCATCCTTGTTGGTGTATTCACAACATTGTAAAACATTGTCACTTGTGTCCATATTGGGAATCCGTGTAAGGGGCATTTGTGTAAAAGTTCTTTATATCGCTCCCAAGCCTCGTACATGGATTCATCATCTGCCTGCCAAAAAGAAGTAATTTCGTTACGAAGTTTATCAGTCAAATTTCTAGGATTAAATCGAGCAAGGAAATCACGACAAAGATCGGTCCAAGAGCCTATTGATCTGGCAGGAATACTGTTCAACCGTGCTTTCGTCCTATCCCTCAGTGAATATGGGAATAATCTTAGTCGTAAAACATCTAGGTTGACTCCTTGTATTTTGAATGAGTTGCAAATTTTGAGGAAAGATTTAAGATGTTGTCGTTCATCTTCAGTTGCTGAGCCGCCAAATTGACCAATTGTGTTGATCATATTGAACATCACCGATTTCAACTCAAAGTGGTCGGCTTCAATTTCATGTGTGACAACTCCTGGATTAAGTCCTTCAAGATCTTCCTCAAGATATTCTAGAATAGTTCGTGCAAGAATCACTCGTCTTCCTGCTGGAACATCCTAATTCATATTGCCATCTTGATTAGCCATTGCTACTCTTAACCTTTGTCTGAGTCTTTCCAAGGTTCGTTCGATTTCTGGATCAAAGGGATATTCTGGTGTAATCAGTCTCACCCTGGTCATATACCAATGCAAAACCAAAGTTTGTTAACCCTTCGAATCTTAAACAATAAAAATAAAAGTGCAAGAAAATAAAAACAAAGTCGCTATTGCCAATCCCCAGCAACGGCGCCAAAAACTTGTTGCGCGTAATAAGTGCTCCGCAATTGTGCAAGTGTACACGTCGCAAGTTATAGTATAAAAGATATCGTCTCCACAGGGATTGGTGCCACTTCAAGAATCTAGTCTCTTGCACTGTAAAAAGTAAAAGAACACAAGTAGAAGATTGTAAAAGAATATGTAATCAAAAGAGAGGGAATAGGCCAGGTTATCGTGAGTTGAGGTGTGATAGCCAATTGGATCGTCTTGGTAAAAGAGTGTAAGGGCAACTCAGTTGCCGTGGCAACTTGCGCAGCTGGGTTGCCTGGGCAACTGTTTGGGTGGCTGGGTAGCAACTTCAAGGTTCGGCAGAGCGTTCTTCAATGGTTTCTTCTTATCCCTAAGTTGAAACTCTAGCTAATTGTGCATGCCTTGACAATACATTCCTGCGTGAAGCAAGGGTGAACAACAACCAATCTTGCGCTCCACTTAGCCGTTGAAATCCTTAACTTATTCTTAAGCCGAATTAGTCTTCATAAATAGATTGAATAAAAACCATACTCATTCGTTTCTTGAATCTAACTCTCTCGATATTAGATAAATAGATAGAATTACGAGATCCTCTCCCAATTCTCTCACAAACAAGAATAAAAACCAAGAATCAGTAAACCTTGAATTGAAAGTGCAAACTCTTATTACCTAAACAAAATCCAATTGTATCTCACAACCACAAAACACAATAACCTTAGCCAAATAGATTTAGTTCATGGCTAGGTTCCAAAGAAACATAAAACAAAGAATCCCTAACATAAACCTAATCGAACAAGAAAGAAAAAGATGAAGAATGGTTGAAGCCTCTTGTCGAAATCTCTCCCCTTTTTGCACCTCTTGGAGTTGACGGCTTGGTCCTCAATTTATAGGGCTAGGTCAAAGTCTTTCTTGAGGAGGAAGTTAAGTTGGAATTAAATACTTTTAAAGAATATAATTCTTTATTATATTTAAATTCCTTCTAGATCTTCTCGTATCTTCTTGGGATTTAATTTCTCTTTGACCTCTTCATGGAAATCAAACTCTTTTGGGATTTAACTTTTCTCCACGTCATCTTGGGTTTATCTGGTCATCAATTTCGGCTTCCATATCATCTTATCCCTTGTCAAAAATTACCCTGGCAACTAGCTCGGCATCTTCTTCATTCACTGGCCTGGCAATTGCGTCGGCATCTCCTTCTTGCACTGCCCTGGTAACTGATTATGTACACGCAAAAACAACTAT
Source organism: Hibiscus mutabilis (assembly GCA_019671005.1). Taxonomy (NCBI): domain Eukaryota; kingdom Viridiplantae; phylum Streptophyta; class Magnoliopsida; order Malvales; family Malvaceae; genus Hibiscus; species Hibiscus mutabilis. Next base: position 28,685,230 of record CM033711.1, on the reverse strand, counting down.
CTGCAGCACCCTTTTCCACAAAATTAAGCAAAATATGATATCAAGCTTAACCACCAAGGAAACAATGAAAACATGCATGAATGGCTAATAATACAACTAATATGAGCCTAAGTCTAGCAATAATATGAATAAAAAAGGGTGAATAAAATAGTACTTTTAGACACTTAACAGTTTCCACAACAAAATCTTGCATAACAACCATATGCATTATAATTCCTTTATGAAACCCATTTATCACAAAAAATCTCATATATTGGCATTTATAGTGACCCGAATGGAACTACCCCCATCCTTGGATAGCAATACCCCTATCCATACATGTTCGGATACACGGATTCCCTTGATGGCACTACCCCCATCAAGTCTCATGGCAGTACTACCTCCATCATAACTCACTTCGGCCAGGAATAGAACTACCATATCTCGTTGTAATAGCACTACGCTTATCACTTCACAATAGCACTACCCCTATTATGTAACCAAAGAATTTCACACGATCGATTTTTCATTTTATAGTGCACTTTAATCTTATGGCTAGCCAACTATATGCTAAACTTTCTCAATACATCACATAGCCAATATATCATTATCAAAAACATTTACTCATTCTTTTTCAATGCATTTCTCAAAAACCGTTTCATATGTAATACCATATTGCTAAAGGCAACAACATATTCCTTTTAAGAATAAATCTCAGTGCTCTTAGGCATTCATTACTTTGTTTACACATTGCATGTTAATTCAAAATGATGCATTTACAGCAAGTGAATAAAACCATGCTTAATCCCAAAACATGAAATTCGCAAGCTCATATCAAAGCCGATAATCAAGCGAAATAAGGGAAACTTACACTTGAGCTTAGTTAAGCTTGTTAGGCTATAACTAAACCACTATGATCCATCGACCAAACCTTTTACGAGCTTTAATGCATTTAAACACTCACCGACATGCCTCGCCTTGCCCGCCAACACGAATCGAGCCACCAATAAGCAACATACACAACTAGGCAACCTTGCCTTGATCGTCCCATGTTTTAACCACATAAAACCAGAGGAAAATGCATCATTATGCATTCAACTTGTTGCTAAACAAGGATCCCCTGCATCCTTAACAATAACCTTCCAAAAACTAGCTGAAACTACCAAAATCAACATCAATCTTCGCATAACCAACTCCTAACTTCAAACCAGCGATTCTATCATTCAAAATATATCCATAAACACCTTCTAAACATCCTTATATCTCCAGCGACTCAAAAACACATAGAACAAGCCCAAAAACCACTAAAAACACACCTAAAAATTAGCCAATTAAATAGTTTCGGGATTTATTCTCAAAACCTCACTTCACATTATGATTACCTTGTCAAAACATGAAATAACCCAATTAAAATCTCCAAGTTTCATCAAGTTAAACAATTCTTTAAGCAAATCATCAAAATTACCATTAATAGCTCAAATTTAGAAATCTATTGCAAAACCATGTTAATATTAATCCATAATTAGCTAACTACTAGGGGATATCAATAAAAGAACCTTGGTTTAAAGAGAGAAAAAGAAATTCACCTTTGAAGAAGCTCCCACCAAAATTGACTTAAGATTTTCTTGAAACTTAACTTGTGAAATAGGTGAAATTCTTGAGAAAATCTTGTGAGATTTTGTTAAGAAACAAATGTAAAATCAAATGATAAGTTCTCCATTGAAAATCAAAAAAGAACTTTGGAGAATCTTGTTTGGAAGTTGAAATGAAAAATGGGGGAAAATGAGACGAAATTAAAACAATAGGAAAATGATTTGGAAAACAATTAACCGGCAATTCTTTATTTAATTAAGGTGATATTTTTAGATTAAAACATTTATAAAATATAGCTCTTAAGGATTCTTAGTATTGGCCCATTTACAAAATAGTCATTAAAACAGCTTTGCACTTTTTACAATTTAATCACCAACTCCAAATGTCACTCGGAACCATTCAATTAAATCCCAAATTAATTACCAAAACACTTGATAATATATTTAAACATTTTTGGTAACTCAAACCAATTTTTATCTTCCCAAATTGTATTTTTAAAACATTAATTTCTCAAAACTTGTTTAACCGACTAAACCGTTTGATTGGGTTGAACCTCACTTGATCTAACCTCAAAACGTCTAGCTCAAGTTTTGGGGTGTTGCAAAAGATCTGTGGTTGATCTCAATTTTTCATTGAGTTTAATATTTCTCCCACTTTCTTTTCGGAAAATAAATTCTCTTTCTAGGAAGATTCTTGTTCGAGCAACAAACACTTTGTTCTTGGTAGGATTGAAGAAATAATATCCTTTAGTTCTTTAGGATAACCCACAAAATATCATTTATAAGATTTGGGTTTGAGCTTTGTAGACATCTGATGTTTAATATAAGCTTCGCATCCCTAAATTTTCATAAAAGACATACTAGGACGTTTTCCTAGTCCATATCTTATATGGTGTCTTTTGAACATATTTAGATGGAACACAATTTAGTGTGAAAGCAACTATTTTTAGCGCATGTCCCTAAAAAGAAACTGAAAGATTAGTGCAACTCATCATTGATCGAACCATGTCTACCAGTGTTCGATTTTTTCTTTCGGAAACTCTATTCCATTGTGGAGTACCAGGAGATGTGAAACAATCCAACATTCCTTAAGAAGGTCACCAAACTCTAAGCTTAAGTATTCTCCTCCTGAATCTAATCGAATAGCTTTAATGCTTTTTCCTAGTTGGTTTTGTACTTCTTTTTTAAATTCCTTGAACTTTTCAAGGGCTTCGGATTTATGATGTTTTAGGTAAATGTACAAATATCTACTGAAGGCATCTGCAAAAGTAATAAAGTATTGAAACCCTCTTCTAGCTTGTGTATTCATTGGTCCACATACATCACTATGTATTAATCCTAATAAATCACTCGCTCGCTCACTCTTACCATTAAAAATAGCTTTGGTCATCTTTCCCAATAAGTAAGGCTCGCATACATCAAATTGTTAGAAAACAAATGAATCCAAAAATCCATCTTTATGAAGCTTTTAGATGTGTTTTTCACTTATTTGACCCAAGCAACAGTGCCAAAGATGAGTTTGATTAGATTCATTTGTTTTTTATCTTTTCGTATTTATGTTGTAAATGGAATTCTCTTGATCCAAAATATAGAGGTCATTTATTAATTGTGCCACACCATAGAAAACATTATCAAGATAAAAAGAACAACAATTATTCTTAATAATTATCTGAAAACCCATCTTTTCTAAACAAGAAACCAAAATGATGTTTTTTTGTCAAACTAGGCACAAAATAGCAATCCTCTAAACATAATTTAAGTCCACTAGGCAATGATAAAGTATGTACTCCTATAGCTAATGCAGCAACTCTTGCTCCATTACTAACCCGTAGGTCCACATCTTCTTTTCTCAGATTTCTACTCTTTTTTAGTCCTTGTACATATGTACAAATATGAGAACCACAAGCAGTATCCAATACCCAAGAAGTAGGTGTTGCGAAATCAATAACATAAATATCTGAGGTGGACGCTCCGCTTTCATTTGCCTTCTTGACTTTTTCAAGATAAATGGGGCGTTCCTCCTTCTAATGACATGTCTTGTTACAATGAAAGCATTTTTCTTTTAGTGACATGTCAAGAAAGTTCACGTCATTCAACTTGTCCTTCTCAAGGACTGGTCCTGATGATAATAAATTTGTATTTTCCATAATAAGTCTACAACAATAAAATATGAAAAACATTTTGAGTACGTTTACCAAGTTTTATTATAAAACGGCTTTATACTCCCACTACTGTTATTAAAATTAATAACCCTCAAATATTCATGTCAAAAATACTTTCTGTAAAGTTTTTCTAGTGGGTAAGGATCTAAAATGCACATTCTCTTAAGTCGGCTTTGGCTTTTGTCTTAAAATTATGGTTTATTTAGGTAAGAAACATTTGCTAATTACATCTCATGTAACTTTTTCATTTGGTGAACAACTCTTGTTCATAATCATCTTATGATTATCCAAATAACTAGCCTTTAGGTTTCTAATCCTATTAGAGTAACCCAGTTAAGTATTTAACCAATATTACAACCAATGAATATCATTTGCTTATTCTTCACATTTGGCCAAGATAGATACAAGTACCTTGCTTTAGCAAAACCTACATTGTATCGATCTAGACTTTATCGAGGGTTAACATTGGGAAGCAATAAAAGACTTAATATTTTATTGAGGGGCTTTGTGAATATTATCTCACCATTTAACATTTGATCTTATTAATTAACTAGCATGCATCTCATATGTTCATTTTATCACATACATGAAAAGTAGTAAATGTGAATGCAATAGTTATAGCCCATATCCTAAGGTGGCCCATCTCAAGCCAATGGGAGAACCAAATTATTCTAAGGATAAAAACACTTCTCAAGAATCATTCTGTCGGCCCACACTTCTATTCCTCTGGTCCATGCTTCTTCGTATAGATACAATTTCAGAAACTCATTTTACATACGAGGAAGTAAGATGAGAAGAGAATTACAATAAAAGTAGAGAAAGGCACGACACGCAAGCCATATTTATAAACCCTTATAAATAAAACTAATGGGCTATTGGGATATAACCATGCATATCAAACATAATAATGACATGGTTTGTTATTAAGATCTTACCAGATTGTTCTTACACATGTGTCAAGCCCCTTACGAGGTTCCGACGGCCCCGTAGCCGTCGGTGGTGTTGTCGATGCCTAGTTAGCGGTGAGGAAATTTTTAAAGATTAGCATCTTAATTGCTATGTAAAAACCTCATGATTTGATAACTTTCATCGACATTATTGTGTTTTTCAGGATTTTAAAATCCATGAGGTTTTACTGAAACAACTTTTGTTACCTTCTCGGACGAAGTCCATAAACTAACCATTAGTCTAATATATAACTATAATTTGCGTATGTTAACAAATAACATCTAAAAACCAAAAACTCAATATTTAATATGTTAACAATTAACATATAATATCCAAACCCTATCGACAAAGATCCTGATGATTAACTCTTAATCATCAATTAAAAGATTAACCATGAATGAATAGATTTGCTCGTACAAATATCATATATTCACTAAATAAATCAAAAAATAATATGTATCTCATACAATTACATCACCCAAGTAATTAAAACCCAAATTCGTATCGTACAAGTGGCTCTGATACCACTATTGGGACATGCCGGTACACCATGGCACAGTGAAAAAATTATCTGAAGATTACCACCAGAGATCCATGTATGAGGAACGAATTGGGGTGAATAAGGGTGCAGAATTATCTGTTTAAAATCTAGAATTCTGAATTTAGAGGAGATAGATATCCAATCACGATTCCACGATGTCAATTCCTGAGCCGCAATGATAACGCTACGACCTTTATTTAGTTCACTAGTCGAAACGAGCATATAAAACTCTCTAAAATATTTAGAAGGTTTTTCCAAAAAGCATTAACGATTGATAGATCCTCATGCCTTTATATAGCCTTACACACTCAATCAAACAAATGAGCAAGAATGAAAAAAATTGCTCGTTTAGGCTCAACTTTCACAGGAAAGTGTATTATGTATCAACTCAAGAGACATGTCAATCAAAAAAATGCATGGGATATCAAGTAAAATTTTAAAAAAAAATACTAATCATGCCATTTCACTATCATGCACCCTAATTCTGATAAAAGTAAGATCTCAAACTCATAAGGTAATCAATGAAATAAGAAAAAAGTCAGGATTGGCAACAAAACATCTCAAATATCAACCAAGGCAACTCAAATCAAAACATATAAACAAGCGAGAGAAAAAACGATGCAAAACTCTACCCCTTCACTTAAAGCTTATTGTTACAATATGAAAATTGAAAGCGTAAGAGAAGAAATAGAGATACTTCCCGTGTCTAATAACGGTGGTTGTCCAGTGGTGTGGGAACGGAAGTCAAACTTGAAACAAAAGAAGAAAATGGGGGTTGTTTGATGTAACGATTGCTTGGCCATACCATTGTGGTGGCTACTCAAAAAGACTATCGGAGGATGACAATGATATTCACTAAAAAACCAAAATATGGATGGTACATTAGTAGCGGTGCAACAAAATTTAGTCCATCACTTACCAGAGCAGAAGATCATGTTTCGGTAGTGGACATTGGGTCTGGTTTAGGGGTGTCGCGTAGCTGTCATTAGTGGCCATGGTGGTGTTGTCGTGGTGACTCGAACCTGCTGTCATGGTGACTCGATTATGATGGTTGAGGGAAGCGTGAATGGCAGTGGCTGCTTGGAACGAATGGTGGTTGGATGGGGGTATGATAGAGGTCGTGGAGTATAAGGGTTTTGGGAGGTGTTTAAGCTGCAGATAAGGGGAAATAGAAATTGAATTAAGTTTTTAAAAAAATGATGCGCATAGTCAAAATTACCCTTTGTTTTTTGAATATTTTCTTTGTTTTGAATTTCTCTATCAACTAAGGAATTGTAGGGCCCGTAGCTCTCAATCCTTGAAAATATACCCGAATCTGGAAAAAGAAATTCCCTTGCAAATGCCCCTCCATTTTTTATTTGTTTTCACCACTCATGACACTGTTGCAACTTCCCAATCTTCAATTTTTTCTCATAATTTACTTCTCATGACCATATCATTTGTATCTGAAAAATCCCTTTGCAATTTTATTTGTAAAGAAATTAGATAAAAAAAATAAAAAATAAATGAGTAAAAATAAATAAAAAGAAAAAAGAAAATGGGTTGCCTCCCATTTAGCGTTTTATTTAACGTTGTTAGCTCGACAACCTAAATTAGACTACAGGCACTATTACAAATACTTCCTCCAATTCATGTGCTTTGTCCAACTGAGAACTTCCAGTGACAAATTTTACGATCATGGAGTTCCTCTATTTTTTGACAAAATATCTTCTTTACCCTTCAATTTATCTGGCTATAATTTTATCTCCAAATTCTGTGCCTGCAAAATGGAAGAGAATTTTTAGATTGAAAAGGCATAAAATTTTAATTTTTTACTTAGCTCTTTGCAAGATGATCGTGAGTCCATATTAAAAGCAATATCCATTTTCCTTGCCTTAACAGTTTCAACATTCAAATTACTATACAACTCATCAGAAAAAGTATGTTTAACATATTCAACAACTAAAGGCTTATAAATACCAACGAAGCTAATGTTTACCATAGAATCTGGATATTTCATCGCCTTATAAATGTCAAATTTAACAACCTCACCGTCGAATTCCATGGTAAAAATTCCACTCCTAACGTCAATTTTAGTATATGTCGTGCTCAAAAATGTCGGCAAAGTAGAATTTTAGAGGACGTGTTGGTTCGGTCAATTTCCATGTCAAATTTAACAACCTCACAGATCTGTCAGTGAGCTGGATTGTCACTCTTGTTTCCTTCAAAGGTTCTACACTAAGTGAATTGTAAACGAAAAGTAGCATAACATTTATGAAAGCACCCAAATCACACATAGCACGTTTAATTCCTACCTTCCCAATTTTACAAGAAATAGCAAACATACCTTGGTCCTTTAGCTTAGATAGAAGCCTATGTTAAAAAATAGCTGATACGTTTTTCACTCAAATTTACCTTTTCATTGTCGGTAAGTCTCCTTTTAGTTGTGCAAATGTCTTTTAAAAATTTGGCATATCTTGGTACTTCTCGAATTACCTCAATAAGAGGTATATTTATCTCCACCTTTCGAAAAACATCAAGTATCTCTTTTTCCTTGGCTTATTTGTCGCGTTTAACCAACCTCGAAAGAACGTGAGGTGGGACGGCATAGGGAGATGGCATGGGAGGAGTTTGTGATTTATCCTTATTTTTCCACTAGGATCTTACGTCAACTTCTTCCTTCTAGGATTCTGTGGAAACATCCTCTGGGGCTGGTGGTGCGATAATAGTGCCACTTCGAAGGGTGATTGCACAAACGTTTTCTCGTGGGTTTACCTCATTTTATGACGGCAGCTTCCCTTTGGATTCTAAACGACTCACTGCTAGCGTCAGTTGACTCATTTGTTTGTCAATTTCTTGAAAGTGTGCTTCAGTCTTTAGTTGAAACTTTTCCTGGGATAGCGCCAAACGTTCGACAATTGACTCCAAAGATGGGTTTTGTGGTTAATATTGTTGTGGTACAAGTAGTTGATAAGCTTGATTTAGTCTTGGATTTGGTCCATAGTTGAAGTTTGGATGGTCCTTCCACCCCGTATTATAGGTGTTGGTGTGAGGGTTGTATAGCCTTTGGGGAGGTCTCGAATAATTACCTATTGTATTTACATGTGCGGCAATATCTTCTTGTAACATCGGATAACAATCCGTAAGGTGGTCCGGCTTTGTGCTTATTCCGTAAAGTCTAGTTGTACCAATTTTCCTGCAACAAGATATTGAACTATATCAGTTAACTTATCAATTTTATTTTCTAAAGAAATTGTACTTACCTCGTGAACTCGTCGAGAGGGTTCACTAGAAGGGCGAAAATGTTGAGAGTTAGCGACCATAGTAGAAATTAAATTTCTATCCGCAGTCGGAGTCATGTTTACAAGTGCACCTCCACTTGCTGCATCGACCATCTTCATCTCCATATGTAGTAAGCCTTCATAGAAGTATTAGAGAAGTGTTTGTTTCGATAGTCCGTGTTATGGATAATTTGTGCATAATTTCTTGAATCTCTCCCAATACTCATATAATGATTTCGCATCTTTTTGTCAGATTCCTAAGATGTTTCGCCTTATTTCACTCGCCTTGGCTGCAGGGAAAACTTGTCAAGAAAAAGTTGACCCATATCAGTCCATGTAGTAACCGACTTAGACGGTAAATCAAATAACAAATCCTTAGCCAAATCGGCTAGGAAAAAGGGAAAGCGCAAAGTTTAATTTGGTCTTTCGATACTCCTAGTGGTTTCGTGCTTAAACAAACCATATGAAATTCCTTAAGATGTTTGTGCGGGTTTTCACTGGGCAAACCATGAAAAGTAGGTAGAAGATGAATTAAACTTGTCTTAAGTGCGAATGGTGTCTCTTTATTCGGGAATTTGATGCACAACGATTATTGCTCATCAGGTGTTGCATCAAGTTCTCGAATAGTTTGGCCTTTGTCTGCCATTAGAATATGCTCTGCATCGTCGAATTCAAAGTGTGTTTCTAGATCTGGTTCAGATTGTTGTTGTCATTGTACTTGTTGTTGTCGGTGTCTTCTTTCCCGAAGTGTTTGTGAGTGCAGTCTTCGGGCTAATGCTTCGATCTTTGGTTCAAAATTTTCTAGTTCTCTCGGATTCTTCCTAGTCATAAATCGAAACAAACTTTAATTAGTAACTCTGCCGAAGTCCCCAGCAACAGCGCCAATTTGAAAAGCATCGTATTTGTTAAACAAATTATCCTTAATCTCAAAATAAATAAACAATAAGTGTAGTAAAGAGAAGAAGGGTCGATCCACAGGGACTAAGGAGCTTTTGATGTACAGAGGTTTTGATTTTGACTTTGCTGAGAAGATAAAGAAAAATGGGGGTTTTGATTAAAAGAACTAAATAAAGTGAACTTGAAAATAAATTTAGAAAAATAACGAAAGTGAATTTTGAGAAGAAAATCGATAAAATAGAATAGCCTCAAGCTTCGCTTTGCCTCAATTCCCACTGATCATAGAAAAATATTTTACTTGGGATATATGTCGGTTATAGTCTACAAGGCCCAGCCCTTGTAACTTACTTTTCTCTTCGGTAAACCAATAAACCAAAGCCAATATTTGGAATTCAGACTTTATTTGGACTAACCACGGCTATCATCGCTAGCACCAATAAAGTTTAAGTTTTAGAAAAGCCCGATGGGGTTATAAGATAAAATACCTAAAGATAATCCTAAAAATATTCAAATAAAATCCTAAGTGATAGAAAGATAAAATCCTAAATAATAAAGTGATAATTCCCAAACATTTAAATTCAAACTTAATCTTAAAATCCTAAGTAAATCTTGTTCGTTTGACCTTCTAGATGATGTTATTTGGATCATCTTTTAGAAGCTATCGTTGATTGTGGACCGCCAGAACCGCCATGTTGGACATCGTCATGCCCAAGGGTCCAGCCTTGATTCTAGAAAATGAGAAAACTACAGAACATGCTATTTTAATGATGTTTTCTGGAAATTGAAGTCCTGCGCAAAAATGAATAAAAACAACCCAAATCAGCAATATCAAGGAATCAACAATGAGTAATTAATGATAAAATAATAACAAAATAAAACACTCATCAAACTCCCCCTCACTTATCCAATGCTTTTCCTCAAGCATGCCTTAATCAAATATCAAAATCTAAAGTTACCATCCTTCATCTCAACTTTATATCAAAGAAAACCAAACGAGTCAAAATCACAACAAGTATCGGAAGCAAAGTAATAATCGAGTAAAAGGCATAACTAGGACAAGTGCAAGCAAAACCAAGATATCCCAATAGTCTATCAATTTCAATGTAACAAAACTCAATACCTTACAAGGATTCCCTCATTTTCGCTCAAAGTGTTTTAGGTAAAAGAAGACGCTCAAGCCGGAATCAAATATGACATTACCATATGCTTGTAAGAAAATCAAGTCTCCACCACTAAAATGAACAAGATGCATTTAATCAAAGTGTCTTAAAAATGGGTGTAAAGGGTTAAGGTAGGGAAGAAGGCCAAGAATATGGTGAAATATCAAGACAAGAGATGTAAAAATTATATAAGTTCAATCCACGAAATAAACAAAGTGAACAAATGAAAAGAAGTGTACAAAATCAAACAACCATAATTTCTTGCTTTTCTTTTTTTAATCTTTTTCTTATGCTATTTTTTGTTCTGTTCGAGCACAGTTCGAACGAATATTTTTTTGGAACATTTCTTATTTGCTGTGTTTTTTCTTTCGTTCATGAAACAAATCAATCTTTGTCTTGACAAGGGTAACAAAAGAGGGTAAAAATAACAGGTTTCAGGTTTTACAATGCGGTAAAAGCAAAGAAAAAGGTAAAGGCACAAAAATAGTTCACTAATGGATATAAATGGGTAGGCAATTTTGGGTAGAGAAGTGAGTTAATCCTAAGTGCCCCTATCATATTAAAGCATCAAGTTCAAAAATGTAGTCTCGATATGCATTTACTCACAAATTCTAGAATATCGATATTAGTCCAGCACACTCAATCAAACAAATGAGCAATAATGAAAAAGATTGCTCGTTTTGGCTTAAATTTCACATAAAAGTGTATTATATATCGAGTCAAGAGACATATCAATCAACAAGCGCATGGGATATCAAGCAAAATTTAAAGAAAATACTAACCATGCCATTTCACTATCATGCACCCTAATTCTAATAAAAGTGGGATCTCAAACTCATAAGGTAATCAATGAAATAAGGCAAAAGTCAGGATTGGCAACAAAACATCTCAATGGGATTTGCAGGCAACTCAAATCAAAACATATAAACAAGCGAGAGAAAAATTGATGCAAATCTCTACCCCCTTCACTTAAAGCATATTGTCCCAATATGAAAATTGAAAGCGTAAGAGAAGGAATAGAGATACTCCCCGTGTCTAATGACGGTGGTTGTCTAATGTTGTGGGAACGTCGTTCGAACTTGAAATAAAAGACGAAAATAGGGGCTGTTTGATGTAACGATTGCTTGGCCATGACATTGTAGTGGCTACTCGGAAAGACTATTGGAGGATGAGTTGACGGTAAAATTCACTAAAAACCAAAATATGGATGGTACATTAGTAATGGTGTAACAAAATTCGATCCATCACTTACCAACACATAAGAGCATATTTCGGTAGTGGGCATTGGGTCTGGTTCAGGGGCGTCGCGCAGCTGTCACTAGCAACCATGGTGGTGTTGTCGTGGTGACTTGAAGCCCCTATCATGGTGACTCAATTATGGTGGCTGAGGGAAGCGTGAATGGCAGTGGTTGCTTGGAACGAAGAGTGGTTGGATGAGAGTGTGATAGAGGCCATGGAGTATGGGGGTTTGGGGAGGTGTTTAAGCTACAAATAAGGGAAAATAGAAATTAAATTAGGTTTTAATGAAATGATGTGCATAGTCAAAATTGCCCCTTGTTTTTTTGTATATATTTTTTTTGTTTTGAATTTCTCCATCAACTAAGGAATTGTGGGGCACGTAGCTCTCAATCCTTGAAAATGTCAACTCGAAAAATACTGCAAAAAAGAAATTAGATAAAAAATAAAAAAAAAAAAAGGTCCAAAATGCCCATCAATCCCCATTTAGTTTTTTTATTTTGTTTTCACCACCACGACACTATTGCAACTTCCCAATCTTTCGAGAACTTTTTTCTCAAAATTTACATCTCATGACCATTTTTACCATTCGTAATTTTATCACCAAATTCGGTGTCGCAAAATGAAAAAAAATCCTTGTGCAATTTTATTTGGTAAGAAATTAGATAAAAATAAAAATAAAAAATGAGTAAAAATAAATAAAAACAAAAAAGAAAATGGGTTGCATATCGCTAATGTTTTAGAATCTAGATATTTATTTAATGTCAAATTTAACAACCTTGACAATTCCATGGTAAAAATTCCCTCCTAACATCAATTTTAGCATGTGTCGTTCTGTGACAAATACTTCCTCCAATTCATGTTTTCCTCGGCTTGTTTGTCGCGTTTAACTAGCCTCGAAGGAAAGGGAGGTGGGACGGCATAGGGAGATCGCGTGGGAGGATATTGCGATTCATCCTTCTTTTTCCACTGGGATCTTACGTCAACTTCTTCCATCTGGATTTTGTGCCAACATCCTCTAGGATTGGTGGTGCGATAACAGTGCCACTCTGAAGGGTGATTGCACTAATGTTTTCCCGTGGGTTTGCCTCAGTTTGTGATGGCAGCTTCCTTTTGGATTCTAAACAACTCACGGCTAACGTTAGTTAACTCATCTATTTGTCAATTTCTTGAAAGTATGCTTCGGTCTTTAGTTGAAACGTTTCCTGGGATAGCGTCAAACGTTCGACAATTGACTCCAACGACCATTTCGCGGTTGATATTGTTGTGGTGCAGGTGGTTGATAAGCTTGATTTGATCTGGGATTTGGTCCATAGTTGAAGTTTTGATGGTCTTTCCACCTTAGATTATAGGAGTTGGCATGAGGGTTGTATGGCCATTGGGGAGGTCCCGGATAATTACCTACTACATTTACTTGAGCGACAACATCTTCTTGGAACATTGGACAGCAATCCTTAGAGTAGTCTGGCTTTGTGCATATTCTGCAAAGTCTAGTTGTACCTATTTTGCCTGCAACAAGAGATTAAACTATATCAGCTAACTTATCAATTTTATTTTCTAAAGAAACTGTACTTACCTCGTGAACTCGTCGAGAGGGTTCACTAGAAGGGTGAAACTGTTGAGAATTAGCGACCATAGTAGAAATTAAATTTCTAGCCGCAGTTGGAGTCATGTTTACAAGTGCACCTCCACTTGCCGCATCAACCATCTTCATCTCCATAGATAGTAAACCTTCATAGAAGTATTGGATAAGTGTTTGTTCTGACAGTCCGTATTGTAGACAATTTGCGCATAATTTCTTGAATCTCTCCCAATACTCATATAATGATTCGGAATCTTTTTGTTGGATTCCTAAGATGCTTCACCTTAGTTCACTAGCCTTGGCTGTAGGGAAAACCTGTCAAGAAAAAGTCGAGCCATATCAGTCCATGTAGTGACTGAATTAGACGGTAAATCAAATAACCAATCATTTTCCAGATCAGCTAACAAAAAAGGGAAAGCGCGGAGTTTAATTTGGTCTTCGGATACTTTTAGTGGTTTTGTGCTTAAACAAATCATATGAGATTCCTTAAGATGTTTGTGCGGGTTTTCACTGAGCAAACCATGAAAAGTGGGCAGAAGATGAATTAAACCCGTCTTAAGTACGAATGGTGTTTCTCCATTCGAGAATGTGATGCACATCGGTTGTTGCTCATCAAGTGTTGCAGCAAGTTCTCGAATAGTTTAGTCGTTGTCTGCCATCAGAATCTGCTCTACGTTGTCGAATTCAAAGTGTGTTTCAGTGTCAGAGGGTGTTTCTAGATCTGGTTCAGATTGTTGTTGCGTTGTCTTCTTTCTCGAAATGTTTGTGAGTGTAGTCTTCGGGCTAATGCTTCGATCTCTGGTTCAAAATCTGCTAGTTCTATTCTTCCTAGTCATAAATCAAAACAAACTTTAATTAGTAACTTTGCCAAAGTCCCCGGCAACGGTGCCAATTTGACACGCGACATATTTGTTAAATAAATTATCCTTAATCTCAAATAATTAATAAGCGTAGTAAAGAGAAGAAGAGTCGATCCACAAGTACTAAGGAGCTTCTGATGTAGAGAGGTTTTGATTCTAACTTTGCTGAGAAAATAAAGAAAAATGGGGGATTTGATTAAGAGAACTAAATAAAGTGAACTTGAAAATAAATTTAGAAAAATAACAAAAGTGAATTTTGAGAAGAAAATCGATAAAATAGAATAGCCTCAAGCTTCACTTTGCCTCAATTCCAACTGATCATCGAAGAAGATTTTACTCCTGATATATGTCGGTTATAGTCTACAAGGCCCAACCCTTGTAACTTACTTTTCTCTTCGGTAAACCAACAAACCAAAGCCAATCTTTGGAATTTAGTCTTTATTTGGACTAACCACGGCTATCGTTGCTAGCACCAATACACTTTAAGTTTTAGAAAAGCCTGACTCGGGTTATGTTATCTCAATGAGAATCGAACCCGGTCTCAATTTCCCTTAGCGAATCCATCGCTAAGTGTGTTCATAGGAAGTCAAATATGCTACATATTGATCCTTCCTCCCAAATTTAAATCAGAACAATATTCAAACCAACGAGCTCTTTTTGAACTGAAAGTGTAAAGATTTTAAAGGAAAGGCCGATTGCCGATCCAAGTTTGTAGAAAATTGAGAAAGATATCTGAAGAAGTTAGGTGCTTTTCAATTCTCACAATCGGAATTAAGTCATCGCTTATGCCTTCAACTAATTGGAAAATTAGCTAAGCATGTAGAAATCATACTTAGCACAGTTTTAAGAAAGTAAATAAGAACTTAGATAAAAACAAAGTAGAAAAAGTAACTTTTATCGAAATGAAAACCCAAAAACAAATGAAAGCTAAGTATAGAATGATCATTCAAGCTTCATCCTAAAGGGGTATTTATAGCTTGAGATAACCTAAAGATAAAGAAATAAAATACCTAAAGATAATCCTAAAAATATTCAAATAAAATCCTAAGTGATAGAAAGATAAAATCCTAAATAATAAAGTGATAATTCCCAAACATTTAAATTAAAACTTTATCTCAAAATCCTAAGTAAATCATGTCTACCAGTTCTTTTAGAAAATGCTGACTAGATCATCTTCTGGAAGCTTTTGTTAACTGGATTGCCAGAATATGCCACGTCAGTCATCGTCATGCCCATGTGTCCAGCCTTGATTCTAGAAAAATGCAGAAAATGTCCCTCTTGCTGGTGGCTCTGGAAAATACATTCCTGCACTGAAAATGAGTAAAACATAACCAAATCAGTAGTAATAATTGACAACATGGGAGAATTAACAAGAAAATATATTCAATTTAGAACACTCATTAGTATATGTGTGTTTTCATGCATTGAGGATAATGCCCATCTTAGATTTGGGGGGGTGTGTTGCCTCACATTTATTGTCATGACTTTATTTTATGGTTTTGTCTGCATTATCTTATTGCCATGTAGATTAGGTACAAACATGCATACCAACCCGTTAATTTTTTTTGCCACATCATGATTTTTAACCTGATAAATTTGCCAACACTCTTGCTAACATAGTTAGAATTTGCACTAGTATGCCCTATCTGATGATGAAATTAGAATCTTTAATTAGCATGAGCCAACAGATTAGTAATACAGGTTGCTTTGCAATTGATCTCTCACTTTGGGAAATTTGGTTTCACTTAAACACGTAGTATGCATCTAGTTCCCAAAACAAACTTAGGATTCTTGAAACTAAACTCAGAATGAAAAATGTTAGGGTAAAAAGTGAAAAATAAGGTAAAAATGTTTTGCCAAAGGCTAAAAAAATTAGAACACTCCTCTGCCTTAGAGACAATAAGTAACTTAGGGCTTCATGGTTTGCTCCCTCTTAGTTCTCAGGCCAACAAAAACTTTAGGGTATGAGTGTAATGGGTTAGCTTAGTGATGTAGTCTAGATTAATGTGGGGGTTCGTGGTATGCTACCTCTTACTTCTCAAACCAAACAACATTATGACGCGAAAGAAAGGATATCTGAGGAAAAATAAAAAAGAAGAAAAAATGTGTTTTCTAAGTTTGGATAGTAAAGTTTTGCTAAGGGGGTTAAAGGATACTTGATGCAAACCACCCACATATCATGCACACTTCATGACCCTAGGCTAGAGTTGTATTGCTGCACTTGAATTTGTTGATCTGTTGGCATTACTACTCTGGGATATCTGAGGAAAGAACTAAGGCCAAACTTTGCTTGCTAGCTTGTGTTGTTAATCATGAAAAGTTTGTTGAGGTACATTGCTTTATTTTCTATTTTATAATTTTTAGTTACATTACTTGAGGACAAGCAATGAGCTATGTTTAGGGGTGTGTTAACTCCTTAAAAGTACTACTTTTCACGCATATTTTGCCATGCTATTGCTTGACATTGAGTACATATTTGTGCATTTAGCTAGTAAATTCATGCATTTGCATCTAGGAGTTAAGGAATGTTTCCATTGCCAAAAAGAAGGGTTATTTTCTTGCTTTGGTGGCAGGTAAGGAGCAGGACAAGAGCAGTAAGCCAGAGGAGCAAAAGAAGAATGCCAAGCTTGGTTGGCAAAAGAATGAAGAACGATGACGTCAGCCCTAGTTACAATAACGCGTGGATGTCGTGTCCAAAGAGTGTGGTGCCAAAAATTTGGGATTTTAACCTAACCCTAATTAGGGCTTCACCAACTCCTATATAAAGGAGTTCACGAATGAGCAAATGAAGAGCTAAAGCTGCGAGGAGAAGATAAAGGTAGAAGCAACCTAGGCAGAGTTGCCGAGAGCTCTGGATCCATTAAAGGGTTGCATCGAAAGAAATCCTTCTTTGTTTCTTATCTCTTGAATTTATTTATGGTTTTTGTGATGATGAATCAAACAATGATTTGTTGTTGGTTTCCCCAGCCATGAACTAATCTTTTACATCGTCTAGGAGTGTTTGCGGTGAACGCTTAGTATTTTTTGTTTTTAATAATTACGTGCTTTGGCATTATTTTCTATTTCGTATGTGCTTGCATTTCATATATTTATTTCATCGACATTTGGCATTGAATGTTCATTATCTCTTGATATCTTAATAGACTTAGGAGATAACGATTAATTGTCAAATACTAAGGAGAGAAACTTGGACAGAAGATATTCAAGTAAATGAACTTACACCTGAAGTGATTCAACCCCTTAGGAGTAAAGATTGAATCTTTACCAAGTTAATTGTTTGAAAACTCGCTATAGACATATAGGTGTTAAAAGTAATTAATTTAGGGTATTGCCATCGATAAAGGCAATACTAACTTAAAATCTGTTCGGCATTAAAACCAAAATTTAGTGTTATTAGTTGTTGCCTTTGCTAGCGTGAAATCTAAACATCCTTTGTCAAGCCTTCCAATCATTATTACACCAGTTGATTGCCAATCTACCTGGATCTTTACTTCAGTTTTCTTTATCATTTTAATTTCTTTAGTTCTTTTATTTTTACACGCTACCTCAATCAATTGCCATCACCTTTATTTTCCAGTTCACAAGTATTAATCGTGGCAATTAATTCATGGACAATCCATGTGGAGATGATACTCTACTCACTACTTTATTAATTGCTTATCGTGTATACTTTGCACGTAAAAGACATATCATTGGCATTATTTTTAGAATTGACAAGTAGAATACTTAATCTTTTGTCAGGCAATATTCCGTCGACAATGTGCAATATAAAGAAGATCACAAGATAGGCATCATTGTAAAAGGTCAAAATGTTTGGTTTCCAGTGGGTCACCATTCGCAACTACTTTTTCCTTGCAAATATTGACCGCACAGTTGAAGCAATGAGGAGAAGGTACGGCAGAATTAAACCCAAATGATGCACTAAGTAGAAGATACAATAAACTTGAAAGAGGCTTTGGATAAGGTAGTTCTTTTTGTTGTTAGCAATACTTGATACTGTTAACAAATGTTCTTATATGTCTATGATTTATTCTACTCCAAAATGAATCAATATTATCTAATTTGTCTCTTAGGTTTTTAATTTAACTTAATATTATAGAATTTGTCTCTTAATTTTTTTGACTATTTAATGTTTAGTATTTCCTTGTTACTTTGGACTATAACTGCTATGGACAAAGGTGTCTATATGTCTATGATTTATTATAAATGAATCAGTAGAATACAACATATTGGCTTTGCTTTGGTTTTTTTTCATGTTTATATTGGTAAAACATATAAATGATATCTATACAAAAATTACAAATGCCTTAGATGATATTCTCAAGGCAAACACCCTAGTAAGTCTAAAATCATTTTAGAACAAAAGTCAAAGATTTTCTAAGTGGAATCAAACAAAAGAACACTCAAAAACACAAGAGAGGATTTAGAGTAAATGCCTTAATTACTTAGAATATGGATGATCCAAATGAGGTGAAGAATGTCTTTATTTATAGTTGACTCCCCTACAGCCTGCGATCTCTATCGATTTACATTGACGGCTTAGTTCGAATCCCACTTACCACTAATGGTTCAAAATTAGAATATTCCCTAAATTACAATATTTATCAAAGGAATGTGTCTCCTATGTTCACACTGAGTGTTCACATAGGTGTAGGTCTTCTAATCCTCCATAGATCAGACCAATTTGATGGTCTCTTCAAGCCCAAAATTTTCCTTATAACCTCTTGGACAATTTGTTGTGCATGTGACTCAGACCCGAACTTGCGATTCGTGACAAGTGGTTTCATAGCGAAAGTTCGTAAAAGGCATTAAGTCGAGATAGCACGTAAAGAAAAGGAGACAAATATAGTACATAAGGTTGTGGAGACTCATGTTGACAAGGCTAAGAGAGAAAGTTCGAGGGACATTTTGTAAGGGGTCAACAGGTATGGTTTGAAGTGGGCCTCCATCCCCAACCACTTTTGCATAACTAATGCAATGAGGATAAAATACAACAGACTTGAAGGAGGGAGCGATATAAGAGATCATAAATTTGATCCTACTTTGGAGAAGGCAAATTTTTTGTCCTTAGCAATACTCTAGTTTGTGATAATCTTGTAGAAGCCTAGGTTCTTGATCAATACAAGCCTCTTCAGGAAAATGTTGGAGGCAATGCTTAATTTTAAATTTGTTAGGACTATTTTGCTCATTTATGTTTTATTTTTGTTTGATCGTGATTTTCCAAGTCAGGAAATCGATAAGTTTGACATGTTTTAAGATCTCATGTGTTCCTTTTATGTTAAATGATGAATTTCAAACATGTAAATCACGGTCCATATTTACGTATATTTTTCCATAAGACCGAGACAATTTTACCAATTTACATAGCTTTTGAGTTTCATTTTCAGTTTATTCATTGCTAATGGTGCATGTTAAAATGGAAGGAAATACAGTTATGGAGTTTTGGAACCCATTGAGCTTTTGGTATTAATGGATGATGTTAGTTTGGTAAATTTATTATTCAACCATCAAAGCTTGTTTGTTGTATCCCTTTGTAAGGAGTAGTAAGGTTCTTAAGGTCCAAAACCTCCGTTGATCCTGGGTTCTTCTTATGTGTTTTTCTGTGTGTATGTTTTGTTAAATTCCAGCTTACCTTTGCAATTGTACTTTAAGCAGTGCATGTAGGGCCTCTTTAGGGTGGTTTTCCTATGAGCTCGAGTGGTACAACACAAACAATATAAACTTTGCTTACAGTGAGGCTCAGTCTGTTAATCAAACTTCATTAACTAGAGATTTAAAATGTTAGGGTTAAATGTTTTGAGAATGAAAATTAATGGTGTTCGAGATTAAAAACTTAATTTAAAATTAAAAAAATAAGAAATTGAATAGCATATAAAAGCAAATAAAATAATTAAACTTTTTAATAAATGATATCACAAGAGTTCAATGTCAATGTGTACCACATTAAATATTATTTTATTTTATATCATATCAAACTCAAATATTAATATATATTTCAATTTGAAAATTTTATAATTTATTTTATAAATATATTCTTATAATATTTTAGAATTTAAATATATATATGTTATGATTAATATAATTTTATAAGATAAATGAAATTAATTTATATGTCAAATTTAATTTAAATATTTTTTATCAATTTATTTGAAAATTTTTAGTTAGTTTAATGGTGTGGTGTCATAACCTTCCCTTAAGGTCTCAAGTTTAGTTCATCTATTCGTTTTTTTGAATCAACTGATTTTTGTATTAAGGAATGATCAACAAGTTACACACATATAGGCTAACAGAACTAGACTATATCCAAACATACAAAACATTCCTATCAACTGAAACAGACAAAACCAGTTATCTCAAAAATTGAAAAGTTCGAAGTGCATCTAAACATGTGAATCTAAAGACTTCCGATAAAATAAAGCTTGAGCGGGATCAACATTCGTTCTCACATATCATCAAGCAGCATCAATCAACGCACATTGAGCAGGCCAACAAATCCAAGAAACTTGCAAGGTGGTTCACTAACTACGAATAATGCCTTCCTTATCCTTCTTTGTGGCCAGAGTCATCTTAGTTGGAGCTTCTTCTATCCAATACATTGAGCAACTATAAGCTTTCCCCTCTTGAGCCATAACATGAGCAACATTATTTGCCTCTGTTCTCACAAAGTTGAAGGTGATACTCTCAAACGCTTTGCCAAGATTTTAGTTTAAAAATCATTGTTTGGATAGTATCTAGCTTTTAACACCTTTGCAAGGAGACAATGAGGTTGAGTGATCAGGCGCCAGCACTGCTTTGCCAAGAGTGCCACATTAAACTGTATTAGATCCCTAAACCCGAGCCCCTCATATTTCTTGGGACATGTTAGCTGAGCCCATGTGCACCAATGGATTCCTTTACCAGAACCATTGTTTCTCTACCAGAACTTGGACATGACTTGTTCTATGGCTCGGCATCAGGTTGAAGGTAATAAGAAACAATGCATGGCATATATAGGGATTGCTTGCAAGACACTTTTAATTAGGACCTCCTTCCCTCCCATAGAAAGGAAACGAACCCCCCAATTATCAGTCTTCTTGTTGAAATGATCCAAATAATAATAGAAAGCTTCCTTTTTACTCCTTCCTACCATAGATGGCAACCCCAAGTATCGTTCAGGATTAGATGATACACGAACCTCTAATATAGCTCCAATTTGTTCTCGAAGACCATCATCTACATTACTACCATAAAAGATAAGGGACTTCTCAAAGTTTACCCTTTGCCCAGATGCGTTTCCATAGGCAGCCAAAACCTGTTTAAGGTTATTTGCAGTAGATACTGATGCCTCAAAGAATAGTATATTGTCATCAGCAAATAATAGATGTCCCACCTCAAACCTTTGTCGACCAATTGTTGCCCATTTGATAGACTTAACCTGATTAGCTTCATTTAACAGAAATGATAACCCTTCCGCACATACTAGGAAGAGATAAAGGCTCAAGGGATCTCCTTGTCTGATGCCACGAGTAGGTTTAAACTTGGAACCAACTATGTCGTTGATACCAACTGAATATGATATTGTACTAACACAATTCATAATCAGAGTCACCCATCGTTCATCAAATCCCAATTTCAGTAGCATACCTTCTAAAAATGGTCATTCAACTCGATCATAAGCCTTGCTCATGTCAGCTTTGAGAGCAAAAGTTCCTTGTTTCCCTGCTTGCTTTCTTTGCATTGAGTTTAGAATCTCATAAGCAATAATTATATTGTTTAAGATGTGCCGGCCTGGTATAAAGGCTCCTTGAGCTTTATCAATGCTTATGTCAAGGACGCTGGAAAATCTATTGGCCAAAACCTTAGCAACTATTTTTTATAGCACATTGCAAAGGCTTATTGGCCTAAAATGTGACATATTTCAGGCTTATCAGTCTTTGGAATAAGTACAATATGGGTGGTGTTGATCTCTTGTAAACTAGAATCTCCATTTAGTGTAGATTGACAGAAGGATGTAACATCATTGCCCACCAAATGCCAATATTTCTGATAGAATATTGTCGGGAATCCATCAACCCCAATGGCTTTCATCGGGGCTATATGCTTAACTGCTAGCCATACCTCATATGCTAGAAATGGCTCAGTTAATGCTACATTCATAGATTCAGTGATACGCGGTTGTACTTTATCTAGGATACAAGACGCATCTGTAGGAGAGGAAGTTGTAAACGGCTCCATGAAGTAATTACTAGCCAACACTGCCAATTCAGTGTCTCCAGTTATCCAGTTTCCACTATCATCAAATAATCCCTGCACTGTTTTTTTATTCTTTCGATATGTTGCATGGCTATGGAAAAATGGTGTGTTTTTATCACCATGCTTTAGCCAATTGGAACGAGACCTTTGTTCCCAGAAAAGCTCTTCATTATCTACTTCAAAATTTAAACCAATTTTTACTTCAATAAACTCCTGAAGCGCTTCTTCATCTGGGTCAACATATGATAACTCTTGTAACCGATTTTGTAGTGACTACTTACGTGAAAAAGAGGCTTTCCTATTATTACGCCCCCAAAAAAGTAGTGATAAACCCAGCTTGTTAAGTCTTATTGGTACAGGCTCATTAGAAGTCTCCCAACAATTTCTAACTAATTGCTCCACCTCATCTTTTAGTATCCAGTTGGCATCAAATCGAAAACCATTCTGCTTGAGCCTTAGGTTCTGAAAGTTTTGTCCCTTTGTATCAATCAACAATGGGCAATGATCAAATATGGATTGAACAAATGGGATACAAAATAACTAGGATGCATATCCCACCAACTTGGATTGGCAACTGCTCCATCTAAACGTTCACGAACGTTGTTCTCTGGCAAACAACCTCTCTCCCATGTATATCAATTCCCTCTGAATCCCAAATCTGAGAATTGACAATCATCCAGTGCCTCTAAAAAATTGGCCATGTTCCTTTCTGATCGTAGTCTTCCCTCTTGTTTCTCAAAGGAGTAAGCAATTTAGTTAAAGTCTCCAACAATAATCCATGGCAGTGACTGGTCATTCCCCAAATGATGTAATAGATTCCAAGAACTTACTCTTTCCTGTTCAACAGGGTTGCCATAAAACCCTGTGAAGCGCCAGCATACACCATCACTTTCCTTAATAATAACATCTATATCCGATTGAGAGAAGCTTTTCAGTGTAACATCAATGTCTAGATTCCATCCTAATGATAAAACTCCTCGTGAGCCCACAACGTCAACATCTATTCCAAACATAAATCCACATCTACGTCGCACCCTTTCCATTCTTCTTGAACTTAATTTTGTCTCCATAAGAAACAAAAAGTTGGGGATGGTTACCTCTTAGAGAATTCCTAAGTCGGTTCACCGCCCGTGGCTTCCCTAACCCATGGACGTTCCAGCATAGTATCTTCATGGCATCCGGCTGCCTTACCCTGCAGAGACAACCGATATCTTATTTGTTTTACCTGTTGCGGCAGAATCTATAATGCCTAAAATTGATGACACCTCCCCGCAGTACGTTGTCTCTTTTTCCCATCAAGAACAGACATTGGATTATCCTTTGTATCTGATCCCAACTCCATTTGTCCAGTTGTCATGGACCCATTAACAAAATTAGTTAGCTCCCCCCCCCACATTGTTCATGTTGTCATGTGGGACGTGTATAGGGTGTACCACGTCCGAGGAATGGCCATGCACACGTAAACTCCAATGCAAATCGGTAATCGCTTTAACCTCCAATAACGATACACCAGAAACCTCCCCCCTCAACCACCTACCTCAACCACTTGCGAAGGGCAGATCACCCAAAAACCACCTCGTCTAGCTCCAGTCAAACGAAGGGACAAATCCATGGCCACCCATAAAACAAAACAAGGTGATTTTTCCTTCCCCAAAGCTACGATCCTTCAAAGCTATCTTCTTCTTCCTTTTTAGAGGATAGTTAACATTAAGATTCACCCTAACCCTCATAAACCTTTTCCTTCCAGAGAGCACCAACTTTGAATCATATTCAATAAACTGCCTAATAAAGTTCCCAAACTGTCGAGCCATGATCTCAGACATCAAACCCGGAGGCAAATCGTGTACCTGAACCCAAAACGGAACAAATCCAAATCCAATGGAACCAACAATGGATCCTCACTTTTTGACATCATAAAAAACCATGGACTGCCATCTACGACCCGAAGTAGATCAACTTAATTAAACAATCTAAAACAGACCCTCTTATCTCCTAAGTTTGTAATTGAAATTCCTCCTAAAGGTGCCACATATCCACCAGTGTATTTCTCATTAACAAGAAATGAACCACGCTGGATATTAGGAACCTGCCAACCAAACACAATTTATATTCATCCACCACTTCTTCAATTTCTGGAGGAAGCCCAAGAATCTCATCCTCACCATCATCTATAGAAAGATTTGTCAAGTCAGCTTCCATCAAGTTAAACAAGGAACCACACCCTCAAGAAACCCTGAATAAAGGGAAGAAACCAGCGTGCAAAACTGCAGACAAAAGCGTGCAAAACTGTAGACTATTCAATCTTTTTCATGATTTTTTTTGTATTTGTCCCTTATTATTTTGTCATGGTATAAACTAAATACAATATTTTATCAAAACATAACAAAATCTCATGTTTAGCCCATAACATATAATGCTTAAATATAATTTAGGGGCTTAATTGTGAAAATTCAAATTTTGAGGACCAAATTGTAAGTTTTGAAGTTCAAGGATACTTTTCTAAAAAGTTTTAAAGTGCGAGGGTTCAATTATAAATACTAGCAAAATGATTGAATTGCAAATTTTCGATAACTTGAGGTGATAGTGTAAAATTTGAAATTTTTGATGCCACTTCTGAAAATCCTAGTAAGTTAAGTGACTCAATCTATGGTTTACCCAATTTAAATTCTACCATGTTGACAATTGGATGTAAACGTCAACTATCGTTAGTTTATTAATAGTCTAATGGCCGAAATGAAAGTTAATCTTATCGATATTGATTTTAATGAAAATATTTTGATTTTAGTGACTATGTTGAAAGCTTTATAAAAGTTCAGTGTCCATCAATATAATTTACCTTGAAAACACACAAAAATTGGCTTAGTTTAGGGTAAAGTACACAAGTAGTCCCTAAAATATGAATAAAAATCATTTTAGTTACCTTTTAAAAGTTATATAATGACCATTAAATTTTATTGAAATGGTAATCAAATTGTTACAATGTCTATAGTCACACATAACAGTTTGATAAAATTAATGATCATTTTATAACTTTTGAAAAGTTAGTGATAGAAATTATCATTTTTATAGTCCAATGACTATTGTTGTACTTTACCCAATATTTTATTCTCAATCGCATTCAAGCATTTTCCACTCATTCCACGTTAACACTCTAATTTCTTTCTCAATTTCTAAGACCCCCCCCCCCAAAAAAAAAAAATCAACTTTCCCCGAAAATATGAGAAAAATGGAGACCAACTTAACGAAACTAAATCATTACTTGCTCGCATCAAACAATTAGAACATGGTACACTTTTTATTTCCCTCTTTATTTTTCTTTATGAATTTCAATTATTTAAGATTAAAAGTGTAGAATTAATAAAGTTTAATGTCACTTCTAAAAGCTCTAAAAAGTTAAGTGGTTTAGCCCGTGATTTATCTAATTTCAAATTCTATCAAGTTGACATTTGGACATGCACATAAGCTATCATTAGCTATTTAAATGTATAACGACCGAGATGAAAATTTATGTTAACGGTAATGATTTTAATGAAAGTTTTTTGATTTTAGTGATCATAATGAACTATTATAAAAGTTAAGTGATAATCAATTTAGTTTACTTTAAAAAACACAAAGTCTTGGCTTCTTACAAAATAGTTTAAGGTAAAGTACACGAGTAGTCACTAACTATGAAAAAATCATTTTAGTTACTGATCTTTTAAAAGTTATAAAATAATCATTAAATTTTATTAAACTGTTACAAAATAGTCATTAAATTAATCAAATCGTTACACATTTTATAATGCACAATGATCGTTTTGTAACTTAAATTTAATGACCATTTTGTAATTATTGAAAAGTCAGTGACTGAAATGATCATTTCTCATAGTTTAGTGACTATTGTTGTATTTACTCAATAATTTATTCTCTATTGCATTTGAGCATGTCCACCCGTTTAAGGTTATCACTCTAAATTTCTTTCTCAATCCCTAAGATTAAAGCCCCCAAAATTTTCAACTTTCTCTGAGAAAATCTGAGGGAAAATGGAGACCAGCTTAAACGACATCGAATCATTACTTGCTCGCATCAAACAAGTAGAACATGGTACGCTTTTTATTTTTCTCCCTATTTTTCGCTATGAAATCCACCCTATGATTTAAAAAAAAATGATTTTGATATTGTAGAGCGTGATGAATTGCGTAAAGACATAGAACAATTGTGTATCCAACAAGCTGGACCAAGCTTTCTTGGCATGGCTACTCGAATGCATTTTCATAGGTATAAAATTTTAATTTCCGATATCCAATTGTTAGATTCGTTGTTTTCTTTCTTTTTCTTAGTTTGGGTTTGTTTACTGAGAAATTAATTCCCTATTAGGACAGCTGGATTAGAGCAGGAGATTGAGAATTTGAGAAAGGAACTAGCTGCTTGTACCCGGCATAACCAAAATCTTCGAGAGGAGCTTTCTGAAGCTTATCGAATTAAAGTATGTTTATTATTAGTTTTTAGTTATCTTATTTGCTTAACCTCTTGTACGAGTTTATGTGATTGTTTTGTTGTTTGCAGACTCAACTGGCCGACCTACATCGTGAGGAGGCTGCTAAGGTAGCATTCTTTAACGAACAGAAATGAAATCGTTTCAAGTTTGTTTTAGTGAATGAATGAGATTCCTGTTTGGGTTTTTTACTTGTTTCTCACTAATTTGTTTTGGTTTCTTTATCCAGAATGTGGAAGCTGAGAAGCAGGTTAAGTTTTTCCAAGGCTGTGTATCATGCGATTTTGGAGGTTCTTCCCATAATCAGTTTAAACTTTATTTTTTGTGATTGACCTCTTGTTATTGTGCACTGTATTTGAAATGTAATCTAAGATTCGAAGTTCCACATGGCTGGTAACAGGCTGAAAAGGCTAAGGAGAAGGAAGAGCTCATGGCTCACAAATATAATGAGTTTCAGACAAGGTAATCTTTATATCATTTTAGGAATCACCCACTTTCGGGTTTGGGGAACTATCATCAGTTTCATGGATGGGGGTGGCCTTTTGGAAGAAAATATTTGGAGTGTTAAGAACATATATAAGAATTCTAAATATAGTTTTATATAAAATTTAAACTTTAGATATGATCCAAATCGATTGCTTTCTTTTATTTGTATAATAATCATTAAAAATTTGTAATACAGGTTAGAAGAGCTTGCATCAAATTGTCTTGAACAGAGCAGATGTAACGATGCACTGCAAATTGATCTTGCAAAACAAAAAGAGGAAAATGAAACTTTAAGGAAGGTAAAAAGTCAGAAAGTTTTATGTTATCATCTTGAGCTGATTTCTTAAATAAGAGGTGCTGTGTCTTGAATTAATATGATTGTACTTGTTACGTAGTGATTTCATAGGTATTGCTACAAATATGGTTGACTGTACAGAAGATGTTATTTAGGTTAATTAGATTATATTACATATCAATTTATTTATTTGATTATTGAGAATTGATAATTTGTTTCAAAATAAATAAATGCTTATATTTTCTCTTTATGGATTTAAAATTATCTTTTTTAATTTTTTCTTCTAATAAGGCCTATCCTAGCACCCCAAATAAAAAATCGAGAATAAGAGTACTAAAATCCTAATAACTAATAAGAAGCAATGCCTCCCGCCTTTTCATTCTTGGTTTAGGATGACAGCCTGCTTCACATTTTACCCTGGTAGTTGGTACCACTAGACTATTATTTCTTTAGTAGTTAATCTATTTACCTTTTAGCCATTTTCTTCAAATGAAAATTGAATTGCTTTATTTCAGGGTACCTCTTCTTGTTCCTTTCTCTTTTTGACTTTACAAGTGGATATGCATTTTCTTACCTTTTCTGAATTTGGGGCAGGTTATTGACAAGTTTTATGAGATCAGGCAAGAAACCCTTGGGGAATTAGAGGATGCTAGTTTGGATGATAAATGTACATGTCTCTTAAATGATCCTGCAGAAGTGTGGAATTTCAATGATTCTTCAACTGCTAAATACATTGTGAGTTCCATTAAATTCTAAATTTTCCTCTATTAGGTTTTGCGGAGACCTTTAATTTAACTTAGTATTATAGAATTTGTCTCTTCTTAGTTTTTTCGATTATTTAATACTTATTATTTCCTTGTTACTCTGGACTATAACTGCTATGGACAAAGGTGCCTATATGTCTATGATTTATTCTTCTCCAAAATGAAGTAGTAGAATACAATATATTGGCTTTGCTTTGTTTTTTTTTTCAAGTTTATGTTGGTAATATATATCAATTGATATCTATACACAAATGACAACTGCTAATGTTCTATCGGTGTTTTAGTTCATATCATGTTAATTAAACTTCTCCTTGGCTGGCAAGACTAATATGGTGACATGCTTAAAATATTTTCAGATTTAGCTTGTAGAAATTTGAATTTCCTTGTATTGAATTTTGTTTCAACATGCTACTTGAATAACTTTTCCTCAGACAGAGTTCATTGGAAGCAGAGCTGGAAAGAGTAAGGAGCTCTGTCGAGGATCTTCGAAACCAATTGCGAATGGTATGAATTTGTTTGAGGTTCCTATGCTAACTTTTCATGTTTCATATTGATAAAAACTAACTGTTGGTATATAGGGTTTGGAGATTGAAAACCATTTAAAGAAGAAAGTTCGTGAATTGGAAAAAAAAAAAGTGAGTAGTTAGTTTTAATCCCCCCTTTAATTTGTTTTCTTCTGAGCAAAAAAATTCTTTTCTATGGTTAAATCCTTGACCTTATGAATCTTGTGCAGATCACTTCAGGCAAAATGATTTTGAACAGGGTCACAGAATTATGCCATTATCATGCTGAGCATAAAATTCAAATTATGAATTTACTTGATACTGAAAGATCGCATATCAAAAGATTTGTTGATGCAGTCGAAGAAAAAATTACACAATTTGATCCAAGAGGGCAAAATGTGCATAGTGTTCACAAACCAGATGAAGATGAGTGTGTAGATGTACATACAAGTACAGATGCTGAAGAAAAAATTAGGCAATTTGATCTACGAGGGCAACACGTGCAGTGTGTTCTCAAACCAGATGAAGATGAGCGTGTAGTTGTACATATAAGTACTGATGCTGAGGCCAAGTTGGTGTCTAAGGTTTGTTTCTTAGTGATCAATTGCTTGTTTATTCTTTCTCTCATCTTTGCATTTATGTAAAAAAATCTAGTGCTATCTTAATCTCAAGAGACTGCTTTGAATGATAAAGGTTTTTTAAAAAAGAAGAAAAGAAAAGTTGTGGGTTGCTTAATTCCTCCTTTCCTGACTATGAGTTAATAGAGATCTAAATAGAATGACATGTCTTTTGGGGCATTTTTGTTTGGTTTTATGTTTTCTTTGATGATTTATTTTTGAGTATTGCTCTGATGTCTTTTTATGCTAAAGCATGCGATTTTGGAAGTTCTGATTTCTCAGGAATATCAACTGCAGTCTGAGCACTGAAAAAGACTTTTCTCACTAAAGTTTCTCGAAGAAAATTACATGAACCTGTTATATTCAAATCCACCTTTTAACTTTGACAACTTTAGTCAGAAAACCATTCTTGTTGATAGTATTCACTGTAAGGATGCATCTAGATATCAGGAAGCCGGCTGTGGTTATCGTTTCACTGTCATTGTACCATGTATTTTCAAGTTGTAGTTTCTATTTACATCCGTCATATTTTGTAGGGTGGGGATTTAAATACTGCTGAGACTAAGGGTGATGCCTCAGAAGCCATTTCACAGGCATTGCAAGAAAAGGTTTTAGATGTTTCTTCTGTCTATGGTTTGGTTTATGGTAATTTATATATTTATATTTATATCCATCATCTTTTGTAGAGGGATTTGCTGGATTTAAATATTGCTGAGACTAAGGGTAATGGCTCAGAAGCCCTTGCACAGGCGTTGGAAGAAAAGGTTTTAGATGTTTCTTTTCTCTGTGGTCTGGTTTCTAGTAATTTATACATTTCTATTTATATCCATCATATTTTGTAGAGGGACATGCTGGATTTAAATATTGCTGAGGCTAAAGGTGATGCCTCAGAAGCCCTTGCACAGGCATTGCAAGAAAAGGTTTTAGACGTTTCTTCTGTCTATAGTCTGGTTTCTGGAAATCTAAACCTTTTGTTTTCTCATCCTCGAAATCTTCTGTCAGGTGGCAGCACTGTTGCTTTTATCACAGCAGGAAGAAAGACATTTACTGGAGAAAATTGTTAATGCAGCTCTACAGAAAAAAATAGATGAGCTGCATAGAAATTTGCTTCAGGTAACTTTCTCAGTTTAACTTCTGGTGGAAGCTCATTTTATTTTTGTAGTTCTTTGTTGCAGCACATTAATTTAAAAGATTAATTTATGAGATCTTTGTTGGTTGTTGAATGGTGTCTATCTTTAGTTGCATTATACTCTTTATTAAATGGTAACTATGAAATTTATTAAACGCAGGTTACAAATGAAAAGGTGAAGGCTCTCCTGGAGTTGGCACAGTTAAAGCGTAGATATCAGTTATTGCAAGAGTAAAATGTCTTTTTTTCATGATATTATTTTTTGTTATTGTTATTGTATTATATTTTTTTATACCTGTGAGTAGCCCCAAGTTGGATGGTCAGTTATTGGGCTGCCTTTATCCTGAGTATGATTTAGGTAAGGAATGGATTTCTCATGTTTTTTCCCGACAAAGTATCATCGTCTGAATTCCAGTAGAAATCCCTCTTGTACATGTCCTTGTTTAATCACATTCCTGGATATCTTACCTTTGACCTCTTTTTCTTTGTCTAGTTTTCTCGGATTCTTAAAAGTTTGTGTGTCTATGTTTTGGGCAATATTTCTCACTTACTGAATTGTGTATATAACTAACTAGGTGAACCTTATTACAGGAAAAACAGTAATGAGATGAAGCAAGGGAATGTTTTGGCTGAAGTCGCCGACAGAAGAATTGTTACTTATGAAAAAGACGGCAAGCTAAAAAATCTGCTAAAGAAAACATATTTGAGACGTTGGGTTGGTGCACTAGATGCTGGAGGAAACGAAGCTGAAGCTCCGCCAAATAGCATGGATGTCATTAGGTATCCATAAATATTGTGGATGTTTGAATTGCATGGCATGCAACACCCGACTGTAAATAGATGGTTTTTATGCATGCAAATCGTAAAGTGACGCCTGTTCTACAAGTTTAACAGATACTTATGTTGATTATGTTTTTACTATTCTTCTTCCAGTTTGAGAATTGAAAATGCTACACTGAAGGAGAGCATGGAAAGTATAGACTACCTGACTTCTACAATTCATAGATTGCGTCTTTCACTTCTTAAGGTAATCTTGCTTCGGACTTAGTCATGTTATGCTCAAATATTTTAGATGGTTGATTTGAGCATCATTCATGCAAAATTATGTTCAGGTTTACTGAGATGAAACCGAAGAAAATATTATCAGTGTCAAAAATTATTCTCATATTATGTTCCGTCTATGGACTGTTTTTATGAAAATCAACCATTTGAAGCCAACTTACATTCAACTGTTAGTAATAGCTTTCTTATTTCTTGTTCCGACTTGAATGACAAATGACAAATCACAAAGTTGTATTTGGTTTTGTAGGTAAAGGAGTTGATTAATTCTGAAGATACAGATACTAGTGCATCATTAACACTTGATGAGATCATTACCGAGGCAAAACTTGTGAGGACTGCCCTCAGCAGCTCCCTGCCCGTTAGTTGGTCAGCTGAGGGAGATGGTGAATCGATGGGAGAAGGTATTGACATTGAGGCAAGTGATATGTTCGAGGATTCCGGCAGTCAGAAAATAGATTCAGTTTGTGCAGCAGGGTTTGACATGCTGGATCTGCTTACACTTACTGCTCAGATATTAAAGGGGAAAACCCGAACCTGCTCTTTAAGTACACCCTGATTTTATTCCAATCCTTGTTCTAGTCCCGATTTCAGCTTAGACATACGCACATGTGATGTCACTTTGTTCGTGTAGAACAACTCTGTAAAATGGGAGAGGTTGAAGAAAACAAAGTTTCCGGTTTTTTCCATCGCTGCAGGTGTGGGTAAGAAAGCAAAAATCTGTGTATCTGATGATGGGAGGAATTCCATGGCTGTGTAAAAAAGGGGGATTCTGTCTCCCCAAACTATACCATACATCTTTGTAATTAATCTGTTTCTTCCATAATATGCATTGATATGTTTGTTGTGTTAACTTTCAGAACTTGAAAATTTCAGACAATATGTTATGTTCTAAATACGATTGATTCATGTTTGATAATGTGTGTTGCAGCAAATGCCTAAACCGATGGATTATCGGGAAGGGTGAGCATCCGATGGAATCGAATAAAATTTTTGAATTAATTGAGTTGACGAATCTTATTTTATTATTCTACTTGAAAGTTTTCTGAATCTCAAGTTAAATTCTAAAAAATAGATCAATTTAAAACATTTAATGTGAATAAATTTTAAGGTTGAGCAATTAAATTTAAGGCTGTGTACTCTTTTAGAACTTTGAGTGAGCAGATAAATTTAGAATTATAAATATATTAAAACCTTTTTCAAAATAAAATAAGATTGTTTTGATGATTTATTTGTTTAACGTCTCAGATATATAATTTTATTACAATAATAAATTTTATAAATCAACATTTTTATAGAATTTTTTATTTTCATAAATTTTGTATTTTTTAAAATTTTTTATACATTTGTTTTTTTTAAACAAAATGTTAATTTTATTGAAAAGATACGAAAGAGACAATAAAATACATACCTAATAAGCAGGTACTATTGAAATCATAACCAAAAAAATTCAAAAAATTAATGAGTATCTCAATGGTATGAAATCTTAAACAGAAAATACCAACTTTTAATAATATATTTATTAACGTTCATAAAATTCAGTATTATAGTTTAAAATTCGGAGTGCTCACCTTGAAGAGCTTAGATAATAGAATTATCTCTGAAAAATAACAGGAGATAAATGGTTTCTTTATCAAAAGACTCCAATAATCTTGCACAAAGTTCTGTCGTTAGTTTTAACTACATTAAGACTTCTTTAAATCATTACAGACATACCGTCAACCATCTCAAAATAGAATGTGCACCATATTATTTTTTTTCATAAACGTCAACATGCTATACAATAGTTAAAAAAATGTGTCAAAACAACAGATAAAGAACTTGTCAAAATAACAGACAAACTAAACACAAAAATACAAAAAATAACAAACAATCAAAATAAAAAAACAATCCAACCGGCGGCACTAAGGCCGCGGAAATTAACATTAAAATGAAAAAAAAAAATTACCAAAAACCTTTGTAAACTGCCGCCAAACACTGTGAAACCAAACTAAGAGAAACTACCGCAGAGCAGATATCGGTGCTTAAATTTTGTTAAGAGGGATCAATTGCGAATTTTGACATTAATAAGGATCTAAAGGATATTTACACGGTTTGTTGTTGTTTTTATTCGAGTTGTCAAATTTAACTCTACTAAAATTTGAAAAGAGAAATAACTTAAAATTCAATTTTCATTTTTTATTTATTCGAATCAAATTAAATTTTTTCATCAAGTAGAAAGGTAATTACATTCTTAAAACAAATACCGAGATTTAAACTCATACAACGGCCGATTAATAAATCTCGAATCAATCGAGATTTAAACAAATACACGGTTTGATACATCATTGAATTAACAGTCCAATTCTCACATATTTATGGGTCCATAAATTGACATCCATTACAATGATAAATCTTCTCATTTTTATGATAAAAAGATTTGATTTTTGTTGGGCTATATTTTGATACACAAGTTGTGTATTTTACACAATTTTTTTATAAAATTTAAAATCTTAAACCTTAGGACCTTAAACCTTAAACTTTAAATTTTAACCATAAACCTTAAATTCTACACCTTACACACTAAACCCCTAAAATCTAACTTAAATCCCTAAACCCTAAAATTAAAAAGCTTGTGTAAACTAAAAGAAATTACTTATCAAACACTCTATCAAAATCAAAGAAAAAAATAACTACCAGATGGTCTAGTAGGATGAAGTGTTAGATTTTTTTTTTTGAACAATTCCTACTTAGGGGGAGAGGGAATGGAAAATTTGCTCTTACTAGGTCTAGAATTCGTAATTTAGGGAGAGATGACGATGTCAACTGAGAGCTTTTAACCACTTGCTCTAGAGGTTGTTGACAAGTGTTAGATAAATAAAGTAAATTTTTTAAAATCATGACGTTGTGAATGGAGTAAATTAAATTGAGAGAATCATTTTATAATGTATCTTAATCATATTCGATCCTAATCAATTTATTTTTATAGGTTTAATGTAATAATTAAAAACCATCAAAGCCACTGAAACAATATAAACCATGAAATGAATCTTATTTCCAAAAAGCTCACTCCAGTTGGTATTTAAACAAAACAAACAAACAAATAAAACCAATTGGCACATCATACAAATCCAGGTTTGCAACAATGCATTAAAATAAAATAAAATAACCCCATGGATTTCCATATTCTTTATTGAGGCAAAGTAATGTGTACGAATTTTTTCACATGATTTAGTAGCAATTTTCATAGAAGCAACCTTATCGCAAATGGCGTGTTGTTTCTCGTGATCGTTCGTCTCGAGCTGGCTGTAGTTTCCTTTCTCCTTGAAGAGTTGGATATGGTGATGTTTGCAGTAGAGTTTCCCTTCGTGCACTATGTAGTTTGATGGGCTAATGGTGCAACCCCCATGGGTACACTTGAAGCAGCTCTTAAGGTATATTGTCCCATTCATAGTAACCTTTAAACAACATAGAGAAAAAGGTTTCGATCTATGTTTCTCGAATTCGGATGTATGTGCCGGATATGGTTAATGTACTAGAGCATAGATGTCAAAGACAAATTTAAAATAACAAAAAAAAAACAAAGAGTTCGAGTAACATTGAAATATTTTTCGGACCTTTATAAGATCTATATTGACCCGCCTCCTATTAAGATTCAAACCTTTTTTTCAATCAAATTTGAATTATTCTTTTTTCAGATCAAATCAGACTCGGATCGAAAAATTACCATCCCTATCATGTATGAAAAAAATATGAGATAAGGCTACTAAACATTGTTGAAAAAATTGGATCAATGGTCCAACCGATTCAACCAATAAAGTAAAAGTTTTTAAAAATAATGACCTCCAATGTAATTTAACCACCCTTAAAACCTATAAATTTGGCATTACTTTTTAAAAACGATGTGAAAAAGTATTTTTGAAAATATTGTAATTTAATCGCTGGCTAGATCCATAGAAAATTAGAAGATCCACACCTATGTGAAGACTCGTGTGTACATAGAAGATACTCTTTAGATAAATATTGTAATTTATAGAATATTATGATTTTGTACAATTAGTGGTAGGTTGGCTTCGATTTAAGTTGTCAATATAAATCAGTAAAGTCCGTCGGATGTAGGAGACTTAACTATATAGAGATCTCTTCACCTCATTTGAATCATTCATCTTCTGACTAATTAAGGCATTTATTTTAAATATTCTAGTTTGTTTTCCGTAGTCATTCTCTTTTATTTGTTTCCGCTTAAAAAGCATCTAACCTTTTAGTGCTTTGAAAGAATATGATCTATCAAAGAGAGATTTCAAGTTTACTTAGATGTTTGTGTCGAGACCGCAAGATTTAAAAAATATTAATTATTAAATAATCGAAAAAACTAAGAAACAAATTATACAATACTAAGTTAAATTAAAATATAAGAGACAAACTCTATAATACTAATTCATTTTAGAGTAAAATAAATCATAAACATATAGACACATTTGTTAACAGTATTGAGTATTGCTAACAACAAAAATAATTGCATTCTCCAAAGCCTCCTTGAAGTTTTTATATCTTCTACTCAGTGCATCATTTGTGTTTAATTATATCATATATTCTCCTCATTCTATTTGTTGTGCGGTTGGTGTCAGCATGGAAAAAATAGTTGCAGATGATGACGCACTGAAAACCAAACATTTTGACCTCTTGCATGAGCCACATGTTCTCCTTCTCCGTCCATGGATCTTCAGCAGCAGGAGCGGGCTCGGGTGAAGGCTTAGGGGAAGGAGTGGGCTCGGGGAACGAGAAGGAGACCTCCGAAGGATACTTGAAAAGCTATTTGCAGCATTCAAAATCATATCATTAGGGGGGCGGATCAGCAGTAGCAGCAACGCTATTCCGAGCACGCCCCTCAACCCGAGAAGAGGTGCGAGTAAGAGTGAGATCTGACATGTTCAGATCAAGCCAAACACTCCTCGAATTCAATTTAACTGGAGAAGAGTCTATAATACCAGCAAGACCTGGGGTTGATGGAGAAAGACGAATAATGGTGGCTAGTGAGTTCTAGTCGGTAAAATGATGCCATCTCGCCTTGGAATTTATGGAAACGCTTGATTTACTCGATTGTAAATGAAGTAATTTTGTGTCGTAAGATTTGCAACAGTTTCAAATTGTTTAAAGGGTGATGGTGTGTAACGATATAGAAAGCGATGAAAACCCAACCTTTATTTATAGGCTTTACAAATGAAGTGATTAGCCAACATTCCTAAGGAGGTGTGAAGGGATAACGAATAAAATTTTTTTGAAATGTGTGCCTTTGCCGTCCAATGTAATTATAAGCTAGCATGTCAATTTTCATGTGAATGTAAGTAAGCATGTCAATTTTTATGTCAATGTAAGCAAACACTTCAAGCAAACACTTCAAGCAAGCATCTCAAGTAAGTATCTCTAGAATTGTCGTCCATTGTCAATTTTTAAGTGAACATAAGCAAGCACCTCATGCAAGTACTTCCAAAATCAAGCAAGCATCTCAAGCACCCCTCCAATAATCATAATTCTTTAAATCACCTTAATGATGTGTATATTCATTGTTTTTGCATAACACCTGTAAATCAGAAATAAAACAAGGTAATATGATGCATGCTAAATATAATAAATATATGTTATATGATTTAACGAACTCTAGTGTTATAAAATAAACAATAAACAACATAATAAAAAATATGTACATACTAAAACTATAATAATCAAATGGAACATATGCATCAGAAATAAACATGCAACACATTGCACGAACTCTCTTTCACGTTGTGTGAATCTTTCACGTTATAGGGTATTGATTCAACTTCGACAGCTTTAATAATATTCCATGCACGATTGCACTTGTTGCTGACCGCATCTTTAAATTTCTTTGCCCTTGCACGAGTAATGGGACCTAAGAAAAATATCTCTAGGTCCAATGGTAGTGATGACGTCATAATCTCATCATAAAATGACGGGAGTTTCGGTGGGTTAACCGACAGGAGTTTCGGTGGGTAGAACGACACGAGTGTTATCTGAATATATTTTCCCAAAAGTATATATTCTCGACATGATACATTGATGCTGAAAAGTTTTTGCTCCGTTAACCAGCGGAATCACCTGAGATTAAATAAACAATTAATTTTGAGGTTAAAGAATAATAGAAATACTATATAACTTAAAACAAATGAAAGTTATGAGAAAAGTCAATAATCACTTTCCGAAAATTAAAACATAATTGTAATAAATTACCTCCCAGTTAACTTCATTTCTTGATGCGCAATCAAAATCGAAGGTAGGAGCCATTGTTTCATTTTTCTTCTTTTCGGTTAAGGAAGGGTTTGATATAACGGGGTTATGGACATGTGCGAAAGAAGCAACTGTACATGGTTCTCAGGATAAGAGGGCTTCAAATGAGTTCAATTAAATATTTTTTTTAGGGAAACAAAAAAAATTGGTTTAATAAATTAGAAGAAAAAAATAAAAAAGATAACTTTAGAGAAGTCCTTATAATATTTTTTTAACAATATGTATGTATGTTTTACTGTCTATGTTTGGAGTCCTATATTTTTTATTAAGATAAAAATATTTTAAAAAATTATATCTTTAAGATTATAAATTAAAGGGTCTCAATTTAATAAAATTGCACAGAGCCTCGTAGACCTTTGAACCGCCCCTAGTTTGATATGAGGCATAGGGTTTTCGCACTAATGCATTTTCCAAATCATTTGAAAGAAAAAGTTTACTTTTACCCTTAAGGTGCGTTTGATTTACAGAATGTAATATTACTCTTAGGAATAAGATTTCAGAATGATTCATTATTTGATACATTACTGAGAATGTTACATTATTTTGTTCGGTTGATTTGGCCGAAATGTAATATTACACTGTTTGGTTGATGATTTATAAAATTATCAGAATGCATACGTTAGAAAATTTTTCTTGTAATATCTTTTCTTTTTAATAAGTCAAATTTCTGATATTAAATGGGAAATATGTGCATAAAATTCATAGAAAATATGTTTTTTTATTATTTTTAATTTTTATATTTTTCTTTTATAAAGTTCTTACACAAATAATTGAATATATTTTAATGGTATAGTATAATATTATGTATTTGAATATATGCATACACAATGTATACATTATTTGTGATTTATTATATAATTATATATTATAAAAACACAGAAAAAATTTTAAATTTATAAACTTCTATAATAATTATCATATTTGCTACTAAATCAAATATACTAAAATAACTATAAATATTATTTTTGTATGTTTTATTACTCCATTTACATTATTTTTGAAATCTAAAATTTCAAACCCAATTTGTAAAGTAATTTAAAATTGAAAAACACATATTGTTGTTATATAAATAAAATAATATTATTTTTTAGAGAAGCAATAATATTAAAAATTATTTTTACTATTTATTATTTATTTACTTTTTCTAATGATGAGTGTGCTTTATATATTTTATTATGCAACAATTTAGGTTAGATAAAGAATTGCTTTAACATATCAAAACAAAAAGATTATTGTTGGAGAAATAGAAAGTAGAGGTTTACATGAATAAAAGACATTATTTCAAGGGTATTTTAGTCTAAGGTGGTGTGAATTATTTAATACTTAGGATTAGAGTGGGAATGACATTCTCATCATTTTGGGGTAAATATGTTGTTGTAGGGAATGTAGTATTACTTTACATTCCGAAAAAAATTCTCCTAAACCAAGTGTGGGTATGTAATTCCGAAAAAGATTATTTCTCTAATAATTATCTTTTTTGCAAACCAAAAGCCCTATGGAGCATTTGATTCACGGAATGTAAGATTACTTTCGAGGATGAGATTCTCAAAATGTAACATTACTTGACATATTATTGGAAATGTTACATTACTTTATTTATTTGTTTTACAGATAAAATTATAGTGTTTGGTTGGAAGAATATAGAAGTACTTGAATGTATATTTTACCAAATTATCCTTATGATATATTTTATTTTCAACAAGTTGAACTTTAGTTATTAATTTTAAATATTTACACAAAAATTCATAAAATTATTTCCAACTTTCTATTTTTTTAGATGAAAGGGGGATTATTAACATGTGTCTCATTAAAACCCTCTATAAGTCTAAATGGAGGAAAAGAGTACACATGAAAATAATTAAGAGTCAACTACACAAAACCATCCTCATGCAAGAGGCTAATCAAAGAAATCGGTGGAACATGAAAACAGTACTGCTTTAGCAATCGTAATCCTCCCAACAAGAGACAACGAATGAGCCTTCCATCCCTCAACTTCTTCTGAACTAATTGCACCAAATAAGCATAAGAAGCTGCCGAAACACGTTTGTGTAACAACGTCACCCCCAGTTACCAGCCAAGGTCATCCACCTCCTTATAACCAAACGCCAGACTAATATCAGATCGAAGCTCCGGTGATAGATTTTTGGAGAAGAAAATATTTGTCTTCTCCTTGTTGGCCTTATGCCCAGAAGCTGCACAGAACATGTTCAAAACTGAACGAATTGTCTCCATTTGATCCATAGAGGCCTCAGCGAACAAAATCATATCATCCGTGAAAAATAGATGCGATATAGTCGATCCCCTACTAGAAGTACGAAAAGGCTTCCAATGTCCATGCTGAATCGCTAGCTGAATTAACTGAGCCAATTGTTCAATACACATGACAAAAAGATAAGGTGATAACGGATCACCCTGGAAAATGTCACGTAATGGAAAAAAAGAGTCAGAAACATACCTATTCCACAGTACCTGAGATAAAACGTTCTAAACACAACGCATAATAAGCTGGCGTAAGCTAACTGGGATGCCAATATCCTACAAAGTATCCTCTATAAAGCTCCATTCAAGTCTATCATATGGTTTTTCAAGATCAATCTTGATCACCATCCACCCCTTCAAACTAGTTTTCTTTTGCATCGAATGAATGACATCCGGAGTAATTATAAAGTTGTCAGTGATTGCTCGCCCTGGCACAAAGCTTGTCTAGTTCTTCGACACTCATTGAGGAATGAGAGGTTTAAGACGGTTTACAGTGACTTTGGTAATTATTTTATAAAGCATATTAAATAAATTAATTGACCTGAACTGACTCATTGTCTCCGGAATCGCAACTTTCGGCAATAACACCAAAAGTGTTCGATTAATTTCCTCAAGAACCTCACCACCATCAAACATATCCTGAATAAATTGACAAACTAAATTCCCCACAATAATTTAATTACGTTGGTAAAATAACGCTTGCAGCCCATGAGATCCGGGCGTCTTAGTCGGCCCTATATAAAACAAAATGGCATGAATCTCCATACCCGAAACCGGCAAGCCCAATCGATCAACCTTGGATTACGCACATTGGGGGGAAAGGACCACGAGCTGGG
The DNA here is from genome assembly GCA_019671005.1 of Hibiscus mutabilis. NCBI lineage: Eukaryota > Viridiplantae > Streptophyta > Magnoliopsida > Malvales > Malvaceae > Hibiscus > Hibiscus mutabilis. Next base: position 28,644,074 of record CM033711.1, on the reverse strand, counting down.
AAGGCCAACGGGTCACACGGCAAACTCGTGAACAAACCTTGGTAAAATTCCAAAGCAATGTGCGACAACACGACAGGATCAGTGCACCGAGACCCATCCTCTAGCCGCAACGCAGAAATATGATTAACGCGTCTCATCGCCATTATTGAGATGAAAGAAATGCGTGTTTCTGTCACCATCACTTACCCACTGGATACACGCCTTTTTCCGCCACATATTCTCTTCCTGCTCTAAAAGAATATCCAATTCAGCTCTCAATTTTGATGCAAGAATAACCAAAAAATCTGAATGTCGATGTTCAAGGGCCCGATCAATGCCACGCAATCGAGCCAAAACTCGTCTCTTCTTCTTACCTATATGAACAAAAACATTATCATTCCACTCCCCAATATCCGCGTGGAAAGATTGAAGATTCTAAACAAGAGTCACATCTCTCTTCCAAACTGAGCTAAAAATAACTCCTAAAATTGCGAATGATCCTGCCATGCCGCGATGAACCGAAAAGGACAATTACGTACCGTAGGAGCACTCTCAACAAGCTTGAGCATAATAGGCTTGTGATCGGAACCAACTCTATCCAAATGAAGTACCTGACAGTGTGGAAAGCAAGAAAACCACTAGGGGTTTAGAAGACAATGGTCTAACCATTGATAAAGAACACCCCTTGACCAAGTAGACAGAGAACCACAGAACCAACATCCAACAATCTTGAGTTGCAAATAAACTCCGAAAAAAACCTATCACCAATACCACCATGCACCGCCCCCGAACCTTTCATCCGCAGGGGGTAACGCGTTGAAATCCCCCTAATACCCAAGGAACATTAGCAGCCGGGTTGAGAGCTATAAGCTCGTTCCACAAATCTTGACGCTTGGTGGCACTCGGAATCTTGTACACTGTCGTAAAATGAAAACCCAAATCCCCTACGTTGGAGCGGATCTCACCATCCACAAATTGGTTGGTAATATACCGCACGTCCACAATAACAGAATGATCCTACAATATCCAAATGCCTCTACTAAACCCTAAGACTCAACCCAGAAAGAATTCAGAAAACCCAATCTCGAAACCACCTTGTCAACACGCCTTCTACTAACACAAGGTTCAAAAAGTGCAACCACCTTCGACCGATGATCATGAACAAAATCCTTGAAAATTCTCCTAAAATGAGAGCTAGCCGCTCCCTGGCAATTCCAGAACACAATTTTAATCATTATAAATAATAGAAAATGAAAAATACCACACCTTAATGGTCAATAACCTCCATACGAACATCAAAATCATCCTGCTCGCTCTCGTCCGAATAAGAACCGGCCGAAGCATCCTCATCATCCGACACAAGGTTTGTCACCATAGATTGGTTCGACCCTTTCGATGGTTCCATAGGAATACCCATCGCCTGCAACGCGACACCCTTTTCACGAGTCGAAAGATGCTCAGCCCACTACACAAGTTCCTATCATGAAATCCCCTTAGAATCAGACTACTGCTTAAACAGTGAACCTCTCGTAGCTGTATTCTTCAACAATTTCCCCCTAACTCCATAATTCTTGGAGACCTTTACTCCCCCCCAGCGACCGAGATCCTACTACCTTGTTCAACAATAGTAACCACTTTATGTGCACCATAAGCAATTTGTGTAAAATGCGGCATAACCCTCGTACTTTGGCCGGCAATAGTAGGAACCACCTCAACACTAGCAGTCTGTTTTGTCTTCTTATCAGGGTTCGAAGCCCTGTAGGTTGCATTTCTTATAATAGGCATAGAAGCACCCCCTACAGGAGTCGAAGACACAGTCTTGTCCACCTCAACCACCTTACTTGATCCTACACTTTCTGAACCAGCCAACACCTCATCGCGATTATTCACTTCTATGGGAGCAAGCACGGCAAACTGTGAACCCTTGATCGAGCCATTCGCAGCACCCAGCTCATGATTGGCCCTGAGATTCAGATGCCGCCTATGATTGTTAACGACCATCCATGGACCATAAAATTCCTTAGACGAGGAACCATCGGCTACAGTCTATCCATGCGCCTTTTTCTTGGAACCCGTAACCACAGTAGACTCCTTAGACACCGAAACCACCTCACATTGCTCCTTTGAATAACCATAGATGCCACACGTAAAACAAATATTTTGAAGCCCCTCATACTCAATCCTTTGAAGCCTACCACCAATACGAATACTTGATAACAACGGTTTATTGAGATCTACCATAATTGCTAAGCGAGAAAACTTCCCTCTTTCTCTGGCTTGGGTGTTATAATCAACCCTAATAACCTTACCAATCACTGCATCAATAATTCTGAATAAAGCCTTAGAATAATACCTATACAGAAGGCCAAGCAACCGAACCCACATGATAACCTGTGAAGGGTGTTTTTCAATAGTCGAGAATAATCGGTTCCATGGTTGAACAGTCAGATAGCTTCCATGAATCACCCAAGGACCTTCCGTGAGGGCCTTAGTATAGTCATGTTCATTAGTAAACCGAAGTAGGAAATAACTATTATCCAAATCCACCAGTTGAAGCTCCCTAACGGTTTCTATAACACCTAGATTCTTGAAAGCAACGCCTTATAACCGATCATTCTCCCCCAAAAAACATAAAATAATCGTGTTACGCATATTCTTGTCAATCTGGTCATGTACTCTATCCGAAAACTAGACCGAAGGAATTGGTGTAGCCCTATTAATTATAACGCCTTCCTCCAAAATCACAATCTCCTCTTCCATGAAAGTCGAAGCTACCTTTTTACCATCATCAGCACCATTAGGGTTTCCAACGACATTAGCATACAAAGGTTTGCCTTGCTCCTGAACCTTTGCCCCACCCTTATCAATAGCTTCGGCTGTTTCTTGCCCATCAATAGCAGGCTGCATGTCCTCCACCACCTCATGCATAACTTGCCTACTATCATCAGCTTCCATGGCAGATACATCCGATAACGAATCAACCACCCCGAAACTTCTCCCTTTCTTGCCCATTAGTTCACCCTCAAGAGGAGTCGGAGATGTCGGCCGCTCCAGCACTGGCAGTAACGATACCTATGGGACAATCTTTGGTGGTCGCCCGCCCAGATTTTCATAAGATTGCGCATAGTTGAGAGCATTAGGGTTTTCCATTATTCCCTGATAGTCCAACTTTCTATTTTATTATTATATTAAATTTTTAAATTTTAATTACAATCTAATATATATTTATTTAGATAGATTTATAGGTAAAAATAAAAATAAATAATAATTACTTAATTGTAATTATTTAAAAATCACCCCAGAAATATTTCCATTAAATAAAATAAAGAAATATTTAAACATTCCTACCATAAAAATACAACTAAAATTAGAAAAAAAAATGTCAAATTTAAAAACCTAAGTTAAGGTCTGATTTACATATAGTGCAAACAAGTGCACCGTGGACTAAATTGAAAATATGTGAAACTATGAAAATTTTGGACCACTATTTGTCCATTTTTAGAAGAAAAATGTATGTCTAAGTACCAACAGCCTTAGGATTCATTTGGGAAAAAATAATAATCCTTTCAGGGGTAAATTCATCCAAAATATTAAAATTGTCTAATACCTAAGGTTAGGGTGAGAATGGTATTCTCATCATTTATATGAAAAAGCCCTACTGTAGGAAAAACGATAATCCCCTTCTCGGAATAAGCTCAATCCAAATGTAGTAATGAGATTTTGAAAAAAAATATTACCCCGGTAATATTCTTTTCTTCGAACTTAATAGCCCTTTTATTTTCCTTATTGGCAGGCAATTGTGTTTATGTTAGAGCATGATTCTTCTGCCCCCACTCCCTGCCCTCGTTGGTGCCCCACCACTAATACAGTGACACCTGTATTATTTTATTAATTCATTTTTACAATTTTTTTCATTTTTTGTCATTAATAAATCACTGTTAACTCACGTTAACGTTAAAACAAGAAGGAAAGGATTCCAAAAGAAAAATCAGATGATTTCTAAAAATACATTTTCAGAAAAAATTACGACCTTTCTCAAAATCAAGAACCCATTCTTAAAATTACCTTCTATAAGAAATTGTTTTCTTCCTCAAAATCAATGAGCCCTGATTAGTTCAACCATTGAAGTTCTTATCGGTAAAGATGAGTTCGAAACTGAGAATGGGTTGATATCTTAATCGGTATGTTTGACTTTTCTTTTCTTTTTTCGTTATATTTTAATTTATTTAGAAGATGTTCATCTTGATTGGTTTTCTGTAAGATCTATTATTGATGTATTATTTTTTAATGAAAAATTAGAAAAATATTTTTTTTGATCCGTAATCTTTTAACTGAGCAATGTTAAAATTCTTAAAATTAGATATTTTGGGTTTAGGGTTAGCCAAATTATACTTGCTCTATTGATAATTTAAAGAGATAAAATTGTTCAAAATGTTGAAGCTTTGTCATCTGTTGATATTTTAAAGCGAGCTTTTAAGAATCGTTATAGTTCTTGAAATTTAATTTATGCTTTGAAAAGTAAAGATAATTTTATAGATTAAGACTATGCTTAGGGCTATTCCTTTTGATCGTCAATTATTTCCAGGGAGTGAGGTCACGAAGAAAGGAAATTGAGCTAAAGAAAAACAAAAGAGATGATTGGTGTTCTACAGAAAAAAAAACTGGTGTTAACGTGATTAGTAAAACATATTGGTGTTCTAGAGAAAAAGAAGGTAAGAATTTGATCTCTTAATGTCCTCTAAATATTAATATTAGTGAGAGTTTGTTGGGAATAATACTAGTATCAAGTGTTCAAAATTTCAGACAGCTTTATTGCTTTGTATGGAAAGAACAACATGGTGGATCAATTGCGTCATTGCATGCTAAGTTGCTAACTTAGGAGCAAGTAATCTTATTTAAATATTTCCTTTCTACATCTCATAATCTACCTAGTTAAGGTATAAAATATTATCAACATTTTCAAAGTAAGGAATATTGTTTTATGTGTGCTCTATCTTATGTAGTTTAGTAAGGAATACGTATATATTTTTCATATCAAAATTTTATAACCCAAAACAATAGTTGTCATAACTATCTCATCCCAGCTTATTTATAATTTGACTATGCTCTAATATGGTGGGTAAATGTTAAATGAATTGAGCAGTTGAGAAAGGAATTATGAACAAAAAAAACTTTGTTTAAGAATGATTCCTTACCAATAAATAGAGGGTGAGGAGATTAAGAGTGGAAGAATTCAGATTTGAGAGTTAATATATTAGCAATAGTAATGGTCGAACACTAGCAAAGAAACTTAGCTGTTTTTTATGAGTTTATTTACTTTAAGTTGGATATAATTTCTAATTCATAGTATTCGTAGATAATATATTAATAGAAGGCGATCATTATAAAGATGAGCTTCAACTCTTAAGTTATAATAGTTGAATAATTTTCTTAAAGATTTATGAAAGACTTTAAGTGGGAAAGGTTAAAGGTGAAAATTATGATTTTGTTCTTTGTTTTTAATTATTGCTCAATTCATATCATGTGTAGAATACAAGTAGTATAATATTTCTTATGTGTGTGATTTAACATTTTGAGAGGTTTGAATTTGGAATCACAATGTGACACGCTTTTTCAATTATGGAATAAATGAGACGATCGTGAATTGTACAGTCGATGCATTGGCCAGGACTTGGCCAAGACTGAAGTGGATTGGACTGTCATGTTTACTATTTGATGGATGAATAAGTGGTTTAATTCAAATTATGTTTCAGCTATGTTTGATCGAATTTTGAGTTGATGTTGTATTCCTGTGGTGTTCTATTCAAATTATGTTTCAGCTGTGTTTGATGAGTTTTGAGTTGATATTTATATATTACTCTTTTGAGTTGATGTATTTTAATTTGTTGATTGTGATGTGTTTTGCCGTGAGAATATCTTTTTTTGATCACCAAATGGTCTATTGTATTCCTCTCATGTATGTAATTTATGTTCATAAATTAAACAAGCTTTTAATGAATCACTAATATTTTAAAAAGATTAAAAAAAAAAGCAAGACATTTAAATTTTGCATTTCAGCAATATTTGAAGTCTAATAGTTCATCTACTCTTTTATTTTTCTTCTACACTTTCTCTTTGTGACGCTTGAGCTTGTGGCATTTAAGCCTACAAATATTAAAAAGATAAAATAAATAGCATAATTAAAATAAAATAAAATTGCATTTTTTACAATATAAAAATTACCTGCAATAAATCCACCATACTTGTAATTGAAGATTGATTCATGATGTTCATGTCCAAATTAGAGTTCCACTGTTGCTTATTAATGCACAAAAAGTTAGAAAAATATAAAACCAATAATAATCTTTATATAAGACAGAGATATCATAAAACTTAAATACATGTATATATTGAGATATAGGTTGCCCACATGAATTTAAAACATCTAAATCGACGATTTCCTGATTGTTAACAATATTATATTAAAAATATAAAATATTAATAAATATTCAAGAGTAATATATAAAAATATTAATAATTTATCATTCTTACCTCTTTTTCTCGTACACTCTTTTCGGATTGTTCACCTCGTGATTCCTTTTCTTTGTGGCTTTTTCTTAACTAGGTAGATTATGAGATGTAGAAAGGAAATATTTAAATAAGATTACTTGCTCCTAAGTTAGCAACTTAGCATGCAATGACGCAATTGATCCACCATGTTGTTCTTTCCATACAAAGCAATAAAGCTGTCTGAAATTTTGAACACTTGATACTAGTATTATTCCCAAAAAAAACTCTCACTAATATTAATATTTAGAGGACATTAAGAGATCAAATCCTTACCTTCTTTTTCTCTAGAACACCAATATGTTTTACTAATCACGTTAACACCAGTTTTTTTTTCTGTAGAACACCAATCATCTCTTTTGTTTTTCTTTAGCTCAATTTCCTTTCTTCGTGACCTCACTCCCTGGAAATAATTGACGATCAAAAGGAATAGCCCTAAGCATAGTCTTAATCTATAAAATTATCTTTACTTTTCAAAGCATAAATTAAATTTCAAGAACTATAACGATTCTTAAAAGCTCGCTTTAAAATATCAACAGATGACAAAGCTTCAATAATTTAAACAATTTTATCTCTTTAAATTATCAATAGAGCAAGTATAATTTGGCTAACCCTAAACCCAAAAAAATCTAATTTCAAGAATTTTAACATTGCTCAGTTAAAAGATTAGGGATCAGAAAAAAATATTTTTGTAATTTCTCATTCAAAAACAATACATCAATAATAGATCTTACAAAAAAACCAATCAAGATGAACATCCTCTAAATAAATTAAAATATAACGAAAAAAGAAAAGAAAAGTCAAACATACCGATTAAGATATCAATCCCTTCTCAGTTTCGGACCCATCTTTACCGATAAGAACTTCAATGGTTGAACTAATCAGGGCTCGTTGATTTTGAGGAAGAAAACAATTTCTTAGAGAATGTAATTTTAGGAATGGGTTCTTGATTTTGAGAAAGGTCGCAATTTTTTCAGAAAATGTATTTTAGGAATCATCTGATTTTCCTTTTGGAATTTTTTCCTTCTTGTTTTAATGTTAACGTGGTTTAACGGTGATTTATTAATGATAAAAAATGTAAAAATAAATTAATAAAATAATACAGGTGTCACTGTATTAGTGGTGGGTTACCAATGAGTGAGAGCAGAAGAATTCTGTTCATGTTATAGGCTCACTAACAATAAAATTCTTTCCATTTTCCAGCACTATTTTATTTTGGGTTTTGGATTATTTTCCCTTACAATAAAATAAGCACAACCTAATAATTTATATTAATTAATTAATTAAAATTTATATTTCATATATTAAAATATTAATAGTGAGTTGTTATAACTTATATTTATATTATAATTTAATTTGAGATATTTTATAAAAATAATTTTATATTTTATTATAATTAAATTTGTAATTTATGTACTCAAATATTCCATATATTAAAAATTTTGTTTTTAAACGGATTTGGAAAACGTAGAAGCTGTGAAAAACTCTATACCTCTATAGAAATGATCAAATTCTCCTTAGTTAAAGGGTCGTTCCAATACCACTTGGTGCATGTTCTATTACTAAATTTTTGCATAAATGTCAGGATAAAGTATTCCACTAAAAAATTATCTCTCATGTCTTTAACATTCGAGTATTTAACATTAAATATAAAATATTGTAAACAAAATTATTTCAAAAGATTCAAGCTGATAATAAATCATTAAGTATTTAATGATAAGTCAACTATAAACAAAGTTATTTAAGAGATCCAAGTTTATAATGTATCATTAAGTATTTAACGATAAGTTAGAGGATCTCTCATATCCTCCCTCATTCAGAAACTTTTTTTGTATCTTCTCATTAATGCATTAGTCGTGCAATTTGTGGTTGGAGAGAAAAAGTGCGTGCAGATAGAGTTCCACTTAAAAACTATGAAGCATGGCATCCTCCTTTTTCGTCAATGGATCTCTAGCAGCAGGGGAGGTCATGGAGAGGAGACGTCAGAAGGATATTCACATCATCCAAAAATAAATCAGCAAAATCGAGAACGAGCCCCTCAACTTGGAGAGAAGTGAGAGGGATGCGCGAGTAAGACTTGTGAGCGTGAGATCAAGACGAACCCTCTTGAAATTCAATGGAATGGGAGAAGAGGATTCAACCCAAGCAAATAAAGAATTAAAATCATAACTATAACTTCATGTCATGAGGTCATTATTCTCTTTCTAAAAAATATCTGATAGATTGTGCAACGCTCCTGTTTTTATATCTCAAGACCTCCCCTTTTTTTTTTCTAATGTGAGATTAATGTCATTCGTCTCTTTAGGGTGTGACATTTTCTCCCACTTAACCTTGAGACGTTCTCACCACTAGTAATTTGCCTTGGTGATGGGCTATTGTTACTTTTGTTTATTCTATTTTTATATCTAAGACCTCTCCGCTTTTATATACCAAGACCTCCCATTTCTTTTCTAATGTGAGATTAATTTCTTTCGTCTCTTTGGGCATGACATTCTCTTCCACTCAACCATGTGATGTTCTCACCACTAGTAATCTGCCTTGGTGATGGGCTATTGTTAATGTTGTTTATTCTGCTCTACCTCACCACTGGGGAGTTCGGTCAGAAATCATACAATTAATAGGTCACTCTGATATCACTTGTCACGAGACCATTTCTCTTTCCTAAAAGACATCATGAGTCGTATGCCCTCATGATGGGCTACTGTCACGATCGTTCACCTTGCTCTACTCCACCTATGGAGTGCTCGGCCTAAAATTGAACAGTCAATGAGTCACTTTAATATCACGTTTCACATGGTAATTACTCTCTTATAAGAAAATTAGCTTTATTTAAAAGATTTAAAATGATTAAATTTCAAGGGAGAGTAAATAAATTTAAGGCAATGTGTATTTTAAAACTCTTTAAAAACTTTGAGCCAGAGCATATAAGTTTAAAATAGTTATATTTTGGTAACGAGTTGTGTAAAAAGAGTGTTACGCACTTTTTTTAAAACTATAAAATCTAAATTCATAATCTTAAAATCACAAACCTTAAATACTAAAAATTAAAATCTGACCTCAAATTTTTAGCATTATAACTTAACCCCTAATTCTTAAAACCGTCAGACTTGTGTATTAAAAATTTTCAATTTAAAATTATATATATGTTGAGATATTTGATTTTCATATAACTTAAATAAAAAATATTTTTGGACTTAGACTAATTTGCAAAAATATTTCAAAAGTCTATTAACTTGAAAAATGTGTTTGAAAAGCTTTCAAAGAGTTTTTGACTTCAAGTGTCAAAAACAAGCTTTGAGTACCGATACTCTTTCCTAGGTATCGATACCTAGACAGTCGTACGGATTCTCATTTTCTTTGTACCGATATGCCCTTTAATTTCATAAGGTTTTCAAATTCTAGTAGCCAAATGTTGTATCGGTACATGCTTTGTTCGTACCGATACGTAAGTCACTGTACCGATACCCATGTATCACATACCAGTACTTAGTGTTAAAATGCCTAACGGTTCTTTCTATTTTGAGGCAGGTACCGATACCGAAGTTCGCGTACCGATACTGAGATGTCCAGAAGTGTATTTAATGTTGGAATTAATGTCTCCAACGACTCTAATCAACACCCAACAGCTAGAAGCGATCATTAAGCCATTAGAGGGTTTAAAGGACCTCTTCAAGCAACCATGGAACAAGAAAAGACATAATGCCAACATTCTTTGAATAGAAAAGTTGTCTTAGGGCTTAAATTGTCAAATTCCTTGTAGAATACACTAGTGAGCCAAATTGTCACATTTGCTCAAGTGTTAGGATTTTGGGTGAGAGCTAAATTGTGCAAACATTTTGACTTGTGAGGTTTTTCATTGTTTTCTAATTTGTATTCTCTTAGTGAGAAGTGTCTCAAAGCTTTGGGGTATAAGCTTTGAAGGTTTGTAAATGTTATATCCTTGAGCCTAGAAAGAGGAAAGATAAATTAGTGAATTTGTAGAAAATTCTTAGTGTAGATAGCTAAGATAGTGGAGGTGGACTTAGTTTAGAAGTCGAACCACTATAAATCATTTTGCAAATAATTAATTTTTTTTGCTTCCACCAATTTCACTCAAAGGTCAATTCATCCACTCTTGACGAATTCAGTTGATCATTCGAACCCAACAATATATTTTAAAACTTTTTTCAAAATAAAATAAGATTAATTTGATAATTTATCTGTTTAAATCAAATTTATCATTTTATAAACAAAAATAAATTTTTATAATTCATTGTTTTATAGATTTTTTTCATTTTATAATTTTTTTTATAATTTTTGTTTAGAGTGATTAATTTGTAATTTTTTTTCTAAATTGACAAGGGATATTTAAACTAAGTTATTGCTCTTTTTTATTTGAATTATAAAATTCCGTTCTACTAAAATTTTAAAAATGAAAAAAAATTTATTTAATCAACTCAAATTTTTTATTTTCTTTTCTTTTTCGAATCAAATCAAATTTTATTTCACCCATATTTATGAATCAACAATCCAATTCTCTACACAGATTTATGGGTCCATAAATTTGACATCCATCTAATTAATGATAAATCTTCTCATTTCTTATAAAAATTTGATTTTTAGTTTATATAAACTTGTTTCAAAACAAAAGGTTATTTATCAACTTTACCAAAGTTAATAATAATAAGAATAACAAGGAGAAGATGTTGATCTAGCTAGATGAAACACTAGATTCTTCTAGATAAAATCAAAAAATTATTTTACTATTGTGAATGAAATAATTTGAGTTATGCCGCAATCGATCTAGATTAATTTATTTTTGCAGGATTAATGTAATAATTAAAAGCCATCAAAGCCTCTGAAAAAAAAAACCAAGAAATGAATCTTATTTCCAAAAGCTCACTTCACTTTGTATTTAAATAAAACAAACAAACAAATAAACCAATTGGCACATCATACAATCCCAGCTTTGCAACAATGCATTAAGATTAAAAAAAACCATGGATTTCCAGATTCTTCATTGAAGCAAAATAATGTGTATGAGTTTTTCTCATGACTCGGTAGCAATTTCCATGGAATCAACCTTATCGGCAATGGCACTTTGTTGTTTTTCGCGATCATTCGTCTCGAGCTGGCTGTAGTTTCCTTTCTGCTTGAAGAGTTGGATATGGTGATGTTTGCAGTAGAGTTTCCCTTCGTGTGCTATGTAGTTTGATGGGCTAATGGTGCAACCTCCATGGGTACATTTGAAGCAGCTCTTGTGGTATATTGTCCTATTCACAGTAACCTTTAAATAACACAAAAAAAGGGTTTCAATCTATGTTTCTCAGATCCGGATGCATGTGTCGATATGGCTAATGTATTCGAATATAGATGTCAAAGACAGATACTTTAAAAATGACAAAAAAAGAAATGAAAAGTTCGAATAACATAGATTTCGATTACCCTCTCAATTGGATATGCAGTCTTATTACAGCACTTGCATTTTTCTCTGGTGCCTTCAAACATGTTCAACACTTTCATTGCATTCTGTTTGATCCAATTCGAAACGAATCAATCAAATTCGAATAATTCTATCACTAGTATATCAAATATATATATAGTTTGCAAGAATTACCTCATTTTCCATTTGTCTTTCAGGCTTGACAATCTTTGGTGTTCCTGAAAGAAGATTGGGAGAAAAAACTATAGCAGATTGTTTCATAGGATGAAGTATAGTGTAGTAAAGAATTACGTTGTTTGGACTTTTCATTTTATTTAAAGTAATCATATCCGACACTAGCGTCCGACATATGAACATGGAGATGTAAACTCTAAGGATCCTCTAAATACATAAAAAAAAAAACTTATGTTTCCGACGTATGATTATGGAGATATAACTTCTAAGAATTCTCTAAATACATATTTTTTTAAATATAAACATATCTGAATCAGATAATACCCGCATTCTAATAAAAGATAATTCAATAAAAAAATTACCTTCAAAACTCTTGTACAAACTGCCGGTCCTCTTGAAGAGTTGATCATAGTGAGGCCTACAGTATAACACCCCTTCAAAAGAGTTGTAGCTGCTAAGCTGCCAAAAATAAAATATGTTTGGGTCAATTGCACTAAATTTCCTCATATTATCACGTAGATTTCAAATTGGTCCCTAAACTTCAAAGTATTTTAATAAGATCACTAATGTCAAGAAGAGTGAAAATATTGCAAGACAAGTCTAAGAAGAAGAAACATATACATTTTCATACAGCTACTAAATGTATGTCTACATAACTCGAATTATGTTCGATATTAGATACATATTCGTATTCAATACTCGTCCGAATCAACATCGATATCGAAAATCATAGATGATATAACCAAAAAGATGTTACCTTGAGAGTACCCCTGCAATGGTGGCATCGGAAGCAAGACTTATGGAAAACCCTATTATCAGCCGTCAACTTATCCACCAAATACACAGTCTTGTCGCAGGCGCTGCATTTCTGTTGAGTCCCTTGGAATGACGCCATTGTTGCTTCCACAGAAAGCTCTGATCTTCCAACAACAACAAGAGAAACCCAACTTTTACGAAGAACCCTAAGATCAAGAAGGCAAAAGAGAGTAGCCCAAAGCGATTCTTGTTATCGTTTTGTTTGATTCCTTTTTATGAATCAAATTTCACTCTGTTTCTGCCTTCCGATCTGGGTTTCTTCAAGTTGGATCCTGTCTTTCAAGCTTTGAGATCTGCTTATTTATAGGTTAAAAGAAGGGGCAAAGGGTGGCCAAAAATAGTGGGGAATGCAGTGAATTGAGGAGGCAACGGATTAAAGCAAATTTAGAGGAAATGGTGTCACTTTTGGCTATTTTTATAACTTATTGGATTTTTAAATTACTTATTGATGTGATATAAAATAAATAGTTTTATATATTAACCTAAAATACATGTGGTTTACCATGTGTATTGTCACTTCAAAACTGTTTAAAATTGATCGTTGTAGTAAACATTCTCATAAGAAATGATTTATTTTTTTAAAAAAAATGAGGGATAAATTTAGTTATAAAAATAAAGGTTAAATTAAAAAAAACAAATATAAACATTAAAGATCAAATTCGTTCAGCTGTCAAAAAATAAAAATAAAAATGAAATTGAATTGTAAAATGAGGGTTATGAGGGTAAGAATTAACATTGATGAGATTAGTAATAAATTATACTCCTAGTTCATTAACTAACTACAATTTTTCAAAAGGATTTTTTTTTCTATTTTTGGTTCGTTAATTTCAAGTTTACGCTAATTAATCGTTGGTTATAGATTGGAAACTTAATGGAAGTGAAATTTAGGGGGACAATAAGTTCAGGATTTTGTTTATTTTATTCATGAATATAACATTCAGGGGTGGAATAGGTTGAAACTTTGAGGTAAAATATAAACAATTATAAAATGGGGTATCAAGTCTAATTATTAAACAATCGAATCCAAATAAAAAATAATGATGTTCATCCAGAAATTCTTTTTAATCGCTTTGTCTGAGAGGTATATATAAATTGTTAAAAGATTAAGAATATATATAAACACCTTGTAATCCCTTATTATTAAAAAAGTTAGTACGATAAAAGTTCTTGACTCGTTTTTAATTTAATTTGATCTTAATTTGTCATTAACGATACTTCAAAGCAGGGGCGTATCTACCTTAGGTCACTGATCTACCATAAAAAATTGGATAAACTACATTAGAGGTCACTAAATTATTAATAAAATTACAATTGGGTCACTCAATTACTAAAAGTTATAATTAGGTCACTCAATTAAAGTTTTAGTTACTATTGGGCCACTCCTAGTTAAAATACGAAGGGACATCTAGCAAGATTTGGTATAATGATAATTTTAGTCCTCAAAACTTATATATTCTACTAATATAACCATAATTCAATAAATTTAACCCTTAATATTTAAAAAGACATCAATTTAGTCATTTTCTTTATACATGTGTTTTTATTAAAGAGAGTTAATAACTAAATCATTGTGGATCTCTTACACACACCCACGCACGCACGCGCGCACAGAAAGATATATATATGTGTGTGTGTCTGTGTGTGTGTGTGTGTGTTTTGTGTGTGTGTGTGTGTAATTTTTATGACTTATTCAATTTACTCTTATCTTACTAGAGGTGGCAAATGGGTCATTCGGTTCGGTTTCAGTTCGGATCATTTCGGTTCGATTTATTTCGAGTCTGACTACATTCGGTTTAAATTCGGTTCGGTTCGGGTCTGGTTCGGTTTTAGTTCGGGTCTATGGTGATTTTGGTTCGGGTATCGGGTCAAGACTTTAGTTCGGATGGTTTTCGGTTTGGTTAACTTTCGGTTCGGTTGATTTCGGGTCGGTTGATTTTGGGTCGGGTCAATATCGGGCTAATAGGAGATCGATCGTTTTAATCGGGTTTTTAGCCCATGTTAGGTTTTTCCACCCTATATATAACTTTATATAACCTGTATATTTGGATTTTTGGCGTGTTGTGCGACAATTCAAATCTCATATTTATTTATTTTAATATATTTTTTATTTCGGATTGCCTTCGGTTTGGGTTGCTTTCGGTTCGAGTGAAATCGGTTCGGTTCCTTTTGGTTCGGGTCCATTTTCGGTTTAACTGAAATTCGGTTCGATTTCAGTTCGGTTCGGTTTATTTCGGGTTTCGGATCAAATTTGGGTCATCGTGTTCAGGTCGATTTCGGGTCATCGTGTTCAGGTCGATTTCGGGTCTTGGTTCGGGTAAATCGGGGGTCAAGTTTGTCAGGTCTATATCTTACATACGATGGTATTTATTATTGATGGATGAACTACCACGTTTTAATTTCTAAATCCACCCCTACTTTAAAGTGTTCATCCATACGCCTTAAAAATTCAGGAAATACCAGTATAGTTTACTCTAATTAAAAGAAATCATATTTTCTGTTTTTTTCGATAGGTAATAGTTGTATTTGGAAGTAATCCTTCTCTCTAAAAGGATATGACATCTATAATTTTTCGAAACCCTTTTAATGTCTACAAACGATTGATTATATCCAAAATCAAACTATATCATATCCTAAACGAGTGACAAATGTCTCGTAATATTTTATATTTTTTCATCCATAAGATCCAAAATCAAGGCCTCTCCAACATACGGTTTTACTCAAAACTATCAATCTTTTGTCTATAAAATATTTATTTATGAATTACACATACAAACTTTGATATTACTAAATAATTAAAATCAACTCAGCAATCAATAAGAAGAGCATTTGTTCTTGTGGTATGATTCTTGCTTAGGGTTCGAGAGGTCTTGAGTTTAATTCTTGGATATGCCCCTTTTATTAAAAAAAAATCTATAATTTTAATAAATTTTCAGATTACATAACTATACAAATAGTTATTAAACCCTACGCAGTGCTTGAAGTGGGCATTTAGTCTAGTGGTATGATTCTCGCTTTGGGTGCGAGAGGTTCCGAGTTCAATTCTCGGAATGGCCCTGAAAATGTTCAAATTTTTGCCTCCTATAATCCTTATCTGTACAGTGAATAAGTCTTCACAACTGCAACAAACAATTCTGAAGCATCTTTCTATGTATTTCACTAGAAAAGATTAAATATGTCATTGCCTGAAAAAGAAAAAAGGCACTTGGAATACACAAACATTTGAGGGCAACGGCTCATTTAGAACTAGTCCATTTAAAGTTGTTTTTGTTCGAATACGCTACTTGTACATTTAAAGAAAAATAAGGGCAACATAATCGTCAAGCATGATAAGAAACAATAAACATATAGTTTGATCGAACTACCGACACAGACGAGTCTAATTACACCAAATCATCCTAGATCAGGGACTTCACTTACTCGTCATCGTCATCCGGTATCTCGATTCTAGGCTTCTTAAGAGGCATGGAATATTTGGTAGGTTGATACAAGTTCAGATTTCTCGCCTGCGATATCGGAAGTTGAGGAACTTCTGCTGGTGCAAAAGCCTCCTGAGGCAATTGATCACCGAAAAGACCAATGTCTGCTAGCCATTCAAGCTCTCCTAGCCTCAGATTGCTCTTTCAAAAGTCCCTGTAAAGTTAACAAATCGGAACACTTTTAAAAATGCGAATAAATAAATGCCGAACATGATAAATAGTAAAATAAGGCATTTGGTCTAATGGTATGATTCTCATCTAGGGAATGAGAGGGGTCCCAAATTCAATACTTTGAATGACACAGAACTGAAACTGTAACAAAACGGGGGAATGAAATAAAAAGAACGAATCCATGTTAGACACGTACCTATATTCAAATCCAAGTAACGTAGATCTAAAGATGTTGTCATGTACCTCGGGGAAATTTAATTAGAAAAGCACATAATGTGACTGAGTTTCTTCATAGCTGCCTAATTGTTATGTAATTTTGTTTTTTAACACATTTTGAAGAATAATTCAAAACAGTCTCAAATCTAAGAGCATAATAAACTTTGCATCCTGTCTATTTAGCAGTCACACTTAATTGGATAGAGGAAATTATTAAATTTAGGAAATTCATAAACAACAGATGTCTTGCCTTCTAGTGTACTCAGATTCTGAACTAACAAGTATGACTGGAATCACAATATAGATAAAAGCTACAAGCTGGTGTTACCGCGATTTTAAACGCCACCAGCATCCAGTTTCAGCTAGGGAACAATACACTGTACCATATAAAACTTAGGAGTGGCAAAAGTTGGTCTCTAGTGAAAATTAACAGTTCTAGGAGAAAAGGATTGATACCTAGAAACCAGACATTATACATTTCAGGAATAGAGCATTTGGTCTAGTGGTATGATTCTCGCTTCGGGTGCGAGAGGTCGCGAGTTTGATTCTCCGAATGCCCTGTAAATCACTTAGCCAAAGGTCAAAACAGGTTCAAATCTATCTTCTCAATGTTTTCAATAAACAAAATAGCCCCCCCCCCCCCTATAGAATTGAACCTCTCTCATTTTTTTTTTCTTTCTTGCATTGCCATTTGAAACCATTATGCAAGAGGGATCTGGACCAAAGTCATTTTTCAAAGTATTAATTGTTTTCTGACAAGACTACATACAATGAGTTGCAAAAGTTAATAAAATAAGCAATAACCTATATTAAGCAGCTTTTCTTCCTGCTTGTGATCTCAAAGCTTTCAGATAAAAGAAAAGGCATCACATAAGCGTTTAAGGAACCAACATTTGAGGAGCAGGCTTAAATAGATCTTTAAGGAAAGAAAAACTAGTTAATGAGAAAGTCGAATATGGTGAACAAAGCTACACTAGAATAACCAAATGGCTTTAACAGTTAAAGACTAAAATAGATATCACCTACACAACACGACACTAACCTATCAATTAATAACTCCCTAATCATCCAATAACCTCATCTTTAACCATTAGCTTAAGCATCAAGTTAGTATTCAAACAACATAACAACATTGTGACAAGACTAGCATCTCCTCGTCAAAATTTATCAGGATCTTGAAGAAAATATATAAAAACTAAAACCTAATCATAGTTAACATTAAAGGTTGGGTGTTTGGTCTAGTGGTATGATTCTCGCTTTGGGTAGGAGAGGTCCTGAGTTTGATTCTTGGAATCCTCCCCCCCCCTCCCCAAGAAATTTTTTTTTCACCTTTTCTAAATTTTTACAAAATGAAATAATAGATCAGATTCCAACCTCAAGTCAACTTCTATACTAATATGCCCCAAAATACAAAGAAGACTTTACTATTTAACCTTCTTCCTTTTTACAGCTAAAGTAATTAGCATCCTTTGTGCAAATAGAAGACTTTACTAATCAACCTTCAGAGCCTTGTAGATACAAGGTTACTACTTACTAGTGAAAAATTCTTCACAACTGCTAATCATGTCCACATATGAACAAACAATTCTGAAGCACCTTTCTATGTATTTCCCTGAAAATTCTGCAGCTATATACATTAAGAACATTATAAATATAAATATCGGGCATTTGGTCTAGTGGTAGGATTCTCGCTTAAGGTGCAAGTGGTCCCGAGTTCAATTCTAGTAATGCCCCTCTCTTTTTCTTCAGTTTTTTATTGGTTATGCTTAACAATATGATATATAAATCAAAAGTGTCAAGCCAGAAGTTAACTTTGGAAGTTTAATACAATAAACAATTATGGCACTTCAACATGATCTGTTTTCTGACATCAACCAGCGGTTTGTTATAAATATATTAAAAGAAGAAAAGATATTATTAGCAAGTTGCAACAGCTAACAACGGACCTGTAACTCATCAGGAAAGGTTAGATATGCCGTTGCCTGTAAAAGAAAGCACATACACATGGAATAAACAAATATTTGAGGGCATATGCAATTGTAAGGGGAACTCGTTTAGAATGTGTCCATTTAAAGTTGACAAATTGGAATCCTTTTAAAAAAAATGCTAAACATGATAAATAGTAAAGTAAGGCATTTGGTCTAATGGTATGACTCTTATCTAGGGTGTGAGAGGTCCCAAATTCAATTTTTGGAAAAACACAACTGAAAGCTGCCTAACAAAGGGGGAATGAAATAAAAAGAACAAATCCATGACAGACACATGCCTATATCCGAATCCTTGTAACGTACATCTAAAGATGTTGACATACAGCTCGGGAAAAGCTTATTAGAACATTACATTTTGTGACTGGGTTTCTTCATAGCTGCCTAATTGTTATGTACTTTTGATTTCTAAACCATTTTAATGAAAAATTCAACAGCCTAAAATCTAAGAGCATAATAAACTTGCAAACTATCGATTTAGTAGTCAGACACTTGATTGTTAAAGGAAATTTATAAACAATAGATGTTTTGCCTTCTAGTGGATTCATATTCTGAACTAACAAGTATCGATCACAATATAGATGAAAGCTACAACCTGTTGTTACCGCGGTTTTAAAAGCCACCGGCATCAAGTTTTGGATAGGCAACAATACACTGTGCCATATAAAATGTAAGAGTGACAAACATTGATCTCTAGTGAAAATTAACAGGAGTTCTAGCAGAAAAAGATTGATAACTAAAAACCAGACAGTATAACTTTCAGGAACAGGGCATTTGGTCTAGTGATAGGATTCTTGCTTTGGGTGCGAGAGGTCCTGAGTTTGATTCTCATAATGCCCCAAAAGCTTTTAGCCTAATGTCAGAACAAATTCAAACCTATCTTCAATGCTTTTCAATAAACAAAATTGCACACAAACAATTTTGTTGATCAGAGATTCATCAATAAACAAAGAAAGTATTAATTTTGCACTATTCTTAAACATTAAGACAGCTATAAATGCTATAAACGATAGGGCAACAGCTTGGGCATTTGGTCTAGTGGTATGATTCTCGCTTTGGGTGCGAGAGGTCCCGAGTTCGATTCTCGGAATGCCCCCCTCTTCTCTATTTTAGGTATCTTGCATTGCCATTTGAAACCACTAGGAAAGAGGAATCTGGACCAAAGTCATTTTCACAGCATTAATTGTTTTCTGGTTTTTCATAGACACAAAATCTAATTTCTTCTCTTTTGTGCAGTCACTACGCTAAACAAAGTGGCGAACAAAGGTACAAAGCTTGGTCGATGTATGATTCATATCGGTTCCTTAGTAGAATAACCAAAGGGCTTTAGTAGCTAGAGACTAAAGTATATATCACCTACACAGCATGCACCAAAATGATATTCGAGCATTCAGTATGCAAAGTCCCGGAAATATAAGGTAATGAGGATTCAGGACACAACACTTACCTATCATTCAACATCTCCCTTATCATCCAATAACTTCATCTTTAACCATTATCTTAAGCATCAAGTTAGTATTCAAACATCATAATAACATGCTGACAAGGCCCTAGCATCTCCTCATCAAAATTTATCAGGATCTTGAAGAAAATAAATAATAAGTAAAACCTAATCATGATCAACATCAAAGTTGGGCATTTGGTCTAGTGGTATGATTCTCACTTTGGGTGCGAGAGGCCTTGAGTTCCATTCTCGGAAGGTTAGGTATCTTGCATTGCCATTTGAAACCATTACGCAAGAGGAATCTGGACCAAAGTAATGTTTCATAGTATTAATTGTTTTCTGACAAGACTATATACAATGAGTTGCAAACGTTGGTTAAATAATCAACAACCTATATTGAGCAGCTATTCTTCTTGCTTGTGATTTCAAAGTTTGAAGATAAAAGAAAAGGCATTACATAAGCCTGTAAGGAACCAACATTTGAGGAGCAGGCTTAAACAGATGTTTATGGAAAGAAAAACTAGTTAATCAGAAAGACAAATGGCCGATTTTTTATCGACACAATCTAATTTTCTTCTCTTTAGTGCAATGAATACACTAAACAAAGTGGTGAACAAAGGTACAAAGCTTGGTCAATGTATGATCGTTTCCGATCTTTAGTAGAATAACCAAATGGCTTTAGCAGCTAAAGACTAAAGTAGATTTCACCTACACAGCTTGCATCAAAAAGATATTCGAGCATTTGATATGCAAAGTCCCATAAATAAAAGGTTATCAGGACACGACACTTACCTATCATTCAATAATTCCCTAATTATCTAATAACCTCAACTTTAACCATTAGCTTGAGCATCAAGTTAGTATTTAAACCAGTGTTTGAAAAGGCGAGGGAGAGGCGCTGAGACGCAGCGACGCAATGCAAAAACGCCTTGTCTAAGTGTAGGCGCGGCGATTTTGATGAAGTGATGAGAGGCGGTGGAAGACGCTGAAATTGCAGGGGTTGAGGTGGTGAAGTTGCAGAGGGGCGTGAAAGAGAAGACTGCATTTTTAAAGTTTTTTGTCTTTTTTATGTATTTTTTATGTATTTTTATTATGTTTTACCTACTCCTACTTATTTAATAAGATCTAATTGGATCAACCTAATCCAACTAGGATTAGGGCAAAAAAATCACAGAAAAAAAAACTATAAAAATAAGACTAACCAAAAGAAAAACATAAGAATTTATCTTAAAAAAACAAAGTTTTGGTTCTACCTCCAGACTTCAAGTAATCCTCTCCCTCTCTCTTGTATTTTTCTTATTTATCTTGAATAAACAAGAAAACATGAGTCTGTCTTCTATATTGTCTTATTTATTTTTTATAATTTTTTATTTTATTTTTATTAAAAAATTATTCAATCCTTTAGCCTTTACGGGACTGTTTTTATGTTAATCATATTTACAATTTTTTTCTTATTTGTTATATTTATGTCGTAAAAATTAGTTACTATTGCGTGTTAAAAACTGAATTTTGGAATTAAAAGTCTTAACGGGTAAACTGTTTTTTTAGTACTATGTTTCATGTGCATTTATAAATTCTTCACGATTGGTTTATGATAAAATTGAACATAGAAATTATGCTTAACACATAAAATATTCTTATAAATACTCTTTAGTATTTACATTACATTAGTTGTTCTTTACAACTGAAAAAAAAATATGTACATAGTTAAATTTTAAAAAGTGCGCCGTACTTCGATCAGGCGCGCGCTTTGTGCCCTGCGCTTTGGCTATTGGATCCCCCTCAGTGCGCTTTGAGCCCTTTTTAATACTGATTTAAACATCATGGCAACATGCTGACAAGGCTAGCATCTCCTCAAAATTTATCAGGATCTTGAAGAAAATATATAATAACTAATACCTAATCATGCTAAACATCAAAGGTTGGGCGTTTGGTCTAGTGGTATGATGTGCGAGAGTTCCTGAGTCTGATTCTCGTAATGCCCCCAAAATCCCTTCTTTGTTTCACCTTTTTCTAAATTTTCACAACTTGAAATCATTGATCAGATTCCAACCTCAAGTCAACTTCTATACTAATAAAGAACTTAATAATGAATTCCAGATCTATCCTCTGACAAGATGCCTCAATCTCATAAAAGAAAGTACATAACATAAATAAATAATAAAATTAAGTTAAATGCCTGCACAAATGGGGACATTTTAACCTAATTTCACTAGAGCTAAACCATAGACTCAAACAGGGTCATTAAACAAACAGAAATTTTTTGCAAAACTTAAAAAATAAATTGAAAAATCATCAGGCGATATACTTTTACTTACTGTTGAGAAAATAATCACCATAAAGCAGTTAACTGAATACAGCTTGAAAACGAGACTTGTAAAGCTCCATAATCAGGCGATCTGTGGTTAGTTTCTGAGCAATTGTGGGTTCCACGGAATTTTGATTTTGATTTTTTTTTCGGTGGTTTCTCGCCGGAACCGGTGGAGCAAGGAAACGGGTTATCGACAAAGGGAAGACGGGAGTCAAATTGTAGTCTCCACGGCCTAATAAAAGCAACATAATCCCTAAACTATTTTTAATCTAATTTAAATTAACAATTTAGGCCGCGCCATAAAAAAAATCGATTAAATTCGAAAAATGTTACTCTCTTTGTCCCACTTAAAATGTCACTTTTATGTTTTAAGATTGTTTTATTTAAAATGTTTCATTGAAAAAATCAAAAACTTTTACAAGGTGCGTTTCCCTTTATACCCTTTCTTTAATTTTTTAACAAAATAAAATTCAACTTTTTAATATAAAATTATCGTTTTAATTATTTTACAACACATCTTTTACACAATTTTTTTCATAAAATTGCGTGAAAAGTTAACAATGAACATATTAAGTGGGAAGAAAGAAATATTTTTTAAATTTGTGCTACTTAATTTAGATTATTTAAATTGTTCAAATTATTCATATTCATTAAATTTTTAAAGTTTTAATTACGAGTTGAATTTGAATTTACAAAGTTTAAATAATTAAAATATCAAAGATAAACCACATTTGCAACTATCTAATTATATAGTATGTCTTATTTTGAAAATTTAACTAAAAGTGAACAATCACACCACTAACTTTTAAATTGATTTTAATCAAACTATCTGCGTTAAAGAAAGTTACGTGACAATTAATAAAAAATTATATAATTACGTATTTAATTTTTATTAATTATTAATTATATTAATTTAGTTTTAATTTAATTAAATAATATTAATCAACTAATCAAATGATAACACATATCATCACTCGATTTGATAGATGTATATATAATTTTAATTCTTCTTTTCAACAATAAATTGTTTTTTTTTTAATTTGGGTTGGACTTTCAACTTTTAGATTTTATCTTCTCATTTCTTTATATTTTTTTCCTTCTTATTTTTTTTATTTTTATATTAATTTTTTTCTTTTAAGATTCCATTTTTTATTATAAAAAATAAAATCTGATTCGAGTAATCATGACTTTTGAATTTATAAATTACTCCATAAACTATTTAAATATTACGGTTTGATTTAATTTTCAATTTTATCAGTTTATTTGTTCATACTTAATATAAATTCTCCGATAACTTTATCATAATTAAGCATATATGAGTACTCAGTAGACCTGCCTATTGCTGGTTACCGTTAAGGATCACTTAAACTTCAAAATCACCAAAATCATGACATTTCATGAATATTTTATAAAATTTTCATTTGAACTTTTTATAACTTTTTGAAACTTTAAATTATTTATTGATATGATATATAAGATAAATAAATTTATATAAGCATGAAATATAATTGATGAAATTGGTAATAATTGATAGTTCATTAACTAACTACAATTTCACATAGAAGGATTTTTTCTTATTTTATTCTCAAAAAAGAATAATTGTGTATACCAGTGTATATAGCTTGTCTAATATATAAGGTAATAAAACATAATTTTCCCTTGTAGACTTACTATCAGAAGTCATTCTGTGAACAATTCTTCACAACTGCCAATCCTACCGTATATGAACAAACAATTTAGTCGAACACTCTTCATCAATAACAATAAACAAAAAAGGGTGTGCACTATTGTACACCTAAAGATATTGTAAACCCAACAAGTGTTTCCGTGGTAAAATCGGATGATGTTCATCTTAGAAGACACGGGTTCAAATCGCTTTATCTACAAGGTGTATGTGCATTATCAAAGGGTTAATAAATATGTATGAACAGATATTATCTTATAATTAACTTTTTAGACCATTCAAAAAAAACATTATAAATAATATTAGCAATTTAGTCTAATAGACACGAATGGTTAGATGTACCATTGTCTGTAAAAGAAAAACAAGCACTTCAACATGGAATAAACAAACATTCGAGGGCAAATGGTAAGGACAACTCATTTATAATTGGCCCATTTAAAGTTGACAAATTGGAATCCTTTTTAAAAATGCTAATAAAAAAATTCTGAACACGATAAATAGTAAAATACGGCATTCGGTCTAATGGTATAATTCTCATCTAGGGTGTGAGAGGGGTCCCAAATTCAATTCTTGGAATGACTCACAACTGAAACTACCTAACAAAAAGGGGGAACGAAATAAAAAGAACGAATCCATGTCAGACACATACCTATATTCGAATCCATGTAACTTAGATCTAAAGACGTTGACATACAGTTCCAGAAAAGTTTACCAGAGCATTACAATTAACATATTGAGATTGGGTTTCTGCACAGCTGCCTAATTGTTTGTAATTTTGTTTTTTAAACCATTTTGAAGAAAATTTCAAAACAGCCTAAAATCTAAGAGCATAATTGCAAACTGTCTATTTAGCAGCCAAACACAATTGGTTAAAAGAAATTATTAAATTTAGGAAATTTGTAAACAACAGATGTTATGCCTTCTAGTGGATTCATATTCTGAACTAACAAGTATAGACTGGAATCACAACCTAGTGTTAACGCGGTTTTAAAAGCCACCGGCATCCAGTTTCAGCTAGGAAACAATACACCGTACCATATAAAATGCAAGAATGACAAAGTTGGTTTCTAGTGAAAATTAACAGTTCTAGCAGAAAAGGATAGATAACTAAAAACCAGACAGTATACATATCAGGAACCTGGGCATTTGGTCTAGTGGTATGATTCTCGCTTCGGGTGCGGGAGGTCCTGAGTTCGATTCTCAGAATGCCCCAAAAGCTGTTAGCAGAAGGTCAAAACAAATTTAGACATATCTTCAATAAACAAAGAGAGTATGAGTATTGCACTATTCTTGAAAATTAAGCCACCTATGGATGTTATAAACATTAAAGGCGCTACAAATTGGTCTAGTGGTATGATTCTCACTTTTTGGGTAGGAGAGGTCCTGAGTTTGATTCTTGAAACTCCCCCAGTAAATCTTTTTTTTTTCCACCTTTTCTAAATTTTTACAAAATGAAATAATAGATAAGATTCCAACCTCAAGTCAGCTTCTATACTAATACGCCCCAAAATACAAAAAAGACTTTACTATTCAACCTTCTTCCTTTTTACAGCTAAAGTAATTAGCATTCTTTGCGCAAATAGAAGACTTTACTAATCAACCTTCAGAGCCTTGTAGATACAAGGTTACTACTTAGCAGTGAACAATTCTTCATAACTGCTAATCATCTAATGGTATAATTCTCATCTAGGGTGTGAGAGGGGTCCCAAATTCAATTCTCGGGATGACTCAGAACTGAAATCTGCCTAAAAAAGGGGGAATGAAATAAAAACAATGAATCCATGTTAGATACAGAGTTATATCCGAATCCAAGTAACGTCGAGCTAAAGATGTTAGCATACAGCTCGGGGAAAATTTATTAGAACATTACATATTGTGATTGGGTTTCTTCATAGCTGCCTAATGGTTATGTACTTTTTTTTTTTAAACCATTTTGAAGAAAATTAAAAAACAGACCAAAATCTAAGAGCACAATAAACTTGCAAACTGTCTATTTAGCAGTCGGACACAATTGGTTAAAAGACATTAACAAATTTAGGAAATTTATAAACAATAGATGTTTTGCCTTCTAGTGGATTCATATTCTGAACTAACAAGAATCAACTGGAATCACAATATAGATGAAAGCTACAACCGGTTGTTACCGCGATTTTAAAAGCCACCGACATCCGGTTTCAGCTAGGAAACAATACACTGTACCATATAAAATGTAAGAGTGGCAAACGTTGGTCTCTAGTGAAAATTAACAGGAGATCTTGCAGAAAAGGATTGATAACCAGAAACCAGACATTCTACAATTCAGAAATAGGGCATTTGCTCTAGTAGTATGATTCTTGCTTCGGGTGTTAGAGGTCTTGAGTTTGATTGTCGGAGTGCCCCTAAATCTTTTTAGCCAAAGGTCAAATCAAATTCAAACCTATCTTCAATGCTTTTCAATAAACAAAATTGCACACAAACAATTATGTCGATCAAAGATTCATCAACAAACAACTTGGCCATTTGGCCTAGTGGTATGATGTTTTGCTTTGGGTGCAAGAGGCCCCAAGTTCGATTCTCGGAATGCCCCTCTTTTGTTTTTTGTCCTTTTTCTTGCATTGCTATTTGAAACCACTAGACGAGGAATCTGGACCAGAAATTTTTCACAGCATTAATTGTTTTCTGACAAGACTATATACAATCAGTTGCCGAAGTTAATTAAATAAGTAATAATCTATGTTGAGCAGCTATTCTTTCTGCTTGTGATCTCAAAGTTTTCAGATAAAAGAAAAGGAACCAACTTTTGAGGAGCAGGCTTAAATAGATCTTTACCAAAAGAAAAAAACTAGTCAATGAGAAAGCCAAATGTCTGGTTTTAGAGAGACAAAATTTAATTTCTCTTTTGTGCAGTCACTACACTAAATGAAGTGTTGAACAAAGGTACAAAGCTTGATCAATGTCGGATTCGTTTCAGATGCTTAGTAGAATAATCAAATGGCTTTAACAGCAAAATACTAAAGTACATATCACCTACACAGCTTGCATCAAAAAGATATTCAAGCATTCAGCATGCAAAGTCCCGGAAATAAAAGGTTGTCAGGAGACACTTGCCAATCATTCAGTAACTCCCTAATCATCCAATGTCTTTAACCATTAGCTTAAGCATCAAGTTAGTATTTAAACATCATGACAACATGCTGACAAGGCTAGCATCACCTCCTCAATTTATCAGGATCTTGAAGAAAATATATAATAAATAAAACCTAATCATGGTTAACATCAAAGATTGGGCATTTGGTCTAATGCGATTTTAAAAGTCACTGGCATTCCGTTTCGGCTAGTCAACAATACACTGTGCTATATAAAATGCAAGAGTGGTAAACGTTTGTCTCTAGTGAAAATTAACAGGAATTCTAGCAGAAATGGATTGATAACTAGAAACCAGACATTATAATTTTCAGGAATAGGGCATTTGGTCTAGTGGTATGATTCTTGCTTCGGGTGCGAGAGGTCCTGAGTTTGATTCTCGGAATGCCCCAAAGCCCCCTTCAACCCAAGGTCGGAATAGATTCAATACTTATTAGGATCAAATTTTCCCTCCACTCCCCCAAGGTAGGAATTGTTCAAAAAAAATTCAGAAGTATCTTCGATCCACTTTTCAATAAACAAATTACTAACAAAAAATTTTCTTGATCAGATATTCATCAATAAACAAAGAATGTATTAGTATTGCACTATGTTGAAAATTAAGCCACCTATAAATGCTATAAACATTATAGGCAACAGCTTGGGCATTTGGTTTAGTGGTATGATTCTTGCTTTGGGTGTGAGAGGTCCTGAGTTCAATTCTCGGAGTGCCCCTATTTCATTTTTCCTTTTTTCCAAAGTCACTAAACTCATTGTATCTAGCATTGCCATTTGAAACCATTAGGCAAGAGGAATCTGGACCAAAGTCATTTTTCAAAGTATTAATTGTTTTCTGATAAGACTATATACAATGAGTTGCAAAAGTAAATGAAATACGCAATAACCTATATTGAGCAGCTATTCTTCCTGCTTGTGATCTGAAAGTTTTCGGATAAAAGAAAAGGCATCACATAAGCGTTTAAGGAACCAACATTTGAGGAGCAGAAGGCTTAAATAGATCTTTACAAAAAGAAAAACTAGTTAATGAGAAAGCCAAACGTCCAGTTTTTGATAGACACAATATAATCTTCTTCTCTTTTGTGTAGTGACTACACTAAACAAAGTGGTGAACAAAGGTACAAAGCTTGGTCAATGTATGATTCGTTTCGGATCTTTAGTAGAATAACCAAATAGCTTTATCAGCTAAAGACTAAAGTAGATATCACCTACACAGCTTACGTCAAAAAGATATTCGAGCATTCAATATTACAATTCCAAGAAATAAAAGGTAATCAGGACACAACACTCACCTATCATTCAACATCTCCCTAATCATCCAATAACCCCATCTTTAACCATTATCTTAAGCATCAAGTTAGTATTCAAACATCATAACAACATGCTGACAAGGCGCTAGCATCTCCTCATCAAAATTTATCAAGATATTGAAGAAAATATATAATAAGTAAAACCTAATCATGATTAACATGAAAGATTGGGCATTTGGTCTAGTGGTATGATTCTTGCTTTGGTTGCAAGAGGTCCTTAGTTTGATTCTCGTAATGCCCCTCTTTCCTTTTTTATAGGTATCTTGCATTGCCATTTGAAACCATTAGGCAAGAGGAATCTGGACCAAAGTCATTTTTCAAAGTATTAATTGTTTTCTGACAAGACTATATAAAAGGAGTTGCAAACGTTAATTAAATAATTGTAAGCACATGTACATGGAATAAAAAAAACATTTTAGGGAAAATGCAATTGTAAGAAGAACTGATTTAGAATTAGTCAATTTAAAGTTGAAAAATTGGAATCTTTTTAAAAAATGCTGAACATGATAGATAGTAAAATAGGGCATTAGGTCTAATGGTATGATTCTCATTTAGGGTGTCAGAGGTCCCAAATTCAATTCTTGGAATGACTCAGTTCTTGTTGCTTTTATTTCTTTAGTTCCTGAATTTCAGATACATGTTCATAAGATCTGCAGTTAGTTCAACTCTAAAACTAAAATAACACTGAAGCCTTTTCTTGTACCCACAATCTTATACTCCGACCCAAAAAAACTGAAATCTGCCTAACAAATGGGGAATGAAATAAAAATAACGAATCCATGTCAGACACATACCTATATCCGAATATCAAGTAACTAGAACTAAAGATGTAGACATACAGCTAGGGAAACTTTATTAGAACATTACATATTGTGACTGGGTCTCTGCATATTGTTATGTACATTTCATTTTTAAACTATTTTGAAGGAAAATTCAAAACAGTCTAAAATCTAAGAGCTATTACTTGCAAACCGTCTATTTAGCAGTCAGACACATTGGTTAAAAGAAATTATTAAATTTAGGATATTCATAAACAATAAATGTTTTTGCCTTCTAGAGTGTTCATATTCTGAACTAACAAATATCGACTGGAATAACAATACATACATACATATATATAAGCTACAACCTGGTGCTAACGCGACTTTAAAAGCCACCAGTATCCAGTTCCGGCTAGGCAACAATACACTGTGCCATATAAAATGTAAAAGTGGCAAACGATGGTCTCTAGCGTAAATTAACAGGAGTTCTAACGGAAAAGGATTGATAACTAAAAACCAGACATTATACATATCAGGAATAGGGCATTTGGTCTAGTGGTATGATTCTCGCTTCGGGTGCAAGAGGTCCTGAGTTTGATTCTCGGAATTCCCCAAAGCCTTCAACCCAAGGTCAAAACAGATTCAGACCTATCTTTAATGCTTTTCAATAAACAAAATTGCTCACAAACAATTTTGTTGATCAGATATTCATCAATATACAAAGAAAGTATTAGTATTGCACTATTCTTGAAAATTAAGACACCTATAGATGTTATAAACATTAAAAGAAACAGCTTGGGCATTTGGTCTAGTGGTATGATTCTCGCTTTGGGTGCGAGAGGTCCCGAGTTCAATTCTCGGAATGCCCCTCTTTTATCTTTTCCCTTTTTTTCAGAAGTCATTAAACTCATTGTATCTTGGCATTGCCATTTGAAACCATTAGGCAAGAGGAATATGGACCAAAGTCATTTTTCAAAGTATTAATTGTTTTCTGACAAGACTATACAAAATGAGTTGCAAAAATAAATTAAATAAGCAATAACCTATGCCTGAGCAGCTATTCTTCCTCCTTGTGATCTCAAAGTTTTCAGATAAGAGAAACGGCATCACATAAGCATGTAAGGACATTTGCAGAGCATGCTTAAATAGATGTTTACCAAAAGAAAAACTAGTTGTTGAGAAAGCCAAACGTCCGGTTTTTTACTCTAATTTTCTCCTCTTTTGTGCAGTGACTATGCCAAACAAAGTGATGAACAAAGGTACAAAGCTAATTCAATGTATGATTCGTTCCGGATGTTTAGTAGAACAACCAAATGGCTTTAGCAGCTAAAGACTAAAGTAGATATCACCTACACAGCTTGTGCCAAAAAGATATCCGAGCATTCAATATGCAAAGTCCCGGAAATAAAAGGTAATCGGGACACAACACTTGCCTATCATTCAGTAACTCCCTAATCATTCAATAACCTCATCTTTAACTATTCGCTTAAGCATCTAGTTAGTATTCAAACATCAGAACAACATGCTGACAAGGCTAGCATCTCCTCATCAAAATTTATCAGGATCATGAAGAAAATATGATTAGTATCAAAGGTTGGGTATTTGGTCTAGTGGTATGATTCTTGCTTTGGGTGTGAGAGGTCCCGATTTCGATCCTCGGAATGCCTCCCCACACCCCCCCCTCTTTTCTTTTCACCTTTTCTAAATTTTTACAAACTTGAAATAATTGATCAGATTCCAACATCAAGTCAACTTTTATACTGATATAGAACTTAATAATGAATTCCAGATCTGTTCTCTGACAAGATTCCTCACAAAACATTACCGAACATAAACAAATAATAAAATTAAGTACAATGCCTGCACAAATGGGGACATTTTAACCTAATTTCACTAGAGTTAACTAAAGATAGGCTCAAACAGGGTCATTAAACAAACAGAGAAATTCTGCAAAACTCTAAATATATATAAAATCATCAGGCGACATACTTTTACTTACCTCTGAGAAAATAATCACCGTTCAAAAAAAATAACCACCATAAAGCAGTTAGCTGTATACACCTTGAAAACGATAACTCGTAAAGCTCCATAAACAGGCGATCAGTGGTTAGTTTCTGAGCAATCGTGGGTTTCGGACAAAAATAAAAAGAAAGAATTTGGATTTTGAGTTTTTGCTTTTTTTCCCCTCCCTTTTCCCCAGTTCTATCCGGTGGTTCGGAGCAAGGAAACGGGTTATCGACAAAAGGGAAGACGAAAGGGTCAAAATAGAATTTTTCTAATGTGAGATGCTTAAAAGGAGACTAAATAAGATTATATAAAATTTTTATAAAAATAATAAAAATTTAAATATCGATTTTTATATACATACAAAAATACTTATAAAATCCGTAAACATTTTGTATAATCTTATTTTAAGTTGTCTTACTTTAAAATCATTCATTAAAATAGAGTCTACGGTCCACAGCCGAATACAGACAACATAATCCCTAAACTATTCTTAATCTAATTTAAATTAATAATTTAGGCCACGCAAGCAAACCTTGATTATATTTGCGAAATTTAATTTTTTTTGTTGTCATCTTGACTTTTCAACGTTTTGTCATCTGAATTAATTCACGTTGCACATTTAATTTTGATGAATGATTTTTTTCACGAAATTTTTTTGTATACACAAGTTTTTTAACTTAAAATATGTGTAGGTAATATCAAACTGTTTAGTACTTGAGATCTGCAAAAGTTAAATTTTCGAGTTAATTTATTTTTTAATTTAAAATTTGAATTCGAGTCCAATTTAAATTTAAAAAATTCAAATAATAAAAAAATGAAAATTAAAAGGATTTTATTTTGGATAGGTAATTTTATGGTTTTGTAATTTGTTCTCTTATTTTTTTTTCTTATTTTCTCAATTACGACTTTTCTGGATAAAGTATACAAAACGGTCACTAAATTATCTTTAAAAATATAAAATGATCATTAAACTTTTAAAAATTATATAATGGATATTAAATATTAGTTTTTAATACAAATGGTCATTGAGCCGTTAACTTTCATTAAGTGAATGGTATAACAGTTACAGAAATTTGAATAACTAACCCTAATTATTGATGTCCAAATTGATTGAATGTGTAATTATTAATAATTAAATATATTATTATACAAATTTATGTAACTGCAATGTCTTTCAGCAAACGACAATTAACGGTTCAACAACTATTTGTATACTTTACCTTTATTTTTTTTTATCAAATTTGAATTGTATGTTTTTTATCAAATCTGAACTGTATGTTTCTCAATTAATGTAAAATACATGTGTCACTTAATTCTTATTTTAACAATAAATTTTGTCCTTTTTAATTTAGTCTCTCATTTTTACATGATTTTTTAAAAAAAATATTTTAAGTCTATTTTAACAAAATTTTAACCACGTGTTCATCAACTATCGCAGAGCACCTATGTGACTTACGTTCTTCTTTTCGACAACAGATTTTTATCTTTTATGTAATTTAATCTCTCAATTTTATATTTTATTCAACTTGATCATCTAACTACTATTATTTGTAAATTATTTTATTTAACTTGATCATCTGACTGTATTCGTTTAAATTAAAATCAATCAATATCATAAGATATAAATAATAATAATAATATTTAAATTTTTACAAAAACTAGAACAAATATATTCGACTTAAGTCAAACTTTATAAACTTAACTTAATACTAAAACTTGAATACTCCAAAAAAAAGTACTCTATTCAATTGAATACTCACCCTACGTATAGAGGTTCGACCTTCCCTATAGCATTTTGATTTTTCATTTCCAATGTCCTTTCTTATAATTAATGTATTACTCCAAAAAAGAAGATAATAATTGTTACAATCCAACAGTATAATCACTTGAGAAAAAAAAACCCGAAACCGCTCCCGAAACTAAAAATTCGAAAAATGGAACCGGAAAATTCGATTTTAATTTGAGTTTTTGTTTTTCTAAAAAAAAATTAGTTCAGTTACAGTTTTTAAAAAAATTGGGTAACTAAACCGATCAGTTATATGATATATATTATTATATTATATGTTATTTTAATATCTTATATTAAAAATATGATATTTTTTCTCGTTCCTCAAAAAGTAAAATCTTAATTTCATTTTATAAAGCTTGACTGTTTAACTTGCTGGTATTAAAAAATATATTAGTATCATATGTCAGTTTTTAAAAGTATATATTTTTTCTAACAAATTATTAAAATTTATATTTTTAATAAACAAAGTAAAAAAATCATTACCCAAATCGAACTGAATATTTCAATTAATCGAATAAGAATTGAGTGATCCGAACTTACCGGTTAATCGAAATAATTTAATAATGATTAACCGAATCCGGTTTTGCACACCCTTAATAATCACCCCATTTACAAATATAATCCCCCTTTATATTGTACCTCGTACAAACCTTAGTTGTGTATTAACATGTATAAGTCTAAATTTTACATTAGAAAGTCTTAAATCTCACAACTTTATCTCAAGTCTCAACAATAATAGCTTGCTGAAGTCTTGATTTCCTTTGAATTGGGCTGGACCTTCATTTTTTTTAGTTTTTTTATGATTTCTTTATTTTTAGATTTTATTTTGTATATCGGGATTAATTTTTTATTATAAAAAATTAACTAAAAATTAGATAAAAATAAAATCTGATTCAAGTAATCATGACTCTTAAATTTGTGGACTGTAAACTATTATAAATCATCGAAATATTACGATTTAATTTAATTTGATTTTCAATTTTTTAATTTCTTTGTTCAAACATAATGTAAATTCTCCGAAAACTTTATCATAATCAAACATAATGAGTACTCAATAGTATACCACCTAAACTTTAGAACCACCTAAACCATACACCAAAAACAAATAAAATATTATATAAAATTCATATAAGTATCTTAAAATTTAAATAAAACATGCCATTAATATACCAGAATTTATATAAATATAAAATATTTCAACATGATTAGGACACGACATGATACATGAATACAACACAGGTACACGATCCGTCGTATCTACACATAACAAAGGTAATATAGCAATTTAAGGACTTGTTTGAAGAAAGTAGAGTAATTTAAGGGCTTTCTTAGTATATTACCCTTTATTCTAATACAGTACCATGTTGTCTGCTTGCCTTACAATGAAATGGTGCCTCACTTGGCGCTCACTGGTGGATCCTACAAATAGGGTATGCTGCCCTATGACCAGCTTCCTCTGCCCTTCAGCATCCACTAAGGTGAAATCTTTGCACACATTCAAGCTCATTGTCACTTTCTTGGTCTTCCCTTTCATCACTTCGACCCTCTCGAACCCGACAAGCTGCTTGTTCGGTGCACCGGTAATGTTTGAGCTCGGTGGCTTCCAGAAGAGGAGGACCACATGATCTCCGTTCATCAGTCCTTTGTTCCTCACTCCAATGACAATGTCGAATTGTAGGATGTTGCAGTTTAGGGTTGATGCGTCGATCGCTTCGCCGATGTTCGAGTAGGGGTTATACGGTTCGAGGATGGCGTTTGATGTTGAGGCGATTGGTATTGTGGAGGCGGCTAATATTATGAACTTTGAGAATGATGTGTAGCTTAGTCCGCGGCCGAATTCGAAACGGTTTTGCCCTTGTAGAATCTATAGGTTCTCCCGGGGAAGTTTGCGGTGGCGTTGGCTCGCATGTTCATGTCGGTCATCGGGACCTTATCGGCGTACTCTTGGAGATACCATGTAAATGGAGACCTTCCAGCTGAGACACCAGGAAAAGTTTATCAGAATATTGATGTTTAGGGACAAAATATTGTAGTCATCAAGGAAGATGAAAATGAAAGGCAACCTGGATTGTAGTCTCCGAATACAACTTGAGCGATGGCGTCTCCGCCGGCTTGACCCGGATATCCGACCCACAAAATGCCTCCGATGTTTCTCATATTCTTTGCGAATGATATATCAATAGGACCAGCAGCCATAACCACAAGCACAACTTTCCCATTTGCTGCATCAGCAACATCAGTCACCAACTTTTCTTGATATCCTTCAATGTCAAGTTCACTCGATCGAGGCTCGATCGATTGATCTAGCCCCACAACTAGCACCACGGCATCGGCATTCGCTACTGCCTGAACTGCAGGCTGAATAAGTGCCTCACTACCGCATTTCACATCACTACACCCTGCCTCATACGTAACCGTACACGTACTTTTGTAGCCCTTGTAAAGTGCTAGTGTAACGGCAAGGTATACCGGCATAGTTACTTATCATAACCGTCGTGGCATTAGCGTTCGGTCTGATGACGGCTAAATTCTTCGTGACATTATTAGACAGAGGCAGAACTCCATGGTTGTCAAGTAAAACTATTCCCTGCTTAGCAGCATCAAGGGCTAGCTGCTGATGCTCATCGGTGCATACATCGGACGGACCGAGGTCACCAAACGGAAGCTGTTTCGGGTTTCCATCGAATAAACCGAGCCTCATAAGAACCATATAGTTATATATTAAAGCCTGGTCAACAACAGATTCATCTACTTTCTTCATGTTCACTGCATTCACTGTGTATTTCCCCAGATAATCCCCACAATTCATGTTTAAACCAGCTTTCAAAGCAAGGGCCACTGCATCTTCAGGTGTAGCAGTATAATGGATGGCATCATAATAAACCTCAATCGAGTCGCAGTCCGAAACAATGTATCTGTCAAACACGAAGTAAAAATGTTGATTTTGACGTTATCGATCGAAAATTAGGATTATTGGGATCGATTTTCTCGTTTTATTCGAGCATGGAGAAATAGTAATATACCCATCAAGACCCTATTGGCCTCTAACTGTTCCTTTAAGAAGGTCTGGATCAGCACAAGTAGGGATTCCATTGACCCTATTGTATGAGCACATTACACTGCTCACATGCCCTTCCTCCACACAACTCTTAAATGGTGGCTGATACGTATCTTCCAAGTCTTGTTTTGTAACCTGAAAAAAAATATCGAAATCTATGTTATTCTAACTTTTCATTTTTCTCGTACAATAACCGTGTCGGACACATCTAATAATGTGACAACACATATTTCATGCATGTTAATTAACCTACTCTAGAAGTTATGCTTACCTTTGCATCAAAATGGAACCGATCCACACCTTTCCAATTGTCCAAATCATAAGCAGTGTAATGCTTGCAACAACTCGAAACCTTAAGCCTGTCGCCGTCCCCGGAGGAGCCGATTTCTTTCAGTCCCCGGACATAGTTCACAGCGTATTTCAAGACCACCGTAGGGTCCTCCCCGGGTGTTTCTTGGCCACGACCCCATCTCGGGTCCCAGAACACGTTGACATTAGGGCTCCGGTATGTCAACCCGGCTAGACCGACATTGTACATGGCTCGAGCCTCGGTCGACACAACCCGCCCCATCTCGAGCCACAATGTGGCGTTGAAGCTCGCGGCGGATAAGATCACGGCGGGAAAACTAGTCGCACCGGGCACCGTGGCATTGAACCGAGTGCCTGGACCGAGGTTTGAGACGCCGTGAAGAGCCTCGGACCACCACACGTAGGCCGGCACGCCAAGCCTGGAAACACCGGAGGCCTTGTGTACTAGCTGCTGCACCTTTTCTTGGAGTGTCAATCGTGAAACAAGGTCCTTGGCTCGATCCTGGTAAGGCAAGGAAGTGTTACAAAATCGGAACTGGCTCGTGTTGGGATCATTTTTGTCACATGCAAATGGCTGTGCCTGAATGTTACATGGGACAATTACTAAGAAAAACAAGAGACATAAAGCAAAAGAAAACTGGTTTTTTACTTTCATGGTGTGTTTTTTTTGTTGTTGCTGGTTTTAGGTCACCTTTCATGGTGGAACATTGAAAGCATGCAGTTTATTTATAGTGGAAGTTGAAGTTTCAAGGGTTGGTCTGGTCTTTTCATCTTTGGGGGATCAAATTCTGTCATTAGTCCCTGTACTATGCATAATTGTGGATTTAGTTTTTATATTCGAATTTTGTCCTTTTACTTTTCAAATTTTGAATTTTTCATCCTAACCCAATCCGTGCAAGAACAATATGATTAAATTACAAGAATCGAGATTTCAAAAATTGAAAAGTATACACGTTAAAATTGATTAATTAAATTATAAGGGCTAAATACATAACTTATACAAACTATAGGAACTAAAAACAAAATTTGACCATTTTTTCCTAGTTGCCTTTGGTATTGTTTCTCTCTGTCAAATTCTATACCACAAATAATTGAATTGGGTAGTTGAATTAAATCTATAACTTACTCATAGTATAAGGATTCATGGCAAAATTTAACTTAACAACTACTGTTTAAATTAGGGTGAGCAAAACTTTACTTGACTCGGAAAAATTGAATTTTTCGATTCGACTCGTTTTGAAAAATTCGACTCCACCCGGAATTTATAAACTCGACTCAAAAAAATTCAAAAGTTTGAGTTGTAAAATGGAAATTCGAATAACTCAAAATTTTTAGTAATTAGTGGAATGATTTTTAAGTTCGAGTCGAGTTCTTCAATTATGTCTGATATATATATATATATATACATATACCACGTATGAAAAAAAAATATATAAAAAAATATATATGTGTATTATATGTGAATATAAAAGTCGTTTAAATTTGAATCAATCTGTATTTATAATATTGTAAATAATTATAATTAAATTTGTACAAAAACTCAAAAATTTGACTCGAAACGAAAAATTTCAAATAAAGTTTGAGTCATAAAACAGGACTCGTAAACTCGACTAACTCAAAATTTTTTTACTTGACTCGATCGAGCGCTCACCCCTAATTTAAATCATAAATGAATTTTTTAAAATCCAACTTAATGAAAACTAATAACAAAACTTGACTTCTAGGGTCATGGTCCGAATCATGTTAATACAATCCCCTCTTAAAGAAAATTGTGTGTCTCTTTTCAAAAACCAAAAAGAAAATAGTGTGACTTAATTATAATTTTAAATTTTAAAAAGTATAGGAATTAAAGATGATCAAATCAAAGCTTGAGGACTAAATTTACAACTTATGTATATTTTAAGGACTAGGAGTAAAATTTGGCATCATCTTTGTCTGGTTGCCTTTCTTATATGTAGAAAAACATGGGTTGCTTGAAATGTGAGGAATAACATGAGCTCCCCTGTTTAGGAAGTAATGACTAGTGAAGCTAATCATACTTTGATGCTTACACAGAACAAAAGCATCTTTAACCCTCCATGGCATTGTACACACATGGACCACTCAATAATGTTCATTTTATTGTCCTAAATTAGGTGGGGCAACATAATACTTGGTTTAGCATTTGAGTTGCCACCAATGGAACAATTAAATTAATTGGAAGTTCCGTAAAAAAAAAATTTATATTCGAATTCTAAGACAATATTACTAGAAAGAGTAGTTACGATTTCTCCGAACATAGATTATAAAACAGACATAAAAAATGTCAAAAAACTGAAATAGTGTTACAAATTTACATGCTATATGAGTTCACATGGTTTTTATTCTCTCCTTTTAAATTATAATATCTTAAAAATAATGAATATTATCCCATATACCGACAATGAAAAATATTTTACAAGTAGAATACTAGTGTTATCGTGTGTTCTATTTATCATACGATATTTATGGTTTTAGGGTTTAAGATTTCTAAATAGAACACATAACCATGGGCAGAGCATCCTTAAGGTCTAAAGGAGACTAAGCCATGTCATAAATCTCAATTACATGTTAAATTTTAGTCTAATAGCGTCCCCTATAAAATTAAGTAGTTAAACTAAAAAATACAAAGACTTATTAAATATCTAATCAAGTATGAATAAAGTAAAAAAGGATGACACATGCCGTCAAATTTAGATCTTATAAGTTTTTAGACAAATTTAAATTTTAAATTTAAATACTTAATAAATTTTTATATTTTTAAAATTTAGTAATTCAATTCTTCTTGGTATTTGATCTTAATTTTGTCCATAACATAAAACATTAAAACCCTATTTATGTAATATATATTTTACTGTTAGCACGGGCAATAACCCTAAAATTAATCTTTATTAATAATCTATTATTTTATTTCTATTTGGAGGAACACTTCCCTCCTAATTATATAATTCGAACTCAAATTCGAAAAGTTATATCTAATCATATTCGAATATGTATTAAATGTAATAATAATTATCTTTTTAAATTATAAATTAGGGACGGAGTCACTTTTAGATGGAAGGGAATGTTGTCCCTTTTAAACTTTTTAAAATGCTGGCATTTTAAATTTTTTTAATTAAAATAACAATCAAATAAAGTCTTTACCTATCTTAATTTTTATATTTAAATGTTTACTTGGTCCTTAATTTTTCTTGATGTTTGATTCTAACTCTGTTCTTGTCTATGATAAGTTACAATCAAAATAAACTGAATAAATAGAATTACTCGTTACAAATAGTGGAGTTAGAGTTGAGAGTTTGGAACAAAATATAAATATTTAAAAAGTGAGAGGAGAAATTCATAAAATGTAGAAAAAAGATGTGTCCCTGATTACAAGCATAAACAAAATTTAAACCGACAAATCATAATACATTTTGAATAATACATCAAAATAAATTTCGAATAAACTTATGTAGTCTGAAACTGTAAAATTTTAAGAATTTTAAATGTGATTGTGAGGTATGAATATTCAGTAAATTAGGGTTAATTTTTTGTGAAGAAGGGGAGAAGTTGGATAAAGATAGGAGGGTGCACTCAATGAAGGGTGTCTTTGAAGAGAAAATAGGGACACTTTGCTGAGCTCACCGAGGCACGTTCAAATGGAATATTTTCCCCTTGTACCTTGTGCTTTAAATTAACCGGCAGTTGAGATCTATTAATTGACCTAATAGTTAAAAGATATTTATATTATTTTATTTTGTATGAATTCGAATTTCGACATGAGAGTGTAATATCTTTTTATTTAATAAAAAAATTAACCAGCGGCTCGAGATTTGATCTTTGGCAATTATAAGGTTAATTATATGAGAAAACTTTTTATACATAAGTTGGGTAAACTAAAATTTATATAAGATTGTTAAATTTAAGTTTAA
Organism: Hibiscus mutabilis; assembly: GCA_019671005.1. NCBI lineage: Eukaryota > Viridiplantae > Streptophyta > Magnoliopsida > Malvales > Malvaceae > Hibiscus > Hibiscus mutabilis. The sequence goes on along the minus strand of CM033711.1, from coordinate 28,603,567 downwards.
AAGGTTTATTTTAGGGTTTAAGATTTAAAATTTTAAGTTGTGAAATTTAAAATTTAAGGTTAGAGTTTAAGACTTAAAATGTAAAATTTAGGGTCAAATATTTAAATTTTAGATTGTTAATTTCAATAAAAAGGGTTGTATATAAAATTTTTACGCATTGTGTCATCCATCAACTAATTAAGAGTTTAAACTTTGAATTTTAAAAAAATCAAATAAGGGTTAAATTTAAGAATAAATTTTTCATACATATGATGTGTAGAAAAACGTAAGTTTGTATATTTGCTCTTTACAATTTATAATCTAAATTTAACCTTAAACTCTAAATTATATCCCTAAATTCTTAATCATACAAACTAAACTCATAAAACCTAAATCAAATCTTTAATTTATAAAACAAAAGGCTAGTGTAGTCTAAAGACTACACATAGGAATGTCAATGGATTGGACTGTATATAGTCCAAGTGCAAATTCGATTACAATTGGACTCGTACATTTTTTCGGATTCAAATTTTTCAATCGAATTTGGATTGGATTTTTTGGATCGGATTTTTTGGCTCAAATTTAGGTTAAATTGACATCCTTAGTGTTAATCCAAGTCTGAGGGGTAGATCCACGAATTTTAGCGTCTTTAGGGTATATTATGTTTTGGCCCTCTAAAATTTTTATTTAGCAAAACAGTCCATAATTTTGTGTATTTTATTTCTTGCATTTTTAATTTATACCATTTAATTATGTATTTATTCATTCTCATTCATTGTTTTTTTTATAATAGCCACTGAATTTTTATTAAAACTATAGAAAATATCACAATTACAACGCATTCAGGAATGAGACTAAAATCTCTCACAACCCACATACAAAGAAAAGTGAATACTTCCATAGAGATAAGCATATCATTAAAATCCAGAAAGCTTTCTTGAATCTCCTTGTCTCTATCCAATCGAGACGCATAGTAGATGAAAAAGGAGTGGTGAGCGATCCAAACTATCAGGCAGAATGTTCCGCTACCCAGGACAGATTACATCGGCAAACAACCATCAACCGAGTGGGGATCTAACTTTCCATGACCACCGACAAAATCATAATCAGAAACTAGCGCCGTTAAAATCTTTGTGTGAGCAACAAACGACCGCTAAGCTATACTGAAATCATGCCACAAGGACAGATGAAACAAACCACAAAAAAAAACATGTCACAAGGACAGAGGAAAACGCGTGTCACAAGGACAAAGAAAACGCGTGCCACAAAAGCAGAAATTCTTATTAAAAAATGAAGAAATTAAAAATACAAAAAATAATAAACCTGATGGTCGACAACCAATACTAAGATTAGTTGCTGACCACCAATCAAAGGGGAAAAAGAGAAGTTGCTGAAGATGATGAGCGACGGTTGCACTTTTTTTTCGTTCATTGTTTGTTGACTACATTTAAATTTGTGTGTTTATTATTTATGCTTTTAAGTTGCTTCATATTTTTATTTATAATTTTGGCCTAATAATATCTTAATTTTATCTTACAATTTCACACTATTTACTATTTTATTTACTAATTTTCATAATCTTTGGTAATTCATTGATATTTACATTTATTTATTTCTTTATTGTATTTATTTTCTTATTTGTTTGTCTATGATTTTACCTTACATTTTTTTCATATTTATGTATATATGCATATGATATACATAGATATATTACACTATATTAAGTTTAATTAATAGATATAAATCATAGTGAATATTATTATTATTTAACTTGCATTTTTAATACATTTATATTTTTACTATCACTTTTAATATGGATATATATGTAAGTGAATTTTATTTTTACCATTATTCCAAGTTACCTGATATATATTTATGTTTATTTTAATGTATTTAGGTTAACTTTTCTACTATATATATATATATGTTGCCTTATTGTTTTAATGTAAATATTATAAATGATATTTTGTTTTAAAGAACTAAAAGTTATAAATGTTTTGATTCGAACTCGGATATGGATCGGACTCGGATCAAACATGGACTTGGATTGGATTTGGATAGGATCCAGATAATATCCATATCCGATCTGCCTCCTATTAGGACTCATACCCTTTTTCCCTGATTCAAATTTGGACTTTTTCCAATTGAATTTGGATCGGATTTTTTCTTCGAATCGAATTCAGATTAAATTTTCATCCCTAACTACACATCATGTGTATCGAATAATTTTCCTAAATTTAATACGAAAAATAAAAAATAAGGGTTGAACTTTTTCAAATTTGTTTAAATATGGATCAAATTTTTAAAAGAAAAAATTGTGATACACATGTTGTGTAAACAAAAAATTTACCCATGCTTTTTAGTTTTAGAGGTTAAGGGTTTATTTTAAGGTTTAAAGTTTAGATTTTAGGGTTTAAAATTTAAGGGTAGTGTTTAGGGTTTAGTTTTTTATGATTAGAGCTAGGAATTTAGAATTTGTGTTTTATAAGGTAAATATGCAAGCATGCGTGAAATAAATTTTTCACATGTTGATCAAAATTTTTACCTTTAAGAAAATGGTTAAATAAGGACCCAAAACATTTTTGAATGTTCTGAAATAAAGGTGTTCAAATGGTGTAGCATGGCGTAAAAAAGAGCTTTTGCTAAAAAAAAGTGATTTTTGACCCATAAGCAATGCCAAACACTTAAACTATGTTTTTTTCCTTTATTTGTTTTTCAAATAATACGACTCATTTTTTCCTTTATTTGCTTTTCAAATAATATGACTAGGTATGTGCATTGTCGAAGAGTTAAGAATATGTATGAACAGATACTATCTTGTAATCACATTAAGTATATTTAAAAAAATACTAAAAATCAAAGTTAGGGATGGCAACTTCCTTGAACCGGACTGATATGAGCATATTTTTTATTTTAAAATTTGAGTATGAGGCGAGACAGGTTATTGAAAAAAAGTACTCGGGACGAAGCGGAGTCGAGTTTAGGATAGCAATTCCCCGGCCTGACCTAAAATATTTTTAAATTATATATATTTAAAATATGGAAAAAAAAACTTTGATACACAGGCCGTGTAAACTTTAGTTTATACGTGCCTTTTAGTTTAGGGTTTAAGGTTTAGGGGTTTAGGTTCTAGGGTTTAGAATTTAAGGTTAGTGTTTAGAATTTAGTGTATATGGTTTAGTTTTTTAGGGTTAGGGTTAGGAATTTAGGATTTGGATTTTTATAGTATAAATACGCAGGCTTGTATAAAATTAATTTTACACAGCCTATGTATCAAAGTTTTACCCTTAAAATATTTACACAAATGCAACTATATATAGAGAGAGAGTATTTAGGGCTTGAAACTTTCATATTTCCTTATTTTTTGTTATTGCCGCCTCTAATAAAACTCCCACAAATATTCTTCTTCACCTATTTTTCTTCTATTTTTTCTTTTTTATTTTTTCAGTTCTTCTTTTTCCCTCCCATGTTAATTTTTATCGTTATTGTCTATTTCATTTATCTTATTTTTTGTTTAGTTTATATTATTCTAATGTATTGTTTTTCATTTTTGTATATTGTTTTTTCTCATTTCTTTATTTTACTTTTTTCATTTGTTTGTTGATTTCAAGCTATCTTGTGTTTTCTCATGAAAAAATAAGTCTGTTGGATTGCTTAGAAAAAGAATTCTGGAACATTTGTTTGTTTCTCCTGAGAAAATAATGTGTTTGTTTCCTAAAAAAAATATTTTGTTTGGTACTTGAGAAAATGTGGTATGAGAAAATAATTTTAAACTTGGATCGGGTCGAATCAGATCGGGGACAAGTTTTCGTATATAATTTTGGGGCAGGCTGGGTGAAATGCCATAAATATTTAGGGGGGGACGAGTATAGATATCTATTTACCGGGCCGGTGTCGGGGTCAGAGCGGTCAAAAACCCGTATCGTCCCATTGTCATCCCTAACATAGTGAAGTGCATGGTTTTACCTTTATTTGAGCACTTCTGAAAAAAGCTTACCATAATATAAAGGATTTATATTCAATACACAGATGATGAAAATAAAAAGTATCTAAAATCGTCTTATTTTAGGGTTTAAGGTTAGATTTTAGGTTTAGAGGTTATATGTTTAGATTTAAGGGTTGTTGTTAGAATTTAGGGTTTAGAGGTTAAAGTTTAGAATTTAGGGTAATATGGTTAGAGATTTAGGTTTTAACTCATAAAACCTAAATTCTAACCCCAAACTCTAAATTATAACCATGACCCATCAATTCTAAATCACTAAATCTAAACCCCTAAAATCTAACATTAAACTCTAAAACTAAGGTGCTAGTGGAAACTTTTTGTTTCTATAGCCTGTGTATGGAATAATTATCCAATTTTAAAAGGTTTAATATTTCTACATTTAAGCTTGTACATTCCTTTTTATTTAATATAGATTTTGTAATATGAATAAAAATATGTACCAATAATAGTTGGATGTAATGACAAGGCGTATTGTTTTTTCAATGAGAGAACTTGAGTTTAAACCTTAGAGACCACATTGTTGAGAGGAAAAGCCACAAATTTTGAACATGAACCATAAAACGAACATGCACTATATCAAAAAATGTATATAAAGCACTGACATTATATATGTTGGGGTATTTGTTTTGATATAATAATTGAAAAATAGTTTTGGACTAAATTGAAAAGATTCAAAAATGATTTTAAGTCCAAAAAATTTGAAAATATGTTTGATGGATTTTGTAAGGTTTTGGAATGATTTAAAATGTCATTAAAGTAGCCAAACCTGAGTTTTTCAAGTAACTGAACCGATACAGTATTCCTCGTATCGATATGCCTTTCAGCTACAGTCTATTTGAGACTACCAAAACTTGTACCAATACAGGGTTTGCCCGTATCGATACGGAGAGGGGTCGTTTCGATATGCCTCTTAGCATTTCGATACGCCTACGTGGCAAAAATTCTAACGGCCAAAACCCTCCAATGGCTATTTCCCAACAGTCTTTTAAATTGCAGGTCGTATCGATATGCTCCTACGCGTATCGATACGCATCAGCTGTGAAGAGCATAACGGCTAGTTCTGAAGAAGGGCGTACCGATACAGCTACCCGCGTACCGATACGGACAGCTTCAGAACTGCATTTATTGCGGGAAATAAAGGCCCCAACGGCTCTAATTCAATCTCAACGGTCTCCAATGGCTAGAAGCTCAATTGGGAGTATAAAAGGGATCTCCAAGCATCTTTGGAAGACTAATGATCCTCAAGTCAACAATCATATGATCAAGAAATGTCTTAGTGCTCAAATTGTCATATTTCTTGCATAGACCACACTTATGAGCTTAATTGTAAATGTATGCTCAAGTGTTTTAGGTTTTGGGTGAGTGCTTGAGAGTGCAAACATATACCAAGTGAGAGGGATTTCGTTTGCTTAGAATTCTCTTGTTTAAGAGTGTTCCCAAAGCTCGGTTTGTGAGCTTTGGATGCTAGACTTGGGTTGTGAGTCTAGGTTATAAAAGGTTGCCTCATAAGCCTAGAAAAGGGGAAGAATTCTTAGTGAATTGGTTGAAATTCTTGGTGGGGAGCTAAGGTAGTGGATGTAGGCTTTTGTTAGAAAGTCGAACCACTCTAATTCTTGTGTCATATTTTTCTATCTTTTTACTTCCACCACCATCACCCAAATTACATCTTCTCCACCACTTGGTAAGCTATTTGGTTGAAGATATCGAGCCCAACAATATATACACATTACACATGAATATGATTTATATTTTTATATACAAATTGTGTAAAAAAAGTATACAACATAAAATTTTAAATCCTAAACTAAATTTTTAACACCTAAATTTAACAAGCACGTGTGTAGTGATCTAATTTTATCTGCCCATGCAAGGAAAAGCAACAAAAGGAAAAATCAATTACCGAATGGTATCAAATCAAATATGGAAAGAGAATAGTGAAGCAAATCAAATTAAACGAAAGGTGAAAGGAATCAAGCATTAAGGCAAATCGAGTCAAACATAGAAATCAATAGAAATCAGGGATTTTTTATTCCTTTGTAATTTTGACATGTAAATGGCTATATAAGAGCCCTACCAATCCGACCACTATGAATTTTCTGAGCAATAACAAACAAGCAAAGCAACTTTGAGGTATTTTTCTTCCTTTATTTATGTTCATTTCGATTTTAGAAAGAGAAAAAGGATAGCATTTTTATCGCGTTTTCGAGCCGCCACCATGAACGGAGTTTTGAAGCCACATCCCCAATGACGGGTGTTCCTCTTCCATATCGTCGTAGTTACGAAAAAAAATTAAGGGAGGGGATTTGAAAGGGTTTTTAACGGTTCGAGATTATCTAGAACGTTTTGAGTGATTAGATTTAGATTTACTTGATATGTTTTTTTTATATTTATTATTATAATACATCTAAGGTATAATTGCATTATTATATTTAATTTCTCCATAGATATATATTTTTACCACAATTCTTGTATTTACCATTTTCAGTGTGAATATATATATATATATAAACTATTTTTTATACTTTAATATTTAACTTTTCATATATGATATTTTGTATATGTAATTTTTTTATATAATATATATAGAGTCCATGTTCTTTTAAGGTAGCACATTTAAATTATTTTTTTCCTACCATATGCATGACTTTTTCAAGTTAATATGTTCTTATACCATATCTATAAGCCTCTAACGATAGTATCTTTTAGTTAAATTTTTAGCATAGTTTTAAAACTTTAAGACTAGATTCTTTTTAATTTAGTCTTAATTTAATTTCAGAAATCTTTTAGATTAAATTTTTAATGTAATTTTCTCTTTTCAACCTAGGTTTAGTTTCCTCTAATAAAATAATACTTAATAAAACTTGAATCCTTTGGTTAAAATTTATTTAGACTACTTAGTCTTTCATATAGGTTAATAATAATTACATTAGAGTAGTTAGGAAAAACACTAATTTCTAATTTAAATAAATCTATTCTTTAATGTTTTTACGACTTGTTTGATTTATATTTACTGGATATATAAATTGTAATGTGGTGTTCCACTAAACGAGATTAGCGCCAGAAGTGTTGGCAGTGATTATTTGTTTACTTTCTGAATGATGGGGCCGTTAAATAAGATCATATTCACAAATAGATAATAATTTAAATTTCACACGAACTTGTAAATTTCAACATTAAGACAACTTGTAATCGGTTAGGTACTAATTTTTGGACGATGTGAGGGTGCTCACCATTCCCCACGCGTAATCGACTCCATAACCTGTTTTTTGTGTTTCCACGGACCAAAATTGTTATTTTAATAAAAATAAATTATTTTATTAAAATAACCCGTTTTTAGGTGATCCAAGCACACCTTGAAAAAGATTGGTGGCAACTCCGTTGTTTTTTTAAATCGTGCTGAGTCCTTGTTGCGACAACGTGTAAACTTTAAGTTTGTGTATCAAAGTTGTTCTCATATGTAAAATTTTTCTCATATCCAGATTAGTCAATCAATGGCACACCACTCGTTATATAAAAAAATGTTTTTCTCATATGGATTATATTTTAATGCACAAACTGTGTAAAAAAACTTTCACAACCATTAATTAAAATTTAAATACCTAACCATAACACCTTCAATCTTAAACTTTAAGCCTAAACCATAATCCTAAATTCTAACTGGTAAACCATGCAACCTAAACCCTTAAACTTTAAACCATAAATTCTAAACCATACAACATAAACCCTAAATCATAAATCCCAAACCTTAAATCAAACCCCTAACTCTTAATTTGACAGATATATTTACACAAACTTGTATGGCAAATTTTATTTGAACAAAATCATTTTTCCACTGAAACCACTTGTTGGTTAAATATATATATTCATTTTCACTATTTGGTATATAAAGAACAGTTGCATTGTGAACCCAACGAGTGATCTCTATGGAAAACAAACGATAGTGTTCATCTTAAGAGACTGAATTCAATCAACTTTGCATGTAAGATGTGTGTATATTGACAAAAGATTAAGAAAAGTTCATATACCGTTGATGCTGCTGTGAACCAAGTAAAGATAAAAAAAATTATTGATACTAGAGAGAAAAAAGAGACGGCGGCTAGAGTTACATTTTATATTTCTTTTTTTGAACAATTTTTACCTAAAGGTGAGGAAAGAGAAATTTTACTCTTACTAACTCTTGAACTTACAATTATAAAAAATGGAGAATGTCAACCGAGAGCTTTAACCACCTACTCTATAGATTCTTGACTACATTTTATATTCTCTAATCGTTCATGGTCTATCAATAACATATGCAACTATACAACCTAAACGTCAGGAATCATTCATAAAAACTTTAATAACATCGTATAGCATAAATTTGACCAACCTACTAATAAGATATTAATTTCTTCAAACATAATTAAAGATTTGAATTTGGATAGTGTGAATAGAACAAATGTAAATTAGTTAGTTTGGATTCCATTGATGCATTGGACCCCATCAGAATCAATCCTTCTTTTGCCTCCTTACCGTTAAAGACTTCAAGTTCCCTCTTCATGGCGGTTAACCAACTATGAAACCAATCATCCAAGAACACAAATTACAGCCTCTAAATCCCTGGAAAAAAGAAAACCCCAAAATCATAATCATTAGATTCCATTTCTTTTTGGAATCCCGATTGCTTTCAAAGCCTTTACCAACCCATAGTCTTCATTTTCTCAGCCAAGATACCATCCATGATACAAAAAATGCCCGTTGCTTTTGAAAGAACCATGGAAAATCTGCAATCTGGGGTCATTTTGAATCTTCTTTCCGACATGGGTGTTCAAGAAAAAACAGTTTTCAATCACTGTGATGATGCTTACAAGAGACCTGTCTTGTTACAGATCACAAGCATAATCCCAGTGTTGTCTGAAGGTGATCTTTGGCCTAAACAAGGGTTCTTCATCAAAGTCTCGGATTCAACCCACGAACTGTTTGTTTCTTTGCCTCAAGAACAAGACGAAATGATTCTGAACAACATGTTGCAGATTGGGCAGTTCGTATACGTGCACAAATTGGAGTCGGCCTATCCGGTTCCGTTGCTTAAAGGGTTAAGGCCAATTCCAGGAAGACAGCCGTTTGATAAGGATCCCAAAGATCTTGTTGGCATGGATATAATGGAATCGCCATTGTTGGTCCAACAAAGAACCGAAAGGGCTCAGTCTATAAGTCCTGTTAAGGCACCCTCAAGGGACCGAAGGGCAAGTATGGGGGGTCTAAACTGTGGAACCAGAACTCATGGTCTTAACAATCAAGCTTTTAACGTGGGTTATTCAAGAAAGAAACAGAGTTTACATAGTTCTAATTCTCATGTAAGTCTCATTTTTCGGTCCTTTCTCTCTGCATCAACATTCTAAGTTTGTTCCACAGCTATGATGGTTGGACTTGGGGTGAGTGTCCTACATGGTATGCTCGAGTTTTTCGATGTTTGTCGAATAAGTTTCGAGAAAAATGAAGTAACAACTTGCATCAAACAGATTTTGCGGTTCGAATAACATTCTAGTATCCCTTTTGTATACCATAAAATAGGCCAATGTATACTTCTTTTTGTAACTTCACAGGTTTCACCAGTTCAGTCTGCTAGATTTTTCAGCTACCATGATCATAATTCGAATGCTAGATTAGGGACAAAAGATGTTAGCCAATCATCAAAACCAGTTAAAAGTACAAGCAAGAGTTGGAACTCTTCATCAGCAAGAAGAACAAGCAAGGAGCCTTTGACTGAAGCAAGGAAAAGAGATTCATCCAATAGCAAAATATGGAAAGAAACTGAGATGTTATGGGACACCCTTCCTTCTTCTTTAGTCAAACTAGGGAAGGTATTCCCATTTTGCTTGAGTTGAGTTTTGTTTGCCTTTATTTCACTTTCCCTGCCCTTAAAATCCCATAATTTTTGTTAACTTTTCTGCAGAAAGTACTAAGGCAAAGAGATGTCACTTTGCTTGCTGCTGTTGATGCTTTGCAAGAGGCTGCTGCTACCGAGAAATTGCTCAAGTGCTTAAGGTAAGGAAATGTACCCAAGTCTTCATTTTTCTTGAACTATCCTTATCCGTACCCGAATCATGTATATTGAAATGAAATTCTATATTGTTTACCTATTGTATTGCAACTTCATTAATTAGTCTGCCATGGCAAGAACTTTCACTAAATTCCTTTCATATTTGTTTCAGCAAATTTTCGGAGCTTCGGTTGACAAAAGAAGATGATCAACAACCTTCAATTAACAAGTTCTTCGAGTTGCAGGACTACATGACTCAGTGTAGAACAATTGTTCAGTCATTAACCAATATTAGTCCTCAAAGAATGGCTGATTGTGATCTGATTAGTCCCGGTTCCACCAGGGAAGCATTAAAACTAGTCGTCGGCCGATCAAGAAATGCAATCACATGGGTTAAGGCTGCTGTGGCATCTGATCTTATCCCACCCTCTGCAGGTGGAACCAAAGATGGTAAAAATTTATCTAAAAACATGAAACAACCGAGTCAGATTACGATGCTGAAAGGCGGTTATACAATTACGGAGCAAAGGAACAATGGTGAGAAGGAAAATATACCGAATTGGGTGAAGGGAAGTACTTTGAATATAGCTAGAAACCTAGCAGATACATTGCAAGACGAATGTAAACCATGGTTTTTAGCTTATATAGAGAACTATTTAGACAGTTTCGATAATGAATGCCTTTCAAAGGTACCTCATAGCCAGGTAGCTGAATCTATGTGTCAGATCAAGAGATTGAACGAGTGGTTAGATATGATGGAAAGCGATGACAAATCGACACCGGGAAGTCCCGAATTCGAAGCATATGGAAGGGTGAGGAACAAAATATATGAAGTGCTTTTGAAGCATGTAGAAAGAACTGCAGTGGTTTTGGAGAAAGTGAATGCAACTTGCTGAAGGTTGAAACTCTTCAGCTTGGCATCAAAGTAACAGAAATTAACTAACCCAACTGTTTTTTGTGCTTGGCAAACCGGTCGGTTTAATTTTTCGAAACATATCATTTTGGATTCAATTTTTTTTTTGGATTCGAATTATATGGTATATGATTCTTTTGTTCTTACTGTATTTTTTATGATTTTAGCCTGAAATGAAAGGGTTCTACATATTATGAAATAACTATCATTTTATATTAGGTGTCATTTATCAAACTGATTCATTTGTTAAATATAATTTATTAGACATGATAAGAAAAAAGAAGAAAAAATTCGAAAAGCAAAAGCAAAAAGATAATAAGAATGCACAAATATGTCGAAATCTTATATACCATGAATCATTAACCTATCAAAATTTATTACTATTATGATTACGACGCAGAAAAATACATAAAACATTACAAATAGAAGTATTGCCAGATCATTCATATGGCATGAAATGAAGAAAGGCACACAGCATAAAGGTTTTCACTTTATGTGGTGTACAGTTATGCTATGCTATCAACCTTTTAAATCACCTGAAGCCGGACGGGGCAGCTTGTGGACCAGCTGCAACTCTCCTCATTGCTTTTGATTGAGCAAGCATCTCATCATAATTCTGACCAGGCAACAAAAGAAAAAAAACTTATTAAGAGGATGGGTACATGTGCATGAAGTGCAGTTCAGACTTTGGCGTGAATGTCAAATATGAGTATGTCTCATACGAATACGTTCACATTTTTTAAAATGAATTTGGATGGTCTTGGAAAGTTATATCTCAATAATCATGTTTGAATACGCGTTAGATATGAGTTTTAGATATAAGTACTAAGCCAGAATAAGTGAAAAAGTAACAAAAACACTACCCGTTTCTCGAATGCAGAATCTCTTGAGTCGATTATCTTGTCAGCAAGGCCATAGTCTATGGCTTCTTGTGCTTGGAAATATTTAGGACGCTGAACATCTTTCTCAATTTCTTCCTTGGTCTTCCCTGTGCCTTTTGCTACTAGCTCGATGTAGGACTCTGTGTTTGCATCAAGTTCCCTGGCCTGAAAATAATATATATGTATATGTATATCAGAAAAGAAGCTAAAACAAACATGCAGATATACAAAGCATAAGGGGATAGAGAAAAAGAGCACCTTTATCCACATATCTATGACAGCCCCACTTGATCTGCTGACTTTAGGCAGATATAACTTAGCTGCAAGTTTTTAAAACATGAAAAAAAGGCGAACAATACATGAACATCAATTAGTACCATGCCAAAAAAAAGGGGGCTTAAAAGTTTATACGGCCAGCAAACTCATGGACCCTTCTGAAATTCAGAAGAAACATGGACTCTAAAGTTGAAAAAGGAAATGATAGGAAGGTCAAAATTTTTATCTTGCAATCCTATAGCAAAGCATTGGGTAGGGAGGTAAATTTTGAAATTCTGAAGAAATGATTCTAAACAAGATAGTGAAAATCAAGTCCAGACTCATGGATGGCATTGTCAACCGCAGATAGAGTAGGAAAAAGAGAAAACATTTCCCAACATAATTTATGCTCATCTTCAAAGTTACAAAGAGAAATTGAATCATACTGGATGAATTCGGCTGTACAGCACGATAACCCTTAGCTCCTTGAGATAGAAGCATTGCTGCTTGACCATATGCCAAGCCACAATTCACAGTGTAGATCTCTGATTTGCAGTACTTCGGGTAGACAGAAATTGAAAAGTGAACGAGTTAAATTTAAATCAAATCCAACAGCTAAATAAGAATGATAATCCAAAGCAATAACAACTTATATCGACAAACTATTTAACTGAGATATTTCCCCACAAATCATAACTACAATGACAAACAGACCCCATCATGATCCTTGTGTAGAACAAACAAAAACCACTCCGTGCATGTAAAATTTTGAACTGTGGAAGTTTACCTCATTCAATGAAAGATAAATTCATAAATATTAACAGAAATCATTGTTTATCATGATACTTACAGACATGGTGTCGGCTATAGCATATGCCTCGGTTTCTGATCCAACGGTCTCCATCTTCTAATTCTATATAGTTCAGAAGCAATAAATCAACACAAATAGGTATGAAAACTTCCAATATATGATTCTGACATGTCACAAAAGGATTTAATGCTTCAAAGGAAGTTGAGGGGACTGATCGAGAATTAGAATCATTCTTCTAACCTGTGTCCCGGACGAATTGATATACAAGTATATAGGCTTTGAAGGGTTATCATAATCTAACCACATTAGTTGAGCAACAATAAGCTCAGTCACTGCTGGTACAATCTACAGAATAAAAGATTTAAAAGACACCAATGGATTAGAAATTAACCACCATGCAAGAAGATTATAGGAGAGATATGAAATGGAGGTTTACCGGCATACCATGATAACATATCCGAGCATCTAAGAGCAAAGAAGGCAAATCTGGAGGAGCAGTTCTAGGCCTTCCGTATCCTCTGGCCCCTCCACGATACATGCTTACACTCATACTATATTTAGAAGGACCTCTATCGTCAATGCCTGACATACTCCACATACCCCCATTATCCAAATAGTTTTTAGCAGATGAAATACTTTCCCGGAAAAAGTAAAAAAAAATATTAAGTTCTAGATTCTACGATTAACACTAATTTCTTACATCAACCGTCATCTATGAACTGAGATATGAAAAAAGATTAACAAAAGGAGCAAACCTCAGTAACACTTTCGGATTGTTGACAGATGGGATTATCTTCTGTCATGAACATGTCCATTTGTGAAGGACTAAGACCATAAAGATATCCAGGCACATTCTTATAATTGTCCATCACTATAAAACAAACAAACAAAACATTAATATTTAGTCTTAGCTTCAAATGAATCCCACTCAAAGCAGCTTGTGATAATTTCATAACTCAAATAACCAATAAACCATCAAAGCTCCATCTAGAAGTTAAAAAAAAAATCAGCTAATAAATCCATGGATTAATTGAATCATTTCAATATATTCATCTTTCAGGTTCCATGTTTATGAATGCAACGATATAAAATGAAATTTCAACTAACATTTGCTAAATTCTTCATACTAAAAGTAAAATTAAAACAATTGTTCCCAAATCCAAAACCATTTCCAAAAAAAAAAAAATCTACAATTGGGCTCAAAACGGAAGGTTAAAAAAAGTAATTTAGGTCACTTAACATCAGTTTTAATATAAGTCAGGAGAGAAAAGAAAAGAAACGCATAACAATATTATGATCTTAGCTTTAAAACAATCTGAGGAAAAATAACTGACATCCATCTTTGAGATTTTGTTGCCTGAATTGCTTGGGGATGTGGTCCATTGACTTAGCAAAGGGAGGATTGAAGCATTTCTGAGCAGTGGACTTTCCAGAACGAGGCTTCGTCAACAAGAAGAGCTTGGTGCCGGAGATGAAAGACGATTTAGAGGCTCCGATAACGGAACCCATCGCTTCTTGGTTTGGCGCTGTTAACGACAACAGTTGCGAGGCCGCCATTAGAGAGGAGCTGCGTCTGCTTCAAGTATAAAAACTATCTAGTGCCTATGCTAACCAGAGAATGAAGTTTCAGGATTTTCCAGGAAAAAACACATGAAATTTTAATCACAAAGAGAAATTATTTGAATAAAATCCTCTCACCCCTAAATTCCGAGAATCCGTTTCAACGTAGAGCCCAAATGTTTTTGGGATTAGTTAATTAGGGTTTAGATAACGGTCCACTCCAATTCAGTTCGGTACTAGGGCTTTGGATTAATTCAAGAGAGAAATAAATATTATAAATTCTATCCCTCTATTTTATGAAAATTAAAAAATAACCTTTACTTCCATTTGTTCTAATGTAGTGTGTGTATGGTCAAAGGGTTAAGAATATGTATGAACAGATACTTAACATTTAAAGTAAAATTACGATTGAGTAAAATTCGATTCAATTCGAACAATTTTTCCGAGTTCAAATCGGACTGAACTTTTACAATTCAACCATCAGAATAACTAATTAACAAAATGCTGTGTATATACACATCGGGTACCTATCAATTTTAAAAATAAGCAAATTGGTCTCAACAAAAAAATCAAAATAATTTTTTTTCATATATTTATAAAAATCATTAAAAATTCCATTTTTATTAAAATGTATACAAATTAAATAGTATCCATAAAATTTCTTAAAATATTCTCAAAACAAACTAAGTTATATAATAATTAATTCTTGAGTTAATTCACGTTTTATTAGGTTTAAACATTAAACAAGTAAATTATTAAATCTAGTTTATTATACTAATTTTTTAAAGAAGTTTATATATGTGTGTTCTCTCTAATTTATTTGCATAAACTTGACATTTTTTAGATTGTAAAGAAAGTTTTAATTTGACCTAATTTAATTCGAACGAAAGTATTTTATTTAACTAGATTCAAATTTTCTAAGCTCGACCTGCCTAAACAAACCAAATAAAGTTTGAATGATAATATAGTACTCGTTAATTTATTTAAATGCTGAAACATTTCAATACAATTTCCGGAAGCATAATTAGGGGTATTTTTTTAGTATCAACTAATGTTTTATAATCATAGATATCTAATATGTTGGCCGAGTAATTCGGATTGAATACTTTAGAATTTGTATTATTAGTTTGAAGAATAAGGTTTGTATTAGGTTTAACTACAACTAGCGAAAGATACCTTTACTTATATTTTACACATTACTCTTATCATATTTGGCTCATGCAATTGGCTTCCCAGTGAATCTCATGCCAGATTTTGACACATTATCAATGCAACAACTTGTTTTCTTCTTCTTCTTCTTTACTTTTTGCCATGATTTATCCCGTGTCGAGCTGAATCGGACCCTAAAAAAGGAGAGCAAAGCTCTTCCTGTATTTATATATATATATATATATATGCACAAGTGGCTTAATACCACTTTTGGCCCATGTACTTTACCCATATTTTCAGTTTGACCCTTATATTATTTTTTTATCAATTTGTCCTTTGTATCATCATTTTGTCTATTATTTTGCTCCTTCGCCATTTTCTGTTAAAAACTAAGTGACCCAATTAGAATGTGTCACGTATAATGACAGTTAAAACAATCTAAAAAATTAGAAAATTAAAAAAACTAAAAAAAGCAACAACAAAACTCATTTAAAATATCATAAAATTCTAAAAAAAATTGATTTTATAAGTATTTTTTAAAAGTTGTAATTATGTTTAATTTATTTTTAAAAAATTAAATATCCATAATATCTTTAAAAGTTATATAAAAGGGTGGAAATTATAGAAAATTCTAAAAATATTGAGTTATTCTGAAAAAAAGGAATTTTTATATACTTTTAGTGGTTCTGTGTTACTTTTATTTGAAATTTTTGTTTTTTTTATAAAATAATGGTTTTTAATTTTTTTTACACGTAGCATCCTCTCATTGTGCATGGCATCTTTTTTAACGGTAACAGTGATGGGTAAAGTGATAGACAAGATTATAGTACAAGGGCCAAACTGATAAAAGAATTATTACAATGGCCAAACGATGATCTGTGTAAAACACGGGTCAAAAGTGATATTGTAGCAACCCTTTTGATCTTCTAAAAGTTTATTTAAGGGGAAATTTCTTTTGTAAATTCGCGTTTTGTTGAAAACAATGAATATTTGGAGTCACCACCAGTCACATAGGTAAGATAAGCCGACATCATAAAAATCAGAGATTCATTTTGAAAGGGTTCAAGAGTTGGTTACGTGTAAGGAAGGATTAGCACCCTCATCACGCCCGGAAATCGGTACCACAATATTTGTTGCTTTTAAAAGGATGAAAATTGTTGGAATTTAGATTGAATTTAATTAAGCGTACTTAATTGAAAATTGACCTTAATGAAACAGGCTTTATCAAATTGGTATGTTCAAATTAATTGGACATTTAATTAATAAGGTTGACGATACATCGGACCATAGATTAAACCGACATCATATAAGTTTGTCTGTCGTGTTAATTTATGGTTCGAATCTCGTACGTCACCTGTATGCACGATGCAAACATTTAAAATATGATGTTATGGTTTGTTGATTCTTAATTATTACTTGCCTATGGACGTTAAGGATTAATTCAAATATTTGGTCAACATCATTTAAGCTCGGACTGTTACGACAAAAATATCAAAATTAATATATACCTCCTTTTTATGATTTTAATTAATTAATTCAAAATAAACGGGTCTCATAAATGGCAATTAATATGAATGTCAAATAAGGGCTTAAAAATAAACACACAAAAAGCCCACCAAAGCCCTAACCTGAAAGACCCATGTTATGAAAAATCAATTAGTGATCTATTCATTAATTAAATGAGTCTAATATTAACCCTAAGACTAGAAACCCTACAATTTATGAATTATCTTATACCATGACAATTAATTTGATTAATTTTAAACTAGTATCCCAATGAGCCAATGATACTATTAAAATGAATCAAGTTAACTAATCATGATTTTAAAACAAATGTTCATCTAACTATGATGCCAATTTTATCTTAAGGGTGATTAAGAGATATTCAACCAATTTAATGAATTTGACATTTATCCCAATAAGTCAAGGGTAAATTCAAATTCACTAAATTAATTCGAATTTTAACTCTAACCATAGCTCTAAAAAAACTAATTCTAAATTAATTTAACTAATTTAAAGATTACGCCCCTATGAGACGGGCACACATTTTAAATTAATTAAATTAATCTTCCCTTAATCTAATCTATAAGATTAGCTTAACTAGCCCAAAGCCCCTTAAGCGCCATACGCCCTAAACCACCTAAACTATGTACATACTAGAAACCACGTATATGCATATACTTTAAAAAAAGAAATTACTTTAACTAAATAATATAATATGTATATATATAGAACATATACTATATGTATATTAAAATATATTATATACGTTAAAAAACTAGGTATTATATACATTATATATGCCATATATATGTCATGTATTATATATTATATAAAAACATATATTGCATGAAAAATCATATACTATGCAATAAGACTATATATTACAAGAACTACATATTACATAAACCCATGTGCCATATATATCATATGTTATAAGTACTATAAAAAACACATGTTACATACAAAAATACATGCTACAAGTTATATCACACACATTATATACATGTCACATTTTGTATTTAACATACATTTATCATAATAAAACTGAAATTAATGACTGAAATGCAGTGCAAAATCTAAACAAAGTATAAAAGAAGGGGCGAAACAACAAAAGTTTTGAAAAATCAGGGGCCATGGTCGTGATTTAAAAAGGCGAAGCCCTTATAGCGTAAGAATGAAAGAGCAGATGGATTAAAGAAGTTATATCAAAAGGTGAAAGCCCTCACGGGCGTAAATAAGATGGGGTGGAAAGATTTAAAATGTTATTAATCCATTTTAATTTTTACCCGAGTATAAAGCTCAACCTTAAAACATATCAGCCCCATTTTCCTTCTTCCGAAACCAAACACTCCCTAAAAAGCTCCCAATGCTCTAAAAAACGGATGAACACCGCCGTGGTGTTCATCCTCGCTACCACCGTTCTTAGAATCCAATGGCTTATCGGCCGCACGTCGCCTGCCTTTCGTCGACGACCGGCGAACCCAAAAACAATCCTAACAAACTCTTTTTCTTGATTTAAAACAAGATCCACCCTTCGTTTTTTTAAAAAAACTCGGCATCTCTCTTTTTAAAACCCCAAAAACATATTCAAAATCCCATTTTTCAAAGATTAAAAACCCCACAATCCACTACTTACTCCTTCCATCGGCTCACCCAATACGAACGAGAAGATCGAAGGGCTTATTGCCGACAAGGGGAAGCGAACAAACTCGAAGGGAAGGCGAAACCGATGGTAAAAAGACGAAAAACCTAATCTCTATGCATGTTTGCACTGAAATGAGAAGCAAGGGGAAGGTATACCTCAAAGCTTTCTTTTTTTCTCTGTTCTCTATTGCTCCAATGATTCCCACCTAGGGTTTACAATGATTGTTTTCAATTTTTATAGCACCAAATATTACATTATTAAAAAGAACAAAAATAATCCTAAATATGCTATTGGTTGCCCTCTCTAATTTGAAAGTATTCATGTGCACTTTCTGAATTGTTGGGATGTCCCTGATACACTGAAACTCCCTGATTTGTATGTATGCCCCTTACTGCCATTTATGATATTTGTGTATTTATTTTCTTTTCGCATGTGATGTGGCTGCCGGAGAGGGAGATGGGACCAGAGAGAGGACAAGGATAACAATGAACTGGTGGCCCGAATCTGACGTGGTCGAGCAGCAGTGACGTGGTGTCTGGTTAGTGGCTCTCCCTGTAGACATGTATATGCGGTGATAAATATAGGGAAATAAAGGGTCGGGCGGTTTTACTTACATGCGAGTGGGGAGAGCTGGAACGTTGTGCATGAGATAATCGAACAATCGCGCGTATGGACCAACTCACGACAGATGCAATCCTGGTCGTCGATGGCGATTCTGATCTAACGAATGATACGTTGCGGCGCGAGATTATAGTAGGGCTCCTTAGGGTTTTGTTTCATCGGATTGATCTGGACCGCTGGATCTACAGTCGGATCTGACGGTCCAGATTTGGCTGCGCAAAGATGAAGAGTCATTAGGGCTAGGGGTTATCTAACTTTGAGCCTTATCAGGCCAGGTGTAATTAATAATAAAAACCATTTGGGGTTTTTTGTAACTGGACTGAATTTATAAATTTGGGCTTTATTTGTAACGTGTATATATGGGCTGATGTATGTATATTTATTGTTTTGATTTTTCTGATTTCAAAAACATATGCTATAATAATACTAATTGACAAAAAAACAATAACAATTGAACATCTAATATGATAATAACATTTTGGGGTTTTCTAATTTAGCAACTTATAATTGGAAATAGATAATAACTATAACCATAATAATGATAATAATAAGATAGTAATAAAACAAGATAAGGAAATGGATAAATAAATAATGATGGTAAAGGAAATAACTAAATAATACTTATACTATTTTTTGAAACTTTGATGATAACTATATATAAAGGGGGATGATTATATGGGCCTTTATTTAATTAAACTAGTAGTAGTTTTTTTTGTTCTTTAAAAATAGAAAGCCCTTTATTAAAAGAAAGGTAAAACGGGTCAACCCCGGACAAAATTAGTGATTACAGTTGCTCCTCTTTGCTTATCATTGTGGAGCAAGAATAAAGCAAAGACCATAAGCACTAAATTTGTCTCATTTCCCTGTTTGAAGATTCCAAGCTGCGAGTTCCTCTTATATAGAACTATTCACCCTTCATCTCCCTAAAACCTAGAGCTATGAGTATCTGCATCCTTTGCTCCGAAGTCTTTGAGCTACAAGTATCTGCTCCTTTTACCCCGAAGTCCTTGAGCTACAAGTATCTGCCTCATTCGCTCTGAAATCCTTGATGTGGCAAGTCTGAAATCCTTTGCCTGAAATCCTTGAGCTTCGAGTATCTGCCTCCTTCACTCTGAAATCTTGATACGACGAATCTAAAATCCTTCGCTTGAAATCCTTGAGCTTCGAGTATCTGCCTCTTTTGCTCTAAAATCCTTAGGTGGCGGGTCTAAAATCCTTTGTCTGAAATCCTATCCGAATTTTCACTTTGTCATCCACTCCTCTTCTTAGGAGGTACTCGACCTACCTTTTAGATATCTTTGGAAAGAAACGAAAAAGCTGTGACGATATGAGTTAGCATGCTCCTAACTTAAGGATGTCTAACTAGATATGATACAGGAACATTGGGATCTAAACATCGCTCCGACGCTTTCACTTTCATGTTTAATCCTACTTGGTTTTCTTTTTGCTTCCTCAATCTTTGACGGTACTTTATCTCATATTCGGGTTCAACCATCAGTCTTCTTTTTTTTGAACTTCTGCTCTAAAGCGCCTTTTCAGGTCTTCACTTTAGAATTATTTTCTCTGAAATTGCCATTTTCAGGTTTTCACTTTAAAATTTTTTATTTTTTCTTTTCTTTTTTTCTTCTTCTTATGTTTCTTCTTCTTTTTCCTTTTTTTCTTCTTCTCTTTTCTCTCTTTTTCTTTTTTGTTTTGGTTGCCCTTTTAGGTTTTCACCTAGATATGGCTTTATTTTCATAATCCTTCTTTTTTCCATGTGACAAGCTTAAATTCTGAGACGGTCGAGACTCATCTTCTTACCCTAACCTAGCAATTGAAATCTCCTCTTGGTTCAACTTTAACATAATTCTTTGTACCACCTACACTTAAAAGGTTAGAACATAGTAATACCAAGAAATCTTTTGCTTTTCATGAATCAACATAAACCTACTTATAAGAATGCTTGAAAAAATGATAGAAGAAGGTATGAAATAATACTTCATTAATATTTCACGAGTCCAAAGTAATCTGAAAGTTGTGGCAAACATGGAAGAAAATGAAAACAAAGTATGGTGCCACGTCCCAATCATTGATTGTATGGATGATGCGAGAGCCCATCGACTGAAATAGATCTCTTGCTAGGAACTCTCCACTAAAACCTGACTCCTAAGAAGGTTCAACTTTGGGATGCCTAATTTTCGAAAATCATCTGAGCCGCCTTTTTCGGGTTTTCAACTCAAATCCTCATTTAGTTTCAAGACGCCAGTTTTTGGTTTTCATCTTGAACCCCATATTTTTTTGATATCTAAAGTGCCTTTTTAGGTTTTTACCCTAGGTATTTCATTTTGCGAAACGCCCTTCCGGGTTTTCACTCTACCCTTTTTTCTTTCTCTTTCTCTTTTTCTTTTTTCTTTTTTTCTTCATGCATAGTACCTCTTAACGGAATTAGAATTTATTGGGTTGTTCAACACCCTTCCATCCATTTTTGTTGGGATCAACGCTCATCCAAAAAAAGGCCTTTTTAACAACATAAGGTCCTTCCCAATTAGGCATCCACTTCCCGCGAGAATCTCTTTGAGTTGGCAAGATTCTTTTAAGTACTAGATCCCCTTCTCAGAATTCTCTTGGGCGAACCTTCTTATCGTAGGCTTGCATCATTATTTTCTGATACATCTGACCATGACAAATAACTTTCAGTCTTTTCTCTTCAATGAGATTCAACTGGTCAAATCAAGCTTGCACCCACTCAGTTTCTTCTATTCTTGCCTCGTTTAAAATTTAAAGCAATGGAATATCCACTTCAATAGGTAGCACTGTCTCCGTGCCATAGACCAATGAGTACGGTGTTGCCCCCGTTGAAGTATGTACAGATGTTCGGTAGGCAAATAGAGCGAATAGAAACTTTTCATGCCAATCTTTGAAGGTGTTTGTGGTCTTTGATATGATCTTCTTGATATTCTTGTTGGCCGCTTCTACCACTCTGTTCATCTTGGGACGATAAGTAGTTGAATTAGGGCGTGTTATTTTGAATTGCTCGTACACTTCAACTATCATTTTGTTATTCAAATTAGTAGTATTATCAGTGATGACCCTCTCTGTTAGACCATAGTGACATATGATTTCTTTCTTTAAGAACTTGCAAACTGTAGCTTTTGTGATGCTAGCATACGAAGCAGCCTCTACCCACTTGGTGAAGTAATCAATGGGTACCAGGATGAATCGATGCCCATCCAAAGCCTTTGGGTAAATTTGGCCAATAACGTCCATGCCCCAAGCGGCAAAAGGCCATGGTGAATTTATGGTGTGAAGTGGCATTGGTGGAGAGTGTATCTTATCGGCATAGATTTGACATCTATAGTATTTTTCATGTAACTGATGTAATCTCCCTCCATAGTTGACTAGAAATAACTATATCTCATGATTTTTCAAGCCATGGAGAATCCATTGGCATGGGTTCCACACAAATATTTGTGGACTTCTACCGAAATAGTTTTGGCCTCTTGAGCATCGACACTCCTCAACAACATCTGGTCTTGGCTCATTTTGTACAAAACCTCTCCACCTAGAACGTATCCTGCCACAATTCTTCTAATGGTTCTTTTATCATTCTCATTGTCCTTTTTAGGGTAGATTTGGAATTTGATATACTAAAGGATATCATAGTACCATGGGTTAACATCCATTTCTCCTTCCAAATTATAACAATCAGCCGATATTTTGAATACTTGCATCTCGACTGGCTTCAATAATTGCTTCAAACATCGCAGCCATTGTCGCCAGAGCGTTTGCTATTTGATTATCTTCCCTCGAGAGATAGATGTAGCTGATCTTTTCAAAAATTTTGACTAACTCTTGGATCAAGTCATAATACTTGACCAACTTTGGATCTCTCGTTTCCCATTCTTTTCGGAGATGGTAAATTATCAAAAAAGAGTCTCCAAAAACTTGGAGCACCTTGACTTTCCTTTCAATGGCTGCATATAAACCCATAACACAAGCTTCATACTCGGCTATGTTGTTTGTGCAAAAGAATTCCAATCTATTGGTGAAGGGATAGTAGACATTTTTTAAAGAGATTAATACTGCTCCAATTCCATGTCCTAAGGCATTTGATGCTCCGTCAAAATAGAGCTTCCACGATTGGAGCTCTGAGGTAGCCTTCTCTTCAGTAGTTATGCACATTAGGTCTTCATTGGGAAAATGAAAGTTTAAAGATTCATAGTCATTCGAAGCGTGGCTTTCCAGGAAATCTGCTATAGAATTTTTTTAGACTCACATAGATTATGTCAAGTTTCGACAACAACATCTACCAAAGGGCCATTCTCCCGTTTAGGGCCAGTGCTTCCATCAAAAACTTTAGTGGATCCAACTTGGATATCAACCAAGTAGTATAATCAACATGTATTGCCTAAGTCTTTTGGTAGCCTATACTAGAGCACAACACAATTTTTGAATCGGTGAATACCGCATTTCATAATCGGTGAACTTCTTGTTCAAATTTAGTAGATTACTTTCTCTTTCTTCTTTGACTCATCATATTGCCCCAAAACACAACCCATCGAATTCTCAAAGACTATCAAGTACAAGATCAGTGGTCTATTTGGTACCGAGGCTATCAGAATCGAAGCATTAGTCAAATACTCTTTGATCTTGTCTAGAGCCTTTTGGCACTCTTCATCCCACACCCTTGGGTTGTTCTTCCGAAGCAATATGAAGATAGAGCCACATTTATTGGTTAACTGAGAAATAAAACGAGATATATAATTTAATCTCCTAAGAAACCTTGAACTTCTTTTTGGGTCTGAGGTGGCGAGAGATTTCAGATGGCTTTTACTTTGTCAGGGTCAATCTCAATCCCTTTTGGGCTAACCACAAAGCCAGAAGCTTACCGTACGTAATGGCAAAAATGCACTTAGCCGGGTTGAGCTTTAGCTGATACTTCCTCAATATTTGGAAGAGCTTCCTTAAGTTTTGGATGTGCTCTTCTTCAGTTCAAGACTTGGCAATCATATCATCCACGTATACCCTGATCCCTTTGTGTATCATGTCGTGAAAAAGGGTTACCATGGCTCTTTGGTAGGTTGCTCCGACATTCTTCAATCCAAAGGGCACCACCTTGTAACAGAAAGTACCCCGCATAGTCACGAACATAATTTTCTCCATGTCGTCAGGGTGCATTCTTATTTGGTTGTATCCTGAAAAACCATCTATAAAAGAGAACCACGAATTTCCCGCCGTGTTATCAACCAAAGTGTCAACATGGAGCAAAGGGAAATTATCCTTGGGGCTTGCTTTATTAAGATCTCTATAATTTGCACACATGCAAACCTTTCCGTCTTTCTTAGGTACTGGGATTATATTTACCACCCACTCTGAGTATTTGGCGACCTTTAGAAAACCAGCCTCATACTGCTTTTTTACTTCTTCTCGAATCTTCAACAACATTTCTGTTGTCATTCTTCTTTGCTTTTACTGTACTGGTTTACATTTTGTCTTGCTTGGTAGCTTATGCACCACAATATCTATGTCTAACCCTAGCATATCTTGATAAGTCTATGCAAAAACATCCTTGAATTCTAGAAGCAATTCGATCAATTCATGCCTGGTCTTAGATGAGAAAGCGGTGCCAATTTTCACTTTCCTTCTTTCTTCTTCCGTCCCTAAATTGAGTATCTCTAACTCTTCTTGATGAGGCAATATTTGTTTGTCTTCATTTTCTATTAACCTGAATAATTCATCCGAGACCTGAACTTCTATCTCATCATCTTATTCCTTGATTTCGGCCAAGTACGAGGATTTCTCAAAATCTACCTTGGGATTATATTCAGAATCATTCATACAGTTAATAATAGGGACCCTGAAACAATTTTGAAATGAATATGTGTTGGGAAGAATATTATTATGAGTGGATGAAAATAGTAGATATAATAAATGTAATAAAGGGATGCAATAAAGATAATGTTTGCCATTTTAGAAAAAATGGAAAGCATTCATTTCATTAAATTGAAAACAAGCAAGTTGATATAGAAGCCCTTTACAAAAGATCCCTATTACTCGCGGGTAAAAGCGAATAGGGTTGGTTTCGTGCATTACTTTAATTTAAACCTAGAAACTATAAGTAAGTCCACATTGGTCCAATTGTTGAGCGTCTCCCTCGGGAAGCAAGGGCGGATTCCGGCCAAGAACATGCCGCTCTTTCAACTTCGGTTATTACATTAACATCCATTCCCTCTAATGCCTCATTGAACCTTTCATCCTCACCGAGCTTAGCGCCTTCTAGACTAGCCTTGTGTAGCTTTTGTCCCATGTTAATTATCCCGCCATACACAAAAACATTTTTTATGTCGGGATAAGTCATAGGCTCCCATGGGATGTCTTCACCCTTGAATCTGGCATTCCTTTGTTCCTCTCTCTTCTTCCATTCTAACTTTTTTTTACTGGAAATTGGGTTTATGACCGAGCTCGAATTGATCTCTCTTACCGATGACACTTTTAGATTTTGGTGTAGTGATGAAGGCACAACCCTTGTAAGTTTCTTCGGAGTCCTTTACCTTTCTTAGCTTCTCGTCCCAAAGTTTGCCAGACTGTCATTTTAGTGCAACTTAACAGTCTAGGGCGTGGGATCTTGCTTCCTTCCGCCACAAAGGTAGCTTTCACAAATTCCAAGGCTCTAAAGGAGCATTCAACAACATCCTCGTTGGTTTGGATGTAAGGAGCATCGGTGGTTACGAAAGCAATGATGTCTTGTTTGGCTCCCACACTTACCAACTTTCCATCGATAACAAATTTTAGCTTTTGGTGTAGTGATGAAGGTATGACCCCGACTGAGTGAATCCACGGCCTCCCTAACAAAAAATTATAAGTTGTCCAAATATCCATTACTACGAACTCAACGACATACTCAGTAGGCCTAATTAGCAAGAGTATCTCAATCTTCCCGATGACATCCCTTTGAGTCCCATCAAATGCCCTAACAGAGTTTTGACACAACTTCATATGCGAACTGTCCGTTGGTAACCTTTGCAAAGTCGCCATTGGTAGTACATTCAAAGCGGACCCATTGTCGATAAGCACTCCCGGTAAGACATACCCTTTGCAATGGGTGGTAATGTTCAAAGCTTTGGTTGATCTTATGCCTCAGTCCAGAATTTCATTATCACTGGAAGTTATATAGTTGTCCGCGGTAATGTGACCCACTATTCGGTCCAATTTGCTCACCGATATGTTATTTAGGATGAATGTCTAGTTTAACACCTTTAACAGTGCACTTCGGTGCTTTTCTGAGCTTAACAACAATTCTAGCACATAAATTCGTGCTTACTGTTTTTAGAGTTGCTCGACAATGCTATACTCATTGTGTTTTAGAAACCTTAAAAATTCTTACGCTTGTGTTTCAGACATCGGCTCAAGAATCTTCGGGGGAGGCTCCTCTCCAAAAATCTTTTCAAGCTTGATCATTACTATTTTGCCTTTGTCTTTCGGCTCCTCCGTCGCATTGGGTGTTTCTGGTGAATAACACATTCTGTTTCTTGTAAAATGCCCCACTTCATTCACCATTTTGGCTGGGTCATCCTTCTTAATGAGCTTTTCTTCATTGGATGGCTTCTCATCTCTTTATGGTTCCTAATCCTCTGATACTTAGATGTGAGTGGTGTAACTCTATAGAACCTTTCGGGTGTCATTGAATGGAAAGGAGGTCAGAGCCAAAATTTAGATTTTCGAAGTTATCTTGGAGCTTTCACCTCAGGATGAGATTTCCTCTTTTGGTTTAAGCATCTGACAAATGTTCTGTCTACCACATACTTGATTTTGGGGTTGTCCAATGTGCACACATCTAGCTCATTTATTTCTTCTTCCTTCTCGAAGAATTTGATTTCCTTATTATCCATCATCTTCTGGATCACTTGTTTAAACTCCACACAACATTGAATATCGTTCCATTCTTCTTGATGAAACTCACAATATGGTCCTCACCCCTCTTGCACGATTTCCATGCTCTGATCAATTAGGCGTTCCATACATAACTGTTGGAATACCCACCTCAAAGGGGATTTGACTTCAGACACCTCTATCTTGGCTCTTCTAGTGTACTCTTCCTCAATTGCATTCACACCATGACCGCCATGATTTGGCAGTGGATTGGTGGCCACATTCGGTTCATCTAGCTGTAGCACCCCGATTTTTATCATGTTTTTCACAAACTTTTTAAATGCAATACAATTCTCAATTGTGTATCTCGGGACTCCGGCATGATAATCGCAATGCCTTTTTTCGTCATACCACGTAAGGAATGGTGGCTTGAAAGGAGTGACGTAATAAGGCCGGACCAAGTCAGCTTCATGAAACTGTAAATATAATTCGACATAAGACACAGGCAGGGGAGTGAAAGAGATCTTCTCACTTTCCTTCTTTGGGGCTCTAGTTTCTTTTTTATTCGAGCTTTGTCCCCCCGATTGAGACTTGTGGCAAAGAAATAGTGAAGCTCTTTGGGGTTGTATAAGTGTTTGTGGTATTCACCTCATTGTCTTTTCTCCTTTAGTTTTTTCGAGCGTTCCCTCTGCTATCAATCCACCTACTCTTTATGGCCACTTCAATCAACTCCCCGATTTTTACCATGTTGGCAAAATATTGGGTGGTGTTATTTATCAACCAATCGAACAATGCGCCCCTTAAAGTATTGACAAACAATAGCTTGATCTCGTGTTCGGGGATTAATGGTTAGATTTGTGCAGCCACATCGCGCCACCTTTGAGCATACTAGCGTAAACTCTCATTCGACCTTTGCCCCATTCCCTCTAACATGATTTGGTTAGGGGTCATGTCAGTTACATGCTTGTATTGTTCCACAAAAGCCCTTGAAAGATCCTTCCGTGACTTGATGTTGACTCGACTGAGTTTAGTGTACCATTGGGTCGTAGAACCGGTCAAGCTATCTTGAAAACAGTGGATGAGTAGCTTCTCATCCTTTATAAAAGTTGCCATCTTTCGGCAATACATGGTGATGTGAGCTGAGGGGCATGAAGTTCCATCGTAGTTATCAAAATCAGGAGCTTTGAATTTTGGTGGTAGGATCAAAGTCTGCCACAAGGATCAAATCACCAGCATCATTTCCTCGCCCATTCGTCCCTTGCAAAGTCTTGAATTTTTCTTCGAAGGTACAAAACCTTTCTTCGTACTTCTTTTCTATCTCGGCTCTAATCCTTTCCTCCACCTCATTAATCATGTTTAGGTCCGACACCTCATTCACATAGCTTGCCCCCAAATCGATGGGTTGATTTGCTAAGGCTCCTAGGTGGTGGCTAGCAGATGCCCACATAGGATGGTTAGCGGCTACCCCCTCCACATTGATATATAATTTCTTTTTCGGATCTAGTACTTCTGATCGAACCCTCACATGAGATTCGGTACCCTCTTGTTCTTCGACGTTCGAGCTATCAACAAAAGACTCATTATTTGCCTTTCATCTTTAGTAGAAAGTTGGTCATCTGAAAAATAATTGAAGCTTGAGATTGCGTGATCTGGTTCCTGATATTCTGTTCAATCCCATCCAAATGAACCTCAGGTCCTTCTGACCATGTTCTACTTTAGCCATCATTTCCTCCATTGCTTTTGACTGCAAACGGGTGCTGTACGAGTGCAGAATGGTTGCAAAATGATTGTGATTTAAAGAACCAAAATGCTATCTTTTTCTGAAATAAAAAGCCCTTTAATTAAATTTAGCAATTAAACAAAGTATGAAAATAAATATATTATGTGTGAATGCAAAGAGCGACACTAAGTTCGGCAAATATCTTCATTAAATGACTTTCATTAATGGAAATATTGTCTTGTTACAATGATTAAAGAAAACTTTCTACGCATATGATCCTAGGCTAGCATCTAGGTCAACGATCTCCCTCAAGATCCAAACAATTCTTTCTCCCTCTTCAGACTCCCCATCCACGCAATTGTGAAGCTCGACAGCATCTTCTGCGAGAAACTGTATCTTCCGGGCAATCTCTTGCATCTGAGTCGTCCATTGTGCCAATTCTTACTCATGCCTCCAAATTGTGTAAGCAGCAAAATGTAGTTGCTCCAAGGTCAGCCTCGGATACACTTGGATCTCTCCTCTAAGGCTTGTTATATGGTCATTGAGTTGTTGAACCTCAGTTTCCAATTCTTCAATATGAGCATTCAAAGCTTGATTCTCTGAGCTATTAGCTTTTAACTTATTGGTTGATCATTTGTGCTTGAAGAGAGATTTTTCCAAGCATTTTACTTGATCCTTCAATGCCTCGTTTTGGCGGCGCTCATTTTCAAGTTGTCTTAAGTGGGAAGCTCGTAGGTTTTTCATCTCTTGCGTTAAGGCAAGCACTTGGTCTTTGTTCTCCAAATACTCCCTCTTGTAATTCTCAGCTCTCGCCTTCTCCTCTTTGAGTCGAAGCTCCAACCCTTCGCTTGGTCTATCTTTTGCGACTCTCTTACTTTTGTTTATCCTTTGTAGTTTTTGGATCTCCTCATTTTCCAGCTAATTTCAAGTTCCAATTCATCGTTCTTCTTTTGCAAAGCCTTGACCACCCCTTGAACTGTGTCTTTTCCAATTCAAAGTCGAACTTCTCTTGGTTGGCTTTCTCTTCGAGCTTGATGCGCCTTCTTTGTTCCTCTTCGAGCTGCTTCCTCATCAAGTCAGCCTCGATGGGAAGCTGACAAGTCTAATATTTGCATATTTTCCATATATATACCTATATTTTAGTGTTCTAATCCAACTATAAATCTATGTTTTAACAAGTATTTGATTTTTGTAGGGATTTTGAGAACTAAAGGATAATACATGCTTAAAAGAGAAGTTTCAGTTGGATTTGGATTTTAAGGAGAACTTAACATAAGAAGATGAACTCTACTTCAAGTTGAACTTTTATGTTTTATATTATATTTGGAGTAGGATAGAGTTTTAAATTAAATCTTATTGTAATTCCTTCTCTTAGTTGATGTAAATGACCTCTATTATAAATAGGGTCATGAGGAGAAGAGTAATCAATCATCCCATAATTCTCATTCTTCTCTTCTTTGTTGATTTCCCTTCTCCATGAGTTGCTAAACTCTTTTTCTAGTTAAGGTTTATGTTCGTGGTTATTAATAAAAGTTTTTAGTGAGATTTTTTGTTTTTCATCTTTTTCATCCATTTCAAGTATTTTTATATCTTTCGGGATTATTCAACACGTATATATTGGATTATATATACGACAACCAATCGAGGCATCCTTGATAAAAGTGGTAAGTAACCAAGCAACGAGTTAGAAGGTATGAATTCATATTCTTGATAAGTTAACAGATTAGTGTTTTGATTGTTTATGTGCATTGGGTCTCTTAATTCAGTAAAGCTATTTGATAGGTTTTAATTCTAAGTGGATTATCTAAGGATTTTAATCTTGATAATAAGAGTTGGTCATTTATGGATTATTAAGTGATTATCTACTAAGTAAGAGAGATTGAGTTTAATTGTGGATTATCAATTAACCTATAACCAAGCTATTTGAGATTGATGCAGGTTTATCTTTTATGAAGTTCGATGATCTAAAATTTGGATTAATACACTGAGATCTACCTTAACAAGAGTTCCTTTTAATATAGAATTCTCATTTACTTTAAATTGCTTTCTTCAATTCTACTCAAACACAAAAACCCCCCATTTTACTTTAATTGCTTGTTAACTTAATCTCTTAACCGATCTTTGTGGGATCGACCCTACTTGCCGCTACTACAAATCCAAAGAACAAGTAAGTATTATTTTTTGACGGATTCGACACCCGTCAAAAATTGGCGTCGTTGCCGGGGAGTGGTGTCAAGAAGCTAAGTTCACTTTTTATTTAGTTTAGTTTATTTTTACTTTTTCGAGTTTTTTTCTTTTCTACTTTTATGCTTTGCTCTTCTCTTGCAGATGAGAATTTTTTGTTTGATCTTGATATCGACAAAACCGAAAAGCGAACAATCATCAACATTATGGTCGCGACTCTCAACAATTTAGTTCAACACATGACATTATCTCTCGACGTGTGAATGAGGCATGTGAGATTTGCATAAGTCAAGAGCATGTAACCGATATGTGCCCCACACTCCAAGTAGAAAGTACCAAGAACGACAATGCCATTGGAGGACCTTGCAGCCAAAAGAAGCATAATCTATATGCACATACATATAATTCCTAGTGGAAGAACTATTCACACTTGCATTATGGGCAAGGACATCCACAAGAAGTCTACCAAAAAGCCCAATCGTATACACAACATGCCTTACGCGAACAAAGTGTTTTTCGCGAACCTCAACCACCAACGAAGCCTTCTTTAGAGGAACTTATGAATAAAATCGAAAGCAATTTAGAGCAGTTCCAACAAGAGAGAAAATTTTTCCGCGAAACACAGGAACTGCGTAGGCCCACTACGAAGACAACAAAGGAAGAAAAGAGTGCGAACTCACCATGCCCCATACCCTTCGCGAACGGAGAACATGAACATGCGAAGGAGAGTTTGTCTGACGCGGCTAATGAACAAATTGAAGGGAAGGTAAACGAGCCTTATGCAAACAAGGATGATGCAGACGCTAAACAGGATGTGAATACAAGCTAGCTTGATGCGGATGGTGAAAAATGAAGGATAATGAGCTTTCCGTGAATGATGTACAAGAGAATTCAAATGAGAATCTACCAAATGATCAAGGCAAACATGAAGATGCGAAGGCCAACAAACCTTCTAATTTTTGGCTCGCACATTTTCCTGACAAAGATGACAATCCCAAAAATCTAAATCCTACGAAAGACGAAATTGGTGCAAAGAGTATTGTGCCACTCATTGTGGTTCAACCATCTTTACCTCAAAGGTTCTCACAGATCAAAGAGGATGAGTAGGCACGAAAAATTCTTGAAACAGATCACAAGGTTGAGCTAATCATCAAGAAACTTGGGAACAAGATATCAGATCAAGACAACTCCTTGTGTACAAAGACATCATACCATGGTATGCGGATATAGCATACAATTTTGTGACAAAGGCATTTTCAACATGTACATCGTAGGTTAAGAAAGACAAGATCAAATGCGACGCGAACCATACCTATGGAAGATATGAGCTGATCTAGCAATGGTGGCAAACATCAACTAGGATCCAGGGATCCGTCCAATCAATGTCGAACCTCCCTATAAACTTGCGATAAAACTACCATGGTAGATGAAAGTTTTCAAATCAATCAAGGACAAACCTTCTGACGAACACACTCTCGTCATAACGTGGAAAAAGAAGTTACGTCTAGCCAAAGATGTTAAACAAAAGCGCTTCGTGGGAGGCAACCCATATTTTATTTTTTTATTCTTTTTATTATTCTTTTATTATAAATTTTTATAGTTTTTTTCTCTTTGTAAGTACAATGAGTAGCACTTATGAAAAAAATGCAACTGCGCCTCATGTTCTTCAGGAAAAACAAACCACAATTTAAATATGCCCACGCTTCCTTTCCCATCCATGCCCTGAACCATCCCTGCCAAATAAGGGAGTATTCTTTTCCCTTAAAACTTTTATTGCTTTGTTTTATGCATGATGATTTTAACGTTGAGGACAATGTTTAGTTTAAGTGTGGGGGTGGAGGCTTTTGGTTGAAAATTTTTGTTTAAATCTTGATTAGTTTTTTCGAAAATAATAGGAAGAAAATATGTGAAATTCATGCTTATTGATGACATAGAAAAATTTCTTTCACAATGAAATTTTTTCTTAGAATCAACATGTTGAAATTTTATAGATTCGAGATCCTAAAGTAAAAATGAGACTGATATGAATAGTAAATTAGGATTGATAAGAACTTTTTAGCCTTGCAAATCGTTGCTTGATTAATTGATTTGGTAGTTGATGGATAAAATTAGACACAACATAAGCTACTTTTGTGAGATTTGCCTATTAAGCATACATCTTTTATGCTTCATATTTTTTTTCTTTCATTGAGTGGTTGTCAAGCATGATTAGTTTCTTCTAGAACTTGCAATGTTATACATGCTAAAACCACATAGGATCGAATTACTTGAGATGATTAAGGCACTTAGGTATGAACCTTGAGCCAAAAAGCCTACCTTGGTAAATATGACCACTAGAGAACCACTTTTGAGCTTGAGCCTTTTGTTTGGAAATTAACCACATTACAAGCCTAATTCCTTTTTGTTGATTTCCCCAATTTGCACCCGAATTTGGAGAACTACACATTTTCCTTACTTGAAAAAAAGAGAGAAAAATCAAGCAAAAGAAAAAGGAAAGGGAGAAAATCTTGAAAACAAGGAAAAAAATCAAAGAGAAATTGTCTTGTTTGTTCAAAAAGAAAATTCAGAGGAAAGAAAAGACAAAAAGTATGAAAAAGATTAAATCCTTGTTTCTCCCAAAATTAAATTTGTACAAAAATCTTGATACAAAAGAGAAAAGGAGTGTGAAGTTCTTCGATTCAAAAAGCCTAAAAGTCCTTCTCATCATACCTTGTCCTAAGCCACGTTACAACCAAATTCAAAGACCTTTTGATCTTGTAATTCAACCCAACTAGTGTTGGAGATGTGATGTATCTGCGAGCCTATGGTAAGACTCTTTTACATGATTTGAATTGAGTGTTGTTGTCCCTTAAACACCTTGAGCGAATTGAGTGAATCCTTTGTGAGTGTGTTTAATTTTATTCCATCTTTGGCTTCATGATAATTAATTGGGTGATTATTTGCTTGTGCTAAATTGCAATCGTTGACTTATTACTTCTCTTATCCTTTCTATTTACCAAAAGGACCCTAGGTTTTGAGTTTCAATATGCTTGAGGACAAGCATAATCCAACTGTGGGGGTATATGACAAGTCTAATATTTGCATATTTTTCACATATATATACCTATATTTTAGTATTCTAATCCAACTATAAATCTACGTTTTAACAAGTATTTGATTTTTGTAGGGATTTTGACAACTAAAGGATAATATGTGCTTAAAAGAGAAGTTTCAGTTGGTTTTGGATTTTAAGGAACACTTAACATAAGAAGAGGAACTCTACTTCAAGTTGAACTTTTATGTTTTATGTTATATTTGGAGTAGGATGGAGTTTTAAATTAAATCTTATTGTAATTCTGTCTCCTAGTTGATGTAAATGACCTCTATTATAAATAGGGTCATGAGGAGAAGAGAAATCAATCATCCCATAATTCTCATTCTTCTTTTCTTTGTTGATTTCCCTTCTCCATGAGTTGCTAAACTCTTTTTCTAGTTAAGGTTTAGGTTCGAGGTTATTAATAAAAGTTTTTAGTGAGATTTTTTGTTCTTCATCTTCTTCATCTATTTCAAGTATTTTTATATCTTTCGAGCTTATTCAACACATATATATTGGATTATATATATACAACAACCAATTGAGGCATCCTTAATGCAAGTGGTAAGTAACCAAGCAACGAGTTAGAAGGTATGACTTCATGTTCTTGATAAGTTAACGGATTAGTGTTTTGATAGTTTATGTGTATTGGGTCTCTTAATTCAATAAAGTTATTTAATAGGTTTTAATTCTAAGTGGATTATCTAAGGTTTTTAATCTTGATAATAAGAGTTAGTCATTTATGGATTATTAAGTGATTATCTACTAAGTAAGAGAGATTGAGTTTAATTATGTATTATCAATTAACCTATAACCAATCTATTTGAGATTGATGCAGGTTTATCTTTTGTGAAGTTCGATGATCTAAAACTTAGATCAATACACCGAGATCTACCTTAACTAGAGTTCCTTTTAATATAGAATTCTCATTTATTTTAAATTGCTTTCTTCAATTCTACTCAAACACAAAACCTCCTTTTACTTTAATTGCATGTGAACTTAATCTCTTAATCGCTCTCTATGGGATCGACCCTACTTGCAGCTACTACAAATCCAAAGAACAAGTAGGTATTATTTTTTGACGGATTCGACACCTATTAGAAGCGTAGACAACCTCTCATCCACATATCTCCTACCATTAGGGTTCAAATGGGGAACATTGTCGTTGACTCGATTGAACCGTCACTCTTCATACTCGGGGTGACCATGTAAGGTGCTTTCATAATCCTTACACGCCTTGCTTTGTTCCAAGTTGAGAAAGCACTATACACCACCCCTTGTAGCCTTTCTCTTTCTCGTAGTCCATGTTGAACTCATTCAATCCTTTTGTGGCTGACACAAACTGCTTCGAACCATACTGTCTCCAGACCAAAAGGGGTGCGTAAGTTGTGTGCCCCCAAAGACCAAGTAAAGTACCCAAGAGTGCTCCCCGCATCTATAGAGAGTATTCCTTGCCGATAGCCACAGAACCCTCCAAATTAAGTCTTCTTCCTTTAGGTTTTGGAGAACGTCTAACCAAACCTCTTCGAATCTTCTTGTCGGCCAATCCTTTTTTTCGCATGAATTCCTCTAATGGTGAGAACTTGCCGTCATAGATAGGCCTTAAGAAGTTGACATCAGACCAGAGATGACTGTAAAACCAAACGGTTAAAAGTTGTGGGCATCCCCGGAAGTGACCCCCACCGTGTTCTCTATAAAACCCCAAGGACCGAAAAGTCTCCGACAAAATTACAGGTACTGGACTGGTCTCGCTACCCAAAAGATCAAACAAATCCAAAATTGATGGGTTGATAAGCCCTAATGCTTTAGGAAATAGCACCAAACCATAGATCAAAAGTGCAAATAAGTCCCGCTGAACTCGACCCACAGGATGTACCAAAGCTAAGACTAGAATTCTTTCCCACTTGAGATACTTTTTTTGTTCCAAGTTGTAACTTGATTGTCGACCCAAGATGGTAGAGTGTCCAAGAACCTACCAAGCTTACCCCGGAAAGATTTGTTCTTGTTCGGTTTAGAGTAAAATAAGTTATCATTGATCTTCTTGCAATTCACTAGGGCTTGATACTCTTCAATTGTCAGGGTTAAATCGAAGTTGCCAATTGTGAAACAACTATAAGCTAGATTCCAAAACCCTACCAAGGCTTGAAGTAGTGACTGGTTGACCGAAACCTCTAACAAGTATGCAATGTCGCCATACTCGTCTTTGAAAGCATTTTTTGTCTCAGAATTCCAACCATTCCATATTAAACTCAATTCAGATACATCATTGAATTTTGTGTTCATGAAAGTTTCGGCTGACATTGTTGACCTAAACCCGGCTGAAATATTGTCATCGTCATGAAGTTGCTCTCCCTCTAACCATACTTGCACATCAGAATTCTTCTCGTCATTGCTACAGATCAAATCTCCCATTGACCTAGCATTTAATTTCAAACTATTTCCTAACTCAATGTGTTCTTCATGATATGACAAGATATGCAAAATAAAAAAGGTAGAAAGAAAAAGAGCAAAAAACAAAAAGAGTGTCAGTTAGTTAAGGGATAAACAATAAATTCATAAATGAGAAAAGATAAATGCAAACAAAACAGATAAGCAAAAGACAAACACATAAAGAAAACCCTAACCACATGAATTCTAATTCGCTAAGGTTATCTGCGTGGCTCTAATGGGGTGGGCTTCCTAGATTCTTACGCATGGGTTCGGTTCTAATTAAGGGTATCCGAACCTATCTTATTACCTACTAACGCAACAAGAACCCTAATTTTGGCTCATTACAAGCTTGCAAATTGGATTCGGTTTGAGGGAAAACACAACCTAGTGATGTGGAGGGTTGCTCACGTGTCAAAGGCGTGGATTCTGGAAGTGAATTACCGACCCGTGGAGGGCTACTCACGTGGGTATGTGGCGTTTCATTCCCACTTAAAGGGGCGAAGCTCGGGTATAGAGCTTTGATGAACATGGTGCAATACATGTCGGTGATTCCTTAGAAATTAAATGAAAAATTAATCCGAAGACCACCAACTATCAAAGCCCGTGCAATCAATGTCACATTTTCAGGAAAGAATAGACCTCACTAAAGTCAATTAAAATTCCAACATTTTTCCATTATTAAAAACAATAAATATTTTCTTGGCTTAACTTTCTTTTTTGTCTTATAAAAACAAAATTAATTTCCCCAGTGAAGTCGTCATGCTGTAGCGACCTTTTTGATCTTTAAAATATATATAAGTTCGTAAGTTCGAGTTAGGTGCTACGGGGGTATCCCCATATTTTATGAAAGTTTTGTCTAAGAGGGAATTACTTTTGAAAATTCGCGTTTTGTTGAAAACAATGAATATTTGGAGTCGCCACCGGCCACTTGGGTAAGGTATGCTAAACACCATAAAAACCAGAGATTCATTTTTGAAAGGGTTAAGGAGTTGATTACGTGTGAGAAAGGATTAGCACCCCCATCACGCTCGAAAATCGGTACAACAATATTTGTCGCTTTTAAAATGATAGAAATTGTTGAAATTTAGATTGAATTTAATTAAGCGTACTTAATTGAAAGTTGACCTTAATGAAACAGGCTTTATCAAATTGGCAGGTTCAAATTAATTGGACATTTAATTTATAAGGTTGACGATACATTGGACCATGGATTAAACCAACATCATATAAGTCTGATTGCCGTGTTAATTTATGGTTCGAATCTCGTACGTCACCTTTATGTATGATGAAAGCATTTAAAATATGATGTTATGGTTTGTCGATTCTTAATTATCACTTAGCTTGGGACGGTAAGGATTAATTCAAATATTTGGTCAACATCCTTTAAGCTCGGACTGTTACAACACAAATATCAAAATTAATATATACCTCCATTTTTATGATTTAAATTAATTAATTCAAAATAAACGGGTCTCATGAATGACAATTAATATGGATGTCAAATAAGGGCTTAAAAATAAACACACAAAAGCCCACCAAAGCCCTAACTTGAAAGGCTCAAGTTATGAAAAATCAATTAGTGATATATTCATTAATCAAATGGGTCTAATATTAATCCTAAATTAATTAACCCTAAGATTAAAAAACCCTACAATTTATGAATTATTTTATACCATGATAATTAATTTGATTAATTTTGAACTAGTATCCCAATGAGCCAAGGATACTATTAAAATGAATCAAGTTAACTAATCATGATTTCAAAACAATTTTCCATCTAATTATGATGCCAATTTTATCCTAAGGGTGATTAAGAGATATTCAACCAATTTAATGAATTTGAGATTTATCTCAATAAGCCAAAGGTAAATCAAATTCACTAAATTAATTCAAATCTTAACTCTAACCATAGCTCTAAAAAAAACTAATCCTAAATTAATTTAACTAATTTAAAGATTATGCCCCTATGAGACGGCGCACATTTTAAATTAATCTTCCCTTAATCTAATCTATAAGATTAGCCTAACTAGCCCAAAGCCCCTTA
This sequence comes from Hibiscus mutabilis, assembly GCA_019671005.1. Classification (NCBI taxonomy): domain Eukaryota; kingdom Viridiplantae; phylum Streptophyta; class Magnoliopsida; order Malvales; family Malvaceae; genus Hibiscus; species Hibiscus mutabilis. Next base: position 28,564,926 of record CM033711.1, on the reverse strand, counting down.
AGCGTCATACGCCATAAACCACCTAAACTATGTACATATTAGAAACCACACATATGTATATACTTTTAAAAAAGAAATTACTTAAACTAAATAATATAATATGTATATATATAGAACATATACTATATGTATATTAAACTACATTACATACGTTAAAAAACTAGGTATTATATACATTGTAAAAACCCTACTATATATATTATAAAACCATATACTATAAAGATGTATATTACGTATTAAAACTATACATTATATTTTATTATAAAAACCATGCCATATATCTGTCATGTATTATATATTATATAAAAACATATATTGCATGAAAAATCATATACTATATAATAAGACTATATATTACAAGACCTACATATTACATAAACTCATGTGCCATATATATCATATGTTATAAGTACTATGAAAAACACATATTACATACAAAAATACATGCCACAAGTTATATTACATACATTATATACATGTCACATTTTGCATTTAACATACATTTATCATAATAAACTTGAAATTAATGACTGAAATAAAAGAAACTGAAATGCAGTGCAAAATCTAAACAAAGTACAAAAGAAGGGGCGAAACAACAAGAGTTTTGAAAAATCAGGGGCCATGGTCGTGATTTAAAAAGGCTGAAGCCCTTATAGTGTAAGAATGAAAGGGCGGAAGGATTAAAGAGGTTATATTAAAAGACGGAAGCCCTCACGGGCGTAAATAAGATGGGGTGGGGGATTTAAAATGTTATTAATTCATTTTAATTTTTGCCCGAGTATAAAGCTCAACCTTAAAACATATCAGCTCCCTTTTTCTTTTTTCCGAAACCAAACACTCCCCAAAAAGCTCCCAATGCTATGAGAAATGAATGAACACCGTCGTGGTGTTCATCCCCGCCACCACGATTCCAAGAATTCGATGGCTTCTCCGCCGCACGCCGCCACGTCGGCCGCCGAATCCAAAAACAATCCTAACAAACTCTTTTCCTTGATTTAAAACCAGTTCCACCCTCCGTTTTTTAAAAAACTCGACATCTCTCTTTTTAAAACCCAAAAATAGATTCGAAAACCTCTTTTTCAAAGATTGAAAACCCCTCGATCCTCTACTTACTCCTTCCATCGGCTCACCCAATACAACCGAGAAAATCGAAGGGCTTATTGCCGACAAGGGGAAGCGAACGGACTCAAAGGAAGGGCAAAACCAAAGATAAAAAGACGAAAACCCTAATCTCTATGCATGTTTGCACTAAAATGAGAAGCAAGGGGAAGGCATACCTCAAAGCTTTCTTTTTTTCTCTGTTCTCTATTACTCCAATGATTCACGTCTAGGGTTTATAATGCTTGCTTTCAGTTTTTATAGCACCGTATATTACATTATAAAAAACAAAAATAAGCCTAAATATGCTATTGGTTGCCCTCTCTGATTTGGAAGTATTCATGTGCACTTTCTGAATTGTTGGGATGTCCCCTGATACACTGAAATTTTCTGATTTGTATGTATGCCTCTTACTATCATTTCTGATATTTGTGTATTTGTTTTCTTTTCGCATGTGATGTGGCTGCCGAAGAGGAAGGGGGGACCAGAGAGAGAGGACAATGATAACAAGGCACTGGTGGCCTGAATCTAACGTGGTCGAGCAGCGGTGACGTGACATCTGGTTAGTGGCTCTCCCTGCTGACGTGGATATGCGGTGATGACTCTGGGGAGATGAAAGGTCGGGAGGTGTTACGTATACGCGAGTGAGGAGAGCTGAAACGTCGCGCGTAAGATAATCAAACAGTCACACATATGGACCAACTCACGGCAGATCCAATCCTAGCCGTCGATGGCGATTCTGATCCAATGAATGAGATGTTGCGACACGAGATTGTAGTGGGGCTCCTTAGGGTTCTGTTTCATCGGCTTAATCTGGACCGCTGGATCAACAACCGAATCTGACGGTCCAGATTTGGCTGCGCAAAGATGAAGAGGCATTAGGGCTAGGGTTATCTAACTTTGGGCCTTATCAGGCCAGGTGTAATTAATAATAATAACCTTTTGGGTTTTTTTGTAACTGGACTGAATTTATAAATTTGAGCTTTATTTATAACATGTATATATGAGTTGATGTATGTATATTTATTGTTTTGGGTTTTTTTATTTCAAAAAATATGCTATAATAATACTAATTAACAAACAAACAATAATAATAGAACATTATAACATTTTTGGGGTTTCTAAGTTAGCAACTTATAATTGGAAATAGATAATAACTATAACCATAATAATGATAATAATAAGTAAGATAATAATAAAACAAGATACGAAAAGGGATAAATAAATAATGATGGTAAAGGAAATAACTAAATAATACTTATACTATTTTTTGAAACTTTGATGATAACTATAAAAGGGGATGATTATATGGGCCTTTATTTAATTAAACTAGTAGTAGTTTTTTTTTCTTTAAAAATAGAAAGCTCTTTATTAAGAGAAAGATAAAACGGGTCAACCCCGAACAAAATTAGTGATTACAAATATTAAGCCTATATATAATTGTAATGAATATAATTTTTAAGTTAAATATCAAAATAAGTGCCAAACTATCATAATTTTCCTTTTTAGGCGCCTAAATTATTGTCCTTTTTAGATGTTCAAACTATCATTTTTTTCCCGTTTTAAGGTGGACTAAGGCACGTAATTTGACAAAAAAATGTAGTTTAGGCACCTAAAAGGAGAAAAAAAAGAGTATAGACACCTAAAAGGAAAACGGGATAATTTGGGCAGCCTAATTTTTAATGAACATTTTGTGTAACACAATATGAATGTGGATGCAGTTGAATGAATTTGTAGAAAATGGAAATTTATAGTCTTTGATTCAACAAGCATCAAGAAGATCTACTTAGCTGATTAATCAAAGTAGGCCAATAAATACATGATAATGGCTTGTCAGATGAACTTACATATCTACAAATGAATTTCTTTCTTTTTACCTAAAAAAAGAGCCCAGGAAGAGCTGTAGTACAAAGAAATCAGTTACATGCATGATCATAGAAGACGACAACTGGTTCCAAAACTGCTAAAATTAGAAGCCAAACCTGGCTATATTCGGTCAGCTCTTGTTTTTTCCGTTGCCGCCTCGACTCGTCAGGGGAAAAACGCGAGCTTTTGGGTGAAATGTTAGCATTCAGGGTGAGTAGTTGAAAAAAGATCAGTTCGGTACATGATTTAGTTGTATTGTATGTGTCCTCAAGCTACAGTCTTTAACCTGATGAAATGATTCATTCCAATAAGCCATATGAACAGATGATAGCTTTGGAAACTAAACAAAATGCAATATATTTACCTGAATGGCCACTAATGCGGACAGATAGTCTTTACATTGTTCGAGCAAAACCCTTTCTTTGGTGGTCTCGCTCGTAAGTTTGGCCACTAAAGAATTCATTTCCTCAACCTGCAATGGACGAACTGTGTTCAGATAATTTGGTAGATTATATGCCTTGGTTCAGAAGTTTTTGATTTGCAAGACTATCGTCCACAAGATTGAATTAGTGAATTTTTACCTTCGATGATAGTGTGCAAATTGAGGATGTGATTGTCTGCATCACGTCGCCTGCTGAACTAACAGCATTCTTCAGATCTTGGATATCTGCCTATTACGAGAGAACGAAGGAAGGGAAGGGAAGCAAGAGCAGCACATTAAACCTCACCGATGGTTATGAAACTGAACCGATAACAGATCACATATAGAAAAGCAAGGGGGGAAAGATGGGGAAAGGAAGAAACTTACTATTGCTATTCCGACAATCGGAAGACGAAGAGTACTTGCCTTTAAAGCTTCAGTCACTCCTAGCAAAGAACTAGAGTGGTCTCTTTCGAGGAGCGTCCAAGCCTCTAAATGAGCTATCTACACATACCATGTGTGTATGAGAAGGACTACAAGGAACCGATTTGATACTTAAGAAATGCAATGAAGTTTCAAATCTTACTTGTCCCTTCAGGATGGATGTCAATTTCAATTTTTGCCTCTGCAATAGCAACTTGATTCTCTTTAGCGTGACCGAGTGCCGCAGATCCAATGTTGTCACCCGAGCACTCCACTGATATTTCTGATGCAAAAAGAAGCAAAATCGGATTCGGACATACCAGACTTGTTAGAGCTCATAATGTTAAACCTCAGCTCACAATTATTGTTTTCTAGACCTAGTTCTTTTCATATCAAACCGACTATTGCACCAAGTGGTTGATAAAAAGAACACCTAACCATTCCTTTTCATATTTCTAACATGACCATCGAACATTCGAGAACAACGAGATGGACAGACAGGAAATCTATACCTCTGCACTCAGCTTCTGAGTCATGAAAATGGCATCCACCTTTGCATTTGCAAATCTCCATTGCAAGTACCGGTTATAGAGAAGCCTCAAAACGCGAGCATCAACTATCCGATCCTCCCCGTTCTTTCCTCTCCGAATATCAACAGAAAAGCTCAGATTCAAAGGAGTATTGATAGAATTACCAATCATCTGATCACCAACTGCATTTCTCACCCGAGCAGAACTTAGCCCCCTCGAAGGAGATGAAGCTGAAGGTGTCCAAAGCTTGCCAGGAGAAGCAGGTCTTGTCCACAAAGAAGACATAGCACCATCACTTGAAAACCTTTTTGACTGACTAAACTTAGCTGAACCACCAATTCTAGAACCAGGGATTGCACAAAAAGGCGAACCCAGGTCCTGCAACCGCCTTAGCCTGCTGTTAGTTTCCTGCCAAAACCTCACAGACACTCCAATATTCCGGGGCACACTCGTCCCTTTCAGAAGACCACTTGCTCCACGTTCTTGCATACCAGAATTGGTGCTCCCAGAGGACACACTATCCGTATCAGATGCAGTGAGATCGCAAGAGACGGCATTTGGCTTAGGCTTATCATCTTCTTTTAACATCTCAGCAGCACCTCCAAAATCCAAACTCAACCTCCTAGCACTAGGACCGTCAAAAGAAACTCTCCTAGTCCTACTACTACTCTCATCAAGCATTGCACGAGATCGAAACACCTTCCTATCAATGCCACAATCCAAACTACTGGACAACGGATTCGAACCTGAATTCCCGTTCCGGGTTTCCCCCAGATCCACTGGCTTCGAGTTCTCCCCATGATCTCTCACAGGGCTAGCTCTACACCTTTCAGGAATAGCTGTCCTAGTCAAATTGGAACCCTCTTGAGCTTTAATCTTACTCATTGGAAGTGAAAAGGCCTCACTTTGAAACGAAACGGATAAGCTTCTCCTTGAAGTAATCGTCATCTTGTTAGCAGCAGGCAATTCAACAGCATTAACATTGTTTCCTAGTGACAATTGACCCCCGAGCCGCCTCCGGTCGACCGATCGAGACCGTTTCAGAAGCGAAGACACAGTCATCGGAGCCGGTTTCGAAGTAGAACTAGCATTCGTTGTTGCTGGTGAAGAAGAAGGAGACAAATACCTTGAAGAAACTTGTTTGCCTTTGGGTTTTCTAGTAACAGTGGAGCCATTACTCTTTGTTTCTTTAACTGAGTGAGAAAATGCAGCCGCCATTATCAGACACTGCAAAGGAACCTACTTTCTCCTCTGCATTGGCAAAGAAAATATGTGTATTTAGCAGCAATGGGTCATCATTTTCATGGCTGAAAACCGGAAAACAAACAAGACTGGAGTGATTTTACAGGAAAATGGATGAAAACCCGGAAAGGGTTTCTGATAGATTCTGCATTTTACATCAACAACAGTGAAACCCCACTGGTTTTCACTGGAAAAGTAAGATTTTGGGAGAAAATAGAAAGATTCAGCTGGGTTTTTTCAGTTCTGGGTTTTTGTGAATCTTTGGAAGGAGGTTGGTTGATTAATTATACAGTTTTTTTTTGTATCCAATGAATCAAATTTTACCAATTTCAAAATATATGATGAACTATATAGAAATATGTTGAGAAATGATGATAATAGCAATAGCAAATTAGCAATGCTAATAAACTTGTTTTCTGTTTAATTAACTAGTAGTTAAGCTTAATCATGTCAGTTAGATTATTCACTCTAATTGTTTTTTTTATAATTTTTATATTCGATAATCACTTAACCTGGAACTTTTTTTTTGAATAATCTTAATGATTAATTTGTGTATTTTTTTAACCCTTTGATAATATATATATAGTCTTTTAGGATAAACATAATCTATTTTTTACTAGAATCACTTATTTTCTCATCTTATATAGATTCGAATCTTGACATTAACTTTAGAAATATAATTATCTCCCAACTTAATAAAAAAATTAGTAATAGTTTATATGTCCTGTGATCAATGATTAAATTAATTAGACAACTAAAACTTAAGAAACATGTAAGAACCCACATAACTAACTGACTTTCCATAGATTAATCAATCAAATTATTGCTTTAACAACGGATTTAATTGGTTTTTGAAACTTAGCAGCCATTTTTACTTGAAAAATACTCCATAGATTTAATTGGCTTTTGAAAGGAAGACACCCACTATGTTTTGTCTAATTTGGGTTATCAATTAGATCAATTTTTTTATAATTATTAATATCTAATTTATTATTCAATTAATTTGAATCAAATATTTTATAGTCTATTATGAAAATAACTTTCCCAAACTTAATTTACTTCGAATGTCAATTAAATCACTTTTTTAAGTGATTATAAACTTAAAAAAATAATTACTTTAAACGGTGCTCGAACAACTTCGAATTATTTTGGTTGTTTTTTAAATTGCAGTTTCTTAGGATATAAGAAACAAAAAGAATGTAGAAAAAGCATTTACGAAAAGAATTTTTAAGAATTTTCTTTTTGTATTCAATTCATTACTCGATTAATTTGGATTGAATTTTATAGAGATTCATTATAGGACAACTCACCGAACCTAATTTTCTCCTTTTACAACACCAAAATTCGAAGCTCTAACTATGATTATTGCTGGTAGATTTTTTTAAGAATTTTAACATACATAACTTGCACAAAAAGATATGTGTATAACAGTTCTCTCCATAATTTGTGTATATTAGTGTGCTCAGATGTGTGCGCATGCGAGTATGGAGAGAAGGATTATTCATTTAAACTAACTTAAAGAGAGTTTGTGGCATTCACCTGTTATACACATATTTCTTGTGCAAGCTTGAATTTGAAATTTATAGAGACAAAAACCTTGAAAAATATAGTCTAAACACTAATAATTAGACAGCAAATGAAATAACAGGTGAATGTACTTACCAGTCCTATGCCAAATCACACTCTCCCTACTCGATTCATCAGAATCACTTGAATCTATATGATGATTTACATTACTCTCGCTGCGGACATCGACCACTTTGTCGAGCAACACTAGGCTCCCGACATAACTATTGACAGATACTAAACTTGGCTCAACGTCAGTTCAAATAAAGTAAAGCCTTTTGAAGCCCCCATTTGCCGAAGTGAAGCCATCTCTACCTGACTCACTCGAAACAAAACTTCCCCATTCTTCTTAAACCTCAATACCCTCGGAATCCATGACTCAACCACACCATATTCCTTCATGACCCTCGAGTCATGAGACTCAACAGTTGCCGGATGTGTGGTGACAGCAATGGAAGACTCCCCATATTTCATAATCGATAAATCAGCCTACCACAACCCAATTAAGCTCTCAGGCAAATTCATCTCGAAAAATTCTTCAGAACTCAAATCGAACCCCAAAATCACATGACTGTGTCCACCATTGTTTCTTTCCTGATTCCCTAACCAATGCACAACTCCATTAACAAAAGGCAGTGACATCTGAGGACCAAAAATAACTAGGATAAACAGCCAAAACCCATTTCCAACAATTTCCATTAAGTGAAAATTAATAAGGCTGAATCCAACTATCATCTTTATCAACCCCAACTATAAGTAGCTTGTAATCATTAGTTCTCGAATCAAACCCGAACCCCGAATTCAAATCCACAGCTTCACTAACGATAAGCTGAGGCAAAGAAATGTACCTTTGAGTTGAAGGGTTCCAAAGAACGAATTTCAAATCACCATCATCATATTCATGGGGATAAAATTTGACACAAATCAAACCATTGCAAGAACCAACCACTCGAGAATCATACAAGCTACAAATGGGAGGGAATTGAAGCTGCTTGAACTGTAATCACTAATTTTGTCTGAGGAAAACCCGCTTTTTTTTCACTTCAGTTAATGGGCTTGTGATGGGCTGATGAATAATTAGTAATTATCTATATCTATATGTGTGTATTAAAACCGAAAAAGAAAAAAAGAAAAAAAGAAAAGCAAAAACACTACTATTAATATACGTGTATGCATTGCATGTTATGTGCATATGTGATGTTTGTTTATATTTGTACGTAGGTATTTACTATTATCATTATCATGTGAGTGTAGGCAGGTATTGCATGTATTAAGTATATGTATTAATATTAGTGTATCATGAATGTGTATCTCACATACATAGGTGTTATGTAATTAATATTGATATTGTGTAAGCATGTTTATTATATGTTTTGTTATCATTATTATTATTATTATTGTGCTAACAGATCTAAAAATATATAAACAGCCCATATGATAAGTAGGCAAAGTCCAAGTCCATTACATTACAAAAACCCACAAATATTATACAATAATTGCAAGCCCATTTTATGGCCCATATCCAATATAAACCAAAAACCCTAAAAAATCTAATTATTTATCATCTTTTTACAGCCACCTCAATCTGGCCGTTGGATCAGATTTGATCCAACGGTTTAGATGGCACCGGAGCCGACCGCCTAGCTTTACCGATCTCCCCACGCGCCGACTCGCCGTCCTCCACGTGCTGCTGCCGATTTGTCTCCCGGCCACGTGGCTTCGTCGCCGGCAATCTCGGATGTTTTCACCTGCTTCCAACCACCAGCATAGGCAAAAATTAGGGTTAGCAGAACCTAATTTTAGGTATAATCATCCACAGTTATTTCATTAATGTTTTCTTGAAAGTATGAACAACGGTTTGGGGATAAAAGATGTAATCAGAGATGTAATCGACAGTTTTTCAGATTCAAGAAATGAAAAATATGTTCTGATTTCCCCCTTTATTTTTCCTTGCCTTTTTCGAATATAATCACAGAAAACAACAAAAGAATGATCCATCATGCATATACAATTCGTTGTTATCGTCTTAATCTTGTGAGTTTGAACACACATATATATATTTATAAAAAAAGAATAAGAACAGAAAATGGGAAGAGTTTACCTTTCGGCGGCAACGCTTCCCGGTGAACGAAGGCTTTATCGGCGAATCCCAACGGTGAGGAGCAAGGCCGCAACGAGGAGAGTCACATACTTCGAGATCGCGTCTATCCAACGGTCGCCAACGGAGATCGAGTGAGAAGAAGCTGAGTGGTTATTGTCCGAGTTCGGAGAAACGAGCGACGTTCTGGAAGATCGGCACCGATTGAAAAGAAGAGGGGTTTGAGAGGTGTCGACCGGCGGTGGCAACGCGCTAAACGGGAAATGGGAGACTGCTCATCGGCTGCAAGCTTTGGGGTCTTCTCTCGCCTTCTGTTGCGGCTGAAGGAAAAAATAATAAGGGAGTAGGAATAAACTTAGGGTTATAACCCTTTGGTTTATTCCCAATCGGTGGAACCAGTTTCCTGACCGGTCGAACCGGTCACCATAGTGACCTGCTCCGGGAACTGAACCGACCCGCTCCAGTCCCGGCCGAGCAACTTGGAGCCCAGACTGGTTGGGCTTGGTAAATTCTTTATCCCATTTATTTAATTTCAGCCTATTTTTATTGGTATAATATGTTTTAATATTTTATTTTTGTAGTATTTGTCATAAAATCTTGTACGATACATGTATTTTATATATGTCACATAATATTTAGGTGGTACATAAAGACTTAGTTTATAGTTTATAATACACTATACTTATATTTTTATTCAAATAGATATCCGTTTAGTATTAATATTTGATAAAAGCATTAGTGTAAATATTTTAATGATTGTATATATATGAAATATTAGTAATACATGATGTATATCTTGTTAACATAATATGGGATATATACATGTAATGTTTTTAAAACGCATTATACAAAGTTTTTTTATGATATATGTATTATAATATGAATTTCTTTATACCATGTATATAGTTTTTTAATACATAATTTTTTTCTACAAATATAGATAATATATTTCTCATTATGGTATGTGCTTTTCCTTTAAAATAATATTAATATTACTATAAATAAAGTTTTTTTCTTAATACTAGTTTTATGAAATAGAAAGATTATAATACATGTAAATTTTTTTATACATATATGGAAAATATAATTTTTGAAAACGTATAACATACATAGTTTTTTTCTTTAAAAAAATAATAAAAAAGAAAATAAAAATAAAAGGGGTGAGGCAATAATGTTTATAATTTTAAGGTTTATAATACAATCTCAAGTTATATTTTGATAATAAATGCATGGAAATGTTTATGAGCCCTAAACTTTTAGATTTGGTTTTAGTAGTTTGGGCTTTTAGTTTTGAGCCTAATTTTAATAGTTTCAAGCTTTTGGGCTTAGGATGAGAATAACCAATTTAGTTTGAACAAGTCGTGTGCCCGTATTACAAGGACATGATCCTAAAATTTATCAGGTTAGTCTTATTTTTTAGAATATCAATTAGATTAGTATTTGGATTAATTTAGTAAATTTAAATTTATCCTTGGCTTATTGGGGTCAATGTTAAATTCTTTAAATTAATTGAACAATTTTCAATTACTAAAAAAATAATATCAATTTCGAAGTCTAATCTAGCATTAAATTATAATTTAGTCACCATAAATTAGATTTCTTAATCTATTAGAGCTAAATATATAATTGAGCTATATGTTAAATTGGGCCTTCTTTTTTTGATGTTTACATTTATGCCTTTGCTTGTCATACATTAATCACATTCATGTAATCTTATATCTTAATGACATCGTTAATTAACTTAAGTCATAAAAAGGGAGGTATTTATTAATTCTAATATTTGTGTCATAACAGTCCGAGCTTAAAGGATGTTAACCAAATATTTGAATTAATTCTTACCGTCCCAAGGTAAACGGACTAAAAAATTAATAATGTCATTACATCATATTTAAATGTTTGCATCATGCATAAAGGTGACGCACGAAGGTTGAACCATAAATTAACACGGCAGTCGGGCTTATTCGATGCATGTTTAATCTATGGTCCGACATATCGTTAACCTTATTAGTTAAATGTCTAATTAATTTGATTCCATCAATTCGATAAGGACCGCGTAGTCAAGGTTAATTTTTATCTAAGAACTTCGAATTAAACTCAATCTAAATTTCAATAAATTTCATTCTTTTAGGAGCAACAAATTTTCTGGTACCGATCCTCGGGCGTGATGGGGGTGCTAATCCTTCCCCACACGTAACCAACTCCCAGACCTTTTTGTAACGAGTCTTTGGTTTTATGGTGTCCGGCCCACCTTACCCAAGTGGCCGGTGGTGACTCCTGATTTCAATTGTTTTGGAAAATTTAAAGTCTTCAAAAGAAATCCATTTTCTTCAAAGAGTTTTCATTAACAATTCGGGAGATAGTTAGTAGCCGACTATTTTTTAAACAAACGCCCTTAACATATCAAAATTTCATTTTTTCAAAATGGGAAGAAAAAAGGTAGCTACATCTAAGCGACTCCGTTGGGGAATCTTTTTTAAAACAAAAGAGAGTTAGGCCAAAGGAAAAATTGTTGCTCTGAAATAATGAAAATTACTGGGATTTTAATTGAATTTAAATAGGATCATTCTTCCTTAAAATGTTATCGAGATTGCACGGGCTTTGATAATTGGTGGTCCTTGAATTAACTCTTAATTTAATTTCTAAGAAGTCACCGACATCTTTTGTACCATGTCATTAAGCTCTATACCCGAGCTTCTTCCCTTAAGAGGGAGTGAAACGCCACATACCCACGTGAGTAGCCCTCTACGGGTCAGTAATTCACTTTCGGAATCCACGTCTTTTGACACGTGAGCAGCCCTCCACGTCATCAGGTCGTGTTTTCGCTTGAATCAAAACCAATTCGCAAGCTTATAATGGGCCAAAATTGGGTTCTTGTTGCCTTAGTAGGCAGTAAGATAGGTTCGGGTACCCTTAATTAGAACCAAACCCATGTGTAGAATTTAGGAATGCCCACCCCTATTAGAGCCATGCGGACAACCTTAGCGAACTAGAATTCATGTTGTTAAGTTGCTTGTGTTTATCCTTTCCTACTTTTGTAATTTTATCTCACGGCTAACTCTTATCTTTCTTTTCATTGTTGTTCCTTTGTTTTGCACATTATCGTCATACCATAAAGAGCACATTGAGTTGGAAATTGTCTGAAGTTAAAGGCTAGATTAATGAGAGACCTAATTCTTAGCAATGATGAAAAGAACTATGACGTACAGATATGGTCCGAAGGGGAACAGTTTCATGAAGGAGACAGTATTCCTATCGGGTTTAAGTCAACATTGGCAGCAGAGACATTCATGAATACATAATACAATGATACTTCTGGGCTGAAGACAGTGTGGAATAGTTGGGACTTGGAAACAAGGTACATTTTCTGGAGGGAATATGGTGACATTACATATTTGCTAGATGTTCCGATGGATTGGGCACTGCTGTAAGCCTTGGTAAGGTTCTGGAATCCTGTCTACAGTTGTTTTACGATCAGTAACTATGATTTGACTCCTACGATTGAAGAATATTGATACCTTTTGAACTATGAAAAGATTGACGAAACTCGGGTATACTCGAAGCCTAGTAAGAACAAAGCCTTTCGGGGCAAGCTCAAGAGATTCTCGGACATGTTGGAATCCTGGGTCGAGCACCAGATCATTACTTGGAACGGTAAAGAGTATCTTAGATGGGATTCTAGGCCTGGCTTTTATACATCTGGTAGGCCGAGTTCAACGGCATCTCTTCGCATTATTAATTTATGGGTTAGTGCTCTTTCCCCAGGAATGAGGGTTAATTAATCCAGTAATGTTAGACATGTTTGACCGCTTGAGTGGTGGAACCAATCCAGTGCCTGTGATTTTAGCCGAAACTTTCCGATCTCTAAGGTTTTGCCGGGATCATGGTGGGGGTCATTTCCATGGTTGCTCACATCTTTTGACAGTCTGGTTCTATAGACACTTGTGGTCAAATGCTAATTTCTCGAAGCCTCTCTACTATGGTAGTTTCTCCCCTTTGGAAGAGTTTCGGCGAAAGGAAGATTGGCCCACCAGAAGATTTGAGGAAGTTTGGGAAGATGTTCTTAGCAACCTGAAGGAGAAAAATGTAGTTTGGAGGGCTCCCTGGCTTTCTACAATGAGTATCCTCTACATGTGCGGAGTACACTCTTGGGTGCCATTACTTGGACTTTGGGGACACACGGCTTATGCTCCTATCCTGGTTTTGAGACAGTACAGCTCGAAGTAGTTTGTTCCAGCTACCAAAGGCTTGAATGAGTTCAACATGAATTATGAGAAGGAAAAGGGATACAAGGCAGTGGTGTATGATGTTTCTTCATCCTGGAACAGCGTGAGACGAGTCAGAGTTATGAGTGCTACCCACATGACCACTCTCGAGTACGAGGCATGGAGATTTAGCCGCGTTAATGACAATATTCCCTAACTGAACTCCGATAGAAAAAGGACAATGGAAGAGAGGTTAGCCACACTCCATACCGAAGCCGAGTTAATGAGAAAACAACTTGAAGAGGAGCAGGAAAGATATCTTAAACTCGAGGAGAAAGCACACCAAGAGAAATTCGACTTTGAGTTGGAGAGGATACAGTTTGAAGGAATGGTTAAAGGTATGCAAAAGAGAAATAATGAATTGGAACTCGAGCTCAAGCTAGAAAAGGAAGAGATCCAGAAACTCAAGAGGCTAAACAAAAGCAAGAGAGTTGTAGAAGGTAGATCAAGCGAAAGGATAGAGCTCCGACTCAGGGAGGAGAAAGTGGGAGTCGAGAATTATAAAAAGGATGTATTGTGAGAACAAGGACCAGGTGCTCACTTTAACACAAGAAATGAAGAACTTGCACACTTCCCACTCTAGGCAGCTCGAGGAAGAACGCCTCCAAAATAAAGCCTTGAAGGATCAGGTTAAATGTTTGGAGAAGTCTCTGTTCAAGTACAAAGGTTCGACTAGCAAGTTAAATGAGAGTAAGACGGAGAACCAGGCTTTGGAGACTCGCATTGAAGAATTGGAAACCGAGGTTCAACAGCTCAAGGATCATGTGGCAAGCTTTATGGGAGCGATTCAAGTTCGCCCGATGCCGAGTTTGGAGCAACTACAGTCGCTGCCTACACCATTTGGAGACAAGAACATGAGTTAGCACAATGGATGGCTCGGATGTAGGGAGTCGCCCAGAAGATACAGTTCTTGGCAGAAGACGCTACTGAACTTCATGATTGTGTCGACGATGACTCTAAAGAAGGAGATAAGATTGTTTGAATTTTGAGAGAAATCATCAATCTCGACACCATCCTAGAGTTATATGTTTAGTTAGCTTTCTTTAGTCATTGTACCAAGACTATGTTTCTGTTAATGAAAGTCGTTTAATGATGATATTTGTCAGACTCAATGTTGCTTGTTGCATTAATGCATAATTCATTTATTTGCATTCTCTGTTTTGTTAACAAATAATTGACTAAAAAGCTTTCTGTTTTAGAAATAAAAAAGATTGCATTTTGGTTCTTTAAAATTACAATCATTCCACATCCATATCATACTCGTTTACGAACAAAGCAAATGAAAGAAGATTTCACGAAACTGGAAGCCGATTTACGTAGTCAAGCGGAACGAACCTAACAAGAATTGAGGGAAACCATTCTCAAGTCCCAGCAAGACATGATGAAGAAGATATCACAGTTGTTGCAAGCTCAACTGAGGTAGGAGTCAAGAGATAAAGGTACCATCGAGAGTTCTGCCCAAAAACTCAGGGGATCGCCTTTATGCCCAAACCGTCAGGAATCCTCTGCTCATCAACCATTCGTCAAATCCTACACAAGGTGCATCAGCTTCTCATGCTGGTGCGGCAGCTCAGACTCAACCAGGGGTGACCTTCGGGAATCCCGAGGTTATCGGAGACGGCATCCTAGATTTTGATGAATTATAAAAGCTAAAGTAAATGAAAGCGGAGTTCACTAAGCAACTAGAAGGACTTAGAAGAAAAGCTCAAAGTGAAGGAAGACGAGGATGACCCTTATGGGTTAAGTGCTAGAAAATTCAGCCTGGTCCCAGATATGGAGATCCCATACAAGTTCAAGGCTTCAGACTTTGAAAAGTTTGACGAAAGTACCTGTCCGTCTGCTCATATAGTGATGTTTTGCCGGAAGATGGTCGGTTTTACCAGCAATGAGAAGCTCTTGATTCATTGTTTTCAAGACAGCTTAGTAGGGTCTGCTTTGAGATGGTATAACCAACTGACCAGGGCACAGATCAAGTCATGGAGAGATCTGGCAAAAGCTTTTACTAATCAGTATAAGCATGTAACCGACATTGTTCCCAACCGACTACTGTTACAAGGCATGGAACAGAAGCGCAATGAAACTTTTCGTGAATATGCTTAAAGGTGGCGTGACGTGGTAGCCCAAGTCCAACCACCACTTCATGAACATGAGATCTCCCATATGTTCGTAGATACACTGAAATTGGCACTTTATGATCGACTGATCAGTAACCCTATCAATAACTTTACAGAAATGGTCATGACTGGTGAACGCATTGAAGCGACCATCAAGAGCGGAAGGATCGATAGAGGGGATCATTCACAGAAACAGTTCAAGAAGAAGGATCATGAAGTGAACAACACCAATGCTTTTGAAAAGACCAAGAACTTCACTATTTCCCAGCCGCAGGCTTCAGCAGGGAATTCCAGAAATTTCAACAAGAGGGAAGATAAGGGACCTAAGAAGGAAATAGATGATAGGTCTTTCACACCTTTGCCGATTACCTATACATAACTTTACTCACAGCTATACAAGGCTGATCTGGTCCGACCATACTATGTTACTCCTTATAACCCATCGTACCAGGCTTGGTATAACCTTAAAGAGCACTACGAGTATCATGCTGACGTCCTGGGTCACTCAATCGAGAATTGTATAGCCTTCAAAAAGTTCGTTCAGAATCTAATTCGAACTGGGGTGTTACAGCTAGGGGAGCCCAGCACGGCCAATAATCCGTTGCCGAACCACGGGGGATATGGTATAAATGACATTGAAAATAAGTGCCCCGAGAAAGCCAAAAAGAGCGTGTCTGAAGTCCAGTCTCCTTTGAGATGGGTCTTTTAATAGTTATGCAAGGCTCGTCTCATCAATCGGGGGATGGTGTTGGTCAAAAAAGGATGTGGTATGTACTGTGAGTACCATTATTTAGAAGATCATGATAATCAACATTGTGAGGAATTCTGGCATTTGCTTCAAGATATGATAAACAACAAGGAGATAGAGTTTTTTGAGAAGGGGAAAAGAGTAAAAGAGTTTGAAGTATGTGCATCAGAGAGCCAAGAAACCAAATACAGTGCGAAAAGACCGCTTGTCCTTGGTCTCAGGACGAATGAGGCAAGTGAACCAAAAGTGGCTCCCAAGATCATAATTACTACCCTGAAATCTTTTCCTTTTAATGACACCAAGATGGTTCCGTGGAATTACGCCGCGAGTATCAAGATTTCGAGATCGTCTAATGCACAAGAGGAGAAGAGGACGACGGAAATAGAACCCGCTCAACCAAGTAGCAGAGAAGCAAACGACGTAGGGTATTTAACAAGAAGTGGTTGGTGCTACATTCTAGAAAACTTGAGGGATCCAAAGGAGAAAGCCCAAGAAGCTGGAGCAGGACCTGAAAGGTTGTTTGGAGAGGACCCGCTTGTAAAGATCAAGGAGCCCGTCACAGAAACACAAGCACAAGAGTTTCTGAAATTTCTGAAGCACAGTGAGTATAGTGTTGTCGATCAACTCCGGAAACAACCAGCTCGTATTTCAGTGCTTGATCTGTTAGTGAATTCAGAAAAGCATCGAGAGGTATTGTTGAGGGTTTTGAACGAGACCTTCATTGCAAAAGACATTTCTGTTGGAAGATTAGATCAGATCATAGGTCACATTACCGACGTCAATCACATTACCTTCAGTGATGATGAGATTCCTGGAGAAGGCACAGGGTCCGTCAAGGCCTTGAACATTACTACCCACTGTAAAGGTTATGTGTTGCCGGGTGTGTTGATTGATAATGGATGTGCATTGAATGTCATGCCATTGGCCACTCTACAACGGCTACCGATCGACAGCTCGCATATGAAGCCATGTCATAATACGGTACAAGCTTTCAACGGGACTCAGAAAGATATGGTCGGGAAAATAGAAGTACCCCTGCTCATTGGTCCCACAGAATATGTGGTCGATTTCGTGGTCATGGATATCTAGCCATCTTACAATTGCTTGTTAGGAAGGCCTTGGATACACTCGGTCGACGCCATTCCATCCTCGCTCCATCAAAAATTGAAGTTTGTCACCGAGGGGAAATTAGTAACAGTAAATGCAGAAGATGACATCATCGCTTCCGTGACTCTAGATACACCATACATCCCTACTTATAGAGAGGCAATGGAGTGCGCTTTCAGAGCCTTGGAACTTATCAATACTAATTTTGTTTTCGAATGAAGCAATGTTACGCACCCCAAACTGTCAAACTGCACTAAAATAATGGTGTTCGAAACCCTGGGAAGAGGAGAAAGAAAGAACAAAGGTTTATGGAGGAATCTACAAGGGCGTCTTCATCCTGTTAGTGTAATTCACAAGGTGGACCACTTTGGACTTGGCTATAAGCCCAATTTGCTGCAAAAGAGGCAAGAATGGAAAAAGAGACAAGAACAGAGGAAAGCCATGTTGAGGGGGGAAGACATTCCCTGGGCTCCCATAACCTACTCAAACTTCAAATGTATCTTCATATATGGGGGGATCCGAAACCCAGAGGAGGATATCAAGAAGGCAAACCAAGAGGGTGAAAGACGCCTTCAAGAAAAGCTGATCAGTGAGGCTTTAGAAGAAATTAATGTAAACATGATCGGTGACGGGAGCAAGCCTAACCAGTTTTCGGCCAGAATTCGCCCGTGCCTCCCAGAGGAAGAGCTCAACAACTGGACCTTCAGGGTTGTGCCAGTACTCAATAGGGACATATCAAAGTAATGCCTAGAACCACTCTGTTACTTTGGCCCGAAAGTAACGAACATCTTTTGTAAAAAAGGCAACTATGTCATGTTCATCTGCAATGAAATATATCTACCTTTCCTTTCTCTCAAATGGCAAACATGGCATTCATCCCATTCATTTTGTTTCATTCATTATTTATTCATTCACCTATTCATTTATTTTATTAGTTAATAATTTATTTACGTCATAAATTACACCATTCTTTTCCCAATACGCACTTTTAAAATCGTGCAGGCCTCTTAATATAAACTGTATGAACAATGTGGAACCTAATCCCAAAGTAGTCTTCGAACGACCCATGTATTTGGCGGAGGTAGAAGAAGAAAATGATGAGATTCTAGAAGAGCTGTTAAGAATGATGGCCGATGAGGAAAAGCAAATCCTTCCGCACTAAGAGAAGCTAGAGATCCTAAATTTGGGGACCAATGAAGAAAGGAAAGAAGTAAAGATCGAGAGCACCCTAACACCAAAAATCAGACAATGGTTAGTGGAATTGCTTGTGGAATTTAGAGACGTATTCGCATGGTCATACAAAGACATGCCGGGCTTAAACACGAACATTGTAATGCACAAGTTTCGAAGAATGAGAACAAACATGTTACTAAAAATCAGGGAAGAGGTTAAGAAATAGTTTGAGGCTGGGTTTCTAGAGGTCTCTAAGTAACCAGAATGGGTGGCCAACATCGTGCCAGTACAAAAGAAGGATGGGAAGGTACGTATGTGCGTGGATTATAGGGACCTTAACAAGGCCAGCCCCAATGACAACTTTCATTTGCCCTATATTGACACTTTAGTGGACAATACCTCGGGACATGCTTGGTTAGCGTTCATGGATGGCTTCTCAGGGTATAACCAGATCAAAATGCACCCTGAAGACATGGTGAAAACCACTTTTATGACCATGTGGGGCACGTTTTGTTATAAGGTGATGCCCTTCGGATTGAAAAATACCGGGGCAACCTACCAAAGAGCCATGGTAACCTTGTTTCATGACATGATGCATAAGGAAATCGAGGTGTACATGGATGACATGATAGCCAAGTCTAAGACAGAGGAGGAGCACATCCAGAATTTGCATAAACTCTTCTGAAGGCTAAGAAAGTATCAATTAAAGCTCAACCTGGCCAAGTGCACCTTCACAGACACATCAGGAAAGATTTTGGGCTTTGTGGTAAGTCATAGAGGCATCGAGATCGACCTCGACAAGGTGAAAGCAATTCAAGATCTTCCACCACCACAGACACAAAAGGAGGTCCGAGGTTTTTTAGGAATGCTGAACTACATCTCCCGATTCATATCTCAATTGACTAATAAGTGTGACCCTGTCTTCAAACTGCTCCGAAAGAATAACCCGAGAGTCTGGGATGAAGGTTGCCAAGAGGCACTAGAAAAGATTAAGAAGTATCTGACTGATCCCTCAATCCTAGTAGCACCGGTGCCAGATAGACCATTGATCTTGTATCTGACGGTCTTTGAAAATTCTATGGGGTGTGTACTCAGACAACATGATGACTCAGGCAAGAAGAAAAGGGTCATCTACTATTTAAGCAAGAAGTTCACGGATTGTGAAACCCGGTACCCGCCAATTCAGAAGTTATGTTATGCCTTGGTATGGACCACTAAGCGGTTACGACAATACATGTTGTATCATACCACCTGTTTGATTTCCTGGATAGATCAACTGAAATTTCTGATGGAAGCGCTAGCATTGACTGGGAAGATAACCCATTGGTAAATGCTCCTATCAGAATTTGACATCATTTACGTGAACCAGAAAGCGGTTAAAGGAAGTGTCGTGGTAGATCTTTTGGCAAGTCGCGCCTCGGATGACTATGAACTGTTGGATTTTCATTTCCCAGACGAAGACTTGATTTGTAGTGTAACTGAAGGGAAATCTGTTTCCGAGAAAGAGGGCTGAAGGCTCTATTTTGACGGGGCATCGAATGACCTAGGCCATGGAATAGGGCAGTATTAATTTCCCCCCGAAGAGGACCACAACCCTTTCACAAGTAGACTAGAATTATTTTGCACCAATAATATAGCCGAGTATAAAGGTTGTGTCATGAGACTTCGAGCAGCCATAGAGAAGAAGATCAAGGTACTCCAATTTTTGAGAGATTCTTATTTGGTAGTGTACCAACTTCGAAAAGAGTGAGAGACCATGAATCCGAAGCTGATCAAGTATTACGAATTGATCCAAGGTTTGGTCAGAAATTTTGAGAAAGTCAGTTTCACCTACCTGCCAAGAGAAGACAATCAGATGGCCAACGCTCTGGCCACTTTGGTCACCGTGTTTAAAGTAAATGGGACAGCCGAGATGAAGCCTGTTGAGATGTAAACTCTTGAGGTGTCGGCCCACTGCTATAGTTTAGAATATGAAAAAGACGGTAATCTGTGGTATCATGATATCCTCCAAAACATCAAATACCAAACTTACCCAAAAGACGCCAACGGTAATGAAAAAAGAACTATCAAAAGGTTTGCATCAGGGTACGTCTTGGACGGGAAGGTTTTGTATAAAAGAAGCAAAGATTAGATACTATTAAGGTGTGTCAATGCCCATGAGGCCGAAACTATTTTAGCAGAGGTCCATGGAGGTTTATGCGGAACCCACGCTAGCGGCTTCTCGATGGCTGGGAAAATTATGAGATACGGCTACTTTTGGTCAACAATGGAATGGGATTGCATCAATTATGCAAAGAAGTACCATAAATGCCAAATTTACGCCGATAAGATACATTCCCTGCCAGTACCACTTCACGTCATGAATGACAGTTTGCTGCATGGGGAATAAACGTCATTAGTCAGATACACCTAAAAGCTTCTCATGGGCATCGCTTCATCCTAGTAGCCATCGATTACTTCACAAATGGGTAGAAGCTACCTCGTATGCCAACATTACAAGAATGACAGTTTTCAAGTTCCTCAAGAAAGAAATTATATGTCGTTATGGTCTGCCTGAAAGGATCATCACCGATAATGCTTCCAACTTGAACAACAAAATGATGACTGAGGTGTGTGGACAGTTCAAAATTGTACATCACAATTCTACTGTTTATCGCCCTAAGATGAACGGAGCAGTGGAGGTAGCAAATAAGAATATAAAGAAGATCATAGCGAAAACCACAGAAAATTACAAGGATTGGCATGAAAGGTTACCTTTTGCCCTGTTTGCTTATCGGACCTCTGTGAGAACCTCCACCGGGGCAATGCCTTATTCTTTGGTATATGGCGTAGAAGCGGTATTACCCATTGAGGTGGATATCTCATCGCTCTAAATTTTGAATGAAGTAAAGTTGGATGAGGTCGAATAGATACAAGTCAGAATTGATCAATTGAACCTCATTGAAGAGAAAAAGTTGAAGGCCATTTGTCATAGCCAAATGTATTAGAAAAGGATGATGCGGGCCTATAACAAGAAAGTTTGCCCTAGAGAGTTTCAAGAGGGGGATATAGTGCTCAAAAGGATCTTACTTAACCAAAAGAACTTTTGGAGGAAGTGGATGCCTAATTGGGAATGGTCTTATGTTGTGAAGAAGACATTCTCCGGAGGAGCGTTGATCCTATCCGAGATGGATGGGAAAGAGTAAAGCAACCCAATAAACTCAGACTCGGTAAAAAAATATTATGCCTGAAGAGAAAAAAAGAAAGAAAAAAATAGAGAAGAGAAAGAATAATGAGGGTTTAGGGAGAAAACCCCAGGGTGGGCGTCCTAAAACCAGGGGTGATCTGAATTGAAAATTCGAACAAGACAGTTCAGACGTGCGTGAATTTTGGCATACAACTAACAGACTTCATCAAAGGACAACGCTTCAATCCTTAGGTCGTTGAAAGTTGTAACCCAAGATGGCGAGTAAAATGTACATTGTGGTCGATAGGTTCTCATTGTTCATACAGTTGACATTATTTGCGTCTTTTATTTTTATGTTTGCCATGAATTTTTAAATCTTGTTGATGTTTCTCTTAGTATTAATAAACTATTATTTCTATTATTCGTCTCGCCATTATCTCGCAAATGAATTAGCATAGGTCACGAAAAGCAAAAGATTTCTTGGTATTACTATGAGTTAACCTATTGAGTGCAGGTTATTCCAGGATAAAAGGGGAATTTGTCGAGGTTAAGGCAAAAAGATCATTGAGGTGAAATTGACGAGATTTACTAAAGAAAGATATTGAGTACCTCACTTATTATTGAGGGAACTAAAGGCGAAAATCCATAAGGGCACCCGAAAGAAAAAAAAATAAGAAAAAAGAAGAAGAGAGAAAAATAGAAAAAAAAGAAAAAAAAACTGAAGTAGAAACCCGTAATGGGCACTTTGGAAATACAAGTCTAAAAGTGAAAACCTGAAAAGGCACTTTAGAACAAAGGAATTAAGATGGGGCATAAAAGGTGAACCCGAGTGACAAGTGGGGTACCGCCGTTACAAGAAAGAGATGAAGAAAACAAAGAAAAGTTGAAGTCAAGAGACCAAGAAGAAGAAATGTTTGAGTGAATTATTGCTATCCATGCATCATATTTAGTTAGACATTCCTAGGTTAGGGGCATGCTAACTCATACCATTGCATCATTTTGTCTCTTCATACAGGATAAAAGGGGAGACCTCTGGAGAAGAGAAACAAACATCAGGATGGAAACTGGGAGAGAATCCCAAGAAAATGATTTTGAAAACATCACTTCCCGGTGAAAAAGGCTAGATAATAGAACCTTTTGAAAATGGGAAGAAGAGGTTAGCCTGTCCGTTCAGGCTCATAAAGAGTGGAAGCCTTCATGGAACCCTCATTTGAAGAATTTCTATTTGTTCGTTGCCGCTTCGAAGGAACATGCCATCTTTGTCGGGTTATGTCTACTGCCGTTTCGGAGGGATATCCTGGCGTCACTAAGATTGCTTTCGACCTCTTCGGGAAAGCAAAGTAATTTAGATTCGTTCACTACCACTTCAGAAAAACGGGTCGTTCGAAAGATATTCAGATTCGTTCGATGCTGCTTCGGAGGAATGAGTCATTCGGTAACTGGTTCGTCCAGTGTCGATCAGGAAAGAAATGTCAGCACTACCCACTTGTTTTCTACCGTTTCAGGGAAACAAGTCATCTCAATTTGCTCATTGCCATTTCGGAAGAGCAAATCATCCGATAGGAAAGTAAGACAAAATTAGTGTTTATGGTCTTTGCTTTATTCTTGTTTTACAAGTATAAGCAAAGAGGGGCAGCTGTAATCACTAATTTTGTCCGGGGAAAACCTGCCCTTTTTGTTTCACTTCAGTTAATGGGCTTGTGATGGGCTGTTGATTCATTAGTAATTATCTATATCTATATGTGTATTAAAACCGAAAAAGAAAAAAAAGAAAGAAACAAAGAAAAGCAAAAACACTACTATTATTATATGTGTATGCATTGCATGGTATTGCATGTTATGTGCATATTTAATGTTTGTTTATATATATATATATTGTACGTAGGTATTTACTATTATCATTATCATGTGAGTGTAGGTAGGTATTGCATGTATTAAATATATGTATTAATGTTAGTGTATCATGAATGTGTATCTCACATACGTAGGTGTTACGTAATTAATATTGATATTGTGTAGGCATGTTTATTATATGTTTTGTTATCATTATTATTATTATTATTATTATTATTATTATTATTATTATTATTATTATGCTAGCAGATCTAAAAATATATAAACAGTCCATATGATAAGTAAGCAAAGTCCAAGTCCATTACATTACAAAAACCCACAAATATTATGCATTAATTACAAGCCCATTTTCTTGCCCATATCTAATATAAACCATAGTGACCCGCTCCGGGAACCGAACTGACCCGCTCCAATCCCGGCCTAGCAACTTGGAGCCCAGTCTGGTTGGGCTTGGTAAATTCTTTATCCCATTTATTTAATTTCAGCCCATTTTTTATTGGTATAATATGTTTTAATATTTTATTTTTGTAGTATTTGTCATAAAATCTTGTACGATACATGTATTTTATATATATCACATAATATTTAGGTGGTACATAAAGACTTAGTTTATAGGTTATAAATACACTATACTTATATTTTTATTCAAATAGGTATCTGTTTAGTATTAATATTTGATAAAAGCATTAGTGTAAATATTTTAATGATTGCATATATATGAAATATTAGTAATACATGATGTATATCTTGTTAACATAATATGAGATATATACATGTAATGTTTTTAAAACGCATTATACAAAGTTTTTTTTATGATATATGTATTATAATATGAATTTCTCTATACCATGTATATAGTTTTTTAATACATGATTTTTTTTACAAATATAGATAATATATTTCTCATTATGGTATGTGTTTTTTCTTTAAAATAATATTAATATTACTATAAATAAAGTTTTTTCTTAATACTAGTTTTATGAAATAGAAAGATTATAATATATGTAAATTTTTTTATACATATATGGAAAATATAATTTTTGAAACCGTATAACATACATAGTTTTTTTCATTAAAAAATAATAAAAAGAAAATAAAAAATAAAAGGGGAGAGGCAATAATGTTTATAATTTTAAGGTTTATAATACAATCTCAAGTTATATTTTGATAATAAATGCATAGAAATGTTTATGAGCCCTAAACTTTTAGATTTGGTTTTAGTAGTTTGGGCTTTTAGTTTTGAGCCTAATTTTAATAGTTTCAAGCTTTTGGGCTTAGGATAGGAATAAACAATTTAGTTCGAACAAGTCGTGTGCCCGTATTATAGGGACATGATCCTAAAATTTATCAGATTAGTCTTATTTTTTAGAATATCGATTAGATTAGTATTTGGATTAATTTAGTGAATTTAAATTTATCCTTGGCTTACTGGGTAAATGTTAAATTCTTTAAATTAATTGAACAATTTTCAATTACTAAAAAAATAATATCAATTTCGAAGTCTAATCTAGCATTAAATTATAATTTAGTCACCATAAATTAGATTTCTTAATCTATTAGAGCTAAATATATAATTGAGCTATATGTTAAATTGGGCCTTCTTTTTTTGGTGTTTACATTTATGCCCTTGCTTGTCATACATTAATCATATTCATGTAATCTTATATCTTAATGACATCGTTAATTATCTTAAGTCGTAAAAAGGGAGGTATTTATTAATTCTAATATTTGTGTCATAACAGTCCGAGCTTAAAGGATGTTAACCAAATATTCGAATTAATTTTTACCGTCCCGAGGTAAATGGACTAAAAAATTAATAATGTCATTACATCATATTTAAATGTTTGCATCATACATAAAGGTGACACGGAGGTTGAACCATAAATTAACACGGCAGTCGGGCTTATTCGATGTCGGTTTAATCTATGATCTGACATATCGTTAACCTTATTAATTAAATGTCTAATTAATTTGAGTCAATCAATTCGATAAGGCCCGCGTAGTCAAGGTTAATTTTTATCTAAGAACTTCGAATTAAACTCAATCTAAATTTCAGTAAATTTCATTCTTTTAGGAGCAACAAATTTTATGGTACCGATCCCCGGGCGTGATAGGGGTGCTAATCCTTCTCCATACGTAACCAACTCCCAGACCCTTTCGTAACGAGTCTCTGGTTTTATGGTGTCCGGCCCACCTTACCTAAGTGGCCGGTGGCGACTCCTGATTTCAATCGTTTTGAAAAATTTAAAGTCTTCAAAAGAAATCTCTTTACTTCAAAAGATTTTCATTAACAATTCGAGAGATAATTAATAACCGACTATTTTTTAAACAAACGCCATTAACATGTCAAAATTTCTTTTTTTTTTTAAAAAAAAAAAGTCGCTACATGAACTTATCAAACCCATCGTTATCATAGTGTAAAAAGTACCTGTGTTTGTCATTTTTGAAGCACCCGAGGAGGATAAGTGCTGTTGGGTGGTTTAGAAAGTGAAGCTTGTAAATGAGTTGAAATGAAAGATGGGTGGGAAATGAGATTGTTTCAGGTTTTGCAAACTGACCTGAATTTCACCAGGGATTTTACTGGGAGTCTTTTGAGGATTCCAACAATCATTTCTACAGGCATGTAATCGGACATCGTTTCTTCTTCCTCGGGTTAATTTTGTTTCTTTTGGAAAGGGAAGGGGGAGACTTGACAGAGAACAGGATTGAGATGGAACTTTTCATTTCCTTATTGCTTAATACACAAACTAAACCTTAACATTTACTTGTTTCAGGTAGTTCTGAAAATCATTATAAAAGACTTCTACAAGATACTCTATTTTTATCGGGTATCTATTTTGTTCTTTATCGTTAAAGAGTACTAAAAAGAGCTTGAGAGGAAATATCGTAAATTTCGAATATAGACTAAAAAATAAACATGTACTATATGAAAAATAAACTTTTACTCAATAAAATCACATTGGTGCCTCTTTAACTAAATTAATCTGTCTAATTTTATTGAAAGGGTAAATAACATGTCAAATCTTTTATGCTCTTTTTGTTTAATTTAATTACTGAAAAAATATGATTAAATATATAACAATTTAATATATAAAAACGACCCGTATTTGTATAATATGATTAAATATATAATGATAGAGGGTTTAGGAGTTAGATTTAAAATTTGAAGTTTTAAGGTGTGATAAAAATAAGGGTTCAGGTTCTAGTTTAAAGGTTATAGTCATTCCGTTGTAACCTCATTAGCAAATCGCAGAACACAGTCCGTCCACTCAAACTAATAGGGGTATGCATTCGATTAATTCGGCTAACCGACCGAACCGAATTACTCAAAATTTATTAACTGATTTTTTTCTTTTAACCGTTAACTGAACTGAAATTTTTATAAAATTTTTAACCGAACCAAAAATTTTTTTGGTTAATTCGGTCGATTTTCAAATTAACCGAAATTTGTAATAAAATTGTGTAAATCACACAATTGGTCACTAAATTATATTAAAATGATCTTTTTAGTCACTAAATTTTCATTTTATGCTAATTTGATAAAAGTTAAATGACTTTTATAATATATCAAAAAATTTAATGATCATTTTATAATTTTTAAAAGTCCAATGACCAAAATTAAATATATGTAACATTTAATATATAATAATTTCGGTTAATTAACCGGTTTCGAACCAAATTAACCGGTAACCGAATTTTCTAAAAGAAATTAACCGATAACTAGATCTACGTAAAATTAACAAAAAAAAATTCGATTCAGTTGGTTAATTCGGTTAAAATTGAATAATACACCACCTCAACGAACTAAGCACCCCAAACACCCTCTTAAATGTGACATGTTCTCGTCGCCTGGAACCGCGGCTATGCAATGCAGACGATGGAGGGGCAACTTACAAATGTGGGAACAAAGGTGATCGAGTTCTAAGAAAAAGGAAGGTTAGACAACAAGAGTGGAAAAAAGAAAGAAAGAAAAGCTGTTGACAACAGTGAAGTACAATTGTGGTCAGTGATGTGAGTTAGGGTTGATGCTTGCTCAAGGGAAAAAGAGGGTATAAGATTTTCAGAGAAGAAAGAAATTGAAAGTCTACATATTTAAGATAATAATAATATTAACGGAATTTTTTAGTCTCCGTTAAATGTCTAATGATTATGGCTTTAATTTCATCTTAACTATTAGACTCTACAAATTAAGCTGTTCAAACAACTTCAAATTCTCTAACCAAATGGTTTAACTAATCAATAAAAGCATAGTTATAATGATAAAATTGTTATAAGTTTGACATCAAAATTCATGATCAAAGCCTTCGACAGTCCACACCATGTCTCTATTGGATTGTGTCATCGGAACCAATCGGATGATGGGTTAAAAAATATTTACCATTACTAATTGTGTCCAGTAGCTGAAAGTCATCTTACACACTTATCGATTGCAACTTATGTATATATTATCGCCTTCATTGCTATTTCTCCCGTAGATATGATGGTATAAATGAAGCTGTTTCTAGATCATTATTTTACGGAAACAATATTATTTCCGGAGCCATCATTCCTACTTATGCTACTATAGGTTTCGATTTCACCCCAACAGAGGAAGTAATGGGACAATGTTAGTGTTCCAACATCGAAACCAGGATGACCGGCATAAACAAATCAAATGTGACCATAAGAATAAAAAGGATTCACTATCTCATTTCAAAATGTATAAAGAACTATGACATCACAGTGCAAAGGTGATTATAGCAAACTAACAACAAGATACCTAATGAAAACAGTATGATTACTTCATTGAGAAGCAAGATAGTACTCTTTGTAGAAACAAAACTTTAAGGTCCCAAACTTAAACTCAAAAAGAAAAAAGAACATTATCTTTAAAAGTTGCTTCAATTTCAAAAAGAAATTGCTTCTTCATGCAGTGTAAAAGTTCTTCAGCGGTACTGCAAGGCAGAACGAAAAGAATATGAAGATCGAGATCAAAAAACATTAACAACTAACCGTCGGACGCATAATCAATTGGGGTGACATTGTTATACCTTGATGAATCCGATTTCCTTGGCATTGCTACGGAAGCATTGTCGGCAACACATGAGTCCGTACTTCCTGATAATGGCATGAGGGTTCCCACACACTCGGCTATAAAAACAGGAAAAATAAATAGTGTCCTTTGCATTACGAAAATACACCATAAAATCATTTAACAAGAACAAATACCATGGTGCCAATGGGAATATGGATTCGAAATTTTGGATTTGGATCTCAATTGTTATATGAATTGTGAGAAAGAAATCAAACATCATGTGTAAAATCGATTAAGATCCAATAAGTTTGATTAACATTTAAAAAAAATAATAGGTGATTAAGCAGATTAAGCAAAAATAAAAAAGAGATCGAATAAGCTCAGACGATAGAAATATATGATTACATCAACGAGCCAAAGCTCTCATAGTTTGATGGTATAATTTTCCGTCGCCACTGCCTTAAATAACCATACCAACAACAATACAATAAAATTCAAGGATTCATATCAAACTGATGCCTCAGAATCAAATCTTTGAGAGAATGCATCAGAGAAAGAAATCTCAGACGGTACGGACAAATGTTTGAACACTACATAATTTGAATTCGAATATAGCAAGAGAAAGAAATGGAATCCTCTGTATTCAAGTTAAAAACAGTAGTAACTTATTTGAAATTCATAAGCAATCAAATGATGAGAACCGAGAGAACATGAGATTACCAGGCGCGAGAGCCAGGGCCATAGGTCTTGGGGTGAGAGTTCCAGACGTTAGAATGACCCATGATTGATTAAAGATGATGGCTGCCCTTCGATGAACTCTCTGATAAGCTAAAAGAATCTAATTATCAAATTAGGGTATTTATAGATGTATCTGAAAACCCTAGATTTCGATTTGTCAAGATTGGGCCGAAAACTGGCCCAATTATTATTTGGCCTCTTTAGGGAGAGCAATTGGTCTTTTCGATCAGTTCTTTTAATGTTTATTGCAATTTACCCTATTTATTATATACTATAAATATATTTAAAATGTTACATTTTGGTCGGGTCGGTTTGAAAATTCAAAACTGATAACCAACAAAACGTTTTAACAGAAACCGATCAATTTGTTACTTGGACTCGATAAAAATGTACTATAGTCGGGAGACTATTTATGTAGGCCTTGTTTGAGAAATAATTTTTTGAGCTAAAATTAAAAGTTTGAATTATTTGTAGAGATTTGACCAGTCAAATTTATTAATTTAGATATTAGGTAAATAACGGATTGAAATAAAACTTCCCATTTAAAAAAAAAACTCATTTTAAGAATTTTTAGATTAAAAGTTTAAATAAAATACTTATACTATAAAATAATTTCACAAATAAAAAATATATTTACGTCCTTCATATATACTTAGTAATGATATTAAAAAAATTAAATTTCATAATCCAATTAATATTAATAAATACAACATATTAATAACTAATAAATTATTCAAACAAGTATTGAATATAATCATGTCTTTATATGTCATTTTGTTTGTTCAAATAATCAAACATTTATCAATTATCAATTAATTTTACCAAACACTTATATACAATCAGTTAATATAATTCGCTAGTCAAATCAACAAATGCTATCAACTATTTGCTAATTGCAAAACAGGGCCGTAGTTTATCCTAAAAATAAATAAAATAACTTATATAATAAAGAAACCGTGCTATACAAGTTGAAACCAACATTGAATCCAGAATTTAACTTGATTGGTTCAACTAAAGTAATCGTCCAACTTGATTGGTCTCTCCCGGCCTCTCTTCCTTTGCCCCTTCTTTGCTCCGGCAGTTGTCGACTTGACACAGGTAAACAAATAAATAAACAAGGCAGGGTTTGGGCCACTAGTGCTCTTCTAATATGTCTATCTATTCAGAGATCGACATGCTTCGTCGCCATTCCTTGTAAATCACAGGCACGTTGCTCGCAATCTAGCTTGCCCCACCTTGCATCCACTCGCTCGCACGGGAATATCAATTTCCCGAGGCTGTCGGAAGCAACTGATGTCAGCAAACTATAACAAAGCTCTAGAAAAGGTCAATCTAATATAGCTCAATTCTAGGGCACCATAGCATATTCGCATAGGCAAGTATGCCAGTTGACATGCAAGCATGAGCTGCAACAAAGAAGATAAAATTTACCTTCTGTTAACAACATTGTGCACGTGACAGAGCCACTGTGAAAACTCATCTTGAGATCCAGCCATTACAGGGTTCGCTCTGACATGAAGATATATCTCTATTCAGAACAGATTAGATTACTGATATCAAGGAAAACTCTGCAAATTATATTTATTATATATATACACAAATATGTATAAGAAGAACCTACGATCGAAAATTTTGATTGAATCAAGTGTGAACAATCAACATCATATAACATTATGAATAAACAGGACAACAATAAAAAATGACCTACAACCTTCCTCAGCTTTCCACCCAAATGAATGATGAATAGCTATATAATCGAACAAACAAATCATTTTTTGATTTAACGAGATCTTGACTTAGAAACTTCATTTTTCACTCGGCATTCCCAATAACTTCAGGACCTAATTACTGTTCTTTTTTTTTTCTCTCTCTTTCCTTTTAGCTTTCCCCCCCTTCAAATACTAGAGCTACTCCAATTACAAATGAAGCTAAATAGCTTTCTGATCTTATTGATAATAATATCTAAAAGAAATGCTAACAAAAGTGGTTGGTAAAATTCTTAACACGGTATCAGTTAACTTACCTCAAAACTTCTTTAAAATGATCTGCACATTCCTTGCAGGGGTACATTCTGGATAATATCGACATCTGCAAGTCAAAAAACACTCGTCATTGGTAAGTTTAAAAGGACAACAAGTTACTCCTACAATTCCATTTTTGTTTTTCCTTACAATTCTTGTTATGACATTAAAAGCCTAAATAATCAAAAACTGATATGGTAGGCACTAGGCAGTGTAATTAAGATGAGCAACATTTCAGCACCTTTGGACTCAACTCATTTCAGTTTTAAGTTTTAATCAAACCCATATCGAGATAGCGCTTCATCCGAGCTTAAAATTGCAAGATTGGATAAGGAAATTAAGATGTAATCCGGGAGTGAGATATCATACCAGCTCTTTTACATCCTTCTTTTGTTGCCTTGTTGGATTTTCAGGATACTGGAGAAGAATAAAAGTATAGCAATCCTCATTCAAAAGACCATCAGGGCAAAACCGTAGGCATTATAATTGACAATGATAAGAAAAAAATAGGCTTAAAGGTGCTTGAAGCCCTTGAATTTTTTAAGGAAAAAAATCAATTAAGTCCCTAAACCTTTTTTGCATCCAATTAAGTCCTTGTACTTCAAAATTTTCATCAATTCAATTTATTATTTCGGGGGCTTAATTGGGTGCAAAAAAGTTCAGGGGCTTAGTTGATTTTTCCCCAAAAGTTCACGGCTAATTATAGCCAAAAAATACAAAACAAAAGCAAAGTTATAAATGAGAAGACCTGGGCGGCAAGAGTGTGAAGAAAAGTCCAAGTAGCTCTTCCAAGTTCTTCTTTAGTCACCGGTGCAGCTGGCTTCTGCCAAACAAAAATGGGTCCCAGAAACGGAAAACAACACGTCGATAAGAAGCTCGTACACTAAAAATGACAGACTCATTTGGAAATTTCGTCAAACAGATGATGGGCAAACTACGAGCAGCCCCATTGAAGATATTTACGATCTTCAGAATCGAAACGGAGTAAATGAGCATATCAACGATGAATCTATTGAGGGAAATAATACCTTGACGAGAAGATGGGTCGCGGTGGCAGGGGAGTCGGCGTTTGTTGATGATGAAAGAGAGACGAGAGGGTTTGACTTGGTGGGTGATGAACGATGAACTTGCTGGGTGAAATTGGCGAGGTGGGTTTGAACACATTTCGAGAATCTTTCAACTGTTTGGATCAAAGCTTGGAAAGGGTTTGGATTTTCAGCAGCCATTTTTGCTTGAACTTGACGGAGATAATGGCGGGAAAATGAGGACGTTGGATCTTAAGGCGCTGATTGGGTACTCTGCTAACTATCGGTTCGTTAAAGGCCCATCACGCTACTTTTCATTTTTAACTTTTAAGGCTATGATTTGTATCAAATTCTATAAACGGTCCCTGCACTATGTTCTTTTTTGGGTGGATTTAGTCTATTTATTATAATTTGATCATCTATAATATTTTTACTTTTCAAAATGTGTATTTGCAATCCCGAAGTCATTTTTTAAAAAAAATAATTACATAATGAGTATATTTAGTTAGTTGACCAAGCTGTTCATCTTTGTTCATTCACATTCTCTTAAGTTATGTGTTCTATACTTGGTAAGAGCACTCTTTCATTCCCTTAAATTTTTCTCTTCCTCTTCTCTCTAAATAGAATTAAAATTATAATTTGTCAAAAAATAATTACATAACTTATTTATTTATTCCAGGTCATTTGTTTGTATTAAAAACTACGTAGTTATGAATCTAAAAAACTATAATTGCTGTAGTGAATCTAGAAAACTATAATTGGTTAGGTCGATATAAATAGTAGCAGAAAAATCTAACATAACTCATATGTGTAGTTTTAAAATTTCCTTTATTATCTATTTCTTATTTTAAATAAAATCAAAATATTAACTAAAAGAATAAATTTTTATTTATAACTTAATTGATTTGTCAAAAATATAAGTCATAAAATATAATTTTAAATTTATTTATTTAAAACTAATTTCTCTCGTAAGTTTTAACAAATATAACTGAAAATATATTACATTTTTATTCTCTTTTAAGTTATCTTTTTCTAAAAATATTGGAGAAGAGTTATAGGCTTTTATTAAAAAAATATTTTTTAAAAAATTTTTAATTTTGATTTTGACTTTAATTATGTTTTGATGTTTGTATTTCTATATACTAAGATGAAATCCTAACAATACTTGGAGAATTCAATTTTTTAAAAATATTTAATTAACTAGTAACAAAACATGTTTAAATTATTTTTGTTAAAAATAATTATATAATAATTTATAAAATGTAATGAAAATATAAACAATCCCAATTTTTTATTATACTTAAGGATTAATACTAAAATAAGTGTTAAAACTATTATATTTTTTTTTTCCTTTTAGATGCCTAAACTATTTTTTGCTCCTTTTAGGTGCTCAAATTATCTCGTTTTTTCCTTTTAAGTGCCTAAACTTTTCCCCCAAACTATCATTTTTGGGCAAAGTTGGTGCCCAAACTATCATTTTTTGGGCAAAGTGTGTGCTTCAGTTTAACCTTAAAAAAGACAAAAAAAATGATACTTTGAGCACCTAAAAAAGGGCAAAAAAATTTAAGCACCTGAAAGAGAAAAACAATATAGTTTGAGCACCTAAAATAGGCAAAAACTAGTTTAGGCACTTAAAAAGGAAAAAACATGATAGTTTAGACACTTATTTTGACATTAAGCTTATACTTAAATTTTATTTCTTAAGCTAATTCAAGACTTAAAAACTAAACTAGATTTTTCTATTGGGCCATTTCTTTTATTCTTATTTATCCAGACCTAATATACATTAATATTGTACAGGGACGAGGTTTGTCATCCTATTGTACAGGGAGGACTTGGTTTCCAAAGGCACGATGTCATGAATGAAGCTTTCATTATGAAATTAACTTTTAGTTTGCTCGCGCAGCGGGATACGCTTTGGGTAAGGTTTCTCCGTGCCAAATATAAATGCCATGAGCTGGTCCCGTATACTTTGCATGATAAAAATGTTTCACGCCTTTGGAAAGGATTGAGCATTGTGTGGAATGATGTTAGGGGCAGCATCGTTTGGTCAATTGGAGAGGGAAAGTCGACCAAGTTTTGGCATGATGCTTGGCTCAGTGATAGGAGACCATTGCGCAATTTTATGCCTCTGAACCAAGCATCGTCGCTTGCGGATGAGACTGTTGCCGAAATGGTGTATTCTTGTGGGGATTTAAGTGGCTGCGGATCCAACATTTGTTACCACTGCATATTTTTCTAAAGATTGCGGCAGTTAGAGGACCTTGGCCTTGGCTCTCGAGGGACGTGATTGATTGGAATAAGAGCGTTGATCGGCGTTTCACGGTCAATTCTGTGTATAAGGGAAAATGTGCTGCATTGCCTCCAGTTCCCAATGATGTTTGGAAGCTGATACATAAATTTAGGGGGCTGTAGCAGATAAAAATATTTATGTGGTTGGTGTGCATTAGTAAATTGATTACTAACGAGGAACGTGTGTGTCGACACTTTGCAACTGATAGTAGTGTCCCAATATGTCACAATGGTGTGGGGAATGTCAACCATGTGCTACGCCAAATGCCCTATGGCCTTTACGATCTCGGTTGGTTTAATCAAGCCTGATAAACTTTCTGAAATTTTTGCGTTACATTTACTTGACTGGATCAAATTGAATTTGTCGGTTCTTTCCCCATATGCCAAGGAAACTTGTGATTGGGATCTTCTTTTCGTGGTAATTTTATGGAATTTGTGGCTGCAACATATTGCGATTGTGTTCAATACTCCGTTTGAAGACACGAGTTCTATTCTTGAGCGCAACAAGCGTTTGCATCTTCTGACTATGAATGCGGCGATCTTGAATCCTACTGTCCATCAACCACGACATGTGGTGGCTGGTCCGACTAGTTGGTCTAAGCCATTGCTGGGCTGGTTTAAAGTTAATGTCGATGGTGCGAGAAGGGTGAGTGATGGAAACGCAACTTGTGGTGGTCTTATCCGTAATGCTCATGGCCTTTGGATTTTGAGATTCTCGAAATATATTGTTGTGTGCTTGGGACTTCGGCATTCGCTCTCTCAAAGTGGAGTCTGATTCGTTGGATGCTATTCGGATTATTACTCAAAAAAAGGGTGTTAGAGGCTCGTTGAACATACTACTGCACATTGAGGAGCTCACCCTTCGTTCATGGAATGTAAGATTTCAACATGTTGGTCGATCCGGCAATTAGGTTGCGGATGCAATCACACGAGAGGTTACTGCCTCAGATTTCGGGATTCATTTGCTGTATACACTGCCGGCTTTCTTATTGTTGTTGCTGGCTGTAGATAGTTCGGATGATGCAAGTAATGGCTAGTGGTCTGCGCATTGCTTCTTTTGTTTTGCTTTAGGTGTTATGTTTGTTGGTGGCTTGTTTCATGTGGTTTGTTAGTTTTGGTTTTAGTTTGACTTGTTAAGACATTGTTATTTATTACCACAACGTGTACTTTTTTTTTCATTTAAGTTTAAGAAAGCTTTTAAGGAGACATGTGATGGTAATCTTAAATTCATAAAAAAAAAAGAAGAAATACTACATTTGTATGGTTTAGTGGAATTTTCTTTTATTATTAATTTGTTATTCATGTTTTAAAAAATTAGAAGGAATGAGTTCTATGTCGTGAACAAGTTTATTGTAGCTTCAGGTTTAGTAACCAAACAATTTTACACGGAATTCTTTTAAAAAAATGATCTACTCGCCTATATAAATGACGAAAATTAATCTATTAACCTAAAAAGTAACAATTTGTTAATGGCATCAAAATATATATTTTTTCTCAATTTAATTTTCGCTGAAATCCCTCAAAATTGACAAAAATTAAACCAAAGCTTTAGGTTTATATTGATCTGATTTGTAATTTTTTATCGTCTAATTAGCGTGAATCAACATATATTGTTTTTTTTTTTATTCTCGACTTCTCTATTGTTGGAGTTCGAAAGAAAATACACGTGATATCAGTGAATCACAAGAGTCTGAAAATATGAATTTGAGACTTTGAGGGAAGAATGTTTCACAAGATTTTGTATAAATTTACAATAAAAGTTTTAGGATTGTGCATTAATCTAAAACAACATTAAAGAATTAACAACCGATAACTTAAAAAGTATTTTTTTTATAAAATCTTAAATCTATTTTTAATTCTACTTAGAATGAGAGAAAAAAAAACCCTAAGAAAAAGAATGAAAGAGTTCCTAATATACATTAAAATAAATGAATTTCGAAAGTTTTAGGACGAATTTTTAAAAAAAATATTTGGCTCAGCATTAAAAACACACACCAAAATTTAAGTGACTAAACATATAGTTTACATGGAAATATCTAACGCATTAGCGGTGGAAATGATAAGTTTTTACAAGCGCCTTAGTTTTAGGGTTTAAGTATCCGATTTAAGGTTTAGTGTTTAAGGTTTAAATTTACTTGTTTAGAATTTAGGGTTTATGGTTGGAACTCAGGGTTTGAGATTAAAATTTGGAGTTTAGAGGTTAAGGTTTAGATTTTAGGTAACATAGTTAGAGATTTAACTTTTAACCAACAAACCCTAAATATTAACCATAAAACTTAAATTCCAATCATACCTCATAAGTTAAAAACTCATACAATTAAACCCCTAAATAATAAATCCTAAACAAAATCCTTAAACTCAAAAACTAAAGTGATCGTGGAACAAAGTTTCCAAATAATAGACTAGTTGATCATGGGTGAGTTTGGCGTGCGGCATGATTCAGTGTGGTTACGGTGCGACACCAACTGAAAATGTTATAAGACACGAAACTTAAAATCGAAAATATTACACTTTATGATAATGTTTTAAGTAGGTAGTTAAATATTGAAATTTAACTTCGAATATCGATACTTATCACTTTTGATAATATTTTAAATTTTTATAAGTATCAATATTTAACTCTAAATATCAATAGTATTGTGAGACACCAACATAAGATGTTATATTATATTTTTAATTTTAAATTCTATATTTTATTTCATTTTCAATTGGTGTGGTGACTGCAATTATGCCGCACCGCATGGCATTCTATGAATGTCACAAAGTCTCGGAGTCTGATGCTAAGAATCCCGCGCTCGAGCAGCGCACATCTCTATGTCAGATCATAAACGTTGACCTTCTTGGTTTTCTTTATTGTAAATATCTCTGTTCACAATAAAACTATGT
This sequence comes from Hibiscus mutabilis, assembly GCA_019671005.1. Taxonomy (NCBI): domain Eukaryota; kingdom Viridiplantae; phylum Streptophyta; class Magnoliopsida; order Malvales; family Malvaceae; genus Hibiscus; species Hibiscus mutabilis. The sequence goes on along the minus strand of CM033711.1, from coordinate 28,527,282 downwards.
CAATGATTTTTTGTACTATATCATTTCTGGGTTTATCATATTCAATAAAGCGTGGGATGAATGAAACACCTAAAAAAGATCTGAAAAAACATTGCTACTTTTGAAAGTCTTTCAACCAACACCCAGTTTCTGCAATCCCTTGAAGAAGAAGAAAAAGCAGGTTTGTTTTTCATAAACAAAATTGAAAATCCATAGCTTTTTGGGGTACTTTTTGATGTTTGTCCCTTTGGGGTTTCTTAAAGTTGCTAACTTTGAACCAAAAAGATCTGATTTTTGTTTGTTTTAGCACTTGTTTGAAACTGTGGATGGGTGAAGAGGAAGGGGCAAAGCACAGCCCTAAATTAACAGTTCTTCCCCTAATTGCTCTGATATTCTATGAGGTTTCTGGGGGTCCTTTTGGCATAGAAGATTCAGTGAAGGCAGGAGGTGGCCCTTTGTTGTCATTGCTTGGTTTCATGATTTTCCCTTTGATTTGGAGCATCCCAGAGGCTCTAATCACAGCTGAATTGTCCACAAGTTTCCCTCAAAATGGAGGGTATGTCATTTGGATTTCCTCAGCTTTTGGCCCCTTTTGGGGTTTCCAAGAAGGTTTTTGAAATGGTTTAGTGGTGTAATGGACAATCGGTTGTACCCTGTCTTGTTCATTGATTACTTGAAGCATTCATTTCCAGTACTCAACCACGTGGCTGCTAGGGTTCCTGCTCTTTTAGGCATCACAGTTACACTAACATATTTAAACTACAGAGGGCTGCACATTGTGGGGTTTTCAGCTGTTTCCCTTGCTGCTTTCTCACTTTTTCCTTTCATTGTAATGGGGGTCATTTCGATACCGAGATTAAAGCCTAGGCAATGGCTTGTTGTGGACTTTGAGAAGGTGGATTGGAGGGGTTACTTCAATAGTATGTTTTGGAATCTGAATTATTGGGACAAGGCGAGTACGCTCATCGGGGAGGTCGAGAATCCGAGCAAGACGTTCCCCAAGGCGCTTCTCGGGGCGGTGGTCTGGTGGTTTTGTCGTACTTGGTTCCTCTTCTTCATGCCGGGATGGGGACTTTGAGGTCTTCTTATAGTGAATGGACTGATGGGTATTTTGCTGAAGTTGGGATGTTGATAGGAGGGTTTTGGCTCAAATGGTGGATTCAAGCTGCTGCTGCAATGTCTAACTTGGGGTTGTTTGAAGCTGAGATGAGTGGAGATGCTTTCCAATTGCTTGGAATGAGTGAAATGGGAATGCTCCCAGCCATTTTTGCTTCAAGGTAAGTTGTATTATTTTTGCTGCAAGGTAAGTTGTCTTATTTTTGCTTCCTTATATGATTAAAGATTGAATGTAACTTTGCCATGGAAGTCGCATTAGTCGGTTTTGAGTGTAAGTGTTTAACTCGAACATGGGTTTAGGGTGTAAGTGGAGTATCATATCTAGGGTTAGCAGGTCGAATTCGTTACTGTTCCATTCGGAGCAGACTGTTACGAAATCTGTCAGACAGTTCAAGTTTATACCCAATATGAATACTTTAAGAGAAACGAAGAGTTACCGGAACTTTTGAAACAACCTACTTTTTTGAGTGAATTGATGTACACTAACATCATTACAAACTATTCCACGAATATGTTCTTAAACAAATCCATCTTCTGTAGGTCAAAATATGGGACACCAACAGTCAGCATCCTGTGCTCAGCCACTGGAGTCATTTTCTTGTCATGGATGAGCTTCCAAGAGATTCTGGAATTCCTCAATTTTCTCTACTCAATCGGAATGCTTCTCGAATTCGCCGCATTCATAAAACTGAGAATAAAAAAACCAGATCTCCATCGGCCTTACAGGGTCCCTCTGCAAACGTTCGGTGCAACTATGATTTGCCTGCCCCCTGCTCTGTTGCTTGTTCTTGTCATGTGCCTAGCTTCTGCAAAAACATTCATTGTGAGCGGTGTAGTTATTATCATTGGGATCTTGTTGTACCCTGTTTTAGTTCATGACAAGAATAGGAAATGGGCTCACTTTGATGATATACAACACCGGGTATTGCCTTCAGATCATCAGGACGTGGCCCAACCGAGCCTAGAAGTTTCGGATGAGGCCTTGGTTAGTCTTCTTCCAGTTTTAACACCGGCCGAGGTTAACCTAGAGGTCTCCGAAACTTTACCTGATGAAGCTCTAAAGTTAGAGTAGGATCTCCTTTTTATACTTACTATAATTCACAGTATGTAATAATGCATATTCTCGTCAATGGAATGCACACAACAATACCAAACGAATCTAAATTCACGTGCAAAGAACATAAGACTGACCCAACGAAATTTTGACAGAAAGGGTTCCATTGTCCTTCAAACTTATGCAAGTTTTTATATTCAATGCGGATAAAGTCTCAAAAGTTCCGTATGCAGTGACATAAAAAGATAGGGTGTAGAAGGGATGCCATTTCATACACAAAATCAAAGAGCAAAAGTAGACATTGGCTTGGAAACTGATGATATAACATGTAATATTATCAGAAAGTGCTGCACAATTCAACACAGGCAATCGGTTCTCATAAACACAAGTAGTAATGCTAAAATCACAGTTAATTGTTTTAAGGCAAAAAGCATGGTGTTCTTCAGTATCCTCGACAAAGAAATCGGCATACACCCCCGGCAGCACAGGCTGTTTCTTGTTTTGCAAACTTGACTCTTCATTTAGGATTTCTTCAAAGAAAGTGAGGAGTAATCAACCCAGCGATTTCGAGAAACCCGACGTGATCTTTCCCTCCAAATATCTTCTTCAGCTTCTCATCGCAATTTATGATCTTCTTGTTTTCAGGGTCCTAAAGGAATCGCCAGAAAGCCAAGGAAGAAGCTAGTGAGTTACACAATATCTACAGCAATTAACAGAGGATAAAGAAACAAGATCAAACCCCCAATCTAGAATTCTCAATACTTCAAAGTTACTAGCATCACTTGCAAAGTTGTCGAGTATAGATCAGCTTAATTACAATTCAAATGTGTCTGAAGCATACATACACGAAACACTTCTTAAGCATAAATCAGTTTTCAAGCCATCAGATTCCAACAAAAGTTCGTGATACCTTTCATTTACAACCAAAGTTACACTCATCACTCGCAATGTTATCCAAGTAGAGATCAGCTTGATTTCAAATTCAAACATATCTCAAAGCATACGTACACATTTCTTAAGCAGAAGAAGGTAATATGAGCACATAAAATCTATAACAATTAACAGAGGACAAAGGAACAAGAAGATCAAACCCCCGGAAACCGAAGTTCGGGATACCTAAAGGCAGCCACACCATTGAACTATTGTCAAGATAACTCATAACAATGAACCCCAAAGTGCATTCAAATCAGAGAAATCAAGCATTTATCTTCATCAACATCAAATGCAGAAACTCTAAAAAGAACCCACAGTTCAAAATTCACTAAATCCCCAAAGGCAGATATATAGAAACAATCAAATGAAAATAAAAAAACTGAAAAAATAGTTATTAAAGTAAAATCCATTATGAGAAACATAGTTTAAAGAGGGGGGAAAGAAGGAATGGACCTGAAGATTGTTCTCTCTAATGTAAGCCCAGATCAGCTTAACAGCTTGAGTTCGAGGAATTTCAGGGACTCCGACGACAGCCTCCATCTCAGGCGACACGCGGCGCGGCTTCGTGATGCCACGTGGAGGTCGGGAGCCGGTTTCGGGCTCAGAAGCCATGGCTTGAGTCACGGTTCGCACCATGCGTACGTTAGTTGGAAGTAGACTCGTGGAAGAAGAAGAAGAGTTGGCTGGGAACGACGCCGTTTGAGGCGAGATAAAGTTGGAGAAAATGGCCGAAGAGACCGCCATTTCTTATCTTCCTTTTGGTTTTTGTTTGGAAGAAATGGATTCTGTGTTATCCTCTTGTTTTTGGAGTATGTGAAAGCAGACGAGGAAGATGAGACCATATAAGAATTTTTTTGGTTTAATTACAACAGAGATCCTTGTTTTAATTAATCTTTCTGTTTCAATAAGACCTTAGTCAATACTCTATATACTAAATTAGTGATTTGATTTCAGATTTTATAGTTAGTACTTATATTTTAACTTGGTTAAATTTAATCTTTATATTTTTTTAAAATTTAAAAAATTTCAATCTTGACTCTGATTATACAAATATGATGTAATTAAATTACATGATTTAAATTATCAAAAATTAAAGAATAAGAACCGAATTTACAACTAATCTATAATGAATTAATAACATAAATAAAACATTGATGAAAATTTGAAAATGTCTAAAGATTAGTTTGGCATTGTTTATGAGAAACAAAATGCGAAAGTATTTTTATATTGTCTAGTTTTAAAATGAATGTGTTTGATATTATGGTAAATAAAATACTTTTAAGTATATAGAATGTCTATTGCAAACGTTGTTTTTAAAAATATGAAAGAATTGGTGATATAGACGAGGAAAAATTGAGTAATTTAATTAAAATTATTAGGGTGGTCAAAACTCGACTTGAAAAAAATTAAATTATTCGTCCTCGACGCAAAAAATTGACTTATTTTGACTCGACTCGAAAAAGTTTCAGATAAAGTTTGAATTATAAAATGGAAATTTAAAAACTCGAATAACTCAAAATTTTTAGTAATTAGTTGATCAATTTTCAAGTTCGAGTAAAGTCTGTCAATTCTGGCTTATATATTATGTGTATCACATGAGAAAATATGAGGATATATATATATGTATATTGTATATGGATATAGAAACTCATTTAAATTGTAACCAATCTATATTATAACATTATAAACAATTACAATTAAATTTGTATAGAAGCTGAGCCGTTCTCCATTTTTTTTTCTCTAGCGCAACCTTCTTTATCAATCGAGCGTTGCAAGTTTTATCTAGCCAGCGGCGGCACCAGTTTTGATGTTGGTTGCCAAACGCCGAATCTATTTTTTTTATTTTTTAGTTTTTTTAATAAAAATAACTCTGTTTTTATGGTACATTTTTCTCTATCTTTGTGGCACGTTTATTTATGTCTTTTGACATATTTTTTCTTTCTCGGTCGTTTGACTGGTCTTTTATTTTATGTTTTCTCTCAGGGTTGGATTTGACTGATCAAAATAGATCTTCTTTGTAATCATGCCCATCGTCCCCGCTTTGGACCTTTGGATTGAATTTGGATACGTTGTTTGCGCTCGTAGATAGATTCTCACGACGATCGGCTCTAATTTGTTGTTCTTGGTTGTCTTACAATAGCTTAATACCCTTTTGTGGTTCGTTTGCGGATGCAGTCAGATTTGTTCGTGTCTATTTTTCGTTCGTGTCTTTTGATGGGTTTTTAACTTTTTTCATGTATGGTCCTTGTATGATCTAAAGTGGCTAGTTTTAAGAAATGTTCAAATTATGTATTTAGTTTACGATGATAGTCGTAAACCCTTACTGTAATTTTGAATATTTTCTCGTTTAATAAAACCAGTGGCTTCTATTCAAAAAAGAATTGTATAGAAACTCGAAAACTCAAATCAATTCGAAAATTTCAAATAAAGTTTGAATCGTAAAATAAGACTTGTAACTCGAGTAACTCAAAAATTGTTGACACTATTCGACTCGATCGAACGTTCAACCCTAAAAAGTGTTTTTGGATAAGCTAAAAATTATAATTTTTGACTTTTAAAAAATATTTTTTAAACAAAGTTGTAAAACACTTTAACCTGAAAAAGTTATGTCTTCTGCATTATTTTTGGTCCTAAAAACAAATTTGACTCCAAAATATTTGAAAAGAAGAGTCCATCAAAAGAAATTGTAACGTTCGATCCATGTCCTAAGACTTCTAGGACAATTTTTCGGTCCATGGTACGGCTTGGGCAACCCAAAACTAAGCAATAAGCCAAGGCCCAAACTCGAACAAATATTTTTTGGTATAATAATCTATATTTAATTTATTGGTTAATTAATTCAAATCAAATAGACTAAATTTTATCAAAAATGATTATTTTAATTTTGATGGAAAATTCCTAATTTCTTTAAAAACATTTTAAATTGGAAAATTTTCAAAAAAAAAGTTCGTGTTTTAAAATAAAATGAGAAAATTTATTTAAAGGGAAATTTAAAAACTTGAGATTTTAAATAAAACTAAAGGAGTCGCCACCGGTCACTAGACCGGACACCAAAAAGTAAATAAAACTTGGCATTTTTTAATTAAAATTACATTAAATTATCTAAATAAGATTACCAAGTTAGTTAAAAGGGAGTAGATTATTTCAAGGAACCTAATCCTATGGTATTAATTACTATGTATTGTTAGAATTCTATAATTAAAATTAGATGACCCTAATCATATTTACATATGTTTAAAGAAACTAACCCTAAAAATGTTTGTTTTAAAGTACTGTACAAGTTTTTATTACAAGACAATTACATTGTTAATTATCGTAGAGTCCCTTTACCCTATAGTTTTAGTATGTTAAATGGCACAAAAAGATGCATAAATTAAACAATATGATAAGCATTGATTTAAACAAATAAAGGGTTAAATCGCATAAAACAAGAATTTAAGAGCTGAATTGAAATGAAAAAGGACTAGAGTGAAGAAATTGCAAACAATGGGGTTGAAGCATGAATCTGCCAGAAATGAAGGGCGCGGGTCGAGCATGGAGTGGAACGGTCTTGAGTTGATCCACGGGTCATGTATAAATACCAAAATTTAGAAACAAAAATCATTTTTTCTCCCCCAACCGAATGGATCAAATGCCCCTTCCCCAAATCCTCTAAAAGATTCAAAGGGTGTTCATCATCTGAAGAGCACCGTCATGAAGCCCAGAATCTAGACAAAGACCTCCATGCTCCACCGCTTGTACCGCCGTGGATCTTTTTCCGACGGCTGCTCGTTGACGGCAACTCCTTCCCATTTTGGCTCATAGTTCCAATAATGATGACAGCTTCTTCCTCCGGTAACTCGAACGATGACTTGCGCCCTCCTTTATTCGAACAATATATATATGTATGTAAAATAAAAGAGACAAGATTTTGAGTATAAAAATACCTTGAAAATTTGACTGAAAGTATGCTTGTATTTCTTGTAAAATCATGTGTTACAACTGTGGAATTTGTGGCTTTTTATAACCATTACAATGTATGAAAAATATGGGAATGATTTTCCCCATATTACAATCGAATAAAACCTAGTATATAAGGGGTTTTCTTTCCCAATTTAGCTCTGATTTGGCTTGATCCTCACTCTGACTGATTCATTTCTTTATTCACTGGATTCAGATTTGATTTGGATCGATTCTTCCCATAATTGCTTGATTCAAATCTGAATTCTTTCCCTTTTTATTTTGATTCGAATTAACCTCTTTTCTCTTTTACTTGCATGCTACGGACGACTGAGAGAAATGAATGAGCCCAGTGGTTCGCGGCTACCGGCGTCGAACAAAAAGATGAACGATCAAATGAGAGCTGATGCATCAGGCGTGTAAGGGCCACGCGCGAGTGGTGATCTGAGTAAAGCTTTTTCGCGCAATCTGGACTATTGATTTCCATCAGATATAAGGGTTCAGAATGGTGCGACGCTATAACTTAAGGGGCTAGGGTTTTAAGTTCAAATCTGGACCGTTGAATCAAGAAATGATCCAATAGCCATGGGCTTACTACGCATAGATGGGTGATCAACCCTAGGGTTTTCAATGTAGGGCCGAATTGGGCCTTTTAAATGGACACTATATTTAAATAGACTACCTTTTTATTTTTTAAGATTTACCCATGTTTTTTTTATTTTATTTCTTGGATCTAATATTCACATATATAAAAACTAAATTCGAATAAATGAGCAGGTAAAATAGGTGACTACACATGCCCTTCTTTGCTTATTCTAGTGAAATGAGAATAAGGTAGAGAATAAAAGGCACTAATTTTATCTGGTCGAGCTGCACGTTGAGCACCACTTTTTCTAGCTTGAGGCGATGCAAAAAATTTAACCTCTCATTCTTCAAACTCGAGGATACAAAGTCATAATGGCGATCAGCTCCTTCAAATGACAATATGACTCTCATCCCTGCAGACACCAAGTCGGTGAAGCGACTCTTGCTCTAGTGGGCACTAAGTTGGAAATGTGACTCTCGCCCATACGGGCACTAAGTCAGTAGGGTGACTCTCGCACCTATGGGCACTAAGTCGATAAGGTGACTCTCGCCCCTGCATGCACTAAGTCGGTAAGGTGACTCTCGCCCATACGGTAACTAAGTCGGTAATGTGACTCCCGCCCCTGCGGGCACTAAGTCGGTAAGGTAACTCTCGCCCCTACGGGCTTTAATTCGGTAGGGTGGCTCTCTTTATTGTGCGCACTAATTTGGTAGGGTGAAATACTGAGCTGAACCTGACCATGTTTCTGCACCTCTTTGCTTCGTAGAAAACATTTGATCTTTACTTTAGAAAACATCTGATCTTTGCATATTTTCTCGCTCAATCTAGTAATCTTGTACTTCTGATTAGTAGTTTAGTCTTTTTGGTTCTTCAAAGCTTCTTATGAACTTTTTTGAATATCTTGTACGAGAATCTTTGCAGCAAATCTTATTTCCCCCTTGAATGTCTTCGAATGGTATTTAATGCCCCAATCTGCACAACATTTCATGCTTTATGCAAGTAATATGATTAGAGTCAGAATAATGAAATGCAACATGGTTCATGTTCTTTTAAACCATATTCAGAGTAATGCTAAAATTCTTTCATGTTATATAAATGCATATCCACTGGTTCCCACTTCAATATGAAAATGTAGGTGAAAGAGATATAAATGGAAAATTGTAGGGTTCATTAGCAGTGGCAAACACGAGGGTAATTACAAAGAAAAACAATAAAGTGTTCAGATATCAAAGGCCAAAGCACTCCGAGTTAACCCTTCGGAAGCTCTTCCAAATGCAACCTTTTTTGGGAATACTTCAAATGCCATGATGAAGATGTTGAACAAATTGTAGATCTCTTGAGATGGCCACCTCAACTCCGAATATTCAAGCTGCCCTTTGCAGGCTTTCAACTTAAATCCACCTTTGGTTTCAAGACGCCCTTTGCGGGTTTTCATCTTGAACCCTTCTTTTATTTTCTTTTTATTTTTCCTTGAGTCTAAAGCACCCTTGTGGGTTTTCACTTTTACACCATTTTCATTTTTCTCGAAGCGCCCATTTTAGGTTTTCAGTCTATTTTTTCCTTTTTCTTTTTTTTTTTTTTCTGTTTTCCCTTTTTAAGCGTAGTATCATTTGACCAAAATTTACGGGGTTTTGTAACTCATTCTCATCCATCTAGGCTAAGATCAAAGCTCATCTAGAGAAGGCTTTTGCTACCACATAGGGTTCCTCCCAATTGGGGGTCCACTTCTCGCAGGAATCTCTTTGGATTGGCAACATCTTTTTCAGTACCAGATCACCATCTTGGAATTCTCTTGGGCGAGCCTTTCTTTTTGCGAGCTCGCATCATCCTCTTTTGGTATATCTAGCCATGGCATATTGCCTTTAATCTATTTTCTTTGATTAGATTCAGTTGGTCGTGACGTGCTTGGATCCATTCAGCTTCCTATAATTCTGCCTCCATTAAGACGTAGAGTGACAGGATCCCCACTTCAATGGGTAGCACGGTCTCCATGCCATAAACCAAGGAAAATGGTGTTGGCCCTGTAGACGTTCGTATAATAGTTCAGCATATGTATAAGGCGAACGAAAACTTCTCATGTCAATATTTGTAAGTGTCAATAATCTTGGAGACTATCTTCTTGTTGGCGGTTTCCATTTCCCAATTCATCTTCGGGCGATAAGTTACATAATTATGATGCTTGATCTAGAATTGCTCACAAACCGCAATTATCATTTGTTGTTCAAATTCAAGGTGTTATCGATAGTAATACTCTCAGGAAGACCATAACGGCAAATAATCTCCTTCTTAAGGAACTTACAAACCGTCGATCTAGTGACGTTTGCATAAGAAGCTGTTTTCACTCACTTGGTGAAATAGTCAATGGCTACCAAGATGAACCTATGCCCATTAGAAGCTTTCGGGTAAATCTGCCCAATTACATCCATGCCCCACATCGAAAAGGGCCAATAAGCTGTTATCATATGGAGACGCTGCGGTGGCACATGTATTTTGTCGGAGTAGATCTGACATTTGTGACACTTTCGAGCATAATTGATGTAGTTTTCTTCCATGGTTGACCAATAATAGCCGAGTCACATGATTCGCTTGACCATAGTAAACCCGCTAGGATGAGTTGTACAAGCTACCCCATGAACTTCTTCTAAATTCAATTGGGTCTCTTTGGCTCCTACTATCTTAGTAAGACTTGATCCCAAATATTTTTGTACAGGATTTCTCTGTCAAGGACATAACCTGCAGCCATTCTCTGGATTATTCTTTTTTCATTCTCGGTTGCTTGAGGTGGATATTCTTGAAGCTTAATATATTGCAATATATCATGGTACCATGGGAGGCCATATGCTTCTTCTTCTACGTCATAGCAATGTGTCGGCAAGTCAAAAATTCATATTTGAATGAGCATCATTTTGGCACCTTCACTTGCCTTGAATGCTGCAGATAATGTGGCAAGAGCATCCGCCATTTGATTATCTTCCCTTGAGAGGTACTTGAAAGTTGTAATGACGTTTTTTTTCCTTTTGCTTCTTTATAAATAAGCATTAAATCACTTATGAAATCTTGGCTTATGGGATTTCTTTTGGAAACTCTTGTTCCTTTTAAAAAATGATTTAAAACTTGGAGTCGCCACCGGCCACTTGGATAAGGTAGGCCGGACACCACAAAACCAGAGATTCGTTAAGGAGGGTTCAAGAGTTGGTTACGTGTGGGGAATGATTAGCACCCCCATCACGCCCGGAAATCGGTACCAAAATTTTTGTTGCTCTTAATCGAAGGAAATTGTCAAAATTTGAAAAGAATTTAATTCAGTGACCTTAATTGAAAATTAACCTTAATTGAACGGGCTTCATCAAATTGGTGGGTTCAAATTAATTGGACATTTAATTAATAAGGTTGACGATGCACCAGACCATAGACTAAACCGACTGTTGTGTTAGTTCAGGGTTCAGATCCCGTACGTCACCTTTATGCATGATGTAACCAATTAAGAAATGATGAAATGATCTTGTCGAATTTTAATTATACCTTGAGACGGTAAGGATTAATTCAAATATTTGGTCAACATCCTTTAAGTTCGGACTGTTGCGACACAAATATCGGAATTAATGAATACCTCCCTTTTATGATTTAAAGTAATTAACATGGCCGTATGAATGACAATTAAGGAATGTCAAACAAAAGCATAAAAGATAAACACACAAGGCCCACCCCAAGACCTAACCTATAAAGGACCAAATTATTGGATTTCATTCACTGATCTAATTATTAGCTAAATGAGTCTAATATTAACCTATGATTAATTAAACCCTAAAATCTAGCAAAACCCTAATAAATTATGGATTATCTTGTGTGATAATAATTAATTTGATCAATTTTAAACTAGTATCCCAATGAGCTAAGGGTACTATTTAAAATGAATCGAATTAATTGAGCATGTTTTTTAGTTTAGATGTCCATCTAAGTTCAAGGTTAATTTTACCCTAAAGAGCAATCAAGATGTGTTCAACTAACTTAATGAATTTAACATTTACCCCAATGATCCAAGGGTAAATTTTAATTCATTAAACCAATTTAAACCTTAATCTAACTAAGGTTCTAAACTATGCCTAAATTAATCTAATTAATTTAAAGATCGTACCCCTATGAGACAGACGTACGATTCTAAATTAATCAAATTAATTTTGCCTAATTATAATCTAAAGCTAACTTTATAAATCTAAAGCCCAAACCTACTAGAACTAGGCCCAAGAAAGAGACCCAAAACCCACTAAAGATAGGCCTAAAAGCCCAAACTAAAACTATCTAAAACCTAGGCCCAAAACCAAAGACAAAAACTATTTAAAACAAAGGCCCAAACTAAAGCCCAAACTAACCCCAAAAGGCATGAAAACATGTATATAGAATGCATTATTAAAAAAAACCCAAATTAAGAATATTAAAAGAAAATGTATATTAAATGTTTCAAAATAACTTTTTAGTATGTATTTATATATATATATAAAGAACTTTAAATATATATCTAGATATAATATAATTTTTTTGTAAAACCATATATAATTTTGAAAAAAGGTTATATATTTTAAGGAAATTATATATTTAATACATATGTCTAAGAATTATAGGTTATATATTCATTCTAGAAACCATATACTACATATTTTTAGGAGAAATACATGTTATATATTAAAACCCCATATACTTTACAAAGCTAGGTATATATGTTATATTACATTTTTATATTCGAACCACATGGACAACAAATAAGCACTTAACCTAATCAAACCACAACAAGCATGTAAATTGGCATCTAACACCAAGAAACAATCCACAATATTAACATGAATTAAGGCTGGAAATAAAAACTAAATAACGAATTAAATATGCATGATAAAGAAAAATTTTAACACTGGAAATGACCAAATCGTAGAAAAACAAAACAGAGGGTCAAAATTAAAAGAAAAGAGAGGACATAATTGCAAACTGGTTAAAAATATCAGGGATTGGAATCGTGAATAAAAAAGGCGAAATGGCCTCTGGGTAATTTTTGAAATGCGGAGGGACTATTTGCGCGATTTCAAAAGGCGAAAGTCCTTATAACACGATTAGAATGAGGCGAAAGTCCTTATTATGCTATTAAACCGTTTTTAAAATGAGAAAAGCTTATAAATACCCCTTATTTCAGATCATTTCCCTTTTTGACAAAAAATAGAGCCATATTCTTATAACACCTCCCTCTTGTTCATCTGGGTTCATCATAAACCCAGATTCCGGCGGTTCTCCGCCACAATTCCCAGAAATCGGCCGCTGAGCCACCGTGCTGATCACCGTTCAACAGTGGCCGGCGACCTCAGACAGAGTAAAAAACCCTATTTTCTTGTTTAGAAACTAAATCCACCTATGATTTTCAAAAATTGACCTCCCCCTTTTCAAAAAACCAGAAAAAATTCAAAATCGGGAGTCAAAAAAACTGACCCCCTTTACATCCTCCACCATTCCATTTCACCATATGCAAGCTCAAGAGGTCGCAAGGCTTATTAATGGCAACGGGAGGCGGATCAACATGAGAAGAAGATGAACGACAAGGGTAACAAAAATATCAACCGAAACCCTAACTACTATGCTTTCTTTTATGCATATACTTCAAAATGAAAAAAAGGAAGAGAGGATACCTCTGAAACTTGAGGCTTTTTTGCTTTCTCTATTGAATCTCAAAATATCCCTTCATGCTTGTTTTTTTTACAATTGCTTAGATTCGATTTTTTATAACCGAAATTACATGGATTTAGAAATACACAGAAATTGAATCAATAATCCTATTGGTTGTTGTTGTTTTCTTTGAAATATTGTTGTGCATCTCTGTAATTGTCGGTTTGCCCCCTAATTCCCTGTAATTCGATTTTTGTATATGACATCGTCATTTTTGTTTCTTTGTGAGTGATGGCCGACTGTGAAATGGAGGGGTCAAAATGATGCATAGCTATGTGCCTTTGTAGCGCTCGACGTGGAGAGCAAAAACTGTCATGGCCTTGAGGTGGCACTAGTGTGGCCAGAATTTGAATGGTCACGGGAACTGAAGGGGTGCACGTGAAATCCACGCGCGCTTTGGGACACTGAAAAGCGGCACGTGCAACGCGTTGGGACGTTGAGTTGCGCCCAGATCAAAAGAGGGCAAATTAGATTAGGGTTTGTTTTTGTTATTTAGGGCCTGATTAGGCCATGTAATATGTATTTAACAGTTGGGCTTATTATGTAAATGGACTGATAATACATATGGGCTGCTTTATTTAGTTAATTGTTATATGGACTTTATATGAACCGAATTTTATTTAAATAAAGTGGGCTTAGTTTAAAATTAACTTAGCGCTTTTTTAGTTTTCTGGTTTCCAACAATACGAACGATGATAATACTAAGCAACAACATATAGATGAAAACTTAATCATATATATATCCCTAATATACTATAAGGTTAATATTTTTGGGATTTTTAAACAATGTCATCATAATAATAACCACATACGAGATAATAAATAGTGAAACACATAATAAAACAATACTAGTAATATTTGGTTTCTTTTTAAGTAGCATTATATATAATAAGACGTATACTAATAGTAATATTTATATATTTTTGCTTTTGGATTTTAATAACAACAACAACATACACATATATAGATAGCTAATAAATAAACAACAGCCCATATAAGTCCATTATTATAAAACGAAAAAATAAAAAGGTTCATCCCGGACAAAATTAGTGATTACAGCTGCCGCTCTTTGCTTGTTCTTGTGAAACAAGAACAAAGCAAAGACCATAAGCACTAATTTTGTCCTACTTCCCTGTCGGATGATTCTGAGCTGCGAGTTCTTCCTATATAGAACTGTCCGCTCTTTTTCTCCCTACAACATGGAGCTATGAGTATCTGCTTCTTTTGCCCCAAAGTCTTTGAGCTACGAGTGTCTGACCCTTTCGCTCTAAAATCCACGAGCTATGAGTATCTGCCTTCTCTACTCAGTAGTTCTAGTACGACGAGTTTGAAATCCTTCACCTGAAATTCTTGAGCTTTGAGTATCTACCTCATATGCTCTAAAAACCCCGAGCTATGGGTATCTGCCTCCTTTGCTCGAAAACCCCCAAATCTATGAGTATTTGCCTCCTTTGCTCGGATGTTTTGATGCGGTGAGCTTGAAATCCGTTGCCTAAAATCTTTGAAATTTGTCGTTTAAATATCTGTAAAAACATATGCAATATTATGGTGGTGTAGGTTAGCATGCTCCTATCTTAGGGATGTCTAGTCTACATATGATGCATGACTGACGAGATTTAATCACTTTTCCTAAAAGCCTTCACCCCCTCGATCAATCCTTCTTTGATTTCTTCTTTACTTCTTTCTTCTTCTTCTTCTTCTTGTTGCCCTTTGCAACGAATGGTGCTTTGCCTCATACTTAGGTGCTACCATTTATGCCACCTTTTCATTTCGATCTTCTAAAATCTCCTCGTTTTAGATTTATTTTCCCAAAGTGCCCTTTCAGGTTTTCACTTTGGTTTTCTTTTTCTTCTCCCTTTTCTTTTCTTTCTTTTTATTTTTCTTTTTTTCTTTTTTCTTTTTCTCTTTCGGTGCCTTTTCAGGTTTTTACCTAGGGATAGCTTTATCCTCATAATCCCTTTATTTCCCTATGACAATCTTGAAACTTGATATGGTCGGGACTTATTTTTCTTCCTTGGCCTGATAAATGGAGTCTCCTCTTGGTTCGGCCTTAATATACTTCTTTGCACCGTCTGTATTTAAAAGGTTAGAACATAATAATACCAAGAAACCTTTTGCTTTTCATAAACCTACGTCAAACTTCTTGCATGATGCTTGTAAAAAGACATGAAAAGGTGTGAAATAATACTTCATTAATATTTCAGAATTTTAGAATGATTTGAAAGTCATGGCAAACATAGAAAAAAGGAAAACAAAGCATGACGTTGCATCCCAATCATTGACTGTATGAATGATGCGAGAGTATATCGACCGAAACAGATCTCTTACAAGAAATTCTCTGTTGAAACTCCTTAATTCCTGGGAGGGTCCATTCTTTTGGATGCCTAATCTACATCGACCATCTGAGCTGTCCTTTTCGGGTTTTTAACTCAAATCCTCATTTGGTTTCAAGACGCCATTTTTATGGTTTTCATCTTGAACCCCCATTTGGTTTTTCTTTTTCTTTATATATATATATATAACCAAAGCACCCTTTCGGGTTTTCACTTTAGGTATTTTCATTTTGCGAAGCGCCCTTATAGATTTTCATTCTGCTTTTTCTTTCCTTTTCTTTTTTCTTTTTCTCTTTTTTTCTCTTCATGCATAGTACCTCTTGATCGAATCTGAATTCACTGGATTGTTTAACACCTTTCCATCCATTTCTGTTAGGATCAATGCTCCTTCAGAAAAAGGTCTTTTTAACAACGTAAGGTCCTTCCCAATTAGGCATCCATTTCCCGTAGAAATCTTTTTGAGTCGGCAGGATTCTTTTAAGCACTAGGTCCCCTTCTCAAAATTCTCTTGGGCAAACTTTCTTATCGTAAGCTCGCATCATCATTTTTTTGTACATCTGGCCATGGCAAATGGCTTTCAACCTTTTCTCCTCAATGAGATTTAATTGGTCAAACTGAGTCTGCACCTATTCAGCTTCTTCCATCTTTTCCTCACTTAGAATTCGAAGTGATGAAATCTCTACTTCGATAGGTAGTATCGCCTCCGTGCCGTAGACCAATGAGTATGGCGTTGCCCCCGTAGAAGTACGTACTAATGTGCGGTAGGCGAATAAAGCAAATGGAAACTTTTCGTACCAGTCCTTGAAGGTGTCCATAATCTTTGCTATGATCTTCTTGATATTTTTGTTTGCCACTTCTACCGCCCTGTTCATCTTGGGGCGATAGGTGGTGGAATTATGGTGTGTTATTTTGAATTGCTCGCACACTTCGTCCATTATTTTATTGTTTAAGTTGGAAGCATTATCGGTAATAATCCTTTTTGGCAAGCCGTAACGACAAATGATCTCTTTCTTCAAAAACCTGCAAACTGTTGCTCTTGTAATGCTGGCATAGGATGTTGCTTCTATCCACTTGGTAAAGTAATCGATGACAACCAGAATGAAGCGATGCCCATTGGATGCCTTGGGATGAATCTGACCAATGACATCCATTCCCCATACAGCGAATGACCATGGTAAGTTTATGGTGTGTAGAGGTAATGGTGGAGAATGGATCTTGTCGGCATATATCTGACATTTATGACATATCTTTGCATAGCCAATACAATCTTCTTCCATGGTTGACCAAAAATATCCATACCTCATGATTTTTCGAGCCATCGAGAAACTATTGACATGTGTCCCACAGAGCCCATCATGTACCTCGGCCAATATGTTTTTTGCTTCTTGAGTATTGACACCTTAATAGGATTTTGTCCTTACCCTTTTTTGTATATGATCTCCCTATCTAAAACATATCTTGCCGCCATTCTTCTGATGGTTCTCTTGTCATTTTTATTGGCCCCTTTGGGGTAGGTTTGGAACTTGATATACTGAAGGATGTCATAGTACCATGGGTTACCATCTGATTCATCTTCCAAACTACAATAATGACCCGGTATCTAAAAAATTTTCATCTCGATTGGCTTCATTTCGGCCTCGATACTTGCTTTAAACATTGCAGCTAACATTGCCAAGGCGTCCGCCATTTGATTGTCTTCCCTTGGAAGGTAGGTGAAGCTGATTATTTCAAAGCTTTTGGTTAACTCTTGGATCAGGTCATAATACTTGACCAACTTCGAATCTCTTGTTTCCCATTCTTTTCGTAACTGATAGATTACCAAGGAGGAATCCCCCAAAACTTGAAGCACCTTGATTTCCCTTTCAATGGCTGCATTTAAACCCATAACACAAGCCTCATACTCGGCTATGTTATTTGTGTAAAAGAATTCCAATCTACTAGTGAAGGGATATTAGACATTTTCTGGAGAGATTAACACTGCCCCAATTCCATGGCCTAAGGCATTGGATGCCCCATCGAAGTAGAGCTTCCACAACTCGTCCTACGTAATCTCTTCTTCGACTATTATGTGCATCAAGTCTTCATCGGGGAAATTGAAATTCAAAGATTCGTAGTTGTCTGAAGTGTGACTTGCCAGGAAGTCTGCTATAACGCTCTCTTTTACTACCTTCTGACTCACATACAGTATGTCGAATTTAGACAATAGCATTTGCCACCGGGCTAACCTTCTATTTAGTGCTGGTGCTTCCATTATAAACTTCAGAGGATCCAACTTGGATATCAACCACGTGGTGTGATACAACATGTATTGCCTGAGCCTTTTGGTTGCCCATATTAGAGCACAACACAACTTTTGAATCGGCGGGTACCGTGTTTCGCAATCAGTGAATTTCTTGCTCAGATAGTAGATCATCTTTTCTTTCTTCTCGGACTCATCATGTTGTCCCAAAACACAACCCATTGAATTTTCAAAGATGGTTAGATACAAGATCAAAGGCCTTCCTAGTACCGGTGCTACTAGAATTGGAGCGTTAGTCAAATATTTCTTGATCCTATCTAGAGCCTATTGACACTCTTCATCCTACACTCCCTGGTTATTCTTTCGGAGTAATATGAAGACGGGATCACATTTGTCGATTAACTAAGATATAAACCGAGATATATAATTTAATCTTCCCAAGAAACCTCGAACTTCTTTTTGGGTCTGAGGTGGCAGGAGATTTTGAATAGCTTTCACCTTATCCAAGTCAATCTCAGTCCCCTTTCGGCTAACCATGAAGCCTAAAGCTTACCAGACATAACGGTGAAGGTATATTTTGTCGGATTGAGTTTTAACTAATACTTTCTTAGCCTTTGGAAGAGCTTCCTCAAGTTTTGAATATGATCCTCCTCCGTTCGAGATTTGGCGATCATGTCATCTACATATACCTCGATCTCCTTGTGCATCATGTCATGAAAAAGGGTTACCATGGCTCTTTGGTAGGTTTCTCCGGCGTTCTTCAATCCGAAGGGCATCACCTTATAACAGAATATTCCCCATATGGTCACGAACGTAGTTTTCTCTATATCTTGAAGATGTATTTTGATTTGGTTGTACCCCGAGAAACCATCCATGAAAGAGAACCACGAATGTCCCGCGGTGTTATCAACCAAAGTATCAATATGAGGTAGATGAAAATTATCTTTGGGGCTTGCCTTATTGAGGTCTCTATAATCTACACACATACGGACCTTTCC
This sequence comes from Hibiscus mutabilis, assembly GCA_019671005.1. Lineage (NCBI taxonomy): Eukaryota > Viridiplantae > Streptophyta > Magnoliopsida > Malvales > Malvaceae > Hibiscus > Hibiscus mutabilis. The sequence continues at coordinate 28,508,402 of CM033711.1, read as the reverse complement.
ATGTTTTTGGGAACAAGGACTATGTTTGCCACCAATTCCGAGTATTTAGAGACTCCTAAAAAACTGCCATCGTACTGTTTCTTTACTTCTTCTCGAATTTTCAACAACATTTTTGGTCTCATCCTTCTAAGTATTTATTGGACCAGCTTATATTCTGGCTTGATTGGTAGTTATGCGCTACAATATCTGTGTCCAGACCTGGCATGTCTTGATAAGTCCATGCAAAAACATCATTGAATTCTGAAAGTAACTCAATCAATTCACGCCCGGTCTCAGTCGAGAGGACAGTAACAATCTTCACTTCTTTTCTTTCATCTTCCGTTCCCAAATTGAGAATCTCTAACTCTTCTTGATGAGGCGAGATTTGCTTATCTTCACTTTCCATTAACTGGAGTAGTTCATCTAGGATCTCAACTTCCATATCATTATCCCCTTCCTCGACTTCCACCAAACACGAGGGTCGCTCAAAATCTATCTCAGGATTAGACTCGGAATCATTCATACAGTTAATAATAGGGACCCTGAAATAATTTGAAACGAATATTTATCGGGACAAGAAATAAATACTCTTATGGAATTAATGCAACAAGTATAATAATAATGAATAATAAATAATGAATGTAATAAATGAATGTAAAAAAAACAAGGTGTTTTCTATTTGAGAAAAAAAAAAAAACGGAAAACATCATTTTTATTGAATTAAAAGCAAGCAGATTAACATAAGAGCCCTTTACAAAAGATCCATATTGCTCACGGGCAAAAACGAATAGGGTTGGTTTTGAGCATTACTCTGATTCTAACCTAAAAACTATTGGCAGATCTACAACGGTCCAATTGTTGAGTGTTTCCCCCGGGAAGCAAGGGCGGATTCCGACCAAGTATTTGCCACTCTTTCCCTCTTTGGTTATCATGTTGACATCCATTCCTTCTAACACCTCATTGAACCTTTCCTCCTCGATGAATTTGGTGATTTCTAGACCGACTTCGTGTACCTTTTCCTCCACATTAATTATCCCTCCAGGTATGAAAACATTCTTTAAGTGAGGGAAAGTCATTGGTTCCCACGGGACGTCTTCACCCTTGAATCTGGCCTTCCTTTGTTCTTCTCTCTTCTTCCATTCTAACTTCCTCTTATGAAAATTAGGTTTATGACCGAGCCCAAACTGATCCTTTTTACTGATGACACTCTTGGTGCATAAGCATCATTGTAAACTCTTTCCGAGCCCTTTGCCCTTCTTGGCTCCTCATCCTAGAGTTTGCTAGACTGTCATCTTGGTGCATTTTGATAGTCTAGGGCGTGGGATTTTGCTTCCCTCTACTACAAAGGTAGCATTCATGAATTCTAAGGCCCTAAAGGAGCATTCAACAACATCTTCGTCAGTTTGGACATAAGGAGCGTCAGTGGTTACAGAATAAATGATGTCTTGTTCAGCTCCCACACTTACCAACTTTCTGTCAATAACAAATTTCAATTTTTGGTGCAAAGACGAAGGCACGACTCCGACTGAGTGAATCCACGACCTCCCCAGTAAACAATTATAAGTAGGTCGGATGTCCATTACCACAAATTCAACAACATACTCAGTAGGCTCGATTAGCAAAGGTATCTCTATCTTACCGATAATATCCCTTTTGGTCCCGTCAAATGCCCTAACGAAGTTTTGACACGGTTTCATGTGTGAACTGTCCACTGGCAGCCTTTGCAGGGTCACCATCGGTAATACATTCAAGGCAGACCCATTGTCGATAAGCATTCCTGGTAAGACGTGCCCCTTACAGTGGGTAGTGATGTTCAAAGCCTTAGTTGATCCCATACCTCCGTCAGGAATTTTGTCATCACTAAAGGTGATGTAGTTATCTGTAGTAATGTGACCCACTATTCTATCTAACTTACTTACTGAGATATTTTCTAGGACGAACGCCTGATTCAATACTTTCAATAATGCATCACGGTGCTTTTCTGAGCTTAACAACAACTCAAGTACCAAAATCTATGCTTGCTGTTTTTTAAGCTGCTCAACGATGCTGTATTCCCTATGCTTTAGGAACCTCAAGAATTCCTGCGCCTGACTCTCTGTCACTAGCTCATGAATTTTTAGGGTCGGTTCTTCTCCAAAAATCTTTTTAGGTTCGGTGGTTACTGCTTTGCCTTTGTCTCTCGGTTCCTCTAACATCTTTGCCATTTTCGGTGAATAACATATGCTGTTTCAGGTAAAATGTCCACTTCATTTACCGTCTCGACGTTTGATTCTACCAGGTCCTTCTTCTTTGCGAGTTCTTCACCGGATGGTTTCTCATCTCCTTATAGTTCTCACTTCTCTGGTATAGAGATGTGAGCAGTATAACTCCACAGGACCTTCTGAGCATCCTTAAACGAAAAAGGAGTCGAGGCCAAAATCCATATTTTTGGAGTTACTTTGGAGCTCTCATCTTGGGACGAGCTTTTTGGCTTTGGCTTGAGTGATATGATGAAAGGCCTATCTACCCCATACTTCATCTTGAGGGTATCCGATGTGCATACATCTGGCTCCTTTCTTTCTTCATCATTCTAGAAGAATTCAATCTCCTTATTATCCATCATTTTCTGAATCACTTGCTTGAACCCCTCGCAGCACTGAATGTCATGTCCTTCATCTTGGTGGAACTCACAATACGGTTCGCTTCCTTGTTGCATGATCTCCATGCCCTGGTAGATTAGACGCGCGATACATAACTGCTGAAATACCCACCTCAGAGGGGATTTGACCTCGAACACGTTCGTCTTGGCTCTCCTAGTGTACTCATATTTGATTGTATTTATGCCATAACCTCCGTGATTTGGTAACGTGTTAGTGGCTACATTCGGTTCATCTAACTACAACACCTTGGAATTTATCATGTTTTGTACGAACTTCTTGAACGTAATATAATTCTCAATTGAGTGTCTCGGGACGCCGCCTTGATATTCACAATTTGCTTTTTCATCGTACAACATAGGGAATAGAGGTTTGAAAGGAGTGACATAATAAGGCCAGACCAAATTAGCCTCTTGCAGTTGTGAGTATAGTTCGACATATGATACCGGGAGTGGAGTAAATGACATCTTCTCATTTTCCCTCTTCAGGGCCCTAGTTTCCTTCTTGTTCGAGCTTTGCCCTTCTCCGACTGCGGTTCGTGGCAGTGAAATAGTGGAAGTCTTTGGGATTACGTAGGTGTTCATATTGTTCACCTCGTTATCTCTTTTCTTGTAATTCCTACGAGTGTTCTCCCCACTATCGATCCTTCTGCTCTTTATCGCTACTTTGATCGATTCTCCAGTTCTCACCATATCGGTAAAGCTTTGTATAGTGTTGTTTATCAAATGATCAAACAATGTCCCCTTAAAGTATTGACGAATGTTGCGTGTAATAAGTGCTACGCAAATGTGCAAGTATACACGTCGCAAGTAATAAAGTGATACGAGTATCGAGTATCGTCTCCACAGGGATTGGTTTGGGCCACTTTGCTTAAGTTACTGCACTGTGAAAATAAAAACACAATTGAAGGATTATAGGAGTTTAACTAATAACTAATCTAGAAAGCAATAAAGTAAATGAATAGATGAGATCAATTGAGAGAGAGATAGGCCAGGTTATCGTGAGTTGAGGTGTGATAACCAATTGGATCGTCTTGGTAAAAGAGTGCACGGGCAACTCAGTTGCCGTGGCAACTTGCACAACGGGGTTGCCTTGGCAACTAATCGATGGTTGCCTGGGCAACTAGTTGGGCGTCTGGGCAGCAACCTTCAAGGTTCGGCAGAGCGTTCTTCAATGGTTTCTTCTTATCCCTAAGTCGCATGCCTTGATAATACATCCCTGCGTGAATCAAGGGTGAACAAAACCAATCTTGTGCTCCTCTTAGCCTTTGAAATCGTTAACTTATTCCTAAGCTGGATTAATCTTCACCATCAATAGATCGAATAAAGATCATATTCATTCGTTTCTTGAATCTAACTCTCCCGATATTAGATAAATAGATGAAATCACGAGATCCTCTCCCAATTCACTCGCAAACAAGAATAAGAACCAAGAATGAATAAACCTTGAAATAGAAAAGTGCAAACTCTTATTACCTAAACAAAAACCAATAGTTTCTCACAACCACAAAACACAATAACGATAGCCAAGTAGATTTAGTTCATGGCTAGGTCCCAAAGAAACACAAGATAAATAATCCCTAGCATGAACCCAATCGAACAAGAAAGAAAAGGATGAAGAAGGAGGCTTGTCGAAATCCTTCTTGCCCTAGATGCTTGTCGAAAATTCTCTCCTCTTGCCCTCCTTGGACTTGTCGAAATTCCCCTCTCTTGCTCTCTCTGGATTGTCGAAATCTCCTTCTTATTTATAGGGCTAGGCCAAAGTCCTTCTTTGAGGAGGAAGTTAAGTTGGAATTAAATTATCTTTAAAGAATATAATTCTTTATTATAATTGTATTCCTACTAAAACTTCTCCTATCTTCTTGGAATTTAATTCTTCTTTAATCTCTGCATGGCAATCAAATTCCTTTGGGTTTGGGCTTTGCTCCACGTCATCTTGGGCTTGTCTAGTCATCAATTTCGACTACCATATCACCTTTGCTCTTGTCGACAATTGCCATGGCAACTAGCTCGGCGTCTCCTTCATGCATTGCCCTGGCAACTAGCTCGGCATCTTCTTTGGCAAATGATCATGTACATACACACAAAGCACACCAAAGCAGCATCTTTTCCCACAAAAACTACCAAGTTATGTAATCAAGCTCAACGATGGAAGGAAACATGGATTAATGCATGAATGGCTAATTATACAACTAATATGAGCCTAAGTCTAACAATAATATGAGTAAAAAGGGTAAGAAAAATAGTACTTTTGAACACTTATCAACGAACATTGGCGTGATTTCATATTTGGGGATCGGTGGCTGAATTTGAGCAGCCACGTCACACCATCTCTGGGCATACTGGCGTAGATTCTCATTCGACCTTTGCTCTATCCTTTCTAGTATGATTCGTCTGGGGATCATGTCTGTTACATGCTTGTAGTGTTCTACGAAGGCCTTTCAAAGGTCCTTCCATGACTTGATATTGGTTCGACTGAGCATGGTGTACCATCGAGTTGTAGATCCAGTCAAACTCTCTTGGAAGCAGTGGATAAGTAACTTCTTATCCTTAACGAAAGTAGCCATCTTTCTGCAATACATGGTGATATGAGTTGATGGGCAAGTGGCCCCGTCATATTTGTTGAAGTCAGGCACTTTGAATTTGGGTGGGAGAATCAAATCAACCACTAAACTCAAATCACTTGTGTCATTTTCATGTTTATCGGCCCCTTGAATGGCTTTTAGCCTCTCCTCGAGTAGATGAAACTGCTCCTCATATTTCTTTTCTATATCGGCCCTAATTCTCTTCTTAACTTCATCCTTCATGCTCAAGTCTAGCACTTCGTTCTCGTATCCTACTCCCAAATCAACGGGCTAATTTGCTGGAGCTCCCCTATGGTGACTTACAGATGCCCCAACGTAGGATCAGCAGAAACTCCTGCGAGATTAATATAAACCCTTTTTCGAGTTCTGGCATATCTGGTTGTACCTTTGCATGAGACAAAACACCTTATTGCTCGTCAAAATTTGGATTGTCGATGGAGATTTCCTCTTTTCCTTTTATCTTTGCTAACAAGTTGGTTATCCGAGTGATAACAGCATCTTGTGACTGAGCTATTTGGTCCCTAATATCTTGGCCGATTCGGTCCAAACACGTTTCAAGGTCTTTTTGCCCTTGTTCTACCTTAGCTAGTCTATCATCCATCGTTTGGGACTGTAACCGGGTTCCATATTGGAGCGGAATGATTGAAATTTTAAGAATTAAAATACTTTCTAAAATGAAGAGTCATTTAGTTAATTTTGGTAATTAAATAAGGTATGCAAATAAATGTATTATGCATGAATGCAAAGAGCAACATTGAATTTGGCAAATATCATCGTTAAATGACTTTCATTGATGGGAACATTGTCTTGTTACAATAACTAGCGAAAGCTAACTACACATATGGTTTCAAGGTAGTATCGAGGTTGATAATATCTCTCAAAATCCAGATAATCCTTTCTTCTTCTTCTTCTTTGGATTCATCATTGATACAATCATGAAGCTCGGTAGTGTCCTCAGCTAGAAACTGTATCTTCCAGGGTGACCTCTTGCATTACCCCCCACCATGTCATTTATTGCTCTTGCCTCCAAATCGTATAGGCGGCAAAGTGTAATTGCTCCAAACTCAGAGTCGGACGTACTTGAATTGCCCCTCTTATGCTTGCTACATTATCTTTGAGCTGTTGAACCTCGACTTCCAACTCTTCGACACGTGTCATCAAGGCTTGATTTTCTGAGTTGCTGGTATTTAACTTGCTAGTCGAGCCCTTATGTTTTAAAAGATACTTTTCCAAACATTTCACTTGATCTCTCAAGGCTTTGCTTTGGTGTTGTTCTTTTTCAATTTGTCTTGAATGGGAGGTTCACAGATTCTTCATTTCTTGGGTCAAAGTTAGCACTCGATCTTTGTGCTCGAGAAACATCATCTTATAGTTCTCGGCTCGTGCTTTCTCTTCCTTAAGCCGAAGCTCTAGCCCCTCGCTCGACCCTTCTTCTGCGACTCTCTTGCTTCTACTTAGCCTCATAAGCTGCTGAATCTATTCTTTTTCCAACTTGAGTTCGAGTTCTAGCTCATCTCTCCTCTTTTGTAGGTCTTTGACCACTCCACTGCGTCTTTTCTAACTCAAAGTCGAACTTCTCTTGATGGGCTTTCTCCTCTAGCTTGAGGTATTTATTTCACTCTTCTTCAAGATGTTTCCTCATCAGATCAGCCTCGGTAGGGAGTGTGACCAATCTTTCTTATAAAGATCTCTTGCTATCGGGGGTTAAACACGAAATATTGTCGTTGACACGGTTAAGTCGCCACGCCTCATATTCAGGAGTAACCATGTATGGAGCATTCACAATCCTAACCCGTCTTACACTATTCCAGGTTGAGGAAGCATTGTATATGATCGCCTTATAGCCCTTCTCCTTTGCATAATCCACATTGAATTCATTCAGCCATTTGGTGGCTGGCACGAACTGTTTAATCCATACTGTCTTAGAACTAGCAGAGGTGCATAAACAGTATTCCCCCAAAGGCCAAGTAGCGGTACCCACGAATACTCTCTGAATCTATAGAGAATGTTCTTCGCCAACAACCACAGTGCTCTCCTAACTATATCCTCCTCCTTTAGGTTCCAGAGAACGTCTTTCCATACCTCATTGGGTCTACGGGCCGGCCAGTCATTCATTTGTAAGAACTCTTCTAAGGGTGAGAACTTGCCATCGTAAAGGGGCCTGGAGAATTTGGGATTGGTCCAAAGATGGCTGTAGAACCAAACCGTCTAAAGCTACGGGTATCCCTGGAAGTTACTTCCTCCACCATTCTCAAGACAGAATCTTAAGGATCAAAATTTTTTGGCCAGAATTACAATTACTGGATTAGTCCCACTACTCAAACATTCAAAAAGATCTAAAACTGACGGGTCAACGAGGCCCAATGCTCGAGGAAATAGTACCAATCCATAGATCAATAACACAAATAGGTTCTGCTGAACTCAACCCACAAGACGCACAAAAGCCAAGGCCAAGATCCCTTCCCACTTAAGATACTCCTTACCGTTCCAAGTGGTAACCTACTGCTCGACCCAAGCCAGTAATGTATCCGATATCCTAATGAGCTTGCCTCAAAAGGCTTTGTTCTTACTTGGCTTAGAATATACTCTATCCATATCAATACTTTTGTAGTTTATAAGATCCCGATATTCTTCAATTGTCGGAGTGAGATCAAAGTTATTAATCGTAAAGCAATTGTAGGTGGAGTTCCAAAAACCTACCAAGGTTTGCAGCAGTGCTTGATCGACTGGAACCTTTAGCAAATATGTGATGTCACGATACTCTTCTCTGAAAGTGCTCTTTGTTTCAAAATCCCAACTATTCCATACTGACTTCAAATCAGACACATCATTAAACCTGGTGTTCATGAATGTCGGGGCTGACATGGCTTATCTAAACCCCTCGGCAATACTATCTCCCTCATGTAATTGTTCCTCTTCTGACCATATCTGAACATCGAAATTCTTTTCTTTATTGCTGTGAATTAAGTCTCACATCGATCCAGTCTTTAATTTCAAACTATTCTCAAACTCAGTGTGCTCTTCATGATTATGACATAATATGCAAAATAAAGATAAAAAGGACAGGAAACGAGAAAAAGTTTAGTCATGAGGTGAACAATAAACTTGCAAACGAGAAAAGGTAAAATTAAGCAAGTTAAGTGAAGAGAAAGCATATAAAAGAAAACCCTAAACACAGGAATGCTAATTCGCTATGGTTATCCACATGGCTCTATTGGGGTGGGCTTCTTAGATTCACACACATGCGTTCGGTTCTAATCGGGGTACCCGAACCTATCATATCACCTACTAAGGCAACAAGAACCCCAATTTTGGCCCATTACAAGCTTGCGAATTGGTTTCGATTCGAGGGAAAGCACGGCCTAATGACGTGGAGGGCTGCTCACGTGTCAAGAGGTGGAGATTCTGAAAGTGAATTACCGACCCGTGGAGGGCTACTCACGTGGGTATGTGGCGTTTCACTCCCACTTAGGGAAGAAGCTCGGGTATAGAGCTTGATGAGACGGTGCAACATATGTCGGTGATTCCTTAGAAATCAAATGAAAATTAATTCAAAGGCCACAAATTATCAAAGCCCATTCAATTGTAGTTACATTTTCAAGAAAGGGTCCACCTTACTAGAATCAATTAAAACTATGACAATTTCTATCATTAATAAGCAACAAATATTTTCTTGGCCTAACTCTCTTTTTGTTTCAAAAATAGAAAATCGGTCCCCAGTGGAGTCGTTATGCTGTAATGACGTTTTTTCGTTTGCTTCTTTACAAATAGGCATTAAATCACTTATGAAATCTTGGCTTATGGGATTTCTTTTGGAAACTCTTGTTCCTTTAAAAAATGATTTAAAACTTGGAGTCGCCACCGGCCACTTGGATAAGGTAGGACAGACACCACAAAATTAGAGATTCGTTATAGAAGGAGGGTTTGGGAGTTGGTTACGCGTGGGGAAGGATTAGCACCCCCATCATGCCCGAAAATCCGTACCAAAATATTTGTTGCTCTTAATCGAAGGAAATTGTCAGATTTTGAAAAGAATTTAATTCAGTGACCTTAATTGAAAATTAACCTTAATTGAATGGACTTCATCAAATTGGCGGGTTCAAATTAATTGAACATTTAATTAATAAGGTTGACGATGCACCGAACTATAGACTAAACCAACATCGAATAAGACCGATTGTCGTGTTATTTTAGGGTTCGAATCCCGTACATCACCTTTATGCATGATGTAACTAATTAAGAAATGATGAAATGATCTTGTCAAGTTTTAGTTCTACCTTGAGTCGGTAAGGATTACTTCAAATATTTGGTCAACATCCTTTAAGCTCGGACTATTGCGACACAAATATCAAAATTAATGAATACCTCCATTTTATGATTTAAATTAATTAACATGTAAAATTAATGGGCCGTATGAATGACAATTACGGAACGTCAAACAAAAGCATAAAAGATAAACACACAAGGCCCACCCCAAGACCTAACCTATAAGGTTCGAAATTATTGGAGTTCATTTAGTGATCTAATTATTAGCTATGAGTCTAATATTAACCTATGACTAATTAAACACTAAAAACTAGCAAAACCCTAATAAATTATGGATTATCTTGTGTCATAATAATTAATTTGATCAATTTTAAACTAGTATCCCAATGAGCCAATGGTACTATTTAAAATGAATCGAATTAATTTAGCATGATTTTTAGTTTAGATGTCCATCTAAGTTCAAGGTTAATTTTACCCTAAAGAGCAATCAAGAGGTGTTCAACTAACTTAATGAATTTAACATTTACCCCAATGATCCAAGGGTAAATTTTAATTTATTAAACCAATTTAAACCTTAATCTAACTAAGGTTCTAAACTATGTCTAAATTAATCTAATTAATTTAAAGATTGTACCCCTATGAGATAGGCGCACAATTTTAAATTAATCAAATTAATTTTGCCTAATTCTAATCTAAAGCTAACTTTATAAATCTAAATCCCAAACCTACTAGAACTAGGCCCAAGAAAGAGACCCAAAACCCACTAAATCTAGGACTAAAAGCCCAAACTAAAACTATCTAAAACCTAGGCCCAAAACCAAAGACAAAAACTATTTAAAACAAAGGCCCAAACTAAAGCCCAGACAAACCCCAAAAGGCATGAAAACATGTATATAGAATGCATTATTAAAAAAACCCAAATTAAGAATATTAAAAGAAAATATATATTAAATGTTTCAAAATAAATTTTTAGTATGTATTTATATATCTATAAAGAACTTTAAATATATATGTCTAGATATAATATAATTTTTTTGTAAAACCATATATAATTTTTGAAAAAAAATGTCATATATTTTAAGGAAATTATATATTTAATACATATGTCTAAAAATCACAAGTTATATATTCATTCTAGAAGCCATATACCACATATTTTTAGGAGAAATACATGTTATATATTAAAACCCCGTATACTTTACAAAGCTAGGTATATGTTATATTACATTTTTATATTCGAACCACATGGACAACAAATAAGCACTTAACCTAATCAAACCACAACAAGCATGTAAATTCGCATCTAACACCAAGAAACAATCCACAATATTAACATGAATTAAAGGCTGGAAATAAAAGCTAAATATCTAATTAAATATGCATGATAAAGAAAAAATTTAACACTAGAAAGGACCAAATCATAGAAAAACAAAACAGAGGGTCAAAATTAAAAGAAAAGAGATGACATAATTGCAAACTGGTTAAAAATATTAGGGACTGGGATTGTGAATAAAAAAGGCGGAATGGCCTCAGGGTAATATCCGAAATGCGGAGGGACTATTTGTGAGATTTCAAAAGGCGGAAGTCCTTATAACGCGATTAGAATGGGGCAAAGGTCCTTATTATGCTATTAAACCGTTTTTAAAAGAAAAGCTTATAAATACCCCTTATTTTAGATCATTTCCCTTTTTGGCAAAAAAACAGAGCCAAATTCTTATAACACCTCCTTCTTGTTCGCCTGGATTCATCATGAACCCAGATTCCGACGGTTCTCCGCCACAATTCCCAGAAATCAGCCGCTAAGCCACCGTGCCAGACGCTGTTTGACGGTGGCCGACGACCTCAAACCGAGCAAAAAAACCCCTTTTCTTGTTTAGAAACCAAATCCACCTATGATTTTCAAAACTCGACCTCCCCCTTTTCAAAACAACTAGAAACATATTCAAAATTCAGAGTCAAAAAAGTCAACCCCCTTTACATCCTCCACCCTTCCCTTTCTCCATATGCAACCTTGAGAGGTCGCAAGGGGAGGCGGATCGACACAAGAGGAATATGAACGACAAGGGTAAGAACAATATCAACCGAAACCCTAACTACTATGCTTTCTTTTATGCATATGCTTCGAAATGAAAAAAAAGGAAGAGAGGATACCTCTAAAACTTGAGGCTTTTTTGCTTTCTCTATCGACTCTCAAAATATCCCTTCATGCTTTTTTTTACAATTGCTTGGATTTAGTTTTTTATAACCGAAATTATATGGATTTAGAAATACACAGAAATTGAATCAATAATCCTATTGGTTGCTGTTGTTTTCTCTGAAATATTGTTGTACATCTCTATAATTGTCGACTTGCCCCCTAATTCCCTGTAATTTGGTTTTTATATCTAACATTGTCTTTTTTATTTCTTTGTGCGTGATGGCGGACTGTGAGATGGAGAGGACCAAAGGATGCACAACTATATGCCATCGTAGCGGTCAACGTGGAGAGAAACAGCTGCCATGGCGTTGAGGTGCCGCTGGTGTAGCCAGAATTTGAATGGTCATGGGAATTAAAGGGGTGCCCGTGAAATCTACGCGCATGTTGGGACGCTGAAAAGCCGCGTGTGCGGCGCGTGTGGGAATCTGAGGGTTTCTTACTCGGTCAATCTTGATCCGTCAGATCTGGAAAGATCTGACCGTGGAGGATGAGTTGCGCCCAGATCAAAAGAGGGCATATTAGATTAGGGTTTGTTTTTGTTATTTAGGGCCTGATTAGGCCATGTAATATGTATTTAACAGTTGGGCTTATTATGTAAATGGACTGATAATACATATGGGTTGCTTATTTAGTTAATTGTTATCCACTCTATATGAACTGACTTTTATTTAAATAAAGTAAGCTTAGTTTAAAATTAACTTAGCGTTTTTTAGTTTTCTAGTTTCCAACAATACGAACGATGATAATACTAAGTAGCAACATATAGATAAAAAACTTAATCATATATATATATATCCCTAATATACTATAAGGTTTATATTTTTGGGATTTTTAAACAATGTCATCATAATAATAACCACATACGATAATAAATAGCGAAACCCATATTAAAATAGTACTAGTAATATTTGGTTTCTTTTTTTAAGTAGCATCATATATAATAAGATGTATACTAATAGTAATAATTATATTTTTTTGCTTTTGGATTTTAATAACTGCCACATACACATATATAGATAGCTAATAAATAAACAGCATCCCATATAAGTCCATTATTATAAAACGAAAAAAATAAAAAGGTCCATCCCGGACAAAATTAGTGATTACAAAAGTAATTTCCTCGAACTCTTTAATTAGTTCAAGGACAAACTTTTGATACTCGATTAACTTTGAATCCTTTGTTTACCACTCCCCATGTATTTGATAAATGATTAAGGAAGAATCCCCGAAGACCTTTAGAACCTTGATCTTTCTTTCTATTGCTTCTCGTAATCCCATAATACAAGCTTCGTATTCTGCCATATTGTTGGTGCAAAAGAACTTCAAACGGCTAGTAAAGGGGTAATGATCACCTTCTAGCGAGACCAAGATTGCCCCAATGCAGCGACCCAAGGCGTTAGAAGCTCTATCAAAATTGAGGACCCACGAATTAGTTGAGTCACCTTCTTCAGTTGTAATGTACATCAAGTCTTCATCAGGAAAGTCAAAATCTAAGGCCTCATATTCTTCAAAAGTGCGAATTGCCAAGAAATTTGTTATGGCGCTCTCTTTTACTTCCTTCTAACTGACATATTGAATATCAAATTTTGTTAGCAAAAGCTGCTAACGCGTCAATCTTCCTGACAGGGCTAGTACTTCTATCATGAATTTCAAATGGTTGAGTTTAGATATTAACCATGTAGTATGGTACAACAGTTATTGCCTGAGCCTTTTGGATGCCCAAACCAAAGCACATCACATCTTTTCGATTGATGGACCTTGACTCGTAATACGTAAATTTCTTGCTCAAATAATAAATTGCTCTTTCTTTTCTATGCTATCCTAGCACGCAACCCATTGAATTTTCATATACGATTAGGTACAAGATTAATGGTCTCCCTAAAACGGGTGGCCGTAACACTTATGGTCTTGAAAACTGATTCTTGATTTACTCGAAGGACATCTGACACTTTTCGTTCCATTCCCCGTGGTTGTTCTTTCTAAGCAAACTGAACACTATACTATATTTTTTGTCAACTAGGAGATAAATCGAGCAATATAATTAATTCTTCCTAAGAAACCACACACCTCTTTTTTTGTGTTTGAGGAGGAAGAAGCTGTTGGATTGCTTTCACTTTGTCCGAGTCTATTTCAATTCCTCTCTTGCTAATGATGATGCCCAAGAGTTTTCCCGATGTCACTCCGAATGTGCATTTAGTGGGGTCGAGCTTCAAATAAAATTTTCTCAACCTTTTGAAAAGCTTTTCTAGATTCACGATGTGCTCCCCTTCTGCTCGGGACTTGACAATCATATCGTCCATATATACTTCAATTTCCTGGTGCATCATGTCATGAAATAAGTTCACCATGGTTCTCTGATAGGTAACCCTAGCATTTTTTAGGTCAAACGACATTACCTTATAGCAAAAGGTACCCTATAGCGTCACTAATGTTGTCTTTTCCATGTCTTTAGGACACATCTTGATTTGGTTATATCCCAAGAAGCTATCCATGAATGAACATGAGTCACCGATAGTATTATCCACCAAGGTATCAATATGTGTTAGAGGAAAGTTGTCCTTAGGGCTAGCCCAATTGAGGTCTCTGTATTCAACGCGTATGCTAACCTTTCCGCCCTTATTTGGAACTGAGACAATTTAGCCACCCATTCAGGATGCCTGGTTACTTGCAGAAATCCAGCATCATACTGCTTTTTCACCTCATCTCTTATCTTTAACAAAATTTTGTCCTTTATCCTCTAAAGTTTATATTGTATGGGCCGATATTATGGTCTTATGAGCAAACGATGCATCACAATATCAGTGTCTAGACTGGGCATATCTTGGTACGACTAGGAAAATATGTTCTTGTAGTCTTGCAATAATTTAATTAGGCTCTATCGTGTTTCGACGGTAATGGTGGTGCGTGTTGCGCGTATTGAGTGCTACGCAAATGGTGCAAGTATACACGTCGCAAGTAATAAAGTGATATGAGTATCGAGTATCGTCTCCACAGGGATTAGTTTGGGCCACCTTGCTTAAGTTACTGCAATGTGAAAATAAAAACACAATTGATAATACGAGTTCTAATTAACGAGTAAACTAAGAGCAATAAACTAAAAGAATAGATGAAATCAAATAAGAGAGAGTAGGACATGTTATCGTGAGTTGAAGAGTGATAGCCAATTGGATCATCTTGGTAAAAGAGTGCAAGGGCAACTCAGTTGCCGTGGCAACTTGCACAGCTGGGTTGCCTTGGCAACTAATCGAACGGTTGCCTGGGCAACTGGCTGGGCAACTATTTGGGCGGCTAGGCAGCAACTTCAAGGTTCGGTAAAGCGTTCTTCAATGGTTTCTTCTTATCCCTAAGTCGAAACTCTAGCTAGTTGTGCATGCATTGACAATACATCCCTACGTGAATCAAGGGTGAACAACAACCAATCTTGCACTCCTCTTAGCCGTTGAAATCCTTAACTTATTCCTAAGCCGAATTAATCTTCACCATCGATAGATTGAATAAAGACCATACTCATTCGTTTCTTGAATCTAACTCTCCCGATATTAGATAAATAGATAGAATTACGAGATCCTCTCCCAATTCACTCGCAAACAAGAATAAAAACCAAGAATGAGTAAACCTTGAATTGAAAGTGCAAACTCTTATTACCTAAACAAAATCCAAAAGATTTCACAACAACAAAACACAATAACCCCAACCAATCAAGTTAGTTCATGGTTGGGTTCAAAAGATATACAAAGAATAATCCCCAAACCATGAATCTAATGGAAGAAAATAATAAGAAGAAGAAATTGATCAGCCCCTAGTCAAACTCTCTCTCAATCAAATTCCCTCCAAGCTTTCTCCCAATCAAACTCTCTCTCCCTTACTCTCTCTCCCCTTTTGCCCTCCTTGAGTTTGACGGCTTGGTCTCATTTAAATAGGAGATGGCTAGGTCAAAGTCCTTCTTGAGGAGAAAGTTAAGTTGAAATTAAATACTTTAAAAGAATATAATTCTTTATTATATTTAAATTCCTTCTAGATCTTCTCATATCTTTTTGGGATTTAATTTCTCTTTGACCTTTTCATGGAAATCAAACTCCTTTGGGATTTAACTTTGCTTCATGTCATCTTGGGCTTATCTAGTTGATAAGTGTTCAAAAGTACTATTTTTCTTACCCTTTTTACTCATATTATTGTTATACTTAGGCTCATATTAGTTGCATAATTAGCTATTCATGCATGAATCCATGTTTCCTTCCATCGTTGAGCTTGATTACATAACTTGGTAGTTTTTCTGGGAAAAGCTGCTGCTTTGGTGTGTTTTGTGTGTATATGCAGGATCACTTGCCAAAGCAAGGCTAGAGCTAGTTGCCAGGGCAATGCATGAAGGAGACGTCGAGCTAGTTGCCAGGGCAATACATGAAGGAGACGCCGAGCCAGTTGCCATGGTAATTGTTGACAAGAGCAAAGGTGATATGGTTGTCAAAATTGATGACTAGACAAGCCCAAGATAACGTGGAGCAAAGCCCAAACCCAAAGGAATTTGATTTCCATGCAGATATTAAAGAAGAATTAAATTCCAAGAAGATAAGAGAAGTTCTAGTAGGAATATAATTATAATAAAGAATTATATTCTTTAAAGATAATTTAATTCCAACTTAACTTCCTCCTCAAAGAAGGACTTTGCCCTAGCCCTATAAATGGGATGGAGATTTCGACAACTTGGGGAGAGCAAGAGAGGGGAATTTCGACAAGTCCAATAAGAGCAAAAGGAGGGGAATTTCGACAACTCCAAGGAGGGCAAGAGGAGAGAATTTTCGACAAGCATCTAGGGCAAGGAGGATTTCGACAAGCCTCATTCTTCATCTTTTCTTTCTTGTTCGATTGGGTTCATGCTAGGGATTATTTATCTTGTGTTTCTTTGGAACCTAGCCATGAACTAAATCTATTTGGCTATGGTTATTGTGTTTTGTGGTTGTGAGAAACTATTGGTTTTTGTTTAGGTAATAAGAGTTTGCACTTTTTTATTCAAGGTTTATTCATTCTTGGTTCTTATTCTTGTTTGCGAGTGAATTGGGAGAGGATCTCGTGATTTCATCTATTTATCTAATATCGGGAGAGTTAGATTCAAGAAACGAATGAATATGATCTTTATTCAATCTATTGATGGTGAAGATTAATCTGGCTTAGGAATAAGTTAAGGATTTCAACGGCTAAGAGGAGTGCAAGATTGGTTGTTGTTCACCCTTGATTCACGCAGGGATGTATTATCAAGGCATGCACAAGTAGCTAGAGTTTCGACTTAGGGATAAAAAGAAACCATTGAAGAACGCTCTGCCGAACCTTGAAGGTTGCTGCCCAGACGCCCAAGTAGTTGCCCAGGCAACCATCGATTAGTTGCCAAGGCAACCCCATTGTGCAAGTTGCCACGACAACTGAGTTGCCCGTGCACTCTTTTACCAAGACGATCCAATCGGCTATCACACCTCAACTCACGATAACCTGGCCCATCTCTCTATCATTTGATCTCATCTATTCTTTTACTTTATTGCTTTCTAGATTAGTTATTAGTTAAACTCCTATAATCCTTTATTTGTGTTTTTACTTTTTACAGTGCAAGAGACTAGATTCTTGAAGTGGCACCAATCCCTGTGGAGACGATATCTTTTATACTATAACTTGCAACGTTCATACTTGCACAATTGCGTAGCACTTATTACGCGCAACACTAGTCATCAATTTCGACTATCATATCATCTTATCTCTTATCGACAATTGCCCTGTCAACTAGCTCGGCATCTCCTTCATGCATTACCCTGGCAACTGCGTCGGCATCTCCTTCATGCACTGCTCTGGCAACTAGTTCTAGCCTTGCTTTGGCAACTGATTTTGCACACACAAAAACACACCAAAGCAGTATTCTTTTCCACAAAAATCACCAAGTTATGTAATCAAGCTCAACGGTGGAAAGAAACATGAATTAATGCATGAATGACTAATTATGCAACTAATATGAGCCTAAGTCTAACAATAATATGACTAAAAAGGGTAATAAAAATAGTACTTTTGAACACTTAACAGTGCCAATCTTTACTTCACGTCTTTCCTCTTCAGTTTCGTGGTTTAAAATTTCCAACTGCTCTTTATGGGGAACAATTTGTTTTTTTTTCGCTCTCCATTAACCGAAGCAAATCCTCTAGGACATCATATTCAATTTCACCGTTAAGATCTTCAAAACCTTCTAGACACATGAGCTGCTCAAAATTAACTCGCGGTTCAGACTCAAGATTGCTTATTCCGTTAATATCTGGAGACCTATAAGGAAAAGGAATGAGGATATATATCGATGTTTGTAAAGAATGAAAACGAAATGCTTGGTTTTTTATGTTTTTTATGTTTTGGTGTTTAAATATTGTTTGCCACAAAACATTTATTGAAGAAAATGCATTTTTATTGAATGGGAACCAAATGGTTTAGTATATGCCCTTATATAAAAGTCCTCTTACTAGTTTCAGGCTAAAACAGAGGGTTAATTTTTTAGAATTACTCTGAAAGAGATTTAAAAACTACAAGAACTTCTTATGCAGTCCAATTATTAAGCTCGTCACATAAGCAGATCATATGCAGATATCCACATTCTTCTTTCTTTTCCAACGCTGCGTTGGTGCTCAAAATACTGAACATTTTTGTGATCTTATTCTTTTCTTCCTATTCTTGGGTCATATCGGGGTTCACAAATCCCCTTGAAATGAAAGTGAAATTGAGGGGTGGAAATGTTATTGAGTCCCATGCAACCTCTTCCCCTTTGAGTTTGGCCTTCCTTCTTTCTTGATTCTTTACCATAACAGCCTTTTTTTGTGCCGCATTGAGCTTGAAACGATCTTTCTTTTTGGCAATGGTCATCAAGTACAACCTGCCTTGGTGACGTCTTCTAAATCCCTTTCCCGTTTTGGCATATTTACGTAAAGTTTCTTTGACCTACATCCTTGCACACTTGGACAAACTCGGCCTCCGTATCTTGCTTCCCTCGGAGACAAAGGTCGCACTTACCAGCTCTAGTGACCTGAAAGAACATTCTAATGCCACCGTGTCAATCTCAATATAGGGTGCATCAGTTGACACTGAAGCAATAATATCCTCTTCGACATCGATGGTCACGAGTTGTCTGTCAACCATAAATTTTAATTTTTAATGTAGCGTAAAAGGGACTACACCAGCCGAATAGATCCAAAGACGTCCCAAAAGGTAATTGTAGGCGAGTCTGATGTCCATCACCATAAAGTCAACCTCGAAGATGGATGGTCCAATCTGTAAAAGGCTTCTATCTTTCCCAGCACATCCTTCTGAGTTTTGTCGAAAGCTCTAACTGTATTTTGGTACGCATTCATATGTGATTTGTCTATCGGTAATTTCTTTAACATGGCAATTTGAGGCTGAACCGTTGTCTATGAGGACCCTCGGGAAAATATGTCATTTGCAACGAGTGAAGACATGAAGGGCTTTGTACGATCATTTTCCTCCTTCTGAAATTTCCTTGTCACTAAAGGAAAGTTAACAACAACAATATTACCAACCAACCTTTCTAGCTTGTCGGTGGTTATTTCCTTTGGCACGAATGTCTGGTTGAGGATCTTGACCAAGGTGTTACGATGCCCCTCAAAACTTAGTAGTAGAGATAGCATGTATATGCTTACTAGAAGCTTGTGGAGTTGGTCCACTACGTTGTAGTCACTATGCTTGAGGTTTTTAGAAATTCTTGAGTCTCAGACTCCTTCATAGGCTCGTGGTATTTCGCCGGACGATCTTCATAAAAATCTCTTCCTGGCTCTTTCTATACAACATTCTTCCTTTGTGTTGTATCCCTATCTTCAGCAACATGAGGGACATAGCATCTTCCACTTCTCGTGAAGTGGCCTACTTCATTTACGACCTCTTTTTCGGACTCATTTTTGGTTTGTTCTAGATCATCTGGGGTTATTACCGTACAAGCATATTTCAAAGGAACTCGCCTACTATTATCATAGAGAAAAGGGGACAATGCCTTTATTAATAGCCGTGGTACCACCTTTTTCGATACTTAGTTCGCTTGATCGTGGTTCTGATTACCAAGGGTTTAATTCTAGCAAAAACCTTTATTAGGAACTCTTCTGATGTGCACACTTCTACCTTCTTGCACGTCTTTTTCTTCTCAAAGAATTCTAGCTCTTTATTGTCCATCTTGGTTTAGACCAAATGTCTAAACTCTAGGCAGCACTGAATTTTGTGCCCTTCTACCCCTTGGTATTCACAGTGTGGACCATTTCCTAAATGTTTGTATTTGACTCTTCCAGTCAAAATTCTGGCACTGATCATCTTGGACCATACCCATTTTAAAGGAGCTTTGAAATCGGATACCCATTATTTTACCACTTGTCATCTTCCTCAATTATGTCATTTACCCCCGTGCCTTGATGATTTGGCAGGGCTTTCCTTTATCTTCTGTCACCTCGAATGACAACATGCCCACTTTCTGCAAGTTTTCAAGCACCCTTTTAAAGGTAGTAGAATTCTTGATTGCGTGTCCTGTGATCCCAACATGGTATTCACAATGGGCATTTATGTCGTACCATGGAGGGTATGGTGGGGATATTAGAGTGAGCTGTTGAGGCACTACTAGTCGGGACTCGACCAACTGTGGGAATAACTCTACATAAGTCACACTTATAGGTGCAAAGTATTGCATATTTCCTCGGTTTCTTACCCCAGCTCTTGGTGGGTTTTGAGCCACCTGATTCATGTTCATTGTGTTGGGCATATTGATCACTACTCCCTGGGAATAGTTTGGATTGCATGTTGCAATCATGTTTACTTCATTTTCTCTTTTCTTGTAGGTCTTCTTTGATTCACCCCCATCGAGCTTCCCACTTTTATAGCCACCAAGATTAGTTCCCCGTTCATTAACATATCCGTGAAGCTTTTAGTTGTGTTGATTTATCATCCGATCATAGAAGCGCCCCTTTAGTGTTTCTACAAATATAGTTGTGATCTCATTCTCCAATAGTTGTGGTTGAACATGGACAACCACATCTTGCCATCTCTGGGCATATTGGCGAAAGCTTTCGTTAGCCCTTTGCTTCATCCCTTGCAGCATAAGCCAGTTTGGGATCAATCACATGTTTATACTGATCGATGAAAGTGATTGACAGGTCCATCCATGTCTTTATATTGGCCCGACTTAGTTGTGTATACCAACGAGCGGTCGATCCTAACAAACTATCTTGGAAACAGTGTATGAGCAGTTTCTCATTATCGAGATAATAAGACATCTTCCTACAATACATACTCTAAAGCGCTGAAGGACATGTAGTTCCCTCGTACTTCTCAAAATTTGGTGTCTTGAACTTCAGGGGAATGACTAAATCTATCAGCAAGCTAAGGTCCCTAGCATCTAGGCCAAGGTAGATGCCAACCCCATGTAGGGCTTTAACAATCACCTCGAGCTTTCCGCAACGGTCTTCTAATTTCTTGTTTGGCCAGATCTTGTCGGCATCTTGTCAAGGTCTAAAACTTCATAGTCATGATCTTCACTTCGACCTGCCCCAAACTCCACTAGAGCATTAGTCAAGGTTCTCAGAAGATGAATTTGGACCTTCCCTTTGTGTGTTTCACGATTCACTTCTTGTGGGGGTATCGCCGCATTCATGTTCTTAAGGGCTTTGATAGCTTTAGGGTTTTTGTAGCCAAGCATGGCCGCTATCTGGAGTACAATGTTCTCTTGGGAATTGGTGATTTTGCCCTTCAAAACCTTCTCAATTTTCTCTAGTTAGTCCTGAGCACCTTTCAAGCTAACTTATATGGCCGTCATTCTATTTTCCATGTCCATTTTTCGAGTCTAGGAACGGATATCGTACGGGTGCGTAATTTTGTCAACTGCAATCCAACTTCCTGTAGTTAATTGTTTTGATTATTTAATTTAATGCAAATTATAAGCGAAGCATATGTATGGATGCAAATGCAAATGATGCAAAACCAATGGTATTCTGAAATCAAAAATGCACTTCATAGATCATAAAGTTTCGAGTACATATTATTTCCTATAACATAAAGAAAATGATCCTCTAATCTGAATGCTCTTCTCCCTTGATGCGTTTTAGTGCTGGCTGCTTGAATCTTCCAACTGGCGTGTCCTATCTCTGAACACGATAAAAAAACTTGCTGACCTGCTAGTACTGATCCACTGCCTCATCTAGGAAGTCTAAAAAATGTTCCCCATCCTCCCTGGTTGAGAAGAATCTCTGTCTCAAATCTCTGACATGATTCTTCATCTCACGAGCCTTAGAGATGACCTTATGAAATTGACGTCTCATATGGTCAATGTATAGTTGTCTACCTAATCATGCAACATCCATAGCCTGCTTGGTGTCGACCCACTGGATCTTCTCATAGTCCCAATCATCAATGAGGATACAGATTCGCTCCTTATGTTCTTTCAACTGCTTCTTTAAATCTTCAAGACTGTAACAAAGTAGTTTGGCTTCAGCACCCTTTGTCTCTTCTTCCTTTAATTTATCTTGAAGTTCTTAATTCTAGTCTCAAAATTTTCTAAGGCTACGACCCATTCCAACTTCCCGCACTTGTATAGGATCGATACTTGATACATCCACAAGGCTCTCCATGTGACGTCATTATCAACAAGATTTCTGAATAAAGCCACCCACTGCTCTCGCTTCCCATTTTGTGGCCTCTGCTTCCTAGTAAGTTCTCTTATCGGGACCAAATCTCTGGAAGTAGGGTGTTTACTTATCTTTTCATTATCCCAGAAATGACTCCGCAACCATAAGTAAAGGAGCTATGAGCATCCAGTGAAATGCCCCATTTCTTGAGTTCGACAAAAGTTCAGGGACTTGAATGTTTCTACCAAAATTACCGGGACAAAATTCATATTCTTCTGTGCTAGCAAGTCTACTAGGGTTATCTCAACATGCCCCAAGACTTTTGGGAAAATCACTAACACATAAATGGCCAAGGCGAGCAAGTTGATGACCTTTTCGTACTTTCCATCCTTCACGATTTGGGCATATATGAACTCTCATGTGAAGCAAAGGCTTTTGTTCTTTTCGGTAATATGGGCATCCACCTCTTTCATGTCTAGACCGACAAGCTAGGAATTTTTTTCCGATAAACAGAGTACTTCTCCTTGAAGTATATCTTGTCAAGCTTCTCTAACTTCAGGCGTAGCAGGATCATGTACTCTTCTATGGTGGGGGTCAAGTCTTCCTGATTGAAGATGAAGCAACGATAGGTCGAATCCCAGAACTCAACAGCTGTTAGAATCATGGGTTCGTCTTTCTCTACTCCAAGTAGAAGGGCTATGTCTCCATACCTCTTGTAAATATGGCTCGGTCTTTTGGCTTCTAGGCTTTCCCAAACAATGACCAATCTCGACAGATGACTGTGAGGCAAACCCATATGCACTTGCTTTGGTAGATCTACGGTAGTTTCCTTCCGCACACTATCTCCATGCTGGCGCTGAAGCTCTAAAGACTCATTTCTGACATAAGTGTTCGAACAAGGGACCCCAAAATTGGATAATGCAACTCGAACACTCATGATCACTGACTGAATAATATTTTGAAATACCAACAAAATGCAATGCGATGTATGCTCTAAAAATTACACATAAGGCAAGAAAAGGGGTAAGTACATGATAATAAATTATAAATACAAAGAATATTACTAAAAAATAAATCCTAATCTGCATGTATTCTAGTTTTCTAGGGCTTTCCACATGGCTCTAACGGAGTGGGTTTCTTAGATACTCAAAAAAACATGTAGGCTTGGATCTAAAAAAGGTTCTCGAACCGCCCTTACCCCCTACAAAGGCAGATAAGATATCTGATCCTGGCCCATCACATGCTAGCTGATCGAATACAGTTTGAGGGGATGCATTTTCTTTATACTCGTACGAAGGGTTACTCATGAAAGCATAAGTACTATGAACCCCAGAAGACTTTCACTAGCCCATGCGGAGGGTTACTCGTGAAGGCATATCTATTTTCTTCCACTTAAGTTGGATAAAGCCTGAGTAGAAGGCTTATGTTATGATGCAATGACAATTTAAAGCACCAAAAATGCACACACAAAAATGCAACAGACTACAAAGGAAAATAACTTGTTATCAAGTAAAATTTGTGCCCTCTTAAAATAGTCCCCAGCAGAGTCGCCATCGATCCCTTTTATTATATTAGGCGGACTAAAAGCCTAAAAGCAAACCAGAGATTACGAAATCTCAAGGATTCGAGGGCATGATTATGTGTGGGGAAGGGTTAACACCCCCCACAATGCCCTTAAAACGGCGCTTACTTGATCACTAATATTTTCTTGTAACTCGGATGCATGCGTGTGAAGATTAATATAAAAATTCGCAGAGTTCTAAAGATAACCCAAATTCAATCACGGCTGAGTAAACCCCGGTCAATTTAGAAGCTAAAGGATTAAGGCATTAAACCTTAAAATCCAAAAATATAGTCTCGCATAGGAGTTTCGACCATTCTCCAACGGCTAAGGGGAAGACTAAATTAACCAAACTTGAGAAAATATCCCATTTTTCATGATGCAATAAAAATCTCTTTGAATAATGTTCTATTTGCCCCTTTTATTAATTTCTAATCCTAAAAATTTGATTAACAAGTATTTAAAGAAACTAACCCTAAAAGGTTCTACTTGACATTTTTTTTATTAAAATTACATTAAATTATCTAAAGAAAATTACCAAGTTAGTTAAAAGTGAGTAGATTATTTTAAGAAACCTAATCCTATGGTATTAATTACTATGTATTGTTAGAACTCTATTATTAAAATTTGATGACCCTAATCATATTTACATATGTTTAAAGAAACTAACCCTAAAAGTGTTTGTCTTAAAGTACTGTACAAGGTTTTATTACAAGACAATTACATTGTTAATTATCATAGAGTCCTCTTACCCTATAATTTTAGTATGTTAAATGGCACAAAAAGATGCATAAATTAAAAAATATGATAAGCATTGATTTAAGAAACAAAGGGTTAAATAACATAAAACAATAATTTAAGAGATGAATTGAAATAAAAAAAAGGTCTAGAGTAAAGAAAATTGCAAATAGTGGGTTGAAGCGTGAATCTACTGGAAATGAAGGGCACGGGTCGGTCTCGGGTCGATCCACAAGTCATGTATAAATACCAAACATTAGAAAAAAAACCATTTGTTTCTCCCCCAACCGAATGGATCAAAGGGTGTTCTTCATAATTTGATGAACATTGTCGCAAAGCCTAGAATCCAGCCAAGGACCGCCGTGCTCCGCCGCTTGTACCGCCATGGACCTTTCGCTGGAGACTTCTCATTCACGACAACTCACTCCCGTTTTGGCTCACAATTCTAATGATGATGATGACTTCTTCCTCTAGTAACTCAAACGGTGATCCGTGCCCTCCTTTATTCGAACAATATACATGTAAAATAAAAGAGACAATATTCTGGGTATAAAAATACCTTAAAAATTCGAATGAAAGTATGCTTGTATTTCTTGTAAAATCGTGTGTTACAACTATGGAATTCATGGATTTTTATAGCCATTATAATGTATGAAAAATATGGGAATGAATTTCCCCATATTACAATCGAATAAAACCTAGTATCTAAGGGTTTTTGTTTCTCGGTTTAGCTCCGATTTGGCTTGATCCTCACTCTGACTGATTTCGTGCCTTGTTCACTTGATTTGGATCGATTATTCCCGTAATTGTTTGATTCAAATCTTAATAATTTCTTTTTTGTTTTGATTCAAATTAACCCTCATTCTCTTTTTCTTGCATACCACGGTCGTTCGAGGGAAATGAATGAGCCCAGTGGTTCGTGGTTGTCGGCGTCAAATGAAAACGATGAACGTTCAAATGGGAGTCAATGTGTCGATCGTGTGGGGGCCACACACGAGTGGTGATCCGAGTGAAACTCTTCCGCGCAATCTAAACCGTTGATTTCCTGCGAATCTAAGGGTGCAGAATGGTGTGGCACTATAGCTTAAGAAATGATCCAACGACCACGGGCTGGCTACGCATAGATAGGTGATCAACTCTAGGGTTTTGAATGTAGGGCCAATTGGGCCTTGTAAATGGACACTATATTTTAAATAGACTACCTTTTAGTTTTTATTTTGGTTTACACATGCTTTTTTATTTTATTTCTTGGACCCAATAGTCACACATATATACAAAAATTGAATTCGAATAAATAGGCGGATAAAGCATATGACTATTGACTAACCTAATGCAACAATTAAATGAATGAGCAAGATAATGTGCCAAAAAATATAAGCAAGAACGCATTAAAAAACACAAATATGAGCAATATAAATTATCAACAAGATTCATATTAAGATGCAAAACCATGTATTATCCGATATTACAGATATACTATGTGACGTAAAGGCGTTTGGAAGAAATATTACATATATAAGGTTGTGCATATATATTAAAAGGAAACTTTATATGAAACATGAAATATATATATATATATATATATATATATATATATATATATATACTACGGTTTAATAGTTAAAGAGGTAAAATGTGTCTAATAAATAAATGTATATAAGATACATATATATTACCTAAAAAGTATTTATACTCATACCAAATCTATAAAAATATCTTATAAATAAACAGAAATATATAGAAACATAAACACTATATGGTAGTAAAGGTACATGCATTACAAAAAACAATTTTAAATGTATTACCATAGGAAGCTATATATATAACGTACTATATTAAAAATATATATTATATATTATACATACAGAGTAAGTATATACAATAAGTTTTAAAATAGGAAGTCAAAATAACATATTAAAGATAATGAACAATACATATGGTTAAAAAGGCTTTGAATATATTAACACATATTTAACAAATAATTAATCAATTAAACAAAACAATAAACACACATACCATATTAATTTAGATTAATCAATTAATTAAGGCAATACACTAAGAACATATAAATTAAATAACATGGAATAATAAAATGGAAAGAGACTAAAAGGGTGATTATTTCCCTTGATTTTCGGACTAAATCAGACTGATAGGGATGAAATTGTAAGATTTTTAAAAATTTCAAGAACTGCGGAAATAATTTGAGTGGGCAGAGGGATTTAAATGTGGCGATTAGACCATTTTTAAAAAATGGTATAAATACAAAAAAAAACAAAAAAAGCTTTCATTTCTTCCAAATTGCAAAATAGATCAAAACCCCGTTCTTAAAACATTTAAACATGTTTAACATGTTCATCTGGTGTTCTTCGAGAACACATATTTCGGCGACTCATCCGTTGTGTCCGCCGATGTCGACGAACTCAGAAAATACTCCAAAAGCTCCATTTTTCCTTCCTAAAACCGAATCTGAAGCATTGACCCCCTTTTTTAAGAAAAAACTAATTTTGAGACTCGTTATTTTTTAAAACTTAGAACGTTTTGAACCCCAAACGGAGAACGGGAAGATGGAGATATTTAGACACGATAGTGCCTTTCAATGGCGGCACCGACCTCTACCGTTTTCATGATGGCGACCCAAAATCGAGGCAGGTAAAAACCCTAAATCTCTTTATTCTTTTTTCTATTCGAAACAAAAACTGAGAGAAGAAATACCTTTGAGATTGTTTTTTGTCTATTCATTTCTGAATCCCCCTCATGCACTGTTAAGGTTTTCGGATTATATATCCGAATTACAACATGTAAAATTATAAAAAAAAAACCCTAATCTCTACTATTGGATGGATTGTTTGATGTGGATGATTTCTGATAGCCCATGCTTTGTCATTTTTTGCAGGTCGACGACGGTGATGGTTGTATGGTGGCAGCAGTGCAATCGCCGGTAGTGAAGCCACATGGACGGTTGATAAAGGCTCGGGCGCGTCGGAACACCAACAGTCACGGGCGGTGATTCTCACTCACGCGCGTGATAGATGGAAAATCTTCTAGGTTTGATCTGGACTGTTGGATAAGATCCGATCCAACGGTCAGATCTTGGCTGCGTAGAGGAGTAGAAACAGATTATATAAATATCTTATAGGTTAAGGTGTTTGATATGTTGGGCCTTATTGGGCCGATTGTAATAAATACGTAATTAGGTTGTATTTTAATTTAGATAAGCTTATTTAAATATTTATTAGGCTATTATAATTGGGTTTATGTTTATTTTAAGGTTTTTTGTTTCAGGATTGATTATTATTATTATTATTATTATTATTATTATTTATTAATAACAATAATGATAAAAGTGAAGATAAAAATAATAATAATAATAACAAAAAATTCGAAAAATTAGTGATTACAGCTGCCGCTCTTTGCTCATCCTTGTAAAACAAGAAAAGAGAATAGATCGAAAAGCACTAATTTTGTCCTACTTCCCAGTTTAGATCCCGAATCACCATCCACTGAAGGTCCTATTGATGGCCCAAAAGTCTTGACTGGAAATGCATTGGTTACCGAAGCTTGAAGTTATTCCTCTGATTACGAAATTCTTCAATCTTCTGCCAAATTTTGGAGAATGAAGATGTTCTTCTTATTTCGAAATTCTTCATCCTTCGAGGTTTGAATTTGTTCTTCTCATTACGAAATTCTTCATTCCTCTACCAAAGTTGTCGAAGCTTGAAATTGTTCTTCTCATTTTGAATTTTTTTTCAATTTTTTGCCAAAGTTTGGAGTTTGAAGTTGTTCTTTTCATTATGAAATTATTCATCCTCTAAGGTTTGAAGTTATTTTTCAATCTTCTGGTTACTTACTATTTTTATGCATCATTTTAAGAAATATGTAATGTGTTTATCAAGTTATGGATGCTTATGAGCATTGAGAAATAGTTCCTAAATGGAATGTGATGGTTGCATTGAGCAACCTTGATATTTACATATGGAAAATGGTTTGTTGAAAATGCATATGGGAAAAAAATAAGTAAATGTGTTTAAAAGTGTATATTGGTTATGTGTGACAAGCAAAGAAATGTATCATATATAGTTGGCATGCCATAGGATTTAAAGTGCACTATAATATGTAAATTCGATCACTCTGCGGCCACTAAAGTATGTAGTAAGCTACATGGGTTGGTGGTTGGCCACTAGAGTATGTAGTAGGCTATTTGGATTGGTGGTTTGTCACTTGTGTATGCAGTAGGCTACCCAAATTGATGTTATACCTTGTTTATAATTGAGGTGATACACTCCAGGACAAGGTATGATTTGGTAGAAATTGTTTACTGGGAAATATGTGTATCCGATGTGGTTTTATAAAGGTTGCTATAATTATCAATATATTAGAAACAAGTGAGAAACTATATTTTTTCATATGGGTATCATGCATGCCATGTTTTGAAAAGAGGTTTTTAAATATGATGGATTTTTATACTCATGTTTTAATGCATAGTTGAATATGGAAGAGCGGCGCCACTAAGCATATGTTTGCTTATGCTCTCATTCTTTCTTGTAGAGAATTGAGGTTGGTGGAGCATTTGGAGCGAGGGGATCCTAAGACACTACTTGAATTTGAATATGGTTTTTGGTTTAAAACATTTGGTAATAAGGCAATGTGTTGTCCAAGTTTCAGGATTTGTATTTTGGATGTATTTTCTTCCATGATTGCGCCTTGTTGGTTGTTGTTTAGATTTTCAATGTAGATTGATGGTTTTATGCTTAGTTTCATTTCCGAGTATGTGGGATGAAATGTTTAGGAAACATGCCTATAGTTTATGCTTTCGTATCCAAAAATGCATATTCGATGGTTTGGTGTACTGCGAGTGTTACCTTTATTTGCAAAGTATGTTTAGTATGCATGCTAGGATGCTTGGGACATGTGTGTGGTTTTGGAGGTTAAAAACTAGATAAAAAAGGCATTACAAGCCTCTAGGTATCGATACAGGTTCACATGTATCGATACACGGGGTATGATTCAGGTCTGGGAAGTGAGAAAATAGGATGGGTATCAGTACAGGGTGAGTTGTATCGGTTCGAGTTTTAGCTACTAGAATTTACTTTGGCCAAATTAGCTTGGGTACCAATACTCAAGGAAGGGTATCAGTACATGCCTTGTAATTTATGACCTAGGTATCGGTACGCGTACTTCAGTACCAATACCGCCCTTGTGTATGAAGCTTGATATTAGTACAATGTCCCGTGTACCGATACCGAAGGTTGTTATGCCAGTTGATGAGATATTGTGGTTTTATATTGGGTAAACTACATAGATGATCACTTAACTATGGGGTTGGTGTCAATTTGACCACTATACTTTCAATTTTGGAAATTTTACCACGTAACTATTTAATGGGTTCCAATCAAGCCACCAACCGTTAGAAAAACGGAAAGGCAGTTGTGGCTGTTAAATAGAACTGGTATAATTACACATTTGGTCCTCGTTATTTATATAATCTATCAATTTAGTCCTAATTTTAATTTAATAAAATAAATCAATTATTAAATATGGTGGTGACATGTGTAAATTATGAAAATATAAATGTAAAAGGCTTGGCATTAAATGGAATTGAACCCTTGCCACAACAAGGGTAAATGGTGAGCTCTTGCCACTAAGCCAAGCTCAATTTCAAGATATAGAATCCAACATTCAATATATATTTTAGTTTGCTGTTAATGATAGGAAAAAGGAAAAAATGTGGATTAAGGGGACTCGAACATAATACGCTTAGAATGCATAAAAACATTTAAACCAATGAAATAAATCTAATAATTAAATTAAAGTTAACACCATTTTATACATCTAAATTATGTCTGTAATTTTATATTTGAAAATAAATTGAATATAATTTTAAATTTTTGATTTTTTAAATATAATATCATATATATATAATAATAATTTAATTAATTTTTTAATAAATACTGAAATTATTAATTAAGTTAAAAATCAATTCAATAATCATATATGTGAAATTATGAAAATAAAGGTGGAAAATAAAAAATATATTAAATTTAGTTTAAAAATGCAAAAGTCTTAAAACCATTTTTATTTTAAATCGTGCACTAACTATAATTTAAAATATATAAAAAATGGTGTTAAATTTAATTATTACATTTATTTCATTGGTTTAAATATTTTTTGCATCCTAAGTGTGTCATGTTCGAGTCCCCTTAATCCATATTTATTTCTTTTTTTCCTATCATTAATAGAGAATTAAATATATATTGAATGGTAACACGTGTCACCACCATATTTAATAATTTATTTATTTTATTAAATTAAAATTAGGACTAAATTGATAGATTATATAAATAACGGGGATCAAATGTGTAATTATACCAGTTTTATTTAACAGTCATGTCAGCCTTTCTATTTTTTCAACGGTTGGTTGTTTGATTGGAACCAATTAAATAGTTACATGGTAAAATTGCCAAAACTGAAAGTATAGTGGTCAAATTGACACCAACCCCATAGTTAAGTGGTCATTTGTATAGTTTACCCTTTTATATTCTCTTATTTTGGTCATGTTTAGCACGTATACAAATTGGATGTATTTTAATGATCCAATTTAGCTGAAAATGAACACGAATGCATATAACTTGACTAATTGAGGATTGGTTTGTAAGTAAGCTCTCGTAGTCTTCCATATTTGTAATTTGGTCCCTAAATTGAAAATAAGCGCAATTGGATGCCGACTTGGCACGCGATTCGCTTGAGACTTTAACCGCTACCAGAATGTACACTTTAGGTTATAATGATGCATTTAGACAAGATAAAAAGAAAAATGACCTAATTCGAGATATTCAGTTCAGTTTTGCTACAACAAACCTAACGTAGCTCACTTGGTTCGTCCTAGCGCCTAGGCCGGGTTAAAGGGGTTACAGTAGTAAGTTGAGTATCGTATCTATAAGGATTTTCTAGGAATTAAATGTCACGATCTTTACTTGTGAATTCGAAAGAATAAGTTGGTGATTGAGATCGGATTTTAATTAAGAAAATAACTAAGGCAATTGAAGTGAAAATTCAGGCAAATTGGAAAACAAATGCATTCAGATGATTGATTGGTGTTGGCATCGAATGTTTGGATTTCATGCTAGCAAAGTCAGCAATTAATATCTTATAGTCTTAGTTTTATTGTTGAGCAGATTTTTAAGTTAGTATTACCTCTATCGATGGCAATACCCTAAGTTAATTACTTTTAACACATATATGTCTATAGTGTTGTCTTCAAACAATTAACTTTGTGAAGTTTTAATCTTTACTCTTAAGGGGTAGATTTACTTCCAAAGTAAGCTCATATACTTGAACATATTCTATCAAAGTTTCTCACCTTAGTATTTGGTAATTTAATCCTTACCTCCTAAGTCTGTTAAGATATTAAGAGATAATGAGTACTCAATGCCAACTTTTGCATGGCAATAAATATGATAAAATAAGCTCTAGA
Organism: Hibiscus mutabilis; assembly: GCA_019671005.1. Lineage (NCBI taxonomy): Eukaryota > Viridiplantae > Streptophyta > Magnoliopsida > Malvales > Malvaceae > Hibiscus > Hibiscus mutabilis. The sequence goes on along the minus strand of CM033711.1, from coordinate 28,476,339 downwards.
AAAATAAACAAAAAATGCCAAGACATTCAATTATTAAAAACCCTAAAAACTAGCGTTCATCACAAAACACCCCAAGCCAACTTTAAGAAATTAGTTCATGGCTAGGGAAAACATCCACAAAATATCATTTTTACACATCACCATAAAATCAAAATTGAAACTAAGAGAAATAGACAAAGAAAGAGATCCATTGATTCAGCCTTTCAATGTATCTAGAGCTCTCGGTCACGACCTAGTTGAACCACGGTTTATCCTCTACTCTTTCACGGTGCAGCCCTTTTGGCTCATCGATGGGATTTCTTTATATAGGAACTGGTAAAACCCTAGCTTGGATTTGAATTTGAAAGTTTGTTACACACCAATATAGGCGTGTTATCTTCTTATCCCCTTTTTAAATTAGGGCCAACGTGGCTCTAACGGCTACTGGTCGGGCATTGCTTGTCCTTCTTTTGCTAACCAAGCTTGGTAATCCTCATCCTACTTTTGCTAACGACACTCAGCATTTCTCTTCTGCTCCTCCTACTCATGCCCCGTATACCACAACAAGAAAATACCCCTTCATTCTGGCAATAAAAACTATGCATTCCTTAACTCCTAGATGCAAATGCATGAATCTACTTACTAAATGCACAAATTTATACTCAAAGCCAAGCAATAGCATGACAATATATACACGAAAAGCATAACTTTTTAGGAGTTAACACACCCTCAAACCTAGCTCATTGCTTATCCTCAAGTAATGCAACTGAAACCTAGAAAAAATAGAAAAGAAAAGTATCTCGGCAAAATTTTGATGATTAACAACACAAGCTAGAAAGCAAAGTCTGGCCCTAGTTCTATTATTAGATATCTCAAGAGAAATAATGCCACCAAATCAGCAAATTTAGGTGTAGCAAAATAACTCTAACCTGGGGTCATGAAGTGTGCATGAAGTGCGGGTGGTATGCATCATGGTGAAATTTTACTATCCAAACTCAGAATTTTTTTACTTGCCAAGGGTTTCCTTTGCTGGCATTAAATTTAGGGCCGCGTCACGATGTTGTTTGGCATGAGAAGTAAGAGAGAGCATACCACGAACCCCACGTTAATCCAGACGTCACCACTGGCTAACCCATTATACTCATGCCCTAAAGTTTTGTTGGCCTAAGAACTAAGAGGGACCAAACTATGAAGCCCCAAGTTACTTATTCTCTCTAAGGCAGAATAGTGTTCTAATAATTTTTCTTACCTTTGGAAAAACATTATTTTCTTATTCTTTATTTTTACCCTGACATATGTTTCCTTCTTTTTTTATTCTAAGTTCAGTTTCAAGAATCCTAAGTTTGTCTTGGGAACTAGATGCATACTACGTGTTTAAGTGAGACTAAAGTTCTCTAACCTATAGATCAATTGCCAAACAACCTGACATTACTAATATACTAACTCATGCAAACTAGAGATTCTAATTTCATCATTAGACATAGCTTACTAGTACAAATTCTAATTATGCTAGCAATGTGTTGGAAAATTTATCAATCCAAATCATGTCATGGCAAAATATTTTTTAAAGGTTTGGTATGTATGGTTCCTCCTATTCTTCATGGCAACAAAATGTAAACAGAAACATAAGAATATATAAATGTCATGGCAATAAATGTGAGGCAACACACACCCCTAAACCTAAGGTGTGCATTGTCCTCAATGCATGCAAACACATGTATACAAAATGAAATACATGATAAAAATGAAAAATATGAAACTAATGAGTTAAGGAGAAGATGACTCTTCTTAAGAATGTTTAGGGCGAGAGATGCGAGTCTTTCTTTTGATGAAGCTCCCTTGATTTGGTATTGCTTGCTTCTTTCTTTTTAGTTATGGCTTCGAGGAAGCAATGGAGGCTTTCACATCTTGATAGACCTCTTCAATTACTCGTACCGACGTAGATGTGGTAGGAGCTATGAGGGTGGCATACAAAGCTAGAGTAACATGTGGCACATCAACCTTGGCATGCATATCATCAACAAACTCCGAGGAGTTTCGATTCTAGAAGATTCAACATGGACAGGTGAGATAGGTATTGTGGCATCAGATTGTTGGGTTGGAGTGTGAACTAACTATGGGCTGGCTGGAATTTCTTCGGGCGCATGAAGCTTAGTGTGGAACACTAGAAATATTGGCAAAGGATTGGTGGACATGCCCTCAAGATTAGTCTTTAGGGGTTGGCTCATAGCTCTAACATATTCCCAGAGCACCAAGTTTTTCTCCTCAGCCTTCTCTAGCTTTAGCAAAATAAGCTCATGCGTTTATAGATTTGGAACAGCAATGCCACTATGTCAGCTAGCATTGGTGAGGGAGATTTTGCCTTGTGTATCTTCGGAGTAGATACTGGCTAAGCAACTTTTCCTTTGCCCTTCTCTTCTACCTCCTGGCAATTAATTGTTGCCACAGGGTAGGAGTAATGGTTCCCGGCAATGATGCCAAAAACTTGTCTAAGTCGAGCTTTGGCACCTTATGTTGCGTGTAAATTCTAGAAATTAGTGAAAGAAAAACCAAACTACCACTACCCTTACTAGCACACTTGTAGGTCTCGTCAATGATCAGACGACCCACGTTGATTTTCTTTCCCATCATGATTGAGTGAAGCAAAGCCATCTTCTCCTCTGACATAGTTTCATTGTGCGTGGTCGGCATCAGGTTGGCCTTCAAGAAATGGTTCTATCCTTTTGGTTACAGTTTCAATGTCAGCCTTTTCACAGTTCTCTTGCCCTTGTAAGAGACGTTTCACTTTGTGCCCGGTTCGCACAAGTCCTTCAATAGTAGTTGTCTCCTGGTAGCATCCATGGATTAGTTGAACCCCGAATGCTCTTTCCCTTCACCATCCGAACTAAACATACGATTAATATAACCCTCATCAATTTGAACACACTTACCTCATACAAATAGAAAATACGAGACCTTGGTGGTAAGGTGGGCGTAGAATTTACAAACAATAGTGGATTGGACTTCCCTGGGCTGTTGGCAAAATACCTTCCAATGGCGTTTCTTGATAATGGCAACTACTTTTAGTGAGTACCTTAAATTGGGCTCGTTCTTGAATTCGAGCCTTTTCTCATATCAGAAGGTTCGAGTAGCGTAGTTCTCTTCGTACTTCTTCTTTATCTCATCGTTGAAGAAGATTTGAAACGGTTCTGATGAGGATGCCATTGAAGATTTGAGGAAAGTAGTGTTGATCGAAAAAGAAGAAGGAAATTTTGGTTCTTGTTTTTCTTGCCGATCGAAGGAACGAAAAGAGGAAAGGTTATTGCGTAAGGGGAGAATGAGGGTTAAATAAGTGATAAGGGAGATGGTTGGGGTGGTTTAATGGTGAGCTTAGTGGAGATAATTATGGTGTGGCAATTATGCGTGTATGGGGGAGTGGGATAATGATGGGTTTAAGAGAGAGTGAGATTTGACGGTGCGGGAAAAGATTAGGGTAAAAGTTCAAAGTTTGAAAATTACTTGGGCGACGGCTAGGGTTTTCCCGCTTCAGAAAAATTACTCTCCCTCTTGGGCCTGATCTTGAGTGTGTCCACGTGTTATCACTCCTCATGATGATGGATGTCAAAATGCCAACCGGTCTAGGCATATAGCCTTGGCAAAATAACTTGCACTAACACTCACAAAAACCTTTCAAAATTGAAAAAGAAAAGCTAAAATAATTAAACTAAAATACTAAAAAGAAAATAATTGTCCTAATTATTTACAATGAGCAAACTAAGATAGCAAAAATAACTGAATCTCCGCCGAGAGAATAATCTCCCTAGCATTTTTCTGTCTTCCTTCCTAATAATGCTTCAATATTTGGTCATTCACTTTGAATGTTGTCCCCGTTTTCAATTCCTTAATGTCTACTACTCCATGAGTGTATGGTTTGACAACTTCAAAGTGCCCTGACCATCTAGATTTGAGTTTACCTGAAAATAACTTAAGCCTTGAATTGAGCAACAGAACTTTTTGCCCAACTTCAAACTTTCTTACCAATATTCTGTTGTTATCCCACCTCTTTGTTTTTTCTTTATAAAGCTTGGCATTTTCATAGGCTTCCGCTCTAAACTTCTCTAACTCATTTAAATCTAACAAATATTTCCTACCTGCAGCTATCCATTCCATGTTCAATTGCTTGGTTTCCCAATAGGCTCGATGTTCTAGCTCCACCGGAAGATGGCATGACTTCTCAAATACAAGCTTGTATGGGGAAGTTCCTAATGGTTTTGAAGGTTGTTCTGTATGCCCACAATGAGTCATCTAGCCTCAATGACCAGTCCTTCATAGTTGGGTTCACAGTCATCTTCAAGATATTTTTGATCTCCTTGTTTGAAATTTTTGCCTGTCTAATTGTTTGAGGATGGTAGGCAGTGGCAATTATTTGCTGGATTTTATACTTGCACAGAGCATTAGTGATTAAATGGCATTTAAAATGGGTATCTTTATCATGAATTATGGCTTTGGGGGCACCGAATCTGGTGAAGATGTGCTTGTGTAGAAACTTGGCAACTGTCTTAGCATCGTTTATTGGGAGAGTAACCGCTTCAACCCACTCCAAAGCATAATATACTATCACAAGTATATATAAATTGCCAAACGATGGGGGAAAAGGACCCATTCTTGTTCAAACAGTGTGTCGGCATCTGTTTCACGCCTTGGCAAAATAATGGGCGTCCTTGAATAGTGTTGGCCAAAAAAATCCTATTTGCAGCACCTTGGCCGCTGGCTTCATTCTAGTAAAGTGACTTCCATATGGTGTTGCATGACAAAGTTGAAGGATGTTTTGTTGTTCATCCTCTGGCACACATCGATGAATGATTTGGTTGGCACACTATTTGAACAAGAATGGATCATCCCAATATTATCGAATATCCCTCAAAAATCACTTTCTAACATTACTTGACAAGTCTGGTGGCATTATATTGTTGACCAAGTAGTTGAGTATGCCATCATACTATGGAATGGTAGCGATCGCAAGCAAATATTCATCAGGGAAATCATCTCTAATAGCGGTGACATTATCATCCTCACGGTGGTATTCTAAGCGAGAGAAATGATCAACCACCAGGTTTTTACTCCCTTTTTTATCTCGTATCTCAATATCAAACTCCTGCAACAAGAGTGTCCATCGGATCAATCGGGGCTTGGCATCTTTCTTGGCCAAGAGATATTTAATTGCTGAGTAGTTTGTGTATACCATAACTTTACTACCCACCAGATAAGATCTAAATTTGTCAAATGAAAAAACAAATGCAAGGAACTTCTTCTCAGTTGTTATGTAGTTAAGTTGAACCTCATTCAATGTTCGGCTGGCATAATAGATGGTATGGAAAATTATGCCACGCTTCTTTCCTAACACAGCTCCAACGGCGTAGTCGCTGGCATCGCACATGAGCTTGAATGGCTCATCCCAATCAGCGCCACAACTGTTGGGGGCATTGATCAACTTGTCTTTCAATTCCTGAAAAGCTTTCAAACAAGAATCATCAAACGAAAATGTGGTATTTTGTTCTAAAAATAAGCACAAAAATTTAGAAGTTTTTAAGAAATCTTTAATAAAATGACTATAAAAACTTGAATGTCCCAAGAAACTTCTAATACCTCTTACACTTGTGGGTGGTGGCGATTATTTGATTACCTCTACCTTTGCTTTGTCTACTTCCAATCCTTTCTTGGTCACTTTATGTTTGAGAACAATGCCCTCCTTCACCATGAAGTGGCATTTTTCCCAGTTTAGGACTAGGTTAGTTTTGATGCATCTCCGTAGAACATGTTTCAAACTTTGAGGGCATTCCTTGAAACTTTTTCCAAAGATAGAGAACTCATCTATAAAGAATTATAAGTTATTCTCGATCATATCCGACAAATTTGACATCATGCAACACTGAAACGTTTTTAAGCGTTACACAATCCAAAGGGCGTTCTTCTAAAAGTGAATGTTCCATGTGGACATGTGAATGTAGTTTTCTCTTGATCTTTTAGAGCGATGACAATCTGATTATAGCTCAAGTAGCCGTCTAAGAAGCAATAAAATGCCTTCCCTACCAATTTGTCCAACATTTGATCAATGAAGGGCATTGGAAAGTGATCATTCCGTGTGGCATTATATAGATTCCTATAATACATGCACAACCTCCAGCCTATTACAATCCTCGAATGGATCAGTTCATTTTTATTATTCTGAACCACGGTTATTCCACCCTTCTTTGGCACACACTGCACTGGGCTGACCCACAAACTATCAGAGATGGGATAGATTATCACAGCATCCAGCCACTTTATGACTTCTTTCTTGACTACCTCCTTCATGCTAGGATTCAGTCTCCTCTGAGCCTCGATTATTTTGCCATGATAATCCTCCAAAATGACTTTATGCATGCAAATAGTTGAGCTTATCCCTCGGATATTAGCTAAGGTCCAACCCAAGGCTTGCTTGTGATTGCCCAATGTCTCTAGCAATCTTCCATCATGGTCATTAGTCAAATCACCAAGAATGATCACTAGGAAAGTGGAGTTGTCTCCTAGATAAGCATATTTGAGGTGGTTTGGTAAAGGTTTGAGCTCTAATTCTGGTGGCTCTTCAATGGATGGTTTGGGTGCCTTAATTTCTCTGTCGGCAAACTCAAGTGGCTTTGGTCTCATGTAATACACATGAATTCGTTCAACATGGTCGATTATTTATATTCCTCACTCATCAAATCTTTGTCATCTTGTTCCACAGCAACAACATTCGTGCTTTGGTAAATTTGTGCTATGTCCACATTAAGAATAGACTCCATCAGCTCAATAGGTTGGTATTCCTCAAGTTCATATGCACACTTAAGAGCTTGAAAATTGTTAAACGTAATTTGTTGGTCATTCGTATGCATAGTGAGCTCACTGTTCTAAACATCAATTAAAGCCCTACCCGTGGCAAGAAATGGTCTTCCCAATATTATTGGAACATTGAAATTAACCTCATACTCCAAAATAATAAAATCAGACGGGAATATAAATTTGTCTACCTTTACCAACACATCATTAATCTTACCCTTGGGATGTGCATAAGATCGATCTGCCAGCTAAAGTGTCATTGAGGTAGGCCTTGCTTCAATTTCAAGCTTCCTAAAAACTAACATTGGCATCGAATTTATGATGGCTCCTAAGTCACACAGTGCCTTGCCCATAAATTTATTGCCAATCGTGCAGGGAATAGTGAAATTTTCAGATCTTTCAATTTTGGTGTCAAACTGATGGTTATCATTGCATTGCATCTCTCAATGAGAGCGACAATCTCAAAATCACCTAGCTTCCTTTTTTTGGACATGATGTCCATCATGAATTTGACGTATTTGGGCATTTTTTAGACCTTCCACTAATGGTATGTTGCTTAAGGATTTCCAAGAAGCGCTTAAACTGTTGATCTTACTTGTGTTTCTAGAGCCTTTGTGGAAAAGGTGGTGGCAGATAGGCAAATACTGGCTCTGATGGTTTTGCCAAATTGGTGTTGGCATCAGATTGAGGTATGGCATTATTAGTACTCACCTCTTTTTTCTCTACTTCCTTAGGCTCATCTACTGGCACCATCTTCTCTTCCTGTCATATAATTGGCTATTTGATAGGTGTTTCATTCTTACATTGTTTACCACTCCAAAGAGTGACAGCTTTGCGTTGTTCATTTCCTTTTTGTTGAGCATCTTCTGTATCACTTAGAAAGGTTTCTTGGGGTTGTTACTGAGTGCATTGGCAATCTGCCCTAGTTGTACCTAAAAGTTCTGCATAGATGTTGCTAAACTTTGGATAATTGCATCATTTCGCTCCACGTACTCTGGTAAGGTGTTCCCCTGATTATATCCTTGCCCTGGATTGAAATTGTTATATGCTCTTTGTGGCGTCAGATTTTGGTTGAAACCTGGCGGTTCGTTGTTCTGGCGTTGTGGTTTGAAGTTGTTCTTCTCATTACGAAATTTTTTATTCCTCTGCCAAAGTTGCCGAAGCTTGAAGTTGTTTTTCTCATTATGAAATTCTTCATCCTCCGAGGTTCGAAGTTGTTCTTCTCATTATGAAATTTTTCATTCCTCTGCCAAAGTTGTCAAAGCTTGAAGTTGTTCTTCTCATTTTGAATTTCTTCAATCTTCTACCAATGTTTGGAGTCTAAAGATGTTCTTATTTCAAAATTTCTCCATCCTCTGAAAATGGGGTGAGCTCTTCTCATTATGAACTCTTAGTTCTTTGTTGATTTCTTTAATGATTCCTGTCAAAATAGACAAAATAATTTAATGATAGGAGTTAGCATGCACCTAACTTAAGGATGTCTAAATACTCTTGAAGCATGAATGATGCAATCTGAGAACCATTTGGGTGAGCTCGTCTTCTGGGGGAAGCTCAAAATTTCTTGTCCTTGTTAAAAGTCTTTCTGCAATCTCAGTCAGCTTTGATCTTCAGAATCTTTGTATCCTTCTTGGCTTTGAAGCATCTTTTCAGGTTCTCACTTCAGATTGCTCTTTTCATATCTTGCTCAGTCTTCTCAATTCGTGGCTCTGAAATATCTATGTCATTAAATTGATTGGTCATCTTCATATCCTAACAAAATTTGCCCCAAAATTTTGTTGTTGACTCTTGTTCACCCTAAGCCGACTTTTAACTTGTTCAATAGTCATATTCTTTTAGGCTTTGTATCCTCTTCTTGTCACGTGGACAATGGCGTCACATAATTTTCTCGTTTTGGATCAGTGATGCAAAGTTTTGCTCTTCTTTCAACATTTAAGGCGAGGAAATGCCTTAAACTCGTTTCAATGCAAAAGCTTATGAATAATTTTTTAAAAAAATCTTACATAGAGCTTATTTTAATGTCATTTTATGGTAAAAATCCTATTTAGAGTTTGCCCCTCCTTCAAAATTCCGGGTGATAAAAATTTAATGAGCTAGAGAAAATAATTAAATTTTTAAAAAAATGTGAACTTTTTTTTAAAATGAGATCAAAATTAGGCACCCAAATATCAAGTGCAGGAGCGACACTAAAATAACTCACTAATGATTGTCTCAAGCATATCCTATGTCTAGGAGACCTCAAAAACTGAGTCGATATCTGAAGATGTGAAGTACCTTCCGAGTTACTTTGGTTTTTTTAACCAGTTTAGAACCACTTTTGGTATGTTTCACCTTTAAATTATTGTTTCTTTGTCTTATTTGTTTTTTTTATTTGGGGAATTCAACTAATCACATTCTTTTGGCTCGGGATAAATGATGAAGCAAACAACAAAACCCTGAGCTACTCAGCGTTGTCATGATTTGAAAATATTATCATCACTCATGAAGCTATGGTTTCTAACTTGGATGGTGTATTCCAACCTTATTGGTCCTATCACTTCAACGGAATGCCCCAAAGTTTCAACACTCTTATCCAAAAATGCCTCTTTAGCAAGCTTCGAACATTGGAGTGCATTTTTATATCTCAGGATTTCATCTCATTAATTGTTTGACTTTGTCAATATTTGAAAATCACCCATGAAGCCAAGATATAGAGTAGATGGAGCATAGTTACCTTATTAGATACTCAATCTTGCGGCTACAACGGAGTGCCCCCGAGAGTTCTCATTTTTTACATTTTTAAATTGTGGAAGATAATTCTCCCAAGTGCATTATAATGTCCTCATGTGTGGTCATTATTGACTGAATGTAAGCTACCTATTCATCATCTTCTCAACTTCTGATTTCCACTAGACACATGCTGCTCGAAATTAATCTTTGAACTTGAATCAAAGTCACTCTTTGCAATTAATATTTAGGTTCCTGATAAAAATGATATGTGCATATATGTATGGGAAAATAAAAACTCTCCCATAACAATGAATGAAATGTTTAAAGAATAAAAGAATATAAATTGTTTGCCTAAAACAAAATATCATACGGAACAAGTATCATTTGATTGATTTGAGAAAACATTACAGCCCTTACAAAATATTTTTGCTACTTTGGGCCAAAAGCGTGAGAATTAATTCCAAATATTTTTTTAAAATGATATACAAAATATAGAGGATATAAACAATAAAAGTATGGAAAATGATGAACAATAAGATGAAGCTTTTGTGCACCGTAAACTCTGGAAAACTGGTACTATTTTTTCTTTCAACCAAATTCTTCAATCCTTTAATCCTCTTAAAAAAAACTCCATCTCCTTATTATCCATCATTTTCTGGATCAACTGTTTAAATTATTTGCAATGATATATCTTGTGTCCTCCTTTTTATGATATTTACAAAATTCTTTTCTAGCCTCGTTGTCAATCTCTATATTTCGTATGGTTAACCTGGCTCTAAGTAGTTGCTTGTACACCTAGCTCAAAGGGGACTTGACTTCATCCACGCTTTCCAATGTCTCATTAAGACACTCTTCCTCGATGATATTGACCCTTCGCTCACTGTGATTAAGCAAAGCGTTGGCTGCTACATTTGGGGAGTCAAATTTCAAAATTCCTGTATTGATCAAGTTTTGGACCACCTTCTTAAATTTCTTGCAATTATCGATGTAGTGCCCGATGATTCTCTCATGATACTCGCATTGGGCCTTAGAGTATTACCAAAGAAGGTACAAGGGTTACATTGGAATGAGATGATAAGGGCAAACCAAATTGACCTCAAAAAGTTTGGGGTACAATTCACCATATGTTAACGGTATGAGAGTAAAGGTACCTTCCTTCTTTCCTTTTGTATCTCTTCTATTGGATCCCTATGAATTTTTTGTTATCAGCTTTGACGTGATCACAACGTTACTAGGGCAGTGAGCACTCACGTTGCTTACTTTATTATTTTTTCTGAAACTTTTGTCAGTTTTAAGCTTGCCACTTTTGAATGCGGCCTCGATTGACTCTACCATACTTACAAACTCAAAAAAACTTAGGATATGTTGCTGGTCATTTTCTCGTATAGTGGGTTGTGTAGGGTATCCACAAAAATACGGGTAATTTTGCTCTACAGAATGGGTGATTGTACTTGCACTACAATATCTATCCACCTTTGGGCATATTGTCGAACATTCTCGTTATGCCTTTGCGTCATTCCTTGTAACATTGTTCGATTAGGGACCATGTCTTTAACATGCTTGTACTGTTAACCAAAGATTCTGGCCATAACCTTCCATGACTTTAAGTTGGCTCGGCTGAGTTGTAAGTATCAATGGGCAGCTACTCCAGTCAGACTATCCTGAAGCAATGAACCAGTAGTTTTTCAACCTTCAAATGTGTCGTCATCTTACAGTAGTACATGGTCAAATGTGCTGAAGGGTAAGTGGTCCCATCATATTTTTCAGAGATAGGCACTTCAAACTTATGCGAGATAACCAAATCAGTTACTAGGCTCAAATTTATGGTGTCAGTTCCATAGTCGTTGGTCACTTGCAACATGCTGGCTTTTTCTTCCATCTGGAGGTGTTGCTCTTCAAACTTCTTCTCAAACTTCAACCTCAGTCTTGTCTCTATTTTATTGATCAAATTCAAAGCTGGAGCTTCCATATCAACATCATTTCCAAAAGTATGTCTTAGTCGACTGGATTATTAGCAGATGCCCCGGCTATTTGGACATTCTTCAGAACTGACTTTTCCAGTTGAACCTTCATGTGAGATAAGTTTCTACCTATGTCATCCACATTGGAACTTCCATCCACAACTTGGGGTTTTTTAGTATCTCTCATCCCCAACAGTGCGGTAATGCAACCTATAATCTCATCCTGAGATCGCTCAATCCTATGCTCGATATTACCCAAGTGTTCATCGACATCCTATTGCGATTTCTCAACATTAGCCAATCTGTCTTCTATAATTCTTGTTTGAGAACGTGTATCGTATGAGTGCGGAATGATTGCAGCTTAAACTTGCTGTCATGAAATTTACCATAATTAATTTGATTTTCTTATTAATGAATGCAATGTATAATATGCACAAAATAAGTAAATAATTAAAAGAAATTAATAAATGAATCTAAAATGCAATGAATGAAAATAAGGAGTTGATTTGCAAATATTCCTTTAGAAAGACTTCCATTAAGAGAAGATATCTGATTACAAAATATTGACCAGAAATTCTACAGGCATCGACTAGCTATCCTTCCTAGCATCTTGACTTCATGAATCAATGTGCGCACTCGGTGCCCCAATTCTATCTTTGGACTAACTCGTGTGAATCATTCGGTTTGGAAACAATCTGAGTATTTCTGGTTGCCTCTGATGCATGCACCTTTTTCAAATTGTCTCCTCTTTTCATTTCCGCTCAGGCCATCTATAAGCCATAGCATTGTCATTCTTTGTACTACACAACGTCTCTCTCATTATGAAGGTCTCCTAATATGGAACAGTTGTTGAATCAACACCTATGATATGTCATAGTATGCACAAATAATAAATGCAAAAAGAAAAAAAAAGAAACACCACAAAAACGCAGTTAGTCCGGTGAATATAATAAACAGATTAAATAAATTAAATGACAAAAATTAAATCTTACAACAAATTGAAGCAATTTGAAATACATACATAGCATGCAAATATCAAACAAAGACTTATATAAATCAAACAAGTCCTAAAAGGGTTACCGCTAAACGGGCAGAGTTTTGGCATGGCTCTAAAGGGTTCTACGGTTCACTATATGCGGTTAGGTTCTAAAGTACTAAGGATACCCGAACTGTCGCTATTACCTACTAAGATAACAGGACATCAATTCGAGAAGATACAAGTCCTTATACCATACATAGGCTTGGGGTCTAGAAAATATAAGGATCGTATCCCGAAAGCAAATCACATTCTCATACAGAGGTGAATACCCTAGGAAGGAAAGTGAACACTCCCATATCGAGGGACGGAGCTCAAATAGCTCATGCATGAATGACAAAATATATCAAACACCATGCAAAATAAAGCGGTAAACAAACAAGGTAAGGGATTAAAAACTAAATTAAATCAAATTTTATTTTTTTTCTAATAAATACGATACGACCCCACATTAGGCTTGAATCTCTATTTTTTGTAAAAACAAAACCATGTCCCCAGCAGAGTCTTCATGTTGTAGTGACTAAATTTTATTAAAAAGAGATTATTATAATTTTGATGGGAAATTACTGATTTCTTTAAAAACATTTTGGGAAATTCTTGAAAAAAATCTTGTGTTTTAAAATAAAATAAGAAAATTTACTTAAAGGGAAATTTAAAAAAACTCGTGGTTTTAAATACTAAAACTAAAGGAGTAGCCACCGGTCACTTGCATAAGGTAAACTGTACACCAAAAATTAAATCAAAGAAAAAGGGTTCGGGAGTTGATTACAAGTAGGGAAGGATTCACACCCCCACCATGCCCGAAAATCGGCACCTAAAGGTTCATATCGTATTTTACAAAGAAAAATAAAGATTTGAATCTAATTTAATAGTTAATCCCTAAAACACATGAATGCATTATCATATGATTCGAATATAAAATCTTGCAATTTAAAGTACCAAAAGAAGATGACTCCAAGAAACTCGGGACGACACTCCCAACAGAATACCGAAATTTTAAAGACTAATCTAATGCGACAATTAATTGCATGAGCAAGATAATATGCTAGAAAAATATAAACAAGAACACATTAAAAAAACATAAATATGAGCAATATAAATTATCAACAAGATGCATAAATACCACACATATATTAAGATGCAATGCGACATAAGGGCGTTTTGAAGAAATATTACGTATATAAGATGTGCATATATATTAAAAGGAAACTTTATATGAAACATGAATATATATAGATATGATATAGATATCGGTTTAATAGTAAAAGAGGTTAAAGGTGTCTAATAAATAAATGCATATAAGTAAGATATATATTACCTGAAAAAAGTATTTATACTCATACCAAATATATAAAAATACCTTATAAATAAACACAAATATATAGAAACATAAACACTATACGGTAGTAAAGGTATATGCATTATAAAAACAATTTTAAACGTATTACCCTAGGAAGCTATATATATGTATTATTATGTATAATGTAGAAATATAGTATCACTGCAGCAAAATAGATTTTTTGCGGCGTTTTTTTGCTCTATAGCGGCATTTTTAAGCAGCGCTAAAAACCCTCCTAGCGCTAGAAAAAACGCCGCAAGTGCCGCTAGATTCAGCGTCGTAATATTAACGGCGTTTGTGAATATAAAACGCCGCAAAAGGTCGAGTTCTATAGCGGCATTTGATATTCAAAATGCCGCATGCCCTGTCTTTAGTGGTGTTTAATATTTCAAACGCCGCTACTAACCCTATCTTTAGTGACGTTTGAGTTTCAAAATGCCGCTAAATACCTTATTATTAGTGGCATTTAATTTTCAAAATGCCGCTAAATACTTTATTATTAGTGGCATTTAATTTTCAAAACGCCGCTAAAAGTTATGTGATATAGTGGTGTTTTTCCCCAAATCCCGCTATATATTACGATATTTAGTTGTCACAATTTTGCCTTTTGAAAATTATAATTACTATTCAAAAAATATTTTTATTACAAACTACTATTTTTTATTTCAAAATGACATAACAGAACAATTTAAGCCAAGAACAATCTAAAATGACAATTAAAATTGAATCATTTTGATTCCTCAACTTCAAATGCTTTTGAAATTTTATGTTTGAAGTACAACATTAAAGAAATCGTACTACCTACAACAGGATGGTTCGTGTAAACATTTTCTGGTCCCATACTTCATTTTGATTCCTCCCCAACTGATTTAGATGTTCCAAGTTGGAAACATTTGAGCTTGAGTTTAGCAATTTAGCAGTCTCATCACTCCTTGCTAAGGATAGCTCATGCCCTTCATGCTTATTTTTCGCTTCAACTGTCCTTTTCTAATGATTACCGGCCAGTGGAAAAACAAATGAACAATCACTGACCTTTTGGAAATGTGAAAACTCAGGCAACAAGAAATCTGCCCCTTCATTGTCTACAGCTTTATCTAAAGAAATAGCTATGTAATGACCCAACTGATGACCAACAAGGTAACAAGAATGTGGGTTCAAATCTGCAATAAAATTATTTTTATTAAAAGATGGTATATCATCCTCAATTAGGAGTACATCATGTCATAGGTATGCCCATGACATGACTACCAAAACATAGCCCATGAGCATATTAAAAAAATATCAGCACTAATGGACACAAATTTTAAAAAAATAAATAAATTCACCTTAAATACATAGCCAAGCCTTTGAAGACTCTTTACCACATCCACCAGCATTAATGATTGTGGGTTTTTCTTCATATTCCCCAAAATCTGTCAATTAAAAACCAGAAATTAATAAATGAGAAGAAAAATAAAATGAAAGCAAAAGGCAGGCTAGTTAGGCCATGTTAGCAATTGCTAGTTAGTAGGTATTCATTTAATTAATTTTGTTGCTTTCTTGATTGTGTATATATATATTTGCAATATGGACTGCATGGAGTTCTGATGGAAGACAACTTGCTTGCTTGAAGGCAAAAGCTCATTGCACCTCGAATATGCAAACATTACTTGAAGGGTCAATGAAGAAGCATTTGAAATCTAAATTGAAATAACTTCCATGCATATACATCTAAGTATCTCTTCATTGATGTGCCTAATCGCTGTCTTTAAGATGCAATATGAAAAATGATCATTTTCAATTGTCTTTCACTGGAAACAACAAAGCCAATTCCCAGGCCCAATGATTTCATGGCCAAGACCCCCCACATGCACAATTAATTCCAAGCTTCAGAAACAAATTTATTGAGCACTTTCCTTATATAATAAACATATAGAAGAAACACTCGAAATCCATAACTCCACTTACATACATACTTCGTGGCATGAATGCAGAGTCATGATATCACGATAAGCACATTCTTGATATAGCTCACAAATCTGAATGTCCAAAGCCACATAGAAACCATTTATTGAAGAAAGTAATAAAGCAACTATAAGTTTGTAACATAATCCTGATCTAGGTAGAAAAAAAAAACATTATGCTTCTAACCCAGAGAAGTTAAGATTACTACTGTGGCTGACAGATGATTGTAAACCAAGTACGGCGATTTAGTTCGAAACTTTGTATAACATGAAGAAACGAAAGGCAGTACCGAAATCAAAACCAAGCATAAATCTCAGATAGTACAAACTGCTAAACTTACAAAATGCAGCAGCACCTAGTGCTTTGGAGCTTTATCTCCCAAATACTTCATCAGCACATCCATAACAGAACCGAAATCAGCCTTCACTTACATGGAAGGATCAGCAAACCCACAAGCCATATCTGGAATTTCCTTCGAGTGATAATCAACCTTAGACTGCGTAAACCACAACAATTCTGTCCCCGGCTCCAATTATCCCACTATCCCTAAGCTTCATTTTAGCCATCAATAATAACTTCTTAAGAGCAGGAATGAAAAAGAATCATGGACCAAGCTTATTGCCTCATGATAAACTAACAAACTAGTAATCACTGCATTTGAAATATGATAAAAGAAATTTCTAAAAGAAAATAAGTAGGAAAATTGTTCTTTACAATAAAATTTCTCAAATTGCCTACACCATTAAAATGGTAAAAAGAAAAGTTTAAAGATGTTCATATATAAATCTAGAGAAAGGAATCTGAAAAGCATACAGTATTTAAGAGACAATGATTTAGGATAAATAAAAAACATTTTTATGGTAAGAGTAGAAAAATGCAGTTCACAGATGAGCAATCCCAACATCCCAAAATTCACTTAAATTTTTTATTCCATCTCAAAACTAAATCCAAGATCCCCTCATCCAACTTTTTTCTCTAAGATCAAAGGAATATAAAATAAATTAGCAAAAAAAAGGAAATTACAGAAACAAGAATTGAGATTGAAAAGAAATAAATTTCAGGAACTTTTCTCCAATAAAATTAAAACATGATACAAATACATTCAACAAGAAAAAAAACAAAGAAACAACAAACCTTCCGGCTAAACTACCCACTTGAATCCATCAAAAAAAATGAGATTGGGAAACCTTTCAAGTAGCATCTTCAAGGATAAAACTAGAATTTCCTTTTGAAACGAGATTCTCCGCCACAAAAGCACCAAAAACAAACGCCAAAATGAAATGAAGGAAGACGAAGATGAGTATAAGGGAGGCGGAGGAGAGATCGCAGCAGACACTAGGGATTTTGGGTAATTTGATTTAGGGGTCGCAGGGTAAGGGAGAGTTGAGAGGGAGTATAAACCGTCAAAATGAAACGGTGCGTTTAACCTACTGTGACGCCACAAAAAACTAATACAATTACGGCGTTTCTTAAAAAAACGCCACCAAAACTACAACTTTTGCGGCATTTTTAAAATGCCACCGAAGAACGAAACTTTTTTGCGGCACTTTTGCCTAAACGCCACCATAAATGACACATTTTGCGGCGTTCGTGGCAAAACGCCGCTAGAAAAACACATATTCCGGCATTTGTGGCAAATGCCACTAAAGTACGAGTTTTTGTGGCATTTATGACAAAACGCCGCCATATATCATTCTATAACGGCGTTTGTTCCTAAAACGCTGCGAAAAGCGCCTATATACCAAGCTGGGTGTAGTGTATATATTATACGTATAGAGTAAGTATATACAATAAGTTAAAAAAAAGGAAGTCAAAATAACATATTAAAGGTAATGAACAATAAATATGGTTAAAAAGGATTTGAAAATATTAGCACATATTTAACAAATAATTAATAAATTAAACAAAATAATAAACACATATACCATATTAATTTAGATTAATCAATTAATTAAGGCAATACACAAAGAACATATAAATTAAATAACATAGAATAATAAAAAGGAAAGGAAATAAAAGGGTGACTATTCCCCCTGGTTTTCGGACTGAATCAGACTGATAGGAACGAAATTACAAGGTTTTGAAAATTTCAGGGACTTCGAAAATGACTTAATTGGGGTAGATGAATTTAAATGCGACGATTAGCCTATTTTTTAAAAAGGGAATACCAAAAGGAAAAAAAAAAACTTTTATTTCTTCTAAATTACAAAAGAGATCAAAACCCCATTCTTAAAATTTCTAAACATGTTCATTTGGTATTCTTCAAAAACCTAAATTTCAGCGAATCATTCGCCGTGTCAGCCACCATAAGTCATCGTTGGCTATTGCTTGCCAGCATGGCGAACTAAAAAAACACTTCAAAAGTTCTCTATTACCTTCTTAAAACTGAAGCTAACGCTAATTTTTAAAATATAATCTTTTTTTCTATATCTAAATAAACCTAAAGCATTTACCACCCTTTTTTAAAGAAAAATCAGATTTTGAGACCCATTTTTTTTACTTAAAACATTTTAAACCCCAAACATAGACGAGAAGATAAAGAGATTTAGACATGATGATGTCATTTTTCGGTGGCACCAACCTTTGTCGTTATCATGATGGCGACCCAAAATCGAGACAAGTAAGAACCCTAAATCCCTTTCTTTTTTCTTATTCGAAACAAAAACTGAAAAGAAGAAAGACCTTTGAAATTATTATTTTTTCTATTGATTTATGAATCCCCCCATACATTGTTAAGATTTTCGGAGTATATATCCGAATTACATGTAAAATAATAAAAAATGAGACCTAATTTCTACTATTAGATGGATTGTTTGATGTGGTTGATTTCTTATTGTCCATACTTTGTCCTTTTTTGCAGGTCGACGACGAAGACGTTTGTACAGTGACAGCGCGGTCGTCTGTGGTGACGCCACGTGGATGATCGATAAAGGCTCGTGCCCTTTAGAACGCCAATAGTCACAGGAGGTGGTTCTCACTAGCACGTATGAGAGAGAGAAAGTCTTCTAGGATTGATCTGGATCGTTGGATCAGATCTAATCCATGGTCATGTCACATCCCGAAAAATCGTCCTAGTAGGAATAAGGCTCTAGTGATCGAAAATTATGTATTGGATATACCCGAAAGTGTAATTTATTGATCCTTGTACCCAATTTTGTAATCAATGAAAGTTGTGGGGCATTAAATTGATCTATAGACCTCTTTGTAAGAAATTCAAAGCCGAAATGCTAAAAATAAGTCAAGCGTATCGATACGATAAGACTAGTATCGATACGATCTAACAGCCATAACTAACTTACATGTTTTAGCCTAGGCATTTCGGTACAGCTGGACTAGTATTGATACAGTTTAACTAGGCGTTTCGATATAGTAATACATGTATCGGTATGGCCTAACTACCATAACGAACTTATCTGTTTAGCCTAGGCGTATCGATACGGCCCTCTGTAAAAATCTATTTTAAAGCCCAAATTGAAGGAAATAGAGAGTAAGGTGCTTAGTCACCTCCTTGCTTGCCCCTTTTCACGTGAAATCCATCAGATTGAATGATGGATGGTTATCAATTGCCTTAAAATGATAACAAGAAAGCTTCTTATTGGTTCATGTGGAGGTGGAGCAATGATAAAGGGTTTAATCCCTTAAAATATGAAGTTTTCTTCCCCGTTTGAATCTTCTGAAGGCTAAACCCAATCTTTGCCATCCAACAAGCAAGTACCACCATTGTTGTCTTCAACCTAAGCTCAAGCATACACCTCTCCTATTAAGTCTCTTAAGTCCAAGCTTTCCTTGATTCAAATGTATCATTCCATAGCTATTGATCGGGTAAGTAAAAGCCCTCAATCAATTGTTGAATTCCATGGATAATTGGAGTTTAATTTTAAATCAAAATTCTAAGCCAAACTTGAAATGAGTACTACATCATTATAGTGATTATAATAATTCCTTATTTTTTCCTAGCTCAAAAATTGGAAGAAAATAATCTGTCATCTTCAACCAAAGCTATGAGCAAAGGAATCGTAATTCGGAAACCTTAAAAGCCTCGAAATCAAGGTGAGTGTAGTCGTGTCAAGGGATGGGCAAGGTGTCATCTCGTTGCATTCATTTTGTGTTATAATTGCATTTTTGTTTAAGGGATCAAGTAGAGCAAGCATATGTGGATTCTAATGGTAAGCATGGTAAGCTTCAATAATGTTTTATATATTTGTAAGTTCGTATGTGATATCTGATTCATGCTTGTATATGGATTTTGATATTATTATGCTATGATATATAATATGAAGCTAAGGCTCGATTTTCTATCCGATATGATGTGATCTGAAAGGTAAAAATTATGATGAAATATGTGATCTTGGACATTTGTGGACATTGGATACAATTGGCATGCCATAGGGTTATTCGAGCTCACAAAGTAAGGGATTGGACTACGGTCCGGGGCTACGGCCTATATGTGGGGGAGAAAAGGATGGATTGTATAAGGGACATTATTTGGAGCTATAGCTCAAGGCTACGGCCTATTTTCGATATGTGTGGTGTAAAAGGGAATCCGCGTATCCATTGGTTACCACGTCCAAGGAAATGATATGTTATTATGTTTTACAATTGCTACATGAAATCATGATAATTTGTTTAAATATGATTTTTACACGATTGATGCTATATAAAATGTAACCAAACATGCATATATGTCATTCATACATTTGATAAACTAGTTGTGCATTTGTTATGACTACCTCACTAGGCTATGTAAGTCTAACATTTGTGTGTCTTATGCATTTTAGGATCTTAAAGAATTTCAGCCTTCGATCGTGTGTTGCGGTTGCAAGTCACTCCTACGAATCATATGTATGGTTATCGTTTTCCTTGAACTCCTAGTAAGGTGGCATATGGTCCAAACATTATATGTATGTGCTTTTTGATGTGTGTGTAATAGCCTAAAGGTGACCAAATGTTTAATGGCTAATATGGTGTGATGGTGAATAAGTTAAACTAGCAAATTGGGCTTCAATGTGCTAGGAGGTGAAGATTAGGTAAATAGATTTGAAACGCTCTAAAATTTTGTATGCTATTAAAAATATGGATATTAGACTGGCTGGTAAAATTTGGTTAAGATCGGACAACGTTCAAAGGGGTAAATTGATTAAAAACAGCTAAAATCTGTCATTACAAGTCAGGCGTATCGGTTTGGGTGATGGCGTATCAATACGGCCATGTATAATTGGGTCAAGTGAAACAGAATGTATCGATATGCAGAGAGGGTGTATCAGTATAAATTTGGACAGTAAGGTCTGAAAATGTAATTGTATCGATACGGTTATAGGTCGTACCGAAATGGGTCAACCTTAGTCAACACGTATCGATACGAACTTAGGTGTATCGGTACGGAGTTAGTTAATTTTGTTAAAAGACATAGAAACCAGTTTTAAGAAGTTTGCAAAATGGTCGCTAAAACTTGTATGGCCTAATTGGATTAGTAAACAATCTCCGTTAATAACGAAACTTCACAGGTTAATAATTGATAAGTTTAATTATAGTCTAGTAAAAAAATCCCAATAAAGACCTCTATCTTTTAAAAATTATGATTTAGTCCCTAAGTTTAAAAAGGGTTAAAACTGATCTCAAAATTGTGTAAGTCTTAATAAGATAATTCTGTTTAGCCTTAAAAGAGAATAATAAATGATCCGAATAAGTTTTTGTACTCTAATTAAGCTTCTAAATCTCTGATATGTTCTCCGGTAGCACTCTTCGATCTGATTCTCTACCAGGCTGGAAATGGGGTATTATATTTGTGGTGTTAGAGCCTAGGTTTAGTCGGTTCTAGGACTAAACTGAAGTGTGTTATGAGTCTGCATATGCCACCTATGAGTTTATTTTTACGTGTTATCTGTGACTTGTAACTTACACGATTAAACCCTTTTGTATGAATATATTTGAAAATGTCTACACCTACGGATATGCGTGCTATAAATGAACCACATCCCAGCTCCTCCGACACATGGGGACAATCTGAGGGTAGAAATAAGGCCCGAACAAGTGGGGCAAAACGACCCACCTCATCATCCTCTAATGCCTCTCGCTCAGCAAGAGTATCTGATGTTTATGGCTGAATTGATCAAACAAGTGGTTGTGTCTCTTAGGAAAGAACCACTACCTCATCCTGCTAAAGTGTCTTCTTCTGTTTCGAAGGCTTCTATTAGCGAGCTCTGTCATTATCCATTTTACACCTTTACTGGCTAGAACTTGGATAATCTTGAGATAGCAGAATATTGGCTGGAGAATACTCTTAAAGTTCTGAATAAGCAAATAAGGTGCCCAGATGAACACAAGCTGGAGTAAGCTCTGGCACTAATTTCTGAGGAGGCTCAGAGTTGGTAGGATACTGTGATACTCACCGTACCCAAGCATAAAGTTACATGGGACTTCTTCCTTTAGGAGTTTCGTAAGAAATACATCAATAAGCACTACATTGCCAAAAGACGTAAGAATTTTCTCCACCTAACAAGGAGGAAGACTTGTGGAGCATTATATCCACGATTTCTACAAGTATGCGAGGTATGGTGCTGAGATTATACGCACAGAAAATGAGAAATGCATAATGTTCATTGGCGGCCTCTGCGATGAACTACGTCATCTTTTTACTGCTTTAGAAATAGAGGATTTCCAAACCTTGGTCAACTGAGCCATTGCCACTAAAGCCTCCTAGAAGGCTCATGAAAGAAGAAAGGAGAACCAATCTAGATCTGACAAGAGGTTCCGAGATGACTCTAGACCTTATATGCCTTAGAAGAAAGACAGACAGTGGGATCAAAAGTTTGTCACCTATCAGCAGCTACCAAGGTCAGGATATGTGCCATATTCCTAATCTTCAAGGACATCTGTTGCTCGTACAGCTTTATTTGATAATACGAGTGGTTCTGGAAAAGGTTCACAGCTTCCTCTGTGTAACTTTTGTCAGAAGAGGCACCCTGGGCAGTGCCGCAGACAGTCTGGATCCTGTTACCTCTGTAGAGAGTTTGGTCACTTCATCAGGAAGTGTCCGTAGAATCCAAATGCTCTTACCATTATGGCTTCTTAGAATAGTTCGAACAAAGAAATAAGAGAAAAGCAAGTACAGTCTAGATCGGCGGGGAGACCTCGCAACACTAACACTCCTTCGGTTAGATGTGGTCCTCAAACTTCCGCTCAGATGTACCACGTTTGAGGCGAGAACAAGAAGATGATCCTGATGTAATAGCAGGTATAGTGGAATTATGTACCAAACTTGTTTATGCTTTGGTAGATCCAGGCTCCACACATTCTTTCATTAGTGAACCGTTGATTGAAAAAGTATGCTCTAGAATTTGAACGAGTTACTTTCAATATTGTTGTCTCTAACTCACTAGGAGATAGTGTGGTTATTTGGTCGATCTGCAAAGCTTTTCCTCTGAGGATCCAAGGGATCCCATTTCTGACCAACTTGATGGCCTTACCTTTTCATGAGTTCAACCTCATTCTAGGCCTTGATTGGCTACCTGGGCATCAAGCCTAGGTAGATTGCTCGAAGAAAAAGTGATACCTCCGTGGACTTGGCAAAGAAAGCATAACCTTGATAAAAAAAACTAAATCCGAGCCTAGTAAGGCTACCTTGTGTGCTATGGAATCCAAAGTTTGAGAATGTACCGTAGTGAAAGAATTTCTTGATGTATTTCCTGATGAACTTTTGGGACTCTCTTCAACCCGAGAATTGGAATTTGGAATCAAAGTGCAACCGGGGACCATACCTATTTCCATTAATTTGTACTAAATGGCTCTAGTTGAGTTAAAAGAATTAAAAGCCCAAATCCAAGATTTGTTGGACAAGGGGTTTATTCGACCAAGTTCCTCACCCTGTGAAGTACCGATTTTGTTTGTTAAGAAGAATGATGGGCCGATGCGCTTGTGCGTCGACTATCGTCAGTTGAATAGAGTGACAATCAAGAATAAGTATCCATTGTCGAGGATCGATAACCTCTTCGATCAATTGAAAGATGCTTCTATCTTCTCTAAGATAAATTTACGATCTGGATACTATCAAATGCAAGCGAATGAGTCTAATGTTCTGAAGACTGTCTTCTGAACTAAATACGACCACTATGAGTTCTTGGTAATGCCTTTTGGGCTTACTAATGCACCTACAACCTTTATGGACCTGATGAACCGTCTGTTCCAGCCCTATCTAGATAGATTCGTGGTTATGTTCATAGATGACATCTTGATCTACTCCAAGACACAACCACGCATGAAGAACATCTTCGGATTGTGCTACAACTCTCTAGGAGAAACATCTATACGCCAAGTTTAGCAAATGTGAGTTCTAGTTATCTGAAGTATCCTTTCTAGGACATGTGATCTCTTATGCGGGAATTCAAGTTAACCCAAAAATATTCAAGCAATCCTTGATTGGATTCCTCCAAAGAATGTTGAAGAAGTTCGTAGCTTTCTAGGCCATGCAGGCTACTATTGTAGATTCGTTAAGGGATTCTTGATGGTTACTGCACCCTTGACAAAGCTTCTCTGTAAAGAAACCCCTTTTGTATGGACAGCCGAGCAACAAAGTTTTGATCAGCTTAAACAAGTCCTAACCCATGCCCTTGTCTTGGTGCAACCCGAGTCAAGCAAGGACTTCACAGTATACAGCAATGCATCCCACCTGTGATTAGGCTTTTATTCTTGCAAGAAGAAAAGGTCATAGCCTATGCTTCACGTCAGCTCAAACCACACGAGCTGAACTATCCGACACATGATTTAGAGTTGGCCGCTGTTGCGTTTGCCTTTAAGATTTGGAGGCACTACCTTTACGGTGAGAAATGTTATTTGTACACATATCACAAGAGCTTGAAATACATTTTGACTCAGAAGGAGTTGAATATTCATCAACGTGGATGGATGGAGCTTTTGAAGGACTACGACTTGGTTATTGATTACCGTCCCGGTAAAGCCAATATTGTAGTTGATGCTCTTAGTCGGAAACCTACTCCATCTCCGAAGTGTTTGAATGCTCACTTCTGGCTCAAGAAGCATGGCAAATTATTGGCTGAATTAAGAGTTTAGTTAACCATTGTGTCTCGAATCAAAGCCCTCCAAGAGTTTGATGAGGATTTGCAAACTCTTATTGCAAAGATAAAGGATAAGCCAGATCCTGATTTTGCTATGAATTTCGAAGGTCTATTGTGTTTTCGGAACTGTATCTGTGTCCTTGATGATGATGATCTTCAGGATCAAATTTTGATTAAATCTCATTCGAGCCCCTTCTCTTTCCATCTTGGAGCTGTTAAGATGTATAAAGACCTAAAAGAATTGTATTGGTGGTCTAACATGAAAAATGAGATCACGGACTTTGTGACTAGGTGCTTCACTTGCCAACGGGTTAAAGCTGAGCACAAGGTGTCTACTGGTCTTTTGCAACCCATTGCACTTCCACAATAGAAATGGGAACATATTACGATGGACTTCGTAAGTGGCTTGTCGATGACACCAAAGAGGAATGATGCTATTTGGGTTATAGTGGACCGATTCACCAAATCTACTTATTTCATTCCGGTGGGAATGGACTTTGATTTGCCTAAGCTTGATGAGTTATACATTCGAGAAGTTATCCATTTATACGGAGTTCCTATGTCCATTATTTCTGATCGTGACCCACGCTTTGCATCTTAGTTTTAAAGAACCTTACAAGAGGCTTTGGGAACTCGAGTGCACCTAAGTACTACTTTCCATCCTCAGACCGATGGTCAATCCGAAAGGGTTATTCGAGTAACCTTATATCTCTCTTCGATTTATGTGTATAAGTGTTTTGTATCAATTATAATTCTTCCTTGTAGATTATAGAAGATATGCTCCGAGCATGTGTTATTGACTTCGAGAATACGTGGGAGAAATCTCTGTCTTTGGTAGAATTTGCTTACAATAATAGCTATCAAGCCTCGATTCAAGTGGTACCCTACGAAGCCCTTTACGGGAGGAGATGTAGAACCCCTTTCTATTGGATCGAGCTTGGTAAAGGTAAGATGTTAGGCCCTGACTTGCTCCGGGAAATCGAAGAAAGGGTGACCATTATCCGTGATCAGCTCAAAGCTGCATTTGACTGACAGAAAGCTTATGCTGATCTAAAAAGAAAAGACATTCAGTACATGGTTGGCGAGAAAGCCTTCCTTAAAGTATCTCCGTGGAAGAAGATCATTCATTTTGGCAAAAGGGGGAAACTGAGTCCTCGATTTATTGGACCGTTTGAGGTGATCGAGAAAGTTAGACCTATTGCTTACCGATTAGTTCTTCCTAAAGAGTTAAGTCGAATTCATAATGTCTTTCACATATATATGCTACAGAAGTACTGGTCAAATCCTTCTCATGTGATCGAGCCAGAGTTTGTGGAGATTCAGTCTAATATGACGTACGAAGAAGAACCTGTACAGATCCTCACACAAGAAATTAAAAGACTTTGTAATAAGTCCGAGCCCTTAGTGAAAGTCCTTTGGAGAAGTCATTCGGTAGAAAAAACAACGTGGGAACCAGAAGAGATGATGTAGAGATAGTACCCTCATCTGTTCAACTAGAGTGAAAATTCGAGGACGAATTTTCGTAAGGGGGAGAGTTGTCACATCCCAAAAACCAGCCTAGTCGGAGTAAGGCTCCGGTGATCGAAAATTCTGTATCGGATATACCTAAAACTGTAATTTATTGATCCTTGTACCCAATTTTGTAATCAATGAAAGTTGCGACGCATTAAATTGATCTATGAACCTCTTTGTAAGAAATTCAAAGCTGAAATGCTAAAAATTAGTCAAGCGTATCGATACGATAAGACTAGTATCGATACGGTCTAACGATCATAACTAACTTACCTATTTTAGCCTAGGCATTTTGGTACGGCTGGACTGGTATCGATACAGTTTTGAACTAGGCATTTCGATACAGCAATTTATGTATCGGTACGGTCTAACTGCCATAACGAACCTACCTGTTTAGCCTAGGCGTATCGATACGACTATAAAGTGTATCGATACGACCCTCTGTAAAAATCTATTTTAAGGCCCAAATTGAAGGAAATAGAGAGTAAGGTGCTTAATCACCTCATTGCTTGCCCCTTTTCACGTGAAATCCATCAAATTGAATGATGGATGGTTATCAATTGCCTTAAAAATGATAAAAGGCATAAAATGATAGAAACATTTGTTTAATTTTTCCCTTGCTAATAAGAAAGCTTTCTATTGGTTCATGTGGAGGTGGGGCATTTATAAAGGGTTTAATCCCTTAAAATAGGAAGTTTTCTTCCCCGTTTGAATCTTCCGAAAGCTAAACCCACCCTTTGCCATCCAACAAGCAAGCACCATCATTGTTGTCTTCAACCTAAGCTCAAGCACACACTTCTCCTATTAAGTCTCTTAAGTCCAAGCTTTCCTTGATTCAAAGGTATCATTCCATAGCTATCGATTGGGTAACTAAAAGCCCTCAATCAATTGTTGAATTCCATGGATAATTGGAGTTTAATTTTAAATCGAAATTCTAAGCCAATCTTGAAATGAGTATAGTGATTATAATCATTCCTTGTGTTTCTTCCTAGCTCAAAAATTGGAAGAAAACAATTTGTCATCTTCAACCAAAGTTAAGAGCAAAGGAATCGTAATTCGGGAACGTTGGAAGCTTTGGAATCAAGGTGAGTGTAGTCGCGTCAAGGGATGGGCAAGGTGCCCTCCCGTTGCATTCGTTTTGTGTTATAATCGTATTTTTGTTTAAGGGCTCAAGTAAAGCAAGCATATATGGATTCTAATGGTAAACATGGTAAGCTTTAATAATGTTTGATATATTTGTAAGTTCGTATGTAATATCCAATTCATGCTTGTATATGGATTTTGATATAATTATGGTATGATATATTATATAGAGCTAAGGCTTGATTTTCTATCCGATATGATGCGATCCGAAAGGTAAGAATTATGATGAAATATGTGATTTTGTACATTTGTGGACATTGGATACAATTGGCATGCCATAGGGTTATTCGAGCTCACCAAGTAAGGGATTGGACTACGGTTCGGGGCTACGGCCTATATGTGGGGGGAGAAAATGATGGATTGTGTAAGGGACATTATCCGGAGCTACGGCTCAAAGCTACGGCCTATTTTCGATATGTGTGGTGTACAGGGGAATCCATATATCCATTGGTTACCACGTCCAAGGAAATGATATGTTATTATGTTTTACGATTGCTACATGAAATCATGATAATTTGTTTGAATATGATTTTTACACGATTGATGCTATATAAAATGTAACCAAGCATGCCTATATGTCATTCATACATTTGATAAACTAGTTGTGCATTTGTTATGACTACCTCACTAGGCTATGTAAGCCTAACATTCGTGTGTCTCATGCATTTTAGGATCTTAAAGAATTCCGGCCTTCGATCATGTGTTGCGGTTGCAAGTCACTCATACGAATCATATGTATGCTTATCTTTTTCCTTAAACTCCTAGTAAGGTGGCATATGGTCCAAACATGTTATGTATGTGCTTTTTGATGTGTGTGTAATAGCCTAAAGGTGACCAAATGTTTAATGGCTAATATGGTGTGATGGTGAATAGGTTAAACTAGCAAAATGGGCTTAAATGTGCTAAGAGGTGAAGATTAGGTAAACGGATTCGAAACGCTCTAAAATTGTGTATGCTATTAAAAATATGGATATTAGACTTGCTGGTAAAATTTGGTTAAGATCGGACAACTTTCAACGTGGTAAATTAATTAAAAACCAGCTAAAATCTGTCATTATAGGTCAGACGTATCGGTACGGGTGATGGCGTATCGATACGGCCTTGCATAATTGGGCCAAGTGAGACAGGGCGTATTGATACGCAAAGGGGGTGTATCAGTATGAATTTGGACAGTAAGGTCTAAAAATTTAATTGTATCGATACAACTGTAGGCCGAACCGAAACGGGTCAACCTTAGTCAACGTGTATCGATACGAACTTAGGTGTATCGATACGGGTTGTTATCCTTGAATCTAAAAACTTGAAAATTGGCCTAGCTTACCGATACGGCCTTAAGGGTATCGGTACGGAGTTAGTTAATTCTGTTAAAAGACATAGAAACAAGTTTTAAAAAGTTTGCAAAATGGTCACTAAAACGTGTATGGCCTAATTGGATTAGTATACGATCTCCGTTAATAACGAAACTTCACGGGTTAATAATTAGTAAGTCTAATTTTATTCTAGTAAAAGGAAATCCCAATAAGGACCTCTAACTTGTAAAAATTAAGATTTAGTCCCTAAGTTCAAAAAGGGTTAAAACTGATCTCGAAATTGTGTAAGTCTTAATATGATAATTCTGTTAAGCCTTAAAAGATATTAATAAATGATCCGAATAAGTTTTCGTACTCTGATTAAACTTCCGAATCTCCGATATATTTTCTGGTAGCACTTTCCGACCCGGTTCTCTATTAGGCCATGAAGGAGGTGTATAGGTCAAATCTTGGTTGCGCAGAAGAGACAAATTAGACAGATACCAAATAGGTTAGGGTTTCTGATATGTTGGGCCTAATGGGGTCGATTGTAATAAATATGTAATTGGGTTGTATTTTAATTTAGATGGGCTTATTTAAATATCTATTGGGCTATTATAATTGGGTTTATGTTTATTTTAAGATTTTTTAGTTTTAGAATTTAATAATAATGATGATGATGATGATAAAACTAAAGATAAAAATAATAATAATAACAAAAAATTCAGAAAAAATTAGTGATTACAGATACTACAAAGGTTCATTATAAGGGGACCCTCCTAATTCAATTTTCTCTATTCATAATGTTAGGATTCGAACCTTCGATCTTATTTAAGGGATCTAGTGCCTCATCCCACCAGACCAATTAATTGTTAGTTGTATAGTTTTTTTATTAAAAAACATTAAATCCACCCACTATCGGTTATTCTAGCGGAATGAGATGTTAGGTACTTTAAGTAAAGGTAGAAGTTTGATTCTTGACATTGTAACGGAAGGAAACTAGATTGTGAATGTCATCTACACAATAAACTTCTATAAAACTCGATCAAAAGCAATCGATAAAAAAATTAAATATTAATTATTATAAAAAAAATTAAGTCAAAATATATCTCAAAGTAAATAACCTTCTCTCTATCTTTTTCTCTGCCTTCTCTCATAAACAAACCCTAACCGCATTTTTTTTTCTTCTCAAGCGGTCACTTACCATCAGTGGTCGGCCCGTCTTCCGTCCAGCCAATAAGTGTATAGGACCAAAAAAAAATTTAAGTCATTATTGGTCCTCTCAAAATAAAGCATATGGTCCAAGCCGTCTCGTATGGTCCTTTTCAATCATCTTCTCCAATAAGTTTTAGAGGACAACAATAAATAAATAAAAAGTCCCCCTAGCATTCAATGTTAAATTCACTCTATATTGATGTAATAATAGATAGCGGGGGAGTGGCATTTAATTCATAAACCCACGGTTTAAATTCTTTACCAGTCGACGTAGAATCGTTTTTATTTTTTCTTAAATAAGATTCAGAAATTAATATATATTCATAGAAAAAAAATTTCACGATATTATTTTGAAAAAAACTACATATAATATCTTAATTATGGCCACATTATTGTTTTGGTACCAAACTCTTATTTTTGGCAAAATAATACTTGACATTACGTTTTATTGTTTTGGTACCCAACTATTATATTAACGAAAATGCGGACGTGACTTAGATTAATAACAGTTTTAGTCCAAAACCTTATACCATCTATCAATTTAGTCTAAAAATTTATCAATTTAAACATTATTTTAATTTTTGGACTAATATTATGAATTCCTCATTTTTTCTTCTTCTTCCAGTCGAACACTTTTTTAGGGTTTGGAGTTTAAAAACACGTTAGGGACAATCAAAATTTTAGAATTTACAAATAAATAAGGGGCTAATGTGGGGTCTATTGGAGGACTCAAACCCCACGATCGGGATACTGACGAAAATACGAGGGATAGGAAAGGGATGAGACAAAATTCCCCAAAATTAAGATGTTATTTTAAATTGATTGATTTTGGACTAAATTGAATATGTAAGTGTTTTGGACTAAAGCTGTAATTATACCAAGTTACATCATCATCTCCGTTAGTTTTTAATGGCCGAAATACCAAAACAGAACAAAATGTAAGGTTAAGTACCATTTTGCCAAAAATAATAGTTGGGATACCAAAATAGTAATACGAGCATAGTTGAGGTACTAAATATGTAATTTTTCCCTATTATTTTTTATTAAGAAGATATAATATTTTCAAAACAAATGTTAAAATTTGAACTCATACAAATGTGATAACATAAACATCTTTAATCACTTGGTCAAATAATGATGTTTCAATTTTACAATATTATGAATATAAAAATTATTGGAGTACACTTTTTCTTTACTGCAATTGGAGTACACATTTTTACGAGTAGTTGTTACACTAAAACATGTAACACGTCTCATGAATTATAAAACAAAATTTTGATTAAATGGAAACGATCGTCGGTTGTATTGGTTAAAGCTAATGCTGATGGCGGCATATGCTCAGTACTATCAACGGAATTCTGTGGTGTACATGGTGTTTTTTTACATGCTTGAAGATTAGATTACAGACGGATCGAGGTGGAAACTGATAACTTCGAAGGTTTTTCGATGCTTGAACGACGATACAAACTTGATACGAGATAATACCATAGCGAACTCGATCAAAGCATTGTTCAAACGCGCTTGGGAGGTGAAACTCCGACATGTTCTTCGGGAAGAGAATATGGTGACAGATTGATTTACATCTATTACCAGAGGGAAACCAGTTGAAGAGGAACACTTCGTTTCGTCACCATTACATGTTACAATACAATCATGCAGCGTGAAACCTCTCTATAGATAGTGTAGTAGTTATTGTCTTTGTTTCTGTTTCAAGCCAAAAAAAGGGGACAAATTAAAGAACTTATTAAATCAGTTGAATCAAAGTGTATTCGAAACAAAAATAGTATATAATTAAATCTGATATTTAACTGAATTAATTTAATTAAAAACAGTTTCAACGAATAAAAGAATGAATATAAAACTATATTTCTAAGGCACTGTTACATTGATTCAGCAGTGCCATTAATGTGGGTTATTTCATTGTTGTAAATAATAAAAGGTGGCTCGGAAATTTCCTTTGCCGACACTTTTTTTTTTTTTTTACAGAATCTAAGTTTCTCCATATGTTTTTCAAATATATATATGTAAATAGTATTGTTTTACCTACATCAGCCTCCCAAATAGTATGATTTTTCTACACAAATAAGAAATAAAAACCGGTTACTTTTAATTCATGTTTCAAAAATAGATAGTTTCGTATCCAATGGTATGAAAGCATACACAAATTTATGATTAGAGGATGTTTTTTTTATAAAGCAAGAAATAAAACAAAGCTACTTAGAGCCTAACTAAAACAACCAATCTGCAACCGGTAAAGAACCGTACTCAGGGAGTTAAAAAGCGATGACGCAATAAATCATTAAATATTAGAATCTTGGCCATAGAATCCGTCACCTTGTTACCAGCACACCACACATGCTCCATCCTAATCACCCATGGACGATTCATCAATTCAACTATGTGTGGAATAAGCGAATAAGGCGTATGCCCCCTTTGTACTTCCAAAGACACCGAATGACATTAAAACTATCCATCCCAGTCATCAACTGAAGAGCACCGATCGACCAAACCGACACACTAAAATTTGACCTAAATTATCTACAGACTTTACAAACACGTTAAAAATTGTCTTAGAATCGTTTCGCCGAATGAAACATTTAGAGGAGCTCATGTGTCAATCACTTTTCTTCCTCTCGTTAGTCTATATGCAACGCTCCTAATTGTAGTTTTACACTAAGAAGGGGTTACAGTGATAAAGAGTCGTAACTGTAGTTTTAATCCAATGAGTGACTAGTAAAGGGTGTCGTGTTTCATCTAAATTTCTAAACACGACTAATTTAATTTGCTAATATATATAAATTTATTCAAATTTAAAATCAGACACAATATTATTTTATACTCAACTTAACTATTTCCTAATAATTGTTGTATTTTTGAAGTGCTCAATAGTCAACAATGTGAAGTAATTTAACTGGACACCCTAAAATCCGGTTCTTTTAAGACATACACATGAGATAAATGGAAAAGGTCAAAGGAAATGGTTAAGATTTTCATTTCCCCATGTGAATTTTAGTATATAAAATTAAAGGGTCAAGACATTTAGTTTAGATTCTATTCTTAAAGTATCCCACGTTTTACATCTCTCAATAATTTTGTTTGTTCAGTATTTGTGTTCAGAATTTGTATTCAAGTTATATCTTGATATACAAGTTTATTTTACATAAAATTATTAATTTTAGAGCTTATAGATTTAAGTTGTATAGTTCAAATTTTAGGATGTATTGTTAAAATTTAAAATTTATAGTTTATTATATAATATTTTAGAGATTAGGGTTTTAATTTTAAATAGGAAGAGTTGTGTAATTTTTTTTTCTTGCGTGTCAAAATATAACTCATCCTAATATGAGAAAAGAATACATTTATATTAGATTATTAGGAGAAAAACTTTGATACATAGCCGGTGTAAACTAAAGTTTACATGTGCTTGTCAAATTTAGGGCTCACGAGTTTAGTTTAGGGGTTTTGAAATTAAGATTTAAAGTTAGAATTTAGAGTTTAGTGTTTATGGTTTAGAATTCAGAGTTTATGATTAGAATTTATATTTTAGATTTTAAAAAATGGTTATGCAAAAATATTTTACACGAACTATGTATCAAAATATGACCTTTTATATTAGTGAAAACTAAGTGGGTTTATGCATCTTCGTATGGCTTTTTTATGATTGATGTATTAACATTCCAACTGCTGAATTTATCAATATTATTATACTTATTTATACATATAAATTTGCAAATCAATATGATATCAAGGGTGGATGTTCAGAGGTTTCGAGTGGAGCAATTGCATACCATTTTAGAAAAAAATCATTTAATTTTAATTTTTTTCTAAAAAAAATTAATGTATAGAGAGGAAAATGAAAATCTGCGTGCTAAATGCTAATATAAGAGAAAAGTTATTTTGCACTAATTTTTAAATTTTTAAATCTGTCAGTGATATCTTCATCATATAAAAGGAAAGTAATGCATTTTAAAAATTTTACAAATTGACTTGGTAAGACTCACTAATTGTTCTAATAGTCATAAATGTCTATCTGCTTTATTCTTTATGTGAGTTCAAATTTTAACATTTACTTTTTAAATATAGTTGTAACTTTATGGAAAAAGCCGTGTAAACTTTAGTTTACACGTGCCTTTTAGTTTTAGGGGTTAGGGTTTTAGTTTAGAGGTTTAGGTTGTAGGGTTTAGAATTTAAGGTTAGTGTTTAAAATTTAAGGTTTAGGGTTTTGAGTGTGGGGTTTAGTTTTTTAAGGTTAGGGTTAGAAATTTAAGATTTGAGTTTTTATAATATAAATACACAGGCTCGTGTAAAATTAATTTTACACAGCCTGTGTCAAAGTTTTACCCTAACTTTATTTAATAAAAAATAATACATTTTAATTTAAAAATTACACTTTAAAAAAAGTATATATTTGACTATGATTAGAAAAAATAAAATCCACGTGGTTTGGGATGCAGCCTTCGAGGATGTTTCACCATGGAACCAATCAACCAAAGTTGTAATGACATTTTCAAAACACAAGCTTTGCTTCGAAGTTTGAATTTGAACGATGAAAAAACAAAGCAAAAAAGAAGAAAAACTAGATTTCAAATCTAACCCCACATTAGCCGCTGCTGATTTGACTTAATTTTATTTATTTATTTATTATTTTCCATTAAGACAAACTTTAGATGCTGTGTTGACTGTCATGCAACATGTAACGACATTTCATACACATGGAGATGGGTGCATTAAAGCTGGATGTCTATGCTTGAATATACAAATGAATGGAATCCGATCAGAGTCAAAAATCAAGATTAAGTGATTAAATATAATTAGTTATAAATAATGAAAGAAAAAGGTTAAATGTATTGAAAATTGAGGGTAGATATGGGGTACGACAGGTTTAGGGTACAGCTAGAATACGGTAAATTTTAAAATTTATTCAAAAATTTAAAATGTTTGACTTTTTGATAACATTTTAAGTTAATTTTTTTGTGCTTTTGACAAGTATCGATACTTCAAAACTTATTTTGTAAGTATCGATACTTAATTTTTTTTATAACATTTTAAGATTTTGAACAAATATTAATACTTATTTTATAAGTTTTGAGATCTTCTAATTTTAACGGTAACGGTACCATTATTTTTAACATGTTTAAATTAAGTTATTCATACAATAAATATACATGTTTAAACACGAAATATCTTAAATACGATTATAACAAGAAAATACGAGATCTCGATTCACTATATTGGTAATAGAATTAAATTAACTGATGAACATTCTGTTTACATTTTTGGTTTCAGAGCAGCCAACCAGAACTCAAGTTGTAAATCTAACAATGGAATCACAAATCCAGAAACAGTACCATTAAAAACTGTAAAATGACTGTCAATTTTGTCAAACTCGTGCTGATTCAGTGGACAGTATCATTTTTACTGCCACAATTTATCACCATTAGAGTTAGTAGAACTATATAAAGGAAGGTAACCTCAAAAATTAACCTCCATTAACTCTATCCCGGACCGGTTAACTGAGCTCCAACTCTGTAGTCGGATTCTGCGAGAGGATAAACATTCATACAGGTTTTTGTTTGGAACCTGTGAATGGTCATGCTCTCTGTTTACAGATTAATGGAGGCAAAAACCGAAGTCGAAAAATGACTTTTCTATTAGAAGTTAGTCACCTGCACAGCTGCACTTGTTACCAACATGAACAATTTGCCGATATGTGATTTCCAGATTTTAATTAGGCTTCCATCTTCCAAATCTTGTTTCCGGCGGCAAGTTTGGCACGTTGCGCTGCCAATGCGATTGCATTCTTTCCCTTTTTGTCCTGTGAGAGTTCGGAGGTTTCGCTGATGGATCCGGACCGCAAATCACCAGGAGGGATGAAGCAATCGACCGAAAGGCCCGGTACGTTGAAGGCAACCTCTTCAATGGTCCACGCTTCTTCCATCTTTGTTTTTGTATGGTTCATTGCGACATCCCCAAACCTGAAAAGTGTGACGACGGAACGCCCAGAATGTGCTATCATGATACCTTCGACGGGTCGGTAATCGTCAGATATGAATTGATTGTTGTTTCCCAATAAACAGCATCACCCCCGTTGGACTGGATGCGAGTCAGATGTGAATCTTCGATGTGAACGAGAAGTCCAGTTTTCTGACTAAAGCAGCCAAATAAGACGTGCCGAATGATCTCAGCAGGGCCTTCGCTCCTCGCCTTCAGCGTCTGCGGATCGGTACAAAGCTTGAGCATGAAGCAATCTTCACCGTCAATCTTTTTCTCTCC
The DNA here is from genome assembly GCA_019671005.1 of Hibiscus mutabilis. Lineage (NCBI taxonomy): Eukaryota > Viridiplantae > Streptophyta > Magnoliopsida > Malvales > Malvaceae > Hibiscus > Hibiscus mutabilis. The sequence continues at coordinate 28,440,034 of CM033711.1, read as the reverse complement.
TATGCATCTTGCACCACCAAACATACTAGCCGTAGTTCTCGGATCAAGACCCTAACCATATAGACATTGTTAGAAAACAAAGAAATTATAATCGAATAATCTGAACAGCACCGGAAACCTCACCTGAAGTGCACGTCGCAACGGTCGAACAGGCCCCTTTGCAGTGTGACTACCGAGCCAAGGCGTGTGCCTCCACACCAGCTTCCCATTACATCCTGCACGAACCTTGCTGTCCCCGACCGCAAGCTCGACATACCACATGTCTGGATTCATTTGCCACAGCACAAACCCGCCGGACTCGGCATCTCTACAGCCATTACGGTTCTTAACGGTCGTCGTGGCGTTCTCGATTTCGCAAGCCACCATTTTAAGCTTTCCCATCGCGTAAGCGTTCCGGATCGCGTTTTGCAGCTTCTGTCCACCGGAAGCAGCTGTATACTGCTGCAATATGTACTGAGCAGAGGAAGTTTCCTATAGGCAAAAACATAACAGGAAAAACCATACTAAATCACGGCATTTTAACAGTAAAAGAGAATCACTAGTTAATCTATTAGAATCCCAAGAAAATTTCACCATAAATTTTCTTGCTAACCAAACAGACGGCTGAAATCAAAATAAATTAAAAGGACAGAAGAAAAGGTAAAACTAACAATGGGAGTGTCTTTGATGCTCAAATGAGGGAAAGGGTCAGTGAAGCTAACGTGCACCGGTGCCAACGGCGCACCCATGACACCAAGCAACAGCCTAAGATCGGACCGCCTGTGACTCATCGAAGCAAAGGAAGGTGTCCTCGATATCTGTCCCTTAACCCACTGTCCTAGCCCCGACCCGACCCGCTTCGAGTCCCCGACTTCCCCTCCGTCGGGATCGGGGCCTTCCATGAGCGGAGCCAACGCTTCCCCGACCAGCCTTAAACTCCCGGATCTCGCGATCAATTGCTCCGGTTGCGCCACGTAACGGCCGCCGCCGCCATTGCCGTTGGTTTTCTTTCTCCGTAACAGACCGGACATGGGCGAACGTGCTCTCGCCGGGCCGGTGGACCGAGAGCGGGAAGGCGAGAGCCCGCGAATCACTTCTTCTTTGAGAGCTGAGAAAAATCCTTGCTTTTTCTCCATTACTGGTCGGATTTTTTCACCCAAAAGAATCCCTTTTCTGGATTTGGAAATGGAAGAAGAAATAAAAAAAAAAACAGAAGGGAAAAAGGTTTGGATTAATGGGAAACTTTAGATAGAAAAAAAACAGAGCTCTGAGGTTCATTCTATGGAGTTTCTTAGTGAGAAAATAGAAAGCCGAGCAGAGAGTAGTGAGAAACTGTTTTGTTTACATTCCAAAATTAACAATGTTAATAATATATTGTGCAAATTTTTTATTTTTGAAAAAATATTGGATAAAGCAACATTTAGTCCCTGAGTTTAGAGAATTTTTAATAATTTTGAGTGATTTAATAAGAACTTTTAAAAATTATGAGAGGGGGCTTAATTAAAAATATTCAAAATTTTAAAGTTTAATATGAATTTTTAAAAAACTTGAGGGGACTAAATTATTTTTTAAAAATTTTAGAAAACAAGTTTTAATTTCTCAAAAATTTTAGAGGGTCATGCCCTAGTCCCTTCAAGCGTCTGCCCCGACTTATAACATTGTAATTTTAAAATAACTAACATCACAATTTCGTTATTTTAGAAGATAAAATATAATTTATCACAATTTATAATTTTAAGGAATTATTTTTTAAAATAACTAACATCACAATTTCGTTATTTTAAGAAGATAAAATATAATTTATCACAATTTATAATTTTAAGGAATTATTTTATAATTTTAAAATAACGCAATACATCTCATAACATCTTGTCATAACATCACAATTTCGTTATTTTAGAAGTTCAAAGGCTAGAAAAGTTATCAAGTTTCGAAATCAACGTGGATAAAAAAATATGGGGACCGAATTGAGAGAAGTTACAAAATTCAGAGATTAAATGTTTATTTCCAAAATTTATTATTTGAAAGGCTCAAATATACATTTCACACTTGAATTAGACACCCTCTCTTAAGTTGGTAGCTAAAAAATTTTTACTCTCAAATTGGCACCCATGAATGGAGGGAGCCACATATAATAAAAAAATTTGGATTTTTTTTCCAAAATGATTTGTATATAAAAATGAAAAAAATGGCATGTGTTTTATAAATAAAATGACACATTTATTTTGGTACTTTCATTAATAATTAACCCTTTAAATACAGTTAAAAAACTATCACCCTTAAATAAATTCATGGCTTTGTCCCTATTGGTACCCGAACGTTAATTTCATTCAATATTTTGGTACTTTCTTTAATAATTTTAGTCTCCAAAACTTGAACTACATTATATCAATTCGATCTTAATTCAAAACATTTCAATAAATTTAACCCTTCATATTATAAAATTACAACAATTTAGTCTTTTTTATGATACTGTCGAACCAAACAAGTCTATCAGATCAAAACAACAATTTGATAATTGCATTCTACGATAAAATAATAAGTTATTGTTAAACTTTTATTATACCAAGAAAGTAATATAACATTTTTAAGAGAAGAACAAACCATTTTTTATCATAAAGAAGAACGAACAATTTAGGAGAATAACAAAGAGTACATTGATAGAATTTTTAAATATAAAAGGGTTATATCTATTGATTTGTTTCGAATTAGGACCAAATTGATAAAATGTATAAGTTTTGGTACTAATTTAAGAAAATATTTCTAGTTTAAATACCAACTTGGAAGCAAAATTTTTTAAAATATAGACTTAGGAAAATGTGTCTAGTTTAAGTATTAATTTAAGAGCACAAATTTTTTAGGTACTAACTTAGAAGAATGTGTATAATTCACGTACTAAAAATATACTTAAACCTATTTGAAATGTGCTTTTTTAGGCATGCAACGTCATCGGAGGAATCGGACAGTGGCAGCATATATTCAGCAAAAAAGTTTAGCTGCATGTAGCGGCGAGTGCAATGTTAATGTACTCGCGCAAGTAGTGGTTCTGTTTTGCCTCGCAATACGCGATTTAATTTTTGTAATTAGCCAATGAAAAATGCGCATAGCGGCCACGTGGCGCTATCGTAGAGAGAGTAGGTAAAGAAGACTCGAGGAAGATGTGATAACAGCACTGTCAGAATATATTAGGTATAATGACAAATTTAACCTACCATGTTTACGTTTTTATCAATTTGACTTATTTTTGAACTATTCTTTTCTATAAACCTTTAAAAAGTAATTAAACGTTTATTTTTAATAAAAATGTGGATTAAAATATTAATTTTTTAAAATTAATAAAACGTTATTATTGTATTGGCATGACAAAGCACATGTACTTCATTCTGACATGAAAGTATTATTGAAATATTAAAAAAATTAGACATCATGAAATATATATATATATATATATATATAATGTCATATAGTATTGGCTTAAGTATAAAATAAGCGTCAAACTATATCTTTTTTTATAATATGTGCTTAAAGTATTTTTTGGTTGAAATAAGTTCTTAAAGTTTCATTTTTTGCTGAAATAGGTGCCTAAAGTATTTTTTGGCTAAAATATAAGCCTAGAATTTCATTTGTGGTTGAAATAAGTGTCAAGGTAGTGATTCATTTGACTTTAAAACGAGTCAAAATGAAATTTTAGGCACCTATTTCAGCCAAAAATGAAACTTCATATACCTATTTCAATCAAAAAATACTTTAGGCACCTATTGCAAAAAATGACATAATTTGGGTTAGTGCCGTAAAAAATTAATGTTTTAGTCGATTTAAAACCCATTTATTTCTTTTTAGATAGTTGAAGATAAATCAATAATCTCTAGAGCATGTGGTTGAAGTTCTTAGTTGACATCCTCATATTTTCCTAAATTGTGGGTCTTGTGAGTGCAAAATTTTCTTTTCCCTTTTCTTAAGTAGAAATTATTCAAAAAATAATAGTTGAAGATCAAATTTGATTTGTAAAAAGATAAATAATAAATAATAATTATATTATTGATTAAAAAAAGAAATATTACTATACCATTATTATTATTTTTTAGTTGTCCTCATGGTTTCTCAAGACTTTGTCCTGACTAATTTGGACCGACACGTGTCGTACACCAAACTTTAGTAAGTGAGTCTTCCAACGAAAATTTTTTAGATACACAAAAACTCGAATTGAGATATGCTATTCCGTTATTATTTAAAGGCTTAAAGACCCCAATGGCCCTTAAAGTATACACTTTTTATTGAGTTGGCCCCTAAAGAATTTTCGAGATGTTTTGCTCCTAAACTATAAATCGTGATCTCAGTTGCCACTTACTGTTAACTTTTATTAAAAAAATCATGAACCAATCAAAACGTGCCACGTGTCACTAATAAACAAAAAGTAGATAACTTTAATAAAAGGGTTAAATTGCACGTTAAGTTTGTCAAATTTTTATTTTTGATCAATTTAATCCTAAAAATCTTTATTTAACCCGAAATTGGCCCCAATTACTTTATAATTTAGTCTAATATTTTAAATATAATTATATTTGGGTTCAATTTAGTCCTAAATGTCTATATTAACTCGAAATTGACCCCTATTTCTTTATATTTTTTTATAATTTAGTCCAATGTTTTAAATATAGTCATATCTTTGTTCAATATAGTCCAAAAAATCATTGTTTAGCCCAAAATTAACCCCGATTTTTTAATGTTTATAATTTAGTCTAATATTTTAAATATAAATATATTTTCGTTCAATTTAGTGCTAAAAAGTTTTATTTAACCCAAAATTAACCTCGAATTTTTCTATTTTTTAACTAAGTCCAATATTTTAAATATAGTGATATTTTTATTCAATTTAATCCTAAAAATCTTTATTAACCCAAAATTAACCTCGATTTTTGTTTATTTTTTTAAATTTAGTCCAATACTTTAAATATGATGACATTATTGTTCAATTTAGTCCTAAAAAAATCTTTGCTTAACCCGAAATTGACCCTAATTTTTTTTCTAATTTTTATAATATATTCCAATATTTTTAATATAATGATATTTTTTATTTTAGTCCTAAAAATCTATATTTAACCCGAAATATACCCCTATTTCTTTATGATTTTTATAATTTAGTCTAATTGGAGTCAATTTCTGGTTAAATTATATTTAAAATATTGGACTAAATAATAAAATTAGAAGGAAATTAGGGTTAATTTTGGGTTAAATAAATATTTTTAGGACTAAATTAAAAAACATAATTATATTCAAAACATTGGGCTAAATCATAAAAATTATAAGGAAATAAGGGTCTATTTTGGGTTAAATATTGACTTTTAAGACAAATAAACAAAAGTATCGTCATGTCAAAAATATTGGACTAAATTAAAAGGGTTAGAAAGAAATCGGGTCTAATTTCAGGTTAAATAAAGATTTTTATGATTAAACTAAATAAAAATATCATCATATTTAAAATATTGGACTAAGTTAAAAAACTAGAAAGAAACTGAGGTTAACTTTGGGTTAAATAAATATTTTTTAGCACTAAATTGAACAAAAATAAAATTATATTTAAAATATTAGACTAAATTATAAACATTAAAAAGTTGGTGTTAATTTCGGGTTAAACAATGATTTTTTGGACTAAATTGAACAAAGATAAGATTATGTTTAAAATATTAGACTAAATTATAAAAAATATAAAGAAATAGGGGTCAATTTTGGTTTAAATATAGATTTTTAGGATTAAATTGAACAAAAATATAAGTATATCAAAATATTAGACTAAATTATAAAGTAATTAGGGCCAATTTCGGGTTAAATAAAGATTTTTAGGACTAAATTGAACAAAAATAAAAATTTGTCAGACTTAACGTATAATTTATCCTTTTTATTAAAGTTAGTTGTTTTTTATTTATTAGTGACATATGACGCGTTCTGATTGATCCATAATTTTTTTACCATAAGTTAATGTAAGAGACAAATGAGGTCACAATTTATAGTTTAGGGGCAAAATGCTTCGAAAAATTATTTAGCGGTCAAATCGGTAAAAAAATGTATATTTTAGCCGCCATTGTGCCCAAAATACCTTATTTAAAATGTTAATAAATGATAGGGTTATCTAGAATGAAACCAATTTTAATGATAGAATGAAACCGATTTAATAAGGTTATGGTTATCTAGAATGAAACCGACTTTTAATTAGTATAGAGTCGGGTTCTTTTTTTTATAACCATTGGTGCGTGTTTGGTTCATTGAATGTAAAATTATTTTTTAGAATTCGATTTTCGGAATGTAACATTACTTGAGATATTACTGGAAATGTTAGATTATCTTGTTTGGTTTATTTGGTAAGGAATGTAAGATTATATTATTTGGTTGAGGGAATATAAAATTACTTAGAAGTAAATTTTTCTATATTGTTCTTGTAATTTATTTTCTTTTTAACAAGTTAAACTTTTAGTATTAATTTAAAAATATTTGCATGAAGATTCATACATTTATACTTAGCATATTACTAATATAATTAATACAAGCAATATGAAATATATTTTTTTACTAATATTAAAATTCTTATAATTAAATTCAAATAAACAAATATTTAATGGGTAACAACATTTAAATATTAAAATAATATAAAATAATTTTTAAATAAATATACTCCCCAAATATTAAAGCATGATTGAAATATTAAAATGAATAATAAATTTGCATAAAATAAAAAATGATAAATAAGAGATGGTGATCGTATCATGAAACACTAAATTACAAGTTCATATGAAAATAAAAAATAAAATCAATAAAATCAAAGGTTCTCCTTATAATATGCTATGTGTCTATTTTATTTTCTTACCAAAGTTTTATAGAAAATTTACAGAATATTTAGGCATTTTATCGAAAATTTTCATAGCTATGATTTTTTAATTTAAATATTAAAATACTTTTTAAATATCTATTTAAAAAAATACTTTTTAAAATATGTGTCAAACTTTTTAAATATTAATCTAATATGAAATAAAATTATTTAATAAATTTACGCTATTTAAATATGTTTCAAAGGATTCAAATTAAAAAAATTCATTACTTTAAGGACAATTTTGTCCAAAGTGGCAAGAATTGACAAATACCTAAGGGAAGAGTGTGATTCATATTCTCGAAATGTTGACAAAAAAACGTTACTGTTGGTAATAATCTTTTTAGAGTTGGTGAGAATGAAAACAAACCAAACATAAAAATAAGATTTCGGAAAAAAATATTACCCTGATAATAATGTTTTCCATAAACCAAATATGATACCGTAGTAATTTAGTAAGAGGACGATTTTTCCCAAACCATATAATAAGGTTATGCTTATGTTTTTTGGGTACTAAATACAGGGATAGGGATGGGCTGAGGAGGTGTCAGGGATAGTCACACCCCATGTAAATTTTAATTTTCCATATATTTTATATTTTTTTAGTATTTCATATCAATAATCTAATCTCGTACATATGGAATTTCAAATTCTCATATACTTTTACTAAGTATTAAAATTCATATTCCTTAACATAAAATTATGCATTTGTCCATGACTAATATGATGTTAATCATGGAATTACGAACGGAAATATAATTGCTCGATTGCATACGATAATAACTTCTTTTTGAATTGAAATTCGCTAGTTTTATTAAACGAAGATATATCTAAAATTACAATGAAAGTTTACAACCTAGTAAACAAAAACACCTAATTTGGACATTTTCCAATAACCATTGATATAAGAAACTAGTGGCTTGAGATCATAATAGGACCATACAAGGAAAAGGTAAAAAGACTAGAAACAAAAGATATATATAAATATCACCAAAGATCGACGATGAAAGGTAAAACCATCAACAGACAACATAAACATGCATATTACAATAAAGTAGTTGACAACACGGTCATTATCATAACTTAATCGCGAACAAGACGGTGATTGTGAAGCGTATCCAAATCATGAACAATAAGCACCAAACTTAAAAAAAAAAAAACTAAGTAGAAAACACTTAATTCAATAGGTTTTTGAGCCTTGGCTCAATTTCTATTATGAATGATTTTTAATAAGGCCTGTTTTAGAAAAAAATATTTTTACAATGTCATAAAAAATAAGTGTAATTGAACTTTTTCTTCTTCTAAAAAGTACAAGTACAAGTACAATATACAATCACAATTACAAGTAGTGAATATCTAATAAATTATGATCAAAATTAAACCATTACAAAACATAAACTAAATATATCTGGAGCCATATCAAAATAAATACGAAAATGAACTATATATATATATATATATATTTGAATCTTAAGAACACAAAATCTCACTCATTGCCAACTTTACAAAAGCACCTTCCTTCTACATGCCTTTATTTTATTTTACTTCTAAAAAAGGGAGAAAAACTAAAGAAAAATGTCCAAAGTTTCAAAGGCATTCAACATTGGGATGAAAAGAAAAGTAATTATCAATTTTTTGTCTGATTAATTTGTACCGAACATAGTAAAGATATATCACGAAGACAATTTTTTCAACTTTATTTCTTCTTCTTCTTATTTTTCCCTTTATTATGGATTCGTTATGTCTAAGACCTATACAGTATGAGGCAGTTTTCTTTGACAATTATTGTATTTTCTATTTGCTTTTCATTAAAATATCATTGAAGTTGCTGTAATTTGTACATACATCATTATATATCATAAAGAAAAAACCATACCACGTTGAAAAAATAATATATATTGGTTGAATAATATTAATGTTAAGTCACGTCACTTGGTAAATAGATATACTAATAATAAGTCGTGTCATTTGATGAATAGATTTGTTAATTTTTGGTTTAAAATTGCATCCAGTCAATTTTATCCATTAACTTTTCAACAAATCTTTCTATCAAAAGGTTTAATCTTTTAATCAAACAGTTTAATTTTTCTATCCTCTATATAAAAGAAGATCTCCAAACATTTTTCGCAACACATCAACTTTGAAAACAAGCATAGAAAAAACGTTTTTGGTTTCCGGTGATAGATTAAGCAAACATGTGTTTGATTGTTCACTACAATTGTGCTACTGTTGTGAACGTTTGTTTTTGTATCATGGGAGATAGACATCTAACGTTACTCAAGCACCGAGGAGAGATCGAATCTGTCTTAAGAAAACTGTTCATACATGCCTCAACAAAAATTCTTTTGATTTTTAACTTTGTCAGATTTCAGGTTTTGTTTTTAATTTATTGTTATTTATTTTTCTTACGGTATTCTATTATATTTGGATTATTACTTCACCATTTTCTAACAATCTTAAGAAAAATTCTAAGTTTTAATCCAAGTCGATCAGATTACCGTGACTAAGGTGATTTGAAGTTTATGCAGAAAGAGTGGATATTTCTCAGAACATTCCATGTTAACGATTGGAGAAATGTATTGGACCGACAAACGTTAGAATGTTATGCATGGTGAGGATGAACAGGTGTACTTAGAAATTATGTTTATGTGAGATTCATAATATGACATGACATTTAGCTCGTGATTTTTTCGTGGCATAATTCAAGAACTCGCCAAGTTCTCAATCTGTTGTTAGAGTCACTACTCTGACTTTGATTTTGAACCAAAGTCAAACGTTGTTAGTGACTATAAGTATTGAGATATTTAATTTTGATATAACTTAAATGAAAATGCTTTTGGACTTGAATAAATTTGCAAAAATATTTCAAAAGTCCATCAACTTGAAAAATATGTTTGAAAGGTTTTCAAAGAGTTTTTGACATGTTTAAAATGATTTTAAATAACCAAAGTGTTAAAAACAAGTCGTGAGTACCAGTATAGTTTGACCTATACTCTTACCCAGAAGAGCCCATACCGGTACAACTAAGCTGTGTATCGATACGCCCTTTTGTCCCTAACGGTCTGATTTTCCAATAGCCAAAACTGTACCGGTACGGGCTTGGCCGTACTGATACGCGAAGAGGTGTACCGATACACTTACATAGTGTACCGATACCCAATGTTAAATTTGCTCAACATCTCATTCTTCTTTGAGGCAGGTATCGATACACTTACACGCGTACTGGTACGCCTTGCTCTAGAAATAAATTTAATATTGGAAATAAAGTCTCAAACGGCTCCAAATCAACCCAACGGCTAGTAACGATCACAAACTCCTTAAAGAGTTTAAAAGACCTCTTCAAACAGCCATGCAACAAGAAACATCATTGCCAACATTCATGTATAGAGAAAGTGTTTTTGAGCTTTAATTATCAATTTTCATTGTAGAACACACTTGTGAGCTTAATTGTTATATTTGCTCAAGTGTTAGGTTTTGGTTGAGTGCCTAAAGTTGCAAATATATTTTTTTCTTGTGAGGTTTTCCTTTGTTTCCTTATTTCTTTTCTCTTTGTGAGAGAGTTTAAAAGACTTTGGGGTATAAGTCTTATGTTGTAAGGGTTATCTCCTTGAGCCTGGAAAAAAGGAAAGAAATTCAATAGTTAATTTGAGAAAATCCTTAGTGTGGATAGCTAAGGTAGTGAATGTAGACTTTGGTTAGAAAGTCGAACCACTATAGATCATCATGTTATTTTTATTGCTTAGCTTTTCATCCACCAAAACAAAAATCCATCTCACCCCCTCTTGGTATATCCAATTGATTGTTTGAGCTCTCAACAATAAACCACAATGAAAAGCTTGCAAAGAGAATTTTAAAACATGGTAATAAGAAAACGTTGTGTTATTTGACCATGTTCCTCATATTGTTAGAGAGGATGATGTAGATGTTGCTACCGCTATCAACATTGTTGAGACATAGAAGTACTCATGTTCCTACTGCCTTCAACGTTGCCAAGGCATGGAAGCACTTGATTTCTTATATTGTAACTACATTCTCAAAGTTGCATTTGATGAATGCAATGAAGTGCTCAATATTATGAGAACGAGGAGAAATTTCGGGTTATCACAGAACATGCGGGAGAAGTGTTATCAATAAATTACCTTTTAAATAAGGTGTCCCACAAGAAAAAAGGAAAATACACCATATGAATTATGGAATGATAGAAAACCTTCCCACAACTACTTGAAAGTCTGGGGGTGTCTTGTCAAAGTAATTAATTTTTTATCGAAGTGATGTGATCCAGGCCAGCACCAAACTTCTTGGGGCCTTGCTCACATAAAAGGAGAAGTCGCAGGATTTAAATGCTTCTTCTTGAGCCGAGGATCTCAACAATTTAAGCTCAAATATGCCTTTTCAAGCCTTGAATTTGAGCTTGGAGCCTTGGCCATATTTTGAACAAATGCAGCATGTTACTTATGCATTTTAATATATGCATTTGTGTGCTAGCTTAGGTGTGTGGTGCATATAGCTAAAATTTGATCAATTATTCAATTTGGTAGCCAAACTTCGAATTGCTTCAATGTTACCATTAAACTTTTAGTTTTACTCCAATTTGGTCACGTGTCAATTAATAAAATTTGTAATAGCACATTTAGTCCTTGACTTTGCACATTCAATTAATTTAGTCCTAATTCGAAAAAAAATAATAAATTTAACTCTCATTATTTACACATTCTTTCAATTTGATCCTATATTTTTATTAGAAATAATTTAAAGGAAAATAAATGAGAGAATTAGGAAATACGAAACTTGAACTTGGGAAAGGAAGATGGAACAAGGCACAATAAACCATTAGGCAAAAGTTCGTTTTTGTTTCAAACTCCTACAAGTTATATATAATCAATGTTCTTGTTGTTTCTATCGTCAACTTGCTCCATTATTGAGAATATGGATGTATGCAATCCACATAATTCAAAACCAATTTGAAACCAGAATAAGAATAAGAAGCCATTAACCATTAAAGTGGTGAAAAAGAAGAAATACACTTTTCTGCATTATGTGTCTGGTAGTTTTATCAAGCCTCTTAAATTTAATTCGAGGCAACGCAAGGGTGACAGACAAGAAGACTCTGAAGTGGACGAGACATCTGTTGTCATAGACCTAGCAGAAGAAGCTTCTTTACTTTGGGATCCAACTTTTTTCTGTTCAGATTAGCTACAAGCATTAAAAACAAGTTCTACTTCAAAAAATATTTTCTAAAACTACGAGTTGCTACATAGCTACATATTTTCACTTAGCAGCAATTTAACAGTCAATTTAGACTTAGTTAGAACTTAAAGAAGGAAACATCTTGAACAAGAAATCACTTATGCTAAATAAATAAATCAAACTTAAAACAAAATCCTCTCAAAAGAAATTAAAGCGAAGATCGTGGTGCCTAAACCATCAATTGAGGAGCCACCCGAATTGGAACTAAAATTATTGCCAGATCACCTCAAGTATGCCTACTTAGGTAAGCACTCAACCTTGCTAGTAATCATTGCTGCTGATCTAACTAATGATCAAGAGGAAAGATTGCTAGAATTTTTAAGCAATTGCAAGCAAGTGTTGGGATGGACCTTGGCTGATATCCGAGGAATAAGCTCAACCATTTGCATGCACAAAATAATTCTGAAAGAATATCATGACAAAACAATTGAGGGCCAAAGAAGATTGAACCCGAGAATGAAAAAGGTTCAAAATAGCAACAATGAGTTAATTCTTTCCATGACTATTACTGGATGGAGAGTGTGCATGGATTATAGGAAGCTGAACAATGCCACCAAGAAAGATCACTTTCCATTGCCCTTCATTGATCAAATATTGGACAGGCTGGTAAGTAAGACATTCTATTGCTTCCTAGATGATTATTTAGGATATAATCAGATTGCCATAGCTCCGGAAGATTAGGAGAAGACCACATTCACTATCCATATGGGACATTCGCTTTTAGAAGAATGCCCTTTGGACTGTGAAATGCTCCAGCAATGTTTCAACGTTGCATGATGTCAATTTTTTCCGACATGATAGAAAATAACTTGGAAGTGTTCATGGATGATTTCTCGGTGTTTGGCAAAACATTCGAGGAATGTATTCAGAGTTGGAGCAAGTTTTGAGGAGATGTATTGAGACAAACCTGGCCTTGAACTAGGAAAAATGCCACTTCATGGTGAAGGAGGGCATTGTTCTCGGGCACAAAGTGACCAAGAGAGGATTAGAGGTTGACAAAGCAAAAGTTGAGGTAATCAAGCAATTGCCACCGCCTACAAGCGTAGAAGGTATTAAAAGTTTTTTGGGACATGTAGATTTTTACCGTCATTTCAATAAAGATCTTTCTAAAATTTCTAAACCTTTATGCTTGTTTTTAGAACAAAATGCTGCTTTTGCATTTGATGATTCTTGTTTAAGAGCGTTTTAAGAACTAAAGGAGAAGTTGATTAATGGCCCTATAGTCGTGGCATCAGATTGGAATAAGCCATTTGAGCTCATGTGCAATGCCAGTGACTATGTCGTCAGAGCAGTATTGGGACAGCAGCGTGATAAAGTTTTTCATACCATTTACTATGCCAACTGAACGCTAAATGGAGCTCAGCTGAATTACTGCATAATTGAGAAAGAATTTCTCGCAGTTGTCTTTGCATTTGACAAATTCAAATCTTATTTGGTAGGAAACAAAGTTGTGGTGTATACAGATCACTCGACATTAAAATATCTCTTGGAAAAGAAGGATGTTAAGCCCAGACTAATTTGATGAATGCTTCTGCTACAAGAATTTGATCTTAAGATATGAGATAAGAAGGGCAGTGAGAAATTAGTAGCTAACCACCTATCACGCCTAGAGCATCACCTTGATAATGGTAAGACCGCTACCATAAGAGATGAATTCCCAGACGAGTATTTACTTGCAGTCAATGCCATGCCATGGTACGCTAACATAGTCAACTACATGGTAAGCAATATTCTGCCACCAGATTTAGCATATAATGCCAGGAAATATTTTTTGCGAGATGTTTGGCAATATTATTGGGACGAGCCAATATTGTTTAAGTAGTGTGCCGACCAAGTGATAAGACAGTGTGTGCTAGAAGATGAACAACACAACATATTACAATCATACCATGCAGCACCGTATGGAGGTAACTTTGCTGGGATGAAAACTGCTGCCAAGGTGCTATAGTCAGAATTTTTTGGCCCACACTATACAAGGATGCCCATAACTTTTCCAAGGCAAGTGATCGATGGAAGCAGACATGAAACATCTCTGGCAGACACCAATTGTCACTCTAGAACATTATGCTTGTGGATTTGTTTGATTTATGGAGAATAGACTTCATGGGTCCCTTTCCCCCATCATTTGGTAACCTATATATCCTTGTGGTTGTTGACTATGTTTCCAAGTGGGTTGAGGCCATTGCACTGCCAACAAATGATGCCAAGTTCTTGCATACACATATTTTTACTCAATTGGTGCCCCCAGAGTTATTATTCATGATGAGGGTACACATTTTAAATACAATTTAATTTCGAAGGCTTTGTGTAGGTATAGAATTTAGCAGAGGATTGCCACAGCATACCATCCCCAAACAAATGGCCAAGTAGAGATTTTAAATAAGGAGATTAAGAATATTTTAGAGAAGAATATGAATCCAACAAGGAATGACCGATTCTTGAGACTAGATGACTCCTTGTGGGCTTATAGGACAACTTTTAAAACTCCTTTGGGAACCTCCCCATTCATACTCATTTTTGGGAAGGCATGCCACTTACTAGTAGAGATGGAACACCGAGCCTATTGGGCAATCAAAATGCTTGACATGACATGAAGGGCTACTGGAGAAAAGAGGTTATTAAACTTGGATGAGTTATAGGAATTCAGAACACATGCTTATGAGAATGCAAGACTCTACAAAGAAAGAACAAAGCATTGGCATGACAACATGATCGTGCCAAAGAAATTTGAGGTACGCCATCGTGTTTTATTATTCAAATCGAGGTTAAAGTTGTTTCCAGGGAAGCTCAAGTCTATATGGTCGGGACCCTTCGAAGTTGTGAAGCCATATGCTCATAGAGCAGTAGATATTAAAGATTTGAAGACGAGAACAATTTTCAAGGTAAACGACCAAAGATTGAAACACTATTTGGAAGGCACTCAAAAGAGTGTTAAGGAGGTTATCCTCCTGGTAGAGGTTCCGTGATCATTATCATCATTGCTTGATTTTTATATATATTAGATTAGATGTTTTTTTCTAGTATTTTTTCTTTATTTTTCTTTCTTTTAATTTTGATTTTTCTTTTGCTGCGTTGCAAAGCTTTTCTTTAAGTAAATGCGAGTTTCGTGTACTAGGTAGAATGCCAAGGCAAGGACTTGGCATAGGGCGATTGGAGATGGGAAGAAAGAAATTTACCCTAGCCGCCCAAGGCTTGAGAGAGCTTGGCCCATAAAAGATTGAAAGTTTTGGCTAAGTATTAAATTTTACCCTAGCTGCCCAAAGTGATAAGCTGAAATTCAAAATTTCAACCTAATCACCCTATCACTTCCCGCGCCGTCCTATCATCATAACCCCTTATCACATCAATTTTTCTTTTCCCCAAACACTCCAAAAGCCATCATTATCCCTTCTTAATCAGCTGCATTAAACACCCAATTAAACACTCAGCCTTTTACCCTTCCATGTACTTAAAATCCTAACCAATCCTTAGCTAAAGACTCTTCACTTTTCTTTCTATTTTCCTTATCAAGCAAGAACCCAAGAATCACTACTTCTTCTTTTCAAAATCTCTCAAGCCCCCAATTTGTTTCCATGGCATCATCGTCAACACACTTCAAGATCTTCTTTAATAAAGAGATTCGCAAGAAACACGAAGAAAACTTTGCCTTAAGGATGTTTTGCTATGAGAAAAAAAATGAGTTCAAGAACGAACTGAACTTGGGATTCACCTTGGAGTTCATGGCGGTGGTGACCAAGCAGAAGTGGGAGCTGTTATGCCAATAGACGGTAGAAGTTTACTCTAACATTGTCTGAAAATTCTATGCATATCTTACAACCAAAGATTCACCCTTTTTGATGATACGAGGTATGTGTGTGTGATTTGATGAAGGGTATATTAATGCCATGTTTGAGTTGGATGGTGCCAAGGATGAACATCTAGAGTTTGCTGACTCAATGAATGCTGCCAAGAGGAAAAAGCTTTTGACAGATTTATGCGAGCCTGGCATCGTATGGACTGTGTCATCGATGGGACACCGAATAATCAAGCAGCTGGCATTAAAATCATAGCCTAAAGGGTGGAATCACTTTTTAAAGGCGAACCTGATGCCAACTACCCACAATAAAATTGTCTCAGAAGAAAGGCTGGCACTATTCCACTCAATCATGATGGGCTGCAAGATCAACGTCGGTCGACTCATCATCGAGGAAACCTATAAGTGTCCTGGTAAAAGTAATGGCATTTTGTTTTTCCGCTTGTTGATTTCTAATATTTGTATGAAGCATGGTGTACAAAAAATCGATTCAGACAAGGTCCAAGAACCCAAGGGAACAACAGTCACGCCTACTCTGTAGAGGCAACTCACTGCCACCGAGTCAAAGGACAAGGGCAAGAGAAAGGCGACAGAGCCAATGTCCAAGCCGAAGGCAGAGCCTGGCACACCTATGCCAGGTAGTTTAGTGGTAATGCTTTCTCAGATCTACCGGCTCTAGGAGATCATTCTCCAAAAGTTACAGAAAGCTAAGGAGCAGAACACCAAGATTTGGTATTATACCCATGCCAAGGACAATGCCATCAGAAAGACTCTTGAAGGAATGTCCCTAGGTGTCTTGGCAGCCTTCCCGTGTTCCACACTGATATCTTTGCCAGCGATGACATAGCAGCCAGTCCTCATTTAGTCCATACTCTGACACAATTTGATGTCACTGTGCCAATATCTCCTGTTCAAGTTGAGTTTGCCAAGATAGAAACACCGCCAGAATCAAAAAAAGAAATCCAAGAAAAACTTGCCACAATACCAGTTGCACCTGCCTCATCTACTGCCACTGATGCTCTTGCCGCCTTGGAGCCAGTTAAGATTGTTAAAGAAGTCCTCCTTGAAATTGGAGCTTCTACTGCTGCCTCAAATCCCAACATGACAAGAACGAAGCGTAAGGCTCAAGATCGTGGGAGCTTTCTCAAGAGAAAGACCTGCGTCATACACGAAGAACCCTCTGAATGAGAGTCATCTTCCCCTTAAAACTCCTTGAATTTATTTTTATTCATTTGTTCATGTATTTTATTTTTCATATGTTTGTATCTATCTACATGCATTTGAGGACAATGCACACCTTTTGTTTGTGACTATATGTTGCCTCACATCTATTGCCATGCTATGCATTCATGTTTATATTTCTGTTTGCATTCTGTTTCCATGCCATGTAGATTAGGTTTAAGCCATGCATACCAAACCATTAATTTTTTTATCCCGGTCAAATTTTGAAAGAATGCTAACATTTTGCTACTTTAGCATTGTTTCTTCTAAAATATTCTATCCAATGATGAAATTTGAAATCCTTAGTTTGCCTATGCCAGCAGAGTAGTAATGCCAAGACTGCTTGGCAACTGATCTCTAGTTTAGGTAATTGAACTTTCACTTAACACGTAGTATGCATCTAGTTCCCAAACAAATAATTCTTGAAACTAAGCTTAGAAAAAAAATTGATGCCACGGTAAAAGAAATTAATAAGGCAACAATGTTTTTCCAAGGTAAGAAAAGAAATGTAGAACTCTCCTCTACCTTAGGATAATAAGTAACTTGAGGCTTCATGGTTTGCTCCCTCATAGTTATCAAGTCAAAAAATTTAGGGTATGAGTTGAAGAGTAAAAACCTAGTAATGATTGGATTAACGTGGGGGGTTCATGGTATGCTCCCTCTTATTTCTCACGCCAAACAATATTACAAAGCAAGCTTAAAATATTGCCAGCAGAAACCCTTGGCAGGAATAAGAGAAAAAATAAAAATTTTGAGTTTAGGTAGTAAATTTAACTAAGGGAGTAAAAGGAAACTTGATGCATATTGCTTGCACTTCATGCACTCTTCATAACCTTAGACTAGAGTTATATTGCTACACTTGAATTTGCTTATCTACTTGGTATTACTGCACTGGGATATCTAAGGGTAGAACTAAGGCCATATTATGCTTGCCAACATTTGTTGGCATTCTAACCAAATTTTTGCCGAGGTACTATTTTCATATTTTTGTTTTTAAGTTCACTTTCATTACTTGAGGACAAGCAATGAGCTAGATTTGGGAGAGTGTTAACTCCTAAAAAGTACTAATTTTTACAATGCTTTTGCTTGTCTTTAGGTATAGATGTTTGCATTTAGTTGTTAAATTCATGCATTTGAATAAGAAGTTAGGGATTCTTTGTTAGTGTGAAGGGTTGCTTTGTTGGCATTAATACAGGCTTGGCAATATAGCGCAAGAGCAGAAGCAGGGAATGTCGAAGAGAATGCCGAGTTGCAGTTGGCAAAGTTGGACCAGAGATTGACAAGCTCGACTAGCATAGAAGTGAAGTATGATGCCCGGTTAAGTAGCTGTTGGACCTTATACACGTCAACCCTAGGATTCAAACTTGGATAAGAGGATCGCGCATCTTACCCCTTGCACATCCAAATTTCAAACTCGAAGGCTTATCCTAGGGTTCCCACGTAAGCCTATTTAAAGAGATCAAACAAGCACTTAAGAAAGAGATCGGAGAGAAGAGGCTGCACTGTGGTAAGCCGAGAGGCGATGTAGTTCGATCAACTAAAGACCGAGAGCTTGGAGCCATTGAAGGGCTGCATCGACGAACCTCCTTCTTGCCCATTCTCTTAGTTTTTATTTATTTTTATTTATTTAAATGATGATATGGAGAAACGATGATATTTTGTGGATGGACCCCCAACCATGAACTAAACTTTTACAGTTGGTTGGGGGATGTTTTCATTTTAACGCTGGTTTTATGTTTGGTTTTTAATAATTCAAATGCATTGGCATTGTTTTTCTATCTGGCATGTAATTCAGTTTTCTAAATTCTTTTCCATGCAACCACTGGAATTGTTTGCTTATTACACCTTAATATCTTAACAGACTTGAGGGGTAATGACTAGTTGTCGGATACTAAGGAAAAAAGCTTCGAAAGAAGATGTTCAAGCAGATGAGCTTACTTATGAAGTGATTCTACCCCTTAGGAGTATAAATTGGAACTTAATGAAATTAATTAATGAAAAACTTCACTATAGACATATAGGGGTTTAACATGGTTAATTTCGGGAATTTTCATTGATAGATGTAATGCCATCCTTGAATCTGCTCGGCAATAATTCCAAGGCAGGACGTTATTAAAGGCTAGCATGAATAGCGTGAAAACCAGGCACCCCTTGCCAACTCTCATCACTCATTTGAAAAATCTTCTTGCCAACGTTGTTTTATTTTCATTGCATTTCTTTAAGTAACCTTTTTAAAACAAAATTCAAATCAATCCAACATTTTCCCTTAACAAGTAAACAATTAAAACATTCAAACTCTTAGTCAATCTCTGTGGATTCGATACTCAGCTTACTGCTGTATTACTTGCTAACCGTGTATACTTGCACGCAAAAGACTCAATCTTGACATTATATTCACATATTTTCACTACAATTTTTATTCTTTTGCCAAGCGTTAGCATAGTTGACAACATCTTTTTTTCCATTCATATCATTTTAATGTTTTCCCATAATTCATCATCATCACCACCTTATCATTAAATTAGCTTTCGTAACATACCATTATGTATATTTCATTTCATTCAAATACCATTTCTGGAACCATTTCAGTTCGTTCAAAATATACTTACTTTGTTCATGATTGGGCAAACAAGTCCTCTCGGAAACATCTGCAACCATGATCATGAAGCAAATGAAAATAGGTTCTAAAATGGTAGATTGTATTTTCCTTGACTAAGCTTTCCATAACAATAATAGTAATGTATTAATGGTGAAAAATGAAAGAATTTCGTTACCATAAATTATCCTCCTAACGTGTTTATTTTTGTGATAATTGGTTATGTTTGTCATAACAATGCAAAACGGTTTCTTGTGCATGAATCAAAGAATCTTGAAATTCCCAAGAAGACAATATTAAAATCTAAAATTGTCTCATTCTTTTATAAGATTAAGGAAGTTGGTCAAGTTCAACGAAACGAACTATAGAGAATATTGATGAAAATTGTCAAGACTTTCAACAAGAGGTTGTTGTCGAGGCTGAACCAAAAAGGAGCGAAAGGGAAAGGGTGGAAAAGTCTTTTGGATAAGATTTTCTAACATATATACTCACTACAACAATATAGGTTTTTAGTGACAAGTTGACAGTAACTAGGAATAACTTTGTCACAAATATTAAGTTTTTGTGACAATTTTTTTGTGCAATATTATTAGTATAAGTAATTGTGACATATTTTTATTTAGTCACTATAATAGTAGTAATTGTGACGATTACATTTTTCACAAATAAATTCTCACTATAAATATATAATTGTGACACAAAATTTATTGTCACTAAAATTTTGACACATGATAGTGACGATATGTGAAGTGATCACTATTATTTGATATTTGTTGTGATAATGAAATTACTTGTCACTTAAAGTTTTACTTTTTGTTGTGATAAATTTTGTCACCAATAAAAAAATAAAAGTAATGACAAATTAGATATTGCCACAATGATAAATAAATTTTTATAATTATAAAAATTAAAGTTATCATAAACTAGTTTGTCAAGAGATAAAATATTTCTATAGTCTCTATACTATGTGTAAATTGTTGTTTTAGTCAATCTATTTTGATCAACTTTAGTCCCTATATTTTTCAAATTTTAAAATTTCAATCCTAATCCTAACGGGACACCGACAATATGACTAAATTACAAGGACTAAAAATATCAAATTAAAGAACAAAAATTAAATAAGCAACTTGTGTATAACAAATTGGCTAAAAACAAATTTTACTTAACATATTTAAAGACTACCATTCATGTCAGGATCGAAATTTCAAATTTTAAAAAGTATAGAAACTTAAAGTGACTAAATTAAAGTACAAAGACTAATATGTGATTTTAGCATAATATATGATAGAAAATTTCATTTTTTGAAAAATTTAAAAGAAATATTCCATTTTGATTAGTTTTTTCTTCAAAAAATCTAAATAGTTTCTTCAACATACGTACTTCGTATAAGAAACCATAGAAAAACTAGTTAAATTATTAGTATAATAATTAGTGTTATAATTAGTACATATTTTTAAAATAAATAAAATTAATTTCAATTACAAGTTAACCTAAATATTATTTTTCTTTCAAAATAATATTAAATTTCTTGCCTAGATTAGTGGATAAGTATTGCACTCTTGCCCTAAAAGTTTCAAGTTCGATCCTCCTTGATGCCATGCATTGCATTCATCTACTCAAAATTGACATATGAATATGCTACATCATCTATAATTAATTTTCAGTGATCTAATGAAAGTTAAAAGTTTGCCGACTAAAATGCAAAAGCACCATTAAATTTCAGGGACAATTAGTGATTAGTTTAAACCCTAAATAAAATGGTTACAACTAAAAATATAATTAATTTTTTATTATTGAAAGTGTGAACATATTTTAGACACTATTTAAATATGTATTTGTGATAGAATGTTTGTTACTAATAAGAATAACATTAGTGTCTAAACTTTAGTCACTATTAATAATCATTTGTGTTAAATAGTGTGGTCATAAAAAGTATAACTATTGTGACAAAATACATGAAAGTTGTCACTAATATAATAGTGACGTAGTTATTAGTGACGACTCAAAAAATGTTCACTGTAAATTTTAGTGACTAAATTTAACACTTTTTGTGACCATTTTCAGTGTCACTAAAAATGCATTTTCTTGTAGTGACTAGAGGCTGAATGACTATGAAAATTTTGAGGATATTCTTAAATGGCCAAATTTTGTGCCCACAATATGTATATATTGTTGATAACCAAACAACATTTGGTAGAGCACAAAACGTAATGGTAAGTCAAGACACATGCGTCTTCGACATAAAATATCGTTAGACAAATTATCTCAACTAGTATTATCTTCATTGATTTAGTAAAAATCAAAGGATAACATTGCAGATTCGTTAACCAAACGGTTGAATCGAGATCAAGTTGATAAAAACATCGAAATGATTGCGACTAAAACCCATGTACTATGGGGTTTTTTTTACCCCAAATCTATTCCTATGATGTAAATAATGACTAAAATATGAAAAAGGTTAAGCAATGCTTTTAATGACCATTGTGTGTTTTTGTAAACTAAACAACATAAGTCACATATGTGAGAGTGAAGTAGAGCCGCTTCAAAAAGACTATTGGGGCATAATTCTCTAAGCTCTTGCAAAACAATGAGATGTCCAAAGCTATATGGACATAACCATGAGAACCCAATTTTTGTTAGTAATGTATTTGTGTGAGGTATGTCATTGTTTACACAAACGACAAGACAATTCAAGGAAATCACGTCCACTTGACAACTAGTAAGATAAACATATTTTCACAAGGGAAGGTTCAAAGGGGAACGCTTACCTATACCATGAAAATATCGAACGTAAAATCTATCACCACATTAATCAATGTTTTTGAACCATCAATTTTATTCATGTATGGTATTGTTGGAAAAATAATATATATTGGTTGAATAATATTGATGCTAAGTCATGTCACTTGGTAAATAGATATACTAATATTAGGTTGTGTCACTTGGTGAATAGACTTATTAATTTTTGGCTTAAAGTTGCATCCATTCAATCGTACCCATTAACTTTTCAACAAATCTTTCCATCAAAAGGTTTAATCTTTTCATCAAAAAGTTTAATTTTTCTATCCTCTATATAAAGGAGGATTTCCAAAACATTTTTCACAACACATCAACTCTAAAAACCAACATAGAAAAAACGTTTTTGGTTTTCGGGGATTGATGAAGGGAAGCATGTGTTCGATTGTTCGCTACAATTGTACTACTATTGTGAACGTTTGTTGTTGTTGTTGCGTGTATTGAGCGCTACGCAAATAGTGCAAGTACACACGTCGCAAGTAATAAAGTGATATGATAAGTATCGAGTATCGTCTCCACAGGGATTGGTTTGGGCCATTTTGCTTAAGTTACTGCACTGTGAAAATAAAAACACAATTGATAATAGGAGTTCTAATTAACGAGTAAACTAAGAGCAATAAACTAAAAGAATAGATGAAATCAAATAAGAGAGAGTAGGCCAGGTTATCGTGAGTTGAGGTGTGATAGTCGGAAGGATTGTCTTGGTAAAAGAGTGCAGCGGCAACTTGCGCAGCTGGGTTGCCTTGGCAACTAGTAGAAAGGTTGCTTGGGCAACTGGCTGGGCAACTGTTTGGGCGATTGGGCAGTAACTTTAAGGTTCAGCGGAGCGTTCTTCAATGGTTTCTTCTTATCCCTAAGTCGGAACTCTAGCTAATTGTGCATGCCTTGATAATACATCCCTGAATAAATGAAGGGTGAACAACAACCAATCTTGCGCTCCTTTTAGCCGTTGAAATCTTTTAACTTATTCCTAAGCCGGATTAGTCTTCACCATCAATTGATTGAATAAAGACCATGCTCATTCGTTTCTTGAATCTAACTCTCCCGATATTAGATAAATAGATAGATTCACGAGATCCTCTCCCAATTCACTTGCAAACAAGAATAAAAACCAAGAATGAACAAACCTTGAATTAAAAGTCAAACTCAATTACTTAAACAAAATCCAATCGTTCTTACAACCACGAACCCAAAATAACCCAAGACAATTCACATCAATTCATGGCCGGGTTTCGAAAGATATACAAAGAATAATCCCCAAACATGAATCGAATAGAATAAAGAAGATGAAGATGAAGAAATCGATCAGCCCTCTTTGGAAACTCTCTCAATCGAACTCTCCCCTCCCAACTTATTGAAATATGCGCTAAGGGTTCTTTATATAGGAGATGGTTAGGTCAAAGTCTTTCTTGAGGAGGAAGTTAAGTTGGAATTAAATACTTTAAAAGAATATAATTCTTTATTATATTTAAATTCCTTCTAGATCTTCTCCCATCTTCTTTAGGATTTAATCTATCTTTGAATCTCCAATTCTTCTAAGATTTATTTTCTTCCACGTTATATTGGGCTTTATCTAGTCATCAATTCGAGTGCCACATCATCTTTTTCCATTGTTGACAATTGCCCTGGCAACTAGCTCGGCATGACCTTCATGCACTGCCATGGCAACTGCGTCGGCATCTCCTTCTTGTATTACCCTGGCAATTGGTTTCAGCCTTGCTTTGGCAACTGATTCTGCACACAAAAAAATAACTATCGACAACACCCCATTTTCCATAAAATTAAGCAAAATATGAAATCAAGCTTGTCCACCAAGGAAACAATGCAAACATGCATGAATGGCTAATAATGCAACTAATATGAGCCTAAGTCTAGAAATAATATGAGTAAAAAGGGTAATAAAAATAGTACTTTTGAACACTTAACAGTTGTATCCTGGGAGATAGACATCCAACGTTACTCAAGCATTGAGGAGATGACGAATCTGTCTTAAGGAAACTGTTCACACAAGCCTCAACAAAAAAATTTCTGATTTTTAACTCAGTCTAATTTTAAATTCTATTTTTAATTTATTGTTATTTATTTTTCTTACAGTATTTTATTATATTTAGATTATTAATGCATCATTTTTCTAAAATGCCAACGTGATGCCTATTTATTCAAGTCATTAAGTATTTAAATTAGGGTATAATTATACTTTTAGTTCTCGACTTTTTTATTTAATATTTTTTATTTAAATTTTAAACCTCATTTGACTTTTTAATTTTTTTTTGAAATTGAACCAACCGACATAAATAATAATAATAACTATGTTAACGACGTTATTTTTTTTTCTTCTACCAATTTTTATAATTATTTTATATTTTTAATGTTATCGATAAATTTTAAATTTTTAATAATTTTTATTTTTATTTTTATCTTTTTATTTTAATTATTTTTTATTTTTTGATAAAAATAAAATAATTAACATCAGTACTGATAAAAAAGGTAATTTACACCGGTGGTCACTTTTTTTTTGGGTGTGTTCTGTTTTGGTCACTCGATTTGAAGAAAGATTAAAATGACCACTTATGTTTTCGATCGTTACTGTTTTGGTCACCCGACCGTTATCCTCCGTTAATAAAAAATATTAATTTTAATTTTGACCCCAAAACTTTTGAAAGTTTATTTTTCTGCCCATTTCAACACAATAAACCTAAAAATCCTAAACCTTCATCCATAGATGTCACCACCTTTTGCCGTAACCAACCGACGTCTGTTTCTGTCGTCGTCGGTCGTTGCCCTGTCGTCAACCTCTTGTCCAAACCTAACCCTAATCCTCTTTGCCGCCACCTGCATAGTTGAAATCATTTCCCAAACCCAACCTTTTCCCTAATTGTTCCCCTCGACACAGTTGAAAACACCACCCAACCAAAAACTTCACGACCATCTACCACCTAAATCGAACCAGCATTGCCCCTCTCGACACAAAATCAAACACAACATACTTTGAAACGAACTCAATCAGGCGAATAACGATGATAAATTGAGCGACTTAGGTCTATATTTCATTTGGGATATTGGAGTTTTTTAAAGGGTTTTTAAGGAATCCAAACCATGAAAAAAGATGAGAAAGAAAGCTTTCGTTCATTGGTCTTGGTTCATCGGAAAAGGATGAGCGACGTTTAAGGGTTGTTCAAAGTCAGCGGCAAGATGATGACGATGATGGTATGATGGGCGCCGATGACGACAATAAGTGTACGATTCTAGTTAAAGGAGAGAAGGAGTTTTTTAGGTTTTTGTTTGAAAGGGGTGGAAATAATAAACTTTCAAAAGTTTAGGGGTCAAAATGGAAATTGACATTCTTTATTAATGGAGGTTAACGGTCGGGTGATCAAAATAGTAACGATAAAAAAAAATAAGTAGTCATTTTAATCTTTTTTCAAATCGAGTAACCAAAACAGAACATGCCCAAAACAAAAGGGACCTCCATTATAGATTATCCTAAAAATAATTAGGGTTCAAGCCGTTATAATGGCACCTATTCCCTCAATTCTTGTATTCCTGGGTTCTTTTTTTAGAGACTGGTTTGTCTTAGAGATGGACACTGGTCTGCCTTCATTGACTATTGATGATGGGGATGATGAGGTTATTGTGCTTCTGCCTGAGATTGAAGAGGTAGTAGATGAATATGCACTGTGTCTAGTGGGTACATTTCTAACTTCAAGTGTGGTGCATTTCTTATCGATACGTAATACTTTGGCAGGTGTGTGGCATCCATTAGGGGGTATTTTAATAACAGACATCGATGATAAAAGGATTTGCTTTCGCTTCTATCACGAGATTGACCTACTTCGGGTTGTGGAGGGTTGCCATTGGTTTTTCAACAACCATTTGCTTATCTTACATAGGATGGCCAAATGGGAAAATCCATTATAGGTGCCATTGGAAAATACTTTTTGTGTGTGCAAATACATGATCTACCACCAGGGCTGTTGTTTGAGCAAATGGCTCGACAGTTTGGTAACTTTATAGGGAAGTTTATTGAATATGACTCAAAATTGGTGGTTTTAGGAAGAAAATAGTATATGCGAGTCAAGGTTTTGCTTAATGTTACCCATCCTTTGAAACATAAAAAGAAGATTTCATTAGGGAAGTGACACGCGTCGTTTTCGCGTCAAAATAATTCCTTCTTCTCAAATAATAAATAAAGGAATTCAAACGTAGTAAAAGAGAAGTAAGGGTCGATCCCACAGGGACTAAGAGAACTTCCTGATTTCTGTTTGTTCAATCGGTGAGCCAAGAATAGAGTTGAATAATATTCAAATATGGTGGGGGTTTGTGGAATTAAGTAGAAATAATAAGAGATTGTAGATAAAATTTAGGAAGTGGATTAAATATGGTAAAGATTAGCCTCAGGCTTTTGCTTTGACTTAGTTTCCTCGGATCATTGGCAAAAGGATTTTTCACTTCGGGGTTCACGTCGGTTACTCGTCTTCAAGGATCAATCCTTGTGAATGTGCCTTGTATACCAAATGCCCAAGTGCCATCTTTGATATCGATTTTGGAAATTGATCTAATCAACAACAATGTTGTAGATAAAAAAATGTTTAAGTAAAGTCGACTCGGACTATGTCGTTTCAATAATAACTGATTCCGATCTCAGTTTCCTTTTAGCAAACAATTTTGCTAAGTGTGTTCCCAGGAAGTCGAATGTGCTTCAATAGCCGATCCTTCCTCCCACACATTGCACCAAAACAACATCCTGACCAACGTCAATCTTTGGTTTTGAAATCATTTTGATTTTGAAATTAAGTTTAGAAAACTAAGAGATACCCGAAATTGTTTAAGTGCTTTTCAATCCTCACGTTGGAATTGAGCAATTGTTTTAGCCCTTGGCTATGGAGAATTTAGCTAAGTATGATTATGGTAAAAATCATACTTAGCATTATAAAAGAAAAAGAAATAAAGAAACTTAAAGCAAGAACTAAAGAAAAGAAAGAATTTTATAAAACCTTAAAAGTAAAAACAAAGCTAAGAATGAGAATATGAGATATGATTTTTGAGTTTGCCCAAATGGGGTATTTATAGCAGCCTAAAGCCCTAAAAATAACCCTAAAGAGATAAAAGATAAATCCAAAGTTTGAATTTAAAATCCAAAGTTTGAATTTAAAATCCGGCTGATAAGTTATCTACTATGCGGCTGATAAGCTATCGTTGTTGCTGACGTGGTGTCTTCTAGAAGTTGCTGACGTGGCGTCCAGTCAGACTTTCATGCCCGGATTCATGCCCACTAATCCAGCCATGAATCCAGAAAATCAAAAATTGGACAATTTCAGCAGTTTAAGCAATATTCCTAGAATCTATTGTCCTTCATGGAAAATGAACAAAAATGCCCACATTAGCAACTTAAAACAATCAATTAAGGAGTAATTAGAGATAGAATAATGCATAATTTAAGCACTAATCAAATTCTCCCTCACTTATTCAATGCTTGTCCTCAAGCATTTCTCAATTATCATGCTAAAAACCTTAAGTTGCCAACTCCAATTTCAAAGAATTTCCAAGATTTCTAAAGTAAACTAAATCAAGTAAATGTTGAAATTCAAGATCAATCAGTCATGACATAATCAATTAAGTGTAAACCGACCAAGGTATTTCAATCGTCTACCAATTTCAAAGAATACAAGACTTAGCTCCTCACATTGGTTCACTCATTTCGCTCAAATATTTCGGGTAAGAGAATCGCTCAAGCCTAAATTAATCAACTCATTACCATATGCTTGTAACTAGATCTAATCTCCACTACTTAATATAAAAATGATGCAAAAATCCAGAGGACTTAAAATGGGTTGTAACGGGTTTAAGGTTCGGGTAGGATAAAAGGCCGAAAATGAGGTTTAAAAAGTCAAGACAAGTAAAATTATTCTAAAGAATTTATTCGAAGAGAGGAGAAGAAATCAATCATTTTTTTCTCATTCGAAATGTTCCCCTTTTACTGTTTTTTTCTGCTTTTTTTCACTGTTCAAACAGCACCGTATATTCGAGCTGCACTGCACGGTTCTGCAATTTTTCTGCGCTATATTTTCCTGCACTATTCGAACCAAACTGCACTGATTTATTTTTCTGCACAGTGTTTTTTTCTGCACTGTTTATTTTTCTGCACAGTGTTTTTTTTCGAACTGATTCGAATCTGATTTTTTCTCTCTTTTTTCGCTTTGGAATAACCTCAACTTGTCCTGAAAAAGGTTGACAAAAATAATTGAAAGAAAAACAAAAAAAAATAGGCTTGGTTTAATGATATGGTAAACAAAGAAAAGGATTAAAGGCTCAAAAATGGTTCACTAAGTGGAAAATAAATAAAAAGGTAGGCTATTTTTTTGGTAAGAGAAGTTGGTTTAATCCTAATGACTCTATCATATTAGAGCATCATAATCAAAATGTGTAGTCTCAACAAGCATCGAGTTACAAGTTCTAGAACACAATCAATTAGTTTGGCACACTCAATTGAAACAAAGAGCAAGAATAAAAATATATGCTCATTAGGCTCAAAACTCACACGAAAGGTCTATTGAACTAAGTCATGCATCCAATTCAATCAAAAAATTCATGAAACGACCAAGAAAAATTTACATAAATTAGTCATGCCATGCTATCATGCATCATAAATTCAACAAGAACAATATTGAATTCATAAAGAAATGCAAAGAAATTAAATCAAACAAGAGACTAGCAACCAATGTCATCAACAATTCTAATCAAGAAACAACTTAATTTCAACCGCAAAGCATAAGTGAAAGTCAATTTGATTTCTAATTCCACCCCCTCACTTAATCATAATGTCCCATTATGGAAAAATAAAGTGCAAGAGAGAGAGGGTGAAAATACTCTGCGATTAATGTCGGCCACACCCAC
Organism: Hibiscus mutabilis; assembly: GCA_019671005.1. Taxonomy (NCBI): domain Eukaryota; kingdom Viridiplantae; phylum Streptophyta; class Magnoliopsida; order Malvales; family Malvaceae; genus Hibiscus; species Hibiscus mutabilis. Next base: position 28,410,649 of record CM033711.1, on the reverse strand, counting down.
GCCCACGTCCTCGATGAGATGTGCCCAGACGAAGGAAGGATAGGATTTCGTCAACATTGGTTTTAATGGAGTTCAGGCGCTCGTTAACATCCGGCTGCGGATTGTTGTCCTGTGCGGGTTGAGGAACCGGCATCCGAAGGAAAACGCGCTCATTACGAGGTGTACTAGTGCCCGGAGGAACAATATATGGCGCATCAGGAGTACCGGCTAGAAGACCCATTGTATCCAAGCACCTCGCACCCAAAGCATCCGTGGCAAATGCGTAAGTAAACTGTGAAGGATCAAATGTCAGAGGGAAAAGATGAGATGCAAGGTGTGTAATATAAGGATCAAGAATAAGTGGGCGATTAGTCTGCGCAACACGCTCAAAGGCATAGGCAAACCAAAAGCCTAAATTTACCTTAATGCCGACTTGCATGCACCATAAAAAGAAAAGTTCGACCTTACTTAAATTAGAAGAAGTGTCATTACAGCCGGAATTGTTGTACGCAAGAAAGCGATGAATGTAGCGGAGTGCTGGATTATGAATGGCCCATCATTTCGTCGCACGCGGATCGTATACTGAACCCGCCAAGCCAGTAAGAGTTTCATAGCATATGTCACTGTCAAAATCCTATGGAATCTCAAGTAAAGCAGTTAAATACCCAGGATCCGTGACATCTATCACGTATCCCATATAAAAGTTAAATTCCGTGATTGACATTGAAAAATACTGACCAAACAGTCGAAATGATACTACATCAGAAGAGTGCACAGAAATAGCACGTTTTTTTATCAAATGAAAATGTGGCATAAAACTCAAAAACCAATTCACAATACGTGTTACATATAATTTTCGGATAAGTTGTCCATCCAATCGCATCAAAGAACTGAAAATGGCGATGGCGAATGTGATTAAATCTTTCCAAATCGTTGCCAACAAACTCCAAGTAGCCATGTAAAACCTCCTCGGTTGGAACCGAATGCTTGCGGCCACGTCGATAGCGTTCGAAACGCTCTTCCTAATTGGTGTGGTCATTCGAAACGGCACTATTTCCTGAACTTGCCGCGAATGATGGGGAATCTGGATGTTAGTTGTTCGAGTGGGATGAGGCGGGCTGGTCAGAAGGATATCCATACTCAAAGTCCGATTGTTACATCGATGGGTTGTTCGTGTGAAGATTAGCTCCGAGGGCGTCTGTAAAGCCAAAAACTGGATGGAACATTAGTAGAGGGGCAACAGAGATAAAATCAGAATTTAGCTCGAGTGTTTGATGCGGAGGAGACAGATGCATGGGATGAGAAAAGGCAGCATCGTCATGCATGGAACGAAAGAACGGTGATGGCCTCCTTGAGGATCTATCTTGCCGTGGCTGGTCAGCATCGGTGGCATCTGGCATCGACTGTGAGGACGCGGCGAAAGGCATGGAGTAGAAGGAAGAGGATGACGGTGTCAGCTGGCTACACAGTGGTCGAAGGCATGAAGACCCGGCAGCCGCGTTGCTGCCCATCGAACGAGCAGACTGGCCAGTTGAGTGATCGGGGGCTGGTTCCTGGTCGTTCGGCTGAGTGGTGGCCGCGTGCTGCTGCTACCTACGGCTGCAACATGAGAGAGGCGGCGGAGGAGCGGGCTGCGAGTCTGAATCGCTAGGCACGGCCATGAACTGCGGTGGTGCTATCTGACGAAGGCCGCCGAGCATTATGGGTGCCGGTGTTTGGGGGAGCCGGCGTGCTTGATCCCTTGTGCGCACCATTGTTGAAGCAAGCGAAGCTTGTCGTGGGTGAGGGCTGGTTGCTTGAGGGAACGGCTGAAGAAGAAGAAAGGTAATAGTCTAGGTCTGGGAAACGTAAAAAAATTAAATTTTGAAGGGATTGTGATATCTTATCACAAGTGGGGCCCACAAAATCTCACAAAGCAACAAGATTGGGTCAAAATTTGACCGATTATGATAGGGAAATTTTAAAATTTAATTCTAATATTTGAATAGGGGCCGACTATAGTGCACCAATTAAAAAGGAGATGCTAACTTGCTCCACGCTTGAAAAACCTGTACATAATCGATGCGAAATACGATCAACAACAAGGGATAGCAGACGATTTAATGCAAAAATAAAATAGAAAGAAAGAAAATAAATTAAGAAAAATTGTAACAAAAATAAATAAACAAAACAAAATAAAAATGGGTTGCCTCCCATCCAGCGCTTATTTAACGTCGTTAGCTTGACGAGCTGATTTTTTAAAGTGTAGGTTCTTTTAATTTGATCTCCTCAGCTAATCCTACCGGAGCATTCTCATAATATGGCTTCAACCTCTGGCCGTTTACTTTAAATCGAGCTCCAGAATTGTCTTCTATCTCCACTGCGCCATGAGGAAAAATCTGAGTTACCGTAAATGGGCCAAGCCATTTCGATCGAAGTTTGCCTGCAAAAAGTTTTAGTTTTGAATTAAACAACAAAACCTTTTGGTTAATTGTAAATGATTTAAAGGATGTTCTTCGATCGTGGAATTCTTTCGTTTTCTCTTTAAATATTTGAGCGCTATCGTAAGCATTTCGTCAGATTTCTTCTAATTCTTGGATGTGTAGCTTCCGTGCTTCTCCAATTGATTCCATCTCCATGTTACATTGCTTAACTGCCCAAAAGGCTCGATGCTCCAATTCAACCGGCAAATGGCATGGCTTACCGAAAATGAGTCGATACGGCGACATCCCAATAGGACCTTTATAAGCCGTCCGGTACGCCCACAACACGTCGGTCAACTTGAGACTCCAAACTTTACATTCCGGTTTAACAATTTTTTTTCAAGAATTACTTTAATCTCGTGGTTCGACACTTTCGCTTGTCCGTTGGTCTGTGGATGGTAAGAAGTGGCAATTCTTTGAGTCACTCCGAACTTTTTCATGAGCGTGCTAATTACCTTGTTGATGAAATGGGTTCATCTATCGCTAATTATTGCTCGTGGTGTGCCAAACTTGGAAAAGATAGAATTTTTCAAAAAATTAACAGTGGTTCTAGCATCATTATTTCGGGTAGTCTTAGCTTCCATCCATTTAGAAACATAATCAACTGCAAGAATAATATAAAAATTTCCAAATGAAGAAGTAAAGGGACCCATGTAATCGATTCCCCACACATCAAAAATCTCATAGACGTGAATCGAATTTTGAGGTAATTCATTCCTTTGGCTTAAATTCCCTACACGTTGACACTTATAACATGATTTACAATATAAGTAAGCGTCACGGAATATAGTAGGCCAAAAGAAACCACATTCCAAAATTTTATGGGCAGTTCGCTTTGGTCCAAAGTGACCACCACATGAATAAGAATGGCAAAAGTCTAAGATAGAATTTACCTCTTCCTCAGCTACGTATCGCCTAATTACCTATTCCGAATAGTGCTTCCATAAATAACGATCATCCCAAATATAATATCGGGACTCCCTCTTTAGTTGATTAATTCCAGATCTAGGCAAGTCTAAGGGTAATTTACCTGTGACCAAGTAATTTACCATGGAACCACTTTCTACGCCAACATCAAATGTTCTTCCGGGAACTTATCGTTAATTGGCGGGTTGGCTGTAGAAATAAGAATGTGACTTAAATGATCAGCTACGAGATTCTCGCTTCCCTTCTTGTATTTAATTTCCAAAGTAAATTCTTGTAAAAGCAGGATCCATCATATAAGCCTTGGCTTCGCCTTCTTTTTACTCATAAGGTACTTCAAAGCTGCATGGTCAGAAAAAACAATCACTTTAGTTCCAAGCAAATAAGATCTAAATTTTTCTAAAGCAAAAACAATATAAAGTAATTCTTTTTCTGTTGTGGAGTAATTTCTCTGAGCCGAGTCCAGAGTCCTTGAAGCATAGGCGATAACATATGGTTCTTTGCCGATTCTTTGTCCAAGAACAGCTCCAACGCTCGTATCGGATGTGTCACACATAAGCTTAAAATCATATTCCCAATTTGGTGCTTTGACGATCGGTGCCGTGGTCAACTTTTCTTTAAGTACATCGAACGATTCTTTGCACTCAAGATTAAAGTCGAAGACTTTATCTTTTTGTAACATCTCACACAACGGTCATGCCAACTTTGAAAAATCTTTAATAAATCTTCGGTAGAAACCTGCTTGGCCAAGAAAAGAATGAACTTCCCTCATAGATGTGGGGTAAGGTAGTGAGCGTATAATATCGGTCTTGGCCTTATCAACGGCAATTCCATTAGATGACACAATATGTCCTAAAATTAATCCCTTATCAACCCTAAAATGGCATTTTTTATAATTCAAAACAAGATTAAATTCTAGGCATCTATTAAGCACATTAGTTAAATTACTAAGGAACTCATTAAAAGAACTACCGTATACCGTAAAGTCATCCATGAAGACTTCGATTCCCTTCTTCACATAGTCAGAAAAAAATACTCAGCATACATATCTAGAAAGTGGCCGGTGCATTACAAAGGCCAAAGGGCATCCGTTGATATGCAAATGTACCGAACGGGCAAGTAAAAGTTATTTTCTCTTGGTCTTCTGGCGCAACTGGAATTTGGAAAAAACCTGAAAAACCATCAAGGCAACAATAATGAGTTTTACCGGCTAATTTCTCAATTATTTGATCTATAAAGGGAAGAGGGAAATGATCTTTTCTAGTGAGAGAGTTCAACCTCCTGTAGTCGATACAGACTCTCCATCCATTTTGTACACGCTTTGAAACTAACTCTTCTTCAGAATTTTGGACCACTGTCACTCCGGTCTTTTTAGGTACCACATGAATTGGACTTACCCAATCACTGTCGGAAATAGGATAGATTACACCTGCATCAAGGAGTTTCTGTATCTCATTTTTTACTAACTCCATCATTGGTTGGTTCAAACGGCGTTGTCCTTGTCTAGAGGGTTTTGCTCCTTCTTCCGTTTTAATCTTATGCATACAAGTCGAGGGACTAAGTCCCTTAATATCGACAATAGTCTATCCTATGGCTTCCTTGTACGTGCGCAATACATTCACTAGTGCATTCTCTTCTTCTTCGGACAATTTGTTTGAGATTATCACCGACAAGGTTTTATTTTCTCCCAAAAAGACATATTTCAAGTGCTCCGACAACTGTTTTAATTCTATCTCTTGCGCCTGCAAAACATAAGGTAGCATTTTAGTTTTAGAGGGAGATAAAAATAAATCAGAATTGATAGATAAAATATGTTCAAACTCCCTTTCTTCCTCTCTGCGGCAAAGTTTAAAATCCCTGTAAAAATTATTGAAAAAATTAGTTTCAACAAATTCGTCAACTAAAGGATCAATAATATCGACAGAATTAATTCTTTCTACTTGATCTGGGTATTTCATTGCTTTATAAACGTCAAATTCTACGACCTCACCATCAAATTCCATTGTTAATATAACGCTTCTCACATCAATCTTTGTATGCGCGATGCTTAGGAAGGGTCGGCCTAAAAGTAACTTAGAGCAAGTGTTCGTCCTATCGTTTTCTATGTCGATGACATAGAAGTCGGCAGGAAAAATCAGAACATCGACTTTCACTAAGACATTTTCAAGCACTCACTCCGGATAGATAATAGAATGATCAACCAACTGGATAGTTACTCTTGTTTCCTTCAAAGGTTCGTTAGTAATAATTTTATAAATAGAAAGGGGCATAACGTTAATTGAAGCTCATAAGTCGCACATTGTATGTTTAATTAAAAAATTTCCTATTTTGCAAGGTATAGCGAACATACCTTGGTCTTTCATCTTTAGTGGAAGCTTTCGCTGAAATACTGCTGAGACATATTCTCCCAGGTTTACTTTCTCGTGACCAGCCAGTCTCCTCTTTGTGGTGCAAACCTCCTTTAGAAATCGGGCATACCTTGGCACTTGTCGGATTACTTTTAGGAGAGGTATGTTGACTTGTACTTTTTAGAACACCTCTAAGATTTCCTTCTCTTCGGCTCTCTTGTCACACCTCATCAATCTTGATGGGAAGGGTGGTGCGATTTCATGAGAAAGAGGAGGAGGTGGTGGTGGCGATGAAGATGTACCTTGGACGTCGGAGGGTGGCTTTTCCTTCCCTTTCTTAGACCGTCTGACATTCCCTTTTGGGACTTCAGGTGTGACAACGGTTCCACTTCAGAGGGTGATAGCACTCATATTCTTTCTCAGATTTGACTCCGTTTGAGAAGGAAGTCTTCCCTGCGACTCTAGTCTCCCCACGGTTTGAGCCAACTGGGTCATTTGTTTGTCCAAATCTTGTAGGTGGGCCTCAGTGCGGGTTTGAAACTTCTCTTGGGATATTGCCAACCGTTCAACGATGGATTCCAATGATGACTTTGGTTGTTGATATTGTTGTTGAATGGGCTGTCTCTGCTGATATGGTTGACTTTGCCTTTGATTTTGAGCATAACTGAAGTTCAGATGATTTTTCCAACCTGGATTATACGAGTTGGCGTTGGGGTTGTATTGTCTTTGTGGAGGTCCTAGGAAATTTCCTATGGCATTCACTTGCGCAATGTCCTCTTCTTGTATAATCAGACAACAGTCCGTCGGATGCTCTAGACTCGTACATATACCGCAAAGCCTGGCTACAATTATTTTATCTGCAACAAGAGATTGAACAATATCAGCTAATTTATCAATTTTGTTTTCCAGCGAAACTGTACTTACCTCGTGAACCCGTCGAGATTGTTCACTTGAAGGGTGAAATCTTTGCGAGTTGGTTGCCATAGTAGTTATTAACGTTCTTGCCGCCGTCGGAGTCATGTTAACAAGGGCTCCTCCACTTGCTGCGTCTACCACTTTCATGTCTATGGGTGTTAAACCTTCATAAAAATACTGGAGAAACGTTTGTTCAGACAATCCGTGTTGCGGACAGTTTGCGCATAGCTTTTTGAAACGCTCCCAGTAGTCATATAAAGATTCAGTATCCTTTTGTCGGATACTCAGGATACTTCACCTTAGCTTGCTTGCCTTACCTGCTGGGAAAAACCTGTCAAGAAATAGGCGAGCCATGTCAGTCCAAGTTGAAACTGAGTTGGAGGGTAAATCAAATAGCCAATCCTTAGCAATATCAACTAGAGAAAAGGGAAAGGCGCAAAGTTTTATTTGATCTTTAGAGACTCCCTGTGGTTTTGTGCTTAAACAGACCATATGAAATTCCTTTAGATGTTTATGTGGACTTTCACTTGGCAAACCGTGATAGGTTGGTAAAAGGTGTATTAAGCCTGTCTTGAGAGCGAATGGTGTCTCGCCATTCTGGAATGTTATGCACATCGGCTGGTTATCATCAGGGGCCGCAGTCAGTTGTCGAATAGTTTGGTCGTTGTCTCCCATCGGAACTGGTTCTTTGGTTGGGTGGTCGAAATGTGATTCTGCTTCAGATGCTATTTCTAGATCACGTTCTAATCGTTGTTGTCTTTGTCTTTGCTTCTTTTCCTGAAGTGTTTGGGCGTGCAGTCTTCGGGCGTATGCTTCGATCTCCGGATTATATTCTGCTTGTTTTCCCGGATTCCTCCTAGTAATAAATCAAACAAAAATAATCAGTAACTTCGTCGTAGCCCCCGGCAACGACGCCAATTTGACACGCGTCATTTTCGCGTCAAAATAATTCCTTCTTCTCAAATAATAAATAAAGGAATTCAAACGTAGTAAAATAGAAGTAAGGGTCGATCCCATAGGGACTAAAAGAACTTCCTGATTTATGTTTGTTCAATCGGTGAGCCAAGAATAGAGTTGAATAATATTCAAATATGGTGGGGGGTTTGTGGAATTGAGTAGAAATAATAAGAGATTGTAGATAAAATTTAGGAAGTAGATTAAATATGGTAAAGATTAGCCTCAGGCTTTTGCTTTGACTCAGTTTCCTCAGATTATTGGAAAAAAGATTTTTCACTTCGGGGTTCACGTCGGTTACTCGTCTTCAAGGATCAATCCTTGTGACTGTGCCTTGTATACCGAATACCCAAGTGCCATATTTGATATCGATTTTGGAAATTGATCTAATCAACAACAATGTTGTAGATCAAAAAATGTTTAAGTAAAGCCGACTCGGACTATGTCATTTCAATAATAACTGATTCTGATCTCAGTTTTCTTTTAGCAAACAATTTTGCTAAGTGTGTTCCCAGGAAGTCGAATGTGCTTCAATAGCCAATCCTTCCTCCCACACATTGCACCAAAACAACATCCTGACCAACGTCAATCTTTGGTTTTGAAATCATTTTGATTTTGAAATTAAGTTTAGAAAACTAAGAGAGATACCCGAAATTGTTTAAGTGCTTTTCAATCCTCACGTTGGAATTGAGCCATTGCTTTAGCCCTTGGCTATGGAGAATTTAGCTAAGTATGATTATGGTAAAAATCATACTTAACATTATAAAAGAAAAATAAATAAAGAAACTTAAAGCAAGAACTAAAGAAAAGAAAGAATTTTATAAAACCTTAAAAGTAAAAACAAAGCTAGAATGAGAATATGAGATGTGATTTTTGAGTTTGCCCAAATGGGGTATTTATAGCAGCCTAAAGCCCTAAAAATAACCCTAAAGAGATAAGAGATAAATCCTAAATTATTTAAATTAATTACAAAAGATAAATCCAAAGTTTGAATTTAAAATCCGGCTGATAAGTTATCTGATATGCGGCTGATAAGCTATCGTTGCTGCTGACGTGACGTCTTCTAGAAGCTGCTGACGTGGCATCCAGTCAGACTTTTGTGCCCAGATTCATGCCCACTAATCCAGCCATGAATCCAGAAAATCAAAAATTGCACAATTTCAGCAGTTTAAGCAATATTCTTGGAATCTACTGTCCTTCATGGAAAATGAACAAAAATGCCCACATTAGCAACTTAAAACAATCAATCAACGAGTAATTAAAGATAGAATAAATCATAATTTAAGCACTAATCAGGAAGGATCGAAGTGTTTATGTCCATTTCCAGTATGAGAAGATCACCTTGTTTTGCTTTATTTGTGGTAAGCTTGGCCATGGTGAAAGCTTTTGCCCGTTGCGTCTAACTTTGGATCCGAAAGAGGTGGTATTTGGCTGGGATTTATCCATTCATGCTCTGATCAGAAGGGGATTATCGGCGCCAAGTAGATGGCTACGAGAGGAGGTTACTGGAGCCTCGTTAGTGGACATACAGACTACTAGGAATGTGTATGGGCAGTTACTTGTTCACGGATAACTAACTGACGTGAGTAATCTGCCAAAGTCTCCACGTGGCAATCTTAAGATGGGTCATATTAATGTTGATAATGGGCCGTTAGCATGTGGCCATATGGATTTGGGTTCTGATGCGGAAGATAATCCACTGGCTGTTGTGGATGGGAAGAAGAGGCAACGTATTGTGGGTGAGGTGTCATCGGTTTTGGGATTGAAAGATTCTGCTGCACTTGAGAATGTGAATGAGATATCAGCTGGCTCTACAAAGCAGGGCAGCTGGAAGCCATGAAATTGATTTGCTGGAACGTCCGTGGGTTCGGGAAACCACGGGCGGCTAATCGTCTCAAGAATTCATTGAGAGGTTGCCATCCCCAAATTTTGTCTCTAATGGAAACACAGCTTATTTTGAGGAGAATGGAAAGAGTTCGTCAGAAATGGGGTTTCATGTTTGGTATAGACGTTGCTGTTGTTGGTTCTCGAGGTGGATTGTGGTTAGGTTGGAAACCTGATTTAGATGTCACGTTGAGGAGTTACTCCCGTTTCCACATTGATGTGGTTATTAAAGAAAGCAACGATGTAGTATGGAGGTTCACATATTTCTATGGTAATCTAGTTGAGCAAGGTCAGCAAGAATCATGGAATTTGTTGCGTCAGTTTGGTTCAGATCAGTCACTACCATGGTTAGTGGCTGGTGATTTCAATCAAATTGCTTATTCGTTTGAAAAGCAAGGAGGCAGGCTGCGCTCTGAGCGAAACATGGCTGGCTTTCGAGATGCTTTGAATGATTGTGATCTTAGAAATTTGGGATTCAAGGGATCTTCGTGAACGTGGGAGAGAGGACGTTTGCCACAAAACAATGTTCGGGAGCGTCTTGATAGGGCAGTAGCTAATCAGAGTTGGTGGAACATGCATCCATGACATTCTGTTACTCACTTAACGCATTCAATCTCTGACCACTTCCTATTGTTAGTTGAGTCTAATGGTTATAGTTTTTAGCGTGACTCGACCAGGTATGACCAATTTCAATTCGATGCCAATTGGATTTTAGAGGATGAAGTGGAGCAAATTTTCAAAAATTATTGGGATAGTTCAACTGAGACTATTCCAGATAGACTACACAGTTTAGGCATTTCTTTGGCATCATGGGGACGTTGCAACAAAAAGAAATTAGCTGCACATAAGCAATCCATGTACAATAGGTTACGTGAACTGTCGATGGCTGATCCCGGTGAGGAGGTTCTTCAGGAACTAATAGAGGTGAAACTTGGCTTGAACCTGGAAGCGGATAAGGAGGAGCTATATTGGGAACAAAGAGCTCGCTCCAACTGGATCCAACATGGGGATAAAAACATCCCTTTTTTGCATAGCCATGCATTGTACCGTAGGAAGAAGAATTCTATAAAGGGCCTATTCAATGATAATGGAGATTGGATAACAGGTGATCAAGATATGTTGGCTTTGGCCAATGACTATTTTAAGGAGTTGTTTAAGTCTTCCTCACCATGTGATGCTTCCCCAATCTTTGATAAAATGCATCTGAGGGTTTCTAATGCTATGAATGACATGTTGCTCTCTCCGTTTACAGCTGAGGAAGTGTGGCAAGCAGTCAAGGGCAAGGCACCATTGAAAGCTACAGGTGTTGATGGATTCATGGCCCTATTTTTTAAAAATACTAGCATGTAATTGGTGAAGATGTTTCTATTTTTTGCTTATCAGCTCTAAACAGGGGCTCGAGTTTGGAGACGATCAATACTATGCAAATTGTGCTTATCCTTAAGGTGGATCAACCTAAAAATGTCACACAATTCAGGCTGATAAGCCTATGCAATGTTCTGTATAAAATTATTGCAAAGGTCTTGGCTTGTAGATTTTCTCCTGTTCTAGATGGTTGCATTGACAAAGCTCAAGGAGCTTTCATCTCTGGTCGTCAAACATTATCATAGCTTATGAGGTTCTTAATGCAATGCAAAAGAAACGTGTGGGCAAGCAGGGATTCTTTGCTTTAAAAGCTGACCGGGCAAGGCTTATGATAGCGTTGAGTGGTCATTTTTAGAGGAAATGTTGTTAAAGCTTGGTTTTGCCGATCGATGGGTGAACCTGATCATGAGTTGTGTCCGTACAGTCTATTTGTCTTAATGGTTCCAGTGGTAATCAATTTAATCCTTCTCGTGGCTTAAGGCAAGGAGATCCCTTGAGTCCATACCTTTTTTCTTGTTTGTGCTGAAGGTTTGTCGGTTCTCTTGAATGATGCTAATTTTAGGAAGTCTATTAAGGGAGCTACTATTGGAAGAGAAAGGTTGGAAGTTGGCCACTTGCTATTTGCTGATGACAGCATTCTATTTGAGGAAGAAATAATTTTAGTGCCAATAATATGAAGAGTATGCTCAACCTCTATGGTAATGCCTCAGGTCAAAGAGTAAACTTCGAAAAGTCTCTTATTTTCTTTAGCACTAATGTTGACCTGTAAAAAAACAAATTGGATCCTTGTTAGTGGTTTGAATTTTATCTAATCCTGAGAAATATTTGAGATTACCAACAATGGTGGGAAAGAATAAGAGGGAAGCTTTCAACTTTTACTTGGATTGATTCAATAAAAAATAGACAACTTGGGCGTAAGATTCTTGTCTATGGGAGAGAATGAGGTCCTGTTCAAAAGTGTTCACCAAGCTATACACGTCTATGCAATGCAATGCTTTCTTTTGCCTTCTACTCTTTGTCGAGCAATGGAGAAGGTTTTGGAAAAATTCTGGTGGAGGAATAATAGCACGGGAAAAGGAATCCATTAGAGCTCATGGTCTCATCTGGCACGTCACAAAGCTTGTGGGGGACTTGGGTTTCGTGATCTCTCTCAGTTTAACGTGGCATTATTGGCGAAACAATGTTGGAGGTTAATCACTCAACCCCAAAGCTTCCTTGCTAAGGTTCTTAAAGCTCGCTATTATCCCAGAACAGATTTTTTGTCATCCAATCTGGATTCCAATCCATCATACATCTGGAGACATATATGGAGTGCAAGGTCCTTGATAGAAAAGGGTTATGGATGGTGTATTGGTTCGGGACACGGTGTGAATATTTGGAACGATCCTTGGTTGCCAAGACCTGGAGATGGCAGAATTAAAAACTGTCCTATTAGTTTATGAGATAGCTGGTTATTTGGTTCTTTAAGAGGGATTGCTTTGAAACCCTCTCTGAAATGAGTCTGTTTGTCCTTAAACATGTAAATGAATAGAGACAATAAATTCTGTTTTCTACTTCTTTTTTTAGTATTTTATTTTATTTTGTCAGTAAAATTCAGTAGATGTGTTTTTGATAATATGATGTTTTTGTTTTTAGTTTTTTTTTTGAATTCAAATGTTTTTTAATAGAGATTCTTCATATTGCATTTATTAATATATTATACTAATGGAAGTGTATTTTGTTTTTTTAGCTTTTGTTTGATTTGGTTGTTAGTCGGTAAATGAACTTGATGGGCAACTTTTGTACATGTGATACTGAAGAGATAATAAATTATTTATGCAATCAGATTTAATTATAAAAGTTACAATTTCTGATGTTTTACTTTAATGGCATGTCATACAAATAATATTTTGAAATAAAATCACTAAACTTTATTTTTTTTGAATAATCTAAAGGTGATTACGAGATAGTATTTGTTTATACATATTCTTAACCTTGATAATGCACGCACATCTTGCAGATAAAACGATTGAACCTCCTTTGACAATGCGCACATGTCTTGCAAATAAAGCGATTGAACATGGGTCTCCTAAAATTAAACTTCATTTTAAGTAATACATTATCATCTGATTTAATGAAGTTGTATAGTATTCATATATAAAATATGAACCTTATGTATTGCATTTGTACTTCTCGGTAATTTTAATAAAAATATATCATTTTATATAAAAAAACAAGATTCTAAATTCTTTTTATGTCGTTTAAAATTTAAATTTTGACGGTGTAAATGAATCGATTTTATAATAAATTTTTACAATGATATCGTATGCTCTATCATTAGCCTTGATTTGCTTTTCTTTCGGCCCTTGTTTACCGGGCTTGCATTGCATAGGCTCTCATGCGCAAAGCTTAGAGTTGCTTCTCAAATCATAAGTCCATCTTTATGTGGCCCAAGGCCTAAACCATAAAATTTTTAGGATAAATTATTTGGGTGACTGTTTAACTATTGGGTTCGATCTATTTTAACCACCGAACTACAAAAACTCAAAATTCAACCACCTAACTATTTAAATGGACCTATTTTCACCACCAGCCGTTAAAATCTAACGTATAGGTGATGTGACAGTTAAAGAAAATTTGTATAATTGCACATGTGGTCCTTATTAGTTATCTAGTATATCAATTTGGTCTTAATTTTAATTTTATTAAATAAAATTAATCAATCAATCAATCAGATGACGACACATGTCATGACCCGATTGGATGGATTTACTCTATTTTAATTTAATATTTTTTCACCCAACAGATGGTGACATGTTTCACCTAATTGGGTGAAAAATTAACTAAATGAGAACACTAAGTATTGAACTTGCAACATGTGTGTTGAATTGTAGCACCTCTATCCCTAGACCAAACCCTTCAATTAGTTTAGATTTTCTAAGTTTGTTTATTTAAATCTAGTTTATATGCTCTTTTCTTTCATTCAAATTTCCCCTAATTTTTCTCCACACCAATCCACCCCGCACTTCTCTTCCCTCTCCATCTCTAACCTATTCATATACAATCTTTCAAAATTAGTAAACAATGTTTGGATATCTATTTCCTTTTCATTACCAAAACTAAACTATTCATATACAAGCTCACATAATAGCAAATGAGGAAGGACAACCTAAAAAATCAATGGAAAAAGTATCCAAAACTAAATTAATTCTCAATTTAAATCCTACAGCATCATCAGAAACTCAACTAATCACATACAATCTCAAATGATAGCAAAAACAATTTCAATTCAGCAATAGTTCCATAAAAAGACATGAAATTTTCGAAACCAATACAATTTAGGGAAAACTACCAAAATAATACCCCAACAATTGTCGTGCTATCGTTTTCGTACCCCAACTATTTTTTTGCAAAAATGGTACCTAATGTTACGTGATAATTTCATTTTAGTACCCTAGTCGTTTAAAGTTAACGACGACAGTGATGTAGAGTTTTCCCCCATTTTCTTAATCCCACGTGCATTATTTCTGCCTAGGCACCACTCCACATGGGTTAAATGATTAAAATATCAATGTATCTTTATTTAAAGGATGGAAACCCTAAACTTAAAATATGTTCCCTAATTTTCACGATTATTGTTTATTTTGAAAGAGTTTCTGGAGAAAGCAAGAATGAAGATGAAGAAGCAAGAGCAGAAGAAGAATCTAATGGAAACAACAAATATCATTCCTTTTTGTCATTGTGGTGTTCCAGCTTAGATGAAAACATCTTGGACAAAAGATAATCCGGGTAAGAGGTTTTTTAGGTGCCCTAATTTTGCGAAAAAACTAGAAAATGTCATTTTTTTCAAGTGGTTTGATCGTGAAATAGCTGATCGTCCAAGAGTTGTCGTTGTTGGTCTATTAAACTCGAATAGAGCAATAGAGAAAGCAAGAAAGAAGGAGCAAGTCATTTGGGTTATTTGTCTTGCCTTTTTAGCTTATTTAGCGTTGTTTGGGGTTTAGATAATGGGTGCTTGTAATTTTTTGGGCAATTGTCGATTAAGGTAAGTCAAATGGTAGAAATTTTTGGTTTTATGTTTTGGTTTTGGCTGCAAGGATTTAATGGTTCAGGAAGGTATTTTGGCTGTAAGATGATAGAAAATTCTACCATTTGAAAGGTGTATGTTGTCAAGTTTGAACCTTTATGAATTATCTATTATGACATATAACATGTATGAAAGATGTGTGAACCTGCATGAAAGATGTATGTACATGTATGTTGTCAAGTTTGAAGCTAAATTTGCATCTGTTACTTACAAAATTTGCTAATGGGATATAACATATCATAATAACTTACATAATTTTCAATAGGATACAACACTTGAAAATGTTCAAAAGAAAACCAAGTTTAAATTAACTTGCATTAAGTTCCTTAAGAATATAAGGATGTGCATACATCAAAAGAAACTAACATAAGTTGCCAAACAAGTTTAGTAGCCAACTTTCCCAGTTTACATCACATTCACAAGGGTAACTCAAAATGACAGGTAATTGGCAGAAGCTACATTTCCAAAGTTAACCAAACAAAAAATCAAGTTTCCAGCACTTGTGAATGTTCAAAAGAAAACACAAAAAATCTAAATTTCTGATAATTGTCTTGTTTCTCATTGATCATTTTTGGAAGGTTTGAAGTAGCAGTTGTGGGTTGACTCATTGAGCTTTCTCCACTTGAACATCCATCTAACTACATTGACTAGTGGTGGTTGTGTTGAAGCTCAAAGGTGGTGAGAAACCTGCTGATTAGGGGTACTTGTTGCTGCAGCTTCTGTCCTAATACTCCCAAATGGTTTCATAACCTGTAAAAAAGAGCATACAATTTAGTAACAAAAGATGATATTATAAGATATAAAATATGCTCGTAGAAACATGAGAAGGCATGGTACATACTGGAAGTTTAGGAATTCTTCTACCTCTAGATGGTTGAGTTTGAGGATAAATAGAAGAATTTCGTTTCAGTTTACTATTTCCTCCAATGACACCTTTACATGTCCTCACATTGTGTCAAGATTGTCCACACTTACTACAAGTCATCCTTTGCCCTTTCTTGCCAAACTTCCCACTATGATCACTTTTTTCACCATCTTTATTTTTTCTATTCTTTTGAGGTCTACTAGGGGTTCATTTTTGAATTGGAGGTAAGATGGGCGGACAAGTGGTCTCTGGAGTCCATTGATCTAGACCTCTAACATGTTGAATCATATGACTGTATATAGTTTGTTGTGTGGTTGTTTTGTAACACTGGTCCATGTATTCCTCAGGTCTTTGGTCCAGAGAAAATATTGCTAAAATGACATGGTGACATGGAACCCTTAGGATAAAATAATAGAAATATGCTCAATCAAGTCGGTAAGTAAATAAATCCTAACATGTTTAGAATAGCTAGTAAGGTTCACCTATCAGTTTCCACATTCTACATGAGCATGTATGCTCAGCCAAGTCCACTACATGTTGAGGGTGTGGTCCACATAAAACTTGAAACTTGTAAGCATCAACATAAGTAGACCATCACCTACATTTTTTATTTGGACATTTTTCTATTAGAAATTTGGACAATTTTATAATATAACTAAAAATTGAACATACTAATGTTTTTACCTATTAAAAATTTTAACTGCTGCATCTAGATTTTTTTGAATCTTTGGACAAAGAATTGTATTCCATTTGTCAGCTTCAGCTTTCTTCTTAGCATTCCTTTGCATGATTTTGGTTCTAATAATTTCAACCATGGTTATAATGGGTTTGTCTCTTAAATCAAGTATGAACTGTTACAAGAAAAGTTAAACTGTTAAAACAAAAATCAACCTTATTCTGATTAACAAAAAGTGAGTAGTGGTGACATATACCTTGTTAAAAGACTCACACAAATCATTAAGGAGCATATCACATTTATTGTTACAAGAAAAATGTAATTTGGACCAGTTTTTTGGGTTTTTCCCTAACAACTACCCATATGATTTACTTGACAAAACCTCAATTTCAGATAATGCAACCTCAAACTCCCTCATATAGGTTGCTCTAGCAACTTTACACAGAGTATCTTTCTATGATTTTCCATTAAAATGTAACTTGAAATTCATATATAGATGCCTGCCACATGTTCTATGCTCCGAATAAGAGAATATTTTTGGTAAACCATCAATTAGTCCTTACACATAGAAGATAAATATTTGTAAAGTTAAAAAATGAAAGTTAATAAATTAAAATTCGTTGATATTTTTACCTTTTGTTTATTTCTCATGAATGACACATGGTGTGAATTTGTCAGCTCCAAATCTTCATAAAGATTTCCTAGAAACCAACACCATGAAGAGTGATTTTCACTTTACACTACTACAAAAGCTATGGGATATAGGCAATCATTGGCATCAATCCCAATAGCAGCCAACAAATGACCCTGGTAGTATCCCTTTAGGTGACAACTATCAAGACAAATAATAGGCCTACATGCTTTGAAACCGTCATTACATTCTTGCAAGCAAATATATATTATCTCAAAAACTCTATCATCCAGTTGACATACAGTAGTTGTTCCAGGTTTGGTGAACCTCAATTCTCTTAGGTAATCATATATCTTACCATATTGTGATTTATGTTTGCCCATGATAGCTTCAATGGCCAAGTCCCTTGCCCTATAACACTTGCTTATGAACACAAAACAATATAATCATGCATCATAGCTTTCCTAAGTGAACGAGGTTTGAAATTTCTGTCAACAACAAACAAATACAAGTATTTCTTAGCTATTTTCTTACTTGACAAATTTATATTCTTATATTTCTTGTTGCAACTATGTTGACTATTCATAGTCTTGATCTACCAAGTTTTATCAAGGGGATTATGAGGGTTCAATTTTGATCCCCATAACACCCATAGACTTCCAGACTTACAAATTGCCTTCACTCTTCTCTTATCATTGAATTGTAGCTTAATCTTATACTTGTTCTTTAAACTAAAATTTTTTATTGCCTCTTCCAAAACTTCTCTATCAGCAAAGAGCATACCCACCTTCAACTCAAGATTGTCCATGTCAGTTGCAGAGTTAAACTTTGAAAATCTCTTTGTTTTTACAATCTGAATCTGATTCATCTACACTGTGTAGTAAGTCATAAACTTCACTTTCAGATTCACTCTCTACCCTTCCTTTTCCAAAATTAGGCTCTAATCTTACATCACTCTCAAAGTCTATTCCAACATTAACATGAAATTGAGACATATCTTCTACTAAAAAATCACTATCATCAAGTCTAAAGGTTACAAATTCAGTCTTAGAAGAACCATTATAGGCAGAATCTTCAAACTTATCAGACTCATTCATTGGTGGTTCATGCTCAGGTTTGATTGGAGGTTCAGGTTCAATTTTAATTTTAGGTTCTACTTGTGGTTCAATATGAAGTTCAGTTTCAGGTTCTACTTGTGGTTCAGTTTCAGATTTAGTTGGAAGTTCATTTTGGGATTGAGGTACAGATTGTTGTTCAACTAAAAATATGCGAACATAATGGCTTCTAGGTACTTCAACTAACATGTTCATAACATCAGCATTAGTGCACAGAGGTAAGACCCTAGACATATCTCCTGCAAACCTTAACAGTTTTCACCTTTTTTATCCATAAATTCTAAATCATATCTACCAGCTCAAATATGGACATCTCATCCACGTCACAGAAATCAAAATAATCAACTTTTTTCCCACTATACTTGACAAAACACAAATTAGGAAAAGAACCACCATGATACATAACATCAGTAAATTTAGTTGATTTGGTAGCTGCACAATAAATACAAAACTACATTACTTCTTTAGACATGTCTACAAGAGTAAAGAAAAAGAGCAAACAAATGCACATATACACAATCATGTAAACATAAAGACAAAAGTTACATATTCCACCCATATGACCAGTATCCAATCAATGCAAATACTTTAAGATGTCAATAATTTAATATTTTGCACTGTTTCAAGTAGTGGACCACTTCATCTAAAGTATAATATTAAACTTATCAACAAACATTGTTTAAACACTAAAAGATAAAATAAAAAAATAAAAAAGTAAAAAAGCAACAAACTACAATAAACTTTGGATAAACTATAGTATAAATTAGAAGAATACAAAGTACTGACAAAGAATATTTGCTTTTCAAAATTTTACTAATTAACTCACACACAAGAATTAATAAAATTTTCAGTAAATATGATAACAACCTAACACACACAAGAATCAATAAACAACGAAAACACACAAAAAAATAATTTCCTCCATTTTCCCTAAATAAAATGTCATGAAAGAAAATAACAACATACCATAAAGAGGGGTTGGTTTCCTATTCCTCCTTAGCGTCCTACCACCCATCTTTCAAAGATGACTGGCTTTAGATTTTTCTCCTTTTTTAAATGCAATCCTATTTTACTCGCTTTCCTAACCCTTTTTCCCTAAACCAAGAACCCTAGAAACACAAATGTTTGAGAGAGTTTAATCGTCTCAAAACGATTCAAAATAATCATGTTTTGAGGTTTTATATTTGTACTAAATTATTACTCTAATTAAATCAGTATTTTAATCATTTAACCTATGTGGAGTGGTGATTAGGCAGAAATAATACACATAAGATTAAAAGAATGGAGAAAATTTTTTACATCACTGTCGCCATTAACTTTAAATGGTTGGAGTACTAAAATGAAACGGTAATGTAACACTAAGTATCATTTTTTCAAAAAAAATAGCCGGGGTACTAAAACGATAACGCGACAATAGCTGGGGTACAATTTGGGTAGTTTTCCCTTTAAAATGGGGGAAAATTCCACATCACTGTCCCCGTTAACTTTAAATGGGTAGGGTACTAAAATAAAACGTAACGTAACGTTTGGTACTATTTTGCCAAAAAATAGCTGGGGTACTAAAATGATAACGCGACAATAGCTGGAGTACTATTTGAGTAATTTTCCCTACAATTTATTGAAATGGGTTACTGAAATACTTTGTTTCAATAGGGGTATTGAACTCACCGAAAGTTGTTTCATCAGAGACAGAGCAGTTTGTGGAAAAAGATTTTTGAGAAAATGTTAGTGATGGAGATGGAAGAGAAGTACGGGGTGGATTGATGTGAAAAAAGATTGGGAGAATTTTGAATGAAAGAAAAGAACAAATAAATCATATTTAAATAAAAAAAGTTAACAAATCTAAGCCAATTAAAGGATTTGGCCTAGTTATAGAGGTGTTGCAATTCAACCCATAGGTTGCAAGTTTAATGCCCAATATTATCATTTAGTTAATTTTTCACCCAATCAGGTGACATGTGTCGCCATCTGATTGGATGAAAAATATTAAATTAAATAAATTAAAATAGAGTAAATTCATCTAATCGGGTCATGACATGTGTCATAATCTGATGGGTTGATTAATTTTATTTATTTAAATTAAAATTAGGACAAAATTGATATAATAGGTAACTAATAGGGACCAAATGTGTAATTATACGAATTTTCTTTAACTTCAACATCACCTCTCCGTTAGATTTTAATAGCTGGTGGTCAAAATAGGCTCGTTTAAGTAGTTGGGTGGTCGAATTTTGAATTTTTGTAGTTCTATGGTCAAAATAGGTTGAACACAATAGTTAGGTGGTCACCCAGGTAGTTTACCTAAAGTTTTATTGGGATCAAGATTGAATCCTAAATTTATAGGAGCGATAAAAGAACAATTTGACTATTTTATGAATCAATAAATTTATAATTTATGAGAAATATTTACTTTTTTTGCTCAACAAATTAAATTTTATTAATAAAAGGCAAGAATGTCGATAACTTGAGTTGAGAGTTTCGTTAAAAACTTTCTTAAGTCTAAGTGGATGAAAATAGTACTCCCAACCATGTAATACACATAAAGGGTACAACTCAATAATAACACTCGAATAGAGTCCAAATTACCAGAAACAAGTAAAATCATCAAAGAGTTGATCAAGTCGATCTACCAAAAGTTTCAGTACTCTAACCAACAGATACAAACATAAAAAGAACACCCTATGAATTATCCAAAATGCAAATAACAATCCAGCCAGCACTATTTATCATTAATATATTCACCACCAAGCTTTAAACATCACCCGTCTGTGTAGCCCATCCTTCGCAAAATGGTCAGCCAAGCCGTTTCTATTCCGAGGCACGTGACAAAATTGCATGGACCCAATCCTTCTTCACAAGCGATCCACATCTACAAGAATCGGCCACCAACACCAAGGTCGTTGTAAGGGGTCTTCAATCCAGTTCAAAGCTAATTTCAAATCGTTTTCTACTACCAATCCAGCTTTTCAGAACCAACTCGATTCAATAAATATCTCCAACGCTATTTTAATTGCTGAAATTTTAGCAAAGTCAGCCCCTAAGCCATCAACAGGCCCCGAGAATAGAACTTTAATTGCGCCATTAGCCGTGCGAAGCACACTTCTACACCCTGCCAAGCCATCCTTCACCGCACCATCTACATTGAATTTAACACGTCCCTCTGTTGGCGGTAACCAATCTATTGCCACATGAGAGCGATTCACCTCTCTAGCCACACACTCGCGAGGATTCTCCCACCATAAGTCAGTGGATTCAAGTGCATCCTCATTGGAAGCTTTGATCCAAATCAAGGCTCTCAATTTTGAATTAAAGTTAAGTTCCTTCAAGGAACATGATTTCTCCTTGAATATAAGCTCATTTCGGGCTAATCAAATACTCCAAATTGCAACCGACATCGCGATTAACCAATAGCTCTTTATACCTCTAGAATTGGCAGCCTCGAAACAAAACTCAAATAAACTCAAAACATGATCAATCCCCGGCCAAAATACTCCTCACCAATGACAGAAATGCTTCCAAAAATGTTCTATAAAATTGCAAGCTGCAAATAGGTGATCTGCGTCTTCCCTTTCCACATTACACTAACCACACAAGCATTGATCAGCCTCTAAATCAACTCCCCTTAAGCTTAGAAAAAAATTTGGTCGGAACTCTATTAAAGAACAACATCCACAAGAAGATTATCACTTTATGAGGAACTTTAAGCTTCCAAATCCTATCGAATTACATATTCACCATCAGTTATGACAGCTTCTTGACTGAAAATTGTGCAGCCTTTTCATGTAACCAAATGTGCCTATCAGGCACCTCCAGGATCAAAGCGATATTCTGTAGCTTTTCTTCAAGTCTGTCTACCATTCTTTTCTCCCTGTCTAGTAGTGGTCTTGAGAACTTCAAGTCCCAATGAATTCCAGTGAACCTCTCATTGACAACAACGTCCACTATAACCACCCCTTTGTTTATAAATAGTCGATATAGACGTGGATAGTCTACTCTTAAAGACTCTGCCCTGCACCAAGTATCTTCCCAAAACCTTGTTGTCTTCCCATCACCAACCAACCACCGAAAAGCCTCATTATTCATCCACCTTCCAACCTCTTCCTTATTCCAGTTCTTAATGTTTCCTTGCCAAATAACAAACATTTTGTTTGATTTTATTAGTCTCCAACCCCATTGCGCACTAATTTCCCATACTTTGCACTAATTACTTGCCTCCAAATGGACCTTTCTTCTGTAGCGAATCTCCATCCCCATTTGGCTAGTAATACACGGTTCTTAACTTGTAGGTTAACGACCCCTGCACCTCTCTTATTCTTTGGTAAGCATACTTTACTCCAACTCACGCGCACTAATTTATTACTGCTGTTTGAGAACTCCCACAAGAAGCCACTTCTAATCTTTTCTATCTTGTTAATCACAGCTTGGGGAACTTCGAACATCGACATATAATAAAGAGGCAGAGATGATAAAATAGAGTTTAGGAGTACCACTCTACCCGTAAAGGACAAGTGATGACACTTCCATCCTGTTAATTTAGCTTGAAACTTTTCCACTATCCGATTCCATGTTATAATTTTTCTCAGATCTGCCACTAGTGGAATCTCCAAGTAATTAAAGGGCAACACTTCTACATGACAACCGCATCAACCAGCCAATATAGCAACCTTTTTGAAATCAACTCTGTTAACCTTGCAAAAGGTTAACATTTCATGCCTTTTTACTAAAATTATTGTATGAAATCAAGCCCATTTCATCTCATTTCATGGCATATAGATGCATTTAGTTCATGTAATTGCATTTGGTGTTGTTGGTTTTGTTTTCTTGGTTTATTTGTAGAAATGGAGCTGCTTGGGAAGGTTTTGGTTGGTGTGGTGATGTGCAGGGAAAAGAGGAGCAAGGCAGGGAAAATGCCATAGCATTTTGGATAGCATTTATGGGCGCGCTAGAGGACAAAGAACTGAAGATATTTTGTAACCCCACACGTGAACCTATCAGCCAGTTGTGAGCCCACATGTGAAGGGAATATTCCCTTGGAATTAAGGGAACAAAACCCTAGGATCCTCCACTATATAAAGAAAAGGACGCCCACATTAAAGGTAGCGCGGAGAAAAAGTTACTTTGTGAGCTAAGAAAGAGAGAAAAAGGCGGTTGCCTTTCTTCATCCTCTCCATCGTGGTGTCCTCCATTGTTGAAGCTCTAAGAGGTGTTCTTGCTGGCCTTTGAGAGAAGCAGCAAGCTTAGAGTTGTTCACGATAGTCCAAGGCGGCTTTGGAGTTTTTCCCTTCCTTTAGTTGCTTTTGCTGTCTCATTTCCTATTATTTGGATGAGTTGTTTTAAATGAATAATTATGGATGATATTCGCCCAGCCATGAACTGATTTAAGTGGATTGGGCTTGTTTTTGGTTTTTATGTTTCAAGTTTGAATGAATGTTTCGTTGCTTTCTTGTTCCTTGCATGCTTTGTCCACTGTTCTTTTATGCCTTAAGCTTGTAAGAGCTTTCGAGATTTAGCCTTTGCTTAGGTGTTTGATAGCTTAATATTCGAGAGAGTTGGTCTTAGATCTACATGGACAATGGGGTTTGATGCTGAGAGGCAAAACCCTAACTCACCTTAGAGATAAGGATAGAGTTTCAACAGCTAAGAAGAGTAGAACTTAAAGGATAGTTGTATGCTAGGGTTTACATTGAGAGGTATTTCCATAGCATTCGTCCTATCAGGTTTCTTTCTAGAGATAGTGTAGAGACATCTTGGTAAGCTCTGCCGAGCGTGTTGTAGGCAAGATAGTTCGAGACATTCTTTAGGCTTAGACATAGAAATCCTTAGCAAGCCCAGCCTGTCATCCCACTAGAGAGTTCCGTACACTTGAGAGAACGCTCAAAATATCTTTATTTCGGCTTAGTTTTCATTACAATTAATTGCTACAACATTTATTAACCTGCTTCATTTTGCTATCGCATTTATTTTCAAATTGCAATTTTGGGTGTGTTGACTAAGCTAGTTTAGCCTCTAATCCCTGTGGAGACGATACTCACTCATCACTTTATTACTTGTTCGATGTGTATACTTGCACTATTTGCGTATCATTTATAGTACATCACAACACGCAACAAGTTTTTGGTGCCGTTGTCAGGGATTGAAAATTGGTTATGTAGAGTTTAGTCTTTGCACCAATTTATTTCTTCTTTTTGTTTAGTTTTATTTGCTATTTTTGTTTATTCTTTTTCAGGAGTTGTGCTATTGCATGACCCAAGGAAGAACCGAAGAACCCTTAACACCTATAGTACCTAAAATTGAGCACTTGTTTTGCCAAAGAAGACGCATGCAAGAAGCCTTAAGAACCATGTATAGAGGTGGCAATAAAGGGAATCAAGTAGATGAAAATCTGGATAACCTTAATGCTGCAACAAATCCTGGAGCGATAGTTCGACCACGAGCTATTAGAGACCACTTGAATTCTATCTTGGATGATCTCAATCCTGGAATTGTAGCTTCTGAGATTCAAGCAAATCATTTTGAACTCAAGCCCGTAATGTTCAATATGTTGAATTCCATTAGGCAGTTTCGCTGATCGCCTCACGAATATGCAAGATAACACATTCGAGCATTTTTGGAAGTATGTGATTCTTTCCGACAACAGGGTGTGCATGAAGATGTATTGAAGCTCAAGCTATTTCCTTATTCTTTGCGTGATCGAGCACGAGCTTGGTTGAGTGGAGTACCAGTTGGTTCTATGGAATCATGGTCAGATCTGTGCAAAAGTTTTTTGCTACGGTATAATCCACCTAACATGAACACTCAATTGCGAAATAACATAGCCTCCTTTTGTCAAGCTGACGATGAGTCAATGTACGAGTGTTGGGATAGATATAAGGGACTGCTCCACAAGTGTACAAATCATGGATTTCAAGATTGGGCGCAAGTTGTCATGTTCTACAATGGTGTCAATGCTCCCACAAGGATGATGTTGGACGCTTCAGCAAATGACACTTTGCTAGACAAGTCACCTCAAGAAGCATTCGGTATCCTAGATAGAATTTCAAACAATGACCACCAATTTCCTACTTCGAGACTTAGTACGGGAAGGAGAACTCATAGGACGCGTGAGCTCGACAACAAAGAATTAGTTTCAGCCCAATTGTTGGCCATCACCACCATACTAAAGAATCTCCAACGTCCAAGTGAGGTGAGGGAAGCAAAAATGGTCACTGCTTGTGTTCGGTGCAATGGAATCCATTATGTGAGCGAGTGTCCGGAAAATCATGAGTCTACCAACTATGTGGGAAACTTTAACATGAGTAATCACAACCCCTACTCAAACACTTATAATCCAGGGTGGCGTCAGCATCCTAATCTTGCTTGGGGGAACCAAGGAAACCACAATGTTGGCAGCTCGAGTAGGTAACACAATCAGACTAAATCTCAAGGTTTCCAGCAGAATATGTCATGGAAAAATAATAACAAGGGTTTAGCCTCTTCATCGAACAACAGTTCCTTGGAAGCTACTCTCCAAGATTTTATGTCAACCACGAAGGCTTTATTCCAAGACCATGCATCATCTATGAAGAGCCAAGGTGCGTTGCTTCAAAGCCATAGCTCCTCCTTGAAGGCTTTGGAAACCCAAATGGGACAGATTGTACAAGTTCTGCATGCTCGGCCTCAAGGTAGTTTGCCTAGTGATACTGAAGTCACTAAAAATCATGGCAAGGAGCAGTGTAGTGCACTCATTTTGAGGAGTGGCACCCAACTTAACAAAGAAGATAAGTTTGGGGAAAGAAAGTGGAAGACCCCAACCCTAAATCTATAAATAAGGAATCAGCTTTGCAAGAAGAGTCAGCTCAAGAAGGGAAAGAGAATGATGACCTGACAAATGAACCTGCTGATGGAGAACAGAACATTGCTATAGCAAAAGAAAGATCCCCACCAGTAGAGGAAGAAGTTAGACCCCCACCACCGTTCCCTCAACGATTAAAGAAGCAAAAAGATGACCTTTAATTCAAAAAATTTGTAGATATTCTTAACCAACTGCATATCAATGTCCCGTTCTTGGAGGCCATTGGTCAAATGCCCACTTATGCGAAGTTTCTTAAGGATATTGTCACCAAGAAAAGAAAGGTTGAGAAATATGAGACTGCAGCTATAGCAAAAGAGTGTGATTATGTGTTGACCAAATTGCCACCTAAAATGAGTGATCTGGACAGCTTCATCATTCCATGCTCCATAGGAGAAAATTATGTTAGAAGGGCTTTGTGCGACCTTGGGTCTTAGTGTCAATATAATGCCCAAGTTAGTCTTTATGAAGCTTGGAATGGGAGATGCAAGACCCACCACCATAATCTTACAAGTAGCGGATCAATCTCAAGTTTGTCCGGAAGGAAAGATAGAAGACGTTGTGGTTAAAGTGGGTAAATTTGTTTTCCCAGCTGACTTTCTCATCCTCGATTGTGAAGTAGATGACAAAGCATCAATTATCTTAGGACGACCTTTCTTGGCAACCGGTCAAATTTTAATCGATTGTGAAAAAGGTGAGTTCACCATGTGAGTGGCTGACCAGAGGGTGACCATAAATGTCTTCAACACCCTCAAATATGTGGATGAATATGAGGAGTGTCAACATAGATGCTATGACAGAAGAGGAAGCTGTAGAATTATGCTGCAACAATTTTGCAAAAATTAAGGACTATGTGAAACTCAATGAGGAGGACAATGAAAAGCTTGGTGAATTCCCATTAGAGGTGCAACGGTCCAGCCTGATCATCGCTAGACCAGGTACGTATTTCGAGCCTTTAGACTTTGCCAAATTTGTCCCTCCTAAACCCTCACTTGAGCATGCATCCACTTTAGAGTTGAAGCCATTACCTTTACATCTTTAATATGCTTATTTGGGTAGTAACAAGGCTTTGCCTATGATAATCTCTTCTAGTCTAGCCCCTAAGAAATAATGTAGCTTAATAAATATGTTATCTCAACATAAGAAAGCTCTAGGGTGGACTATGGCTGATTTAAAGGGTATAAGTCCTACAATTTGTATGCACAAAATTTTGCTTGATGATTGTCATAGCAATTCTATTAAACCCCAAAGAAGGCTCAATCCAGTCATGAAGAAAGTGGTGATGAAGGAGATAATCAAATGGCTCGATACGAGAGTTATCTACCTAGTATCCAATAGTTCATGGGTCAGCCCGGTACAATGTGTACCCAAGAAAGGAGGCATGACCATGGTAAGCAATAAGGACAATGAGCTCTTACCAACGAGGACCGTCACGGGGTGGAGAATTTGTATGGATTATCAGAAGCTCAATAAGGACCATTTCCCCTCCCATTCATTGATCAGATGCTAGATCGATTGGCGGGCAAATCTTTTTATTGTTTCCTTGAAGGATATTCATGGTATAATCAGATTGCTATAGCACTAGAGGATCAAGAGAAGACAACTTTCACTTGTCCTTACGGTACTTAAACATTTTGATGGATGCCCTTTGGGCTTTGCAATGCTCCATCAACTTTTCAAAGGTGCATGTTGGCCATCTTCTCTGACATGGTTGAAGAATTTTTGGAAATCTTCATGGATGTTTTTTCATTCTCTGGAGACACTTTCGACTCGTGTTTAGGCAACTTGGCCAAAGTACTCAAAAGATGCGAAGAAGCAGACTTAGTGCTCAATTGGGAGAAATGTCATTTTATGGTGACTGAAGGGACTGTTCTAGGCCACAAAATCTCTCAACAAGCGATAGAAGTGGACAAGGCCAAGGTTGAAGTAATCGAGAAGCTACCACCACCTACCACAGTAAAGAGGATTCAGAGTTTCTTGGGCATGCTGGATTTTATAGGAGGTTCATTAAGGACTTCTCCAAAATCTCCAAGCCATTGTGTAATTTGCTTCAGCAAAACCAGCCATTCATCTTTGATGCAGAATGTTACAGCGCATTTAAGGAACTCAAGGAGAAGCTCATCTTAGCACCCATAGTTGTTCCCCCATATTGGACTTCACCGTTCGAGTTGATGTGTGACGCAAATGACTACACAGTAGGGGCAGCACTTGGGCAGCGTTGAGGTAAAATTTTCCATGTTATTTACTATGCTAGTCGCACCCTAAATGA
The DNA here is from genome assembly GCA_019671005.1 of Hibiscus mutabilis. NCBI lineage: Eukaryota > Viridiplantae > Streptophyta > Magnoliopsida > Malvales > Malvaceae > Hibiscus > Hibiscus mutabilis. The sequence continues at coordinate 28,382,368 of CM033711.1, read as the reverse complement.
CGCTCAAATAAATTACACAACCACCGAAAAGGAAATGCTAGCTGTTGTGTTTGCCTTTGATAAGTTTAGGGCATACTTGATAGGCACTAAGGTTATTGTTCACATCAATCATTATGCTATTAAGTATTTAGTGACTAAAAAGGATGCTAAACCTAGACTTATTAGGTGGATACTTCTTTTGCAAGAGTTTGACTTGGAGGTTAAGGATAGAAAGGGTTGTGAGAATCAAGTTACTGACCATCTTTCTATGATAGAAAATAAGGCTGAAAACAATGAGAAATTAGAGATTAAAGAAGAATTCCCTGATGAGAAAATACTATATGCTACAACAATTCCATTGTGTGCTGATATTGTTAAATTTCTTGTTAGTGGTATTTTTCCTCTTGATTTGAATAGCCAGGGTAAAAACAAGTTCAGGCATGACGTGCGATTATACTTTTGGGACGAGCCCTATTTGTTCAAGCAATGTGATGACCAAATGATTAGGAGATGTATCCCTGAAGAGGAGTAAAAAGAGATTTTATTTCATTGCCATTCGTCTTCATGTGGAGGCCATTTTGGAGGAACTCAGACTGCTGCAAAGGTCCTACAATTAGGATTCTATTGGCCCACACTTTTCAAAGATACACATGAATTCGGCAAGGCATGTGATAGATGCCAAAGGACGGGGAACATTTCTTGAATGCATGAAATGCCATTGTAATGCATTATGGAGGTGGAACTCTTTGATGTATGGGGGATAGATTTCATAAGACCCTTTCCATCATCTTTTGGAGATCTCTACATCCTATTAGCCATTGACTATGTGTCGAAATAGGTCAAAGCAATAGCTACACCGAAGAATGACTCCAAAACTGTCTTGAAGTTCCTTCACAAGAACATCTTCAAAAGATTTGGAATCCCAAGAGCCATCATAAGTGATGAAGGAACCCACTTTGACAATAGGCTCATTGCTAAAGCATTACAGAGGTATAGAGTGCAACATAAAATTGCTACGACATACCATCCTCAGACCAATGGCAAAGTTAAAATCTCGAATCGAGAAATCAAGCAGATTTTAGAAAAAGTGGTTAACCCCAAGAGGAAGGATTGGTTTCCAAGACTCGATGAAGCACTGTAGGCTTATCGAACAACCTTCAAGACACCCTTGGGTAATCAAAAAGCTCAATATGGATGCTCAGCTAGCTGGAGAAAAAAAGGCTTTTGGAGTTAAATGAGATGGAGGAATTTAGGACCCAAGCTTACGAGAATGCACGCCTCTATAAGGAGAATACTAAAAAGTGGCATGACAAACATATTATGCCACAACATTTTTTGAATGGCCAACGAGTCCTCTACAACTCTCATCTTAAGCTCTTCCCAGGCAAGCTGAAATCACGATGGTCAGGCCCTTTTATCGTGTACAAGGTTTACCCTCATGGTGCCATGGATATTAAAAAATTGGATCATGATACCATCTTCAAGGTAAATGGTCAGAGATTGAAGATCTACAATGGATCCCCGATCATGCGAGACAAATCCTCCATGCTTCTCAATGATCCATAAGAGTTTGCACCCCTTCTCCTCTCTATTTTGCTATAGCATTTTCTGTTTTTAATGTTCATAAATAAATTTATTATTGTTTTTAACTCTTTGTTCCTTAGTCTTTTATTTTTTCTCATGCCTTTGTGTTTTCTTTAATATGTTTCGTCAGTTCTGCCCCCATGGTTGCAGGTGGCAGGCTAGGGTTTCATGCAATTTTGGCGCAAATTTAATTTAAGATGAGCTTTGTCCTTTTTCCACATAAGTGAAGTTATAAAGACAAGCTTTTTCCTATGTTTTGGGGGCGGCTTTAACATGCAAAAAGGGAGGGATGTTATTCCCATTTTAAATTAAAAAAACCCTTAATTCATCATTACCTTCAGCATACCCTTTCTCTTACTTTTTGCTTTTCATTAAACCCTTGTCATATCCTTTCTCTGCCCCTTAACTCGAAACCGCCATCAACACCCTTTTCTCTCCTATAAATTGTGTCAGTTATCCTCCCTTAAACTTCCAATCCCATAACTCTCTTTTTTTTTACTCTCTTAAACTCCACTTCTTCGTATTCTCTACCAAACCTATTCAAACTTCCCCCAAAACCTTAAGAGTTTCAGAAATCGCTACCCTCACATCACAACCATGGCTCGTTGCAAAAACGTCATTGGCGCTTCCAGTAGTGCCTAAGCCTAACCAACTACTGAAATCAAAAAGTTCTTCATGAAAGAGCAAAGGAACGATTCCAACAGATCAAAGATCGCAAGGTCTACCCAGAACAAGGCCTGAAAGTTCCATTGGAAGGGGAAGGAGGCTTCGACAAGGAAGTACTGGATGTCACCGCTAAGCATGACTGGGGGACCTTTGTCCAACACCCTGACGACATCTCCGTCTCCTTGGTCAGGGAATTCTATGCCCACTTGACGAGTCCCATCCAATCTGCCATTTATGTACGAGGGGAACAAATTAAGTTTATTGCTGGTGCAATCAACAAGTTCTATGGGTTAAAGAACGTCATGAACCATCATACTTCCTTTGTCGACTCTGCAGACGCACAAACATACAAGGAGGTCTTGGAAGATCTATGTGTTTCTGATACAGAATTGGACCCCGCAAATAGGGCTGTTGATAGAGGACGCCTCAAACCTAAAGCTAAAGTGTGGAACCGTTACCTAAGGACTCGCCTGATGCCCACCTCCCATACTGCTACGGTGCACATCACCAGGTTACTGTTGCTACACTCCATCCTCAATGGACGACAAGTTGATGTGGGTAAATTAATTGTTGAGGAAGTCTACTCTCGCTTAAAGAGAAAGTCGAGCCCTCTCATATTCCCTAATCTCATCATGGCGCTCTGCCACAAAAAGTAAGTCTTTGAAGACCCTTAAGAGGATGAGATCAAGAAAGGCAAGGGTGCATTAACCCAGACCAAATCTCTGGACTGAGAGGATTTGATGAGGATGCTCCAACAGAAATGTTGGAGGATGGAGCCAGAACCATTGTTGCAGCAAGAATCGCAGCCCTTATTGCCTCTACTGAGCGCATGCAAGAGGAGATGGATGAGATGAAGGGAAACTTGACAAATTATTTCAAGTATGCCAAGCAAGGGATGCAGAAATTAACTCTTACTTCAAGGAGATGCTCCCGCACATGGAGAGTGACTTCCCACCCTTCCCTGAAGACTTGTTTATGCCCAAGAAAGACCAGCCAACCCAACGAGCTACACCAGCTCCGAAGGCAACCGCAGCAAAACGCCCACCACCTGTTCTGCGCAGAGACCCATCTCTAACTCCAACACTTGTTTCAGAAACAACAACCACTACCACCGCCAGACAAAGTCCTCGGACAGTGAGGCAAAAGAACGAACCCCACCACAATCAGAACTACCAGCCGGAGATCCTGTCGATATTGACAGTGAAGAAGAGGAGATAGCGGAAGATGCTCATGTATCAAAGCCTGTCCCAACTCCAGATGCTACAAAAAAGCAAGGAGCCGCCTAAAGCGCACAACAGGACATGCATAGAATACCCTCTCTGATAATGATGAAGCTGATGATGCTCAGCCACTCAAAGAGGATCCTGTTGAACAATGTTGCATGTTTAGAGTGCTTCGCAATTGGTGCAAGTGTACACGTCGCAAGTTATAGTATAGAATAGATATCGTCTCCACAGGGATTGGTGCTACTTCGACAATCTAACTTCTCGCACTGGAAGTAAAATAAATTGGTGATTGTAGGAGTTCTAATTAACAAGTAAAATAAAAGAGCAATTAAATAAAAGAAAGAATGTAATTGAATAATAGAGAGTAGGTCAGGTTATTGTGAGTCGTGGCGTGATAATTGAATGGGCTGTCGTGGTAATTGATTGCAAGAGTAGCTCAACCGCTTCGTCAATTGGATCCAGTCAGATTGCTTGGGCAATTCTGCGATTGCTTGGGCAATTGGGAATGGAGCGATTGCCTGGGCAATTGGGCAACTATCTTCAAAGTTCGGCGAAGCGTTCTTCAATGGCTTATCGTTATCCCTAACTCGAAACACTCTTAATTGTGCATGCCTTGATAATACATCCCTGCGTTAACCAAGGGTAGACAACAACCGATCTTGTGCTCTTTTTAGCTGTTGAAATTCGCAAATTATCCCTAAGTCGAATTAGTCTTCACTATCAATTGATTGAATAATGACCATGCTCATTCGTTTCTTGAATCTAACTCTCCCGATATTAGATAAATGGATGAATTCATGAGATTCTCTCCTAATTCACTCGCAATCAAAATTAAGAACCAATAATGAACAAACTTTGAAATTGAATTGCAAATCAAAAAACTAAATAAATCCAAACGTTTTCACAACCACAAAAACACAATAACCCAAGCCAAATAGGTTTAGTTCATGACTGGGTGCAAAAGAAACACAAGATAAAAATTCCCCAACATGACTCGAATGGAAACAATGGAGAAGAAGAAGATGATGTCGAGCAACCCTCTATTTTTCTCTCTAGTCGAACTCTCCTCCAAGTAGGAGGCTAGGGCTTCTTTATATAGGAGATGGCTAGGTCAAAGTCTTTCTTGAGGAGGAAGTTAAGTTGAAATTAAATAGAATAAAAGAAATAAATCTCTTTTATTATTATATTTTTATTCCTCCAAAAACTCTTAGAATTTAATCTCTTTTTGATCTCCAATTCTTCTAGGATTTATCCTTGCTTCTAGTAATCATCTCGAATTAATTGGATTCTTCCTATCCAAATCGGCAGTTCTCCTTCTTCTTATCCTCAATTGCTTCGGCAATTTTCCTACTTGCTTGGGTAATTAGATCCTGCACACACAAAAACACACATACGTAGTACCTTTTCCCACAAAAATCAACCAAATTATGAAATCAAGTATGACGGTGAAGGAAATCATTAAAACATGCATGAATGCCTAATAATGCAAATAAAATGAGCCTAAGTCTAACAATAAGATGAGTAAAAAGGGTTATAAAAATAGTACTTTTAAACACTCATCACACCTCAAACTCGAACTATTACTTGTCCTCAAAACTAACAATTACCTACCAAGACTTTAATCATCAAAGACATGCTTTAAATTTGCCTTCAAACCTCAGAACCGTGGCACAAAGTATGATCACCTTTTGAATTTTTCAGATAGTACAAAAATTTCCCATAACCAAACTATAATGCTCGTGACAATGTGCGTACGTAGTTTTGTACAAGTTGATTTTCAAGATTCTATGTGAACAATAGGCTTTTATCAATTTAACTACTGGGTTATTTATTCATCTTTTTACTGGAGCCAATTTCAGGCACCTCTAGTAAAGCAAGAAATTTCTTATTTTAATTTTTTATCGACTAGAGCCAATTTCGGGCACCTCTAGCGATATCTTTAATGTGCAACTGCTAGAGCCGGTTTTGGGCACCTCTAGTAAAAAATTAATTTTTAATTTTCAATTTAAATTTACCCAAATTTTAAGCAACCTAAGTTCACTAAGTTTCTTTCAATCAACAGCCACAATCGTGTTCATAATATTTAGCATCATAGTAAAATTCTAAGTTATTTCTTGAGGAGGAAGTTAAGTTGGAATTAAATAGAATAAAAGAAATAAATCTCTTTTATTATTATATTTTTATTCCTCCAAAAACTCCTCCTAAAACTCTTGGAAGTTAATCTCCTTTTGATCTCCAATTCTTCTAGGATTTATCCTTGCTTCTAGTAATTATCTCGAATTAATTGGGTTCTTCCTATCCAAATCGGCAGTTCTCCTTCTTCTTATCCTCAATTGCTTCGGTAATTTTCCTACTTGCATGGGCAATTAGATCCTGTACACACAAAAACACACATCCGCAGTACATTTTCCCACAAAAATCAACCAAATTATGAAATCAAGCATGATGGTGAAGGAAATCATTAAAACATGCATGAATGCCTAACAATGCAACTAAAATGAGCCTAAGTCTAACAATAATATGAGTAAAAAGGGTCATAAAAATAGTACTTTTAAACACTCATCAAACAACCAGTCCAACAAGATGAGGTCAACGAGCCCATCGCAGCACTGCAGAAGAAGAAGAGAATCAAGCACCAAGGACACAAGCCAAAAACACTGAAATAGATTTGTATGAGGTAACTTGCATTTGCATTTGCATTTTAGCTTAGTTCATTTTATTTTCATGCATTGAGGACACTGCATCCTTCAAGTTTAGGGGTGTTGGTGTTCATAGTTAATCATCTGCATTAGCATTTGGTGATAAATAGAATTTTTCTATGGCGTGTTGCTAGTTTAAAGACAATTTTATGAATAAGTTGATGATGTCTGATGATGAGTATTTGAATCTTATGGGTGTAAATTGATTGAATACATGTGACTACTGAGATTGGTAGAACTACTTTTAGGTTTTGATACTTCATGATGTGAGTGTTACATGATGGCATGCTCTCTATGTTTAAAACTGTTAGATGCTTTTTGGTGAAATAACTCTCGTATGTGATAAGTGTTCAAAAGTACTATTTTTATTACCCTTTTTACTCATATTATTGTTAGACTTAAGCTCATAATAGTTGCATAATTAGTCATTCATGCATTAATTCATGTTTCTTTCCACCGTTGAGCTTGATTACATAACTTGGTGATTTTTGTGGAAAAAGATGCTGCTTTGGTGTGTTTTTGTGTGTGTATGTGCAGGATCACTTGCCAAAGCAATGTTGAGCTAGTTGCCAGGGTAATGCATGAAGGAGACGCCGAGCCAGTTGCCATGGCATTTGTCGACAAAGAAAAAATGCAATAGGGATGTCGAAATTAATGACTTTACAAGCCCAAGATGACATGGAGCAAGGCCCAAGCCCAAAGGAATTTGATTGCCATGCAGAGATTAAAGAAGAATTAAATTCCAAGAAGATAGGAGAAGTTCTAATAGGAATAAAATTATAATAAAGAATTATATTCTTTAAAGATAATTTAATTCCAACTCAAACTCCTCCTCAAAGAAGGACTTTGGCCTAGCCCTATAAATAGCAAGGAGATTTCGACAATCCATAAAAGAGAGCAAGGGGAAATTTCGACAAGAGAGCATTAGGGAATTTCGACTTCTTCTTCTTCTTTGCTTCTATTAGATTCATGGTTTGGGGATTATTCTTTGTATATCTTTTGAACCCAACCATGAACTAACTTGATCGGCTATGGTTATTGTGTTTTGTGGTTGTGAGAAACTATTGGTTTTTGTTTAGGTAATAAGAGTTTGTACTTTTCTATTTCAAGGTTTATTCATTCTTGATTCTTATTATTGTTTTGCGAGTGAATTGGGAGAGGATCTCGTGATTTCATCCATTTATCTAATATCGGGAGAGTTAGATTCAAGAAACGAATGAATATGATCTTTATTCAATCCAATGATGGTGAAGATTAATCCGGCTTAGGAATAAGTTAAGGATTTCAACGGCTAAGAGGAGTGCAAGATTGGTTGTTGTTCACCCTTGATTCACGCAGGGATGTATTATCAAGGCATGCACAAGTAGCTAGAGTTTCGACTTAGGGATAAGAAGAAACCATTGAAGAACGCTCCGCCGAACCTTGAAGTTGCTGCCCAGTCGCCCAAGTAGTTGCCCAACTAGTCGCCCAGGCAACCATCAATTAGTTGCCAAGGCAACCCCGTTGTGCAAGTCGCCACGGCAACTGAGTTGCCCGTGCACTCTTTACCAAGACAATCCAATCGGCTATCACACCTCAACTCACGATAACCTAGCCTATCTCTCTCAATCGATCTCATCTTTTCTTTTACTTTATTGCTTTCTAGTTTAGTTATTAGTTAAACTCCTTTAATTGTGTTTTTACTTTTCACAGTGCAGTAACTTAAGCAAAGTGGCCCAAACCAATCCCTGTGGAGACGATACTCGATACTCATATCACTTTATTACTTGCGACGTGTATACTTGCACAATTGCGTAGCACTTATCACACAACAAGTTTTTTTTGGCGCCGTTGCCGGGATTGGCAATTGGTGTTAGTTGTTTTGTTATTGCATTTTTTTCTCTCTTAATTTTACTAACTTTTCTTTTTGTTTGTTTTATCAAAAAAATTAGGTGCGCTTCTAAGTTAAGGAACATCAACATGTCTGGAAATAAAAACCAATCTATTCGAGAGATGATGTTGGAAGATATGAATCAATTCAATCAAGAGTTCCTTGCACCCTTTGATGATTACCTATACCAACCGAGAAAAGCCCAAAGAACTTATACCATGGAAAAATCTTGTGCTATGTGTGGAGAACATCATGTGTTTGAAAATTGCCCTCACATTTTCGGTGCATATAACTACATGGAGGACCATAGAGGGAACCAGCAGCAAAATTCTTCATGGTATGATCAAAAAGCTCAAATTTTTTTACCATAACAATTTTGCCGAAGAACAGATATGCCATGGCAATGTAGTCCTTTTCAAGAGCATTCCAATTCCTTGGAGGAAGCGTTACTAGCTTCATTGGCTAGACTTGACGGATCAATTGAAGAGATTCGAGAGCTATCAAAATCTATGGATACGAGGATAACTCAATGGGATGCAACCTTAGGGGATTCAGAAGATCAATTGGGGAGATCCACATATGTCATGGATAACATGCACCAACAATTCATTCCTAGGGATACTGACGTCCTAAGGCAAGAGGATAAGGAGCAATGCAAAGAAATCTCTCGATGTGTGAGGAACAACTAGAACCTCAAAGTCAAGAGGATGCCAATGAGAGAGACTGCCCAACACATGATGAGCATGAACAACAAATTGCCTCGGCAATGATTGAGGAGCCTGAACAGAGCAATGCCGCGACAACACTCAGTGAAGCTGAGAACAATAATACTACAGCAAATTCTAAGGAACCTGATGCCCAGAAGGTTACAACGTTGATGTTGAAGCAGGAATCTATAGATTGCTCTCATCTACAATTGCCACGGCAATTACTCGACCACATACAAGATCAACGAGATGATAATACTTTGCCAATGGAATATGAGCAGGTAATAGTTGAACCTTTTGAATTCTTTAAAAACTCACCTCGTCCATTGCAGGTATGTCTTGAGGAACCGAGGTTGGTAGATTTGAAGCCATCGAAATCTCTACTGATGGAGATGTTTGAGAGGCCAAAAGAAAAAGGTGTTTGGATTCATAAAGCTCTTCAGAAAATTGATTCTTCCCTTGACTTAGAGAAAAATTTGACAACTGATTGCCACGGCAATTGGCTTGAGCAGAATTGCCACGACAACAAAGGCTACATCCAACCATGATAGAAGTCGACAAGAATGAGGTAATTGAATGGTTGAGAATGGATATAATTTTTCCTATTAATATATTTGTGCCTTGGGGAATAGTAGCAAGGTGGAGAGTATACATGGACTACAAGCGAACAAAGAAGAAAGACACCTCCACCATGGTAACGCATAAAGGGAGTAGTGGCAAGCACATTTGCCAAACTCTTTTTGGGCAATATTATCACCCGATGGAGGGTGCGGATGGACTATAAGAAGTATCAAAACGGCAACCTTCAACACCGCAACAACTCCTAATACGCACGCCTCTGCAACCATGGACGCCAAGACGCCTCGGCAACCCCGACGCCTCGGCAACCATGGATGTGCATGCCTCGGCAACCCTCGGCGCCACGGCAACTCTCGATACATTTATTTTTATTTTTATTTTTTGAACTATTTTGTTCTATTATTTTTTGTTATTTTTCTCTTTATTTTTTAGGATATATTTTATTTTTCTTCATTATCTTTAGTTTCCAGGTTTTCTTTATTTTCTTTTCCACAACAAGACTCACAACCACCATGATAAGGAAATTTATCGCCGACTACTCGCCACAACAACCACAACGGAAGGCTGGCGATGCCAGCAACAACAATGGCTTCGGCAACTATCGATGCACATGCAAGTAAACCCGCATCGGCAAACATGGACCAAATCAAGGCAATGCTATTCACGCGGTACTAGCCTCAAGCATTCAACCACCGACCGAAAAATTGAATCAAGCAAGCGGCACGAAGGAAACTCATCAATCGAGGTGACGACCTCTCCGACTAACTCATTTCATTTAGTTTCTTTTAAATTTTGTTTCACTCTTACATGCATTGAGGACAATGCTTCTCTCGAGTTTGGGGGGGTGTTGGTTTCTAGTTAGTTTCATATTTAGTTGCATTCATCTTTAGCAATCACATATAGGTTGCATATGTTACTTGCCATGCCTTTAATTTGATTTAATTGCTTAAGACTTGTTGAATATCCAATGATGAATTTTTGCCACTTTGTACTTAATTGAAATAACCTTTAATTTTAGGATTGCATGAAAAGAACTTGGAGTTTTACTATGATGCTGAATTTTTTTACACGGTTGTGGGTTGTTGATTCAAAGAAACTTAGTGAACTTAGGTTGCTTAAAATTTGGGTAAATTTAAAATTGAAAATTAAAAGTTAATTTCTTGCTAGAGGTGCCCAAAACTGGCTCTAGTAGTAAATACACTTTCTTGCTAGAGGTGCCCGAAACTGGCTCTAGTAGTTAATGCACATTAAAGAATCGCTAGAGGTGCCCGAAATTGGCTCTAGTCGACTAAAATAAAATGAGGAATTGCTTACTTTGCTAGAGGTGCCCGAAATTGGCTCTAGTGAAAATAAAAATAAATACCCGATAATTGAATTAATAAGCCTGTAGTTCACATAGAATCTTGAAAATCAACTTGTTCACAACTACGCACACACATTGTCACGAGCACTATAGTTTGGTTCGGGTAATTTTTGTGTTATCCGAAAAATTAAAAGGTGATCATACTTTGTGCCACGGTTCCGAGGTTTGAATTCAAGTTTGAAGCATGTCTTTGATGATTAAAGTCTTGGCAGGTAATTGTTAGTTTGCATTGCTTGAGGACAAGCAATAGTTCGAGTTTGGGGGCGTGATAAGTGTTCAAAAGTACTATTTTTATTACCCTTTTTACTCATATTATTGTTAGACTTAAGCTCATAATAGTTGCATAATTAGTCATTCATGCATTAATTCATGTTTCTTTCCACCGTTGAGCTTGATTACATAACTTGGTGATTTTTGTGGAAAAAGATGCTGCTTTGGTGTGTTTTTGTGTGTGTATGTGCAGGATCACTTGCCAAAGCAATGTTGAGCTAGTTGCGTGGTAATGCATGAAGGAGACGCTGAGCAGTTGCCATGGCATTTGTCGACAAAGAAAAAATGCAATAGGGATGTCGAAATTAATGACTTTACAAGCCCAAGATGACATGGAGCAAGGCCCAAGCCCAAAGGAATTTGATTGCCATGCAGAGATTAAAGAAGAATTAAATTCCAAGAAGATAGGAGAAGTTCTAATAGGAATAAAATTATAATAAAGAATTATATTCTTTAAAGATAATTTAATTCCAACTCAAACTCCTCCTCAAAGAAGGACTTTGGCCTAGCCCTATAAATAGCAAGGAGATTTCGACAATCCATAAAAGAGAGAGCAAGGGGGAAATTTCGACAAGAGAGCATTAGGGGAATTTCGACTTCTTCTTCTTCTTTGCTTCTATTAGATTCATGGTTTGGGGATTATTCTTTGTATATCTTTTGAACCCAACCATGAACTAACTTGATCGGCTATGGTTATTGTGTTTTGTGGTTGTGAGAAACTATTGGTTTTTGTTTAGGTAATAAGAGTTTGTACTTTTCTATTTCAAGGTTTATTCATTCTTGATTCTTATTATTGTTTTGCAGTGAATTGGGAGAGGATCTCGTGATTTCATCCATTTATCTAATATCGGGAGAGTTAGATTCAAGAAACGAATGAATATGATCTTTATTCAATCCAATGATGGTGAAGATTAATCCGGCTTAGGAATAAGTTAAGGATTTCAACGGCTAAGAGGAGTGCAAGATTGGTTGTTGTTCACCCTTGATTCACGCAGGATGTATTATCAAGGCATGCACAAGTAGCTAGAGTTTCGACTTAGGGATAAGAAGAAACCATTGAAGAACGCTCCGCCGAACCTTGAAGTTGCTGCCCAGTCGCCCAAGTAGTTGCCCAACTAGTCGCCCAGGCAACCATCAATTAGTTGCCAAGGCAACCCCGTTGTGCAAGTCGCCACGGCAACTGAGTTGCCCGTGCACTCTTTTACCAAGACAATCCAATCGGCTATCACACCTCAACTCACGATAACCTAGCCTATCTCTCTCAATCGATCTCATCTTTTCTTTTACTTTATTGCTTTCTAGTTTAGTTATTAGTTAAACTCCTTTAATTGAGTTTTTACTTTTCACAGTGCAGTAACTTAAGCAAAGTGGCCCAAACCAATCCCTGTGGAGACGATACTCGATACTCATATCACTTTATTACTTGCGACGTGTATACTTGCACAATTGCGTAGCACTTATCACACGCAACAGTATGCTTTAGTTTAAATATGCAAAATGAAATTGAATGATAAATGAAAGCATAAAGGCTTGATTATCTCCCTTTTTGTTTGTGTTGAATCTCAAATAAATGCTTCGACATAACTGTAGAGGGACACTCCTCTATGTGTTGCATTGCCTGGAAAACCCTCTTTAATAAATGGCGGCAACAGCATATGAGTGAATGAAAGTAGTCACGGGATAACTCTACTAAATAGGCTAGAGAATGGGGTGTTTTCTCCACTTCATTTTCAAGTCTAGGAAGGTAGTTGTGATGAGCTGACTCCCCTCGTAGCAGTACAAAAAAAAAGAAAAAAAGAGAGAAAAAAGAAGCTAAAAATGAGAGTATCTTGTGCTTAAATTAATTAAGAAAAGCTAGGGTGAACTTGAGAACCTAACCAATGATCTTTTAGCATTGTTAAGCGTAAGGAGGATGTAGTCACATACACACACACACACTCGAAGAATCTCGACCTAAAGAGAAGTTCTTAAAATCTCAAAACTGTCTAGCATGTTGAAGCCTTTATTTTCTGAGGACTCAAATTTTGCCATAGCCGTGTCTTGAGTTGATTTAATGCTGTAGCATTCTTCTGTTTGCTTCTATTCATTGCTTGAGGACAAGCAATAGCTTAAGTTTGGGGGCGTGTTAACCTTGCAAAAGGTTAATATTTCATGCCTTTTTACTTAAATTATTGTATGAAATTAAGCCCATTTCATTTCATTTCATTTCATGGCATATAGATGCATTTAGTTCATGTAATTGCATTTTGTGTTGTTGGTTTTGTTTTCTTGGTTTATTTGTAAAAATGGTACTACTTGTGAAGGTTTTGGTCGGTGTGGTGATGTGCAAGGAAAATAGGAGCAAGGCAGGGAAAATGCCATAGCATTTTGGATAGCATTTCTGGGCGCGCTAGAGGATAAAGAAGTGAAGATATTTCATAGCCCCACACGCGAACCTATCAACCAGCCGTGATCCCACATGTGAAGGGAATGTTCGCTTGGAATTAAGGGCACAAAACCCTAGGAGCCTCCACTATATAAAAAAGGACGCCCACATTAAAGGTAGTGCGGAGAAAAAGTTACATTGTGAGCTAAGAAAGAGAGAAAAAGGCGGCTTCCTTTCTTCATTCTTTCCATCGTGGTGTCCTCTATTGTTGAAGCTCCAAGGGGTGTTCTTGCTGGCCTTTGAGAGAAGCAGCAAGCTTAGAGTGGTTCACGGCAGTCCAAGGCGGCTTTGGAGTTTTCCCTTCCTTTAGTTGCTTTTGCTGTCTCATTTCCTATTATTTGGATGGGTTGTTTTAAATGAATAATTATGGATGATATTCGCCCAGCCATAAACTGATTTTAAGTGGCTTGGGCTTGTTTTTGGTTTTTATGTTTCAAGTTTGAATGAATGTTTCGTTGCTTTCTTGTTCCTTGCATGCATTGTCCATTGTTCTTTTATGCCTTAAGCTTGTAAGAGCTTTTGAGAGTTAGCCTTTGCTTAGGTGTTTGATAGCTTAATAGTAGAAAGAGTTGGGCTTAGATCTACGTGGACAAAGGGGTTTGATGCTGAGGCAAAACCCTAACTCACCTTAGAGATAAGGATAGAGTTTCAATGGCTAAGAAGAGTATAACTTAAAGGATAGTTGTATGTTAGGGTTTACGCTAACAGGTATTGCCATAGCATTCGTCTTATCAGGTTTCTTGCTAGAGATAGTGTAGAGACATCTTGGTAAGCTCTACTGAGCGTGTTGTTGGCAAGATAGTTCGAGACATTCTTTAGGCTTAGACATAGAAATCCTTAACAAGCCCAGCCTGTCGTCCCATTAGAGAGTTTCGTACACTTGAGAGAATGCTCGAAGTATCTTTATTTTAGCTCAATTTTCTTTACAATTAATTGCTACAACATTTATTGGCATGCTTCCTTTTGCTATTGCATTTATTTTCAAACTGCACTTTTGGGTGTGTTGACTAAGCTAGTTTGGCCTCCAATCCCTGTGGAGACGATACTCACTCGTCACTTTATAACTTGTTCGATGTGTATATTTGCACTATTTGTGTATCATTTATAGTGCATCACAACACACAACAAACTCCCGCCCTTGTTGGAGTATGCCCAAAGACCAATCATGAGATGGTTGTAAAAGACATACTTATTTTATCTTGTTTATTAATATAAAGTCATTACTATTTTTTCAGTCTTATTCTATGTGTTTATAAATAACCTGAATTATAGTAAAGTCTTAGAATAATATAGTTATTCTTAGAATGTCTTTAATCGAGTATTATTGTGTGCATGGACAACAATAATATATTAAGACTAATATGTAGTTGATTGATGACAAAGTGTTGTCAATGACATGGAGATGTCAAAATCAATACATAAGTATATGTTAGAGAACGACATAATGGACTGACCTACTATGAGCATGTTTCTTGGATTATTATGTGACAGTCACAACATTGCTCATAATGATAACTACATGTATGATCCTCAGACTTGAGATCATCATTATTTCAACATTGTGAGTGACATATTTTGATACAATCAAAAGTCTGTCGTAACTGAATACGCTATAAAGACTAATATTGGATATGTTGCAATCTATGTAGCGGAATATGGTTGATCAAGATAGGATTTGTCCCTCCTACATAATAGGAGTAATATCATATGCCACTTGATTGAGTGATACTAGAAATGCATGGTCATGCTCGAATAAATTGATATGAGATATCATAGATATTCATTTATAATAGTGTACTCAAGATATCAAGAAATATTAGATGGACTATACAAGTGCGACTATTCCATGACTTGTGTCCGATCTAGATATAAGGACAAAAGGATGTAATACATGAAAAGAGTTAATCACGAAAAAATGTTATGTCAAACCATGACTTCTTATGACTTAGGTAGCAATGATGTATTGCTAGGTGCCTCTCATTGCTTGTAATATTAGAATTGTTCTAGATATTACTACTAATGTTGCATGAACCTACAAGGGTCACACCCTATGATTGAAACGAACAAATATCGACTAGATAGCATGTGTACAAACTTGTTGTGCACGAAATAAGTAAAAAATTGAAATTATTATGATTATTGTAATTATAGATAATTTTGTTTATATATATTTTAATACTAGATAATTATTATAATTATCAAATACTATTAATATATATCCCTAAAGAAACTCGATTGAAGTAGAATTAGATTCTACATATTTAATTATATTCGGTTAAATATATTATATATTTAAAGAATCCAAATTTAATTAGAATTAGGGTTTTGAATGCTATATAAAGGCATAAGGTCTAGCAGCCAATGTATGCTTTTGCGAAAAACCTCTCTAACAGTTAGAGAAGAGAAAATATTTTTCGTTCCATTCGGGTGGACTGCGTAAAGGTCGAAATGCTATTGTGATGACTTGGATTCGTTATCATGCTAGAAAAATTGGATTCTCCTAACTCCTAGCAATTTCCAGATTTAATTAAGGTAACGTTTCATTCTTTTTCACCCCGGATTCGTTCATCATACATAGATCATTGGTGGAATACGCCAGATAATTTTTTCGCTGCGCCGTGGGGTTTACCTGCATTTTCCAACAGTAGTATCAGGGCCACTTGTACGATACGAATTCGGACTTAAATACTTGGATGATGCTTTTG
Organism: Hibiscus mutabilis; assembly: GCA_019671005.1. Classification (NCBI taxonomy): domain Eukaryota; kingdom Viridiplantae; phylum Streptophyta; class Magnoliopsida; order Malvales; family Malvaceae; genus Hibiscus; species Hibiscus mutabilis. The sequence continues at coordinate 28,366,295 of CM033711.1, read as the reverse complement.
TATGAGATGCATATTTTGTTTTTCCTATTTTGACGAGTATACGATATTTGTGCAAAATAATGAAATTAAATCCAGCCGCGGTTAATATGTTAATCTATTTTAAATAAGTTTTTACAACCGATGGTTAAACGTTAATCATATGTTTGTTGTTGTAAGATTTTAATGTTCATATGTTAATTGTTAACATGATGAACATGTGGTTTTGATAGCAGATCATTTTGGCAGAGGAACAATGGTTGTTCTAGTGCGAAAAACCTTAGGGATTGAAAAATCTCAAAACCACAAATCTGTTGATAAAAGTTATTAAATCATGAGGTTTTTCTATATTAATCGAAGTGACAACATTAAAAAATTTAGTACTCGGCGGCGCCCTGGATCTACCGGAACACGTAGGCAACAAAGGTCGTAGGAACTATTTTGGTAATCTTAATTAACAAGATAAAACATGTGTATGTTTTGGATGATATGCACGGTGTTTGAAATGCATGGTTATAGCCTAATAGCCCATTTACTTTGGTTTTATATAAATATGGCCCGCGTGTCGTGCCTTTCTTTCTTCTATTGTAATTCTCTTCTCACCTTACTCCCTCGTATGTAAAATGAGTTTCTAAAAAATTGTAATATTTGTGGAGAAAGCATGGATCAAAGGAGCAGAATGATAGGCCGATCAAAGGTGGATTAGATGCTTAGGAAGCAAGTTCTATCTTTAGTATTCTTGGTTCTCCCATTGGCTTGGGACGAACCACCTTAGTTTTATGTAACTATAACCATTGCATTTATATTTATTGTTTTACATGTATGTGATACAATGTATGTCTTTAGCATGATGGTAACAAATTAGATCATAGTAGAATGGTGAGATTAGTTTAACAAAAACCCTTCATATTTAATTAATAGCCATCCACCAATATTAGCCCTCGTTAAAACCTCGATCAGTACTATGTAGGTTTTGCTAAAGCGAATTATACATATCTATATTGGTTGAAGAATAGGCAAGTGATATTCACTGGTTGTAATATTGGTTAAACTAGGTTGTTCTAAAGAGATTAGAAACCTAAAGGCTAATGATTTGGATAATCATGAGATGATTAGGAACAACAATGGTTCACCAAATATAGGAATTACATGAGATGTAATTAGCAAGTGTTGCTTACCTAAATAATTGAATTCTATGAGTAAAGCCAAAGCTGACTTAGGATGAAATAAAATATGGATCCTTACCCACTATAAATACTTTTGGTAAGTCTTTCAATTTTGAGGGTTTTAAATAGTGGGAATGTTATTACTTTATAAACATGATAAAAGTTACTTATAAATCATATTTTATTGTTGTAGATTTATTATGGCAAATTTAAACTCATTATCATTGTGATCCGTCCTTGAGAAGGACAAATTGAATGGCGTGAACTTCCTTGACTAGTTCCGCAATTTGAAGATTGTCCTCAAACAAGAACGAAAACTATCAATCATCGAAGAACCTGTCCCTAAAAAGCCAGCAGATGATGCCTCTAAAGATAAATTGGAAGCCTTTGAAAAATACTCAAGTGACATGGTAGATGTCGGATGCTTAATGCTTGCGACAATGACCCCTGAGCTTTAGAAGCAACATGAGGACATGGTTCCCTATGAGATGGTTAAAAATCTAAAGGAATTATATGAGGGGCAAGCTCGTCAAGAGAGGTATAAGACCTCTAGGGCATTGTTTCTGTGCAAGATGATTGAGGGAACTCCAGTGGGAACTCATGTTCTTAAAATGATAGGGTACATTCAGACCTTGGAAAAGTTGGGCTTCCCTCTAAGTGTTGAATTGGCTACTGATGTTATCATGCAATCGTTTCCAAATAGTTTTAATCAGTTTGTTCTTAATTTCAATATGAATGAAATTAACAAATCATTACCTCAGTTGCTTGGTCTGTTAAGAACAACAGAGAACAACATGAAAACGGTTAGCTATAAACCTATTCTGATGGTCTGAAAGGATAATAGAAAAGGAAAGCCCAACACCAAGGCAAAGCCGAAGCCCAACAAAGGAAAGGCTGCATTGAAACCCAAATGAGGAGTTGCAAAAGAAGGAAAGTATTTCCATTGCAGCAATGCTGGACATTGGAAGAGAAACTGCCCTATCTACCTTGAGGACATCAAGAAGGCAAGAGAAAATGGACAGTCCGGATCAAGTATTTATGTTATTGATATTAATATATCAACATCTACTTCTTGGGTATTAGATACCGATTGTGGTCCTTACATTTGTACTTTTGTACAAGGACAAAAAAAGAGTAAAAAATTGGCAAAAGGAGATGAGGACCTACGAGTGGGAAATAGAGCAAGAGTTGTTGCATTAGCTATATGAACATATACTTTGTCATTATCGAGTGGACTTGTTTTAGATTTAGAGGATTGTTATTTCGTACGTAGTTTGACTAAAAACATTATTTCAATTTCTTGTTTGGACAAGATTGCTTTTGAGATTATTATTAAGAATAATAGTTGTTCCTTCTATCTCAATAATGTTTTTTTATGGTACGACACATTTAATAAATGTCCTCTATATCTTAGATCAAGAAAATTCCATATATAACATAAATACGAAAAGATAAAAAACAAATGACTCTAATCAAACTTATCTTTGGCATTGTCACTTGGGTCATATAAGTGAGAAACACATATCAAAACTTCATAGAGATGGATTTTTGGATTCTTTTGTTTTCGAACAACTTGATATATATGAACCTTGCTTAATGGGAAAAATGACCAAATCATCTTTTAACGGTAAAAACGAGCTAGCAAGTGATTTATTAGGCCTAATACATAGTGATATAGTGGACCAATGAATACACAAGCCAGATGAGGGTTTCAATACTTCATTACTTTCACAGATGACTTCAATAGATATGGGTATGTTTACCAAATGCATCATAAATATGAAGCACTTGAAAAGTTCAAGGAATTTAAGAATGAAGTACAAAACCAACTAGGAAAGAGTATCAAAGCTCTTTGATCAGATCGATGAGGAGAATACTTAAGCTTAGAGTTTGATGAACTTCTTAAAGAATGTGGGATTGTCTTACAACTTACACCTCCTAGTACTCCACAACATAATGGAGTCTCTGAAAGGAGAAATCGAACGTTGTTAGACATGGTTCGATCAATGATGAGTCATGCTGATCTTCCAACTTCTTTTTAAGGACATGCGTTAGAAATAGCTGCTTTCACACTAAATCATGTTCCGTCTAAATCATTTTAAAATACACCGTATGAGATATGACCTGGGAAGCGTCCTAGTATGTCTTTTATGAAAATTTGGGGATGCGAAGTTTATGTTAAACATCAGATCTCTAAAAAACTTGAACCCGAATCTCATAAGTGTAATTTTGTGGGATATCCTAAAGAAACTAAAGGATATTATTTCTTCAATCCATCTGAGAACAAAGTGTTTATTGCTCGAACATGAGTCTTCCTTGAAAGAGAATTTATTTTCAGAAAAGGAAGTGAGAGAAATATTGAACTTGAGGAAATTCAAGATCAACCACAGATCACTGAACCAGAGATTGAACAACAAGTTCCGCAAATAGTTGAGGAACATCCAATCGTTCTTGAAACACAACCACTGCGAAGGTCTATGAGAGAATGCAATGCGCCTGAGAGATACAGATTTCTCGTCACATTGCATGGTGATGTTCTCCTCATGGATCAAGATGAGCCTAGGACTTATTAAGAAGCAATGGCGAACCTAGACTCAAAAAAATGGCTAGAAGCCATGAAATACGAGATGGATTCCATGTCAGAAAACCAAGTGTGGACTTTGGTTGACCCACCCGAAGGGATTAAACCCATATGGTGCAAATGGGTTTTTAAAAAGAAGACCAACATGGATGGCAATGTACAAACATGCAAAGGGCAATTGATTGCTAAGGGATTTCATCAAATTCATGGTATAGACTATGATGAAACTTTTTCCCCTGTTGTTATGTTTAAATCCATCCAGATATTACTTGCAATAGCTACATTTTATGATTATGAAATCTGGCAGATGGATGTCAAAACTGCTTTCCTTAATGGAAAATTAGATGAGGATGTGTACATAACACAACCTGAGGGTTTTGTCGATCCAAAAAATGCCTGAAAAGTATGCAAGCTACAAAGACCCATTTATGGGTTGAAGCAAGCTTCTCGAAGTTGGAATCCTCGTTTTAATGATGCAATCAAAGAATTTGGTTTTATCAAAAATGAAGATGAGCCATGTGTTTTCAAGAAAACTAGTGGGAACACTATCACATTCTTGGTATTGTATGTGGATGACATACTAATAATAGGAAATAACATACCTACCTTACAGTCTATAAAGACTTGGTTAGGAAAATGTTTTTCTATGAAAGACTTGGGTGAAGCATCCTACATATTAGGAGTCAAGATCTATAGAGATAGATCAAGACGAATCCTAGGACTAAGTCAAAATGCATACATAGATAAAGTACTGAAAAGATTCAGTATGGAAGAATCTAAAAGAGGATTCTTACCTATGAGACATGGTATTTCACTCTCGAAGGAAATGTGTCCTTCAGCGCCTCAAGAAAGAGAGTGCATAAGTAAGATTCCATATGCTTCGGCCATTGGATCTATCATGTATGTTGTGCTATGTACACGTCCGGATGTATCATATGCACTAAGTATGACAAGTCGGTACCAAGTAGATCCCGGTGAATGTCATTGGGTTGCAGTAAAAAACATCCTTAAGAAGAACTAAGAAAACATTCCTTATGTATAGAGGTGAGGAAGAGCTAAGTATAAAAGGTTATAATGACGCAAGCTTCCAAACTGATAAGGATGATTCTTGATCGCAATCGGGTTTTGTGTTCTTCCTTAATGGAGGTGTTGTAAGCTGGAAAAGTTCAAAGTAAGATACAATAGCAGATTCTACAACAGAAGTCGAGTATATTACAGCAAGCGATGCTACAAAAGAGGCTATTTGGATTAAAAAGTTCATATCTGAACTAGGGGTTGGGCCTAGCATATCAAATGCTATAGATCTACATTGTGACAACAACGGAGCTATCGCACAAGCAAAAGAAACCAGATCTCACCAGCGATCCAAACACATACTTAGGCGTTACCATCTCATTTGAGAAATCATTGATAGATGGGATGTAGAAATATGCAGAGTACCAATGGATGACAATATCGCCGATCCACTAATAAAGCCTCTGACATAGCATAAGCATGAACGTCACACTAAGTATCTTGGTATTAGATACATGAGTGATTGGTCTTAGTGTTAGTGGGAGATTGTTGGAGTATGCCCAAAGACCAATCATGAGATGGTTGTAAAAAACATACTTATTTTATCTTGTTTATTAATATAAAGTCATTGTTATTATTTCAGTCTTATTCTGTATGTTTACAAATAAACTGAATTGTAGTAAAGTCCTTAGAATAATATAGTTATTCTTATAATGTCCTTGGTCGAGTATTATTGTGGGCATGAACAACAATAATTTATTAAGACTAATATGTAGGTGATTGATGACAAAGTGTTGTCATTGACATGAAGATGTCAAAATCAATACATAAGTGTGTGTTAGAGAACGACATACTAGACTGACCCGCTATGAGCATGTTTCTTGGATTATTATGTGTCAGTCACAACATTTCTCATAATGATAACTACATGTATGATCCTCAGACTTGAGATCATCATTATTTCAACATTGTGAGTGACATATTTTGATACAATCAATCGTGTATCGTAACTGACTATGCTATAAAGACTGATATTGGATATGTTGCAATCTATGTAGCGGAATATGGTTGATCAAGATAGGATTTGTCTCTCCTACATAATATGAGTAATATCATAGGTCACTTGATTGAGTGAGACTAGAAATGCATGGCCATATTCGAATAAATTGATATGAGATATAATAGTTATTCGTTTATAATAGTCTACTCAAGATATCAAGAAATATTAGATGAATTATACAAGTGTGACTATTCCATGACTTGTGTCCGATCTAGATATAAGGACAAAAGGATGTAATACATGAAATAGTTAATCACCAAAAAAAGGTTATGTCAAACCATGACTTCCTGTAACTTAGGTAGCAATGATGTATTGCTAAATGTCACTCATTGCTTGTAATATTAGAATTGTTCTAGATATTACTGCTAACGTTGCATGAACCTACAAGGGTCACACCCTATGATTGAAACGAATAAATATCGACTAGATAGCATGTGTACAAACTTGTTGTGCACGAAATAAGTAAAAAAATCGAAATTATTATGATTATTGTAATTATAAATAGTTTCGTTTATATATATTTTAATACTAAATAATTATTGTAATTATCAGATACTATTAAAATATATATCCCTAAAGAAATCTAATTGAAGTAGAATCAGATTCTACATATTTAATTATATTCGGTTAAATATATTGTATATTTAAAGAATCCGAATTTATTTAGAATTAGGGTTTTGAATGCTATATAAAGGCATAAGGTCTAACGGCCAAAGTATGCTTTTGTGAAAAACCTCTCTAACAGTTAGAGAAGAGAAAATATTGTTCGTTTCGTTTGGGTGGACTGCGTAGAGGTCAAAATGATATTGTGACGACTTGTATTCAATTTCGTGCTAGAAGAATTGGATTCTCCTAACTCCTTGCGGTTTTCAGATTTAATTAAGGTAACGTTTCATCCATTTTCACCTCGGATTCATTCATCGTACATGGATCACTGGTGGAATACGCCGGATAATTTTTTTACTGCGCCATGGGATGTACCAACGTTTCCCAACAACACAAGATTTCTGGAAATTAATGTTGAGCCCCGAACTGATCTCAAAACATCGCAGAATACGTTTCACATTTACTAAGTACTGCTCCGTTGGTTTCATAAACATTATGATGTCGTCGGCAAACCGAAGGTGAGAAATAGCGAAATTTGGAAAAACATTCGTAATTCCACCTACATCACCACTGGCCTCTGCTTCCTCCATTAACAAATGCAACACCTTTGTGACCATAATAATAAAAAAAAAGGTTATAAAGGGTCACCTTGGCGTAACTCTCTCCTCATCCGAAACTCCTTCGTGGGAGAACCATTAACCAAGACTGAAACTTTTGCCGAAGAGATGCATTCCCAAATCCAATTTCTCCAAACCCTATTTTCCACATCACCATATCTAAAAATTCCCACCTCACACAATCGTACGCTTTTGAAAATTCCAACTTAATGATCACCCCTTCTTCTACTACTAACCCCGAAAACAAAGAATGAATCACTTTATTGGCAACTAAAACACCATCTAGAATCTGCCTACCCTTAACAAATGTACATTGGGTCTCGCTAATTAGCTTATCAATGACCACCCGCAGCAGTCGCGATAGGATTTTTGCTACTAATTTATAAATAGATCTAATCAAGCTAATTGGCCTAAAATCTGAAATTTCCACCGGGTTATTCGACTTTGGAATCAAGGCAATGAACGACGCACTAACGCTGGGCGAAAGCTTACCTGAAACATGAAAAGCATCTAAAGTTCTAACCAAGTCGTCATTCACCTCCTCCCAAAACTGTTTATAAAAATTCGTATTGAAACTGCCTGGACCAGACGCTTTTGAGTCTACACAACTCCATAGAGCATCCTTAATTTCCTCCATCGTGAAAGGCACTTCCAAATGACTAGCTTCCAGTTTTGAATTTTTCTTGAAATTTAGATAAAAAACAGCCCTCCATGATCTTTTCTTGCAACTAAAATGGTCTTTTACGTGGTCGAACATCCTGCGCTTCAGTCCCTTCAGGTCCCCAAACCAACTATTACCAAACGCTAGCCCATTGATTACCCTTTTCTTGGCTCGAATCCGAACAACCCGATGAAAGAATGAGGAATTTGAATCACCCAAAGACAATCAGTTTATCCTCGATTTTAGCCTCCACAAATTTTCTTGCAATTTTAGAGTCTCCCGCAGTTCCATCCTCAAGTTTCTTAATTCCTTCTGCTTTCCCTAATCCAGAATACCACCATTCTCTAATTCCTCCAAAGTGTTGATTTTATCTTCCAACTTCTTGACTTTGACGTTAAAATTTTCACACAATTCAGTATTCCACTTTTTAAGAGCATTTTTCAAACTTCTCAACTTAATAGACAAATCTAATTTGTTGGGTGATTCCATTCCGAACACCTCCTTCACCACCCTTCTACAGCCTTCCTTATGAAGCCATGCATCAATGAACGTAAACGGTCTCGGCCCCCAATCTATTACCTCCGTCGCCAATAGAACTGGAGCGTGGTCGGATGCAGCTCTTTTCAACCCAAATTGAGTCAAGTCTGTGAAGGTTAGTAGCCATTACTCATTCAACAAAAATCTGTCTAGTGTACTTTTGTTTTGTGAGCCAAACCATGTAAACTCTTTGCCCACCATCGGTAATTCAATCAAATTACTCTCCAAGAAAAAGGAATTGAATTCTTCACTTCTAGATAACAAACTAGCACAGCCACTGCGTTCACTCCTATTACGAACAACATTAAAGTCTCCTCCCAATATCCAGTTTATTGGGGATGAAATCTTCAGACTCAAAAGTTCCTTCCATAAACCACACTGGTCCGACACAGTACAAGGCGCATACAAATTAATAACAACTGAAGACATTCCTTTCTGTACCCATTCTCCCATTAGAAAGATGAAATTCGGCCTTGACATTGAACTCTTGACACATAATTTGTTGATGTCCCAAATTGATAATAGACCTGTAACATCCCCTTCCTGGTCTGGTAGAGAACCGGGTTAAAAAGTGTTATCGGAAACTTATTCAGAGATTGGAAGACGGAATCGGAGTTCGAAACTTGTTCGGAATATTTTATTAATCATTCTCAAGGCTTATCGAACCTATTCGTTACTAGTCGTATTAGAATCGGGGTCAATTTTAACTTTTTACAAACTTAGGGACTAAATTGTAAACTTTACAAATTAGCGATCCTAACCCAAATTCTTTATTACCGTACCAATTATTAATCTGTGAAGTTCCATTACTATCGGATATCGTTAACCTGATTAATTAGACCGTATAGTTATTAGCGATCAATTTGCAATTTGCCTAAACTTCTTGTTATTCTTTATAACAGAATTAACTAACACCGTATCAATACCCTAAGGGCCGTATCGATACGCTAAGCCTAATTTTAGATTTTCAGATTCGAATGATGTCAAACCCGTACCGATACAGCTAGTCCAGTATCAATACGCGTTGACTGCTTTGACCCCGTACCGATACGCTCTATGACCGTATCGATACCTTTTTCCCATCCAGATTCCAGTGACCAAATTCCGTAACCGTATCGATACGCCCTGTTCCATTGATCCAATTTATGCATAGTCGTATCGATACGCCATCACCCGTATCGATACGCCATGACCTGCAATGACATATTTTTACTGGTTTTTATTCGAATTAATCTAGAAAATGTTATTCAAATTTTATCAAACTTTACCAACAATCTTAAAAATAGTATTTCTAATTATGTGTCAAATTTTAAGACGTTTCGAATCTGTTTACTATGACTTTTCCAATTAGTGCCTTAATGCTCATTTTAACCATTCCCAAACACACCATTTAAACCATACCACACCTAGTTACTAATAGGTTTGCACAACCACATCAAAATAGACCTTTACAACACATTAAACCTTATGCCATTGTACTAGGAGCTCGAAAACGAAAACAAACATACATATGATATGCAGAAGTGACTTGCAACCGAGAGATTACACGACCATAGCTTAGAAAATCTCAAGACCCTGAAATGCATAAGACACACATATGTTAGGCTTATATAGCCTAGTGAGGTAGTCATAACAAACATAACAGAATAACATGACATGCATGGCAATCCATCATCATGAATGGTATGGCAACATAATTAGGCATCATAATAACATCTTTAATTTCATAAGCATCATGTTTGTGATCATTTATCATATTCTCACATAAACATAGCATAATTAAACACGTATTAATTCCCTTAGACAATGTGACAGATGGATACATGGATTCCCCTTTACACCACACATATATCAAAAAATAGGTCGTAGCCTTGAGCCGTAGCTCCGGATAAATCCCTTATACAATCTATCCTTATCTCCCCCACATATAGGCCGTAGCCCCGAACCATAGTCCACCCTTACTTATACGAGCTCAAATAATCCTACGGCATGCCAATTGTATCCAAAACTCATAAATGTCCAAGGTTACACATATTTCTTTGTATTTTTTACCTTTGTGCCCGTAGGCTATAACATATCAGAAATGGAAGTGAGTTATAGCTCTATAGCATATCATAGTACATTTTTACATCGAATCATCACATAGTTATATCAAATTCATATAATATAACATAGTTGTTCGCATTTTAATATATTACTTTCATAGTTCATTTATATCGGATCATATGTCACATGTATATTCGTAACCATATCAGATAACACAAGGGCTTACCCAACCTTACCATTCAAATTTATAGCCGATTGCTCTACTTGAGCTCTGACACAATGCATAGCAAACCACAATGATGCAACGGGATGGCACCGAGCCTATCCCTTAACACGACTACACTCACCTAGATTATGAGGCTCTTGAATTATAGCTCCATCGTGCCTAGCTTCCTTTGGAGATGACAAGGGATCATTCTCCAACACTTGAGCGAATCGTGGGCTTTCAAACGGTATATCAAACTTGAACGAAGATCGAAGATTGCACCGAGGTGCTTGTTTAGCTTGAGCTTGAAGATAGAAATAGAGGTGTGTGCTTATTTTGGTATTAAGGTGGGTTTAGTTTACCGGAGGTTTAAAGATAAAAAGATGAAGGAATGAAAGCTTTTCTCTTTATTATTTATATAAAAACCACATCAATTATTTTAATGATTGCCCACCAAAGTTTAGACCAATGAAAGCATTTCCCTTGGGCAAGGGTTTGCTCAATTCAAGGTCGTCATCTAATCACTTCTTTTCAATTTGATATAAATCACTTTTCTGATGATTTCACATGTGGGTGGTCAGGCAAGGAGGTGAGTAAGAACCTTGCTTGGTTTTTCCCTCAATTTGGCTTTGAACAGATTCAGAATAGGGGAACCGTATCGATACGCTCTTAGTCGTATCTATACGCTATCACTAAAATTGGTAAGTTAGTTATTGGCAGTTGGGCTGTATCGATACTGGCTTGACCATATCGATACGCCTTGCTTGGAATTAGCATTTTGGGCCTTAACTTTCATACAAGGGAGTTCATTCACTCAAATAGGACCAAATTGAGATTTCATTACAAAAGAAGGGTACAATGGTTATTCATTACGATATTTTACATATCAGATTCGGAACTTCCGATCACCGGAACCTAATTCTGACTAGGCCAGTTTTCAGGATGTGACAACTCTCCCCCCTTAAGAAAATTCGTCCTTGAATTTTCACATCAAGCAAATAGGTGAGGATAATGCTTTTGCATGGTTTCTTTAGGTTCCCATATTGCCTCTTTAGCATAATGACTCATCCACAGAACTTTCACTAATGGCACAGACTTGTTACAAAGCCGTTTAACTTCCCGTGCAAGGATCTGTACAAGTTCTTTCTCGTACGTTAGATTGGACTGAATTTCCACAGACTCTGGCTCGATCACGTGAGAGGGATCTGACCGGTACTTGCGTAACATAGATACGTGAAAGACATTGTGAATTTGACTTAACGCCACAGGAAGAGCTAATTGGTATGCTACTGGTCCAACTCTTTCAATTACTTCGAACAGGCCAATAAAACGGGGGCTTAGCTTCCCCTTTTTGCCGAAACAAAGGATCTTCTTCTATGAAGATACTTTAAGAAAGGCCTTCTCACCACCCTTGTACTGGATATCTCTTCTTTTCAAATCAGCATACGATTTATGTCGATCGAAGGCAGCCTTAAGCTGATCACGGATAATGGTCGTCCTTTCTTCGGTCTTTCGAAGCAAGTCAGGACCTAGTATCTTGCCTTTACCGAGTTCGGTCCAACAAAGAGGAGTTCTGCATCTCCTTCCATACAAAGCTTCGTACGAGGCCATTTGAATTGAGGCTTGATAACTATTGTTGTATGCAAACTTGACTAAAGGTAGGGATTTTTCCCACGTATTCCTAAAGTCGATGACACAAGCTCGGAGCATATCTTCCAGAATCTGAATAACTCTCTCAGATTGGCCATCGGTTTGAAGATGGAAAACAGTGCTAAGGTGTACTCACGTTCCCAAGGCCTCGTGTAAGGTCCTCCAAAACTGAGCTGTAAATTGAGGGTCATGATTGGAGATAATAGAAACATGGACTTTGTGTAACTGAATGACTTCACGGATATACAACTCTGCGAGCTTAGGCAAACTAAAATCCATTCTCACCGGAAGGAAATGAGCAGATTTAGTAAATCAGTCCACAATGACCCAAACAACATCATTCTTCTTCGGTGTCATAGGCAGGCCACTTACAAAGTCTATTGTAATATACTCTCATTTCCATTGTGGAAGCTCGATAGGTTACAGAAGACTAGTAGGCACCTTGTGTTCGGCTTTGACTCGTTGGAAAGTCAAACACCTAGTCACAAAGTCTGTGATCTCGTTCTTCATTCCGGACCACCAATATAGCTCCTTTAGATCTTTGTACATTTTAATAGCTCCCGGATGAATAGAGAATGGGCTAGAATGAGCTTCTCTCAGAATCTGATTCCAAAGATCATCATCATTGAGCACACAAATACGGTTTTGGAAACATAACAAGCCTTCAGAATTCATAGCAATGTCAGGATCTGTGTTATCCTTAACCTTAGCAATGAGAGCCTGCAACTCCTCGTCGGATTCCTGGAGTATTTTGGTTCGGGATACAATGGTTGACTGAACTCTCAGTTTGGCTAACAACTTACCATGCTTCTTGAGTCGAAAATGAGCGTTCAAACGTCTCGTAGAAGAGATAGGTTTCTGACTAAGAGCATCGGCTACGACATTGTCTTTACTAGGATGGTAATTAATAACCAAGTCGTAATCTTTCAGAAGTTCCATCCACCTACGCTGCTGGAGATTCAGCTCTTTCTGAGTCAAAAGATACTTCAAACTTTTGTGATCAGTGTATAAATAACACTTTTCACCATACAGGTAGTGTCACCAAATCTTCAAAGCGAACACAACTACGGCTAATTCCAGATCATGAGTCGGATAGTTTAGCTCATATGGCTTGAATTGATGTGAAACATAAGCTATGACTTTGCCTTCTTGCATCAAAACATAGCCTAATCCCAAGTGGGATGCATCGCTGTAAATTGTGAAATCTTTGCTTGACTCGGGTTGCACCAAAATAGGAGCATGAGTAAAGACTTGCTTAAGTTGATCGAAACTCCTTTGTTGATCTATAGTCCACACAAAAGGAGTGTCCTTGCGGAGGAGCTTCGTCAAGGGGGTAGCAATCAGTGAAAATCCCTTAACGAATCTACGGTAGTATCCTGCAAGGCCCAGAAAACTACGAACTTGTCCCACATTCTTCAGAGGAATCCAGTCAAGGATGGCTTGAATCTTCTTTGGGTTAACTTGAATTCCCGTAGAAGAGATCGCATGGCCTAAGAAGGACACTTCGGATAGCCAAAATTCACATTTGCTGAACTTGGCATATAATTGTTTCTCTTGGAGAGTCTAGAGTATAATCCGGAGATGTTATTTATGAGTAGCCACATCTTTTGAATAGATCAAGATGTTATCTATAAAGACAACCAGTAACTTGTCTAAATAGGGCCAAAACACCCGGTTCATCAAATTCATGAAGGTTGCAGGTGCATTTGTAAGCCCAAAAGGCATCACTAGAAATTCATAAATGACCATATCTAGTTTGAAAGGCAGTCTTTGGAACATTAGACTCATTCACTAGTATTTGGTAATATCCGGATCGAAGATCTATCTTGGAAAACACATAGTCATCTTTCAACTGATCAAAAAGGTCATTGATTCTCGATAATAGATACGTGTTCTTAATTGTCACCTTGTTCAACTAACGATAGTCAATGCATAGGCGCATCGATCCATCATTCTTCTTAAAGAACAACACCAGTGCTCCCTAGGGTAAGGAACTCGGTCGAATGAATCCCTTATCCAAAAGGTCTTGAATTTGGGCCTTTAGCTCTCTTAACTCCACCAGAGCTATTCTATACAGAGTGATAGAGACCAGAGTAGTCCCAGGTTGTACTTCTATCCTAAATTCCACTTCTCGGGTGGGAAGGAGTCTCTGAAGTTCATCAAGAAACACATCAGACACAACAGGTATATTTTCAAGTTTAAAATCTTTCATGGAATACATGAGAGTCTTCTTAGGCTCAAGTTCGGATTTCATCAAGGTTATGTTTTCCTTACCGAGCCCACGGAGATACAATTTCCTCTTCGAATAGTCCACCCATGCTTGGTGTTCGGCTAACCAATCGAGACCTAATATGAGATCGAACTCTCGAAAGGACAAGGCCATCAAAGTAGCCGGGAAAGAGATCCCTTGGATCCTTAAAGGGAAAGCTTTACAAACCCATCGAATAATTACATTATCTCCTAACGGATTAGAGACAACAATCTCGGAAGTGATCGGTTCTGATTCTAAGGCATACTTTGCAATCAAAGGTTCACCAACGAAAGAATGCGTAGAGCCTGGATCTACCAAAGCATAAACAATATCAGAACATAATTCCACCATACCTGCAATCACATCATGATCATCTTCCTACTCACGACCCCGAACATGGTACATCTGGGCTGAAGTCTGAGGATCATGATTAGCCGGAGGAGCATTGGTGATGAGAGGTCTCCTCGTTGATCCATTTTGCACTTGCTTTGCTCATATTCCTTTGCTAGGGTTATTCTGAGAAGCTATAGAGGTAGGAGCGTGCAGATTCTGCGGGCACTGTCGGATAAAGTAGCCAGACTCGCCACAGAGATAGTAGGATCCAAACTGCCTACGACACTACCCTAGGTGTCTCTTCTAGTAGAAATTACACAGAGGGATCTGAGAGCCTTTCGCAGAACCACCTGTACTGTTTACTGAAGCTGTGCGAGCAACAGACGTTCCTATAGACTGGAACTGTGGTACATAACCAGATCGCGGTAACTGTTGAAAGGTAGCATAGTTCTGGTCTCATTTACCCTTATTCTAAGACGTGTGTGGCTTGGAATCATCTCGGAACCTTTTATCAGATCAAGCCTGGTTCCCTTTTATTCTTTCGGAAGCCTTCTAGGAGGCTTCAGCAGTAATGACTCGATTAACCAAAGTTTGGAAGTCTTCTAACTCCAAGATGGTGAAAAGAGGACGCAATTCGTTACAGAGGCCATCAACGAACATTCGGCATTTTTCTCTCCCTGCGTATAATCTCAGCACCATATCTAGCATACTTGTAGAAATCCTGGATATATTATTCTACGGGCCTTCCTCCTTGCCTCATATGGAGGAACTTCTTATGCCTCTCAGCGATGTAATGGTCGCTGATATACTTTTTGCGAAACTCCTGAAGGAAGAAATCCTACGTAACTCTGTGTTCAGGCACAGTAAGTGTCATTGTATCCCACCAAATCCAGGCCTCCTTGGTAATCAAGGCTAAAGCGCACTCAAGCTTGTGTTCTTCGGGGCACTTCATTTGCTTATTCAGCACTTTCAGAGTGTTCTCCAGCCAGTATTCTACGACTTCAGGGTTGTCCAGTTCCTGGCCGGTAAAGGTGTAAACTGGGTATTATTTGAGCCTGTCAATAGGTGCCCTCGAGATAGTCGGGGTGGCTGCAGCAGGCTAAGGGGGTAGTTCTTGTCGAAGGGACACAACCACTTGCTTAATCATGTCGGTCATGGACATCAGATATTCTTGCTGAGCGGCTTGCATCGACGGAGGATGAGGCAGATCATTTTGCCCCACTCGTTCGGGCCTAACTTCCGCCCTCAGATTATCCCCTTGAGTAGAGGAGGAGTCGGGATTCGGCTCATTAACAGTGCACCTATCAGTAGGCGCCTACATTTTCAGATCTAATCATACAGAAAGATTGAATCGTGTAAGCTGCAAGTCACAAATAGCATATACAAATAACTCATAGGTTACATAAGTACATACAGACTCGTAACGGGCTTCAGTTTAGTCTTAAAGTCAACTAAACCTAGGCTTTGATACCACAACTGTAACATCCCCTTCCCGGTCTAGTAGAGAACCGAGTCAGAAAGTGTTATCGGAAACTTATTCGGAGATCGGAAGATAAAATCGGAGTTCGAAACTTGTTCGAAATATTTTATTAGTCATTCTCAAGGCTTATCGAACCTATTCGTTACTAGTGGTATTAGAATCATGGTCAATTTTAACCTTTTACAAACTTAGGGACTAATTTTGTTAAGTTTACAATTTAGTCCCTAAATTTGTAAAAGGTTAAAATTGACCCTAATTTTAAAACGACTAGTAACGAATAGGTTCGATAAGCCTTGAAAATGATTAATAAAATATTTCGAACAAGTTCCGAACTCCGATTTTGTCTTCTGATCCCTGAATAAGTTTTCGATAACACTTTCTGACCCGATTCTCTACCAGACCGGGAAGAGATGTTACAAGACCACCTGACCTTCCGGCAGAAGGTGAGAACCGAAAGTCAAACTCGTCATCAATCCACAATTTTCTAATCTCGTCCTCTGAAAATGACGCTTTCTTTGTTTCCTACAAATGCACCATCTCGACCTTTTGTTCAGGCAACAGACTTTTATTCGCTAACACCTCAGACTACGATCCTATCCTCCTAATGTTCCAAGTTAAAACCTTCATCCTTGGCTTGCTTTTGAAACCTTAGCACCTTAACCCTCCTTTTTTCTTTGCTTCCAAATCTGCTATTTCCTGAATCACCTCCTTCTCGTTTCCAACAATCTGAACTCCCAATTTCTTTCCCAAAGCCAGGTCCTTCCTAGCTTTTTTGGTTTGATTGTTCCACCGCGCCGTAAGGTCAGAATTAGACAAGGATCTCCTAGATAATCCATGCGAGTTTTGAACTTTCTTGTTCTGCTTGCTCCTTCTTATAGCCCTATATCTCTTCTTCCTTTCTAATTCTGAGATTGCCTTATCCTGATATTCCAGTAAAGACCCGTATCTCTTGCTTTTCTTAGAGTTGCAGCACATTTTAGGGAAAAAAGACCTAGGACCTTCCTCACCGCTCTGTGAACCTTCAATCATCTTATCCACATCAGGCCTAAGAATAAAGCTATTTCTCTCATCCTTTCGCAGCCCATGAAATTTTTTTGAAGATGGGCTTCTTTCTAATTCAGCTTTCGCATCCAGCTGTCGAGCCCACAACATTAGGTAGCAAGCCCATACATTCTAAATCCTCCTTAGCACGACTCGACAAGTGGGAGCCCTCCCCGTTCTGAAGCTCAAAAGTTTCTCCTCCAGACTTGCTACCACGTTTAGAAGCTCCAAGGACAGAGACTATCTCAGCCCAGCTGGGCCCAAGTGAGTTTCCAATGAGACCGTCCTTATCACGTGGTTCTAGGACCATTTTGATCAGTGTGTACTTCTAGAATCTCACCTTTATTACCAGCATCCACCACCTCATTATTAACCGAGCCTTTGTTAATAAATTACTGTCTAATAAATTCAATTATCTCACATGTCTGCCATTTTTTGCACCTTCCAGCCTCCCTTCATTAAAATGGTCTTTTCCGAGGAAAATAGCCTCAACTGCTTCATCTTCCACCTGAGACCAGCTCCGAGCATCCTTGTCCGGTAACTTACTCTGGCCGGAATCTGAAGCATATTCTGACTCGTCCACCGAGTTCTCCTTGCCAGCACTTTTTATATATGTTTACTTACATGTCCTCTAATAATCATAAATATATTAAAATAACAAGTATGGGTAGAGTTGAAAATATTGAAGTTCTCTTTGAATACGTAAGTTGAAATCTCATCATGTGTAAATATTATGTCTAAGCTCTCAATTTACATGTATTATTCTTTAATTCTTGTTACCTGCAGATTATGTACGAATATATATCAGTTATCAGTCGATTTATTTGTACTTTTATATTGGTCGATGTCGATTATAGTTATATATATGTGTTGATTGCAGTCGTAACTCTATTTACGTGTTATACTGATTTTTCAAATTATACTCGTACAAATATGTTGCGCGTATCTTTACTTCAACAAAAAGAAGATTGGTAAGGGGTACTACACAATTGGCCATCTTACTAAAAATTGTTATGAAAAGTCCTTGGATTTTTGAAAGAAAAAAAATCAATTCAGCTCATGAATTTTTTTCACCTAATTAAAATTTTGAACTAATAAATTAAACCACTTAAATCTTTTTAACCAATATTGACTGTTGAATTTAACAAGCTTTTTTAGACAAGTTGATGTTGTGTTTCATGTTACAGTGTTACTACTTAACAAATTTAGATTTTTTTTTTATTTTTTTTAAATTCTTTAAAAGTGCTATAAATTCTATATAAAATTCTAAAAATTCTAAAAAAAATATTTAAAAAAAATCTGCAAATGCTACATGATAAAACTGTAGTGTATCATGTGAAAAAATATCTAAATAAAAAATTATCTAGATTTAATGGTCAAAATTGATCAAATGACTTAATTGATTGAATTTATTGGTTCAATGGCTTAATTGGGTGTAAAAAATTTAAGGGCTTAATAATTTTTTCAAAAGTTTAAGGGCTTCTTACACCCTTAAATCAAAATTTCAAGACTAAATAAGAAATTTTAAAACATTTAGGAGAGAGCTTATTTAAAAATATTTTAAAATTTTAAATATAATACAAATGTCTAAATTTTACAGTGGCCAAATTAAAGTTTTTAAAGTTTTAAATTTTCATAATTTTAGGGACAATGCTCCCCAACTCCCATAACGATCCGCTCTGATCACGTATCAACTTTCTATTTATCTTCTCTATTATAAACAAACATTGTTAAAAGAATGATTAATTTGTGGTAGGAAAATCAAATTCAGAGATTAATATAAACAAACTAAAATTCAAAGATTAATGTGAGAAAAACATTCAAACACGAATCTTCGTTGACTAAAAATCAAATCACCATATACTGAAAGAAAATAAGTTGCAAACGGACTTGATAAACAAAAATATTCTTCGACCGAGAAACCTTTCATTGTCCCATTTTTTTTTATTTTAAAAATCAACATTTAATCTTAGAAAACACTAAAAATATTAATTTAATATTTCAAAAAAATTTACTTTTAAAATTTTAACTGTGATTACAAGATTTTTCGTTACTCTCTTAATAGAGAATTTAAGGTTTTCTTTTGATCAAACAAGCAATTATAACAACTAACGAATGCCTTCAGAAAGGTTGAATACCCAATCCCTGGGAAATATAAAGGCGGGTTTTCTTTACAACTCAATCCGCAACACAATTACAATTTTACAAATAAATTAGAAAACAACATTCTCAAAACAATTCAACATAAAATGAATATCCTTTTCGATGGTCACAGAGATTTCCAAGCTGAATAATCTTTATAAGTAAGTCTTTAAATCAAACTAGTACAATCCGACTCAATGTTGACACTCTTCTACCCTTGTATAAGTGCCAAAATCAGGGAGAATCTAAAGAACGATAGTTTAATTTAAGGATAAAAGATAATAAGTTTTAAAATTTGTCTAAATAACTTAAAATGTTAGATTTTTTATAATATTTTAAGTTGACTTTCTTCAACAAATTTTAAAATTTGTCGAGAAAATAACAACTTAAAATGTTAGTATATAAAAGAAATTAAGTTCCAAAACTTGATAAAAATCACGACAAAAATAACTTAAAATATTATCAAAAAATTTATTATTTTAAATTATTTAAACAAATTTTAAAATTTATTATTTTTAATCGCACCCTAATTAAATCCATCTCATCCAGACTCACCCTTTCGATAGAGAATCTAGGGTTTTTTAACCCGAAACCAGTGGCCTACTTGAAAACAAAGATTGATTGATCCGTCCAATTACTTTATAAAATGTTGCAAACTCCATGACCTAGATCTTCGTGTCGGGAGCAGCTGACACAATCTTAGAAAAGAAAATGAAAAGTGGACAAGCACAAGGACATGACTGTAAAGTGATGGGGTTGTGTACTAGGAACAAATGTACGTCCTCTGCATGCAACCACAAACCAGGGCTTCACCTAACCTAACCTAACCCTTATTAATGCCGGAAATGGACAAAAGGAAGGTCCTAGACTCACCAAAAAACCGCGTGAACCGTGCTGAAACCCACCTCCCACTGTCTCCTCTACCCTTCAATTCCCACCAAAACCCGCCACCTGAATCACATTATTGTTTATTTTTCCCACTTTCTTTTGTCTCAAATATTCGAAGGTTTTAGTTCGATAGATATCATTATTATTACAAGCACACATGGTTTATGAATTTTAAAAATTAATTATTTGTTGACTTATTGTATACTTAGTAAATTTATTTTTGAATAAAAAAATAAGTTTAACAACTTTAAAATCTACAAATTACAATACTATTTTATTTTCTCATGTGCTCAATCATGGATTTAGAACTAATTATTTACCTTTTTTCTTATAAAGATAATTTTACTTATTTCGGTTTCTCTTTTTCTTGAAGTTCTTGTATGGTCATTTCTATTGCAATGTTGTCTTTCTTTTTCTTTAGTATAATTGTTGGTATTTTTGGTATAGTTCATATCCATTTTATTTATGTTTAAGATTTGTAGTTCTTATTTCCAACAATATTATTTTTAAGATTCGAATCCGAGTTCTCTTTTTGAGTGTACAATGTGTCTTGTTATTGCACCAAATACTTGTTAGTAGTATAATTATTAATATCTGATTTATAGTTGACTAATCGAGATCGATCCTGCAGAGGGGCCGATCCACCCACTCAATTTGCTCAATTCACGATAACATAATTCGAATATGTGATCATACTTAACATACCTATCTCCCCCTATTACCCCTACTTCACTATAAATACAGCCTCCGTTGCAGCTTTGCTCCTTTCTTTCATTCTTCTAAGTTCCTTTGTTTTAGAACCTGCAATGGCACAGCCTCGTTCACGTAAGCAAGTTTTCTCATAATCTACACTTTGGGTTTTTCTTTTTATTATCAGATTTTAGGATTGGTCGAGTAATGGTAGATATCACCATCACCTTGTCAATACTGATTTGTATTCGGAAATGATATCGACCGTTGCGCTACGGGTCTCGTCAACTGTGTAATGTTTTGATGTTAATCTTGGGATATTGCAGCTTTTTGTGATGGGAAATGCAAGGATCGGTGCAACAAAGCGGCGGTGTGGGATCGGTGCTTCAAATACTGTGGGATATGTTGCGAAGAATGCAAATGTGTCCCTTCGGGAACCTATGGGAACAAGCACGAGTGCCCTTGTTACAGAGACAAGGTGAACAAGAAGGGTTCCCCTAAATGCCCTTGAAAACAAATAATATACGGGTTCGATTTTCGAGTTCAAATTTTTATCTAATGAGCTGAAAGATAGAGAAGGAAAATAATATGCAACCTTGTACTGAGAGTTTCTACTCTGAGGCGTTTATGTTATGTGCAGCTTGATGTTATTATAATGATAAAAATGTTTTGTGGTTGTCCCCTTTGTTTCTTGGCTTTTGTTTTGGAGTGATGAATAAAATCTAGCTTAAAATTTTCCATCACCGCCGTATCTCCGTCGTGTCCACTTAGGAGGAAATTAGGATTAAATATAGGGAGAGTCGAAATATTGACTTAAAAAAAATACAATAATTTATTAAGTATTTAAACTTAAAATTAAAAAAAAACTGTCTGATTTGTACAATATTTGAACTTATACGGATCAATTCCAACTATTACGAGAGCACCATGAGCGACTGTTTAGGACCCGACCAACCTAAGAACCACAAAATTAATCACTCTTATTTTTAATTTATCGAATGAATACATTAATCTAACATTAAAATTTAACTATCTTTCCTAAATCTCAAAATTTAATTATTTTTGCCAAATTTAATTCTCTCTTTATTTTTATTCAATATAACTGAGAAATAAATGATACGATATTATTCAATTTTTTATATTTATTGTTCAAAATTAAATTTTATATTATACACACAATTTAATTCCTTCAAAATTTCTTAACAAAACAATAAAAATTATATGTTTGACAAAGTTTAATTGTGTTTCTATGATTTATGAATGAATTATTAAATTAATTGTTCAAAGTAATTAGATATTTTTTGCTTTATAGGGGTCCATTTTTTTGTTTTCGCTTAGGCTCTGAAAATGTCCGAGACAACCCTAATAAAGATATAAATTGTTATTAGACTAAGAAATTTGAGAAAACAAACTCATCTTTCTTTGACTCAACCATACTTGATTAAATATTTAATAAATCATTGTTTATTTAATTTAAATACTTATTTTTTATTTTTAAGGGGCCAAAATAGACCAAAATTTATTTAATGTATAAAGTTTTTAATAAGGGTCGGGACCCTTTGATTCCAATATAGCTCCATCACTGGTGTCTACCACCTTGCACTCATTGTTTTTCTTTGATCATGGTGGTGAATAAGTTATGATGATGTAAGAAGTACATGAACTTGAAACATATATTAATCTCACCCTTTATTTTTTTGGCGAAGTTTATCTTTGTTAGAAAACTAAAAATCTAGAGTTAGACTGTAGATTGATTAGAATTATAATAAAACTCAAACAAAACAACGCCTTGTATTAGCAATGACAACAACAAGAAAACAAAAACCAAACATAACACTTAAAAAATAAAATCACACCAGTTAAACGATACAATCAATTGAAAATCAATTCTCATGGAGCCTCAGCCATTTCAGGACCTTAGAACTCGAACAACAAAAAACGAGAACCCGGTGGAAAAACTGATACCTTATCATCTTAATAATATCAACCATGAATCACCTAGAAACATAAAGCCTTTAAAACGAGCTACAACAACTCCATTTCAAGCTTACCTAGCAATATCTGGACATACCACCATAACAAGCTTAAAATTCACAATAAACAAACTAAGCTACAACCTACATCAGCCAATGCTACAGCCACAGCCCCTGCTTTGTAGCGCCCAGTTTTGGGCGTAAGAGTTTCTAGGTTGATTAGACGGTCTGGTAGACCGGATTAGAAATTCGAGTCGGATTCGGAATTAAAATTGGAATAAATATTTTTGAGTAAGAAAATATTTGGGAAAATTATCTAAAAATCATTATTTAATATATGAATATTTTTGGTAAAGTCAATTTTAAAAATTGGAATTTGGAAAGTTGACATTTTAGCTAGTGACTAAAATGTAAAGAATGAAAACTGTTTTTAGTGACTGTTTTGTAAAGGGGGTCAAAGCTTTGAATCTTTAAGGAGCTATTTACTAGCAAAAAAAATCCCTACATTCTCATTCTCAAGATTCAACGCTATTCCTTTCACAAAGCTCACAAATTCAACCATTTCCCCAGCTTGGATCTCGTTCGATCCATAAACACGTGCAATCCCATCTCCATTTGAGACCACTCGACCGATCTCATCCACTTGAAAATTCGTGTAAAAGTTTCTAATTCGACTTTCTAATAGAGTCGTTAGTTCTGCAGCTCTGGGAGAAAATTCCATAAATAGTTCCTTTTTTTAATTTAGAGGAGGAATGCCGCTGACAAAGATGAGCTCTACTAGGCTCTCTTCTTTTTTTATCCCATCAAAGTCCATAAACAACTTTTTATTAAAAATGGCATCCATAAGCCTTCTATAAGGCAGGCTACGGTGGGTCCCCTGGGTCTCTATTTGAGTAAGGTGGTCCATGTAGGTTTCCAATAATAATGCCCTACCATAAGGATAGAATAGGACCCCCCCTAATTTATTACCTTCTCCCAAAGTCTAATATTAGACTTTTCTCCTTGATTGGCTATTTTAAAAAGATTTGAGAAGAGTATAAATAGATTTTGGGAACTAATTTTATAATTAATTCTCTAAGCAAACTTTATGTAACTAACTTTTCTCTAAAAGATTTTCTCTCAAATTCTCTTCAGCCAAACACTTTCTTCTTCTTCAAAATCTTCGGGTAACTTCTTGATTTCTTCAATCTTTTAACTACAAAAGAGTTCTTAATTGATTTCTATCAAAACCTTATTGTTTTAATCTTGTTTTCTCATGTAAATCAATACAATTAAGGAGGAAAGTCAACATTAGAGGTGAGCTTCGTCCTTCTCCTCTAATGTATGGTTCTTTACTGAAATTCCCAAGTTATTGATCCTTTACATATGTTTTCTAATGAGTTTCAATGATTTAATTATGGAAATTGGTTAAATCAAGGTTTAATTGATGAGATTCAGTGATTTTCGTTTCGAATCTATTTTTCTGAGTTCTTGATTGATTATAATCATAATTTGTATGTTTTATAATATTAATAAGTTGGCTTTAACATTGGAATCCCGAAACTATGTGAATCTCTAATTGGATAGGTTGCTAGTGTTGTGTCTTTGGTGAGTTTTGGTTGATTAATGAATGCTGGAAGTATAAGGATGACGTTAGGTTGTTTTTGGATGTCAATGGAAGTTAATTGATGGATTAGAACTTTAGGTTTTGGCTGGGTTAATTGATGGATTAGAACTTTAGGTTTTGGCTGGGTTAAGTGTGGAAGGTTTTTGATGTTGATTTCGGTAGTTTTGTAAAGGTTTCGACTAGAGTTTGTACAATATTGTTGTGGACTGATGTTGCTAGGTTTGTGGATGCATTTTGATGCATTGGATCCTTTGTTTTTGTGTAGTGAAACCAAAGGAGGTTGATCCTCAAGCTTGAAGTGTCGCTTTGGAAGCTTTGGAGGGAAAATTCACGTCGACGAATAAGGCTTTGTGAAGTCGATGAGTGAGAACGTGGATTTCAGCTTTGAAATGGTTTAAAGGTTATTTTGGGATTTTAAATTAAGATTGAAACATTTTTTTTAACTCGAAAGTAAGTATAGAAAGATTTCTCCCTCGGCCGTGCTTTAATGAAATGGTTTTTATGCACTTGTTTTGAATTACATGGTACCTACTGTTGATCATGATCTAAAATATGTTTTATATTATTCTTGATTATATAATGATAATGGATGCATTTGGTAAATGATCCATGTAAGTATGTGGAATACTTGTTAAATCATGGTTTAATGCTTTGGAAATGGTTTTGATTTGATGCATATAAAAATAGTGAGGTACATGGTTAATAATGAATTATATTGGCAAGTGATGTGGTTTAAAAGGTTATCAGATATAGTTGGTCGGCCATAGGATTGAGTGCACTGTAAATAAGTCACCTCGGGTGTTGAGGGGTTTATGTGTACCGAATACTCCACCACGAGTACCCTAACGGTGGAGGGGTTATATGGTATTGAAAACTCCCGTTAGTGGATTATGTATCTAACCGATGATTGGGGTTGGTGTCCCTAGGTTTTGAATGTACCTTAATTCCGGTTGAGATGACATGAAGTGTTGAGAGGACACTTGTTGAATCCATGTATCCGATGTAATGTTTTGGAAAGTGGAACTTGGTTTATGATCACTTGAAAACCAATATAATTGTTAATGTATCATGTTGATGGATGTTGATGTATAATGTTGATTTATACATGTTTACTCTTTAACCTTTGCATATGGTTGGTTATGCATGGGAAGGCTTAAATTGAGAGTTAGCAATGAGATTTGTTGTTGAACATGATACATGTTGCATATGGTTTAATATGCTGGTTTTTGAAAGTGCTAAGTGCATAGTTTTCAAGGCATAATGTTTTGTAAGATGATTGAAATGGTGATTTCAATGTGGTTTTGGAAAATGGTTTTAAAATGTATTGATGGTGTGTTGTTTGAGCACTATTCAGTAAGCCTAGTGTGCTTACGCTCTCTTTGTCCATCAATGCATAGAATTAAAGGTTGGAGGCAGCGAGCAAGCGACGGGAAATCCAAGGACTTCGACTATTCGAAAGTATGGTTTTACTTTAGGCTAGTTGTAATAAAGGCAAAGGGGTCATTGATGTTTTGGGAGGGTTTTTGCTAAACTCCCTATTTGAGCAAGTTTTCTAGGTTGACTTGGAGTTGTAATTGGCCTTATACGTTTGGTTGTTGCTTCGGATTTATATTTCGTACGGTGGTTGGTTGTTTTCTAGGAAGCATGCCTCTAGATTTTCGTTTGAAGTATGATGTCATGATTTGATCATGTTTCTGTGATGTTTTAACATGGTTTGATCTTTAGAATTGTTGTGTATATGTTTGGGGTTTGATAAAGCTTGTTTGGACCCTTGATTGTACGAAAAACCAGAAAAATTGGACATTTCAGGCCCAGGTGTATCGGTATGGGTAGAGGTGTATTGATATGGGTAAGTGTATTTTTAGCCTACATATCGGTATGAGTAGAGGTGTATCGATACGATTTTGAGCTACTAGAATTTTGGGAAAATAATTTGTAACCCGCGTATCGACACGCCTAGGGACCGTATCGATACGCCCCCACGTATCTGTGCACTTTAGGACCGTATCTGTATGTCTGGTTGTTATTTTTGTTATTATTAATATTAAAGGTTTTAGATTCTTTCGTTTTGGTCCCTGAATGTCGTATATGCAATTAAATGAGTTTGGACTATCGTTTTGAGCTAAAATTTGACTAGCAAGTATGTAACCTGACTAATTGAGGATTGGTAACTTTGAATTTAAGAAAGTCCCTGTAATTTTCTAGATTTTCAATTTGTTCCTTAAATTGCAAATGCACACAATCGGATGTCCATTCGACGCTCGATTTGGTTGAGATCTCACCCGCTTCCAGCATACACACCTTAGGTTATAATGTTGCATCTGGATAAGATAAAAATGAAAAAAATAGATGTTATTAGAGTTAATTTCTCTGGGTTTGTTTCGACCAACCCAATGTAGCTCGCTCGGTTCGATCTAGCGACTAGGCCAAGTTAAGGAGGTTACATTTTATGGTATCAAAGCTAGGTTTATGATAAGTGGGATGAGATTATAATTGTTAGAATATTGTTATTGGTTGATTACTGTTGTTTGCTATGCATGATGATTGTTTATATGTATGTTGGAAGACATATGTTATGTTGAGAGATATTTGTGGGACACATTGCCTTATTACTAAGTCTGAAATGTTTAATTTGAAGCTGTCATGATTGTTTTTGTTTTGGTGTAATTATCATGTCTTGGAAAATGTGTTATGTTACGACCAAGGGGAGAATTAAGGGCTAGCACGAATACTATTTTCGTTCGGCAAAGGGGTTGAGGAGAATGTTATATCTCTTGGGGGTTTGCCACCCCGAAGTAAGTACCACCTACGCCCGTTGGGCCAGTGTTGGGTGATAAGGCGCCTATGATACAGGCGATGACCTGAGCTTTTCAAGTTGCCATTGCTGGAATACATGTACCTGCATCAGTTGTTGTGCAAATGGGGTTGCTGTTGGAACGCTTGCGTAGTTTGGGAGGCATTGAGTTCAGAGGGTTGGCACCTGAGGCATCCGAAGAGTGGATGGCTAGTATTGATCGGATTTTAGACCAAATGGGGTGTAATGATGCCGTAAGTTGAGGTGTGTTGTGTCTTTGCTGCAAGGAGATGCTTATAGTTGCTGAACAATTGTGGCTACGAGTATGGAACCCGGTGATATGAACTGGAGTTCTTTCGAACTATTTTTAAGATGTAGTATTTGGGAGTTAGATACTTGGATGAAAAAAATGTGAGTTTATAACTTTGGTTCAAGGCAGTATGTCTGTGGCTGAGTTTGAGGTACAATTTGTTCAGTTGAGCCAATATGCTCTTGAACTGGTATCGAATGAGAGGCATCGCTGTGACCGATTTTGTTACGGATTGGTATAGGATGTTAAAACATACATGTTGACTTCTGACTATACTATTTTCGATGTGTTGGTTGCCCGGGCGAAGGACATTGAGCAGAACCTGGGTTTATTAGTTCATGTAGGAGGTTTTGGCTCTAGTAAGAGAGTTGCGAACTCTGGTTCTAGTGGTGGTCAGTTTAAGAGGTATCATGATAAGAGGTGTCGCCCTGAGTTGAGGCGAGGTGGAGGTAGTTCTAGGCGAGGGTTGCAGGGTCATGGTACCCATGCTAAATTAGCACATAATACTTGTTGGTTTTGTGAATCGCGTGATCACATGAGGTGAGACTATCCATGTTTGGTTCATGTGTGACAGACTCTTGTGTCTATTGTTTCTAATTCTTGTTGTTGTGGATCGGGTGATCATTTGAGACATGATGGTCCATTATTGGCGAGTGGACAAGTTAGGGCACCTGTGGTTGCACCAAGGAGAGGTCGTGGCCGAGGGCAGTTTCAGTGTAGGGATATGGGTATGCAAGTAACTAGTTCTTTCAGTGAGATGGCCGTTTGGAGAAGGTTGTTTATGAGATTTTCTTTGACTTTTCAAGGTCATGTGTTTACGGTTGATTTGATGGAGTTGCCATTTCACGGTTTTGACGTAATACTAGGTATGGATTGGTTTACTGAGCATAGAGTTGTGGTTGATTTTGAAACCAAGCGAGTTTTCTTAAAACTTGTTGATGATTATGAAGTGGTTGCTGTGGGTGGAAGTGCTAAGTTCTTGCCCAATGTTGTTTCAGCTCTGGAAATGAGTCGTTTGATGGATTCTGGGTGTCAGACATACCTAGCCTATGTTATGAATCCGGGATCGAAGGAGGTGTGTGTTCGGGACATACGTACGGTGTGTGAGTTTTTGGGTGTTTTTCCAGAGGAGTTGCCTGGTTTTCCACCAGATAGAGAGGTTGAGTTTGACATTGAGTTGTATGCAAATACAGCTCTAGTGTCCATTTCTCCCTATCACATGGTGCCAAATAAGTCGAAAGAGTTAAATACGCAACTTTAAGAGTTGCTTGATCGAGGGTTTATTAGGCCTAGTGTTTCACCGTGGGGTGCACTAGTGTTGTTTGTAAAAATGAAGGATGCCATGATGCGAATATGCATTGATTATTGGCAACTGAACAAGTTGACGATTAAGAATAAGTATCATTTGTTGTGGATTGATGATTTGTTTGATCGGTTTAGAGGTGCTTTGGTGTTTTCTAAGATTGTTTTGGGGTTTGGGTATTATCAGTTGAAGGTAAAAGTTGTGGACATGCGGAAAACTGCTTTTCGTACGAGGTATGAGCATTGTGAGTTCTTGGTGATGTCATTTGGTTTGACCAATATGCAGGTTGCGTTTCATGGATGTGATGAATCGTGTATTCTATGAGTTTTTGGATCAACTTGTTTCTGTGTTTATAGATGATAATCTCGTGTACAAAATTACCGAGAAGGATTTTGATCGGCAAGTATAAATGGTTTAGCAAGCTTTTGTGGAGAAGTGAATGTTGTTCTTTATTTGGGGAAGTGCTAGTTTAGGCATGTTGGAAGGAATTCTGGTACTGAGAATGTTATTAGTAAGCGTGAACAGTTAAACATGCATAGTGAAAAAACACTTATATGTTTATATTTAAATATGTCAGTACATGCATACATTTGGGCATGACATTAGAGGTTGTGCATACATATACATAGACATCTATGAGGGCATATAAGTAATCATGCATACATATGTTCACACTTACGGGTGACTTTTTAGGGGCCAATGGAGCGGTGGTGTAAGCAAGGTAGCCTATGTAAATAGCTTTGGTAATGTGGTTCTTTGGAGTTCTCAAAGTTTGTAGGAGGTGTTAAAGGTTGGTTATTGGAAGTTTGAATTGTGCGAGTTTTGAACCAACCAAGGTTGGTGTTAGAGGTATGTAGGTTTCTAGATTTGGTGGATAAATATTGAGGCTTGTTGAGGAATCTTCTAAGATTGTTGCATCGCTAGCAGAGTTGGGACTTGTGCATCTAGATAGTTGAAGGTGCATGAGCGTAATTATCCTACGCATGATTTTGAGCTTGCCGCAGTTGTGCCTGTTTAAAGGAATTGAAGACTTTATCTCTATGGTGAGAGGTGTGTTGTGTACACGGGTCACAAGAGTTTGAAATACTTGATGACGCAAAAGGATTTGAATCTTAGGCAACGTAGGTGGTTGGAGTTAAAAGACGATGTTTGCACAGTTAAGTGTGACGCAAGATGGAGGCTTGTTGTCCGAGTTGCAAGTAAAGCCATCCTTGTGGTAATTGATTAAGGAAAAAAACGTTATGATGATTGGTATCACGTGTTAAGAATATCATGGATGGAAATCTGATGTATTTTCACTTTAATGATGATGGGTTGTTGTGTTTCAAAGATTGGATAGTGGTGCCTAATGGTGATGAGTTAAGATGTACCATTTTGACCGAGGCGCATGCTCTAGTCCTTTTGCTATGCATCTCGGTAGTACTAAGATGTATCAAGGGTTGAAGGAAGAGTAATATTGGGTTGGTTTAAAGAAAGATGTGGCTGATTTTGTTTCTAGATGCATGGTATGTCAGCGTGCTAAGGCTGAGCATCAGTTTCCTTCCGGGTTGTTGTAGTTGTTGAGGAAATCGGAATGGAAGTGGGAGAGCATTACCATGGATTTTGTGTTCGGGTTGCTGTTGATGCCCACTAAAAAGGATTTCATTTGGGTGACTGTAGATCGGTTTGCGAAGTGTGCGTATTTTGTGCTGGTACATACAACGTATACCTTGGATAAGTTGGCAGAGTTATGTATTGTTGAGATTATGCGTTTTCACGGGGTGTCTAAGTCCATAGTTTTGGATAAAGATCCGCGGTTTATAGCGAGGTTTTGGGAGTATTTTCATTGGGTTTTTGGTACACGGCTGAATTTTAGTACTTCGTATCATCCTAAGACGGATGGTCAGTCTGAACGTGTGATCCAAGTCTTGGAGGATACGTTAAGGTGTTACATCTTTGAGTTCCAAGGAACTTGGGAGAGGCAGTTGCCTTTGGTGGAGTTGGGTTGTAACAATAATTATGAGGTTGGTATACAAATGGCACCGTATGAGGCCTTGTATGGTAGGAAGTGTCGTACGCCTTTGTGTTGGACTGAGGCTGGAAAAAAAGCATGTGTCTATGCTAGATGTGTTGAAAACCACGAATGAGAAATAGAATCTTGTTTGTGATCGCTTAAAAGCGGCTTCGGATCGCCAGAAATCCTTTGCGTATTTAAAACATGGAGAGATTGAGTACGTGGTTGGTGATCGTGTGTTTTTAAAGGTGTCACCTTGGAAGAAGGTGATGCGGTTCAGACGTAAGGGAAGCTTAGTCTGGGGTTTATTAGACCATTTGAGGTTGTGGAGCGTGTAGGTCCAGTTGCTTATCATTTGGGGTTGCCTCCTAAGTTGGAGAGGATTCATGATGTGTTTCATGTGTTGATGTTGCGAAAGTATCGGTCAGATCCATCGTATGTTATGTCGCTGGTGGGCATTGGGTTGTGACCGAATTTGTCTTTTGATGAGGAATCTATTGAGATACCTGATTCGTGTAGTAAATTTCTTCGTGGTAAAACGATTAAACTTGTGAAGGTGTTGTGGCGACACTGTAGAGTTGAGAAGGCCACGTGGGAGAGAAAGACAGACATGATGAAACAATTTTTGCACTTGTTTTCTTCGAGTAAAATTTTGAGGACGAAATATCCTAAGTGGGGGAGAGTTGTAACACCCTGATTTTGGGCCTAGAAGTTTCTAGGTTGATTAGACGGACCGGTGGACCGGATTAGAGATTTGAGTTAGATTCCGTATTAAAATTGGAATAAATATTTTTGAGTAAAAAAATATTTGGGAAAATATCTAAAAATAATTATTTAATATATGAATATTTTTGATAAAGTCAATTTTGAAAAATGAAATTTGGAAAGTTGACATTTTGGCTAGTGACCAAAATGTAAAGAATGAAAACTATTTTTAGTGACTGTTTTGTAAAAGGGGTCAAAACTTTAAATCTTTAAGGAGCTATTTGCCCAAAGTCTAATATCAGACTTTTCTCCTTAATTGGCTATTTTAAAAAGATTTGGAAAGAGTATAAATAGATTTTTAATTCCCTAAGCAAACTTTACGTAACAAACTTTTCTCTAAAATATTTTCTCTCAAATACTCTTCAGCCAAACACTTTCTTCTTCTTCAAAATCTTTAGGTAACTTCGTGATTTCTCCAATTTTTTAATTGCAAAAGAGTTCTTAATTGATTTCTATGAAAACCTTATGGTTTTAATCTTGTTTTCTCATGTAAATCAATACAATTAAGGAGGACAGTCAACATTAGAGGTGGGCTTCGTGCTTCTCCTCTAATGTATGGTTCTTTACTGAAATTCCCAAGTCATTGATCCTTTACATATGTTTTCTAATGATTTTTAATGATTTAATTATGGAAATTAGTTAAATCAAGGTTTAATTGATGAGATTCAGTGATTTTCGTTTCGGATCTATTTTGCTGAGTTCTTGATTGATTATAATCATAACTTTTATGTTTTATAATATTAATAAGTTGGCTTTAACATTGGAATCCCGAAACTATGTGAATCTCTAATTGGATAGGTTGCTAGTGTTGTGTCTTTGGTGAGTTTTGGTTGATTAATGAATGCTGGAAGTATAAGGATGATGTTAGGTTGTTTTTTGATGTCAATGGAAGTTAATTGATGGATTAAACCTTTAGGCTTTGGCTGGGTTAAGTGTGGAAGGTTTTTGATGTTGATTTCGGTAGTTTTGGAAAGGTTTCGGCTAGAGTTTGTAGAGGATTGTTGTGGATTGATGTTGCTGGGTTTGTGGATACATTTTGATGCATTAGATTCTCTGTTTTTGTATGGTGAAACCAGAGAGGTTGATCTCAAGCTTGAAGTGTCATTTCAGAAACTTTGGAGGGATAATTCGCGCCGGCGAATGAGGCTTTGTGAAGTTGGTGAGTGAGAATGTGGATTTTAGCTCTGAAATGGTTTAAAGGTTATTTTGGGAGTTTAAATTAATCTTGAAATGCTGGTTTAAACTTGGAAGTAAGTATAAAGATATTTCTCCCTCGATCGTGCTTTAATGAAATGGTTTTTATGCACTTCTTTTGAATTACATGGTACCTACTGTTGAGCATGATTTAAAGTATGCTTTATATTGTTTTTGATCATATAATGATGATTGATGAATTTTGTAAATGATCCATGTAAGTATGTTGAATACTTGTTAAAGCATGGTTTAATGCTTTGGAAATAGTTTTGATTTGATGCATATAAAAACAACGAGGTACATGGTTAATGATGAATTATATTTGCAAGTGATGTGGTTTAAAACGTTATCGGATATAGTTGGTCGACCATAGGATTGAGTGCACTGTAAATAAGTCATCTCGGGTGTTGAAGAGTTTATGTGTGCCGGATACTCCACCATGAGTACCCTAACAGTTAAGGGGTTATATGGTACCAAAAACTCTCATTAGTGGATTATGCATCTAACCGATGATTAGGGTTGGTGTCCCCAGGTTGTAAATGTTTCTTAATTCTGGTTGAGATGGCATGAAGTGTTGAGAGGACACTTGTCGAATCTGTGTATCCGATGTAATGTTTTTGAAAGTGGAACTTGGTTTATGATCACTTGAAAGCCAATATAATTGTTAATGTATCATGTTGATGTATAACGCTTATTTTTACATGTTTACTCTTTAAGCTTTGCATATGGTTGGTTTTGCATGGGAATGCTTGAATTGAGGGTTTATAAAGGGATTTGTTGTTGATCAATGATACATGTTGCATATGGTTTAATATGTTGGTTTTTGAAAGTGTTAAGTGCATGGTTTTCAAGGCATGATGTTTTGTAAGATGATTGAAATGATGATTTCAATGTGGTTTTGGAAAATGGTTTTAAAATGCATTGTTGGTGTGTTGTTTGAGCACTCATCACTAAGCCTAGTGTGCTTACGCTCTCTTTGTCCATCAATGCAGAGAATTAAAGGTTGGAGGCAGCGAGCAAGCAAGGGAAATCCAAGGACTTTAACTATTTGAAAGTATGGTTTTACTTTAGACTAGTAGTAATAAAGGCAATGGGGTCATTGATGTTTTGGGAGGGTTTTTGTTGAACTCCCTGTTTGAGCAAGTTTGCTAGGTTGGCTTGGAGTTGTAATTGGCCTTATATGTTTGGTTGTTACTTCGAATTTATGTTTTGTACGGTGGTTGGTTGTTTTCTAGGAAGCATGCCTCTAGATTTCTGTTTGAAGTATGATGCCATGATTTGATCATGTCTTTGTGGGGTTTTAACATGGTTTGATCTTTAGAATTTTTATGTATATGTTTGGGGTTTCATAAAGCATGTTTAGACTCCTGATTGCATGAAAAACCAGCAAAATTGAACATTTCAGGCTCAGGTGTATCAGTACGGATAGAGGTGTATCGATACGGTTTTGAGCTACTAGAATTTTGGGAAAATGATTTGTAACCCACGTATCGTTACGCCTAGGGACCGTATCGATACGCCCCCGCGTATCTGTACACTTTGGGACCATATCTGTACGTCTGGTCGTTATTTTTGTTATTATTGATATTAAAGGTTTTAGATTCTTCCGTTTTGTTCCCTAAATGTTATCTATGCAATTAAATGTGTTTGAACTATCGTTTTGAGTTGAAATTTGACCAGCAAGCATGTAACCTGACTAAATGATGATTGGTAATTTAATAAAGTTCCTGTAATTTTCCATATTTGCAATTTGGTCCCTAAATTGCAAATGTATGCAATCAGATGTCGGTTCGACGCCCGATTTGGTTGAGATTTCACCCGCTACCAGCATGCACAGATTAGGTTATAATGTTGCATCTAAACAAGATAAGAATAAAAAATGGACGTTATTTGAGTTAATTTCTCCTGGTTTGTTTTGGCAAACCCAATGTAGCTTGCTTGGTTCGGTCTAGCGACTAGGCTGGGTCAAGGGGGTTAAATGCTTGCTCTCTAACTCCATCATCATACCTACTATCAATTGTCTTCCAAACACAAGTAAAGTCACATTCAAACACCATCAGAATTCAAAGCCTTTACAACCATAAAAAACTCCTATGCAACACCATATCATACAATGAACAAGCAAGCACTAAACCACCCTCCAAGAAATTCTATCACTTGAAGCAAAGAGAACATGTAACCCCCTAATTCTGTATCCGGACCCGAGATGCTACATTAGGGCTACCCGAACCCGACTCAAAAATTTTCATCACATTTAACCTCAAGTTTAGCCAAATTTAGAAACAACAAATTAAATTCGAAATAGGTTTTCATAAATAGACTGTAAATCCAAAATAAATTGGAACTCCGTTCAAAGTTTAAAACACCATATTTCAAAATAAGAAATTCAAGAGTTACAGACCAATTGAGTTAAGGTTCTATGAATACATAGCCCACTACTAGAATTAAAGTACTGTACTCTATTCTCTAAAATCGGTACTGGAAATCCTTGGTGATGCACTCCCTTGAACAAGCAACTTGTCAACCTACTCAAGAAAACAACAAATTTTCACATTGAACTTACAAAGCTCAGTGATACATTTCTACTATACAACATTTCATGTGTTTCATAAATATAGGCAAGCATAAATTAATATTTAAGCAAGGGTATAAAGTAAACCGAACCATCAAATATTCAAAATAGCTCGAGATCACAAAGCATTGGGCTAATCGCAAAAGTACTTGGTATCACCTAGCATCAAGTACTTATTATCGTATTCGGGATTACCTAGCATCAGATACTTTATTATTGTTGATAAGTGTAGAATGTTGCATATTTTTAGTGTTATTTATTCCTCATTTTCGCTTGGATATTACTAATTCATTTCTTTTTTGGCTTGTTTTTTATTAGAAACTTCATTAGATTAATTGGCCTAGAACCAACAGTTAAAGGTAGAAGTTTAAGTTAACTGGAATCCGTGGTAGGAGTCGTGAGCACGACCTGAGGCACTACACAGTCTGAGTCTGAAGAGCAACTGATTTCGGTGGTACAGTCAACAACTTTTAGAAGGTGGACCAGTATTATCTCAAAGTCAAAATTCATAATTATCTTAAGGATAAATGCATGGGAGATAAATATGTTAGAGTATGCCCAAAGACTAATCATAAGATGACTGTAAATGACATTTGTTTTTACCTTGTTTATTCATAAAGAGGCATTGGCATTATTATTTCCAGTTACAATTCTGCGTTCATAAATAAACTGAATTATAATAAATTCCTTAGACTAATATGATTATTCTTAAATGTCCTTAGTCGAGTATTTATGTGGAAATGGACAACACTAATGCACTAAGACTAATATGTAGTTGATTGATGATAAAGTGATGTCATTGACATGGAGATGTCAAAATCAATACATAAGTATGTGTTAGAGAACGACATACTAGACTGGCCCGCTATGAGCATGTTTCTTGGATTATTATGTGACAGTCACACCATTGTTCATAGTGATAACTACATGTATGATCCTCAGACTTGAGATCATTATTATTTCAACATCGTGAGTGACATATTTTGATACAGTCAAACGTGTGTCGTAACTGACAACTCTATAAAGACTGATATTGGATATGTCACAATCTATGTAGTGGGATATGGTTGATCAAGATAGGATTTGTCCCTCATACATAATAGGAGTAAAATCGTAGGCCACTTGATTTAGTGAGACTAGAAATATATGGCTATGCTTGAATAAGTTGATATGAGATATCATAGTTATTCATTTATAATAGTCTACTCAATTTATCACGAATTTTTACTTGTACTATACAAGTGTGATTGTTCCATGACTTGTGTCCAATCTAGATATAAATGACAAAAAGATGTAATACATAAAAAAGAGTTAATCACGAAAATGTTATGTCGAATCATGATTTCTTGTAACTTAGGTGACAATGACATATTGCAAGATGTCACTCATTTTTTCGTAATATTAGAAATGTTCTAATATTTACTACTAACGTTACATGAACCTACAGGGTCACGCTAACGATTGAAATGAGCATATATTAAACGAATTACATATGTACAAATTTGTTGTACACAAATTTAGTTAAGTTAATATATATTTGATATATATATATATAATTTAACTATTGGATAAATATTAAAAGAAAATAATTAATATAATTATGACTCTTTTAATATATAAATAATATAATTCGCTTTAAATTAATGGATATATTGAAATCCTAATTAGTTGAATTGAGATTATATATATTAATATATATTGAAATCCTAATTAAGTTAAATTGGGATTATATATATTTAATATATAAATATATATATTAAAATTCTAATTAAGCCGAATTAGGATTATATATTAAATTTAATATATATATATATTGAAATCCTAATTAAATATAAATTAGGAGAAATCCTAATGTGAGTTGAATTAGGATTTCAAAGGCTATATAAAGGCATGAGAGATCTAGCAATCATTAATGCTTTTGGAAAACCCCCCTAAATAGTTTAGAGAGTTTTATATGCTCGTTTCAACAAGGTGAACTATGTAGAGGTCAGAGCATTGTCGTTGCGGCTTAGGAATCGACATTGTGGAATCGTGATTGAATATCTATCTACTCCAAATTTAGAATTTCAATTTTTAAACAGGTAATTATTCACCCTTATTCACCCCGATTCGTTCCTCGTACATAGATCTTTGTTGGTAATCGCCGGATAACTTTCTGCTGCTTCATAGGGTGTACCGGCATAACCCAATAGTGGTATCAGAGCCACTTGTACAATACAGATTTGGGTTTTAATTACTAGGGTGATGTAATTGTATGAGATACATGTTTTTTATTTATTTAGCGAATATATGATATTTGTACGAGCAAATATATTCAATCACGGTTAATCTGTTAATCCAGTTAAAAGATATTCCTAAGATCAATTATTAAGAGTTAATCGCCAGTATATTTTTTGATAGGGTTTGAAATATTATATGTTAATTATTAACAAAAGTTGTTTCATTAAAAACCTCGTGGATTTTAAAATCCTAAAAAATACGATAATGTTGACAAAAGTTATCAAATCGTGAGGTTTTTACATAGCAATTAAGATGCTAATCTTTAAAAGTCCCCCCACTAACCAGGTAGCGGAAACCCCACCGGCGGTTGCGGGGTCGCCAGAACCCCATAAGGGGGTCCGCCCCTTAAACCACCTCAAGGGGCTTGACACATGCGTAAGAGCAATATTGTAAGACCTTAATAACAAACCACGTTGTTATTATGTTTGATATGCACGTTGTTTGGAATGCATGGTTATAGCCCAATAGCCCATTTAGTTTTATTTATAAGGTTTTATAAATACGACCTGCGTGTCGTGCCTTTCTCTACTTCTATTGTAATTCTCTTCTCATCTTACTCCCTCGTATGTAAAACGAGTTTCTGAAATTATAATCTATACGAAGAAGCATAGACCAGAGGAACAGAAGTGTGGGCCGACAGAAAGATGCTTGAGAAGTGTTTTTATCCTTAGAATTATTTGGTTCTCCCATTGGCTTGGAACATGCCACATTAGGATATGGGCTATAACTATTGCATTCATATTTACTATTTTTCATGTATGTGATAAAATGAATGTATGAGATGCATGCTAGTTAATTGATAAGATCAATTGTTAAATGGTGAGATAATATTCACAAAACCCCTCAATAAAATATTAAGTCTTTTATTGCTTCCCAATGTTAACCCTCGTTAAAGCCTAGATCGATACAATGTAGGTTCTACTAAAGCAAGGTACTTGTATCTATTTTGGCCAAATGCGAAGAATAAGCAAGTGATATTCGTTAGTTGTAATATTGGTTAAAGACTTAACTAGGTTACTCTAATAAGATTAGAAACCTTCATAAGATGATTATGAACAAGAGTTGTTCACCAAATGAAGGAGTTACATGAGATGTAATTAGAAAATGTTGCTTACCTAGATAAACCATAATCTTAAGAGGAAAGCCAGAGCTGACTTAAGAGAATGTGAATTTTGGATCCTTACCCACTAGAAAAACTTTACAGAAAGTATTTTTGACATGAATATTTGAGGGTTATTAATTTTAATCAAAGTAGTGGGAGTATAAAGTCCTTTTATAATCAAACTTGGTGAACACACTAAACAAAATCATATTTTATTGTTGTAGACTTATTATGGCAAATACAAATTCGTTATCATTGTGATTGGTGCTTGGAAAGGACAAGTTGAACAATGTGAACTTCCTTGACATGTCACTGAAAGAAAAATGTTTTCATTGTAATAAGACATGTCATTGGAAGAAGGATTGCCCCATTTATCTTGAAAAAGTCAAGAAGGCAAATGAAAGCGGAACGTCTGCCTTGGATATTTATGTTATTGATATTAATTTATCAACACCTACTTCTTGGGTATTGGATACCGGTTGTGGTTCTCATATTTGTACATCAGTACAAGGATTACAAAAGAGTAGAAATTTGAGAAAAGAAGATGTAGACCTACGTGTTGGTAATGGAGCAAGAGTTGCTACATTAGCTATAGGAACACATACTTCATCGTTGCCTAGTGGACTTAATTTATGTTTAGAGGATTGTTATTTTGTGCCTAGTTTGACTAAAAACATCATTTCGGTTTCTTGTTTAGACAGAATTGGTTTTGAGGTAATTATTAAGAATAATTGTTGTTCTTTTATCTCGATAATGTTTTCTACGATGCGACACAATTAATAAATGACCTCTATATTTTGGATCAAGAGAATTCCATTTACAACATAAATACGAAAAGATCAAAAAATGACTCTAATCAAACCTATCTTTGGCATTGTCGCTTTGGTCACATAAGTGAAAAACTCATTTCAAAACTTCATAAAGATGGATTTTTGGATTCATTTGTTTTCGAAAAATTTGATGTATGCGAGCCTTGCTTATTGGGAAAGATGACCAAATCTCCTTTTAATGGTAAAAGTGAGTGAACAAGTGATTTATTTATATTAATACATAGTGATGTATTTGGACCAATGAATACACAAGCTAGAAGAGGGTTTCAATACTTCATTACTTTCATAGATGACTTCAGTAGATATGGGTACATTTATCAAATGCATCATAAATCTGAAGCCCTTGAAAAGTTCAAGGAATTTAAAACGAAGTACAAAACCAACTAGGAAAAAGCATTAAGGCTCTTCGATCAGATCAAAGAGGAAAATAATTAAGCTTAGAGTTTGATGACCTTCTTAAGGAATGTGGATTGTCTCACAACTTACACCTTCTGGTACTCCACAATGGAATAGAGTTTCCGAAAAGAAGAAACCAAACACAATTAGACATGGTTCGATCAATGATGATTCACGCTGATCTTCTAGTTTCTTTTTGGGGACATGCGCTAGAAACAATTGATTTCACACTAAATCGTGTTCCATCAAAATTAGTTTAAAAGACATCATATGAGATATGGACTAAGAAACGTCTTAGTATGTCTTTTATGAAAATTTAGGGATGCGAAGCTTATGTTAAACATCATATGTGTATAAAGCTCAAACCTAAATCTTATAAATGTAATTTTGTGGGTCATCCTAAAGAAACTAAAAGATATTATTTCTTTAATTCTACCGAGAACAAATTGTTTGTTGCTCGAACAAGAATCTTCCTAGAAAAAGAATTTGTTTTACGAAAAGGAAATGGAAGAAATGTGGAACTCAATGAAATTCGAGATCAACCACAAATCATTGAACTAGATATTGAACAACAACAAGTTCCACAAGTTGTTGAGGAACATTAAACATCTTTGGAAACGCAACCACTATGAAGATCTTTGAGAAAACACAATGCGTCTGAGAAATATGGATTTCTTGTCACATTGCATGGTGATGTTCTCTTCATAGATCAAGATGAGTGATAAGTGTTCAAAAGTACTATTTTTCTTACCCTTTTTACTCATATTATTGTTAGACTTAGGCTCATATTAGTTGCATAGTTAGCCATTCATGCATTAATCCATGTTTCCTTCCATCGTTGAGCTTGATTACATAACTTGGTAGTTTTTATGGAAAAGATGCTGCTTTGGTGTGCTTTGTGTGTGTATGTGCAGGATCACTTGCCAAAGCAATGCTGAGCTAGTTGCCAGGGCAATGCATGAAGGAGACGCCGAGCCAGTTGCCATGGCATTTGTCGACAAAGACAAAATACAATAGGGATGTCGAAATTCATGATTTTACAAGCCCAAGATGACATGGAGCAAGGGCCAAGCCCAAAGGAATTTGATTTCCATGCAGAGATTAAAGAAGAATTAAATTCCAAGAGGATAGGAGAAGTTCTAATAGGAATAAAATTATAATAAAGAATTATATTCTTTAAAGATAATTTAATTCCAACTCAAACTCCTCCTCAAAGAAGGACTTTGGCCTAGCCCTATAAATACCAAGGAGATTTCGACAAGATCAATAGGGAGAGCAAGGGAATTTCGACAACTCCAAGAGAGGAAGCAAGGGAATTTTCGGCAAGCATCTAGGGCAAGGAATTTTCGACAAGCTTCATCTTTTCTTCCTTGTTCGATTGGGTTCATGCTAGGGATTGTTTATCTTGTGTTTCTTTGGAACCTAGCCATGAACTAAATTTACTTGGCTATGGTTATTGTGTTTTGTGGTTGTGAGAAACTATTGGTTTTTGTTTAGGTAATAAGAGTTTGCACTTTTCTATTTCAAGGTTTATTCATTCTTGATTCTTATTATTGTTTTGCAGTGAATTGGGAGAGGATCTCGTGATTTCATCCATTTATCTAATATCGGGAGAGTTAGATTCAAGAAACGAATGAATATGATCTTTATTCAATCCAATGATGGTGAAGATTAATCCGGCTTAGGAATAAGTTAAGGATTTCAATGGCTAAGAGGAGCGCAAGATTGGTTGTTGTTCACCCTTGATTCACGCAGGGATGTATTATCAAGGCATGCACAAATAGCTAGAGTTTCGACTTAGGGATAAGAAGAAACAGTTGAAGAACGCTCCGCCGAACCTTGAAGTTGCTGCCCAGTCGCCCAAGTAGTTGCCCAACTAGTCGCCCAAGCAACCATCAATTAGTTGCTACGGCAACCCCGTCGTGCAAGTTACCACGACAACTGAGTTGCCCGTGCACTCTTTTACCAAGACAATCCAATCGGCTATCACACCTCAACTCACGATAACCTAGCCTATCTCTCTCAATTGAATTCATCTTTTCATTTACTTAATTGCTTTCTAGATTAGTTATTAGTTAAAACTTCTATAATCCTTTACTTGTGTTTTTACTTTTTACGATTGCAAGAGACTAGATTCTTGAAGTGGCACCAATCCCGTGGAGACGATATCTTTTATACTATAACTTATGCGTGTATACTTGCACATTTGCGTAGCACTTATTACGCGCAACAAGTTTTTGGCGCCGTTGCCGGGGATTGGCAATAGCGACTTTGTTTTTACTTTCTTGCACTTTCTTTTTATTTTTCTTGTTTAAAATTCAAAGGGCTAACAAACTTTGGTTTTGCATTGGTATATGACTGGGCGAGACCGACTTCACAGAATATCCCTTTGATCCGTAAATCGAACGCGAACCTTACAAAGACTTAGGCGAAGGATAAGAGAAGCAATGGCAAATCAAGACGGCAATATTAATCAAGATGTTCGAGCAGGAGGAGGAGTGATTCTTGCGAAACAGAACTATTCGAGACTATCTTGAAGAAGATCTTGATGGACTTAACCCGGGAGTTGTCGCACCGAAATTGAAGCCGACCACTTTGAGTTGAAACCGCGGATGATGAATCCATGTACGAGGCTTGGGAGCGGTATAGAGAACTTCTACACAAATGCCCTTTACACGGATTCGGTGTGGACTCAAGTAACAATGTTTTACAACGCCGTGAATACACCAACAAGGATGATGCTAGATGCCTCGGCAAACGGCATACTCCTAGATAAGTCACCGGAAGAAGCAATGCAAATTTTAAACAGGCTGGCCAAGAATGATTATCAATTCCCATCTACTAGAAGAGGAGGAGTTAGACGCTAAGCCACAATACATGAACTAGGATCATCGATTCAATTTCGCACAATTGGCCGCTTTAACCAAGATGGTCCGAACATGCAAAAACCAAACAACACACATGAAGTCAAGGTAATGGATTCTTTTTGTGAGTTATGTGGTGATAACCATAATTCTTCGAATGTATGCAGAATCCGAATCTAGCTTCTATGTGGGGAATTACAATCGGGGCAACAACATGATGTCAAATACATACAATCCATCTTGGAAGAAGCACC
This sequence comes from Hibiscus mutabilis, assembly GCA_019671005.1. Lineage (NCBI taxonomy): Eukaryota > Viridiplantae > Streptophyta > Magnoliopsida > Malvales > Malvaceae > Hibiscus > Hibiscus mutabilis. The sequence continues at coordinate 28,323,115 of CM033711.1, read as the reverse complement.
GAATTTTTCATGGAGTAATCCCAACAATGCTCTAAAACGAACAATCAGAATGCACAAGCATCGGGATTCAAGCAGAATATGCCACGGCAGCGGATGATGCGCAGCAACAACCGACAACATCCAGTTCTTTGGAAAATTCTCTAAATGCTTTTATGATGAAAATGAATCTTATATGGCTGAGAATAGTAATTTCATAAAAAAGAATGATGCTTTTTTATTAACAGGACCGAGATGAGATTGCAAACCAAAGGCGGCAATCAAATCATTGGAAAATCAAGTCGGACGGTTTGCTCAAAATCGAACACTAGACCACAAGGAGGTTTACCTAGCGATATTGAAGTCGCAAGAGGAACGGCCATGAGCAATGTAAGGCAATCACCACCGAAGTGGCCAACAACTTAGAGAGATTCAAACCCGCTCGTCAAACAAAACTCCACAAAAAGATCAAGACGAACCTAGCGGCAAAGCCTCAGATGCTGAACCAGGAATTGCCGCGGCAACCGGCAATAAGCATGCCTAGGCAACCGACGATAAAGACGCCTCGGCAACTTGCGATAAGCATGCCTCGGCAACCCCAGTTGATAATGCCTCGGCAACTGCAGATGTCCCGGCAATACCGTCAATCAGGTTTCAAACCAATGAGAAGATCGAAGATATCCGACTTCCACCACCATTCCCACAAAGGTTGAAGCGACAAAAGCAAGAATACCAATTCAAGAAGTTTCTTGATATCCTAAAGCAAGTCCACATCAACTTGCCATTGGTGGAAGCAATTGAACAAATGCCAAACTATGCCAAGTTCCTTAAAGACATTGTGTCCAAAAGAACAAGGCTATGAGAGTTTGAAACAGATTTGCATGAGAAGGATGCATGGCAATGTTGCACAATCGCATGCCGCCCAAGTTGAAGGATCCGGAAGTTTCACAATACCTGTTCTATTGGAAATCACTATGTCGGGAAAGCACTATGCGACCTAGGGGCTAGCATAAACTTGATGCCTAAATCGGTTTTCGAAACTAGGAATCGGGAAGGCAAGACCTACAATGATTATGCTGCAGCAGCAGCCGACAGATCCTATGTGCATCCGAGGGAAAAATCGAGGACATATCTTGGTAAAAGTTGATAAATTCATTTTTCCGTGACTTTATTATTTTGGATTGTGAAGCGGATGAGCATGCACCTATCATTCTCGGGAGACCATTCCTAGCGATTGGGGAGAACTTTGATTGATGTTGAAAAGGAGAACTCACAATGAGGGTGAATGACCAGCAGGTAAAACTAAATGTGTTCCAAACACTAAGGCATGCAGATGATCGGAAGAATGCCAACTACTTCATGCCACGGCAGAGTTTAACTTCGATGAAGAATTTAGTTGCCTCAGCAACTACATTGCCGAACACGAGGAACATGAGGAGTATGAAGAACCGGTCGATGAGGAACAACCAGAAGAGGCAAATTGGCTAGTCAATCGACCAGGTACATACTTTGAACCACTGGACTACTCAGGTAAGGAAGGTAAGATCGAAAAACCCTCTATCGAAAATCCACCAATTCTTGAGTTGAAACAATTGCCAGAGCAACTGAAATATGTATACTTAGGGATCGATAATACATTACCTGTAATTATTTCCTCTAAGTTACAACCTGAGCAGGAAAAGAAGCTGATCAACATGTTGAAGCTACACAAAAAGGCAATAGGGTGGACAATTGCCGACTTGAAGGGAATTAGCCCGGCGGTGTGCATGCACAAGATCTTGTTGGAAGATGATCACAAACCTTCAATTGAGGCCAGAGGAGACTGAATCATGCCATGAAAGGGGTTGTAATGAAAGAAATCATCAAGTGGCTTGACGCCGGCATTATATACCCTATCTCCGATAAGTATGCGTGGGTAAGTCCCGTACAATGTGTGCGAAAAAGGGAGGTATAATAGTGGTAAGCAATGAAAATAATGAACTTATCCCAACCAGATGTGACCGGTTGGAGGGTTTGTATGGACTATCGAAAGCTAAACAAAGCCACTAGGAAAGATCACTTCCCATTACCCTTTATTGATCAAATGCTTGACCATCTTGCGGGTAAACCCTTTTCTTTGTTTTCTTGATGGTTATTCAGTTACAATCAGATTGCCATAGCACCGGAAGATCAAGAAAAGACAACCTTCACATGCCCCTACGGTACTTATGCCTTCCGAAGGATGCCGTTCAATTGTGTAACGCCCGGCAACCTTCCAAAGATGCATGATGGCGCTCTTTTCAGACATGGTCGAAGACTTCCTTGAGATCTTCATGGATGATTTTTGGTTTTTGGTAATGACTTCGACGGCTGTCTCGGCAATTTAGAGAGGGTGTTGGCAAGATGCGAAGAAACAGATTTAGTCCTCAATTGGGAGAAATGCCACTTTATGGTAGATGAAGGAATAGTGCTCGGCCACAAGATTTCATCCAAGGGAATTGAAGTAGACAAAGCCAAGGTGGACGTGATCGAGAGATTACCCCACCAAATTCGGTTAAAGGAATTCGAAGTTTTCTCGGACATGCAGGTTTTTACAGGAGGTTCATTCATAATTTTTCTAAAATCACTAAACCTTTGTGTAATCTGCTTGAACAGGATAAAGTCTTCGATTTTGATGATTCTTGCACTCAAGCATTTGAAACCCTAAAGAAAAAGCTTGCCTCGGCACCCATTGTCGTTCCACTAGATTGGACGCTACCTTTTGAGCTCATGTGTGATGCAAGTGATTTCGCGGTAGGAGCAGTCCTAGGCCAACGCACAGGTAAGACTTTCCATGTGATATACTACGCTAGTAAAACTCTTAACGATGCTCAAGTGAATTACACAACAACGGAGAAAGAGTTACTAGTTGTAGTTTTCGCATTTGACAAGTTCCGATCCTATTTAATTGGTACAATGGTAATTGTTCATACGGACCATTCTGCAATCAAATACTTATTTGCTAAAAAGGATGCTAAACCTCGTTTGATTCGTTGGATATTACTTTTACAAGAATTTGATATTGAAATTAAGGACAGGAAAGGAACAGAAAATCAAGTGGCCGATCACTTATCACGTTTGGAACGCAATAGGGAGAAGGACGCGGATCTAGAGATATGCGATGCATTCCCGGATGAACAAATTCTAATTACCTCGGCAACCCTCAACGCCTCGGCAGCCCATGACGCCTCGGCAACCATGGATGCACACGCCTCGGCAACTCTCGACGCCGCAGCAGTCTTTGACGCACACGCCTCGGCAATTTTGGGAGCAGACACTACGGCAGCACATGCCTCGGCAATACCCTGGTACGCAGATTTAGTTAACTTCCTTGTTTGTGGTATTTTTCCGTATGGCATTACTCACCAAGGGAAGAAGCGGTTCCGCCATGATGCTAAGCATTACTTTTGGGACGAGCCTCTTTTGTTTAAACAATGTGCAGATCGGGTTATACGCCGATGTGTCCTCAAGAAGAGCAACAGAATGTACTCCGGCAATGCCATTCTTCACCCTATGGAGGACATTTTGGAGGAACTCGTATCATGCCAAAGTCTTGCAATCCGGTTTGTATTGGCCAACATTGTACAAAGATGCCCCAGGACTTTTACAAGCAATGTGATCGTTGCGGAGGACGGGCAATATCTCTAGACGACATGAGATGCCACTCGAACATCATCGAGGTGGAACTGTTCGATGTATGGGGATCGATTTTATGGGACATTTCCCATCTTCATTCGGCAACCTCTACATCTTACTCGCCGTCGACTATGTGTCTAAATGGGTAGAGGCAGCTGCAGTTCCCAACGACGATTCTAAGACCGCAACGATTCCTCGCAGAAAAACATATTTTTACGGTTTGGGATGCCGAGAGCAATTATCAGCGACGGGGCAAGCATTTTGACAACAGACTAATTGCCAAGATGTTGCAACGCTTCGGCATATCACACAAGATCGCCACGGCATATCACCCACAAACCAACGGGCAAGCGAAATTTCCAACCGGGAGTTGAAGGGAATACTCGAGAAAGTTGTAAATCCCTCAAGGAAGGATTGGTCATTAAGACTAGATGACGACTTTGGGCATATCGCACTGCATTCAAAACACCATTAGTTATGTCCCCTTCCGCTTGTCTATGGTAAAACATGTCATCTACCGGTGGAAATCGAGCACAAGGCGTCTTTGGGCAATCAAGACCGTGAATATGGATTGGGAAAGTGCGGACAAAAGCGCTTGATGGATCTCAATGAGATAGAAGAATTTCGTGCACTCGCCTATAACAATGCACGAATCTACAAGGAGAAAACAAAGCGATGGCACGACAAGAAACTATTGCCACGGCAATTCACGCCAGGCAACTAGTTCTCCTATTCAATTCTCGGCTAAAACTTTTCCCGGGAAAGCTGAAATCAAGATGGTCGGGACCATTTGAAGTCGTCAAACCATTCTCCCATGGTCTTTGTGATAATCAAGTCCATCTCGACAACCATGAATTCAAAGTTAATGGACAAAGATTGAAGCACTACAATGGTGCCCATGTGGAACGTAACAAGGAAGTGGTCAACTTAGGAGATGCATGAGCATGCTCTCCTCTCAAGTATTTCTTTTTTCTTTTTCTTTTTATTTTTATTTTTATTTTTAGGAGATATTTTATTTTTTCTTCATTATCTTTAGTTTTCAGGTTTTCTTTATTTTCTTTTTCACAACAAGACTCACAACTACTATGCTAAGGAAATTTACTGCCAAGATCCTTGCCCCGGCAACCAATGAAGAAGATGCCGCGGCAACTTACTTCATGCATGCACAAGCTGATGCCACGGCAACCAACCCTGAAGATGCCACGGCAACCAAAGCTGAAGACATCCCGGCAACAAGAAAACAACCATTGCATTCAAGCAAGAAAATCAAGACGCCAACTAGAAGGAAACTAATCATCTACAATGATGAACTCTCGGAGTAAGTCCTCGTATGCATTTTTATTTTTATTGTTATTTTTCGTTATTTTTATGCATGCATTGAGGACAATGCCTCACTCGAGTTTGGGGGGGATTGTTATTAGTAATTACCATGTTTAGTTACATTAATCTTAAGCATTACATTTAGGATACATAAATTGCTTGCCATGCCTTTAATTGGAACAAGAATTGCTTAGATTTGATGAATATTCAATGATGACTTTACCAATGCACTTAATTGATAGAATTTTTATTCTAGGATAACCATGGAAAAACTTAGAATTTTACTATGATGCTAAATTTGATGAAACACTGTTGTGGTTTGATTGATTTAAGGAGTTCTAGTAAACTTAGGTGGATAATTAACTAATGGGGGATTAGAATAAAAATTGGATGAATGCTAGAGGTGCCGAAATTGGCTCTAGCATATGCTAAAAAAAAATTGATCACTAGAGGTGCCCAAACTGGCTCTAGGAGGCGTTATTTTTTTTTTTAACTAGAGGTGCCAAACCGGCTCTAGTCGATTAAATTAACTTAAGAAAACTAAAAATAAAACACTAGAGGTGCCCGAAATTGGCTCTAGTTAAAACATGTTAAAAAGAACCCAATGAAGTAATTTGAAAACCTATTGTTTGCATAGAATCCGGAAAATCAACTTGCACACAACTCCGCACACACTCACAAGCATTATAGTTTGATTCCGAGTAACTCCTCGTTTTCCAAAAATAAAAAGCCAATCATACTTTGTGCCCGGTTGAGAATTGAAATCAATTTCAAAGCTCGGTTTGTGAAAATTTGAAGTCTTGGCGAGGTAATTATGAGTTTGCATTGCTTGAGGACAAGCAATAGTTCGAGTTTGGGGGTGTGATAAGTGTTCAAAAGTACTATTTTTCTTACCCTTTTTACTCATATTATTGTTAGACTTAGGCTCATATTAGTTGCATAGTTAGCCATTCATGCATTAATCCATGTTTCCTTCCATCGTTGAGCTTGATTACATAACTTGGTAGTTTTTATGGAAAAGATGCTGCTTTGGTGTGCTTTTTGTGTGTGTATGTGCAGGATCACTTGCCAAAGCAATCTTTGAGCTAGTTTCGAGGGCAATGCATGAAGGAGACGCCGAGCCAGTTGCCATGGCATTTGTCGACAAAGACAAAATACAATAAGGATGTCGAAATTCATGATTTTACAAGCCCAAGATGACATGGAGCAAGGCCCAAGCCCAAAGGAATTTGATTACCATGCAGAGATTAAAGAAGAATTAAATTCCAAGAGGATAGGAGAAGTTCTAATAGGAATAAAATTATAATAAAGAATTATATTCTTTAAAGATAATTTAATTCCAACTCAAACTCCTCCTCAAAGAAGGACTTTGGCCTAGCCCTATAAATACCAAGGAGATTTCGACAAGATCAATAGGGAGAGCAAGAGGGAATTTCGACAACTCCAAGAGAGGAAGCAAAGGGAATTTTCGCAAGCATCTAGGGCAAGGAATTTTCGACAAGCTTCATCTTTTCTTCCTTGTTCGATTGGGTTCATGCTAGGGATTGTTTATCTTGTGTTTCTTTGGAACCTAGCCATGAACTAAATTTACTTGGCTATGGTTATTGTGTTTTGTGGTTGTGAGAAACTATTGGTTTTGTTTAGGTAATAAGAGTTTGCACTTTTCTATTTCAAGGTTTATTCATTCTTGATTCTTATTATTGTTTTTGAGTGAATTGGGAGAGGATCTCGTGATTTCATCCATTTATCTAATATCGGGAGAGTTAGATTCAAGAAACGAATGAATATGATCTTTATTCAATCCAATGATGGTGAAGATTAATCCGGCTTAGGAATAAGTTAAGGATTTCAATGGCTAAGAGGAGCGCAAGATTGGTTGTTGTTCACCCTTGATTCACTTGAGGATGTATTATCAAGGCATGCACAAATAGCTAGAGTTTCGACTTAGGGATAAGAAGAAACCATTGAAGAACGCTCCGCCGAACCTTGAAGTTGCTGCCCGATCGCCCAAGTAGTTGCCCAACTAGTCGCCCAAGCAACCATCAATTAGTTGCTACGGCAACCCCGTCGTGCAAGTTGCCACGGCAACTGAGTTGCCCGTGCACTCTTTTACCAAGACAATCCAATCGGCTATCACACCTCAACTCACGATAACCTAGCCTATCTCTCTCAATTGAATTCATCTTTTCATTTACTTAATTGCTTTCTAGATTAGTTATTAGTTAAAACTTCTATAATCCTTTACTTGTGTTTTTACTTTTTACAGTGCAAGAGACTAGATTCTTGAAGTGGCACCAATCCCTGTGGAGATGATATCTTTTATACTATAACTTGCGACGTGTATACTTGCACATTTGCGTAGCACTTATTACGCGCAACAATGAGCCTAGGACTTATCAAGAAGTAGTGATGGGCCCAGACTCTGAGAAATGGCTAGAGGCCAGAAACTCGAGGTGGATTCTATGTCAGAAAACCAAGTTTGGACCTTGGTTGACCCACCTAAAGGGGTTAAGCCCATAAGGTGCAAGTGGGTTTTCAAAAAGAAAACTGACATGGATGGTAATGTACAAACATAAAAAGTGCGATTAGTCGATAAAGGGTTTTCATCAAATTCATGGTATAGACTATGATGAAACCTTTTCACTTGTTTCTATGTTTAAATCCATCCAGATCTTACTTGCGATAGCTAAATTTTATGATTACAAGGTATGGCAAATGGATGTTAAAACCACTTTCATTAATGGAAAACTAGATGAGAATGTGTACATGACACAACCTGAAGGTTTTATTGATCCAAAAGATGCCGAAAAATATGCAAGCTACAAAGGTCCATTTATGGATTGACGCAAGCTTCTCGGAGTTGGAATCTTCTTCTTAACGATGCAATCAAAAAGTTTGATTTTATCAAAAATGAAGATGAGTCACGTGTTTTCAAGAAAATTAGTGGGAGCACTATCATATTCTTGGTACTGTATGTGGATGATATACTGATAATAGGAAATGGCATACCTAGCTTACTCTCTGTAAAAACTTGGTTAGGAAAATATTTTTCCATGAAAGACTTGGGTGAGGCAACATGCATATTAGGAGTCAAGATCTATAGAGATAGATCAAGACAACTCCTAGGATTGAGTCAAAAATATATACATAGAAGAAGTACTCAAAAGATTCAATATGGAAGAATCTAAAAAGGGGTTCTTACCTATGAGACATGGAATTTCACTGTTGAAAGAAATGTGTCCTTCAACACCTCAAGAAAGAGAACGCATGAGTAAGATTCCTTATGCTTTAGCAATTGGATCTATCATGTATGTCATGCCATGTACTCGTCCAAATGTATCATACGCTTTAAGTATGACAAGTCATACTAGGTAGATCCCGGTGAAGGTCACTGTGTCGCAGTTAAAAATATCCTTAAGTACTTAAGAAGAACCAAGGATACATTCCTTATATATGGAGGTGAGGAAGAGCTAAGTATAAAGGGTTATACTGATGTCAGCTTTTAAACTGATAAGTATGATACACGATCGCAATTAGGTTTCGTGTTCTGGCTTAATGGAGGTGCTATGAGATAGATAGGTTCAAAGCAAGATATAATAGCTGATTCTACAACAGAAGATGAGTATATTGTAGCATGCGATGTTGCAAAAGAGGGTATTAGGATCAAGAAGTTCATATCTGAACTAGGGGTTGTGTCGAGCATTTTGAATGCTATAGATCTATGTTGTGATAACAACGGAGCCATCACACAAGAAAAAGAACCCAGATCTCACCCACGATCCAAAAACATACTTAGGCGTTACCATCTCATTCGAAAAATTATAGATCGAGGATATGTGGAAATATGTAGAGTACCAATAGATGATAACATTGTCGATCCACTAACAAAGCCTCTGACGCAGCAGAAGCATGATCGTCACACTAAGTCACTTGGTATTAGATACATGAGTGATTGGTCTTAGTTCTAGTGGAAGACTGTTAGAGTATGCCCAAAGACCAATCATAAGATAATTGTAAATGACATTTTTTTTACCTTGTTTATTCATAAAGAGGCATTTCCATTATTATTTCCAGTTACAATTCTGTGTTCATAAATAAATTGAATTATAATAAAGTCCTTATAATAATATGGTTATTCTTAAATGTTCTTAATCGAGTATTATTGTAGGAATGAACAACAATAATGTATTAAGACTAATATGTAGTTGATTGATGAAAAAGTGTTTTCATTGACATGGAGATGTCAAAATCAATGCATAAGTATGTGTTAGAGAACGACATACTGGACTGACCCGCTATGAGCATGTTTCTTGGATTATTATGTGACAGACACAACATTGCTCATAGTGATAACTACATGTATGATCCTCAGACTCGAGATCATCATTATTTCAACATCGTGAGTGACATATTTTAATATAGTCAAACGTGTTTCTTATGACTACTCTATAAAGACTAATATTGAATATGTCACAATCTATGTAGTGAAATATGGTTGATCAAGATAGGATTTCTCCCTCCTACATAATAGGAGTAATATCGTATGCCACTTGATTGAGTGAGACTAGAAATGCATGGTCAAGCTCGAATAAGTTGATATGAGATATCATAGTTATTCGTTTATAATAGTCTACTCAAGATATCAAGAAATATTAGATGGAGTATACAAGTGTGACTGTTCCATGACTTATGTCCAATCTAGATATAAAGGACAAAAGGATGTAATACATGAAAAAGAGTTAATCGCGAAAAGGTTATGTTGAATCATGATTTCTTGTAAATTAAGTGACAATGACATGTTGCTAGATGTCGCTCATTTTTTTGTAATATTGGAAATGTTCTAATATTTACTACTAACGTTACATGAACCTACAGGGTCACACCCACGGTTGAAATGAGCATATACTAAACAAGTTATATATGTACATTTTTTTGTACACGAATTTAATTAAGTCGAATATATATATAATTTAACTATTGGATAAATATTAAAAGAAAATAGTTATTTTAATTATGACTCTTTTAATATATAAATAATATAATTCGATTTAAATTAGTGTATATATTGAAATCCTAATTAAAGTTGAGTTGAGATTATATATTAATATATATATATTGAAATCCTAATTAGTTGAATTGTGATTATATATATTTAATATATATATATATTGAAATCCTAATTAAATTTAAATTATGATTATATATATTAATATATATACATATTGAGATCTTAATGTAAGTTGAATTAGGATTTCAAAGGCTATATAAAGGCATGAGAGATCTAGCAATCATTAATGTTTTTGGAAAAACCCTCTAAATAGTTTAGAGAGTTTTATATGCTCATTTCAACTGGGCAAACTACGTAGAGGTCGGAGCATTATCGTTGCAGCTTAGGAATCGACTTCGTGGAATCGTGAGTGGATATTTTTCTCCTCCAAATTCAAAATTCCAGATTTTAAACAGGTAATTCTTCGCCCTTATTCACCCTAATTCGTTCCTCGTACATGGATCTCTAGTTATAATCGCCGGATAATTTTTTCGCTGCGCCATGTGGTGTACCGACATGACCCAACAAATTACGAGGTTATCCAGAAGATAAACCAGAACTCAACCAAAACCAATTTTAAATATTTATCTTTTGTGATAAACCTTTAGTTTTACATTTAAGATTTTTAGTTTGAATATTTTATCTTTATCTTTGATTTAAGATTTTTAGTTATTTTATTTTATTTGGATTCTAGGGGTATAAATACCAATAGGTTCATCATTTGAACTCAGATTGGAATTTGTTATTCCTTGGTTATTTTTATAGAAGTTTTATTTTATTTTCATCTTTTTACTTTCTTTATTTATTTTTCCATACCAAAATGCAAAGCATGATCCGATCCATGCTTAGCTAAACTTCACTTAGCCTAAAGCTAAACACATATTCAACTCAAAAAGTTGACGTTAATTTGAAATGTGTTTTGGCTTGCGGTTTGGGAGTCGGATAGGTTGGTTGTAGTTTGGCTTCGTGTGAACAAACTTAGCAGCAATCCACTAAGGGGAATCAAGATCAGGTTCGATTCTCAAATAGACGTTATAACTTGATTTGGGCTCTCCTAAAACTCAAAGTTGTCTTGGTGCTAACAACGATAGACGTGGTTAGACCAGTAAGGATCAAATTTTGGAGATATACTTGGAAATTTCGGTTAACCAGAGAGAAGAGTTAGCAGCAGGGGTTGGGCCCTATAGACTATAACCAATGTACTATCTTGGAGGGAAAATTTATTTCAATGATCGATCAAAATTGAGGACTAGAAAAGTCGGGCTGTCTCATCATTATTGAATCTGTTTATAATTTTCTATCTTTATTTACCATTCATCACTTTCATTTATTAATTATTTTTACCTTTTTAAAATCCTCCTTTCATTTATGCAGATTACTCAAACCAGGAAACGAAGTCGCCAATTTCTTTAGTCCATGTGGATCGACTCTACTTCTCTATACTACTACCCATTATTCAATGTTAGAGATTAAGATTATTTATTTGACAATTCTGACACATGTCAAATTGGTGCCATTGTCGGTGACTTTGGCAAAGTTACTAATATTGTTTCTTGTTTTGATCTATGATCAGGTCGTTACCCGCAAAACTAAATTATGAACCACAAATTGAAGCGCTAGCTTGAAGACTATAGAGAGAAACCCTTCGATGAAGAAGACAACCACAATCCAATCCCGTGTTCAAAGAAATATCTTACACTGAAGACATTTTTCATTCAAAGACAATGAATTGGAAGACATGGCCGACCCAACTATTCGAGAACTTGTTACGACACCTGACGAGCAGCAACCATTGTGTATAACATTTCCAAACGGAGAAATGACGTTCCAGTTAAAGATAGGGTTGATTAATCTTTTGCCTACCTTCCATGGTTTGCAAAATGAGAACCCACACAAACATCTAAAAGAGTTTTATACGGCCTGCCTGAGTATGAAACCACAAGGAGTTTCTGAAGATCAAATTAGACTCTGAGCTTTTCCTCTTTCCTTAGTCGATTTAGCAAAATATTGGTTATTTTATTTACCGCCAGGTTCTATTGATACATGGGCTGATATGTTCGTTTGTTTCTTGATAGGTTTTTCCTTGCGGCTCGAGCAAGCGAACTTAGAAGAAACATTGTAGGGACCCAACAAAGAGAAAACAAATCGTTATACGATTACTAGAGCACTTTAAAAAGTTATGCGCAGGCTGTTTGCAACACGACTTGTTAAAACAAGTCCTCATGCAGTATTTTTACGAAGGTTTGCTTCAGAAGGAGATGAAAATGATTGATGCGGAAAATGGGGGAGCCCTTATTAACATGAATCCTCGTATGGCTGGGGAGTTGATTTCAACAATGGCTTCTAATACCCAGCAATTTCGTTCGGCAAAAGAACCTACTAGATGGGTTCATGAGATAAGTATCCTTCTATTGAAGCAAAATTGACAAACTTACTAATGTAGTTGAAACTTTACTTGTAGGTAAAACATGCCCGGTTCGCTTATGCAGGATATGTACCATGTCCGATTATACGACAGACTGTGTCCCGATGCTTCAAGATGATACTATGGCACATGTAGATGCTGTCAAAAATTTCCCTTGACCTCCCCAAAGTTGATACGACCCTCACTCAAACACCTATAATCTCATATGGAGACTATCTGAATCACAACTATGGGTCAAGCACTCGATATAATCAACCATATTAACCGTGACCACCCATGCCTTAACAATACCAACCACAGAAGTCATCCTTGGATGCCATAGTAAAGAGATTAATTGTTAGCCAGGAGAAGTTTCAGTAGAAAATCGAAGCACATTTTCAAGAACATGACAAGCAAATGAGCCAGCTCAAGCAAACGGTGAGACGATTAGATTCTCATTAATAACTAATGTCTCAAACGGTACCAAATCTGGGACAAAGCGCATGCGCCATTACTCTACATAGCGGAGCTATCATCGAATCTTAACCCAATGAAGGCACTGATGCCAAACGCATAAAGGAGAAAAATAACTGAAACCACGCACGGAGCCTCCCGTGCCATCTTCGTATGTTGTGCCTCCTCGTTTCCCAAGAAGGCTTACTAAGCGCAACAAAGAGAATGGAGAAAAAAAATTTGACGCTTTTCGAAATGTCAAAATCAACATTCTACTTTTCGAATAGAAATTTGCCTTGCTTGTTCATGATTATGACTGTCACTTGTCTAGACCGACTTAGGAGTTTTGTTTTAATCCCTTATTTCCATGCTTGAGTTGATTTGGTTATGCGTGTATAAGCTGATTTGGTTATGCATGTAACTTAGTGGTACAATTTTCAGTCTTGCTTAAATATGAGTTTGGTTTTGTATCGCTAATGATTAACGTTATCTTTAGGTATACTACTAAATGGTGAGACGATTGTGAGTGATAGATCAAGAATGTGAGCGGATTGGAGAACAACGGTGAGGTGCTTGGGTTTTCATCTTGTTTCCAGTTTAAAGATCGGATGATGAGCCGAGGCTATGGAGTGAAAAAAAAACGTGCAAAAAGGAAAAATGTAAGAAAGAATTTTTTTTTGAAAAGTACAATTGAAAAAAGAAGAAAAAAGAGAAAGCGGTACAAAAGGTGAGGAAAATATTACCCACACTCTGCCAATCATCCATAAAAAGGAAGCTAGTCATGGTTCGATGATGTCTCACAAGCAAACGAACAGAAACTCTACATAGTTGACTTTTATTCATTCAGTTACTTGTTTTTATCAGTTTATTTCATTACCCTTATTTGATTATCTTCTTTAACTCTTTCGATCCAACCATGCTTTTGGGATTTGAATGAAAACTTTTGAGTAAGTTTTGGATAAGTGACGTAAGTAAAAATTAGAATATGCTTAAGGACAAGTATTGAATAAGCGAGGGGAATTTGATAAGTGTAGAATGTTGCATATTTTTAGTGTTATTTATTCCTCATTTTTCACTTGGATATTACTAATTCGTTTCTTTTTGGGCTAGTTTTTGGTAGGAACTTCATTGGATTAATCAGCCTAGAACCAGTAGTTAAAGGTAGAATTTTAAATTGACTGGAATTTGTGGTAGGAGTTATGAGCATAACCTGAGGTGCGGCGCATTCTGAGTTTGAAGAGCAACAGATTTCAGTGGTACAGTCAATAGCTTCTAGAAGGTGGACCATCATCATCTCAAAGTCAAAATTTGAAATTATCTTAAAGATAAATGCCTGAGAGATAAATATGAGATTATCCAGAAGATAAAATAGAATTAAACCAGAACCAAATGTTATAAATATTTTATACTTTTTGATAAATTGTACCCTATTGACCCGGCCTAAACGCTAGACCTGAACCACGAAAGTTACATTAGATTTGACGGAGCAAATATGAAATGAATAGCCAGTTTTAGGTCCATTATTTTCCTTTATCTTTACGAGATGCCAATTTAGAACCAAAGGTGTGCATACTGGCAGCGATAAAAACTTATCCAAAATGGATGTCCAACGAGATCTAATTAAACCATTTAACAATTTAGGTAACAAAACATAAATTATTAATATTGTAGGGAACTGTTTAGATTTTAGTTTACCAATCTTCAATTAGTCCGGTTTCATGCATGGTTGTGAAAACTCAGCTCAAACAGACTATTTAAAGAAATCCAATTGTCATTCAAGAAAGTAAGGACCAAAATGTAAAGAATCTAAAACATGTCATTAAACCAACTACTATAACTAACATACATATATCGGTACTCAGGTCTCAGTTGCGTACCAATATTGCCTAATGCGTACCTGTACTGTTGCTCGAGTATTGATCCCCAGGCTTTAATCATATAGGGGCATACCGATACGTTTCTCCGTGTACCGATACCCAACTTAAAATGGTTGAAATTGAGAATTCCAATAACCAAAAACCATACTGATACCGCTCGAGCTGTACTGATACCTAGGCCAAACTTTCATCTCCCAAGCCTAGTTCTGGTCCCGTATACTGATACGGCTAGCACCGTATCGATACGAGCATACCTATAATGCCTTATTTTGCTGGTTTATCTACTTGGAAACACTCCAAACTCATCCCAACCACTCTAATGCACATCATAACCATACACCACACTTGAATCATGTTTCCAAGGATCTACACACTAACTTCATACCATCTCATGCACAATTACATAAACTAGAGGCATGTTACCTAAACTCACAACAACAATATGCTTAAAATCATAACTAAGCCTAAGAACATAACAACATAGCATTCAATATTCAAAGATGGTTTACCAATAGGAGCTAAAGATAGGCTACCAAGCATACTACGCATACTTAGCAAACTAAAGCATTTAGACTTCATGAGAATTCAACCGATTTACAACTTCAACAAGTTTAAAGGAAAACAAAATAGAAAAAACATAACTCCAACAACACATGAACATCTCAAAAACTCCATTACAAACCCCAAAGGATATTGGCGACACATTGCCTTATTTACCGAATACCAAAATAGTTAATCGTACCAAATCGAAAGTAATGCTTTTGGATTCTTTTCGCTTGAAAAAGCAACCTCCATACCTTAATTTTCTGCAAAGATGAAAGATAGCGTAAGCTAATCGATCTTAGTAAGGTTGCTCTCACAAAATCATCTATGAAATAAGGAAATAGCATTGTTAAACCTTGCTTCATTTTCAAACTTCTTTTTCTGCAAATTACATAATCAAAACTTGTGACAAGCCTCACAAACTATCAAAATAATTATCCTCAATATCTAAAGAATTAATTAATAGTGAAGTAAAGAGAAGAAGGGTCGATCCACATGGACTAAGAGCTTTTGATATCTTGAGTTTTTGATTCTGACTGTAGCGAGAAAATAAAGTAAATGGTGAGGGTTGATCAAGAAAGTAGAGAATAATTGTAGAGTAAAAGTGAGAATGATGAAAGTAAATTTTGAAAATTAAATCGATAAAATAGAATAGCCTCAGGCTTTGCATTGACATATTTCCAATCGATCATCGAATAAGATTTTACTCCGGATAAATGCAAATTATAGTCTATAAGGCCCAACCCTTGTAACATGTTTTTCTCTCTGGTAAACAGATAATCCAAAATCAATTTTTGAATTTCAGCTTTTTGGCTAGACTAACCACGACTATCGCCATTAGAATAAATCAGTTTAAAATTTGGAAAAACCCGACTCGGACTATGTTGTCTCAATGAGAATCAAACCTGATCTCAATTTCCCTTTTTGAATTTGAAAGTGTAAGGATTTTAAAATGAAAGGCCAATTACCAATCCAAGTTTGTCAAAAATTGAGAAATATATTCGAAGATATAAAGTGCTTTTCAATTCTCACGATCGAAATTGAGTTATTGTTTCAGCCTTTGGCTTGTTGGAAAATTAGTCGAGCATGATTATGGTAGAAATCACACTCAGCATTTTAAAAGAAAATAAATGAGAACTTAAAAACAAGAACGTACAAAAAAAGAAAATTTTATAGAACGTAGAAAGCAATAACAAAACTAAGAATGAGATATGTTTCTAGCTTACCCCGAGAGGATATTTATAGTTTTCTAAAACCCTAAAAATAACCTAGAAATGATAAAAGATAATTCTTGAAAATATTCAAATTAAATCTTAAGTGATAGAAAGATAAAATCCTAAAAACAAAAGATAATTTCTAATTTGAATTTTAAAAATGCAGCTAATCCTGCTCGTCCGTCCTTGCTGACTAGACCTTCTGGAAGCTGCTGATTGGATATTCTAGAAGCTGCTGACTAGATGCCATGTCAGACGCTTCCTGCCTAGAGCCATGCCCACTAGTCCACCCTTGATTCCTGAAAATAGAACTGCAGAACTTTGCTCTTTTAAGTGCAATCTTCATAATCGAAGTCATGCATAGAAAACGCACAAAAACATCCAAATTAGCAACATGAAATAATCATTTAGGACATAATTAAAGATAAAATAGTAATCAAATAAACTACTTATCAAATTCCCCCTCACTTATTCAATGCTTGTCCTCAAGCATCTCTCAACTAATACATCAAAACTCAAGTTCCCATCCTTCATTTCACAATGTATCTAAGATAACCAAATGACCCAAGATCGAAACAATTATTGAAATCAAGAAACAATCAAGTAAAGGCATAACTAGGAAAAAATTTTAAGCAAAGCAAGACATTCCAATAGCCTGTCAACGTCAATGAAGCAAAACTTAGTACCCTCACAAGGATTCACTCGTTCTGCTCAAAGTGTTTGGGTTAAAGAATCACTCAAGCCAGAACTAATCAAAACATTACCATAAGCTTGTAACTAAATCCAATCTCCATTACTAAAATTTGAACATGATGCATAAATCAAGGGGTCTTTCAACAGGGTTGTAACATGGCTTAGGTTAGGGTAGGGAAAAAGGCCAAAAATAAGGGTTTAATCATCAATACAAAAGATGCACAAATTATATAAGTTCAAGCCACGAAAACAAAGTAAATAATGCAAATAAGTGTAACAAAAATAAAATAATCAATTCATTTCTTGTTTCTCTCTTTTTTTTCTTTTCTTTCGAAATGTTTCTTCTTGGCTGACTTTATTCATTTTTTCTTTGTTCGTGGAATATATCAATTTTTGTCTTGACAAGGGTAACAAAAGAGGGTAAAAATAAAAGGCTTCGGGTTTAAAATGTGGTGAAAACAAAGAATGAGAATAGGATTCAAAAGTGGCTAACTAGGGAAAATAAATGAGAAGGCAATTTTGGGTAGAGAAGAGGTAAATACTAAGTGCCCCTATCACATTAAAGCATCATATTCAAGCATGTAGCCTCGAGAAGTATTACGTTACAAGTTCTAGAATGTTGAGAACTAGTTCGACACACTCAATGAAGTAAAGAGCAAGAACGAAAGTATATGCTCATAAGGCTCAAAAACTTACATGAGGTGGAATGTGTACTAAGTTAAGCAACATGTCAACTAACAAATGTATGGAATGTCAAATAAAAATTTATTGAAAAATCACTAGTCATGCCCATTATCTATCATGCATCCTAAATTCCAACAAAAGTAAGATCATGAGTCATAAGGAAAACAGAGAGATAAAATGAACTATAGGATAAGCAACAAGAAATTCCAACATATTATAGTTAAGAAAAACTCAATTTCAACCAATCGAATAAGCAGGAAAAGAATTTGATGCAAATTCTACCCCTCACTTAAAGCATATTGTCCCAATATGTAAATAAAGGCACAAAAGAGGGAATAGAGATACTCCTCGTTCTAATGACGGCCATGGCCACATCGAGATGTGCCTAAGCAAAGGTAAAACAGAATCTTTACAGCAGCAGAAATAAGGGGTCGGTTCAGGCTCGTACGGCGAAGACGTGTTTCCTGGTTGCCGTCGCCCTTTGCCACGAGGAAGAGGCTACAGAGGCACCAAAAGTGAATCAGAATCACTCGTGAGAGACACGAATGCTGGTGTAAATCGGCACTGACCGATAAGGTTGACCGGTGCATGTGAAAGCCGGCATGATTGGTCTCTTGTGTGTACCATGGTGCTGGGTAGGTTGAAGGGAAAAGAAGATGAAGATGAAGATGAATGGGGGGTGGGAAGAGTAGATGAAAGAGTGGGGTCGGTAGGTTTTATTATTGGTTTTTGTAACACCCCCTTCCGGTCTGGTAGAGAATCGGGTCAGAAAGCGTTATTGGAAAACATATCCAGAAATCAGAAGCTTAATCAGAGTCGGAAGTTCTAATATTCTTATTTAAGGCTTAGTGAACCTAATTATCAATTACTGACTCAATATAGGGTCAATTTTAAGCTTTTATAGACTTAGGGACTAAATTGTAGATTTCATAAATTAGCGATCCTAATCCAAATTCTTTATTACCAATCTGCAATTAAACTTACCAATTATTAATTTGTAAAGTTTCGTTACTATCAGATATAGTTTGCCTAATAAATTAAACTATATGACTTTATTGACTATTTTGGTAAATTGTCCAAACTTCTCTTTATTCTTTATAACCAAATTACCTAACATTGTATCGATACCATAAGGACCGTATCGATACGCTAAGCCTAATTTTAGATTTCCAAATTCAGAGGATGTCAAGCCCGTACCGATACAGCTAAGCCCTTATCGATACCAGTTGACTGCGTTGATCCCATATCGATACGCTATAAGACCGTATCGATACCATTTTTCAACCCAAATTCCATTGACCCATTTCCGTACCGATACGCCCAAACCGTAACGATATGCCTTGTTCTATTCAGCCAATTTATGCCTTGAAGTATCGATACGCCATCACTTGTATCGATACGCCCTGACCTGTAATGAAAGATTTTCACTGGTTTTTATTCGATTTAGCCTCTCAAACTTTATCCAAATGAAAAGAGACTTTACATGTAAGTTTTAAACATTATAGACTACCAGCATGCCAAATTTCATGTTAATCCGAATCCATTTACTATGTTTTCACCTTTTAGAGCCAAATATGCAACTTTAGCCATTTTTAGTCAATTTTAAAAAGGTCATTTAGGGCCACTTAGTCTTATACAAAGCATAGACAACGTTTATACATCAAAAGAGCCATACGTGACTAGTTTAACTACTTTGCCACCATTCTAGGAGTTTATAAGGACAAAGCACATTACTCTAAGCTTGTGGTGACTTGCTGATCTTCCAACTAATCCCGATCTCGAACCGATAACTTTCTTAACATGAAATGTGGAAGATGAATGCATTAGACTTATATAGTCTAAGTGAGGTAGCCATAAACCATGAATGAGCATGATGTGCAACTTTCCATGTTCCAATGACAAACCTAATCATGCTAACATGAGGCATATATTCAACATAACATAATATCATGCTCAGCATGTAACATAGCATCAACAATTATCATAATGATGATCATCATTAGCATATAAATAGTTCCGAATCAATGATAAATAGCAATAATCAATAATTTCCCTTGGATCGATTCACAGTATATAGATACACGAATTCCACCTCATCACCAACAGTAACAATAGTGGTCTAGTCACATATCATCCCTCCGTCGCACCAATTTTGACCAATACAATACACATCCCTCCGCCACACCAATCATAATGGCTGAAGCCTAATTCCCTTACCAATGAGCTCCTAAATTCTATGGCATGCCAATTGTATCCAATACTTCGATCCCTAGGTACAACAATCAATAGTTTGATAGTAATAATCCACAGCAATGATTCAGTAACAATAGCTCAATAATCATATGGTCATAGCAATAGGCAATAGCAATAAATATATGTTAATAATTCAACGACAAAGAACATATCTCAATGATTTGATAACTATATGCAATGGTCAATACTCAATACCACACTTACTCATACTTACCAACAAAGCTTTCAATGATGTTTATGTAAAATCCTTCAACACAATGGTTAGTCACACAATAAAAAAGAACCAATGATTCGAGATGGCACCTAGCCAATTCTCGAGACTCTAACTACACTCACCTTGATTTCGAAGCACTAAGGTTCCCGGATAACGATTCATTTATTCCTAGCTTTTGTTGGAGGTATCAGATCGTCCTTTTCAATTTCTTGAGCTAGGTAAACAAAAGAATGGTATTAGAATCGGTATATTGATATCAAAACCAATATTAGAATTCAATATGGCCTTTAGCCAAAAGCTTCCACGAATTGGTTATGAACCCTAAATTTCAACATGAAAGTAGTTACAAATTATCTATGGATTTCTGATAAGTGTTCAAAAGTACTATTTTTCTTACCCTTTTTACTCATATTATTGTTAGACTTAGGCTCATATTAGTTGCATAGTTAGCCATTCATGTATTAATCCATGTTTCCTTCAATCGTTGAGCTTGATTACATAACTTGGTGATTTTTGTGGAAATAGATGCTGCTTTGGTGTGTTTTTGTGTGTGTATGTGCAGGATCACTTACCAAAGCAATACCGAGCTAGTTGCCAGGGCAATGCATGAAGGATATGCCGAGCTAGTTGCCAGGGCAGGGCATGAAGGAGACGCCGAGCCAGTTGCCATGGCATTTGTCGACAAAGACCAAAAGCAATATGGATGTCGAAATTCATGATTTTACAAGCCCAAGATGACATGGAGCAAGGCCCAAGCCCAAAGGAATTTGATTGCCATGCAGAGATTAAAGAAGAATTAAATTCCAAGAGGATAGGAGAAGTTCTAATAGGAATAAAATTATAATAAAGAATTATATTCTTTAAAGATAATTTAATTCCAACTCAAACTCCTCCTCAAAGAAGGACTTTGGCCTAGCCCTATAAATATCAAGGAGATTTTGACAATTCCAAGGGAGAGAGCAAGAGGGAATTTCGACAACTCCAAGAGAGGAAGCAAGGGGAATTTTCGGCAAGCATCTAGGGCAAGGAATTTTCGACAAGCTTCATCTTTTCTTCCTTGTTCGATTGGGTTCATGCTAGGGATTGTTTATCTTGTGTTTCTTTGGAACCTAGCCATGAACTAAATTTACTTGGCTATGGTTATTGTGCTTTGAGATTGTGAGAAACTATTGGTTTTTGTTTAGGTAATAAGAGTTTGCACTTTTCTATTTCAAGGTTTATTCATTCTTGATTCTTATTATTGTTTGCGAGTGAATTGGGAGAGGGTCTCGTGATTTCATCCATTTATCTAATATCGGGAGAGTTAGATTCAAGAAACGAATGAATATGATCTTTATTCAATCCAATGATGGTGAAGATTAATCCGGCTTAGGAATAAGTTAAGGATTTCAACGGCTAAGAGGAGCGCAAGATTGGTTGTTGTTCACCCTTGATTCACGCAGGGATGTATTATCAAGGCATGCACAAATAGCTAGAGTTTCGACTTAGGGATAAGAAGAAACCATTGAAGAACGCTCCGCCGAACCTTGAAGTTGCTGCCCGATCGCCCAAGTAGTTGCCCAACTAGTCGCCCAAGCAACCATCAATTAGTTGCTACGGCAACCCGTCGTGCAAGTTGCCACGGCAACTGAGTTGCCCGTGCACTCTTTTACCAAGACAATCCAATCGGCTATCACACCTCAACTCACGATAACCTAGCCAATCTCTCTCAATTGAATTCATCTTTTCTTTTACTTAATTGCTTTCTAGATTAGTTATTAGTTAAAACTTCTATAATCCTTTACTTGTGTTTTTACTTTTTACAAAGTGCAAGAGACTAGATTCTTGAAGTGGCACCAATCCTCGTGGAGACGATATCTTTTATACTATAACTTGCGGCGTGTATACTTGCACATTTGCGTAGCACTTATTATTACGCGCAACAAGTTTTTGGCGCCGTTGCCGGGGATTGGCAATAGCGACTTTGTTTTTACTTTCTTGCACTTTCTTTTTATTTTTCTTGTTTAAAATTCAAAGGGTTAACAAACTTTGGTTTTGCATTGGTATATGACCAGGCGAGACCGACTTCACGAGAATATCCCTTTGATCCGTAAATCGAACGAACCTTACAAAGACTTAGACGAAGGATAAGAGAAGCAATGGCAAATCAAGACGGCAATATTAATCAAGATGTTCGAGCGGGAGGAGGAGTGATTCTTGCGAAGCAGAACTATTCGAGACTATCTTGAAGAAGATCTTGATGGACTTAACCCGAGAGTTGTCGCACCGAAATTGAAGCCGACCACTTTGAGTTGAAACCGGTAATGTTTAATATGATCAACACAATAGGTCAATTTGGCGGCTCAAAGAATCGAAGATGCACGACAACATCTGAAATCTTTCCTCGAGATTTGCAACTCGTTCAAGATACACGGAGTCACCCACGATGTCTTACGATTAAGATTATCCCCTATTCTTTGAGGATAGGCGAAAGCATGGCTAAATAGCATTCTGCCGGATCCATAGCATCTTGGACTGATCTTTGTCGTGATTTCCTTGCTAGATTTAATCCTACAAATTTAAGCGATAAGCCGTAACGACATTACTTCTTTTCGGCAGGCGGATGATGAATCCATGTACGAGGCTTGGGAGCGGTATAGAGAACTTCTACACAAATGCCCTTTACACGGATTTCCGGTGTGGACTCAAGTAACAATGTTTTACAACGCCGTGAATACACCAACAAGGATGATGCTAGATGCCTCGGCAAACGGCATACTCCTAGATAAGTCACCGGAAGAAGCAATGCAAATTTTAAACAGGCTGGCCAAGAATGATTATCAATTCCCATCTACTAGAAGAGGAGGAGTTAGGCGCCAAGCCACAATACATGAACTAGGATCATCGATTCAATTTTGGCACAATTGGCCGCTTTAACCAAGATGGTCTAGAACATGCAAAAACCAAACAACACACATGAAGTCAAGGTAATGGATTCTTTTTGTGAGTTATGTGGTGATAACCATAATTCTTCGAATGTATGCCAGAATCCGGAATCTAGCTTCTATGTGGGGAATTACAATCGGGGCAACAACATGATGTCAAATACATACAATCCAGCTTGGAAGAAGCACCGAATTTTTCATGGAGTAATCCCAACAATGCTCTAAACCGGAACAATCAGAATGCACAAGCATCGGGATTCAGCGAGAATATGCCACGGCAATAGATGCCGCGGCAACAACCGACGACATCTAGTTCTTTGGAAAATTCTCTAAATGCTTTTATGATGAAAACTGAATCTTATATGGCTGAGAATAGTAATTTTCATAAAAAGAACTTATGCTTTTATTAACAGGACCGAGATGAGATTGCAAAACCAAGAGGCGGCAATCAAATCATTGGAAAATCAAGTCGGACGGTTTGCTCAAAATCGAACACTAGACCACAAGGAGGTTTACCTAGCGATCTGAAGTAGCAAGAGGAACGGCCATGAGCAATGTAAGGCAATCACCACCGAAGTGGCCAACAACTTAGAGAGATTCAAACCCGCTCGTCAAACAAAACTCCACAAAAAGATCAAGGCGAACCTAGCGGCAAAGCCTCGGATGTTGAACCGAGGAATTGCCGCGGCAACCGGCAATAAGCATGCCTCGGCAACCGGCGATAAAGACGCCTCGGCAACTTGCGATAAGCATGCCTCGGCAACCCCCGGTTGATAATGCCTCGGCAACTCCGGATGTCCCGGCAATACCGTCAATCAGGTTTCAAACCAATGAGAAGATCGAAGATATCCGACTTCCACCACCATTCCCACAAAGGTTGAAGGCGACAAAAGCAAGAATACCAATTCAAGAAGTTTCTTGATATCCTAAAGCAAGTCCACATCAACTTGCCATTGGTGGAAGCAATTGAACAAATGCCAAACTATGCCAAGTTCCTTAAAGACATTGTGTCCAAAAGAACAAGGCTAGGAGAGTTTGAAACGATTTGCCGCAATAGAAGGATGCATGGCAATGTTGCACAATCGCATGCCGCCCAAGTTGAAGGATCCCGGAAGTTTCACAATACCTGTTCTATTGGAAATCACTATGTCGGGAAAGCACTATGCGACCTAAGGGCTAGCATAAACTTGATGCCTAAATCGGTTTTCGAAACTAGGAATCGGGAAGGCAAGACCTACAAATGATTATGCTGCAGCTAGCCGACAGATCCTATGTGCATCCGGAGGGAAAAATCGAGGACATCTTGGTAAAAGTTGATAAATTCATTTTCCGTGACTTTATTATTTTGGATTGTGAAGCGGATGAGCATGCACCTATCATTCTCGGGAGACCATTCCTAGCGGCAGGAGAACTTTGATTGATGTTGAAAAGGAGAACTCACAATGAGGGTGAATGACCAGCAGGTAAAACTAAATGTGTTCCAAACACTAAGGCATGCAGATGATCGAGAAGAATGCCAACTACTTCATGCCACCACGGCAGAGTTTAACCGATGAAGAATTTAGTTGCCTCGGCAACTACATTTGCGAACACGAGGAACATGAGGAGTATGAAGAACCGGTCGATGAGGAACAACCAGAAGAGGCAAATTGGCTAGTCAATCGACCAGGTACATACTTTGAACTCTTTGGACTACTCGGGTAAGGAAGGTAAGATCGAAAAACCCTCATCGAAAATCCACCAATTCTTGAGTTGAAACAAATTGCGAGCAATCTGAAATATGTATACTTAGGGATCGATAATACATTACCGTAATTATTTCCTCTAAGTTACAACCCGAGCAGAAAAGAAGCTGATCAACATGTTGAAGCTACACAAAAAGGCAATAGGGTGGACAATTGCCGACTTGAAGGGAATTAGCCCGGCGGTGTGCATGCACAAGATCTTGTTGGAAGATGATCACAAACCTTCAATTGAGGCCCAGAGGAGACTGAATCATGCCATGAAAGGGGTTGTAATGAAAGAAATCATCAAGTGGCTTGACGCCGGCATTATATACCCTATCTCCGATAGTACGTGGGTAAGTCCGGTACAATGTGTACCGAAAAAGGGAGGTATGACAGTGGTAAGCAATGAAAATAATGAACTTATCCCAACCAGGACTGTGACTGGTTGGAGGGTTTGTATGGACTATCGAAAGCTAAACAAAGCCACTAGGAAAGATCACTTCCCATTACCCTTTATTGATCAAATGCTTGACCGTCTTGCAGGTAAACCCTTTTACTGTTTTCTTGATGGTTATTCAGGTTACAATCAGATTGCCATGGCACCAGAAGATCAAGGAAAGACAACCTTCACATGCCCATACGGTACTTATGCCTTTCGAAGGATGCCGTTCGGATTATGTAACGCCCCGGCAACCTTCCAAAGATGCATGATGGCACTCTTTTCAGACATGGTCGAAGACTTCCTTGAGATCTTCATGGATGATTTTTCGGTTTTTGGTAATGACTTCGACGGCTGTCTCGGCAATTTAGAGAGGGTGTTGGCAAGATGCGAAGAAACGGATTTATTCCTCAATTGGGAGAAATGCCACTTTATGGTAGATGAAGGAATAGTGCTCGGCCATAAGATTTCATCCAAGGGAATTGAAGTAGACAAAGCCAAGGTGGACGTGATCGAGAGATTACCCCCACCAAATTCGGTTAAAGGAATTCGAAGTTTTCTCGGACATGCAGGTTTTTACAGAAGGTTCATTCATAATTTTTCTAAAATCACTAAACCTTTGCGTAATCTGCTTGAACAGGATAAAGTCTTCGAGTTTGATGATTCTTGCACTCAAGCATTCGAAACCCTAAAGAAAAAGCTTGCCTCGGCACCCATTGTCGTTCCACCAGATTGGACGCTACCTTTTGAGCTCATGTGTGATGCAAGTGATTTCGCGGTAGGAGCAGTCCTAGGCCAACGCACAGGTAAGACCTTCCATCTGATATACTACGCTAGCAAAACTCTTAATGATGCTCAAGTGAATTACACAACAACAGAGAAAGAGTTACTAGCTGTAGTTTTCGCATTTGACAAGTTTCGATCCTATTTAATTGGTACAAAGGTAATTGTTCATACGGACCGTTCGGCAATCAAATACTTATTTGCTAAAAAGGATGCTAAACCTCGTTTGATTCGTTGGATATTACTTTTACAAGAATTTGATATTGAAATTAAGGACAGGAAAGGAACAGAAAATCAAGTGGCCGATCACTTATCACGTCTGGAACGCAATAGGGAGAAAGACGCGGATCTAGAGATATGCGATGTATTCCCGGATGAACAAATTCTAATTACCTCGGCAACCCTCAACGCCTCGGCAGCCCATGACGCCTCGGCAACCATGGATGCACACGCCTCGGCAACTCTCGATGCCGCAGCAGTCTTTGACGCACACGCCTCGGCAATTTTGGGAGCGAACACTACGGCAAAGACATGCCTCGGCAATACCGGGTACGCAGATTTAGTTAACTTCCTTGTTTGTGGTATTTTTCCGTATGGCATTACTCACCAAGGGAAGAAGCGGTTCCGCCATGATGCTAAGCATTACTTTTTGGGACGAGCCTCTTTTGTTTAAACAATGTGCAGATCGGGTTATACGCCGATGTGTCCTCAAGAAGAGCAACAGAATGTACTCCGGCAATGCCATTCTTCACCCTATGGAGGACATTTTGGAGGAACTCGTATCATGCCAAAGTCTTGCAATCCGGTTTGTATTGGCCAACATTGTACAAAGATGCCCAGGACTTTTACAAGCAATGTGATCGTTGCGGAGGGCGGGCAATATCTCTAGACGACATGAGATGCCACTCGAACATCATCGAGGTGGAACTGTTCGATGTATGGGGATCGATTTTATGGGACCTTTCCCATCTTCATTCGCAACCTCTACATCTTACTCGTCGTCGACTATGTGTCTAAATGGGTAGAGGCAGCTGCAGTTCCCAACGACGATTCCAAGACCGTGCAACGATTCCTGAGAAAAACATATTTTACGGTTTGGGATGCCGATAGCAATTATCAGCGACGGGGCAAGCATTTTGACAACAGACTAATTGCCAAGATGTTGCAACGCTTGGCATATCACACAAGATCACCACGGCATATCACCCACAAACCAACGGGCAAGCGAAATTTCCAACCGGGAGTTGAAGGGAATACTCGAGAAAGTTGTAAATCCCTCAAGGAAGGATTGGTCATTAAGACTAGATGACGCACTTTGGGCATATCGCACTGCATTCAAAATACCATTAGGTATGTCCCCCTTCCGGCTTGTCTATGGTAAAACATGTCATCTACCGGTGGAAATCGAGCACAAGGCGTACTGGGCAATCAAGACCGTGAATATGGATTGGGAAAGTGCCGGACAAAAGCGCTTGATGGATCTCAATGAGATAGAAGAATTTCGTGCACTCGCCTATAACAATGCACGAATCTACAAGGAGAAAACAAAGCGATGGCACGACAAGAAACTATTACCACGGCAATTCACGCCAGGGCAACTAGTTCTCCTATTCAATTCTCGACTAAAACTTTTCTCGGGAAAGCTGAAATCAAGATGGTCGGGACCATTTGAAGTCGTCAAACCATTCTCCCATGGTGCTGTGATAATCAAGTCCATCTCTGACAACCATGAATTCAAAGTTAATGGACAAAGAATAAAGCACTACAATGGTGCCCATGTGGAACGTAACAAGGAAGTGGTCAACTTAGGAGATGCATGAGCATGCTCTCCTCTCAGTATTTCCTTTTTCTTTTTATTTTTATTTTTATTTTTAGGAGATATTTTATTTTTTCTTCATTATCTTTAGTTTTCAGGTTTTCTTTATTTTCTTTTTCACAACAAGACTCACAACTACTATGCTAAGGAAATTTACTGCCAAGATCCTTGCCCCGGCAACCAATGAAGAAGATGTCGCGGCAACTTACTTCATACATGCACAAGTTGATGCCACGACAACCAACCCTGAAGATGCCGCGGCAACCAAAGCTGAAGACATCCCGGCAACAAGAAAACAACCATTGCATTCAAGCAAGAAAATCAAGACGCCAACTAGAAGGAAACTAATCATCTACGATGACGAACTCTCGGAGTAAGTCCTCGTATGCATTTTTATTTTTATTGTTATTTTTCGTTATTTTTATGCATGCATTGAGGACAATGCCTCACTCGAGTTTGGGGGGGATTGTTATTAGTAATTACCATGTTTAGTTACATTAATCTTAAGCATTACATTTAGGATACATAAATTGCTTGCCATGCCTTTAATTGGAACAAGAATTGCTTAGATTTGATGAATATTCAATGATGACTTTACCAATGCACTTAATTGATAGAATTTTTATTCTAGGATAACCATGGAAAAACTTAGAATTTTACTATGATGCTAAATTTGATGAAACACTGTTGTGGTTTGATTGATTTAAGGAGTTCTAGTAAACTTAGGTTGATAATTAACTAATTGGGGATTAGAATAAAAATTGGATGAATGCTAGAGGTGCCCGAAATTGGCTCTAGCATATGCTAAAAAAATTGATCACTAGAGGTGCCCAAACTGGCTCTAGGAGGCGTTAAAATTTTTTTTTTTAACTAGAGGTGCCCGAAAACGGCTCTAGTCGATTAAATTAACTTAAGAAAACTAAAAATAAAACACTAGAGGTGCCCGAAATTGGCTCTAGTTAAAACAAGTTAAAAAGAACCCAATGAAGTAATTTGAAAACCTCTTTGTTTGCATAGAATCCGAAAAATCAACTTGCACACAACTCCGCACACACGCACAAGCATTATAGTTTGATTCCGAGTAACTCCTCAGTTTTTCGAAAAATAAAAAGCCAATCATACTTTGTGCCCGGTTGAGAGAATTGAAATCAAGTTCAAAGCTAAGTTTATGAAAATTTGAAGTCTTGGCGTGTAATTATGAGTTTGCATTGCTTGAGGACAAGCAATAGTTCGAGTTTGGGGGTGTGATAAGTGTTCAAAAGTACTATTTTTCTTACCCTTTTTTTACTCATATTATTGTTAGACTTAGGCTCATATTAGTTGCATAGTTAGCCATTCATGCATTAATCCATGTTTCCTTCAATCGTTGAGCTTGATTACATAACTTGGTGATTTTTGTGGAAATAGATGCTGCTTTGGTGTGTTTTTGTGTGTGTATGTGCAGGATCACTTACCAAAGCAATGCCGAGCTAGTTGCCAGTGGCAATGCATGAAGGATATGCCGAGCTAGTTGCAGGCGGTGCATGATGAAGGAGACGCTGAGGCAGTTGCCATGGCATTTGTCGACAAAGACCAAAAGCAATATGGATGTCGAAATTCATGATTTTACAAGCCCAAGATGACATGGAGCAAGGTCCAAGCCCAAAGGAATTTGATTGCCATGCAGAGATTAAAGAAGAATTAAATTCCAAGAGGATAGGAGAAGTTCTAATAGGAATAAAATTATAATAAAGAATTATATTCTTTAAAGATAATTTAATTCCAACTCAAACTCCTCCTCAAAGAAGGACTTTGGCCTAGCCCTATAAATATCAAGGAGATTTCGACAATTCCAAGGGAGAGAGCAAGAGGGAATTTCGACAACTCCAAGAGAGGAAGCAAGGGGAATTTTCGGCAAGCATCTAGGGCAAGGAATTTTCGACAAGCTTCATCTTTTCTTCCTTGTTCGATTGGGTTCATGCTAGGGATTGTTTATCTTGTGTTTCTTTGGAACCTAGCCATGAACTAAATTTACTTGGCTATGGTTATTGTGTTTTGAGATTGTGAGAAACTATTGGTTTTTGTTTAGGTAATAAGAGTTTGCACTTTTCTATTTCAAGGTTTATTCATTCTTGATTCTTATTATTGTTTGCGAGTGAATTGGGAGAGGATCTCGTGATTTCATCCATTTATCTAATATCGGGAGAGTTAGATTCAAGAAACGAATGAATATGATCTTTATTCAATCCAATGATGGTGAAGATTAATCCGGCTTAGGAATAAGTTAAGGATTTCAACGGCTAAAAGGAGCGCAAGATTGGTTGTTGTTCACCCTTGATTCACGCAAGGATGTATTATCAAGGCATGCACAAATAGCTAGAGTTTCGACTTAGGGATAAGAAGAAACCATTGAAGAATGCTCCGCCGAACCTTGAAGTTGCTGCCCAGTCGCCCAAGTAGTTGCCCAACTAGTCGCCCAAGCAACCATCAATTAGTTGCTACGGCAACCCCGTCGTGCAAGTTGCCACGGCAACTGAGTTGCCCGTGCACTCTTTTACCAAGACAATCCAATCGGCTATCACACCTCAACTCACGATAACCTAGCCTATCTCTCTCAATTGAATTCATCTTTTCATTTACTTAATTGCTTTCTAGATTAGTTATTAGTTAAAACTTCTATAATCCTTTACTTGTGTTTTTACTTTTTACAGTGCAAGAGACTAGATTCTTGAAGTGGCACCAATCCCTGTGGAGACGATATCTTTTATACTATAACTTGCGACGTGTATACTTGCACATTTGCGTAGCACTTATTACGCGCAACAATTTCTCAAATTGGTGATGGGTTCCTTCTTACCCGATCGATAGCTATGGATTGGGGCTTCGAACTCAAAGAAAGCTTGAGTATGAAGAGGTCAATAAGAGAGGTGCCTACTTAGGAGTTCAAGGTTGAAGATAATGGAGGTGTGTGGTTGTTCTTTCAAAGTAAGGAAGGTGGACTTGGTCTCGGTGAATCAAAGCAAAGATGAGCATCCTTTCTTCTTATTCATTTTGTGGAGATTAAAAGCTTTAATCATTCCCCACCTCACTTGTGGCCAATAGTAGGGTTTTCTACCACCAAGGATTTAGTAAACTCAATTAAGAAATCATTTTATTTTAATTGACAATTAAATGGCAATTGGTTAGCTTTTTAGAGATGTTTCACGTGGGGGTGGCAAGCTAGGTGGTGATTCACCACCTATTCCCTTTTATCTTTCAATTGTAGCTTTCGAAATAGATTTGAACAGAGTACCGTACCGATACCCTCTTTAACTGTTCCGATATGGTTAATCCTAGTCTGGTAATTTAGTTAAAAACTGTTAGACCGTACCAATATGGTACCTACTGTATCGATACCCTTGACTCATATTCAATATTTGACTTTCCCATAAGGTCCCCAATTCAAGATTAGACTTAATCAAGGTTCAACATTAAGAAATGGATCATATGGTCAATATTGGTGCAAAATTTAAACTTCCTAGAGTAGGATTTCCGATCGCCAGAACCTAATTTCGACTAGATCGATTTTTGGGATGTTACAATTCTCCCCTTAAGAAAAATTAATCCTCGAATTTTTTACATTATTTGATAGGGCGATCATTCCCTTGTATCGTGGCTCTCACATGGTACATATGGGCAGAAGCTTTAGATTCGGGCTGGTACGATAATTTAGATGACCCTCCAAACCTTCCGAAGGATCCTTGCTTCCTTCCTTTACCCTGAAGGGATTGAGAAGATGACGAATTAACTGATGCAGAGGCCGACTTGTTCTTAGGACAATCTCGCATAAGATGCCCCATCTTACCAC
Source organism: Hibiscus mutabilis (assembly GCA_019671005.1). Lineage (NCBI taxonomy): Eukaryota > Viridiplantae > Streptophyta > Magnoliopsida > Malvales > Malvaceae > Hibiscus > Hibiscus mutabilis. The sequence goes on along the minus strand of CM033711.1, from coordinate 28,291,268 downwards.
AGAAGAAACAAGCTCTTGATTTCTTACGGCATTGCCCTTCAAGATACCTTTATTGGCAGAAGTCACAAATGGTATTTGTTTTGAACCATCAAAGCTCTCAACAAGGTTGACGTTAGAAAAGAACTGAGTGACGGTTTGAGGCTTAGCAAAATGTTCATGTTGGGAAGGCTGCGAATACATATTCTGTTTCGAACTATGATGATTTCCCTTTTTGAAGGATTCATAGGAATGGGATTCATCTCATTGCCTCTTTTCCCATCAAACTCAGTTCTTATCCCTTTTTTCATAGGTATTTCGGGAGGCTTCAGTAGAAATGGCTTGATTAGCAAGAGTCTGGAAGTCTTCTATCTCTAGAGCAGTGAAGAGAGGACGTAGTTCATCACAGAGGCCATCCATGAACATTTGACACTTCTCTTTTTCGGTGCGTATGATCTCAACACTATACCTTGCGTACTTGTAGAAATCTTGGATGTACTACTCTACAAGTCTTCCTTCTTGTTTCAAATGGAGGGACTTCTTACGCCTTTCAGCAATGTAGTGGTCACTAATATACTTTTTACGGAACTCTCAAAGGAAGAAATCCCACGTAACTCGGTGTTCGGGCACGGTAAGCGTCACGATGTCCTACCAACTTTATGCTTCTTTAGCGATCAAAGCCAAGGCACACTCTAACTTGTGTTCCTCGGGTTACTTCATTTGTTTATTCAGCACTTTCAGAGTATTCTCCAGCCAGTATTCTGTAACCTCAGGGTTATCTAGATCCTGACCGGTGAATGTGTAAACGGGATACTATTTGAGTTTATCAATGGGGGCTCGAATATTCAGAGAAGCCGATTGGGGGGTGTGCTCTGACTGTTTCAAAGTGATGAGCATTTTAAACATGTCAGTCATGCTCCTTAGACACTCAGTTTGAGCAGACTATACCCCAGGCTCAGGGTTCTGAATCGGAGTGTTTTGCAAAAGTTCTCTTCTTCTAACTTCTCCGCCGTATACGGAGGATTCAGTGATATGCTCATCTATTCGAGCTTGATTAGAGTTAGACATCTAAACATAAAGAGATCAGATTAGCCGACAAGTCACAATATACAATAAAATAACTCCTAGGTGGCAAAGTAATACGATAATCAAAGAAGACAAACTTTAGTTTAGTCCAAAACTGACTAAACTCTAGCTATGAAACCACAATTGTAACACCCCTACCCGGTCTGGTAGAGAAACAGGTCAGAAAGCGTTATCAAAAAACATATTCAGAAATCAGAAGCTTAATCGGAGTCGAAAATTCACTCGGAAGTTCTAATATTCTTATTTAAGGCTTAGTGAACCTAATTATCAGTTACTGACTCAATATAGGGTCAATTTTAAACTTTTATAGACTTAGGGACTAAATTGTAGATTTCATAAATTAGCAATCCTAATCCAAATTCTTTATTACCAACTTGCAATTAAACTTACCAATTATTAATCTGTGAAGTTTCGTTACTATTGAATATCGTTTACCTAATCAATTAAACTATATGACTTTAGTTACTATTTTGGTAAACTGTCCAAAACTTCTCTTTATTCTTTATAACCGAATTAACTAACATCATATCAATACCCTAAGGGTCGTATCGATACGCTAAGCCTAATTTCAGATTTCCATATTCAGAAGACATCAAGCCCGTATCGATACAGCTAAGCCCATATCGATACCAGTTGACTGCGTTAACCCCGTATCAATATGCTATAAGACCGTATGGATACCATTTTTCAACCCAAATTTCAGTGACCTATTTCCATACCGATACGCCCAAACCGTATCGATACGCCTTGTTCTATTAAGCCAATTTATGCATGGCCATATCGATATGCCATCACCCGTATAGATACTTCCTGACCTGTAGTGACAGATTTTCACTGGTTTTTTATTCGATTTGGCCTATCAAACTTTATCCAAATGCAAAGATACTTTACCGGTAAGTTTTAAACATTATAAACTACCGGCATGCCAAATTTCATGTTAATTCGAATCCATTTACTACGTTTTCACCTTTTAGAGCCAAATATGCAACATTAGCTATTTTTAGTCACTTTTAAAAGGTCATTTACAACCACTTAGTCTTATACAAAACATTGACAATGTTTATACATCAAAAGATTCATACGTGACTAGTTTAACTACTTTGCCACCATTCTATGAGTTCATAAGGACAAATCACATTACTCTAAGCTTGTGGTGACTTGCCGATCTTCCAACTAATCTCGATCTCGAACCGATAACTTTCTTAACCTGAAATGTGGAAGATGAATGCATTAGACTTATATAGTTTAAGTAAGGTAGCCATAAACCATGAATGAGCATGATGTGCAACTTTCCATGATCCAATGACAAACCTAATCATGCTAACATGAGGCATATATTCAATATAGCTTAATATCAAGCTCAACATGTAGCACAACATCAACAATTATCATAATGGCGATCATCATTAGCATATCAATAGTTCTGAATCAATGCTCAATAGCAATAATCAATAATTTCCCTTGGATCGATTCACGGTATATGGATACACGAATTTGACCTCATCACTAATAGTAACAATAGTGGTATAGTCACATATCATCCCTCCGCCACACCAATTTTGACCAATACAATGCACATCCCTCCACCACACCAATCATAATGGCCGAAGCCCAATACCTATACCAATGAGCTCCTAAATTCTATGGCATGCCAATTGTATCCAATACTTCGATCCCTAGGTACGACAATTAATAGTTTGATAGTAATAGTCCATAGAAATGGGGCCTTTATACGCGGTTCGGTATGCCCATAATGTATCGGTTAGCTTGATACTCCAATCTTTACGGTCTGGTTTGACGATCTTCTCAAGTATTGTTTTAATTTTGCGATTCGATATTTCCTCTTCCCCATATGTCTACGGATGGTAAGCCATGACAATTCTTTGAGTTACTCCACATTTCTTCATGAGGGCTTCAATTATTCGATTGACAAAGTGAGTTCCTCTATCGCTTATTATCGCATGCGGTGTGCCAAACCTGGAAAAATAAAATCTTTTAGAAATTTAACCGTGGTTTTAGCATCGTTATTTCGAGTAGCCTTAGCTTCTACCCATTTAGATACATAATCTACAAGAAGAATTATGTAAATATTTCCAAATGAAGAAATAAAGGGACCCATATAGTCAATTCCCTAGATATCAAAAATTTTGCAGATATGAATTGGATTGAGCGACATTTCGTTTCTGCGACCGAGGTTCCCTACGCGTTGACATCTTTCATAAGTTTTACAAAATAAATAAGAATCATGAAATATATTAGGCCAAAAGAAACCACATTCAAGAATTTTATGGGCAGTTCGCTTTGGTCCAAAATGATCGCCAGAAGAGTAAGAATGACGGAAATTTAGAATGGAATTTACCTCATCTTCGGCAACACATCACCCAATTACCTAATCTGGGTAGTGCTTCCAAAGGTATGGATCATCCCAAATATAAAATCGAGATTCTCGCTTTATCCAGTTAATTTCAATTCTCGACAAATCTAATGGTAATTTACCTGCCGCCAAATAATTGACCATATTCGCGAATCATGGGGTTATTTTTTGCGCCACCATCAAGTTTTCCTTGCGAATTCACCTTGAATTGGCGGGTCGGATGTGGAGAGGGGAATTCGACTCAAGTGATCGGCTACTAGATTTTCACATCCCTTTTTATCTTTATTCTCTAAATTGAACTCTTGAAGAAGCAGAATCCATACGATGAATCTCGGCTTTGCCTATTTTTTACTCATTAAATATCTCAAGGCTGCATGATCAGAAAAAAATAGTAATTTTAGTGCCAAGCAGATAAGATCTAAATATTTCTAAAGAAAAAATTATAGCAAATAATTCTTTTCCCGTCGTAGAATAATTATTCTGAGCTGAATCCAAGGTACGACACATAGGCTATGACATGGGGATCTTTGTTGATTCTCTTACCAAGGACGACTTCAACGCTTGTATCTGATGCGTTACACATGAGCTCGAAGGGGTAGTCCCAATTTGGCGGTTGAACAATCGGAGCTGATACAAGCTCTTCTTTCAGTATATCGAACGATTCTTTGCATTTCTGATTGAAATCAAATGCTTGATCTTTCTGAAGCAAATTGCACATCAGTTGCGCTACCTTTGAGAAATCCTTAATGAACCTACAGTAAAATCCTGCATGACCAAGAAAGGAGCGGATTTCCCTCACAGTTGTGGGGTAAGGGAGTGAGAGTATAATATCCATTTTTCTTTATCAACTGCAATTCCATTAAGAGAAACAATATGGCCTAGAACTAACCCCTCATCAACCATAAAATGCCACTTTTCATAATTTAGCACGAGGTTAAATTCTAGGCACCATCTAAGTACATTAGTCAAATTTAAAAGGCACTTGTTAAATAAACTACCATGTACGGTAAAGTTGTCCATGAAGACCACGATTCCTTTCTTGACGTAGTTTGAGAAGATGCTAAGCATGCATCTCTGGAATGTGGCAGGCATATTACAAAGGCCAAAGGGCATCTATCGAAGTGTCGAAGGGACATGTAAATGTTGTTTTTTCTTGGTCTTCTAGCGCCACTAGAATATGGAAGAAACTTGAAAATCCATCAAGGCAGCAATAATGAGATTTACCGGCTAATGTTTCTATCATTTGATCTATAAAAGAAAGGTGGAAGTAATCTTTTTGAGTTAACAAATTCAACTTCCTATAGTCGATGCAGACTCTTCATCCATTAGGCACTCGTGTTGGAATTAACTCACCTTCCGAGTTTTTAATTACCGTAACTCTGATTTTCTTTGGCACCTCATGGATTGGACTTACCCAATTACTATATGAGATCGGGTAAACAACATCTGCATCAAGGAGTTTTTGTATCTCCTTTTTCATGACTTCCATCACCGACGGGTTTAACCGGCGTTGACCTTCTCATGATGGTTTCGCTCCTTCTTCGATCTTTATTTTGTGCATACAAGTCGAGGGACTAAGTCCCTTAATATCGGCAATAGTCCACCCAATAGCCTCTTTATGAGCGCGTAACACCGTAACCAAGTCATCTTCCTCTTCTCTCGACAACTTATTTGAGATAATTACCGGCAAGTTTTGTTTTCTCCCAGAAACGTGTATTTCAAGTGTTCCGACAATTGCTTCAAGTCGATTTGACGGGCCTGCAAAATGGAAGGAAAAATTTTAGAGTTTGAGTGAATAAAGCGTGAATCAGAATCAACTGAAATTTTTTTCTCAAACTCTCTGATTTCCTTTTCAAAGTTCTCCAATTCCCTACACAGATTATCAACAAAGTTAGATTCTATAAACTCTTCAATGGTATGCTCAATAACATCAATAAAATTTATACTAGCAACTTTATTTGGATATCGCATTGCTTTGTAATCGTCAAACTTAACAACCTCACCATCGAATTCCATTGTAAGAATTTCGCTTCTTACATTGATTTTTGTATGCACCGTACTAAGGAAGGGATAGCCGAGAAGGATTTCTGAAGAAGTGTTTGATTGGTCATTTTCCATGTCTATGACATAAAAATCCGCTGGAAAAATAAGTTTGTTTACCTTTACTAAGACGTTCTCAAGGAGTCCTTCTGTGTATATCACGGACCGGTCAACCAGCTGTATCGTCTCTTTCATATCCTTTAAAGGCTCAGCATAAAGTATGTTGCACAAAGAAAGAGGCATAACATTTATAGAAGCGCCTAAATCACATATTGCACGTTTAATCCCAATCTTACCGATTTTACAAAGAATAGCAAACATACCTTGGTCCTTTAACTTTGGTAGAAGCTTTCGTTGGAAAACAGCTGAGACGTGTTCCCCCAAATTCACTTTCTCAATTCCAGTAAGTCGTGTTTTAATTGTGCATAGATATTTTAGGAACTTGGCATATCTTGGTACTTTACGGATTACTTCAATAAGTGGGATATTAATTTCCACTTTCCGGAATATGTCTAAGATTTGCCTCTCTTCAATTTGCTTATCTCGTTTTACCAACCTCGATAGAAAAGAGGGTGGAATGGCGTAAGGAGATGGAGTGGGAGATGAAAGGGACGTGCCTTGTATGGTAGGAGATGATGCCTTCTCTTCCTCTTTGGGGGCCTTTCTTTCTGGTTCTTGGTGCGACAGCGATACCACTTTGGAGAGTAATAGCGCTCATATTCTCTCTTGAATTTGACTCCGTTTGAGAAGGTAATTTTCCTTGAGATTCGAGTCGTCCTACTGTCTAAGCCAGTTGGCTCATTTGCTTGTATAACTCTTGTAGATGAGCCTCAGTGTGATTCTGAAATTTCTCTTGAGACAGTACCAACTATTCAACGATGGACTCCAATGACGACTTCGATTGTTGATACGACTGCTGTGGAGGTAGTCTCGGCTGATATGCTTGATTTGGTCTCTGGTTTTGTGTATAACTGAAGTTCGGATGATCCTTCCATCCCATATTGTATGTATTAGCGTTAGGATTATAAGGTCTTTGAGGAGGACCCAAAAAATTACCTACTGCATTTACTTGTGAGCAACATCTTCTTGCAACATCGGACAACAATTCGTGGGATGGTCTGGCATCGTACATATTCCACAAAGTCTAACTATACCTTTTTGTCTACAACAAGGGATTGAACTATGTCAGCCAACTTGTCAATTTTATTCTTTAAAGAAACTGTAATTACCTTGTGAATTCGTCGAGAGGGTTCACTAGAAGGGCGAAACTATTGAGAGTTGCGGCCATAGTAGAGATTAAATTTCTTGTTGCAGTTAGAGTCATGTTTACAAGTGCCCCTCCACTTTTCGCGTTGACCATCTTCATCTCCGTAAGGAGTCCGCCTTCGTAGAAGTAGTAGAGAAGTGTTTGCTCCGATAGTCCATGTTGTGGACAATTCACGCATAGTTTCTTGAATCTCTCCCAGTAGTCATTTAATGACTCAGTATCTTTTTGTCGGATACTCAAGATGTTTCACCTTAGTTCGCTCGCCTTGGTTGCAGAGAATAACTTGTCAAGGAAAATTTGAGTCATATCAGTCCATGTAGTAACTGAATTAGACTATAAATCAAATAACCATTCTTTAGCCATATCGGCTAAGGAAAAAGGGAAAGCAAAAAGTTTGATTTGGTCTTCGGATATTCCCTAGGGTTTTGTTCTTAAACAAACCATGTGAAATTCCTTGAGATGTTTATGCGGGTTTTCACTAGGCAAACCATGATAGGTTAGTAGAAGATGTATTAGGCTCATCTTGAGGGGTGTTTCTCTATTCGAGAATGTGATGCATAACAGTTGTTGATCCTTAGGTTCCGCAACAAGTTCATGAATAGTTTGGTCGTTGTCTGCCATTAGAATTTGCTTTATGTTGTCGAATTTAAAGTGTGTTTCATTGTCAGAGGGTGCCTCTAGATCTGATTCAGATTGTTGTTGCCGTTGTTCTTGTTGTTGTCTTCTTTCTCAAAGTGTTTGGGCATGTAATATTTGGGCTAATGCTTCAATTTCTGGTTCAAAATCTGCTAGTTCACTCGGATTCTTCCTGGTCATAAATCAAAACAAATTATATCAGTAACTTTGCTGAATTCCCCGGTAACGGCGCCAATTTGACAAGCGTCGCAAACTGTCAAAATAATTATCCTTAATCTCTAAAGAATTGATTAAATAGTATAGTAAAGAGAAAAAGGGTCGATCCACAGGGACTAGGAGCTTCTGATATCTGGAGGTTTTGATTCTGACTGTAGTGAGAAATTAAAGTAAATGGTGGGTTGATCAAGAAAATAGAGAATAATTGTAGAGTAAAAGCGAGAATGATGAAAGTAAATTTTGAGAATTAAATCGATAAAATAGAATAGCCTAATGCTTCACTTTGACTCATTTCTAATCGATCATCGAATAAGATTTTACTCCGAATAAATGCCAGTTACAGTCTACAAGGCCCAACCCTTGTAACTTGTTTTTCTCTCAAGTAAACCGATAATCTATAATCAATTTTTTAATTTTAGTTTTCTGGCTAGACTAACCACGGCTATCACCGTTAGAATAAATCAATTTAAAATTTGGAAAAACACGACTCGGACTATGTTGTCTCAATGAGAATCAAATTCGATCTCAATTTCCCTTAGCGGACCGCCACTAAGTGTGTTCATAGGAAGTCGAATATGCTATAAGTCAATTCTTCCTCCCAACTATAAATCGAAAAACATTCAAACCATCTAGCCCTTTTTGAATTTGAAAGTGTAAAGGTTTTAAAAGGAAATGGCGATTACCAGTCCAAGTTTTCCGAAAATTGAGAAATATATTCGAAGATATAAAGTGCTTTCCAATTCTCACGATCGGAATTGAGTTGTTGCTTCAGCTTTTGGCTTGTTGGAAAATTAGCCGAGCATGATTGTGGTAGAAATCATACTCAGCATTTAAAAAGAAAATAAATGAAAACTTAAAAACAAGAACGTAAAGAAAAAGAAAATTTTATAGAACTTAGAAAGCAAGAACAAAACTAAGAATGAGATATGTTTCTAGCTTACCCCGAGGGGGTATTTATAGTTTTCTAAAATCCTAAATATAACATAGAAATGATAAAAGATAATTCTTGAAAATATTCAAATTAAATCCTAAGTGATAGAAAGATAAAATCCTAAAAACAAAAGATAATTTCTAATTTGAATTTAAAAAATGCAGCTGATCCTACTCGTCCGTCCTTGCTGACTAGACCTTCTAGAAGCTACTGATTGGATTTTCTAGAAGCTACTGACTGGATGCCACGTCAGGCGCTTCTTGCCAAGAGTCATGCCCATTAGTCCAGCCTTGATTCTAAAAAGTAAAACTGCAGAACTTTGCTCTTTTAAGTGCAACCTTCAGAATTGAAGTCATGCATAGAAAATGCACAAAAACATCCACATCAACAACATGAACTAATCATTTAGGACATAATTAAAGATAAAATAGTAATCAAATAAACTACTTATCAACTTGCATGAATGAAAACAATGCATCATATCCTACTTTTTCTTTCCATCATATATCAATATATTGGTATTTATAGTGACCTTTTTTAAAACTTTCTTTTTTTCAATACATTATTGGATACATGGATTCGGTGGAGGTAGTCTTTCAACCCCATTTTCAACGGTGGTAATAGTCTTTCAATTACCTTTTACATCCTCTAGACTCAGATAATTTCTTTCACTTACCTCAAGGTCGAGGGACTCCTCACTCTCGGGTAGTTTCTTTCAACCATCTCAAGCGGAGGGACGATCGATTAGGCTCAAGGCCCCATTATGCTTATAGTGCACTCTCATCCTATGGCTAGCCATCTATATCCAATACTTTTAATTTAATATGTTACTTATCCAATATAGATCATAATGCATGGGAACTTACTCTTTTCAATTCAACATAAACTCATTTCATCACTTTACTCAAATTCATGTAACATGAAAATCATAATCATTGAGCATCATAACAGTAAGTGTCATCCTCATGCTTTTATCAAATCCCATTTCAAAACATTTATTTGCATCTCAACATCGAATTTAGCAAGGTATGCAAGTGAAAACCACTTCAACTTACTCTTGAACTTAGGAAAGATTTTCACACTTTCCTTAAGTCCCCAACACAGAGCCATCAAGCTTCGATACCCTTTTAAAAATGTTTCCACTCACGGATACACAATCGTTTCCGAAACTAACACGTTGCAAGCATTCGAACAACCCAAAAGCTAAGAGGTGAGTTCTCCTTGACCTACACCTATTTCGACAACATAAAAACAATGGGAAAACGCATAAAAATGCATTCTCACAATAGCCCACACCAATCCCCTGCATCCTTAAAAATGTCATCCACAACAACCATCCAAAAACACCGAAATTAATTCAAAACTTCATCCAAACATTAACCAGCCATGACACTTCGAAACTTACATATAATCCTCATCAATTAACATCCAAAAATACATCTAACATATCCTTATATCACCAGCAAGCATTAAACACTCATAACAGCCCCAAACTTAACTAAAACCAACTTAAAAACCACTCAATTAAGTAGTTTCAGGATTGTAACCAAAAATGTCATTTCATAAATTGTTTATACAATATCCATCAAAAATCAATTAGAAATCTAAATTTTATGTTTAGGAAATTAGCAAGAAAATGAGAGAAAGTTTGAGAGAAAAGCCATGAGGAAATTAACATAAAATGAGAAAAAATAATTTTAGAAATCTATTAACCATCAAAAATATTTGTTAAACAAGGTGGTAATCCTAATTAATATTTGTAGAAATAATAGCTCTCTAAATATTCTTAGCATTGGCTCTTTCCAATTTAGTCACAAAACAACTTTTCAATTTTTGCGTTTTAGTCACCAAAATCGAAAATACCTATTAATTCAATTTAGTCCACATTTTTATTTTAAACTTCTAAAATATTTAATAAAATAATTAAACCTTTTAGAAACCCAACCCAAACTTTTAATTCACCAAAATTCCAAATAAAAACACCTATTTTCCTTAAACCTACTTAACTGACCAATTCGGTTCGACCTACTCAAACCCAAACTCAATCAAACCTTTAATTTCTTCTAACCCTATTTTTGGGGCATTGCAACTCTTCCCCTCTTAAGAAATTTCTTCCCCAAAATTTACCTAATGGAAAGAGGTGAGGAAACCGCTTGCGCATATCCTTCTTTGTCTCCTATGTGGCTTCCTTGATTCCTCGATGTGGCCACAGAATTTTGACCAGCTCTATGGTATTACCACGAACAACCTTCATACTAGAATCCAAAACTTTATCGGTTCTTCTTCATAAGACAAAATCGGACATAACTCAATCTCCTCAACTGGTACAACATGTGATGGACGGACCTGATCTATACTTCCGAAGCATAGATATATGGAAGACATCATGTATCTTCCCAAGCTCAATTGGTAATCTCAATCTATATGAAACGGGACTAACGCGCTCAATCACCTCATATGGTCCAATAAACCTAGGGCTTAACTTACCCTTCTGTCCAAACCTCATCACCTTTTTCCATGGTAAGACTTTCAAGAACACTTTATCTCCGACCTCATACTCTATCTCCATTCGTTTCAAATCCGCATAGGACTTTTGACGATCCAAAAAAACTTTCAAGCATTCACTAATGAATTTCACCTTCTCATTCATGTCCTTAAGAAAATCAGGTAATCTAACATGCTTCTCACTCGATTCCACCCAACACAGTGGCGTCCGACACTTATGCCCATAAAGAGCTTCATATGGAGCTATTTGAATACTTGACTGGTAACTATTATTATAAGCAAATTCCACCAAAGGTAATTGTTTTTCCCATGTCCCTTGAAACTCAATGATACAACACCTCAACATGTCCTCCGAAATCTGTATAACACGCTCAGACTGTCTATCCCTCTAAGGTGGTAAGAAGTGCTAAAATTAAGCTTTGTCCCTAAAGTCGTCTGCAAACACTCCCAAAACCTCGAATGTAAAATATAAGTCTCTATCTGATATGAATTATTTAGGAACTCCATGAAACCTAACGGTCTCATCCACATACATTTCGGCCAACTTGTCTAATGTATACATCGTATGCCCTGCAAGAAAATGTGCACACTTCGTAAAATGATCCACAATCACCCATATCGAATCTTTTTTAGACGGTGTCAAAGGTAAACCCGTACAAAATCCATTATGATTCTTTCCCACTTCCACTCTGGAATCCTAATAGGTTGCAGCAACCCCGAGGGAAACTGATACTCAGCTTTTATGCGTTGACATACTAAACACCGCGCAACGAACTCCACCACATCCTTTTTCAAACCCACCCAATAGTACACCTCTTTTAGATCATAGTAAATCGTGGTACTGCCGAGATGCATAGCAAAAGGACTAGAATGCACCTCGGTCAAAATAGCACGTCTCAACTCAAAATCCTCAAGCACCACTATATGATCCCTGAAACACTAGACACCATCGCCATTGAATTGAAAATTCATCGGTTTACCTTCCAAAATGTCTTTAACATGTGGTACCAACGAAACATAATATGGTTGCTTCACTTAATCATTTGCCACAACGTAGACTTAACTTGCAACTCATCCAACAACGCACCCCTATGGGTAATACTTAACTTAGCAAACGTTACTCTTAACTCAACTGTCATCTTACGGCTTAACGCATCCGCTACCACATTAGCCTTTCTCGGGTGATATTCAATTGTCAAGTCATAATCCTTAAGCAACTCAACCCATCTCCGTTACCTAAGATTCAACTCCTTTTGAGGCATCAAATATTTCAAACTCTTATGATCTGTGTAAATGGTACACTTCTCACCATAGAGGTAATGTCTCTAAATTTTTAACACTAAAACTACCGCAGCAAGCTCCAAATCATGAGTATGATAATTGTGCTCATGAATTTTCAATTGTCTTGATGCATAGCCACAACTTTCCCATCTTGCATCAACACACAACCTAAACCAACATATGATGCATCAATATACACCACAAACTCCTTACCCGGCTCAGGTTGAATTAAAACATAAGCATGTGTCAAAACTTCCTTCAACTTCTCAAAACTACAATACTGACTATCTGTCCACCAGAAAGTTACATTCTTTTGGAACAATTTATTCAATGGGGCAACAATGCTAGAAAAACCCTCAACAAAACGATGATAATACCTCGCCAAGCCAAAGAAACTACAAATCTCAGCCACCGACTTAGGTTGCTTCCAATTAAGGATAGATTCAATCTTCTATGGGTCAACACTAATACCTTCCGCCGAAACAACATGACCAAGGAACATTAATTCCTTCAACCAAAACTCACACTTACTCAACTTAGCATACAACTGGTGTTCCTTTAGTGCCTACAACACAATCCACAAATGCCAATCATGTTCCTTCTCAATACAAGAGTACACGGGGAAATCATCTATGAACACCACCACGAATGGATCAAGATACTCATGGAACACCATGTTCATCATGTCCATAAAAGCAGTAGGAGCAATTGTCAACTAGAACCACAAGTTATAAATATTTATATTTTTGAAAAACCTTTAGATTTAAATTTAGTATTTTTAGTTTGAATATTTTATCTTTATCTTTTATTAAGGATTTTTAGTTATTTTCTTTTTTTGGATTATTAGGTATAAATACCCCCTAGGTTCATCATTTGAACTTAGATTGAAATTTGTTATTCCTTGGTTATTTCTATAGAAGTTTTATTTTCTTTTAATCTTTTTACTTTCTTCTCTATTTATTTTTCCATATCAAAATTCTAAGCATGATCCAATCCATGCTTAGCTAAACTTCACTTAGTCAAAAGCTTTGCGATGATCCATTTCTAAATCATGAGAATTGGGTTTGCACTTAACAACTCCAAGAAAATATTATTCAATTCTTTGGAAACAAGGAGTGGCAATTGACTATTACCTTAAAAGTTACTACATCTTTAACTCAAAAAATTCGATGTTGATTTAAAAGGTGTTTTGGCTTGCAGTTTGGGTGTCAGATCAGTTGGTCATAGTTCGGATTTCTGTGAACAAACTTAGCGACGGTCTGCTAAGAGGAATCAAGATCGGGTACGATTCTTAGAGAGACACTATTACTCGAGTTAGGCTCTTCCAGAACTCAAGGTTTTCATGGTGCTAACAGTGATAGACGTGGTTAGACCAGAATGATCAAATTTCAGAGATAGACTTGGAAATTTCAGTTAAACAGAGAGAAGAGTTAGCAGCAAGGGTTGGGCCCTGCAGACTATAAACAACGTACTTGTTAACCTTGTAAAAGTATACATTTCATGCCTTTTTACTTAGATTATTGTTTGGGTTCAAGCTCATCTCATTCCATATAGTTGCATTTAGTTCATATAGTAGCATATGGTGGTGTTTGCTTGGTTGCTTTTATATATTTGTGAAATTGGTGCTGCTTTGGGAAAGGTTTGTTTTGGTGTGGTGATGTGCATATGAGCTAAGGAGCATTGAAGGGCAAGGAAAACATGCTTCGCCATTTTGGACGGCATTTCTGGGCACAGAAAAATACAAAGAAAGAAGATATTTTGCAGCTCACATGTGAACCCTCAGTAGCCAGCTATGCTATAAATATGAAGGGAATATTCCTTAGGGCACAAAACCCCCACTATATAAAGTATAAGACACCCACATTAAAGGGAGCAAAAATAAAAAAGGTATTTTGGTGAGTTAAGAAAGAGAGAAGCAAAAGGCGGCTGCCTTCCTTCTCTTTCATATTGGTGTCCTCCATTGTTGAAGCTCTAAGAGACGATCTTACTGGCCTTTGAGAGAAGCAGCAACTTAGGGTGGTTCACGAGAGTCCACGACGGCTCGAGAGTTTCCTTTTCTCTTAGTTGTTCTTTATTTTTACATATTTTTCTGAAATGGGTTATTTAAAACGAATGATTGTGGATGATATTTTCCCAGCCATGAACTAACTTAAGTGGCTTGGGTTTATTTGTAGATGATTATGTTTTAGTTTTAATGAATGTTTTAGCATTTTCCAGTTTCATATATGCTTTGTCCACTATTTTATTGACTTGGGTTTGTATGAGCTTTCGAGAGTTAGTCGTTACCTTTGTTTGATGCTTAATGGTCGAGAGAGTTAAACTTAGATCTACGTGGACAATGGGGTTTGATGCTGAGAGGCAAAACCCTAACTCACCTTAGAGATAAGGATAAAGTTTCAACGACTAAAAGGAGAACTTCAAGGATAGTAGCTTACTAAGGTTCACGCTGAGAGGTATTGTTGTAGCATTCTTATTGTCAGTTTCTTACTAGAGATAGTTTAAGAACACATGCGTAAGCTCTATCAACCATCTTACAAGATGGAAAATACTAATCATTCACGAGAACTAGGCATAGGATTCCTTGATAAACCTGGCCTGTTATCCCATTGAGAGTTTCCATACGTGCGAGGACGTTTGAAGTCTTTTCATATCACTCCAATTTTTAACATAGTTTTTGCTACATCATTTTTGTTAACTGTTCATATCAACTCTTTCATTTAATATTCAGTCTTTGTTTTGAGTTCTTAAACCTGGATTGAATTCTCTCTAATCCCTATGGAAACGATCTTACTTATCACTATTGTTACTTGTTCAATGTGTATACTTGCACCATTTGCGTATCATTTATGGTACATCACAACATGCAACAAGTATTTGGCGTTATTGCTGGGGATTCACAATTGATGCTTTTAAGTTTATTTTTTTCACCATTTTATTTCTTCTTTTTGCATAAATTTATTTTCTGTTTTTGTTTACCTTTTTCAGGTGTTGTGTTGTTGAAGAACCATTAATACCTATAGTTCCTAAAATCGAACATTTGTTTCATCAAATAAGACGTATACAAGAAGCTTTAGGAGTCATGTATAGAGGTCGTAACTAAGGAGATCAATCAGTTGATAATTTGGATGATCCCAATGCTGCGGCAAATCCTGGAGTTATAGTTTGCCCATGTGCTATTAGAGACCATTTGATTCCTATCATGGATGATCTCAACCCTGGGATTGTATCTCTCGAGATTCAGGTAGCCCACTTCGAACTTAAGTCGATGATGTTCAACATGTTGAACTCTATTTGGGCAATTTGGTGGATCACCTCCTGAAGATGAAAGGCAACATATTCTTGTATTCTTGGAAGTTTGTGGTTCCTTTAGACAACAAGGTGTGCATGGAGATGTGTTGAAGCTCAAGTTATTTCCAAATTCTTTGCGTGATCGAGCACAAGCTTTTTGCTTCCTTTCATCAAGCTTTTTGCAAGAGATTTTTGATGTGGTTTAATCTACCTAACATGAACACCCAACTAAGGAATGATATTGCTTCTTTTCATCAAGCTGACGACGAGTGTTGGGATAGATACAAAGGACTGCTTCGCAAATTTATGAATCATGGTTTTCACGATTGGACATAAGTTGTGATGTTCTACATTGGTGTTAATGCTCCCACAAGGATGATGTTAGATGCTTCAGCAAATGGAACTTTGTTGGACAAGTCGCCTGAAGAAGCATTTGATATCCTTGATAGGATAGCAAACAATGACTACCAATTTCTTACTTCAAGACTTGGAACGAGGAAGAAGACTCATGGGATATGTGAGCTTGATACCAATGAATATGTTTCAGCTCAATTGTCGGCCATTACAAATATATTGAAGAATCTCCAACGTCCTAATGAGGTAAAAGAAGTGAAGGTAGCTACTGCTTGTGTTCGTTGTGATGGAAATCATCTTGTGAGCGAGTGCCCCGAAAATCATGAGTCTACCTACTACGTGGGAAACTTCAATAGGAACAACCACAACCCCTATTCAAACACTTATAACCCAGGATGGCGTCAGCATCCTAATCTTTCTTGGGGAAATCAGTGAAACAACAGTGTTGGCAGCTCAGATCGACAACAAAATCTGACTGAACCCCTAGGTTTTCAACAAAATATGCCATGGCATAACAACAACAAGGGTTCAACATTTTTATCGAACAACAATTCTTTGGAAGCTAATTTTCAAGACTTTATGACGATTACTAAGGCTTTATTTCAAGACCTTGCTACATCTATCAAGAGCCAAGGTGCATTGCTACAAAGTCATAGTTCGTCTTTGAGAGCTTTGGAAACCGAAGTAGGTTAAATTGCTCAAGCTTTACATGTTCGACCTCAGTGCAGTCTACCTAGTGATACTAAAGTCACTAAGGCTCATGGAAAGGAGTAGTGTAGTGCACTTACTTTAAGGAGTGGTACCCAACTTAACAAAGAAGATAAGTTTAGGGGAAGAAAGTAGATGATCCCAACCCCATGACTGTGCATGAAGAACTTGAGTTGCAAGAGGATTCATCTCTTAAGGGACAAGAATAAAGGCTCGACAAGTGAACCTGCTGATGGAAAACCGAATATTGCTACATCAAAAGATAGGTCCCCACCAGTAAAGGAAGAAGTCAGACCATCACGGTCCTTCCCTCAAAGATTGAAGATGCTAAAGGAAGACCTTCAGTTCCAGAAATCTGTAGATATACTTGACAAGAAGTACATCAATGTCCCATTTTTGGAGGTCATTGATCAAATTCCCACTTATGCAAAGTTTCTCAAGGATATTGTCACAAAGAAGATGAAGTTTGAGAAGTATGAGACAATTGCTACAGCAAAAGAATACTATTCTGTGTTGAGAAAAATGCCACCTAAGAGGAAGGATCCAGGCAACTTTATCATCCCATGTTCGATAGGTAATAATTATGTGGGGAGAGCTCTATGCGATCTTCGATCTAGTATGAATATAATGCCCAAGTTAGTTTTTATGAAGCTTGGAATGAGAAATGCAAGGCCTACCACTGTTATTTTGCAACTAGCAGATCGATCCCATATTCGTCCCGAAGAAATGATCGAAGATGTTGTGGTGAAGGTGGATAAATTTGTTTTCCCAGTTGACTTTCTCATTCTTGATTGCAAAGCTAATGATAATGCACCTACTATTTTGGGGCAACCGTTCCTAGCCACCGGTCGAATCTTGATCGATTGTGAAAATGGTGAATTCACAATGAGAGTGGCCAATCACAGGGTGACCATAAATGTCTTCAACACCCTCAAATATGTGGATGATCACGAGGAGTGTCAATATCTTCAAGACATGGATTCTATGTTACAAGAGGAAGTTGTAGAAGTTTGTTGCAGCAATTTTTTGTAGATTGAGGATTATTTGAAGCTCAATGAAGATGACAACGAGGAGCTCGAGGAGTTCCCTTAGGAGGTGCAACAGTCTAGCTTACTCATAGCTAGACTAGGTACACAATTTGAACCTTTAGATTTTGCTAAATTTACTCCTCCAAAACCCTCACTTGAGCATGCACCTACATTAAAGTTAAAGCCCTTACCATCACACCTTAAATATGCTTATTTGGGTTGCAATGAGACTTTACCTATGATAATCTCTTCCAGTCTTATGCATGAACAAGAACGTAGCTTGATAAATGTGTTATCTCAACATAAAAAAGCTTTAGGTTGGACTATGGTTGACTTGAAGGGTATAAGCCCTACTATTTGTATGCACAAATATTTTCTTGATGAATGCCACGGTAATTCTATTGAACCCCAAAGAAGGATTAACCCAGTCATGAAGAAGGTGGTGATGAAGAAAATACTTAAGTGGATCGATGCTGGAGTTATTTACCCGATATCCAACAGTTCGTAGGTTAGCCTAGTGTAATGTGTACCAAAGAAAGGAAGCATGACCGGGGTGAGCAATAAGGATAATGAACTATTACCAACAAGGACTGTTAGGGGGTGGAGGATTTGCATGGACTATCAAAAGTTCAACAAGGCAACCAATAAGGACCATTTTCCCCTCATATTCACCGATCATATGCTAGATCGATTGACAGACCAATCCTTTTATTGCTTCCTTGATGAATACTCAGGGTACAACCAGATTGCTATAGCGTCAGAGGACTAAGAGAAGACAACTTTCACATGCCTCTATGGTACTTACACCTTTAGGAAGATGCCCTTTGGATTTTGCAATGCTCCAGCTAATTTTCAAAGATGCATGTTAGCCACCTTCTCGGACATGGTGGAAGAGTTTTTGTAAATCCTCATGGAAAACTTTTCAGTCTCTAGAGATGACTTTGAGTCATGCTTGGGTAATTTAGCAAAGGTGCTTAAGTGATGTAAAGAATCAGACTTAGTACTCAATTGGGAGAAATGTCATTTTATGGCGGCGAAAAGAAAGAGTTTTAGGCCATAAAATCTCGCAAAAGGGATAAAGGTGGACAAAGCTAAGGTTGAAGTGATTGAGAAGCTACCTCCTCCCACCATCGAGAAGGGCGTTTAGAGTTTCTTAGGCCATGCTGGCTTCTATAGGAGGTTCATAAAGGACTTTTCCAAGATCTCCAAACCATTGTGCACTTCGCTACAGCAAAACTAGGCCTTCATGTTTGATGAAGATTGCTACAGCGCATTCAAGGAACGTAAGGAGAAGCTTATCTCAGCACCCATTATTGTTCCCCCGAATTGGACCTCACCATTCGAGCTTATGTGTGATGCAAGTGATTATGCAGTGGGGCAGCACTTGGACAACGTCGAGGTAAGATCTTTCATGTTATTTATTATACTAGCCGCACTTTAAATGATGCACAAATCAATTACACAACCATAGAGAAAGAATTGTTGGTTGTTTTGTTTGCCTTTGATAAGTTTAGAGCATACTTGATAGGCACTAAGGTCATTGTACATACCGATCATTCAGTTATTAAGTACTTAGTGACTAAAAAGGATGCTAAACTTAGACTTATTAGGTGGATACTTCTCTTACAAGAATTTGACTTAGAGGTTAGGGATAGAAAGGGCACTAAAAATCAGGTTGTTGATCACCTTTCTAGGCTTGAGAACAGGGTTGAATGTAACGATGAACTAGAAATTAAGGAGGAATTTCCTGATGAGAAAATATTATTTGTTGCAGCAATTCCGTGGTATGCTGATATTGTTAACTTTCTCGTTAGTGGTAGTTTGCCTCCTGATTTGAATAGCCAGGGAAGAAAGAAATTCAAACATGATGTGAGATTTTACTTCTGGGATGAACCTTATTTATTCAAGCAATGTGCGGAACAAATGATTCAAAGATGTGTCCCCGAAGAGGAGCAAAAGGAGATCTTATTCCATTGCTATTCATTTTCGCCCGTAGGCCATTTTGGAAGAGCTAGGACTGCTGCAAAGGTCCTACAATCCAGTTTCTATTGGCCCACACTCTTCAAGGATGCACATGAATTTTTCAAGGCTTGTGACAGATGCCAAAGGACGAGGAATATATCTCGAAGACACGAAATGCCATTGCAAAACATCTTGGAGGTGGAGCTCTTTGATGTATGGGGAATAGACTTCATGGGACCCTTCCCATCATCATTTGGAGATCTCTACATCTTGTTAGCTGTGGACTATGTGTCAAAATGGGTCGAGGCAGTGGCTACACTAAAGAATGACTCTAAAACCGTTTTGAAGTTCCTTCACAAGAAAATTTTAACAAGGTTTGGAGCTCCAAGAGCCATCATAAGCGATGAGGGAACCTACTTTGACAACAAGCTTATTGCCAAGGCATTACAAAGGAATGGAGTGAGGCACAAAATTGCTACGGCATATCACCCTCAGACCAATGGCCAAGCTGAGATCTCTAATCGAGAGATAAAACAAATATTGGAAAATGTAGTCAACCCCAAAAGGAAAGATTGGTCTCTAAAGCTTGATGAAGCCTTATGGGCTTATCGCACAACTTTCAAAACTCCTTTGGTAATGTCACCATTCAAGCTTATCTATGGCAAAGCATGCCACCTTCATGTCCAACTAGAACTCAAGGCTTATTGGGCCTTTAAAAAGCTCAATATGGATGCCCAGCTAGCTGGAGAAAGAAGGTTGTTGGAACTGAATGAGATGGAAGAGTTTAGAGCCTAAGCTTGTGACAATGCACATTTGTATAAGGAGACAACGGAGAAGTGGCACGACAAGCATCTTTTGCCACGTCATTTCTCAAAAGGCCAACAAGTGCTCTTTTACAACTCTAGACTCAAGCTTTTCCCTAGAAAACTCAAGTCACGATGGTCAGGCCCTTTCCAAGTGTACAAGGTTTATCCCCATGGAGCTGTGGACATCAAGAACCTTGACGATGATACCATTTTCGAGGTTAACGACCAAAGACTAAAAGCCTATATTGGAGCTCTAATCTTGCATGACAAATCCTCCTTGCTTTTTCAAGATCCATGAGAGTTAGCATTTTTATATTTCCTATGTTTATAAATAATTAAGTTTATCTTTTAGTACTTTGTCCCTTAGTTCTTTATTTTATGTTATGCTTTTATTTTATCTTTATCACCCCATGTCAGCTTGCATCCCACAGCTGCAAGTGTCACGCGAGGATGTTTAGGATGCAAACTGTGGGATGGCTTTGAGGTACCAATACTGGCTTGACCATATCGGTACATGGGGTCCCTATATCAGTACTGCTTGAATGCAATACTGGTACGCAAGCACAAGTTCACCTATTTTGTGCTTGAAACCCTATCTGTATCGATATAGGTTCAACCCTAGAAAGATAATCATGAAATCAGCCCCCCAAAGAGCTTTTCATGCCCACAACTCTTGAAACTCGTTTTCATTCTTCTTACTACTTATTTGCAAGCTTTTGGTCTCAAATGATAGATCTCTTCATTTAGATTCAAATCTTGCCCTTAGAATTTCAAAAATCCAAGTTACAAGCTAAAAATTTGATCTTTGATATACTAAACCCAAAGAAAGATGAGGGAATGGAGGAGAGAGCGATGTAGGATAAAGTTAATGAGGGTGGTATAAGCAAAATGGGTGTTTTCCCTTTGACTTGCTTATCTCCTCCAATAGAAGCAAGGGAGGTGTAGTCCACACTTTAAAATGGATGAAATTCCCACCTAGCCACTCAACTCTTCCCATATTACACCTTCTACCTAAACATGAGGCTAAAGGTCAAACCCAAGCCCTCAACTAAGCCCATTTGGGTTTTCATTCAACCCAAATCCTAAAGCCCAAGACTCAAATCAATGCTAACCCGTAGACTCGTAAATATGGGTCGTTGCAGAACAAAACACACACAGCAGAATTGCTTCACAGCTAACTATCTAAACTAAAAAAATATAAAATAACTCCACACCCCAGACTACAATTAAAGAAAATTATATCACCACTAGTAACATGAAACAACCAAAAGCTACCTAAACCACTAACCCCAAAAACAATCACCACACAATGCAGCACCATCATCCAACCATCTACAAGCCCAAAAAGCAGTCTCCTCGAAACAAAATTATCAACTCTACAAACTTTCCAAACTCAAAGTCACCACCTCTATTAGAAGCAAAAATGCCTACCAAAATTTGAACAACACAATAACTTTAACGCAACCATCTAACTATCTTTAAACTAAACAAAAATTTTAGAGAATGGTCTCTTATGTCAAAATTTGCTTTCTTGCAATATCGGAATTAGTGAGAGAATGGTCGCTTATGTCTATTGATTTTTCTCTTCCTCGTGTTTCTTACTTTTTTTATTGAATTGATCTTTCCTTTTTCTTTCCTTCTTCAAAACAGGTTTGTCCTATAGATCAAAAAGAGAGACATATTTATTTCTAGACCCGAAACCTTGAAACTCAAAAACTTCATCGAACTCCCGAACTCGGCTTTGGTACCTTGAGGGGCAACAACAATACTTTTACCTGCATTATTCCCATTAGCGACACTCTCTAGGCCTAGGAAACACCAGCATTCGGGACTCGCCCTTTATTTTTTAGGTAAATCATACAACTAGTCATTGATAGGCTCGATGCACTCCAACTGAATTACCAATGAAAGGTGTATAAACTATTTTTGAATTTGGGAACCAAAAATCGAAAGGAATGAATAGAAAATATGTCACATTCGATTTTAGGGTGGTTCGACCTTCTCAACCAAGGTCTACATCCACACTAAGGATTTCCCAATTCACTACCATGAATTATTTCTTATTACAAGCTCAAGCGTAACCTTTACAACCTATCTTTTCACGGGCTAAGATAGAACTCTCTCCCTAGTTTTTATAAGGACCAACTAGAACCTATCCCTCAACAATGAGGTCTTTACATTTGTAAACAAAATACCTATCTAGGTGGATGTTTACACTTTTTGGCTCACTAGGATTGAATTAAAGAAATATAAGAGATTACAAGAAATAAACAATAAAACTCCAATCTCTTGATCTTTAAGCTTGGATGTCCATCATCTTCTTCTTCAAGTGTTCTTGTCTTGTATTTATAGAGTGGAATAAAAAACTAGCCATTTATAGCTGTTAGAGATGAAAACTAGCCGTTATGAAAAACTAGCTGTTGGGGTTGAAAACTAGCTGTTGTGAAAAACTAGCCATTGGAGACTTTAATTTCAGTCATAAATGTATTTTTGCAACCTTGGGTATCGGTAGTCGAAAGTGGGTATCGGTACCTGCCAAAACAAAAAAAGAGTCGTTACACATAAATGTAGAGCATACTGGTACATGATACTTCCATATCAGTACAGTACTTCGAGTATTGTACGGAGGCTTCTGAAACGGTATGCGAAGTGCTCTCTTGAATCTTAAAAACAAAAGCATATCGGTACAGGGCATTGTCGTACCCGTATGAGTAGCTTCGTATCGATACTAGGAGTATCGTACCGTTACTAAAGGTATGTTTTGACACTTAAACCATTTTGAAAATATTTGTTCAAGTCAAAAACACTTTAAAGGCTTTCAAACATATTTTTCAAGTTAAATGAACTTTGAATTGTTTTTGCAATATTTGTTCAAGTCCAAAAACATTTTTCACTTTGTTATATCAAAATAAATATCTCAACAGTCACTCAATTATTAATGTATTTCTATTTTCATCTTAGAGTTAAACATTTTTTTAATTTAGTCCCCAACACTTTCAATCACTTTTATTTCTTTAATTCTTTATTAAATAGATAATGGAAATGATTAAGCGATTTTTTAACTGGTATAATAACACATTTAATCTTCAACACCTATAAATTTTGTCAAATTGATGATGATGATGATGATGATAATATTTGAAAAAGAAGAGTTTTCAACAGCCTGAAACTTGATCTCAACCTTTCCTCCATCTACGATGGTTCAACTTTTTTTTTTTTATTTCTGTGTGGGGTTCATAGAGCTGTTATGGGTTGGAATGAGGAGCTTGTTAAGGCTATTGACTGTTTGAGGGGGGAAATCCCTTATTGTATATATGCTTAAGGTGGCTTGGTGAGCATACATATATTGTATATGGGATGAGAGAAACCATAGATACATAAGGGGAAAACTATAAACATAAAAAATTACAGTGCATTAAGGAAACTGTTAGTGTTAAATTGCAGTCCAAATGTATTAGAACGGAGTTTGTAAATAGGGTTTTATGTGTAGCCTGGGGAGTCCCCTTGGGTAATTGATACAGTTGATGTATTCTTTCTAGCAGCTTCGTTGCTTCTTTGGGTAATACAAAACAAATTATCCAAAAAAAATCATTTCCTTTAACGGCGAATTTGCCGACACTACCGATGTATTACAGTTAGTTTGTTATCAAATCTGTTAGTGATTTGTTTCAGCTAGCTTTTGTAATATATATACATAGCTATGTATAGATCAAGTTTTTTTGTAATCTCTTCTACTTCAATACAAAGAAAGTATTCTTTATCCTTTCTGTTATATGGTATCAAAAGTTCTTTGTTTTTTTCTCTCGCTTCCCTCGTTTTTTGTTTCTTTCTTGCTTCTCTCCGATTATGGACAATGTTGGTAATCTCAATGACCAGTTCGAGAATGGCAGCAACCCCTATTATCTTCATCAAATTCGATAACCCTGGCATGGTTCTGGTTACCCAGCATCTTACAAACGACAACTACAACTGGATGTGTTCCATGGTGATGGCTTTATCTGCCAAGAACAAACTAGGGTTTATCGATGGTTCCATTATTTCTCCTAATCCCACTCTCATTGATCGTTTCAACGCCTGGACAAGGGCCAATAATCTTGTTATTTCCTGGATCTTCAACTCTGTATCCAAGGATATTGCTGCCAGTTTGCTTTACCATTCCACTGCTGCTGATATCTGGACAGATCTTCAAGATCGTTTTCAACAACATAATGGTCCTCGTATTTTCCAATTGAAGAAGAAGCTAAGCGATTTGTCTCAAGGGCCGATGTCTACTAGCACTTATTATACGCAACTGAAAATTATTTGGGATGAGTTGATTTCTGTGAAGCCGGTATGTTCTTGTGGTAGATGTAATTGTGGTGGTGTTCGTAAGATGCTGGACGATCAACAAAAGGGGCTTACCATGCAGTTCTTGATGGGGCTGAATGAATCTTTTGCTCATGTCCGCGGCCAAATGCTTCTCATGGATCCTATGCCTTCCATCGCCAAGGTCTTCTCCTCGGTTGTTCAAGAAGAGAATCAACGTTCTGCTGCTTTACCTAATCCACTTGCAGAATCAGTTTTTGTTGTTAAAAATTCTAATCCTCGCAAGTCTCGTCCTCAATGCAGCTATTGTAATTTGTTAGGCCACACTAAAGAAAAATGTTACAAACTCCATGGCTACCCTCCTGGTTACAATCGTTCCAAGAATTATAATGTTGTGCGTGCTAATGTTGTTCTTCCTAGTGATGCTCAATCAGTTCATATCAGGGCTCCTTTAGATTCTTTTAATGGATCTTTAACTGATCATCAATGTCAACAGTTAATGGCCATGCTTATTGCTCAGATCAAGACAGCTGTTTCTTCTGACCCTAGTACATCAAAGCAAAGTTCTTTTCAATCAACTAGACTGTGTAAGGCAAGATTCTCTCTTATGTAAATAATCTTGATTTTTTTTATACTCATCAATCTTGGATTATTGATTCTGGTGCATCAAGGCATGTTTGTTATTCAAAAGAATCATTTGATTCTTTAAATCCCATTGAAGGTGGCAGTATCTTACTTCCAAATAAATCTATAGTTCCTGTTGGTTTTTCTAGAAATATCAAGTTATCTTCTCGATTAATTCTTAAGGATGTTCTCTTTGTCCCAGAATTCCGTTTCAATCTCCTGGCTGTTAGCCGATTGGTTATTGGTTCTAATCTCAACATTTTGTTCTGTAAAAAATCAATGTTTGATTCAGGACCTATGCCAAGTGATTGGGAAGGGTGAGCTGTTCCTGCTGCAGGTTCCTAAGGAAAATAGCAGGTTGAACGTTTCAAGTGATCAGGCTGTTGTCAACAATTCTGAGGACAATGTTACTTTATTTTCTTGGCATAATAGACTTGGTCATCCTAGTCATCATGTCTTACATATGTTAAAAGATGTTTTACCATCTTATTCTTGTAATAAAATTGTTCCCTGTTCGATTTGTCCGCTTGCAAAACAGCATCGACTTCCATTTCCTAATTCTGTGTCTTATACGAATCAACCTTTTGAACTAGTTCATTGTGATATTTGGGGACCGTTCAAAGATGTCACTTATTCTAATCAACGTTTTTTTGACATTGCTCGATGATTACACAAGATCTACTCGGACTTATCTACTACAACACAAATTTGATGTATCATCTATTATTCCTAACTTCATCAGCATGGTCGAACGCCAATTTAATTTCGAATTGAAACTCTTTCGATCTGACAATGCTCCAGAATTGAAGTTCACATATTTGTTTGCTCGTTTGGGTATTCTTCACCAATTCTCTTGTGTTGAAACTCCTCAACAAAACTCCGTTGTGGAGCGCAAACATCAACACTTATTAGTTGTTGCTCGTGTCTTGCTGTTTCAATCAAGGGTGCCCATTCGATTCTGGGGGGATTGTGTGCTCACAGCAACCTACATAATTAATAGACTGCCTACGCCTATTATTCATGGCAAGTCTCCTTATGAGGTTTTGCATGCTCAAGCTCCATCGTATTCACACATCAAGACTTTTGGTTGTCTTTGTTTTGTATCCACCCTCAAGTCTCACATGAGAAAATTTTCTGAAAGGTCTCTCCCTGGTATTTTTCTTGGCTATGTTGCAGGAATGAAAGGTTATAAGATTTACATGTTGCAAACTCAATCAATTGTAGTTTCTCGTAATGTGGTGTTTTATGAACATATTTTTCCATTTCACACCATTACTGATTTTGATTCTACTATTGATCCTTTTCCTAGTATTTCTTTGCCTAATGTGCTGCCAGATGAGAGTTCTATGCCTCAACATCTCACTGAACCTGTGCAATTTTCTGATGAGCCTCCAGTTCAGTCTCCCATGCAACACGTACCTGCTAATGCTTCTGACAATGCCTTGCCAAATAACTCTGTTGAATCTGGTGTTCAAAATGAGCAAGTTGTATCTCATGAACCTGCTGTATCGGTTGCTTCAAATATGCACAATTCAGAAAAATACATTGTAGAGGCTGCCTTGCCACATAAACCTGAACCTGTTGACTTGCCACATGAACTTGTTGTTCCTTTGCAACAGCCTCGAAAATCATCTTGAATTCCTCAAATGCCTTCTTATTTGGAACAATATCACTGCAATTCTATTGCTTCAAGACTTGCCTATCCTATTGAAGATCATGTCTCTACTCAGTTGCTATCACCCTCATACACAACTTTTGTGGCGAATGTTTCCTCTTCTTTTGAGCCATTATTCTTTCATCAGGCAGTTAGGTTACCTGAATGGAGAGCTGTCATGGATGAAGAATTACAAGCAATGGAATCCCTTCAAACCTGTTCTATGGTTCCCCTTCCTAAAGGCAAGAAAGCCATTGCATGCAAATGGGTCTATCGAGTCGAGCACAAACCTTATGGCACTATCGATCGTTACAAGGCCCATTTGGTGGCAAAAGGATTCACCCAAGTTGAGTGTATTGACTACATTGATACCTTTTCACCTGTTGCAAAAATTACCTCTTTTAAAGTTTTACTTGCCCTTGCTGCCACACAAGGATGGCACCTTCTTTAGCTCGATGTCAACAATGCATTTCTTAATGGGATGCTTGATGAGGAGGTTTACATGCAACTCCCTCTCGGCTACGAATCTGATGTTCAAGGTTCTAATTTGGTGTGCACAGATTATACAAGTCTATCTATGGGCTTAAACAGGCTTCGATGCAATGGTTTCATGCTTTTTCACAAGTGGTTTTGAAGTATGGTTTCACTCAGTCCCCTTCTGAGCATTCATTGTTTGTAAAAGGTTCAGGTGCTGATTTAGTGGCTCTCTTTGAGTATGTGGATGACATAGTATTGGCTGGCAGTAATTTGGCTTTGTTATCTGATGTTCAGTCCTTTCTTCAACACCAGTTCAAACTCAAAGATTTAGGCACATTGAAGTATTTTCTTGGGTTTGAAATTGCTCGTAATGCAACTGGTATCTCCCTTTCACAGCGACACTATGCTTTGCAGCTTTTGGAGGGTACAGGTTCTCTTGGAAAGAAACCAGCTACTTTACCAGTTCTTTCTCCTCATAAGCTCAGTATAACTGAAGGAGAGTTGTTGGAAGATCCTCAGTTATATCGCAGGCTAGTTGGTTGTTTGTTATATCTAACCCATATTAGGCCTGACATTACATACACCGTGAATTTATTGAGCCAATTTGTTTCTTCTCCACGCAAGCTTCATCTTCAGGTTGCATATCATTTGTTGTCTTACATCAAGCAAGCTCCTCGACTCGGCTTATTTTTTCCTTTAGATTCAAGCATGTAGCTTTCTGGTTTTGCTGATTCAGACTATGGCTCGTGTCCAGATACTTGACAATCACCACTGGGTTTTGCACCTACCTTGTAATACCCCAAAGTTTGGCCTAGTAAAATGTTATCACTTTTATGTATATTTCTAGTATCATGATCAACTTTGAAATTTAATTCTAATAAGGGTTCAAGGACTAAATTAAAAAAAAAAAGATGATGCTTGGATGCTTATTTCGAAGTGGCCAATATGTAAAGCATGAAATAAGATGGTATGCATGCTAAATTAAAACTTGGTTAGGGACATTACAAATGTCATGATTTGGAAGAGTGAGGGTGATGTAATTAAGGGAATTATTTCCCTTCATCTTCTCCTTCAATTAACCGAGTAGAGGTGAGAGAGAGAGCTAAGAATTCATGGAGATGTGAAGAGCAAATTTTCTTGAATTAAAGGGGGTCGAAGCTTTGTTCAATCAAGCTCAAGGAAGGAGGTAAAATCTTTCTATCTCCTCTTAATTAAGTCAATTTGTGAATGAGTTAAGAAGATATGAATTCGGTTAAGAAATGCATGTATAAAATTTCATGTTTTGAGGTCTTGAGACATTGGTGGATTAGCAATGTTACTAGGAAATGTTACTTGGAAAATGATAAAAAGGGTTCAGTTATGATTATGATCTCTTGTGGTGATGTTGAAAGAAAATTTTATCTTAAGACAATTAGGGACCATTAGAGGGAATCCTTAGTTGATGGCTAGATGATTGATCGAATTTGAACAAAGGACCCTCATTGCTATAAAAATTTAATTGGGGAAGGGGCTGTTGTTACGAACCTATATAAGTGGATGTGTATGTCTTGAACTATTGTATTTATAAGACCAATAAAGACTGATTTGGTAACTTAGAAACAGAGGAAACGATTCTACTATCAAAGAGAACTGTTTTTTGACATATTTGCATGTAGGGACTGTTTTTCGATGTTTGTAAATGCCATGGACTAATCTAATCATATATGATTGAATGTTTATGTTTTAAAGACTGTTTTGGGCAGATTTGATGTTGTAAAATCAGGGCAGATTTTGAAAATAAATTGGGGCTGGTCTGGAGTCATTAAGAGACTGTTTTTAATACTAATAGGGGGCTGTTCTTTGTAAGCGAGGCTTTTGGAGTGATTAAGTATACTTTGGATTTGTTTTGAATGATAAATGGTGTTCATGAGAAGATTTGAGACTGATTTGAGGAATGGAATATGTGTGCAAGTCTAATAGCTTAATTTGGCATAAAAATAAACATATGGGACTGTTTTGAGTGTGTGTAAATGTAAATAGATAATCAAGACTGTTTTTGTATCTATGCAAGTGACATATGAGTAATCTATGGATTGTTGAATTTGAGTGGCCTTGGACTGTAGTGTGTTATGAAATATACCTTTGATTAAGTAGTAGTTTCAAGTGAATGATTAATAGATACATCGTTCTAAATTATGGTTGCACTCTTTGTCACTATAGACCAAGGAACAATTGGAGGTTGAAAGCTATAATGGACCAATCTGTTGTTAAGGAAAGAAAAGAAGATTGCAATTTACAAACAAAACCAGCCCGGAATAAAAGTGAGTGTAGTTTTAAGACTCGGGTTAGGCCTGCAACCTTCCCGAGTATTCGTTGTTGATTTTGAATTGTATTGCCTTACTTTTAAGTTAAACGATGCCTTCGAAAGGTTGGACTTGAGGTAAGGGTCCGTACTAAAAGTTCTATGATATGAAATGCTTGAGATGATGATATGTTTATGGTGAAACCCATACATGTTTTATATGCTTGATATGTGACCTTGAATAAACTAATAGTTAAATGGAGATATGTATGAGTTAAGAATTGCATAGGAATGTTATGTGATGGTTAATTTATAATTGTAGTTATGATTGAAGTGAGTTAGGCTTGATTGATCTTGCTTGCGTAATAAGTAAAACTATACTAAGTTAGCATTGGTTTGAGAATCTAAGTATGTAATTTTGATTTACGAAAGAATTGGACATATATATATATATATGGGAATACTTGTCATAAGTATGAATTTGAATCATGATGAATGTATAGTTTCGAACCATGCCTATTAGTTAGTGTAATAAATTATACAATTCTAATAATATGCTTTGGAATCATGCTCATTCTGATATTCTAAGAATCGTTGCTAGGTTCGAAAATCTTGAAAGAAAAGAGATGTTTGTTTGACTAGTGTAATACGAACCTTGATTATTCTAAGCTATATGTGAAATTGATAAGTTGATAACAAAAGATATATTGGCTATAAGGCCTTTCGAATAAGTGAAATGAGGCATGGGAAAATCACATGTGGTGATCATGAATTTTATGTATTCCTTTATTGGAAAGAACATGAAATTCCTTAGAGGATATATTAGTGTGGAACTATACTCATCATATTTAAGTAATAAATGAAACATGTAAAGCCTTGGTCTCGAGTCAGTCTTAGGTATAATTGGCATGCTATAGGATCCATGAACTCTTGTTTAGGGTGGACTACGGTCCTTATTTGGCGACAGTAGGAAGGAAGTTGTGTGGTCACTTGGCGACAGTAGGAAGGATTGACCGGTACTGCGAGTACCATTTTGTTTGGCGACAGTTGGTTGGGGATTCGAGTACCTGGGCTGTTATTCGATTCTCAAGACTATGTAAAAAATATGATAATGGAACTTCAATGTAAACTAAGGACAAATAAGACATGACTTGAGAAGCTATGTTAAAAAGGAAATCATAAAAGATATGGATAATTGATGATTAAAAACAAGTACTTGAGTTATTAAAAATTGGTATATCAATGATGACCTATTTTGGGGTAACATAACAGTATAAACCCTCTCGATTAAAAGTTGATTTTGCATATGAATCATGAGTTTGTATAACATATGAGTTTACTAGAATTATATTTAAACAACTAGAATCCTATAATCCTTGTAGATTGTTCGAATGTTTTAGATGTTTGTATGAAGAGTTAGTCATTATCATTAACCTAAGTCGAGTGTTTATTCTGAAATAATTATCCCTTTTATATGCAAACCCATGAAGTTCAATTAGAGTAAATTGACCTAGATGAATTAAGTGTTACATGTCTTGTTATGATATGATTGACATAAATGAATTAAGTGTTACATGTTAGGTTATACTATGATTGACACAAATAAATAATGTGTTACATGTTTGATTATGCTAAGATAGACATGAATGTGATAAGTGGTGCATGTTAGTATATGCTTAGATATGCTATGGTTAATTTGTGGTACTTGTTTTGATAAGTATAGCTCGATATCTTAAATGATAAGTAACACTGTTCAGTTGACGAAAGGTTTGATGAGTAAGCTATAAATAGTTATGATATGAGACAGTATGATTGATAACATAAGGGGAAGAAACTATGTGCTTGAGATGCTATAATTTAAGAAGCTCAGGTGATATGTTTTCCGGCTAACAGGATATATTATCCAAGAAGAATCTTAAATTCACTAGTTGAACTAGAGAGTTAGCTTAAAATCTTGCGTAATAAGTGACTACTGATTGGGTGATAATTACACACGTTCGGATCCATGAAGGAACCCAAGTTCAAACCATTATGAATAATGGGTTGCCTTGAGATAGTTCGAAAATTTTTCCCAAGTACTTAAAGGCTGTAGAAAGAATAGAGTTACCTTGTAATCCCTAGATTTATGCTTCGATTCAATTAACTACCTTACTAAGTGTTTACTTACTCTATTCGTTGATTCATCTCAGGTCAAATATGCTACCTATTACTGCTTGAGCTTGGACATGATCACAAGGGTTTCACAAGTACATTTTGAAGCCTTGCTTTTAGATCTCTTAGCTGGTGGCACAATAGATTTGAAGTATGCATACTGCATTGGTCATCATTCATGGTTATGTTTGTAATTGAGTAATCTAAATGTGGTGTTATAGGTATATGGCCTTTTTTATTTATAATTTATATTGATTGGTTGGTTGATGCATGATTGGTTGCTTTGGATTAAGTTAAGTGGTTTAGAGGATCGAATGGTTTTTCCCTGAGCAAAGATATGTTATGTTTAAAGGTTAGAATGTGATAATGCTATGGATAGGATTTTGGTATGAATGTAAATGACTATAATTAGTTGCTTGAATCTTGGTTTTGTGTGTATGTGAATCTGGACCACCCCGCAAATACATGTTCATGTGTTGTCCTGTCTTGAATGATTAACGTGTAATGGACTATTTTTCTAAATGCATGGTTGAATTTATGTATTAAGGGACTAATGGAGTCTGAAATGTACTGAATTTATAATCATAGGGGCTGCTTTGTGTTAATTAAAGAATTATTCGAGATTAGGTAGGGAAATTTATCGATTAGCACACATGTTTATTTGCTACGCTCTTTGTGTTAGAACCTCATAGCTTAGATTGTTAAATCACCAAAAAATGAACTTTAAGTCGACCAAAATCAGTCCTAGTGTACGAATGGATGTTTGATAGTATGAGTTTAATATTTGAGCTTGATTTGGATAGCTTAACATGTTAAGAACTCTAAATGAGACTGTTATGTGTACATGAAAGTGTTTGTATGATTATTGGACTGTTTTTAAGTAGATAAAAAATAATAAAGTACGATACCTCTTGAAAATATACGAGTTAAATAATAAGTTCACACTTGCATGATATAGTGATGTTTGGATCTTAGTGTATTAAGGTCATGAATTTAACCATTCAGGTTCATGAGTGATTTGTAAGGATGATTAATTACTTTCTAAGAAATGAGTAAATGAGGGTAATCAATAGAATTAAGAACTATTAAATAAATTAGTGAAGGATGCAAATGATTAGTATGGTTTGGGACGAATGTTTCAATTATATATGCAAGTCAGACCAGTTTGATTTTGATAAGAATAAACATTTCTGCATAATGAGATGAGACTAGATAATGGAAAATAAACTTGTGTTATACATACATTTATAAGACTGTAATAGAAATGTACCTTGAATATGTGAAAGTCATACGTGAATTGATTGAGTTTCAAATAACTCGTTTAATTATTAAAGAACTTGACTGATTGTTCTTTGACCTCTAAAATGTAAATGAGTATCTAAAATAACCTTTTTGCTCTCTTGTTTGGTGGAATGTCTGTTCTTGATTGTTTGATTGTCTGTTGAAGCACCACCTAGTTCGGTTTACTCCTAAGCCGGGTTATGGGTGTTATATACCTTGATGGCAGTTTAATTTCATGGAAATCCAACAAACAGCACACTGTTAGTCGATCGTCTTGCGAGGCTATATATCTTATCTCTTGCTGCAGCTACATGTGAACTGGTTTGGTTGGCTGCATTACTGTCTTCTTTTCAAATTCCCATTCAACAGGCTTTCTCGTATTGTGATAATCAGGCTGTAATCCACTTAGCAACTAATCAAGTCTTTCACGAATGCATCAAACATATTGGGATTTATTGTCATTTCGTTCGTGACAAAATCTGCAGTGGCTTCCTCAAACTCTTCCATGTTCGCTCTATTGACTAACTAGCTGACATATTTACAAAAGCTCTACATCTTCCTGCTTTTTAATCATTCATGGTCAAGATGGGTCTCCTCAACATTCATCGGCATCCATCTTGAAGGGGGCTATTCGTAGTCGGTTATTTTCATTTAGTTTGTTATCAAATCTGTTAGTGATTTGTTTCAGCTAACTTTTGTAATATATATACATAGCTATGTATCTCTTATAGATCAAGTTTTTTTGTAATCTCTTCTACTTCAATACAAAGAAAGTATTCTTTATCCTTTCTGTTATACGATGAAAATGGTCAAGCCTCGGGGGTCGTCGTCGTGGAAACTTCTTTGGGTTGGATCTTACACGTATGATTTCTTCTCAAGTTGGGGATTTGGTGTGCTTTGGATACTGATCTAAAAGAGCGAGATCGTGGACAACTTTTTTACTCTTTACATTTCTTTTTCTATTCTAACTTTGATTAATGAATTAAAAGTAGTTTATCATTGGTAGGGGTGATAATGAGCCTGACCTGCTCGCAAGCTACTCGGGCTCAGTTCGGTCAAAGCTCGGCTCGAGTGAGTCCAATTCAAACTCGTGCTCGGCTCGATACTTTGACAAATCGAGCTAAGCCGAACCAAGCTCGACTCGAAAAGCTCGTGAACGGCCTCGAAATAATTATATATATATACACTCCATATACACTTGTATATTTCAGTGTTGTTAACTTGTTATTATGGTTAAATACGTTAAATCCTCTTCTCCTTGTAGACTTGTATAATTAGAAAAATATACTATGATCACTTGCGGACTTCAAAAATAAATATTATCTTTTCCCAAACAGGTTTTAACATGTTATTTTTCAAAACTTCAAACAAAATAGATTTAAAAGCATTTTGAGGAAAGCAACAAGCTGAGCCGAGCAGAGCTCCAACTGTCCAGTTCGAGCTCGAGCCTAAAATTTCGAACTCGACGAGCTTCGAGCCCGGCTCAGCTTAGCTTGGGCTCGGATGGCTCATTATCACCCCTAATCATGGGTGTTAGTAATTTAAGAGTGGTTCAAAGATTTAAGGGGGTGTTGTACAATTTATTAAAATAGAGCCTATAATTTATAATATATGAGGTATAAGATTTTTTCAAATAAAGATCTTTTGATACAAGAAAATGTCAAATTACTTTCTTCAATAACATAAAAATGATTTAAGGATATCTAAAAATTTAACATTTTTATTGTTCAAAAAAATCTAATATTTCTACTTAAAAACATCGTTCTTCTTGCATGTTTTGAAGCAAAATAATCTACAATACTTTTAATATTAATTTTTCTCAGAAATCAACTTTCATTTTCGGAGAAAATTGTTTTATATATATGTGTGCAGGCTCTCTTTCTTTGAGGGTCTTTGTAACATCCTAAAATACAACTTAGAAGAATGTGCAATTCGATCCTAATTCAAATTGGATTAGGGATGTTTTTTATCATTAATAATTAAATAATTTAGGACTATTTTTGAAGAAAATTAGAGTTTAATATCTATAGTTCAAAGGGTCAAAATTGAAATTAGGGAGAACCTTTGGGATTGCATGCTAAAGTTATAATTTTTGAAGGGTTTGCACACTTGTCTTGAAGAGTGGAGGGCATGTGTGAGAGGGGAGGTGTTGAACCGGCACTTGGTAAGGGAGAAAGCTAATCCAAATGCCATCTTCTTCCTCCCTTACAAGGCCAAAATTGAAAGTTAAGAGAGTAGTGAGAGAGAACTCGACTTTGGACCAGATTAGCTCAAATTCTCAATCTTATGCGCATAATTGTTTTGATTTATTTTGATTCATGTAGAAATTCTGTTCGTTAAATTCGAATATGCATGATAGGATGTACTGTATGAAAATGATGTAAATCATTTGATTGTTAATCCCTTGCATGTAATGCTTTGAGAATGATTTGAATGGCAGAATCATGTTTCGAATTGTCTCTAGATTAAATGAAGAATTTATGTACGTATAGGACTGTTTCTTTTAGGAAAAAAATTGAATACATATGTAAACTGATTTGTTACGTGTATATAAACATGGAGATGGACTGTTTTGATATAAAAAAATGAGTATGTTAGTAAATGTACTTGAATAAAAAAATCTGTTAGTAGAATCATGTGCTGTTTTAAGTATGTCAAAAATAGGGGAGGGCTGTTTCGAGCAGTTAGGAATCTGTTTTAAATGTTTTTGAATGAAGGACAGCCTTGAATAATTATACCTATGTATGTTTGTGGATTAAGGACTCTTTTACAATAAAATGGATATTAGTGGACTGTTTTGTTAAAACTTGAGATTGAGACTGTTTTACAAAGTTTGAAGGCTGTTGTGTGTATGTAATTAAAGGACCGATCTGCATTTTTGATTGAAGGTTTCATTGTGTTAAAGTAAAGGTTGTTTAGAAATTGCTTTAATGTGTAAGTTGTAATATATGTTAGCTGGGTAGAATTGCTTAAATTAAAAGTAAATGGATTGATTTTGAGTGAATTACATGTATACGTGCTTAATTGGACAGATTTGAGTTATCAAATGCGTATGAGTATAAGCTGCCCTGTTTGGTGCATGTCTGAAAGATTGAATTGATTCTAATGTATAGTTATATTCTTGTTATACTTAGACCAAGAAGAAGCTAGGAAGGAATTGGATAAGTAGCAAGTTTTGGTTAAGGATTCGGGTATCTCGTAACTTCAGGATAACTGGTGAGTGTAGTTTAAAGTCTCGGGATGGGCTAATAACCTTCCCGATCATTGCTTTCTAGTTATGATTACTTAAAATTGTTAAACTATGCTATGAATAAGCAAGCTTGGAGACAAGGTAAATAGTTGTGATTTTAAGCATGATTTTTGAAAGAATTCAAAGTTTGGTGAATTACGAAAAGTATAATCCTTGAAAGTATTCTATGTTTGGTAAATTATGAAAAGCATGTTAAATTCAATAGTTTTATATGATTGGAATTGCTTGGATTGTGTAAAGGAATGTAAACTCTTGTTCATACTACACTTTATAATGTAATTGATAATTTGATAATAAAGGAAGTTATAAATGGAACTTAATGATAGAAACTTTGGCTTAAGGCCATTCGAACATGATGAATGAAATGTCAATATTTACTTGAGATGAATAAATCATGTTATTCGAATACCTTATTCATGATGAGCTTATATGAATTTGAAAATATGATTACAATGAAAGAATATAAAAGGTTCATATGTGATTGTGAATTTTGGCTATGATGCCATTCGATCAGTTGAAACGAGAATTGTGATTCACATGAGGTGAATGTGTTACCCATTATAGAAGGGTAATGAGATTATACTATGATACAATGTTAAGGAGCTATGCTCACTATGATCTAATAAAAGATGATGTATGTTAAAGCCTTGGTTTCGAGTCAGTCATAGGTATAGTTGGCATGCCATAGAGTCCATAGAGCTCAGTGTCGAGGTGGACTACAGTCCGGTACATTGGTCCTTATTTGGCGACAGTAGGAGAGATATTTTGTGGTCACTTGGCGACAATATGAGGGAGGGATTGACAAGTACTGCGAGTACCATATATTTTTTTATGGGCGACAGTTGGTCGGGACTTGTGTACCTAGACTGAAAATTCAATTCACAATGCTATGAAAATAAGCAAAATGAATAAAATTGCTAAAATAAGAAAGAATTGTGATAAATTGTCTAACAAGAAACATGGTTCTGATGATGCTTCAGTAATTCTTTTAAATGACATGTAATTCTTTTGAATGACATGTTTCTAATGCATGTATACATGATATTGTCTTGATTAATTGCATAATCTTGAACTATATGGATATACATTTCGTTATCAAAATCATTTGAATGATTTCTATGAGAATAGTCTTATCGTGTTATATGTTAAAATAATAGACCACCTTAATATCTTGCATGATAAGTAATATTTAACTTCATGATACATGCTTTATCTTTTGATTTAAGCTATAATGTTAGGTTTGAAGTTTGTAAGGAGGATGAATATGTTAATTTGATAACTTGTATATTAAGTTATTCATGCCATCAAAATGCTATGTTTAATAACTTTTGTAACAAGCGAAGCGTACCTATGAAATGGGATGTTTGGTATATTATGGTTGTTAAGGACTTTATAGTGGAATTTGCTAGTAAAGCTAACAAGAAAACATGTGTATGAGATGATATGTTTGATTATTAATGTGATGAATGGTTCGTGCCTGCGAATGCAAAATTTGATACTTGTAATCTATAAGGTGGTTAGTAACCGTAAAAAGAAAAGGGGGTCTTTGTATGTTTTCATGATTGCTTGGCTGTTAAGTTATAGAGTTTGTTTAAGATGGGAAAATTAAATGTATAATCCGAATGACTCTTGTATGTAGTTATTATTGGGTTAATACCGAAACAACTCATCTGGGTACTTTGAATTGAAAAGAATGTTATTGTTTTAAGTGTGTTTAATAGGCTGATATCATACCGTAGTAACTTTTAGTGATACTTATAATTGGGTTAAAATGTCCGAACATTGTAAACCTTGTATATAGTTGGACCTTAATTCTAACTTTGATGTTATGCAAGATATAGACTATTAAAGGGAAGTTAAGGAATTAAGGTTGGTATTTAAAAAAGGAGTATATATGGTTACAAGTTACTAAAAGTTAAAGGAATTAGACATTTTTCAATAAAATAAAAAGGTCTTAAACGAATCTTGAAGAACAATTTGGGTACAGTATAAATATATATGGACTGTTTTGGAAGTATAAAAGTATATACATGATTTGAGAACAATTTGGGTATAGTATAAATATATACGGACTATTTTGGAAGTATAAAAATATATACATGTTTTGGGGATAAATTTGTATATAAAATAAGTATACATGGACTGCTTGAATGTATAAATGTAAATACTTGTTTGTGGCGGTTTGAAATAAAATATAAGAGATCATGGTTTGTTTCGAATATATATAAATGAATACTCATGAAGTAGAGGTATTGTTATACGTTTAGCCAAGTGATGTGTCAATGAATTTGGTTACTTGATTATCAAGACTTTGTTAAAGTTGAAGTAAGAAATACCAAAGTAAATTAAGGAATACCTTGCCAACTTATATGAAGAGTAGTCAATAACTACGATATGCTTTGCTATGACATGCTTGTTAATGATAAATTTGTCTACTGCCTTGTGTGACAAGGAACTCATGACTATGATATGTTTTGTAATGCATATTAAGTTATCTTATGTGACAAGCAATGCTTGTTTATGAGTTACTATAATAAATCAATTGAAGTGTTATGAATGGAGTCTTGATGCTGTGTTGTGTGGTCGTGTGATCATATTGGTTCTATTATGGACCTTGATTAGCTTTGATGAAAGAATAGGAATAGACTAAATATGGTCTATTATATTATTTTTAGAATTATAGTACTACCTCACTAAGCGTTAGCTTACTCTATTCTTTCATCACCTTTCAGGGTAATTAATGCTCCTGAATATCTATCAAGCTTGGATAGGATCACAAGTGTTAGATAGTACGTTTGTAACTTCTTAAGCACTCCTAGATGGTGGCACATAATTGATATGCATGTATTGTGCATTTGAGAGCATCTTTGATCATATATGTATATATATATGACGCTCTAAAAAGTGTTTTAAATTTGTAATGGGCCTTTATATATTTTGGTTGCTTACCTTTTTAGCTATATAGTTATGATGTTAGCTTAATAAATTAGATGTTAACATGAGTTTTATGTTGCTAGATTATTGAATTGATTTGCTTAATTGTAGGTTAAGTATATCTAATACCTTGTGATAAATCCTAGTAAGGTAGAGTCATTTGAATGAATAGTCGATGATCACAATGAGTAATTGATAGTGTATTCACAATTGAAAATGGTATTGTATGATGCACTATACATTATTTTGTACATTGGATACAAATGAATTGAGTCTTGAAACAATTTAAATCTAGAAAAACGGACTAAGGTTAACTTATAAAAGAGACTTTGTTATGATTACTTGTTAATAGGTAATAAAGAATATAAAATTTTACTAAGGAACTGAAGGTCGTGACTTGTTTCATGTTGAACTAGATCTTGATATAATGTCTAAGTGGTTATTATATGGTTCGAATAATTTGCTATCCAAGGAGTTAAGGTCATAGTTGTAATTTGAATAGTATGTTGTTTAAGATATTATCTTCTTTGTTTTAAGCCTAAGATGTAATCTAGTAATAGATTATAAGTTGGTAACCAACCTGGTAATTATTTAGTCATGTGTACAAAAGATAAGTAAGTTTTTTTGAGTTAAATTAATTGTATGCCACGAACTAGTGGTTGAAGTGAGATGCTTATTGAGTGGATATCTGTTGTGTAAATGATGAGTTGAAGATAGACTTATAAATACTTTAAAAAGCTTTAAATTACTCTATTTTTCGGGAGCATGATCAATTGATTACATTAAGTTTATTATAAATGATTACTTGTGTTGCTTCGAAACACATCCTAATTTGGTTTACTTGTAAGCCAGGTTAGGGGGTGTTATAGTCTCTGTGCGAAGGCACCTATTGTACATGTCCATAACCATCCGTTGATAGCATGAAGGTGAGGTTGACCGTTGTAAATAATATATATATATATATATATATATATATATATATATATATATATATATAACGATAAAAGTCAAACAAAATCAAGTGGTAGATTACATCTTATGCTTCTTAACGGTGTTTATGGTTAACTTACGTACTACAAATATTACTAATGTCTAAAAATAATGTTGCTGATTTTGATGTGTTATGGCTCCCTCTAGCGATTCACGTTTTGATCGCCTTCTTGATCACTCCAATGGTGGACGAGTTTTGGGCATCAAGAAGATTGGTTTTGTTCCTGTTGGTTCCGATGGTGTTCAATATTTAAACCCTGAGTTTTACTTTTTTTTTCCGAAAAATATGATTTTATTAAAGAGAAAATTATACACACCTTATATCAGATTTGTGATTGAAAACTTTTTTAATCCTTTTTTAAATAAAAAGTCGTTAGAATAAAGAGGAACAACCAAGAGAGTAACAATACATAGACAGTAAAGAAAACAAAAGAAGGAACAAAAGAGCAACAACACGCTACAGAAAAACTTAAAAAAACAGCAAGCATATTCAACAGCAAGAAGCTCTCATCAGAAGTAGGATAAAATAGTAGCAAGCTAGATGAAAGCCAATATATGGGATCTCCAGGAGATAGGCATGAAAAGATAAATCCCCATAAAAAAGAAAGCAAAGAGCACAACAATCAAGTATGGTTAATATTGCATTGATCATCATCAACCAAAG
Organism: Hibiscus mutabilis; assembly: GCA_019671005.1. NCBI lineage: Eukaryota > Viridiplantae > Streptophyta > Magnoliopsida > Malvales > Malvaceae > Hibiscus > Hibiscus mutabilis. Next base: position 28,250,199 of record CM033711.1, on the reverse strand, counting down.
GAAAAGCTTCAGGAGGAACCTCCTCAATCCAGAAATGGTCAGACACGAGTCTTTGGCTTGTCACTGCAACTGCATGAGCAACTCGATTACCCTATCTAGGGGTGAAAGAAAATTGGCAGTCAGTGAAAGTCTTAGTGAGGTTCTTTTAGATCAGTGACAAGCGGTCTGATTTCTGAATAGTCTTCTTCCTCGTTCACCACTTTTTAATAAAGGTCCTCGAATCACTCTCCAATATGACACATTGAAACCCCGAGTTTAGCCGCGAACAATAGGCCGTGAACTGCCGCTCTGTCTTCTGCCATGAAAACAGATGAGAAGCCCAACTAAAAATTGACACAAGCCTACATAACCAAACCTTACTCATTTTGGATGACAACACCAGAGTAAGTTGTGTTTGACTCAGGAGAACAACAAGCATCCACATCAACTTTAATCCACTCTTGAGGAGGGGGAGACCAGTTAATCTGAGCACCGGTATTTGACTGAGAGAAAGAATGGAAAAGTCGACCATAGTCATAACCATAGCATAAAATAAAGGAAACAATCTCATTGACTCCTTGAATTTCCCTTCATGCAATTGTTTGTTCCTAGCAAACTAGAAGGCCCAAATAGTGTAGGCGATTGTATTTCTTGATGAACCATAATACTTCACAAAGACCCATGAAAACCAATCTGGGAAAGAAAAATGATTTACCTCTTGATTCCATGAAATATTCAGTTTAGTCCAATAGTCATCCCAAATTTATATTCTTTGTCCATCTCCAACACGCCATTGGAGTCCTTTTTGTAATAAACCCTTTGCACTCCAAATACTACGCCAAGTGTATGAAGGTTTAGATCCCAGGCCAGAATCAAGGAAAGAACAATTTAGGAAATACTTTGCTTTGAAAATTCTTGCAACAAGGGAGTCTGGACAATCCATGATTCTCCAACCTTGCTTAGCAAGGAGTGCGACATTGAAATTAGAGAAATCCCGAAAACACGTGCCCCCATCCTCCTTAAGTGTATAGAGTTCGGACCAAGAACACCAATGAATGCTTCACTTTGCCCCCGAATTTTGCCACCAAAAGCGAGCTGCAAGAGCTTCCAAATCACGACAAAAGGTGGATGGTAACAAAAAACAAGCCATAACATATTGGGAATTGCTTGAAGAATAGACTTTATGAAAACTTTCTTACCTCCGACTGAGAGGGATTTGGTGTTCCAGTTCTCAATTCTTTTAATAAATTTTTCCCGCATTTCCCGAAAAGCAAGCTTCCTGTTACGTCCCACTATTGCCGGTAAGCCCAAGTATTTCTCAGGGTTTGAACTGTTGTTTACATCGAGAATCCGAGAAACGTCATTTCTATTTGAAGCAATAACATTGTTGCTAAAGAAAGCTCCTGATTAATCAAAATTAATTTGTTGTCCTAAACAGCAAGAATAAATATCAAGGAGATTTTTTATCTTTGTCGCTCCAGCGAAAGTAACTTCCCCAAAAATCAAAGTGTCGTCTTCAAAAAATATGTGACTGACTATAGGGGCATATCTGCTTATACGAATCCCAAGAAGAGGATTGTTAACAGCTGCAGTATGCAATAAAGCAGAAAGACCTTCGCTGCAGATAAGAAATAAGTAAGGGCTCAATGGATCACCTTGTCTGAGGCCTCGAGAGGGAGTGAAGGCCTCACCAACCATGCCATTAAGCACAATCGAGTAGGAAACAGTTTTAACACACGACATAATCGATTGATCCATGAATCATAGAATCTCATGCGTCGCATCATTGACTCGATGAAAGACCACTCAACCCTATCGTAAGCTTTACTCATGTCCAGCATTAGAGCAAACGAACCCCTCTTACCCTTGCATTTATTTTTCAAGTAATGAAGGATCTCATATGCAATAAGGATATTGTCAGAGATAAGACGACTCGGAACGAAAGCACTTTGGGCCTCGTCAATACATACGTGCAAGGTAGCTTAGAAACGGTTGGCCAGCATTTTTGAGATGATTTTATAAAGCATATTACAAAGGCTTATGGGCCGGAACTGAGACATATGTTGAGGATTGTCAGTTTTGGGAATCAAGACAATACGAGTATGCTTGATATCATTAATTTTGTACACCCCATTCAGGACACCAATACAGAAATCAGACACATCTTGACCCACAATGTGCCAGAATCTTTGGTAAAACACTGCTCCAAGACCATCTTTACCCGACGCCTTTAGAGGGCACATAGATTTGAGAGCGGTTAAAACCTCCTCCTTGCTAAAATCTCTATCGAGGTCATCATTTAAAGTGGGTCCAATACAAGGGTGGATGCATTCCAAGATTCGATCAGGAGTATTACACTCATTCGAGTCAAATAGAGATTTGAAATAATCAGTAGCATTTCCCATTATTCCGTCATTTGTGTCGAAAGAGTTACATGTATCATCGACCAACCTATCCACCCTGTTGCGCTTACGGTGATGGGAGGCAAATTTGTGGAAAAAATAATGTGTTTCTATCACCATTCCGCAACCAATTAGCTCTAGCTCTCTGTTCCCAATATAACTCCTTATCGGCCTCAATGTTTAGCGCAAGTTTAGCGTCAATAATGTCTCCGAGAACATCATTAGTAGGGTTCAGGGTGTTTAATTGGGTGAGTCGTGACTTAAACTCTCTTATAGAGACTTTCTTGCTACGAGTAAGCTTGCGAAACCATTTATCCAGTCCAATACCCATACTCTTTAGTTTTTCTAGAACCGTACCCATGGTGGAATTCTAAAGGTGGCGAACCTCGTTTTCGCAAGACTCTTCTAAAAGCTAGAAAGCCTCGAATTTAAAATGCCATACACGTGGGACAGTAGGAGAAACACAAGTATTAACCAACAAGGGAAAATGGTCTTAAAAGGAGTGAACAAGGTGATCAAAACTGAAATCGAGAAATAAATTCCACCATAGAGAATTTGCAACACCGCGGTCCAGCCTTTCACGAATGTTTGAAGCTTGAAGTCTTCCCTTCTCCTATGCGAACCACTGTCCATTATAGCCAATGTCCTTCAAAGCACAATCCCTTAACATCTAACGGAATTCACTTATTTGACATGCATTACGGGGAATGCCCCCTTGCTTTTCCTTCAAGAAAGCAACTTCATTGACATCCCCGATAACCAACCAAGGGACATCGGGGAGTCGTTTAATTTCCTTAATAAATCCCATGATGCTGCTCGGTTCTGTGTTTCAGGATCTCCATAGAACTCAGTACATCTCCAAGTTTTTCCATTAAAGTCATCAACAATAAGAACATCAATGTGTCTTTGGAATAAGACCGGAGAGTCACCTGACAATTTGTCTTCCAACCCATCGAGAGACCTCCATTTTTGCCCTCAGCTTCAACATCAATGTCGTTTTGAAAGCCACACTTCCGTCTAATTTTCTCCATTTTCACTCCTCGAAGTTTGGTTTCAATCAAAAAGACGACAGAAGGGTTGATGTCCCTTAATATATGCTGAAGGCGTCTAACATTTGGTGGCTGCCCCAAGCCCCAGACATTCCAACTTAGGGGATTCATAGCTCCTGTCAGACTTAAAGAGCGATGGCTTGCCGATAGAAGAGGGTGAAACAAAATAGAATAAACAAAGAGGGAAACCAAAACAAGTGATGGAGCCTTTGTAAACTTCAAAAGGTAGCAAAATCAATACTTGAACCAAAGTGACAAAACTTGAGAAGCAACTCAAATAGTGAGAGTAATGGGGAAAAATGGCAGTGGAGAAAACATAGGGTGCACCAGCAAAAGCTCAAAATGGGCAAGATAGAAGGAGACCACAAGAACCACCAAGAGGCCAAAGAAGAAGCCCAACGCTTATAAACCAAGAAAAAGAAACCAGCAAGATTCTCACCTCGATTCAAAAGCACATCACCTTGAGGAGAAAAACTATAGAAAAGAGTACAATAAAATTTGTAAATTACACTTAGACAATCAGCATACTTCGTGCAACAAAAGCCAAGTGCCCAGACTTGTAATACCCAGACTTGGTAGGAAAGATCTGACCTGATTTAAAGAGTCACAGGGCGATACAGGGCTCACGCCTCCATGTGATTAGGTGGCAGTACATAGACCTATGCCACATCCCCAGTCGGTTATGTCTAGGTCTCTGCTACAGCGCGTGGTGTGTCAGGCTATGACTCAAATATAGGCCATCGGAGGCTATTCAAAAATTTTAGGCTCTGTGTAATTTATTAAAATGTGATTTTTAATTTATAATAAGTAAGAGATGTAGATCATGTAACATCTCAAAGTTGGGCCTAGACGGAATTTGATTTCGGTGACCGGAAATCTCATATTATAAAGTTAAATTATAGAGTTGACTTTCGACTAAGTGGTCAATTATTGAATTATTGAGTCCCCAATTAAACATTGATATTGTTAAGGACCCTATTATGGGCTTTGAAACATTTCTTAGTGACTAAATTATAGAAATTGGAAGATTGAAGACAAAAGCATAGAGTATAAAAAATTGAGGGACTAACCAAGTGATTAGCCATCAACCTAATAGTCACTATGCTACGTGGAATGAGTGAAATCAATTCCTTCACATGAACGAAAGCCTTGCAATTAAAAATTGATAGGAATTGAGCAAAAGAAAGACTTGCTCGGTTACAAAGAAATTCAAGCACGTTAGTTATCATCTTCTACCTCTAGTTATGGCAAGCACACACTACAATTTTTAGTGAGATCAAGTTTTCCTTTCTTTGAGTTTCTTAACCCTATATTGTAGTGATCAATTGGGTAATCATAAGTCCTCAACTAGTTTATCGATTCCATGGCTAAATCATGTTTAATTTCAAGTTAAAGATTCATGAACCCTAGAAATCCCATAGAGATCACATAGCTTGATTGCTATCATTTTCATAGCTATTGAATTGCTATGAATCCATTATTGGTATTGGAATCCTTGTGATCTTGATTTAATGTAGCTCAAGAGATTCAAGGTGAGGAATCCCCAAATGCTCCAACTCCTACCAAGCCCAAAAGCAAATGAATTGTCATCTGGGAGCCTTGAAAGCCTTAGAATAATCGGTGAGTGTAATCAAAGTCAAGGGAATGGCTAGGTGTCTTCCCAATTTCATTAACGTTGAATTATTGCATTTCCATCATTAACCAAGGTACGTTTGTATTCAAGCCTTGTACGAGGCATCATCAGTAAGCTCTGGTAAGCTTGTTATGTTATAGGTTGAATATTGAGTCATTACATGATCATTGATATTATGATAGGCTTGAAATAAGCCATGTTAGACAAATCACAAATCATTGTCATTGATATCGTATTGCTATTGCTATTGTTACCGTTATAGCTATTGTTAATGCTATTGTTATTGATAAGTATTGAATCCTTGGACACAAATGGACATGGGATACAATTGGCATGCCATAGAATTCATGAGCTCATTGGTAAGGAGTAGACTACGGTCATCGAGCTAAGGCTCTCATTCGTGATGTTGGCGGGATGTGATAATGTCGATCCTATTGGCGATGTTGGCGGATTTTGACCATTCAATGTTGGTGATGTTGGTTGGGAATTTGTGTATCCACTACATGTCAATCCAAGGGAAATATATGTGTAATAGTGTTGCAAGTATTGTTAAAATATGTTTTGAGATGCACTTTCATCGTTGTTACATGATACGATTTTCCTTGATATTCATAGAATTGTCTTTGACTACCTCACTAGGCTAAGTAATCCTAATGCATCTCATTTCCAAGCATTTTCAGGTTAAAGCTTAGTAGGATCGAGGATCGGAGCAAGGGGTGTTTTTGAAGCAAGTCACAACCTTTTATGTAATGTAATCTAGTCCTTGAACTCCTAGAACAGTGGCGTAGGGTTTAGACAAGTTAGTTTGGCACCATTTTGCATGTATGTATTGCCCTCTATGTTAAAGAAGCCTAAATGCTCAAAATGGTCATGTTAGTATCTTGGTAAGAAGCATCAAATATGCATTTTTGGCTTAACTAGTGAAAACATGGTAAGTGGATTCATTTGATCATGAAATTTTGCATACCATTAGATTTTAGAGTTTAAAGGTTGCTGGTAAAGGTCGAAAATGTTTGGACAACAAATGGTAGGTTAATTCGAATAAAAACCAATAAAAATATGTCATTACAGGGCAGGCCTATCGATATAGGTGATGGCGTATCGATGCAACCTTGCATAATTGGGCCAATTGAAATAGGGCGCATTGATACTCGGAGGGAGTGTATCGGTACGAATTTTGACAGTAAGGTCTAAAAAATAAATGGTATCGATACGGCCTTAGGCCATACCGAAACGGGTAACCTTAGTCAACGCGTATCGATACGATCTTAGGTGTATCGATACGAGTTGTTATCCTTGAATCTGAAAACTTGAAAATTTAGCTTAGCATACCGATACGACCCAAGGGTATTGGTACGGAGTTAGTTAATTTTTTTAAAAGGAATAGAAACCAATTTTAAGAAGTTTGCAAATTGGTCACTGAATATTGTATAGTCTAATTGGTGGGGTAAATGATACCGTAACGACATGAAAATTTGCAGACTTTCTGTTATTGTATTGAATTTCATGTTTGTTTAGTCAATTTCATGAAAGGACACCTAAATTACTAAATTTACATATTCATCCCTAAAACTTGTAAAAGTTATAAATTAGTCATAATTGACGAATTACTGTTACATATTGGATAAATTAGGCTAATTCTTACTCTGGTAATGTTTATAAAGCATAATACCATTTAATTATCGGTCATCGATCGAAAATTTATTGTACCACATCGTTTCGTTCACTAGTAGCATTCTCCGACTCGATTTTCTTCTAGGCTGGGTGGGGGACGTTACATTTGTGGTATCAGAGCTAGAGTTTAGTCGATTCTAGGACTAAGCTGAAGTTTGTTGTATGATCATTACATTGCATACACCACCTAGGAGTTTAATTTGATATATTGTGACTTACGACTAATCTGGTCCTCCTTCCTTTATAGTGTAAAGATGTCTGACTCCGATAAGACTCACGAAGAAGTTGAGCACATGGTTGGCTCCTTGACCAATGGCAAGGAGAAAAGAGGAAAGAATCCTTCTAACCCGCAAGTACCTCCACAAGAGCCAGTTAACGCTAAGCCTGTAATGTGTGTTGCTCAGTTTTTATGCTATAAGAACATGACTAAGATGTTCAAACAGTTCATGGCTACCCTCAAGTCCGAGTAGTCCACACAGTCTTCTGCAGCTACCACTCTCGTGAATCGAGCCCCTATCGACAAGTTAGCTCAACATCGAGCTACTACTTTCTTAGGTAAGGCCGAGCAGGACCCTGAAGTAGCAGAACACTGGTTAGACAACACAATAAGAATCTTAACCAAGCAATTACAGTGCTCGGATGAACATAAGCTTGAGTGTGCTCTAGCCTTGTTGACTGATGAAGCTTTAAGTTGGTGGAAAAACACGACTCTCACCACTCCCGAGGAAGCTATAACCTGAGAGTTCTTACTGCGAAAGTTCAAGAAGAAATATATCAGTGAGCATTACCTAGCTGAGAGACGCGATATTTTCCTACATCTGAAATAAGGTGGAAGACCGATAGAACAATATATCCACAACTTCTGCAAGTATTACAAATATGGGACTGAATACATCAAGAAAGAGTAAGAGAAGTGTAAAATGTTCATTGCAGGTTTAAGTGATGAACTACAACCTTTGTTTACTACTCTAGGGATCGAGGATTTCCAAGATCTAGTGAATCGAGCGATCTCCACTGAAGCTGCTCAGAGGTCGTACAAGTTTAACAGGCTGAGCCAGTTTGAGAAGAGGTCACGAGATGATTCTCGACCCCTTCTATCGTATAAGAAGAGCAAGCAGCAGCAAGGATACAAGCCATCGTATCAGCAGCAGTCCTTTTGATCAGGTGATTATCTGAAGCCACAAGTTATGTCTTAGTCAGCTGCAAGAACTGCCTCCGTTGAAAGTACTAGAGGGTCTGGACGGGAGTCTCAGTACCCGATTTACAATTTTTGTCAAAGAAGGCGTCCTTATGGACAGTGCTGCAAGCAATCAGGGGCGTGTTTCTTCTGTGGAGAACAAGGTCATTATATTAAAGACTGCCCGATGAATACTAATAAACCTCATGCTTTGGTAGTTCTGACGTCCCCTGCTCAGTCTTTTAAGGGTATAGGACAGAGACAAGATGCATCGAGAAGTTTTGGAGGACCTAGTGGTTCTACAAGGGCTCTTAATCGATAAGAGTCTAAAGCTTCAGCCCAAGTTTATCATGTAAGGGGCCGAGGATCCTGGTGTCATCGTAGGTACTGTTAAGTTGTATACTCGTTTTGTTTATGCATTGATTGATCCTAGATCAACTCATTCTTTCATAAGTACCATATTGATTAAGAGATTTAAGTTGACATCTGAACCTATAGCTTCTAAGCTCATCGTGACCAACCCTTTAGGGGATAGTATTGTTATTGGGCTCATATGTAAGAATTGTCCCCTTGTGATACAAAGAATAACTTTTTTGGCCAACCTAATGGCCCTCCCCATACATGAGTTCGATGTTATCTTGGGGCTTGATTGGCTCGGAGGGCATCAAGCTTGGGTAGACTGTTCAAAGAAAAAGTTGTACCTTCAAGGTCTGGGTAAGAATAGTGCGACCCTCATGGAATCTAGAGGCAAGAGATCATTGTTGTATGTCACTGTAAGCAAGGAAGAAGCGCAGTTGCAAAATATAGACACTGTGCAGGAGTTTTTCGATGTGTTTCCCGATGAGCTTCCAAGTTTACCACCTACCTGTGAGGTTAAATTTAGGATTGAAGTGCAACCTAGAACCACCCCAGTTTTCATTGCATCTTATAGGATGGCACCAATAGAACTCACCGAGATTAAAGTGCAAATCCAAGACTTGTTAGACAAGGGTTTTATTCGACCAAGTTCCTCGCCTTAGAGAGCTTCTGTCCTCTTTGTTAAGAAGAAAGATGGATCAATGCGTCTTTGTATTGACTATCGACAATTGAACAAGCTCACAATCAAGAATAAGTATCCATTGCCAATGATCGATGACTTGTTTAATCAACTAAAAGATGCAATGGTCTTTTTTAAGATTGATTTGAGGTCTGGATACTATCAGATGAGAGTGAAAGAGTGCGATATGCCCAAGACGGCTTTCCGTACAAGATATGGCCATTGCAAATTCTTGGTTATGCCATTCGGGTTAACCAATGCACCTGCTGCATTCATGGATCTTATGAATCGGGTTTTTAGACCTTATATTGATAAATTTATAGTGGTGTTTATTGATGATATCCTGATCTACTCCAAAATCCAAGCTGAACATCATGAACATCTTCGTATTGTGCTTCGAACCCTTCGGGATAAGCAATTGTATGCCAAGTTCAGCAAGTGCGAGTTTTGGCTCACCCAAGTCTCATTTTTGGGTCATGTGATCTCGGCGAAAGGCATTCAAGTAGACCCAAAGAAGATCCAAACCACAGTTGATTGGAGACCACCGAAGAATGTAGGTGAAATTCGTAGCTTTCTCGGTCTTGCTGGTTATTATAGGAGATTCGTTAAAGGATTCTCTATAATAGCAGCTCCATTAACTAAACTTCTACGGAAGGATGCTCCTTTTGAATGGATCGAGAATCAACAAAGAAGTTTTAACCAACTCAAGCAAGTATTGACTCATACATCGATTCTGATTCAACTTGAATCTGGGAAGGACTACACTGTGTATAGTGATGCTTCTCACCAAGGGTTGGGGTATGTATTGATGGAAGAAGGCAAGGTTGTTGCTTATGCATGAAGGCAGCTCAAACAACATGAAATGAACTACCCTAATCATGACCTTGAATTGGCTGCGGTCGTCTTTGTATTGAAAATATAGAGACATTACCTCTACGGAGAAAAATGTTATATGTACACCAACCAAAAGATCCTTAATTATTTGTTGACCTAAAGAGAGTTCAATATTCGCCAAAGGAAATGGATGGAACTTCTCAAAGATTATGATCTCGTCATTGATTATTATCTGGGCAAGGCCAACGTAGTAGCAGATTCGCTCAGTCGCAGGCTTTTGCCTACCCCTTAGGCTATCAATGCTCATTTTCAACTTCATAAGCACCATGGTTTTATAGCTGAACTCCAAGTTCAATCTACCATTGTGATGAGAATCAAGTCTCTACAAGAACAAGATCCTGAATTACAAACCATTGCTTTAAGACTTTAAAATAATCTTGACCCTAACTTAAAGATTAATTATGAATGACTCTTGTGCTTCTATGATAGAATATGTGTGCCCAATGATGAGTCTCTTCGTGATGAAATTCTCCAGGAGGCCCATTGTAGCCCTTACTCAATTCACCCAGGAGCAATAAAGATGTACAAAGACCTACGAGAATTGTATTAGTGGTCTGGCATGAAAGCAACTATTGTAGAATTTGTATCGAAGTGTCTCACATGTCAACGAGTTAAAGTTGAGCATCATAACCCTACCGGATTGTTACAGCCCATTGAATTCCCTCAGTGGAAATGGGAAAAGATAATCATGGACTTTGTTAGTGGCTTATTGATGACCCCAGCCAAGCATGATGCTATTTAGGTTGTTGTAGATCGCTTTACTAAGTCAGCACACTTCATACAAGTTAGGATGGACTATGGTCTTCCTAAACTGTCTGGCTTGTATATTAAGGAAATCATTCGAATCCACAATGTACCATAGCCTATCGACTCCGATCGGGATCCATGGTTTGTATCTCGATTATGGAAGTCGTTACAATGAGCTCTGGGCACCATAGTCAATCTTAGCACAACTTTTCACCCTCAATCTGATGGTCAATCAAAGGGTAATTCAAATATTAGAAGATATGCTTCGTGCTTGTGTTACTGATTTTGAAGGATCTTGGGAGAAGCCCTTACCTCTTATTGAATTTTCTTATAATAATAGCTAGCAATCATCCATTGTCATGGCATCGTATGAGGCATTGTATGGCAGGAAGTGTAGAACACCGCTATGCTGGTCTAAATTCAGTGAAGGCAAGGTGCTGGGCCTTGGCTTGGTCTAAATTCAGTGAAGGCAAGGTGCTGGGCCTTGGCTTACTCTGGGAAACCGAAGAACGGGTAACTATCATTCATGATCATTTAAAGGCCACCTTCAATCGAAAAAAGGCTTATGCTGACCTCAAGAGGAAGGATGTACAGTTTGACGTTGGTGAGAGAGCATTCTTAAAAGTCTCCCCGTAGAAGAAGATTCTGCATTTTAGTAAGAAGTGGAAATTAAGTCCCTGATTTATCAGACCATTCGAGGTGATTAAAAGAGTTGGCCCTATAGCTTATCGGTTAGCCTTACCCTAAGAGTTGAGTAAGATCCACGACGCGTTCCATATATCGATGCTTCGCAAGTACAGATCTGATCCATCACATGTTATAGAGCCTGAATCTGTGGAACTCCAACCTAATTTGTCATAAGAAGAACCAATGCAAATATTGGCAAGGGAAGTCAAGAGGCTTCGAAATAAGAACATTCCGTTGGTTAAAGTATTATGGAGAAGTCACAAGGTTGAAGAAGCTACATGGGAACCAGAGGAAAAGATGAGAATTCAGTACACGCATCTCTTTGATTCATGTAAAAATTTAAGGATGAATTTTTCTTAAGAGGGAGAGTTGTAACATCCCAAAACCGGGCTTAGACGGAATTTGATTACAGTGAGCGGAAATCTCACATCAGAAAGTCAAATTATAGAGTTGACTTTTGACCGAGAGGTCAATTATTGAATTATTGAGTCCCCAATTAAGCGTTGATATTGTTAAGGACCCTATTATGAGCTTTGAAACATGTATTAGTGACTAAATTATATAAGTTCAGAGATTGGGGACAAAAACATAGAGTATAAAAAGTTGAGGGACTAACCAAGTGATTAGCCATCAACCTAATAGTCACTATGGTACGTGAAATGAGTGAAATCAATTCCTTCACATGAAGGAAAGCCTTGCAATTAAAAATTGATAAGAATTGAGCAAAAGAAATACTTTCCCGGTTACAAAGAAATTCAAGCACCTTAGTTATCATCTTCTACCTCTAGTTATGGCAAGCACACACCATCATTTTTATTGAGATCAAGCTTTCCTTTCTTTGAGTTTCTTAAACCTATATTGTAGTGATCAATTGGGTAAGCATAAGTCCTCAACTAGTTTATCGATTCCATGGCTAAATCATGTTTAATTTCAAGTTAAAGATTCATCAACCCTAGAAATCCCATAGAGATCACATAGCTTGATTGATATCATTTTCATAGCTATTGAATTGCTATGAATCCATTATTGATATTGGAATCCTTGTGATCTTGATTTAATGTAGCTCAAGAGATTCAAGGTGAGGAATCCCTAAATCTTCCAACTTCTACCAAGCCCAAAAGCAAAGAAATTGTCATTCGAGAGCCTTGAAAGCCTCAAAATCATCGGTGAGTATAGTCGGAGTCAAGGGAATGGCTAGGTGCCTTCCCAATTTCATTAACGTTGAATTATTGCATTTCCATCATTAACCAAGGTAAGTTTGTATTCAAGCCTTGTACGAGGCATCATCAGTAAGCTTTGGTAAGCTTGTTACATTATAGGTTGAATATTGAGTCATTACATGATCATTGATATTATGATAGGGTTGAAATAAGCTATGTTAGACAAATCACAAATCATTGTCATTGATATCGTATTGCTATTGCTATTGTTATTGTTATCGATAAGTATTGAATCCTTGGACACGAATGGACATGGGTTACAATTGGCATGCCATAGAATTCATGAGCTCGTTGGTAAGGAGTGGACTATGATCCTCGAGCTAAGGCTCTCATTGGTGATGTTGGCGGGATGTGATTATGTCGGTCTTATTGGAGATGTTGGCGGATATTGACCATTCATTGTTGGTGATGTTGGTTGGGAATTCATGTATCCACTACATGTCAATCCAAGGGAAATATATGTGTAATAGTGTTACAAGTATTGTTAAAATATGTTTGAGATGCACTTTCATCGTTTTTACATGATATGATTTTCATTGATGTTCATAGAATTGTATTTGACTACCTCACTAGGCAAAGTAAGCCTAATGCATCTCATTTCCATGCATTTTCAGGTTAAAGCTTAGTAGGATCGAGGATCGGAGCAAGGGGCGTCTTTGAAGCAAGTCACAACCTTCTATGTAATGTAATCTAGTCCTTAAACTCCTAGAGCGGTGACGTAGGGTTTAGACAAGTTAGTTTGGCACCATTTTTAATGTATGTATTGCCCTCTATGTTAGAGAAGCCTAAATGTTCAAAATGGTCATGTTAGTATCTTGGTAAGAAGCATCAAATGTGCATTTTGGCTTAACTAGTGAAAATATGGTAAGCGGATTCATTTGATCATGAAATTTTGCATACAATTAGATTTTAGTGTTTAAAGGTTGCTAGTAAAATTTGGAAATGTTTGGACAACAAATGGTAGGTTAATTCGAAAAAAAACTGGCAAAAATCTATCATTACATGGCAGGCGTATCGGTACGGGTGATGGCGTATCGATACGGCCTTGCATAATTGGGCCAAGTGAAACAGGGCGTATCGATACTCGGAGGGGTGTATCGATACGAATTTTGATAGTAAGGTCTGAAAAATAAATGGTATCAATATGGCCCTAGGCTATACCGAAACAGGTCAATCTTAGTCAACACGTATCGATACAATCTTAGGTGTATCGATACGGGTTGCTATCCTTGAATCTGAAAACTTGAAAATTTAGCTTAGCATACCGATACGGCCCCAAGGGTATCGGTACGGAGTTAGTTAATTCTGTTAAAAGCATAGAAACTAGTTTTAAGAAGTATGCAAAATGCTCACTGAATATTGTATAGTCTAATTGGTGGGGTAAATGATACCGGAACGCCATGAAAATTTGCAGACTTACTGTTATTGTATTGAATTTCATGATTGTTTAGTCAATTGCAATAAAGGACCCTTTAATTACTAAATTTACAAATTAGTCCCTAAAACTTGTAAATGTTATAAATTAGTCTTAATTGACGAATTATTGTTGCACATTGGATAAATTGGGCTATGCTTACTCTGGTAATGTTTATAAAGCATAATACCATTTAATTATTGATCATCGATCGAAAATTCATTGCACCGATCATCGTTTCGTACACCGGTAGCGTTCTCTGACCCAGTTTTCTTCTAGGCCGGGTGGGGGACGTTACAGACCATGTTTGGCAATTAGTGGATAGTTGATAGCTGATAGCATATTACATTAGTTGATAGCTAATAGCTGATTGCATCAGCTGTTTGACTAGCGGATTGTATTAGCTGATTATATAAAAGTGTTTGGTAAAATTAACAGATAGTTGATAGCTATTTGATTATTTAAACAAGCAAAATGAAATATAGGGACATGATTATATTCGATACTTGTTTGAATAGTTTATTAGTTATCAATATTTTATATCTATTAATATTAATTAGATTATGAAAAATAATTTTTTAATATAACATTACTAAGTATATTTGAAGGATCTATACATTAATTTATTATTTATATAATTATATTAATACAATTTAATTAATTATTAAATTTAAATACAAATATAAATGTGTGAGAGAAAAAGAAAAAAATAAAAATATTAATTTAAATGTCACAATGTAAATAGTGAGGGTGAAGAATTAAGATAAAAATGTTAAACTTATGTTATTGGGAGATTTTTGGTAATTGTTAAGGGTATAAGGGTCTTTATAACGCTTATGTCCAAATCTCTAATTTCAAAAAGCTCATATTAGCAGCTTTTTCCAAATTAGAGGTTTTACCTCAATCCGCTATTCACCAAACATCCAAGTTAGCAGATTTGACCGGTGAAACCTCTAATATTAGCTCAAACCTTTAATTTTGGCTCAAACCGCTATTTACCAAACAAGACCATAAGTTTTATTTTTTAAAAAATTACCTTAATAAAAAAATATTATTAGATTATCCTCTTGAGCAACTAAAAATCGACTTATAAACATCTAAAAATCAAACATTTTCACTTAAAAACGTCATTATTTTTGCATGTTTTAAGTTTTAGATTATTGTTATATATACACACATAATTATATATTTATAACTTTTTAATAAATATTTAATTTAATTTAGGTTTTCTATTTTTGGGCCCTCTCTCTTTTAGGGGCTTTGTGCGGTCATTCTTATCGCACCAGTTCAAAACCCCACCGTAGGCCGTACGTAGTTTCTTACAAAGCACTTGTGGCAGGTTCTGTAACTCGCCTCGGCCTCAGTGGCAGCAGCTACGTGGGAGGTTAGGTCACCGGTGAACCGTTGTTTCTTTAGGTTTGGCCCCAATTTCAAAACAACACCTGCTAGATCAACACAGGAGTCTTAAACATGTCCAGGTTATGGTGTTGTGATGACGTTAAAAATCGTTACGGCTATAATTTAATACTACGAGTAATGGTTTTGCAAAGTTTCTTGTTTTGAATGTGAGGTATAATGACTAGAGTCGATTGGAACTTTCTACGGTCGATGATGATTAAATTGGGCTTTGATGTCAAATGGGTGCAATGGACTATGCTTTGCGAGTCGACAGTTCGTTATTCAGTGAGTTAGAACGGAAAGAAGGTTGACCTTGTTGTTCCAAAACTGGATTGAGACAACCCCTGTGTCCTAATCCTTTCTTTCATTATATGTGCAGAGAGGTTGGTGAGAGGTTACTTACATGGGATATCTATTTGAGGAGGTGGGTCATCGGTTGTGTATAGCTCTATACATATCTACTCAACGAGATTGTCTCGGGTACGAGTTTGAGAAATGCGAAAATAACTGTCAAAGCTTTTTTTTTTTTAGATTTTGGACTTGAAGAAATTATCACATTTAACTAGAAATTGTATGTCCTTTTTTGGTGACCCTATTTATGTCTCAGCATTAAAAAATAAGTTTATGATTTAAGATTTAAGGTTAAGACTTATGATTACGATTTAAAGTATTAAGTGCAGTGTGTATTTTTAAAATTTATGTTTTAGCGTTTAAGATTTAGAATTTATGCTTAGGGCTTAAAGATTTGATTGTTTAGTGTTTGGGTATAAAAGGGCATAAAAAATGACAAAAAGATTTTTGTTCATCATATTTAGCATGATATATGGGAATAAAAATCTCATGCCCTTTTTTGGTGCCCTTAACTACATCTCAACACTAAAAATTAGATTTAGTGTTTAGGGCTTATAATTAAGGTGTAGCGTGTAGTTTGTATTTTTTAGAGTTTAGGGTTTAGGCTTTAAAATTTAGAATTTATAATTAAGGCTTATGATTTAATTTTTTAGTACTGATGCATAAAAAAGCACTAAAAAAACATATTTTTGTTCGATTTACGGAGGATTGTAAAATATCATACATTTGGACTTGTGCGGACATATGATTTGTTTTCCTACATAAAAATAACATCCCTAGAATGTTATGTATCTTGAACCAAGGGAATGTTATGTATCTTGAACCATTGTGGTAGGTATATTTTAATCTTAGTTATTGATATAATTTATTTAAATTGTCAAATGTAAGCGGATTTAATTATAAATTGGAATTTTTTTTACCTCATTTGTATCATCCATTATTTAAGAAGAACTAAAACATTTATCTCTTTTTCTTTCGGTTGTCTATTTCGTTTGTTTGCTTCCACTTTTTTAAACAAAACCTTTTGCCTCTGGCGATCATTTCGAGGTGGGTTTAAAAATTATAATAATAGGTCATTTTTAGTTTACCAATATACATATAAATACACATTATCAATGCATCAAACATAAATCAAAATATTATATAGTAATAATTATTCATAGGAAAAATTTGACACTATCAAAATCACTAATTGACTTAATGATTATTTATTTTGTATCGAGATCCGTTAATTGACTGAATAATCATTTATCTTATATCGAGATCCACTAATTTACAAAACAATTAAAAAACAACAACTTAAACTCGTATAATAAAAATAACAACCAAAACGGTTGAAACATGAATCAAGTTAAAGATTACAAAGAAATCACCAACGAAAAAAATTAAAAGATATTAATCAAGTTAAAATGCTATAAAAATCTTACAACATAATTATATGTTGTACTTTTCATATCTTATTCCATAGTTATATGAAAAGGAAATATTAGAGTATTGGAACAGGAAGATATCATGGTCTTATAAAGGCTGATTATTAGGGTTAGCAAAAATATTGTCATAATCTCTGATTTGAAAATAGTTTTACAAACTAGGTTTTTCCATTAATTGCCATCGAAGGTCTTCTTGCATTTCCACCAAAACCGCATGATCTCCAACTACCCCCATTAATGAAGAAAGAAAAGAAAACATAAAATTGTGAGATTTGGGAGCAAATAGGATTTTAACTATAAGTTAGAAAAGAAGATCAAAAGTAGCAATTAAGATTGTTGACTTCAAGGAACATTTCGTTTTGATTAAAAGACTCGACGAGAATTAAAAAGAAGGTATAATTAAAAATTTTAAAAATAAGATAATTAGTAAAAAAATTAATAATTTTGAGGGATTTGAATAAAAATATTTAAAAATTTTAAACTTTATAATTTTTTTAATAAATTTGAAGTAGTCTATTTAAATTTTTTTACGAAATTAAAGAGTGTAATTCAAATTTCTCCTAACATTGGGGTCAAGACTCCTGACACTCTTGTTGTCATTCGCCTCTAACATTAGTTGTTCATATGTAAATTGTAAAATAAAAATATACTAGATAAATATTCTCTTTGTCGCCTTAAAATTGTCGGATATTAATTTTTTTTTGGTAAAAATATTACAAATTTGTCTTTTTATTATTTTTAACATATTTATTAATAAAATCCGCGAAAAATATGTTTTAAAAGCATCCAATCAAGTAATTCTTAAATATAAATTGTATAAAAGTTAATTAATTAAAATATTTTGACACATTAACTGCACAACATTATTAAGAAACAAAAGTAAAACGAGAACATAACCTATTACAGGTTTTAAAACATCCAAAAAACAACAAAAAAGAAATCGATTAATCTAAAAAGAAAAGATAAGCACTGCACCGACCAAATTAGACACTTCCTCTTTACAACAAAGAAAATTTCTACGGTCCATTATAGAAAAGGTCCCCGGGGAATTGTCAAAACATGAACTAAATGAAATCCTCAAAATCGGCAACTACTTTTTACATCTATTCACAAAGATGGCGATCTGTTACAGATTACATTGGCAAACAACCCAAAAGAGATCAAACTATCCGTGACCACCAACAAAAGAATAAAAACAAGCACCGTGAGGGTCATCGTACAAACACCAAACACCCTCAAAAGTAGTCATAAAATATTTTATAAAGGCAAATAAAAAGTGTCACAAAGTAGAAAAATAAATCAAGATGTATGAAAAAAAAAATAAACACGT
Source organism: Hibiscus mutabilis (assembly GCA_019671005.1). Classification (NCBI taxonomy): domain Eukaryota; kingdom Viridiplantae; phylum Streptophyta; class Magnoliopsida; order Malvales; family Malvaceae; genus Hibiscus; species Hibiscus mutabilis. The sequence goes on along the minus strand of CM033711.1, from coordinate 28,231,778 downwards.
TATAAATCACCGGTGACAATGACTAACATCTAGGCTTGTGACGTTGCCGATTAGACAATAAAAAAAGATAAAGAGAATGAAAATTAACTATGCTTAGAAAAGAAGAAAAGGTTGATTAATAAAAATATTTAATACTTTTATGATTAAAGTTTAAAAAATTAGCTTTTAAAACGTGTGATAAATTTAGTAGATCAAATGACTAATATTTTTTGGTGATGTAGAATAGCAGCAGCTAGCGCATTGTCACGCCCCGCCAATGTTTACCAAGACTAACCGAGATCAAATCAAGTTTTTTGGGCGTTTTAAGGCCAAGCATACCCTAAGGAAGCATCTAGAATGGCCTAAAACGGCCTACATTCATCCTCAAACGCTTTCACAACATTCTAGGAGGTTTCAGGAGGTTCTACTCGAGTCCACACAAGTCCGGAAGACCCTAGAAGATCCTGGAAGGCCGTGGAAGGATCGGGACAAGTTTGGAAGTCTCCGAAACTTTTTAGAATCTCTTAGACCATTAGGGACATATGTAGATAGTTGTAGAACTATCTAGAATACTCTAGGCATGTACACATCTCCAATGTACTAGGATTATCTAGAATAATCCCTTAGGGACTTGGGAGGCCTATAAATAGGACCATCCCCTCATTTTGTAATCATCCAAGCAAATCAAGCAATCATCTAAACATTGTAAGCTCTAAAAAGCTTAATAAAAGCTTTTTTTTCTCATTTACTTCAAGCTTTGTTTGGCTTTTGCGTTTGCCTGGAGTAAGGCTTGTTAGCATAAGTCGGGAATGCTAACGTTGCACGGATAGCTCGAGAGATTAAGTCTGTGACAACATGCTAGTGTCACGGGCCGTGAACCAATGTCCGAGTCATTGGCACCACAGGGTGCACACCAAGGTGTCCATGAGGTTCTGAGGCACACTTTGGGCTTGAAGAGACCACCAGACTGGCCCGATCTGTGGGAAGATCCAAGGAGGCTTATCCATCCGCACATAGGAGATTCTTTCCATAGATAGCTAAGGAATATTCTTGGCATTATGCCTTGTGGTCGATAGAGTTGTATCTAGGCCGTTGATGTAAATCAGTAGGGACCATTGGATTAGAGGGGACTCAACTATAAATAGAGGCCTCCCCACCTCAGTTGTAATCATCCATTCTTTCATCTATTCTTGAGTAATAGAGAGCGCATTCACTCTAAATTCTCTGAGTTGTTCTTCTCTTGTTCTTCGCGTTCTTTCAGAGTTCTTCGTAGTCGATCTCATAGTTTGCTTCCGCTAAGAACGATCTTGCGTTCTTCGGTGCCTTCGGAATTCGATCTTTCAGATCGAGGATTCAGGCTTGCTTAGTCGTTTGTCTCAAGGAGTCGACTAAGGCCGCACGTTAGGCTGGTTCAGAAGTCTAGCCCCGTGACACTAGCATGATCCTAGAAAAGCAATGGTGCCATCTCCATGGGTGGCTTAGATAGAGCACTTCGCCTACCGACAGACCACAAGCAATAGCAACAAGTTTATTCGCAACTGTATTGACCTCTCGTCTTACCTGAAAAATCCTTGTATCCCAATCCGGCGATAAGAGGTCATGAACTTTGGCCACAAGTGCACTATGAGCTAAGATCTATGTTGTATAAATACGGATAGGAATACGGAGACAGATACGAAGAGGAGTATGGGTACGGAGATGAAAAACGATAATTTTTAAAATTACAGAGTACGAGTACGGCAGGGGTACGGTAAATATAAAAAATTCAATATATACAATCATAAAAACATTAAAATTCATAATAAATTAGAAAATTTTATAATTTTCATAGATTAAAATGAAATTCAAGATTAAATTCTCATTAATTGTGGTGGTCTCCTACTCTCATTCAATTAAAATCTAATGATTTTATGATTCCTTTAAAAAGATATTAACAAAAAATTATAATTTTCTATTTTTTTATATGGTCTTGTTGCACTTAATAATGATTTTCAGAATTTTTATTAAACAAATTCATTAAATCAAATAATTTTTTAAAGCTATGAAAAATAATTTATTAAAATAAAAATATTTTATAACCTAATTTTGCGTTTCTTATTTCTCTTTTTTCTCAACCGCTTCTCTTCAATTCAACATAAACAAAATGGTATAATTTTAAGGTTCTATGAAAATATTGTCGTAAGGGTTAGAATCTCATTCGCAACTACTTTTTTTTTATTCCTTTTCTTCCTTGACTATTGTTTATTCATCCTCTTTCTCCGATTGTTTTTTCTACTGTAGTTTTCAATCGCGTTTAGTAAAGACATCGTCCCCGAAACGTTCTTTTCGATCTCCCAGCATACCCAATTGATTTTCAGCCGTACCTCATTATTTTGGGACGTCTGGGGCACATCCCCTTACCGTACCCACACTACACCTGTCCCGAAAATGTTTCTAGTGCGCGAGACGGCCATAAACCGATGTACCTGTGCTTCATAGGCTAAGACCGTCGATGGCTTTGTGAGGATCTCGACCCCCACCTTATTATCCTTTTCTAACTCCTCTTGTCGATAACCAAATCTTCAAGCGTATAAGAGGGCATCATGAGCAGCTCAAAATTCAGCCATTAACATTGAGCAACAACCCAGCTTGCGAGAAATCCAAAGTCTTATTCGTCATTTTAATTTCTCAAAACCCCACCCACTACTCTCATATTCAAATGTTTACAAATAACCGGTGGCGGATCCAAAAATTTAAAAATTAAATTTAAAATAATTTTTTAAATGACGATGCAGATTTTATTTTTTTCATCTACACACTAAATTATGTTTTTCAAAAATAAATTTAACACTAAGAAACGGTTTCCCCAAAAATAGAGGTGCAATTGACCCCTCCAAAGCCATGTGGTTCTGCCACTGCCAACAACAGCGTCTGCATAAGCCTTTATCCATCCCGTCGACAATTTATTATTCCAAGCTACAACCGTTTGCGAAGCATTGAAAATTGTTGTACACCTCTACTTCCATAATTTTCGGCAGATGATAGCAAACAAAATGGATGAAAAAACCTCTACTGTAGATTAGAAGCGTGACTATTATTTTATTAGTTATGTCAGGATTATAAGAAAAACACATTTAAAGAAGATTAAAAACAAAACATTATTAACCAACAGGAGTTTATCCAAGTAATAAGCAATTTGATATCACAGGTTTCGAACGACTTTATGTATATGAAAATTTTTGCCGAAGGGAAGATACATACACCAACGTCAAAGGTCCTTAGTCTATTCTCAACACGCCCATTTGAGATAACACCCTAACCCCCATTCAAAACCATTACCGGTTGCTATAGACCAGCACATATCATACACAAAAAACTAAAACATGAAAATCACAGTTGGATACAGACTTGAATGAACACCTAATCAACCATCATGCTATGAAGAATGATGAACGATGCATACCATCTTTGGTGAGATAGTCTGCTAACACTTATGCTTATTTCGAAATGTGAACAAAATTCACTTGTCCAATCCTTCGAAACAGCTTATCAATGTCCACAAGGATCAACCACCAACGCCATGGGCATTGCAACGATTCAGATATCCAATTCAAGGCCACCTTGGAGTCTGATTCAATTATTAGCGAAGCTTTTCCAGTCCATTGAGCTTCAATAAGCAATCAAGTGCAGTTCTTACTGTGAATAATTCAGCATAATCCACCCCATGACCATCGATTGGACCAGAAAACAACATCATCAGCACTCATTTCTCAGTTCTTAATACGCCACCACACCTTGCCTCTCATTCCTTGAATGCACCATCCACATTGAATTTAAGAAAGCCCAAAGTAGGAGGATACCAATCCATTCCAATACTCTTTTTAAGAAACTCTGTTTCTGTCGCATTACGAGGATTCTCCCACCATTCATCCATATTCTTAACCCACTCATCTTTCGTCCATTTAATCCAAAACAAAGCTCTCAATTTAGTAAAGAAAAAAACAAGACGTTAATGGCAGTAGACTTCTCACAAAAAAAAAATCATTTCATTTCTTGCAATCTAGAGACTCCAGAGTGCAGCCACAACAACAATCTACCAAAGACCTCTATGAATACCTTCAGTGGAATCTTCAAACTCCCATATTTTTCCAAATTAAAAAACATGTTCTTCGATGTTTGCATTAACCAAAAAAGAGGACATTGATTTCACCGAGAATTGGCCAGATATTTCATGTGTCCAGGCAACTCGATCTTGTACATCAGGGATTAATTTTATTTCTTGAACCATATTTTGTAGCACATCCACCATGTATATCTCCATATCCAGCAGTTTTCTCGAAAAGAATTCATACCAATCTGTACCAAAACCCTGTCCGATATGTTTTTCGTATTATAAGGGTTCACAAAGGTTAATCATCTATGCACAACATCCTTAAAAGCCACACATCAATCTTCGTTTATCAAAACCCTGTCCGATATGTTTTTCATATTATAAGGGCTGAAACATGTAAAAATTTCCCCTGCAACTCTCATTGTATGTCATGCAAATTCTCTCGCTTCTACTTCTTACCACGTTAAAATCACCTCCAATAAGCCAACTCGATGCCCCTTCATCAGTTATTTTCAAAGCAGTTAACTCGTCCCACAAAGTAATCTATTTAGAAACTATACAAGGAGCATAAACATTTATAAGGGTTACCTCTAAGTCGACTTGCTATCAGCAAAATAAAGTTCCCGGACACACACGAGTTCCTTAATTCAAACTTAGTCTTATCCCACAATACAGCTATAACCTCCCGTTAATCCCTCCGAGTCCGATACCCTATACTCCACATCATCATCTTACCATAACTTGAGAACTTCATCTTCAACGAACGACTTTTTCTTTATCTCTTGTAAGAACATCTCCATCATCTGCTCAAACACCAACTTTCTTACTGCTGAAGCTTTCTCCGCTGAGTTTAGGCCGCTACAAACTGTCGCCATTTTTCCTACCAAGCATCTCTTGAACCTCCAAAAGTCTTCATTTTCCACATGCCCTGCAACTTTTTTGTACTTTTCTTCATTCAACATACTACTTTCTTCCTCCTTGGTTCGAGTCTTAACCTCATCGGTGTGTTTTTGTTCCTTCAACATTTTCATTTTTGTTTCCCACACCTTGTTTCTTCCTCACATCGTCTCCTTTGCTGCCACTTGGTTCCGCCCCGTTCAAAATTATTTCCATGGTTACGATTCACACTTGTTCTGACCTTCCTCCAATAAGTTAATCTACTGCCGAATTTTGCGAAGGAAATTGAAATGAGTGAACCATAAAGTTTAAAGCCATCTAGTCTATTATTTGCTCTATTTGCATCCCTTATGTTGCCAAATCTCACAAAACCGAACCTTCTCTCATTTCTGTCTCGTTTATTCGCCACAAAGCTGTAAATAACATCCCCATGGTACCCGAAGATAAGTTTTGGGGCCAAACTATCACCATGCTTTCGGGTTATACACAAGATAAAACATTTACCTAAATATCAAATACTTACCGAATCCAAGCAAACAATACGGAACAACAGACATGAAATAACTAGAGAATCCGACCAAAGGGACAACATTAACACATAGCTAAAGCTCGAGAACAGTCATTGAAGCAATTTGTTTTTGCTTTTTTAATGATTCAACTTTGATGTCTAACATTACAACATAACTACAAATCCTATTGTATGCGATTCTTACGTGTTCGGCTCAACACCCTTCTTCCAAACGGATTGCTCTGGAGAAATGAATAGTTGTGCCAGATGAAAGTTAGAAGAGCATTGCGGAGATCTCCCTGTTTTCCAACAAAAAAAGAAGGCACGTGATTAGATAGGACGTTCTGCAAACTATTTGTGAATGGTTCAACGGGAAGTTTGTTCATTTATTAAACAAATAAACAGGAACAAGATTTTTTGTTCGTTTAATTAAATGAAATAACACGAACAAAGGACCCGTTCTTTCATTTACGTTATTAAACATTCGGTAATTCATTCGCTCATGTTTGTTTAAATTTATTTACATATATTTATTTATATTTATTATTTTTTATCACAAAAGTAATATATTTAAAAATTTTAAAAACATATATTAAAAATATTAAATAAAAAGAAAAATAAACAATACTCCACGTACGAGATTTCAAACTTCTTAAGAAATAAAGTACGAGATTTCAAACTTCTTAAGAAACAAAATCTAGACTTTTCATCTCTCCATATTCAATTTCATTGTTTAGTTCGTTTATGTTTGTTTATGTTCGTTATTATTTTAACGAACGAACATGAATGCACACGGATAAGTTATATTTCTTAACGAACGGACACGAACAAGAAATTATGTTCGTGTTCGTTCATTTGTTATGTTAAAATTAAAAAAACAAAAACAACCCTCGTTCGATTCGTTTATATGCCTATGATCAGGAGAAAACGCCGCCGACTCCTCTAATCATATGTTTCGATTGAATCCTCAGGCTAAAATATTGTTCTAATAAGACAGTTATTAAATGTCTAGGTGTTCGAAAATATTTACTAACCCATACTTTATTTGAAATATGAATCAAATCAGATACAAACCTACATGCATTCAATGCCAAAGTTGACGGCCAAACTGTCATATAGACCTCATTAAAACAATACTTGAATTGGAGGGTTTACTTGGGAGATTTTAAAGCTTAAAGACTAATTTAAAACATAGTTCATAACTTGAGGACAAAGATGCAATTAACGCATATATACTAGTATACATTTCCTACGCCAAAAATTTCTAAAATGCTAACTACTAAATTTGTATGATTAAGTGCTTAAAATGCAGTCTTAAAAGCGCTACAAGAATAACAATGTCAACCGAGTATCACAAACTAATTAAATTTAGGGTTAGAAAATTAATTTAGGGATTTAAGTTATTTAGTTTAGATTTTTAGGGTTTATGTGTTATGATTCAGAGTAATAAGGTTAGAGATTTAGATTGTAACACTAAAGCTTAATTTTTAATTTTAAACTCTAAATTTTAACTCTAAACCCTAAATTCCCAACCTTAAACTAACTCCCTAACACATGAATTTAACCTATTTGTGAAAACATTTTTCCACCATCAATGTATCGAATAAAAACCCTATATATAAGGAAAATAAACATGGTGTTAACTCACATGTGGTGTTGGGGTTGACTCTTGTGGATTCCAAGCTTGGTGACGAGTTTATATCTGATTGTGTTACCGTAGCTAGGTGTTGGAGAACCATTGTTGTCTTAGGCGTGTTGTTTCTTTTTGTACTCTCGTTTGCCGTATGCTTAGTTGTGTTGTACTCTTTTCCTTTACTTAAGATTAGAGAGATTTTTAATGAGACACACAATAGGTCATAGGTGAATATGTTTTAAATTTATAATAAAACCTCATTTGCCGAGAAAAAAAAAGGAAAAATAAACAAATGAAGGAAGGAATGAGGATAGAAGAATCATAACCTTGGAAACACTCAAAGCTGATTGAGCAACATAGTTGCCATAGTCATGCCCAATGACCTTTACAAAATCAGGATCATTTATGATCTCCATGATGATCCTTGAAGAGAGTTCATCCCCAGATTCTTTCAAACATTTCTCAACCACATTGCTGCCATACTTATTAAACGAAAGCGTAACAAAACTCCCTTCTAGCTGAGCTATTATCGCTTCCGTGGCAGGACGAATTTTCATTCCAAGCACAAATTGTACAGCATAGTTCCTAAACACACACACAAAAAAAACGAAATTAAGGTTAGATTCTGGTACGTTACATAAAAGATCCAATATCAACACGTTTCTTTATGAAAATCGATAAAAGAAATGAACCCGAATTCGTCCTTAGAAAGAAGCAAGGCGTTGGCTATGATTTGATTGAGCAAATGGCCCTGGACCTCGGCATCGACATAGATCAAGCATTGTTGCAACACACAACAGCCACTTTTGTTGGTCGCAACGTTGATGCAGTGTTCTACAATTTCTTCCGCAAGAAGCTGTACATGGAAGATTATTTAAAAAAACTTTCGATTATAATTTGAATAAGTGTCGAATTCGAATATACTTTAAGGTATTTACTTTACCCGCTTTTCTTTATTCGAGAATTTATACAAGCATTGTAGAATTATATGGTGACCATAGCTGTTGTTTGTCAAGGTAACAGCAATAGGCTTCAAAAGAGACAGGATAATACATCTTTGCTCACTTGTGGTGGTCCTCTCCACGAATTTATGTACAGTCCGGCTCCTAAACAATCAAAGAAAAAGCAAATTTCAGTAAAGAAAACGACATTCCTTGAACCCTAAACCATAAACTTTCAATAACAGTATAAACCCTAAATCACAAGTCATATATCACACACCTAAACTAATCTAAACACTTCATTATAAATCTAGGGCTTAAACCCTAAACCATTCAAAATTCTAAAATATAAACCTTAAACCACAAATCATGAATTTATATAAAATTTGAACCCTAAAACATTGGTCGTATAATCAATCCCAAAAAATAAAAAATAAAAACAAAAGAAAACTAACATGGAAGATTTTGGAATCACATTATGTAAGTTTATGATTTTTCACTTTCCTAACACCTCGTCATGACAATGATTAATTGAAGAGTAATTTTTTGATGCATAAACTGTTATAATGTTTTTGTCTATCTAAACCTTAAATCACAAGTCATAAATCATATATATAAATCTTAAACCACAAGTCATGAATTATAAATATAAACTTGGCATCTAAGCCATAAACCATCGATCCAAAATTCTGAAAATTAAACCTTAAATCACAGTTCATAAATAGTGAATTTATAAAAAAATTTAAACCCTAAATCAGTGATCATATAATAATTCCAGAAAATTAAAACAAAACTAGTATAAGAGATTTTGGAACCACATAAAGCAAATTTATGATTTTTCACTTCTTTTATGCATAGATTGTGTAAATAACATTGTCTATTTATATCATAAAACCTAAAACCCTAGGTTAAGAATCCTAAACCCAAAATTTTAATTTCTAAATAAGATTCTTATAACCTAAGTTCTAAACCTAAACCCTAAATCACAAGTCATGGATCATAAATGTACCTAAACTGCTCTAAACCCTTTATAGTAAACCTAGCATTTAAACCCTAAAGGCTCAATTCAAAATTCTAAATTATAAGCCTTAAATCACAAGTCATGTCATGAATAATTCCAAAAGGAAAGTTAAAATAAAAGAAAACCAATATAGAAGATTTTGGAATCACATAACGCAAGTTTATGATTTTTCACTTCTTCGGTACATATATTGTGTAAACAATATTCTATATTTATACCATATAACCTAAAACCCTAGGTTTGAATTTTAAACCCTAAATTTTAATTTCTAAATAAGATCCTTAAACCCTAAAATAGACTGGATTGATTATCACTATGTATATGTTCTTACCCGTGGACATCAGTGCAAACTTCAAGGAACCTTTGTGGGCTGCCGGCGAGCAAGAGGAGGAGGTGTGTCCTAATTTCTTGATTGCTTGCTTTGAACAGTTTCTGGATAAAGTAATTAGCAAACCGATGAACCATCAACACATGCAATTGGTCCTTCACCTCCATGAAAAACATCTCAATCTCCTCATGGGTTATGATTCCATGGTCCAATTTCTCCTGCAAGAGACGGCATCCGTTGTGATCCTTCGCCACCGCGCAGACCTTCCCTCTCAGTTCCATCAACGACGGTGACGACGGATAAAGAACATGTTGATTGTACATCGACGGCGGGAGCATGTCGGTCGACGAAGGGTTTTGGAACAAGAAGTCATTGACGTCGGGCCATGCGTGGTTGGATCGGGACGTCGTCGAGTTCGGATAGCCGCCGCCGTTGAAACCGTCGTGAAACAACCGCATTGGCGCCCTCAAACCGGACCCCATAACCCTGTTATTCCGTGTCAGGTTCAGATTCAGCCGACCAAAAATTTCTTCAAGACTTTCATGGGGATATCTGTGTGAAGAATCATTAGGGTTTTGGAATTGAAAGAGACCATGACCATATCCTTCCATTGATGAACAAAGAAAAAATAACAAAATTTTTTACGGATTTTGTGGGGTTTTTGAGGCGATTGAGGTTGGGATTTGAGGAACAGAGTGGGTTTTAAGAGAAAAAAAATAGTTAGGTTTTAGAAAGAGTGTTTCGATCAAACAAGAAAACGTAGCAATTAAGGTTAATTAAGCTTGTTTACTTAAAAATATTCCGTTTTAATTAAAATTGTATTCTCAATAATTAATTTCGGGCACTTTATCCTCAATTTTACCATTTACAATTAATATTTTAATTATTATACCAAAATTTTATAACGATTAATATTAGTTGGTGATAGATCTTAACGTGATATTCGATTTATAAAAAATATTTGATAATTTGAGGCGAGTTAACAAAAAATTTTAAATTTATGCCTGATCAAAATTTTTGAAATTTAATGAGGTTCTTTTAATAAATTAAGGATTTAATTAAAAATTTTAAAAAACTAAGAGAATTAGTGAAAGTTTTAAACAATTTTGAGGGGTTTAATTAACAATATTCAAAATGTTAAAACTTTACGAGAATCTTTAATATATATCAAGTGATCTAATTAATTTTTTTCTAAAAAAGAGTGTAATTCAAAATTTTGTGTAAAAGAAAAACTCCCCAAACTCTTGTTGCCATCTGCCTCTAAATTTTTCTGAACCTTCACCACCCCTAGCAAGCGAATCAGCTGCCTTAGTGCGCGGAAAATACGCGCCCACATCTCCTCCTCAAGGGCAAAGCATCAGCCAACTTTTCGGCCATAAGCGGTTACTTAGAGATGAACAGAAGGGTATTAAAAGACAGTTGCATTCTTGAAATTTTTTATTTTTTTGTAGTTTGGATATTTTATTCATAATCTTTTATTGGAAATTTAAATTTTTATTTCTACCTTTCTAATATAGTTTCTTAATAGTTCGTAACCTTTCCCAAGGCATAGGTGGACTTGCAGGGTCAGCAGATAAAGCCAAAGAGAACATCCCAATTATCGTATAGTTTCAATCGAGAGTGGTTATGAACATGTTCAATAAGTAAGGCCGTATATAGCCACGAAAAAAGAGGGCTCAAAATAAGTTCTTTATTATGAGAAAAATTCTATAATATATATATATATATATCACAATTTTCTAAAAAAAAGAGAGTGATTGTTGATGACCAAAATGGTCATGGACCGGAGAGGGTGGTCCGATGATGGTCGAGATGGTTGACCTAGGTTGGAGATCGTGTGTTCGGAGTGGAGAGTCTTGGTTCTCTCTTGTTGCATGTCCAGTTTTATACTACTCGGATAGGTGTCATGATAGGGTTGTCGTGGCGCGCTGATTGGACTGGCTATGACTTGACGTCATAAGTTTCCCTCGTTATTTGTAGCGGGCACGTGCGTAGTCACGCGGCTGCAGATCGAAACGCAATGTTGCGAGTAGTATTGTCTATTTGCTACATTTCGCGAAGGGTATCACACAGTTCGTGGGTGATTCTGTGTGTAGCAGTCCGCGTGCGTTGTTATGCTTATCGCTGGATGTCCCTGGTGCTATATCGTTCGCAGTCTTGCTCATTCTGGTTTCGGCACGTGACAGTACATGTTCGTAGGTACTAACAATTGTCCCCCGGGTGAGGGAAAGTTATAAAGTGACTTTGGCGAACCTGAGGAGTCTAAAGAGGGCTCGATGTTCGACTGTGAGAGTGCTTGGCAAAAGGGGCAGAAAATGTATTGGAAATGTATAAAACAGTGCCAAGATTTAGTCTTTTGCATGCAAGTATACACGGTCGGCAAGTAATATAGCAGTAAGCTGAGTATCGATCCCACATGGATTGACCAGGAATTTGATTGTTAGTTGTCAAAGGAAAAAAATGTTGTTCGAGTTGAAATTGGGTTTGAAAATAGTTTAAAAGAAAAGAAATAAAAATAAAACAATGTTGGCAAGGAGATTGTTTAAAATGAATGATGAGCGTTGGCAAGGGATGCCTGGTTTTCACGCTATTCATGCCATGTCAGCCTTTAATAATATAATGCCTTGGCATCGCTTAACGAGCAAATTCAAAATTAGCACCGCCTCTCTCGATGGTCAATGTCCTAAATTAACCATGTAAAAACCCCTATATCTCTATAGTGATGTTTTTTTTTCATAAATCAATTTGATTAAGTTCCAATCTTTACTCCTAAGGGGTAAATTCACTTCAGAAGTAAGCTCATTTACTTGAACATCTTCTTTCGAAGCATCTCACCTTAGTATTTGGAAACAGATCGTTGCCTCCTAAGTCTGTTAAGATATTAAGGTTCAATAAGCCAACAATGCCAGCTCTCGCTTGGCACAGTTTTGATAAAACATTGTGGAACATGCCAGATAGGGAAAACAATGTCGAAGAATTTTTATTATTAAAAACTAAACATAAAAATAGCATTCAATGCAAACATCCCCCACCAACTATTAAATTAGTTCATGGTGAGGGTATCAACCAAAAAACCTTCAACGTTTTGCAATCACATCATCATTTGAAAAAAAAAAAAACAACTAAACAAAGAGAATAGGCGAGAAGAGGTCTATCGATGCAGCCCTTCAAGGTCCAGGCTCTCGGTCAAGCTGGTCGAACCACGTCTCTTTGGTGCAGCCAATAGTCGATCACTCCACCCAAAAAAAATCTCTCTAAAAAAATAATCCCCGCGAATGCTTGCTTGATCGTTCTTTAAATAGACGTGCAAGAAAGACTTAGGATAAGATCTTGAGTTTGAATTTTGAATGCCTAAGGGATAAATGATGTGATCATCTTATCCAAAGTTTGAATGTGAGCTGATCAAGTTAGGACTGACTTCATCTACCATCACTGCTTTGCCAACCAAGCTTGGCACTATTTTTCCACTATTTTTTTAGAGATTGATCCAATTGCTATTTTCTCACAGCCGGATCTGGTCCAATTTTTTTAGGTTCAACAGCTACTTGGCCTGACATCAAATTCCTCTTCTCTACCAACCAAAGCTTTGGCATTATTTGGTTCATTTGTGCCAACAACATCTCGGCATTCTCTCTAGCATTCTTTCCTACGCTGCCTTGCTCTGCTCTACTCTTCCAGCTGCTATGCCAAGCCTGCAATATTGCCAAGAAACAACCCTTCACATTGGCATAGACACAAATCCTAACTCCTTATATAAATGCATGAATTTAACAACTAAATGTACTCAAAAGTAAGCAAAGGCATTATAAAATAGGCATATAAATAGTACTTTTGAGTAGGTAACACTCCCCCAAACCTAGCTCATTGCTTGTCCTCAAGTAATGCAAGTAAAAAAATTGTGAAAACCTCGGCCAAATTTTGGCTGGAATGCCAACAAGTGCTGGCAAGCATAATTTGGCTCTATTTCTGTCCTCAGGTATCTTAGTGCAGTAATGCCAAGCAGGTAGTAAATTCAAGCGTAGCAATATAACTCTAGTATAAGATCATGAAGAGTGCACGATGTGTAGGTATATATGCATCAAGTATCCTTTCACTCCCTTAGTCTAATTTACTACCTAAACTCAGAATTTCATTTCATTTTTTCTACCAAGGGTTTCTGCTGGCATTAATTAAAACTTGCTTCGTAATACTATTTGGCGTGATAAATAAAAGGGAGCATACGACGAACCCCCACGTTAACCCAGACATTACTAGGCTTTTGCTCTTCAACTCATACCCTAAAGTTTTGGACTTGAGAACTAAGATAGAGCAAACAACGAAGCCTAGATTAACTTATTATCTCTAGGGAGAGGAGAGTTCTATTTTCTTTTTCTTGCCTTGGCAAAACATTGTTGCCTTATTCTTTTTTTTTCTTTACCCTGGCATCAATTTTACCCTGGCGAAATTTTCTTTCTCTTTTTTTAATGGTCCGGTATGCAATTAATCTATATGACATACATGGCATGGCAACAGAAATGAAAACATGAATGCATGTCATAAATAGAGGCAACGCAAACCCCCAAACCAAAGATATGCATTCTCCTCAATGCCTGAAAACAACACGTATATACAATTAAAACAAAAAAAGTAAAATGCATGAACATGTGAATGCAATAAAATGATCGCTGACAAATATCTCTACAGGGAAATCTGGGAAGGCTGACAGGAAATTTTGGAAGGTTGGCAGGAAATCTAGGGACATCTTCTCAAGGGTTTCTCTAATGGCAACGTCCCTGGTGTTGCGTGTAATAAGTGCTCCGCAATTGTGCAAGTGTACACGTCTCAAGTTATAGTATAAATGATATCATCTCCACAGGGATTGGTGCCACTTCAAGAATTCAATCTCTTGCACTGTAAAAGTAAAAACACAAGTAGGTGATTGTAGGAGTTCTAATTAACGAGTAAACTAAGAAAGCAATAAAGTAAAAGAAGATGTAATCAAATGAGAGAGAGTAGGTCAGGTTATCATGAGTTGAAGAGTGATACCTGGGCAACTGACTAGGCAATTGTTGGGCGACTGGGTAGCAAACTTTAAGGTTCGGTAGAGCGTTCTCCAATGGTTTCTTCTTATCCCTAAGTCGAAACTCTAGATAATTGTGCATGCCTCGATAATACATCCTCGCGTGAATCAAGGGTGAACAACAACCAATCTTGCGCTCCTCTTAGCCGTTGAAATTCTAAACTTATTCCTAAGCCATATTAGTCTTCATCATCGATAGATTGAATAAAAACCATACTCATTCGTTTCTTGAATCTAACTCTCCCGATATTAGATAAATAGATAGATTTACGAGATCATCTCCTAATTCACTTGCAAACAATAATAAAAACCAGTAATGAGTAAACCTTGAATTGAAAGTGCAAACTCTATTACCTAAACAATCCAACCATTTCTCACAACCACAAAACACAATAACCTTAGCCAAATAGATTTAGTTCATGGCTAGGTTCCAAAGAAACATAAAACAAAGTCTTCATAACATAAACCTAATCGAACAAGAAAGAAAAATATGAAGATGTTGAAGGCTCTTGTCAAATTCTCTCCCCTTTCGCACCTATGGAGTTGACGGCTTGGGGTCCTTTAAATAGGAGATGGCTAGGTCAAAGTCTTTCTTGGGGAGGAAGTTAAGTTGGAATTAAATACTTTTAAAGAATATAATTTTTTATTATATTTAAATTCCTTCTAGATCTTCTCCTATCTTCTTGGGATTTAATCTCTCTTTGACCTCTTCATAGAAATCCCACTCCTTTAGGGTTCAGCTTTGCTCCACGTCATACTGGGTTTATCCAGTCATCAATTTCGGCTGGCACATAATCTTATCCATTCTTATCGATAATTGCCCTGGTAACTAGCTCGGCATATCCTTCATGCACTGCCCTGGCAACTGCGTCGGCATCTCCTTGTATTGCCCTGGCAACTGATTCCAGCCTTGCTCTGGCAACTAATTATGCACACACAAAAACAACTACCGGCAACACCTTTTTTCCACAAAATTAAGAAAAGTATAAAATCAAGCTTGACCACCAAGAAAACAATGCAAACATGCATGAATGGCTAATAATAGCAATAATATGAGTAGAAAGGGTAAATAAAATAGTACTTTTGGACACTTAACTTCAATTTTCACGCCAAGACTTCAATTTTCACAAACTTAGCTTCGAACTTAATTCCAATCCTCAGAGTCGTGGCACAAATATGATTGACTTTTCATTTTTCGGACAACTTAGGAGTTACTCGGAATCAAACTATAATGCTTGTGAGTGTGTGCAGTGTTGTGTGCAAGTTGATTTTTTGGATTCTATGTGAACAAGAGATTTTCAAATCACTTCCTTGGGTTCTTTTAACATGTTTTAACTAGAGCCGGTTTTGGGCACCTCTAGTGTTTTGTTTTTAGTTTTCTTAAGTTTTTCTTTTATTCGACTAGAGCCGGTTTCGGGCACCTCTAGCATTCATCCAAATTTTATTTTAATCCCCCAATTTTTTAACTATCAACCTAAGTTCGCTAGAATTCCTTAAATCAATCAAGCCACAACATTGTTTCATCAAGTTTAGCATCATAGTAGGATTCTAAGTGTTTCCACGGTTATCATAGAATAAAAAGTTCTATCAATTAAGTACATTGGCAATGTCATCATCAGATAGTCATCAAATCTAGGCAATTCTTGTTCCAACTAACGGCATGGCAAGCAATTTATGTGTCCTATATGCAATACTTAAGATGAATGCAACTAAACATGACAACTAACTAGTAACAATCCCCCCAAACTTGAATGAGGCATTGTCCTCAATGCATGCAAAAGAAAGAAAATAAAAAGAAAAAATAAAATGCAAACGATGACTTACTCTGGGAGCTCATCATCGTGGATGATTAGTTTCCTTTTGGCCGGTGTCTTGATTCTTTTGCTTGAACGCATCGGTTGTTTTCTTGTTGTCGATGGTGGAATCGATCCTCGTACAGGGGTGTCCTCATCATCCTTTTCCTCAATGTCATTGGCTTTTCGCTTGGGCTTGGAAGATTCGACTGGTGTGGTCTTTGTTGGTGCAATGGAGAACTCGTCCGAATCTGAAAAATCAGACAATGATTCAATACGAGTTGATTCAGGCATAGGTGTTTTACCTTTGTCTTTTGTAGTGGTTGCCGGGGCGTCTTCAGTCTTGGTTGCTGTGACATCTTCAGTGTGGGTTACCGTGGCAACTGCTGAGGCATGTGCTGTGTAGGTTGCCGCGGCATCATCTGTTGCGGTTGTCGTGGCAACTGCTTCTACGATTGCCGTGGCAAGAATGTCGGCAGGAAAGATAGGGAACGATACTTGGCTGTCCGGGTACTTTTCCAGGATGACTTGGGTGAAAGATTTGCCACTTTTGGTGTGCAATCCTTTGAAAGATGAAGGGTTCAAGGCTGAAATCTTGATGAGAGTTGGAGTATTTGAAGCCTTATTTTTCGTGAATCTTCCGGCTTTCAAACTTGGAGTGAAATTTTTCTTGAATCGCCGGTGTAGCAAATTTCTTGTAAGTCGGCTCCTTGGAAGAACTTGGGTGCACCAAAAACTTGAGTTTTGTTGCCATGGATGATCTTGGTTGTGAGTTGGGTAGATACAAAGAAAAGAAATCAAAAGAAACTAAAGAGTTGCAAGGTTAAAAGTAGGAATAGGTTTCTTGGAAGTTAAGGGTGATGGGTTAAATAGAAAAGATAGGTAGTAAATATGGTGGGTGGGATTGATTGGAAAGAAAGAAAGCAAGGGTTTTAATTGGGGGATGGAGTGGCAAAGGGAATTGGGGAAGGGGTTTTGGCCGGCTATAAGGGTTTATTTAGGGTAAATTGGAGGCTTAATATAAGCCTTAGATTTAGCCCATTAGTTTCCTTGTTGGAGAAATTTCCTTCTTGAATCCAATTCCTCTTTATCTTGAACTCTTTTCCTATACTTCAAAAACAAATAAAATAAGGATTTAAAATTAAAGATAAACTAGTAAATAAAATAAAAAGAAATAAATAAAGACGTGCAAAGAAATTATTAAACCTAAAATTAAAAAATAATTAGATAAATATGAAAGAAAAATGTAGTGTCAACCTAATGAAAATAAATAAATCTATCCTAAGAATAACCGAAATTAATAAAATAAAATAAAATAAAATAAATAGTTCGAATAAAAGAAAAAGAAAAATAAAAAGAAAATATCGAAAGGAGAACATACTCATGCATCTCCTAAGGTGACCACTTCTTTGTTACGTTCCACATGGGCACCGTTGTAGTGCTTCAATCTTTGTCCGTTAACTTTGAATTCATGTCCGTCAGTGGTGGACTTGATTATCACGGCATCATGGGACAACGATTTGACTACTTCGAATGATCCCGACCATCTTGATCTCAGTTTTCTCAGGAAAAGTTTCAGCCGAGAATTGAATAGGAAAACTAGTTGCCCCGGCATGAATTGCATTGGCAATAGTTTCTTGTCATGCCATTGCTTTGTTTTCTCTTTGTAGATTCATGCATCGTTATAGGCGAGTGCACGAAAATTTTATATCTCGTTGAGATCTAGTAAACGCTTTTGTCCGACACATTCCCAATCCATATTTACTTTCTTGATTGCCAATATGCTTTGTGTTCGATTTCCACCAGTAAGTGACAAGTCTTACCATAAACAAGGCAAAACGGGGACATTCCCACGGGTGTTTTGAATGTGGTTCGGTAAGCCCAAAATGCTTCATCTAGTCTTGTAGACCAATCTTTTCAGGAAGGATTGACAACCTTCTCGGGGATATTCTTCAATTCCTGGTTAGAAATTTCTTCTTGCCAATATTCTTCAATTCCACCAGTAAGTGACAAGTCTTACCATAAAGAGGAGCAGCAATCGTTGGTGGGCACTACGGCTGCCTCAACCCATTTAGACACGTAGTCAACAACGAGTATAATGTAGAGGTTGCCAAATGAAGATGGGAAAGGTCCCATAAAATCAATCCTCCATACATCGAACAATTCCACCTCAATGATGTTTTGGAGTGGCATCTCATGTCGTCTAGAGATATTGCCCGTCCTCTGGAAATGATCACATTGCTTGTAAAACTCTTGGGCATCTTTGTACAGTGTTGGCCAATACAAACCGGATTGCAAAACTTTGGCCGCGGTACGTGTTCCTCTAAAATGTCCTCCATAAGGTGAAGAATGGCATTACCGGAGTACATTTTGCTGCTCCTCTTTAGGTACACATAAGCGTATAACCTGATCTGCACATTGTTTAAACAATAGAGGCTCGTCCCAGAAATAATGCTTAGCATCATAGCGGAACCGCTTATTTCCTTGGTGAGTAAGGCCATGAGGTAAAATACCACAAACAAGGAAATTAACTAAATCTGCGTACCAGGGTATTGCTGAGGCAACTAGACTTGTCGAGGCATGTGCTTCAGGAGTTGCCGAGGCATGTGTTGCTGTGGCAACTGCTTCCGTGGTTGCCGAGGCATGTATTGCCATGGCAACTGCTTTCGTGGTTGCTGGTTTATGTGCTTCTAGAGTTGTCGAGGCATCAGGGGTTGCCGAGGTAACTAGCAGTTGCTCATCCGAGAATGCATCGCATATCTCTAAATATGCGTCCTCCTCCCTATTGCATTCTAAGCGTGACAAGTGATCGGCAACTTGATTCTCTGTTCCTTTCCTGTCCTTAGTTTCAATGTCAAACTCTTGTAAAAGCAATATCCAACGAATCAAACGAGGTTTGACATCCCTTTTAGCAAACATGACCAATCAAATAGGACCAGAACTTGTCAAATGCAAAAACTACGACTAGCAACTCTTTCTCCGTTGTTGTGTAATTCAATTGAGCGCTATTAAGAGTTTTACTAGCATAGTATATCACATGAAAATTCTTACCTGTGCGTTGGCCTAGGGCTGCTCCTACCGCAAAATCACTCACATCACACATGAGCTCAAAAGGTAGTGTCCAATCGGGTGGAACAACAATAGGTGCCGAGGCAAGCTTTTCCTTTAGGATTTTGAATGCTTGGGCGCAAGAATCATCAAAATTGAAGACTTTACCCTGTTCAAGCAAATTGCACAAGGGTTTAGTAATCTTAGAAAAATTATGAATGAACCTCCTGTAAAAACCTGCATGTCCAAGAAAGCTTCAGATTCCTTTAACCGAACTTGGTGGCGGTAATCTCTCGATCACGTCCACCTTGGCTTTGTCTACTTCGATTCTCTTGGATGAAATCTTGTGGCCGAGCACAATTCCTTCATCTATCATAAAATGGCACTTCTTCCGATTAAGTACTAGATCAGATTCTTCGCATCGTGTCAGCACTTTCTCCAAATTGCCAAGGCAACTGTCGAAGTCATTACCAAATACTGAAAAATCATCCATGAAGATTTCAAGGAAGTCTTCGACCATGTCTGAGAAGAGTACCATCATGCATCTTTGGAAGGTTGTAGGGGTATTACACAATCCGAACGGTATGCTTCAGAAAGTATATGTACCGTATGGGCATGTGAAGGTTGTCTTTTCTTGATCTTCTGGTGCTATGGCAATTTGATTGTAACCTGAATAACCATCAAGAAAACAATAAAAGGGTTTACCTGCAAGACGGTCAAGCATTTGATTAATAAAAGGTAATGGGAAGTGATCTTTCCTAGTGGCTTTGTTTAGCTTTCGATAATCCATACAAACCCTCCAACCGATCACAGTCCTGGTTGGAATGGGTTTATTGTTTTCATTACTTACCACCATTGTACCTCTCTTTTTCGGTACACATTGTACCGGACTTACCCATGTACTATCAGAGATAGGGTATATGATGCCGGTGTCAAGACACTTGATGATTTCTTTCATTACAACCCCTTTCATGGCATGATTCAGTCTCCTCTGGGCCTCAATTAAAGGTTTGGATCATCTTCCAACAAATCTTATGCATGCACACTACTGGACTAATTCCCTTCAAGTCGGCAATTGTCCATCCTATCGCGTTCTTGTGTAGCATCAACATGGTGATCAGCTTCTTTTCCTGCTCAGGCTGTAACTTAGAGGAAATAATTACAGGCAATGTTTTATTGATTCCCAAGTAAGCATATATTTAGTTGCCCTGGTAATTGTTTCAACTCAAGAATCGGTGGTTGTTTAGTGGAGGGCTTTTCGAGTTTACCTTCCTTACTTGAGTAATCCAGTGGTTCAAAGTATGTACCTGGTCGATTGACTAGCCAATTTACCTCTTCTTGTTGCTCCTCATCGATCGGTTCTTCATACTCCTCAGGTTCATCTAGATCGGCAATGTAGTTGCCGAGACAACTAATTTCCTCGTTGAAGTCAAACTCTGTCGTGACATGAAGAAGTTGGCATTGTTCTGGATCATCGGCATGCTTTAGTGTTTGGAACACATTTAGTTTAACTTGTTGGTCATTCACCCTCATTGTGAGCTCTCCCTTTTCAACATCGATCAAGGTTCTCCCTGTTCCTAGGAAGGGTCTCCCAAGAATGATAGGTGCATGCTCATCTGCTTCAGAATCCAAAACAATAAAGTCAGCGGGAAAAATAAATTTATCAACTTTTACCAGTATGTCTTCGATTTTTCCCTCTAGATGCACATAGGATCTGTCGGCTAGCTGTAGCATAACTGTTGTAGGTCTTTCTTTCTAGATTCCTAGTTTCTGGAAAACTAATTTAGGCATCAAGTTTATGCTTGCTCCAAGGTCACATAATGTTTTCCCAACATTGTGGTTTCTGATGGAACAGGGTATTGTGAAACTTCCAGGATCTTTCAACTTGGGTGGCATGCGATTGTGCAACATGGCCATGCATCCCTCTATTGCGGCAACTGTTTCAAACTCTCCTAACCTTGTTCTTTTGGACACAATGTCTTTAAGAAACTTGGCATAGTTCGGCATTTGTTCAATTGACTCAACCAACGACAAGTTGATATGGACTTGCTTTAGGATATCAAGAAACTTCTTGAATTGATATTCTCGCTTTTGTCGCTTCAACCTTTGTGGGAATGGTGGTGGAAGTCGGATATCTTCGGTCCTTTCATTGGTCTAGAACCTGATTGATAGCATTGCTGGGGCAACTGGAGTTGCCGAGGCATCGTCAACTGGGGTTGCCGTGGCATGCTTATCGTTGGTTGCCGCGGCGTGCTCATCTGGGGCATGCTTATCGTTGGTTGCCGCGGCTTCGTCAACTGGGATTGCTCTGGCATTTCCTGGTTCAACATCTAAGGCTTTGCCGCTGAGTTCATCTTGTTCTTTTTGTGGAGTTTTGTTTGATGAGCGAGCATGAGCCTCTTTAAGTTGTCGGCCACTTCTAGTGGTGATCGCTTTACATTGCTCATGGCCAGTTCCTCTTGCGACTTTAGTATCGCTGGGTAAACCTCCTTGCAGTCTAGTATTCAGGTTTTGAGCAAATTGTCTGACTTGAGTTTCCAATGATTTGATTGCCACCTCTTGGTTTTGCAATCTCATCTCGGTCCTGTTAATAAAAGCATTAGTTCTTTTCACGAAGTTACTATTCTCAGCCATATAAGATTCTGTTTTTAACATAAAAGCATTGACAGAATTTTCCAAAGAACTAGATGTTATCGGTTGCTGCGGTAACTGTTGCTGTGGCATATTCTGCTGGAATCCCGATGCTTGTGCATTCTAATTGTTCTGGTTCAGAGCGTTGTTGGGATTACTCCATGAAAAATTTGGGTGCTTCTTCCAAGCTGGATTGTATGTGTTGGACATCACATTGTTGTTCCGGTTGTAATTCCCCACATAAAAGCTGGTTTCTGGATTCTGCGTACATTCAAAAGAATCATGGTTGCCACCACATAACTCACAAAAGGAATATACTACCTTGACCTCCTGGGTGTTGTTTTGTTTTTGCATGTTCTAGACCATCTTGGTTAAAGTGGCCAATTGTGCCAAAATTGAGTCTGATGATCCCAGTTCATGTATTGTGGCTTGGCGTCTAACTCCTCATCTTCTAGCAGTTGGGAACTGATAATCATTTTTGGCGAGCCTGTTCAAAATTTGCATTGCTTCCTCTGGCGACTTGTCTAGGAGTATGCTGTTTGCCGAGGCATCTAGCATCATCCTTGTTGGTGTATCTATAGCATTGTAAAACATTGTAACTTGTGTCCATACTGGGAATCCATGTAAGGGACATTTGTGTAGAAGTTCTCTATATCGCTCCTAAGCCTCGTACATGGATTTATCATCTGCCTACCGAAAAGAAGTAATTTCATTGCGAAGCTTATCATTTAAATTTGTAGGATTAAACCGAGCAAGGAAATCACGACATAGATCTGTCCAAGATCCTATTGATCTGGCCAGAATACTATTCAACCATGCTTTTGCCCTATCCCTCAGTGAATAGGGAAATAATCTTAGTTGTAAAACATCTGGGGTGACTCATTGTATTTTGAACGAGTTTCAAATCTCGAGGAAAGATTTAAGATGTTGCCTTGTATCTTCAGTTGCTGAACCACCTAATTGACCAATTGTGTTGATCTTATTGAACATCACCAGTTTCAACTCAAAGTGGTGGGCTTCAATTTCAGGTGTGACAACTCCTGGATTAAGTCCTTCAAGATCTTCCTCTAGATAGTCTCGAATAGTTATGTTTCGTGCAAGAATCACTCCACCTCCTACTGGAACATCCTGATTCATATTGCCATCTTGATTAGCCATTGCTACTCTTAACCTTCGTCTGAGTCTTTGCAAGGTTCATTCGATTTCTGGATCAAAGGGATATTCTGATGTAGTTGGTCTCGCCCTGGTCATATACCAATGAAAAACCAAAGTTTGTTAACCTTTCGTATCTTAAACAATAAAAATAAAAAGTGCAAGAAAATAAAAACAAAGTTGCTATTGCCAATCCCCAGCAACGGTGCCAAAAACTTGTTACGCGTAATAAGTGCTCCGCAATTGTGCAAGTGTACACATCGCAAGTTATAGTATAAAAGATATCGTCTCCACAGGGATTGGTGCCACTTCAAGAATTCAATCTCTTGCATTGTAAAAGTAAAAACACAAGTAAGTGATTGTAGAAGTTCTAATTAACGAGTAAACTAAGAAAGCAATAAAGTAAAAGAAGATGTAATCAAATGAGAGAGAGTATGCCAGGTTATCGTGAGTTGAGGAGTGATAGCCGATTGAATCGTCTTGGTAAAAGAGTGCAATGGCAACTTAGTTGCCGCGACAACTTGCACAGTTGGGTTGCCTTGGCAACTAGTAGAACGGTTGCCTGGGCAACTGACTAGGCAAATATTGGGCGACTGGGCAGCAAACTTCAAGGTTCGGCAGAGCGTTCTTCAATGGTTTCTTCTTATCCCTAAGTTGAAACTCTAGCTAACTGTGCATGCCTTGACAATACATCCCTGCGTGAATCAAGGGTGAACAACAACCAATCTTGCGCTCCTCTTAGCCGTTGAAATCCTAAACTTATTCCTAAGCCGGATTAGTCTTCATCATTCATAGATTGAATAAAAATCATACTTATTTGTTTCTTGAATCTAACTCTCCCGATATTAGATAAATAGATAGATTTACGAGTTCCTCTCCCAATTCACTCGCAAACAAGAATAAAAACCAAGAATCAGTAAACCTTGAATTGAAAGTGCAAACTCTATTACCTAAAGAAAATCCAACCGTTTCTCACAACCACAAAACACAATAACCTTAGCCAAATAGATTTAGTTCATGGCTAGGTTCCAAAGAAACATAAAACAAAGTCTTCCTAACATAAACCTAATCGAACAAGAAAGAAAAAGATGAAGATGTTGAAGCCTCTTATCGAATTCTCTCCCCTCTTGCACATATGGAGTTGACGGCTTGGGGTCCTTTAAATAGGAGATGGCTAGGTCAAAGTCATTCTTGGGGAGGAAGTTAAGTTGGAATTAAATACTTTTAAAGAATAAAATTCTTTATTATATTTAAATTCCTTCTAGATCTTCTCCTACCTATTTATAGAAATACCACTCCTTTAGGATTTAGCTTTGCTCTATGTCATACTGGGTTTATCCAGTCATCAATTTCGGCTGCCACATCATCTTATCCATTCTGGTCGATAATTGCCCTGGCAACTAGCTCGGCGTATCCTTCATGCACTGGCCTGGCAACTGCATCGGCATCTTCTTTTTGTATTGCGCTGGCAACTGATTCCAGCCTTGCTCTAGCAACTAATTCTGCACACACAAAAACAACTACCGACAACACCCTTTTTCCACAAAATTAAGCAAAATATGAAATCAAGCTTGACCACCAAGGAAACAATGCAAACATGCATGAATGGCTAATAATGCTACTAATATGAGCCTAAGTCTAGCAATAATTTGAGTAGAAAGGGTGAATAAAATAGTATTTTTGGACACTTAACACCTGGCATGATTGTACTGCTAGAGCTTGAGATTTCGCTCCTCAGCTTTCTCTAATTTCTGGAGAATGATCTCCTGGCGATGATGGATCTCAAAAAGCAATACCAACGATTCAGATGGTACAGGAGCTTCAAATTCTGTGTTTGACAGCTTGGGCTTTGGCGTCGATTCTTTACCCTTCCTCTTACCCTTCCTCTTACCCTTGTCTTTTGATTCGGTGGCAGTGAGTTGCCTCCATAGGGCCAACATGATTGTGGTGCACTTAATTTCTTGGCCATCACATTTATATCTCTCTTTGATGATGATCCTCCGAACATTGATTTTTCGGCCAACTATGATTGAGTGTAGTAGTGCCAACCATTCCTCCGACACCATTTCGTTGTGGGTGGTTGGCATGAGATTTGCCTTTAGAAAATGGTTCCACCCCCTTGGCTGAGATTTTAGCGCTAATCTCTTGACGGTGCGGTGCAATCCACTCCGTGCCTGGTTCACACAGATCTGCCAACAATTTCTTCTTTTTGGCGACAGTCAATGACTCGGCATACTCCAAATGTTCCTCCTCCCCATCCTTTAGTTTGAACATGGCATTGATGTAACCTTCATCAAAATGAGCACATGTACCTTGTATCATCAAGAACGGAATGTCTTTGGTGGTCAAATGGGTGTAGAACTCACGAACAATGTTCGCATAAACCTTCCCCTTCTGCTCGCAGAAGAGTTCCCATTTGTGTTGGTTGACTATCATCATGAAATCAGAGGGAAATCCCATGGTTTGGTGACTGTTGAAGTCGAAGTGCTTCTCATAATAAAGAATCTTGAGGCAAAATTTTCTTCGTACTTTTTCTGAATCTCCTCGTTGAAAAATATTTTAAAGGGAGTTGATGAAGAAGCCATTGAAACGAGATGAAAGCTTGAGACGATTTGGACAAAGGAAGAAGAAGAGAAAAGATGAATATTGGTTTCTTACTTGATAAAGAAAGAAAGAGATGGAAAGGGTTTTGTTTCTTTGAACGGCTAGGGTAGGTAGAAAGTAAAGAGTTTGAGTGTTTAATGGGGTGTAATAAAGTGGCCGAATTTATTGGGGATAATGATGGAAACGAAAAAGATTTGCTTTAATAAGGGGTTAAGTGATAAGGGTGATGTGATAAGGTTGTAAGTGATAGGATATGTTTAAAGATTGGAGTGATAAGGTGTTTAAATTGAATTTAAAATCAACCTAATCCAATTTGGGTGGCTAGGTTTAAGTTTAAAGAAAAATAATCTCTCTCTTAAATGGGCCGAATTTAATCAAGCTAGGGTAAATATTTTCTTCTAAAATCCCAATCCACCGCATGCGAAGCTTCTGCGCTGGCACGCAAAATTCTCTCATTATGTCATCGTCTTATGCCAGGTCCTGCCTTGGCATTATTCCTGGCACACTAAATCTGCACATACTCAAGGAAAACCTTTCAATGAAGTAAAGGAAAATCAAAAACTAAAACAAAAAGAAGAAAAATAAATAAAGAAAATGCTGAAAGAAAAACATCTAATCCTAATATTTACAAAGAATTAAACCATGATGATGATGTTATGGTCTAGTAACCTTCTTCTCCAGCAGCTCTCTAAGCCATATCAAGTTTTTTGTTAGCCCAATATGCACGGTGCTCTATCTCCACCGGTAGGTGGCATGCTTTTCGAAAAAATGAGTCTAAATGGTGAAGTACCCAAAGGAGTTTTAAATGTTGTCATGTAAGCCTACAAGGATTCATCTAGTCTCAAGGACCAATCTCTCTTTGATGGATTCACAGTCTTTTCAAGGATACTCTTGATCTCCTTGTTTGAAATCTCGGCTTGCCCATTTGTTTGTGGATGGTATGCCATGGAAATCCTCTCCTGAATTCCATATCTTCACAAAGCTTTAGAGATTAGATTGCATTTAAAATGGGTACCCTCATCATGAATAATCACTTTAGGGGCGCCAAATCATGTAAAGATGTGTTTGTGCAAGAATTTGGAAACAACCTTGGCATCGTTCCTTGGTAGGGCAACAACCTCAACCCATTTTGATACATAGTCAACAACCACAAGAATATATACATTACCAAATGATGGAGGAAATGGACCCATGAAGTCTATCCCCATACATCAAATAGATCTACTAGCATAATGTTTTGGAGTGGCAGTTGCTATCTGCAGAGATGTTTATTATCTGTTGGCATCGATCGCATGCCTTGGCATAATTGTTGGAATCTTTGTATAGTGTGGGCCAAAAATGTCTTGACTGCAACACCTTGGTGGCAGTCTTCATCCCAGCAAAGTGGCCTCCATATGGTGTGACATGGCATAATTGCAGTATATTGTGCTGCTCATCCTCTGGCACACACCGGCAGATCACTTGATCGGCACACTGTTTGAATAGAATCAGCTCATCCCAATAATACTTCCAAACGTCTTGCAGGAAACGTTTCCTAGCATTGTATGCCAAATATGGTGGCAGAATGTTGCTTACCAGGTAGTTGACTATGTCAGCTTACCATGGCATAGCATTAACTACAAGAAAGTGCTCATCTGGAAACTCATCTCTTATGGCAGCGGTCTTACAATCTTCAAGGTGATGCTCTAGGCGTGATAGGTGGTCAGTTACCAAATTTTTAATGCCTTTCTTGTCCCAGATCTCGAGATCAAATTCTTGTAGTAAAAGCGTCTATCGTATTAGTCTAGGCTTGGCATCCTTCTTTGCCAAGAGGTATTTTAGTGCCGAATGATCTGTATACTCCACAACGTTGTTAACAACTAAATAAGACCTGAATTTATCAAAAGCAAATACAACTACAAGAAATTCTTTCTTAGTTGTGGAGTAATTTAGCTGAGCTCCATTTAGTGTCCGGCTGGCATAGTAAATGGTATGAAAGACTTTTCCATGCCTCTATCCCAACACTGCTCTGACGGCATAGTCGTTGGCATCACACATGAGTTTGAATGGCTCATTCCAATCCGGTGCCACAACTATAGGGGAATTAATCAATTTCTCCTTAAGTTCCTAAAATGCTCTTAAACAAGAATCATCAAATGCAAAAGCGGCATATTTTTCTAACAACAAGCATAACTGTTTAGAAATTTTAGAAAAGTCTTTGATAAAACGTTGGTAAAAACCTGCATGTCCCGAAAAACTTCTAATACCTTTTACACTAGTCGGTGGTGGAAATTGCTTGATTACCTCAACCTTTTCTTGGTCAACCTCTAATCCTCCCTTGGTTACCTTGTGCCCGAGAATAATGCCTTCCTTCACCACGAAGTGGCATTTTTTTTTCCAAATTTAACACTAGGTTTGTCTCAATGCATCTCTTCAAGACTTGATCCAAACTCTGAAGACATTCCTCAAATGTCTTGCCAAACACTAAGAAATCATCCATGAACACTTCCAAATTATGCTCAATCATATCAAAAAAATGGACATCATGCAACATTGAAACATTGTCGGGGCATTACACAACCTGAATGACATTCTTCTAAAGGCAAACGTCCCATATGGACTCGTAAAGGTGGTCTTATCTTGATCATCAGGTGCGATTGCAATCTGGTTATAAGCTGAATAACTATCCAAAAAACAATAAAAAGCTTTATCTACCAGCCTGTCTAACATTTGATTGATGAAAGGCAACGAGAAGTGATCATTCCTTGTGGCGCTGTTCAGCTTCCTATAGTCCATGCACACTCTCTATCCTATGATAGTCCTGGAGGGAATAAATTCTTCTTTGCTGTTTTGCACCACTTTCATGCCACCTTTCTTTGGCACGCATTGCACCGGGCTTAACCTACGAGCTATCGGAAATGGGATAGATTATCCCGGCATCCAGCCACTTGATAATCTCTTTTTTAACAACCTCTTTCATGCTCAGGTTCAGTCTTCTCTGACCCTCAACGATCTTTCCGTGATATTCCTCCAAGGTGATTTTGTGCATGCAAATGGTTGGTCTTATTCCTCGGATATCAGCCAAGGTTCATCCCAATGCTTGCTTGTAATTGCTTAGAATTTCTAGCAACCTTTCCTCCTGATCATGAGTGAGATTAGCAGCAGTGATTACTGGTAAGGTTGAGTGTTTACCTACATAAGAATATTTGAGATGTTCTGGCAACGGTTTCAACTCCAATTCTGGCGGTTCTTCAATTGATGGCTTTGGTGCCTTAATTTCTCTACCAGCCAACTCCAGTGGCTCAAAATAGCTCACCTTTTCAGTCTCCAAAGTTTCTTCAGGCTTCTTACTCATCTCATCAATGCCATATAATTCCTTGGCATCATCATCTACATCTTGGCATAGCTGTGACACATCCACTTTAGAAATGGACTCTACCATTTCATCAGCTTGGCATTCCTCATATTCATATGCATATTTCAAAGCTTGAAACACACTAAATGTAACATGCTAATCATTCATGTGCATTGTTAATTCTCCTTTATGTACATCAATCAAAGCTCTACTAGTAGCAAGAAAAGGTCTTCCTAATATAATTGGGACATTAACATCGCCTTGTAATCTAAAATGATAAAATCAGTTGGGAATATGAATTTGTCTACCTTTACCAACACATCTTCAATCTTACCCTTAAGATGTGCAAAAGATCCGCCTACCATCTGGAGTGTCACCGTGGTAGGCCTTGCTTCTATGCCAAGCTTTCTAAAAACAGACATTGGCATCAAACTGATGCTGGATCTCAAGTCACACAGTGCCTTACCCATAAATCTGTTGCCAATGGTATAGGGAATAGTAAAACTTCCCGGATCTTTCAGCTTTGATGGCAACCAATTGAGTATCATTGCACTGCATCCCTCAGTAAGAGCTACAGTTTCGGAATCACCCATATTCCTCTTTTTGGCCAAGATGTGTATCACCTCCTTCTCGGCCTAGTAGAAACCAGGTCGAAAAAGTGTTACCATAAGACATATTCAGAGATCAGAAGCTTAATCAGAGTTTAGAACTTGTTCGGTATGTTTTATTAATCTCTTTTAAGACTCAACATACTCGCTTGTTATCAACTTACTCAATTTGGGGGTCAATTTTAAAATTTTTCAAATTTAGGGACTAAACTGTAAATTTTACAAATTAGGGATCCTTAACTGAAATTCATGTTATCAATCTGAAGTTTAACTTTCTAATTATTAGAATGTGAGATTTCATAACAAACTGAGGTTGTTTACCTATCCAATTAGACCATACAATATTTAGTGACCATTTTGTAAATTATTCAAAACTATGTTCAAAGCCTTTTAATAGAATTAACTACCTCTGTATCGATACACCTTGTGTCCGTATTGATACAAATATGCACAGACTCAATTTATACTTGAGTGATTAAGGCCCTGTATCGATACCACTAAGACTGTATCGATACAAGTTGACATTTCTTAACACACCCTGTTTCGATATAGCTAAACCCGTATCGATACAGGATGACCATCGTTGACCCGTTTTGGTACAGCCTAAGTCCATATCGATACAATTTATTTTCCAAACCTCATTGCCAAGATCCGTATCGATACACCCCTTAATGTATCGATACGCTCTATTTTACCAAATCCAAATATGCAAGTGTTGGAGTATGCCCAAAGACCAATCATGAGATGGTTGTAAAAGACATACTTATTTTATCTTGTTTATTAAAATAAAGCCATTATTATTATTTCAGCCTTATTCTGTGTATCTATAAATAAACTGAATTATAATAAAGTCCTTAGAATAATATAGTTATTATTGAATGTCCTTAGTCAAGAATTATTGTGGGCTAGGACAACAATAATGTATTAAGACTAATATGTAGTTGATTGATGAAAAGTGTTGTCATTGACATGAAGATGTCAAAATCAATACATAAGTATGTGTTAGGGAACAACATACTGGACTGACCCACTATGAGCATGTT
This sequence comes from Hibiscus mutabilis, assembly GCA_019671005.1. Taxonomy (NCBI): domain Eukaryota; kingdom Viridiplantae; phylum Streptophyta; class Magnoliopsida; order Malvales; family Malvaceae; genus Hibiscus; species Hibiscus mutabilis. The sequence goes on along the minus strand of CM033711.1, from coordinate 28,201,109 downwards.
TCTTGGATTATTATGTGACAGTCACAACATTGCTTATGGTGATAACTACATGTATGATCCTCAGACTTGAGATCATCATTATTTCAACATCGCGAGTGACATATTTTGATACGGTCAAACGTGTGTCGTAACTGACTACACTATAAAGACTGATATTGGATATGTCAGAATCCATGTAGCGAAATATGGTTGATCAAGATAGGATTTGTCCCTCCTACATAATAGGAGTAATATCATAGGCCACTTGATTGAGTGAGACTAGAAAATGCATGGCCATGCTCGAATAAATTGATATGGGATATCATAATTATTCGTTTATAATAGTCTACTCAAGATATCAAGAAACATTAGATGGACTATACAAGTGTGAGTAATCCATCACTTGTGTCCGATCTAGATATGAGGACAAAAAGATGAAATACATAAAAGAAGTTAATCACAGAAAAAAGGTTAAATCGAACCACGATTTCATGTAACTTAGGTAGCAATGATTTATTGCTAGATGCCACTCGTTGCTTGTAATATTAGAATTGTTCTAGATATTACTGCTAACGTTACATGAACCTACAAGGGTCACACCCTATGATTGAAACGAACAAATATCGATTAGATAGCATGTGTACAAACTTGTTGTGTACGTAATTAGTGAGAAACCGAAATTGTTATAATTATTGTAATTATGGATAATTTCGTATATATATATGTTAATATTTGATAAGTTATTGTAATTATAAAATATTATTAAAGTATATATATACATATATAGCTCTAAAAGAAACCTAATTAAAGTAGAATCAGATTCTACATATTTAATTATATTCTGTTAAATATATTGTATATTTAAGAATCTGAATTTAATTAGAATTAGGTTTTTAAATGCTATATAAAGGCACAAGGTCTAGCAGCCATTTATTCCAATTTTTGAAAAACCTCTCTAATAGTCAGAGGAGAGAAAATATTGTTCGTTTCATTTAGGTGGACTGCGTAGCGGTTGGAACGCTATTGTGACGACTCAGATTCGATTTGGTTATACCGAATTCCCTACGGATTTCCAGATTCTAGATTTATTAAGGTAATGTTTCATCCTTCATCACCTCAAATTTGTCCCTTGTATATGGATCACTGGTGAATTACGCCGGATAATTTTTCCGCTGCGCCATAGGGTGTACCGGCGTTTCCCAATAGCAAGGCCGTATCGATACAGCTTGACCTGTATCGATACGCCTGTACTATAAAGACATATTTTATCTAGTGTTTAGCCAATTTAACCTGTAGAACGATGTTCAAATGCCATGAAATTTTACCAGAAAGTTATTAAACCATATTTCTGATAGCATAAATATTTTTAGAGCATTTCGAATCCGTTTACCTCATTTTCACCTTTTAGTACCTTTAAGCCAAAATTAACTAGTTTTACTATTTCACAAACATACCACAATGTACATCTACCCCTTAGACACACTTAGGCCATTACACACACATCAAAATAGACAATTATAACATGTCTAAGCCTTATGCCACCTTACTAGGAGTTCAAGACAAAATGTAAGCATACATAGGGTTCATAAGAGTGACTTGCATCTACAACCACACGATTGAAGCTCAAATTTATTCAAAATCCTGAAATGCATGAGACACAAGAATGTTAGGCTTACATATCCTAGTGAGGTAGTTATAACAAATGCAAACAAGTTCTTTGATGGTATGTATATCATGTAAGCATGCTTCAATGACATATTCATAACATTAACATATACAATTCATGCTTAACATCTACATATGGTAATCTCATATATTAAATGCAAAACACATATTCTTTATTTTCTCCTTGGATATAGAAACTAATAGATACGCGGATTACCTTGTACGCCACACATATCGAAAATAGGCCTTAGCCTTGAACCGTAGCTCCGTAGTCCCTTATTCAATCCAACTTTTTCTCCCCACATATAGGCCGTAGCCCGGACCATAGTCCAATTCCTTACATGATGAGCTCAAATAACCCTATGGCATGCCAATTGTATCCAAAGTCCACAAGTGTCCAAGGTTACATGTTTCATCATAAAACTTACCTTTGTGCCCTTAGGCCATATCATAGCACATATTAAGTCTTTGCTTCAAATATCATAACATAGCATGTTCATATCAAATTCCACACATAACATACTTCAAATGTCACATATAAGCTTGAACATGTATCAAGCAATATAGTGGTCTTACCATATTTACCACTCGACTCCACACATGTTTGCTCTACTTGAGACTTTAAATAAGATGCAACTTTAAGCACAATCAAATGCAGCTGGGATGGCACCTAGCCAATCCTATGACACAACTACACTCACCTAGAAATAGGAGGCTTCAAGGTTTCTGAATTACAGTCCCCTTGCCCTCGGAAGAGTTTGGAATAGTCGATGGTGAAGATGACTTGTCTCCCACCACTTGAGCTAGTCCAAAATTAGAGGATTACATTAGAATTGAAGCTAATAATTCACAAACATTTTTCAAGCTTGCCAAATCTTGTAGACAACATAAAAATAAGGAAATTAACCTACTAACACATGGGCTTAGCTTGAATATTCAAGGCTTAAAATCTTGAAATTAAACTCTAAGGATTGATGGAATCATCAAATTAACATAGGGGTCTTACTTACCAATCTACAAGCTTTCAAATGGTGTATTAAAATCAAATAAAGATCAAAGATAGGATCGAAGTGCTTGCTTGAGCTTAAACTTGAAGATGACAATGGAGGTGATTGCTTAGCTTGGTGAAAGGATAATGAAAGTTGAAAGCTAATGCCTCGGTAACTATAGTAATAAGTTTCATTCCTCTTTACCTTCCTTATTTAGCCACAAAGCTTTATATCTTATGATGGTTGCCTCCCAAGCAACCAATTAAAAGATTTCCTAGCTTGGGAGGAAACCTTTAAAACAATTTTATATTCAATCACTTCTTCTTTTTCTTTCTCTAATACAAGCCTTCATCTTTTCCTAATAAGGTAGCCAATCTCACGTGGGATGAAATAAGAAAGGAGATGACTCACACCTCTAATTGGTATAATTACAAGAATGGTCCCTTAACTTTTCAAAGTTTGCACTTTTACCCCCAAACTTTGAATTTTTACAATTCAGTCACTAAATGAATTTCATTCCTTGCAGAAAGATCCCACAACTTCAATGAAGCTCAATTAACTCCTATTACTTCAAATTTGGATAAAAAGATTGAACAATTACATCATTCAGGTATAACCGATGCAAAATTTTCGATCACCAGAACCTAATTCTGACTAGACCAGTTTTCGGGGTGTGACAACTCTTCCCCCTTAAGAAAATTCGTCCTCAAATTTTCACTTTAACTAAAAAGCTGAGGATATTGCTTTTGCATTGTCTCTTCTGGATCCCACGTAGCTTCCTCCACTGAATGACTTCTCTAGAGGACTTTTACTAGGGGCACAAACTTACTTCGATGTCTCTTGACTTTTCGTGCGAGGATTTGCACTGGTTCTTCCTCGTACGTCAAATTGGATTAAATCTCCATAGACTCCAGCTCGATCACGTGGTAGGGATCGGACCGGTACTTTCGTAGCATAGACACGTGGAAGATGTTATGTATACGACTTAACTATTCAGGGAGAGCTAGTCTATAGGCAACTAGTCCAACTCGCATAAGCTTTCTCACCTTCTTGCCAGAAAGGACATTCTTCCACGGAGATACTTTAAAGAAAGCTTTCTCACCAACATCATACTGAATGTCCCTTCTTTTCAAATCAGCATAAGCTTTCTACCAGTCAAAGGCAGCCTTGAGCCGGCCACGAATGGTGGTTACCCTTTCTTCAGTTTCCCGAAGTAAGTCAGGGCCTAACACCTTGCCTTCACCAAGCTCGGTTCAACAGAGAGGGGTCCTACATCTTCTCCCATAAAGGGCTTCATAAGGAGCCATTTTAATCGAAGCCTGGTAACTATTGTTGTAGGCAAACTCCACCAATGGTAGGGATTTTTCCCACGTATTCCCGAAGTCGATAACACAAGCTCGTAACATATCTTCTAGAATCTACAATGAAGAGTTGAGATTGGCATGAAATACTTATACATATGAATAGAAGAAATATAAGGTTACCTGAATAACCCTTTCAGATTAGCCATCAGTTTGAGGGTGGAAAACAGTGCTTAAGTGCACTCGGGCTCCCAAAGCCTCATGTAGGGTTCTCCAAAATCGAGATGTAAAACACGGATCACGGTTAGAAATAATGGACACGGGAACTCTGTGCAAACAGATGACTTCACGAACATACAACTCAGCAAGTCTAGGTAAGCTAAAGTACATCCTCACTGGAAGGAAATGAGAAGACTTGGTGAATCGATCTATAATGACCCAAATGACATCATTTTTCTTTGGTGTCGTTGGTAGCCCACTTACAAAATCCATCTTAATACGTTCCCATTTCCAGTGTGGAAGCTCAATAGGTTGCAGAAGACCAGTAGGTATCTTGTGCTCAGGTTTAACCCATTCGCAGGTCAGACACCTAGCCATAAAATCCGCGACTTCACGTATCATACTAGACCACCAATCTAGCTCCTTCACGTCTTTATACATCTTGATGGCTCCAGGATGAACATAAAATGACTCGAATGAGCTTCATTCAGGATTTGATTATGAGGATCACCATTATCGGGGACACATACAGTTTTGGAAGCACAACAACCCTTTAGAATTCATGGCAAAGTCAGAATATGACTTGTCCTTAATCTTAGCAATTAGAGTTTGCAATTCCTTGTCAGACTCCTGGAGTGATTTGTTTTGGGACATGATGGTTGACTGAACCTTCAATTTAGTTAATAAATTGCCATGCTTCTTAAGCCGAAAATGAGCATTCAAATATCTCGGAGAGAGAGTAGGCTTCTGACTAAGGGCATTAGCTACGACATTGGCTTTACTGGGAAGGTAATCAATAACCAAGTCATAGTCCTTCAAAAGTTCCATCCATTAACGTTGGCGAAGATTCAGCTCTTTTTGAGTCAATAGATATTTTAGGCTTTTGTGCTTGGTGTACAAGTAACACTTCTCACCATAAAGATAATGCTTCCAAATTTTTAAGGCAAACACCATAGCAGCTAGCTCCAGGTCATGTGTTTGATAGTTTAGCTCGTTGTATTTGAGCTAACGTGAGGCATAAGCTATGACTTTTCCCTCTTGCATCAGTACACAGTCTAATCCCAAGTGGGATGCATCACTGTACACAATGAAGTCCTTGCCTGACTCAAGTTGTGCCAAAATAGGGGCATGAGTTAGGACTTGTTTAAGTTGGTCAAAACTCCTTTGTTGTTCCACTATCCACACAAAGGGAGTTTCTTTACTGAGAAGCTTCGTCAAGGGTGCAGCAATCATTGAAAACCCTTTAACAAATCTACAGTAGTAGGCTGCAAGGCCCAGAAAACTACAAACTTCTCCAACATTCTTTAGAGGGATCCAATCAAGAACTGCTTGAATCTTCTTTGGATCAACTTGAATTCTTGCAGAAGAGATCACATGTCCTAGAAAAGATAATTTAGATAGCCAGAACTTACATTTACTAAACTTAACGTATAGTTGTTTCTCCCAGAGAGTCTGAAGTACAATCTGGAGATGTTTTTCATGAGCGACAATGTCCTTGGAATAGATCAAGATGTCATTTATGAACACAACTACGAATTTATCTAGATAAGGCCAGAACACATGATTCATCAGGTTTATGAAGGCTGTAGGAGCATTGGTAAGCCCAAAAGGCATTACCAGAAACTCATAATGGCCGTATCTAATTTGGAAGATAGTCTTTGGGACGTCAGACTCCTTCACTAACATTTGATAGTACCAGATCGCAGGTCTATCTTGGAGAAGACAGAAGCACCCTTCAACTAATCGAAGAGATCATCGATCCTTGGTAACATATACTTATTCTTGATTGTGACTTTATTCAACTGATGATAGTTGATGCATAGATGCATCAACCCATCATTCTTCTTAACAAACAAAACCGGTGCTCCCCAAGGTGAGGAACTCAGTTGGATAAACCCCTTGTCTAGAAGATCTTGGATTTAGGCCTTCAGCTCTTTCAATTTGACCAGACCCATCCTATATGGAGCAATGGAGACTGGTGTAGACCCCGTTTGCACTTTGATTTCGAATTCTACTTCTTGGATTGGAGGGAGTCCCAGAAGTTCATCAGGAAACACATTAGGAAATTCCTTCACTACCAGCACATTCTCAAGCTTTGGGTCTTATTTAGACTCCATAGCACACATGGTAGCTTTATTAGGCTCGGGTTTGGTTTTCATCAAAGTTATACTTTCCTTGCCGAGTCCACAGAGGTATAGTTTCTTCTTCGAACAGTCTACCCAGGCTTGATGTTCAGCTAACCAATCAAGGCTTAGGATAAGATCAAACTCATAGAAAGGCACGACCATCAAATTGGCTGGAAATGGGATCCCTTGGATCCTTAGAGGACAAGCTTTACAAATCAACCATATAACCACATTATCCCTTAGTGGGTTAGAAACAACTATCTCAGAAGTGACTAATTCAGGTTTTAGGGTATACTTCTCAATCAGTGGTTCTCTAATAAAAGAATACGTAGAGCCTGGATCTACCAAAGCATAGACAAGATCAGAACATAATTCCATCATACCTGCTATCACATCAGGATCATCCTCATGCTCTCGGCCTTGAACATGGTATATCTGGGCTAAGGCCTGAGGGTCACGCCTCACTAAAAGAGAGTTCGTGTTGTGAGGTCTTCCCGTTGAACCAGACTGCACTTGCTTCCCTCCCTTTGCTTTAGCAACATTGCTCTGAGAAGCCAAAAAGGTAGGAGCATTCAGGTTCTGCGGATATTGCCTGATAAAGTGACCTGCTTCACCACAAAGATAGCAATATCCAGTCTATCTGCGACACGGCCCAAGATGCATTTTCTGACAAAAGCTGCACAAAGGAATCTGTGAACCTCTCCCTAAACCACTTGTGCCATCAACTAAAGCTGTACGAGCAATAGATGTTCCTGGATATTGGGATTGTGGCACGTATCCTGTCCTTGGTAGTTGCTGAAAGGTGGTAGACTTCTGGTCCCACTGTCTACCCTTCTGTTGAGGTATGAGAAGCTTGGAATCATCTCAGAGTCTCTTATTGGATGTGCTTGTTTCCTCTTCCTTCTTTCATAAGCCTTCTAGGAGGCTTCAGTAGCAATTGCCCGAGTGACCAAAGTCTGGAAGTCCTCAAACTCTAAGGTAGTGAAGAGAGGATGCAGTTCGTCACAAAGGCCATCGATGACCATTCTTCATTTTTCCTTCTCTGTGCGTATGATTTCCGCACCATACCTTGAATACTTGTAGAAATCATGTATGTATTGCTTCATGGGTCTTCATTATTATCTCAGATGGAGGACCTTCTTATGTCTTTCAGCAATATAGTGCTCACTGATATACTTTTTATGGAACTCTTGAAGGAAGAAGTCCCACGTGACTTTATGCTCAGGCATTGTGAGTGTCATGGTGTCCCACCAACTCTGAGCCTCTTTAAAGATCAATGCCAGAGCATACTACAGCTTGTGTTTGTCAGGACATTTCATTTGTTTAATCATGACTTTGAGAGTGTTTTCTAGCCAATACTCTACTACTTTAGGATTGTCTTGTTCCTGGCCAGTGAAGGTGTAAATTGGGTATTGTCTGAGCTTGTCGATAGGAGCCTTTAAAATGAATGAGGACACTTCAATGGGCTGAGATGGCTGCTCTTGCCTGAGAGACACGACCACCTGCTTGATCATCTCAATCATGGACATTAAATACTCTTGCTAAGGAAGAGGCATCGGAGGAGGATTGGGTGGGCAATTCTCCCCCACCCATTTAGGTCGAACTTCGGCTTCGGGATTATCCCCCTGTGTCGAGGAGTTAGGATGTGTTTCCATTTCAACACGTGTATCGTTGGGTGTAGACATTCTTAAATCTAGTCAAATAGAAAAGGTTAGATCATGCTAGTTGCAAGTCACAAATAACATATACAAATAAACTCCTAGGTGGCATATGCACATACAACTCATGATAATCCTCGGTTTAGTCCTAGAATTGACTAAACTCTAGCTCTGATACCACAAATGTAACACCCCCTTCACGGCCTAGTAGAGAACTGGGTCGAAAAGTGTTATCGGAAGACATATTCAGAGATTGAAAGCTTAATCGGAGTTTATAACTTTTTCTGCATGTTTTATTAATATCTTTTAAGACTCAACATAGTCACTTGTTATCGACTTACTCAATTTGGGGGTCAATTTTAAACTTTTTCAAACTTATAAACTAAAGTGTAAATTTTACAAATTAGGGGTCCTTAACTGAAATTCATGTTATCAATCTAAAGTTTAACCTTCTGATTATTATACTGTGAGATTTCATTACAAGCCGAGGTCGTTTACCTATCGAATTAGACCATACAATATTTAGTGACCATTTTTAAATTATTTAAAACTGTGTTCAAAGCCTTTTAACAGAATTAACTACCACCGTATCGATACAGATATTCACATATTAAATTTAAACTTGAGTGACTAAGACCCTGTATCGATACCAATAAGACTGTATCGATACAGGTTGACCCAAGTTGACATTTCTTAACAGACCCTATTTCGATATAGCTAAGCCCGTATCGATACAGGTTGACCAGCATTGGCCCGTTTCGATATAGCCTAAGGCTGTATCGATACAATTTATTTTCTAGACCTCACTGCCAAGATCCGTATCGATACACCCTTTAATGTATCGATACACTCTATTTTACCAAGTTCAAATATGCAAGGTCGTATCGATAGAGCTTGACCTGTACCGATACACTGGTACTATAATGACATATTTTATTTGGTGTTTAGCCAATTTAACCTGTTGAACGATGTGCAAATGCCATGAAATTTTACCAGAAAGTTATTAAACCATATTTCTGATAGCATACAAAATTTTAGAGCATTTTGAATCCGTTTACCTCATTTTCACTTTTTAGTACATTTAAGCCAAAATTAATTAGTTATACTATTTCACAAACATGCCAAAATGCACATCTACCCTTTAGACACAATTAGGCCATTACACACACATCAAAATAGACAATTATAACATGTCTAAGCCTTATGCCAACTTACTAGGAGTTCAAGACAAAATGTAAGCATACATGTGGCTGATGAGAGTGACTTGCAACTTCAACCACACGATTAAAGCTCAGATTTCTTCAAGATCCTGAAATGCATGAGACACACGAATGATAGGCTTACATAGCCTAGTGTGGTAGTTATAACAAATGCAAACAAGTTCTTTGATGGTATGTATATCATGTAAGCATGCTTGAATGACATATTCATAACATTAACATATACAATTCATGCTTAACATCTACATATGGTAATCTCATATATTAAACGCAAAACACATATTCTTCATTTTCTCGTTGGACATAGCAACCAATGGATATGCGGATTCCCCTGTATGCCACACATATCAGAAATAGTCCTTAGCCTTATGCCATAGCTACAGAGTCCCTTACACAATCCAACCTTTTCTCCCCACATATAGGCCATAGCCTGAACCGTAGTCCAATCCCTTACATGATGAGCTCAAATAACCATATGACATGACAATTGTATCCAAAGTCCACAAATGTCCAAGGTTACATGTTTCATCATAAAACTTACCTTTGTGCCTTTAGGCCATATCACATCACATTCAAATATCATAACATAGCATGTTCATATAAAATTCCACACTTAACATACTTCAAATGTCACATATAAGCTTAAACATATATCAAGCAATATATTGGTCTTTCTCATAGTAGATTGCTAGCTTTGATGTCCCTATGTGCATATCTATATTTTACGAATGGTTACTTTCTCATAGTAGATAGCTCAGTTGCTTTCTTTAACTAAATTTGCACTAGTTTGGGATGAGGTGTGATGGTGCTAGTAATTGTGTGATTTTGGCAATACTATAGATTAATGTCGTGTTGATTTTCCTTTAGGATGATTTTTTCCCTTAGTGATGAGAAACTTATGGAGAATAAGCTATAAAGTTAGAATTACGCTTGTATTTTAGCACTTGCCTTGTACCTCATCTTCTTTAAAACGACGAAACATTAATGTAAAACTCTATTGTTTGTAAACTTGCAAGGGAAGCTGGTGGCAATTCTTGTTTCCTTTTGTAATTAATTTGTTGGCAAAAAATGTGATGGCTGTAAATAGGGCCTATCTCTAGTGTAAATGCTATAGTCTTAGATCTCATTGTTTGCCTCTCTCTTTGAGGGTTTCTGCTATGCTTTTGTGTGTTTGTGATTACCAATGTCTAGCAAGGGGCGTACCTTGAAAATAACTTTACCGACCTTGGGTTTCTTTTCTAGGTGCGATTCCTTGTATGAGGTTTCTACCCCTGGGTATGATATTCTTGATCTCTGTTGTGTTTGTTTGGTTTCTCTATTATTTGTAATGATTTTTTGTATTGATGATCGCCATTCAGGTTAAGAGGAGTCACATAGTGGAGATTGCTTGATGTTCGCAATCCTTATTGTTACAGTAATTTATTGTGGCCTATTTTATTACTTTATTGGCTACGCTGTTTTGGATGTAGTTTTTTTGTTCATGTATTGTGTTTGGTGGTGATTAGACAACTCAATGTAGAGCATGATAAGAAAGAGAGGTTTTTAGTTGGTTGTGATCAGTGCAAGTGCCTACCCTTGCGTTTATGGGTAAGAAGTCTAGAGGTTGCGTGGTTGTAGTTGCGCACCCCAGACTTAGTGATCTTAAGAGTTGATGCTGGTCTTTGTAGTTTTTCCTTTGTGAATTTAAAACATCGGGACTCGGTGATCTTACTTTTTCTATAAATAGGGTTCCCTTGGGTCCGCATTTTCATGGGGTATTTTATGAGCGACTTATGTTACCTTCGATAGTTTTGTTGTTTACAGCTTTGTGTTCTCTTAACTAGGGAGAAGAAATCATATTTATGTTGACGAACAATATGTAGGGACTCTATTTCATAGATCCTAAGGAAATGTTACTTGGCATCTGGGCTATTCATATAGACAGACAATATTACTGTCCGTAGTGTTTGGAACCATATTATTTTGCTTGTGTATATAGGATGAAAGTGGCTTTCTCAGATCGAGTTTTCTTAGGAGGATCCTCAGTTCTATTTTTAGTCATCAAAGAGCTCTTATTTTGTTTTGTATATTTTTTTTGTTGGCTCTTGCTTGTTTATATCTTACAGTGATGATGAAGCATTTTGATTTACGTTGTTTAGGAGGCTTGGATGCTGCTACTGGCTTCCACTAATATCATGATTTGTGACTGTTATTCTCTCATCGTTAATAATAAGGATTTGATAGTAATGGTAAATTGTTATATGTGTGAGTTTCAGAGGGTTTGAGTATTTGGTGGCGTATTCATTGTTCCTACATGTAAACGATATAGTCTCATTTTATAAGCAATGCACCACTTCCCCTATGGACATTTTATCTGGCATGTTTTTTATTTTACTAAAAAGAGCCTATAGGAATTTCTTGGTCCCTATTGAAAAGCTTAAAGTTATGGTATTTGTTATTACAAAAAGGTACGCTATTTATATTTGAAGCGGTGTGCACATTTGGATTTCATTAGTTCACTGCTGGTTCCTTTGCTAACTTGTTTGCTGACTTTTTTGATACTTTTGGCACTAGAATACTTGCCCTTGGTTATTGGAACCTTCATCTTTGCGGTCACTTTACTATGCGCACTTACTTTGAGCTACCAAACCTTTATCTTTGTGGTCACTTTACTATGCACGCTCACTTTGGGAACGGCTAGCGAGCCTTCATTTTTGCGGCCGCTTTACTATGCACCTCACTTTGGAGGTGGCTAGCGAACCTTCATCTTTGCGGTCGCTTTACTATGCACGCTCACTTTGGGAGTGACTAGCGAACCTTCATCTTTGCGGCTGCTTTACTATGCACGCTTACTTTGGGAACGGCTAGAGAGCCTTCATCTTTGTGGCGACTTTACTTGCATGCTCACTTTGGGAGCGGCTAGCGAACCTTTATCTTTGTGGTCGCTTTACTATGGATAAAAACACATTAGCTGGAAAAGGTATTTATTTGACTAAAGTAATAAGGTGCGATTTTGAACATGCAAGTCTAAAAGCGAAATAGATAATTATTCTCAAAGGTTAAATGGAAATACATGTTGAATTAGACGAGTTAAGTTGTACCTTTGCCTACTTGGTTTGCTTCTATTTGGCGGCCAGCTGTCATTTCTTGCATCCTTGGCACCAGACGTGGTTGTTGGTCGGTTCCAAACTTTGCTCTTGACGCTGCTTGTGACCTCTTGTTTCAATTGTCGAAGAAGTCTAAGGGGCTATTTTATCTATTAACTGTGTTCCTACTAGTGTACTCATTTTTCTTTTAACGAACTCATCTAATTGTCCCCTTCTAACAACTAACTCTATCACATTCTTCAGATAATACATTCATTTGTGTTGTGCCCTGGCCCCTTATGGAATTCAAACCTTTTACTCGAATTTTCTCTGACTTTGTTTGGTCTCATCTACGGTGGGGGCTTCAAAATTTTTAGATGTTTTGCATGGTGTGAGATACATGATGATGGGTCCATTAGAGGGTGGAACATTCTGAAACTGAGCGACAGTCTTTTTTTAATTCGGTTTTCTACATGCTGGTGGGTCCTTTTTCTTAGTTGATCTGCTTGCTTTGTTTTTTTAAGTAACACTGTAATTATTTTATTATTTTCACTATTCTCCTCCACTCATACAGGATAGTAGGCTTCTTCCCTCGGCTGTGGTTTACAATTTCCGGGCTTCGCATGCTTAGAGCTAAATCCTTTAAAGAACATACTGTCGTGGTGTCCCAGTCAATTTTACTTACATGCATGGATCCCTCCTCAGCCTTCTTGTTGTGCTCTCCTTCCAAGTGTTTCATTCGTTCTCTGATATATTCTTGTGGTTGTCTAAGGTTCGGCGTGGGTATATTCTTCCATAAATTCCAATTTGCCCTGCATGCTCGTCAGCCGACCACTTTTTTCCTGACAAGGAGAGGGGGCTTATCCTTCCCCCTCTATCCAGCTTTTTACCTTCCTCCATACATTCTTCCATGGCTTCTCTTGCTGGGGGCCGCTCTACATTGCTTCTTGAGAATCATATTGAAAGGTGACGGCTCCACACTCACTACACCAGTTGTTGATGACCAAAATGGTCATGAACCAGAGACGGTGGTCCAATGATGGTCGAGATAGTTGATTTGGGTTGGAGCTTGTGTGTTGCTTTTTTTTCTTTGGTGGTTGCGGTGTTTTGAGTGGAAAGTCTTGGTTCTCTCTTGCTGCATGTCCAGTTTTATACTACTCGAACAAGTATAATGATAGGGTTGTCATGGCGTGCTGATTGGACTGGCTATGACTTGACATCTTAGGTTTCCCTCGTTATCTATAGTGGGCACGTGCGTAGTCATGTGGTTGCCGGTCGAAACACAATGTTGTGGGTAGTCTTGTCTGTTCGCCACAGATCGCAAAGGGTATCATACAGTTCGCAGGTGATTCTGTGTGTAGCGGTCCGTGTGCTTTGTTATGCTTATCACTGGATGTCCCTGGTGCTACATCGTTTGTAGTCTTGCTCATTCTGGTTTCGGCACGTGACAATACATGCTTGTAGGTACTAACAGTGATATTTCGAAAGAAGTTGATATTAAAAGTATTGTAGATGGTTTTACTTTAAAACATGCAAGCATAACAACATTTTTTAAGTGAAAATTATAGATTTTTAAATGTTTGAAGCCATATTTATGTTAATAATGAGAATAATTTAACATTTTTTTTGAATTAAGGAGATTTTATTTTAAAAAAAGATATTGGTCATGTTTAGCAATTAGCGAATAACTGATAGAGGATTACATTAGTTGATAGAGGATAGCTGATAGCATTAGCTGATTTGACTGGGGGATTACATTAGCTGATTGTATAGAAGTGTTTGGTAAAATTAACTGATGGATGATAGCTGTTTGATTATTTGAACAAACAAAATGACATAGAAGGACATAATTATATTTGATACTTGTTTGAATAATTTATTAGTTATTAACATTTTGTATCTATTAATATTAATTAGATTATGAAAATTAATTTTCTTAGTATCATTACTGAGCATATATAAGGATGTACATATTAATCTTTTATTTTTGAAATTATCTTTTTAATATTATTTTAATAATTATTAAATTTAAATGTATACATTAATTTCGTATCTATGAAATTCTATTTTAAATATGATTCTATTAATTATTAAATTTATATGTATTTATCAATTTATATATTAATATCTTATTTATGAAATTATTTTTTAAATTTTTATTAGTTAATCAAATTTATGTTATTTAGAGAATTTTTTTTATAATTATCAAGGACAAAATAGTCTTTACAAGTCTTTTATCCAAACCTCTAACTCAAAAACTCCTATAAGGAACTTTTCCAAAATGAGAGGTTTCACCTCAATCCGCTATTACAATCCTCTATTTATCGAACATCCAAATTAGCGGGTTTGAGTGGTCAAACCTCTAAAAATGCTTCAAAACTCTAATTTTAGCTCAAAAAACTATTTACCAAACAAGGCCCTTATATCTCTTTCATATTATAAATTAAGGGTCGTGTCTTAATAAACTACACATGGTTCCTTAAATATTTGAACCGTCCATGGTTTCGATATAGTCAAAACCACTGCCATGAATTAAATAATGGTCTCAGTGAAAAAGAAGAAGATGTTCATTTTAAGATACCTAAGTTTGAACAACTTTGTCAAGCCTGTGTGCGTCATCAAAAGGTTATAAAAAGTATGGAGAGATAATACCTTGTAATCACTTTAAGACTATTAAAAAAACAAACCACCGACATGTTGTCGTTTACCTCCGAAAAATGAGTATCCAACAGTTCTGCATATGCTGATTTCATGGTAAACTAGAGTTTGTGTTTGCGTTTCACGTCGACTGTATGAGAGATTCTGGCATGAGGCACCCTTAGGGTGCGGTTAAAATGAGACGACCCTATATAAATTCTTATTAAGTTGGTAAATTTTTTTGTAATTACACTAATTTTTACAATCTACACAAATTCTTACCTAAATTATAAGAATTTAAGTTATAATTGTAACACCCCTTCCCCGATCCGTACACCGGATATCAGGCAGAAATGCTATGACTTCTTTAGTCAAAGATCAGGGTAATTTAAAATTTTCAGAAAACTTCCCGATGGTCACCCATCCTAAAATTTCTCTAGCCCAAGCACGCTTAACTTTACTTAAAATCGACATAAATTATTTATTCAAGTTCTAATCATGAATCTATTATCTTAAAACCCATAACAACTTTAAAGGTCAATCTCAACTCGAATAAGTTTAGCAAGCATACATGCCACTATAAAAATCAACCTCAATTAGGATGACATTACTGTGATTACCTGTTGAGCTTTCCAATATTGATGCAATGCTTTTCTCCCTCTCATCTTGATTTACCTACGTGTGTACAATCAAACACACGCTAAGTACGAACTTAGTGAGGCAATAAAGGAAATTAATAACAATAATTTAAACTTTATTCAGGTTCATGGATACGTTTATATAGCATGATATATGTCAATGTCATAAGATTTTCATGTATGTCCGGTTATCATAATATGCCTTATATGCATCATGATCACTATATAAATATTACCATCATACCAATCATGTATCAACATAATATAAACCGGATATAAATTTCTTACCGATATACTTGCCATTTGCCCTGGGTGTTCATATAAATATGTCCCGAGAGTTCATATACTCTCTAACCTATTTACCATTTATTATCCCTTTATTTATAGCCCGATTATCAATGATTTCCAGGTTTCCCAATTTCATAGCCCAAATATAACCTTGAGGACCCTGGGTACGCAAGTCAAATATGCACCGAAGTGCTAACCCGCGCGTTTATAAGGCCGTGCTAACCATTATCCCGCACGTTTATAAGGCCGTGCTAACCATTATCCCTTACATTTATAAGGTCGTGCTAACCATTATCCTGCACGTTTATAAGGCCGTGCAAACCATTATCCTGCACATTTATAAGGTCGTGCTTACCATACACTAAGTGTACTTTTAACACTCTAGTATTATCTCGAATTCCCGATTATGCAGCGTGCTGCTGGACTCTATGACATGCCAACCATACCCTGTCCCTCAATGACTCATTTGGGCAAAATTCCCGAATTTATTCCATCCATGGCAATGTATATCAATATAATTTAACATTGGGCAGTTCATACCCGAAATAACATTCATAGCATACCATCATCAATAACTAGTGATCAATGCATTTTTTTTCAACCCTTGACATATTTAAAATATGTCAAATATATGATCAATGACATAATATCATGCCAACATATAAATCATGTAGACTTATCGCAAGTCTTACCAATGATGTATAAAGCAACCATGTATCATGTTATGTATGCATTGCACTCACCAAGGCCACTTATTAGCACGCCTCACTAAATTCTACTCGATCCTTTCCTTTATAGAACCTCGAACTTTCTATGATTCGGCCTTGACTTCATTATTCACATGAATAGGATAAAATATTTGTTAGATTCAAATCTAACAATACCTTAACCGTGCTGTCTAATATAATCATTCGAATATAAAATTTTCAATTATTTTTCCTTTCTTCCTTGTATTTTTAACAAACTCATTATGGTCCCTAGTGACCAATTTGAACTTCTAATAATTCTTCCGAGCTTTCTAACTCACATTTAAATACCAAATGTTTCAAATTCTTTTTTCTGACAGCTTGTGCTACCTTTAAAGATTTACTTATACTGGGCAGAATACATACCAGATGTTAATTTCCTTTATACTTGAAAAACTAGATTCGACAGCGGCTCTAACGGTATAAGCCACATAAATTAATAAAATCTACAAAAAGTATGAAAATTCTTCAAACTCCAGTCACAGACAGAAACTACTCTGTAAATTTTCTGACCTTCATTCGATTAAAAATTCATATCTTTTGACTCGGAACTCGAAATCAGTTTCCGTTTGTTGAATACGAAACTAGACAAAAAAAACTTTACAACGATATAAAATTCATCATCTAACCATTTTTTTAGAATTTATGGTGAATTTTCAAAATCACTGCCAAAATTCAATCTTCATCATAGCCTTCCATAATTAACTTCTAATTTATACTAACTTCTTCTTATTTTTCTACTTATCAATTTATTCCCATCACTTGTTTCAAAACATCAATTTATCATCTTCTTCATCAAATAATTATTCAAATAATTCCCTCTAATTTTCTTTCTCTGCCCAAAATAGTCACTAAAATGCAAAGGTAAAGATTTAAACTTCTTAACTTTGCAATTTAGTCCTCAAATCAACACTACTACCTTAATTCTATTATTTTAACCAAAAATCAGATTTAATCCCCATTCAAGAATTCATTGCCTATTTGGTCACTTGTTTCAAAATGATCCCTAATTCAATTCAACATCGGTTTAGCATTATAACACAAATATACTCCAAATTCTAAAAATTCAGATTTGGTCCTTTAACTTTTCAAGTTGCTGAAATGGTCCTTACACAATTTAACTTAGGGCTTCGCTTCCAAGCAACAATTCAAACTTACTAGATCATTATTGCAACATCACAAACCCTAAATTAAACTTAAATCCATAAACCCTAATCATCTTCATAATCATCAAAACATGTAAAACTTAAATCCTAACTCAATATCATGATTTAACATCATACTATCTTGATTTCAACTTGAATTCAATCATGGAATCATAGAATCTCAAAAGCCCCAATTTGATCCATAAACCCTAATTTTTTTATCATGTAAATTCTCATCAATCAAGCATGGATTCCATGAATTATTGATATCAAAATATAGAGCTTGAAGAGTAGAACAACTTTGTAGTTGAAGAGATTACCTGAAAATCAAGTTTCGGGGCTTGAATCGAGCTTGGAAAAGTTGTTCTCTTTCTTTCCCCAGCCCTCACATTTTTGGCTGGAAAAGAATGTTCATCTTTTCACCATTATTTTACACATATATCTATTAAATGAATATTAAATTCATTTAATAGTGAAATTACAATTTTGCCCCTTTTATCCAATGGTTGAGATTGATTTTATCATCAATCAAGGGCCAAGATTTAATCTTCCATTTTCTATTTCCAAAATATCCCTTATAACTTTTTAAATATTTCAAAAATGCCATTGGGGCCAAATGACCAATTTGCCCTCCAACTAGATTTTATTTATTAGTTTGCCATTCTTGTAAAAATTCAACTAAATCTATTTGGAATCCAACCAAATACAATAAAATATTCATAAAATAATATTTTATGAATTTTTCCTTGTCTTTTGAATCAGTCTCCAAAATTTCCATTCGATCTAATATACCGATAAATAATCCTTTACTCAGAAATAAACTATAGGATTCATCTTGAATCAAACTAAAAATATTTCCAACACTTGGAAATGACTTTTATAAACTTTCTCTACCATATGGAAGAATTTCATAATTTTCCAGTTCGATCCGGGTATCCGAATTCCACTTAAACTTTAACTGTGATTTCCCAATAATCGAAATATCAGATCAAACCAATAATTCCGTATTTGATTCACACCCTTAGGTGACCTTTTTATTTATGAAATAAAACCCTTAAATTTTGGGAAATTACAACTTTATTCCCCAAACTTTTCCAAAGTTTATACTTTAGCCATAAAATTTCCAAAATTTACATTTTGATCACTACCTCTTTAAACTTCAATTCCCATTCCAATTTTCCTTGGAATTCAACCAAACTTTATGAATACCTTATTCAATTCACTATCTATCACATGAGACCTTTAAACCTTCCTTTCCAAAACCCATAATTAAAGAAATCCCAACTTTCGCATTTTTGTCATTTTAGTCACTAAGTTAGCTTTTAAGCTATTATCTTAGTACTAAATGACCCTTAATCAACTTAGTAAATTTTGGGGTATTACAATTCTCTCCCCTTAAGAAAATTCGTCCTCGAATTTTCAAAACTTATCTGTTTTAAACAAGTGCGGATACTGCTTTTCCATTACATCATTTGCTTCCCATGTTGCTTTTTCCACTTGGTGATTGCGCCAAATGACTTTCACCAATGGTATTTACTTGTTCCTTATTTCTTTGACATACAACTCAGCATACTTGGTCATCTAATAATCCATTCTAGCTGGTATAAAGTGAGTAGATTTAATTAACCTATCCACAATTACCCAGATAAAATCTTTCTTCCTGGAAGTCAATGGCAATCTTATCACAAAATCCATTGTAACTCTATCCTATTTCCACTGCGGAATAGAAATAGATTGCAATTTCCCTGATGGTACTTGATGTTCAGCTTTCACCTGTTGACAAGCCAAGCACTTAGCAACAAACTCTAATATCATTCTTTTTCATACCAGGTCACCAATATCGACCCTTCAAATCTTGATACTTTTTTTTGGATGCATAGTCAAGTGACTATAGTGTGCCTTAATTAGCAAATCCTGTTTCAACTCAACATCTTTAGGAATATACACTTTATCTTTATAGTAAAGACATCCATCGGGTTTAATCTCAAAATCTTTAATTCCACCCGATTCCACTTGCTTTATCTTGGTTATGCAATCTTCATCTCGTTGCTGACTTTCTTTAATCCGATCTAACAATGATGATCTCAATTACAACTCTACCAATAACGAACCATTTGATTTTCCCTTTAACTGAGCATTTAAAGCTCGTAATGTAGCGAATGTTTTCCGACTCAAAGCATCTGCTACAACCTTTGCTCGACCTAGGTGGTAATCAATATAAATCCATTATTGGATTAAATCCAATCTTAAACTTAGTCTCTCGATTAAGCATCAAGTCTGACTGCTCCTCTTAAGCAACCCATTTAAAATTTCCAAACAATAGGAATACTCTCGTAACCTATCCTTGATTCTCGGTATCCATAGCATAAATTAAATCATTTTCATATTGATAACAAATTCCAATAAAACGCTGCATGCTCATGCATGCCAATTATCACAACACTCACATGATTGGTTTTGTAGTTTACTTGAATCTCCAACATTAATTATAAATGTCAGAGAGTTCCTAATTTTCCTTGTCTCAATCTTTTTACGAAACTATGTAATAAATTCAGCTCGGCATTTTTGCCAGAAATTCTCACCATTTTTTTAAAGGTGGTTATCTCGATTTACTATTCCTCTTCACGAGCTGTGACCTCTAGGTAGATATTTTCTTATTCTGAATCCTTTCCATTGCATCCAACATAATTTACTTATTCATAATTTTTTTAAATACATAGGGCAGTCTGTACTTCTTTATACCTGACCTCTAGCCCTCTATGAACTCTCACAACAGACTCTCCTTTTGTCGGTAGAAAGCAGTTTAGAAGCAAATCAGCTCAGTTTATTAACTTGCACTCATACCTGTAAATAATCCAATTGCTTAAATTAAGATGCAAGAACTCCTTGCATCTCTAGGATAAACTTTGTTACGGAACACTCAAAGAAAGAACTCTAGCTAACAAACTTTTGAGTATGTACCGTAACATTACTTTATCAAATATGGGTCTAATCCTTTCAGACGAGATACTACTTTATTTTTAGCTCCTCTGATCATCAATACAGAGTTCCTTCAACCTAACCTTTATATCCTTAGACCATAGATTAACAATCATAGAATCTCCATCAATATCTTTCTGAAAATCTAGTATGCCAGAACTCTTAATTCTGTTGCAATCAGTGCCTAAGCAGGCTGATTCAAAATCAAATCTAATGTCTAGAAGAAAAGCTCTTAATCTAGAACATGCATATCATGTTACCCTGGTGCCTCTGCACCATGCTCAGCTGAGGGTAGAGCATTATCATTAACTTTATCACTCCCGTGAATCTCTTGTTGATTCACTAGCCTAAACACCTGACACAAATCTTTTCTCATACATTGGAATTTAACATTACTATCATAATGAAGTAAGCAATCACATCCATTCCAACAAGTAAAATCATCAGTAATTCTGACATCCTAGTGGCATGTATACACTTTTGACCTTTACCATACTTCGTTTAATCTCCAGAACCGGCTAAACCTGTAGCTCTTCTACCAAAAAATGTAACACCCCCTTCCCCTATCCGTACACCGGATATGAGTCAGAAATGCTATGACTTCTTTATTCAAAGATCAGGGTAATTTGAAATTTTCAGAAAACTTCTCGATGGTCACCCATCCTAAAATTTCTCCAGCCCAAGCACGCTTAACATTACTTAAAATCGACATAAATTATTTATTCAAGTTCTAATCATGAATTAATTATCTTAAAACCCATAACAACTTTAAAGGCAATCTCAACTCGAATAAATTTAGAAAGCATACATGCCACTATAAAAATTAACCTCAATTAGGATGTCATTACTGTGATTACCTGTTGAGCTTTCCAATATTGATGCAATGCTTTTCTCCCTCTCATCTTGATTTACATACGTGTGTACAATCAAACACACGCTAAGTATGAACTTAGTGACGCAATAAAGGAAATTAATAACAATAATTTAAACTTTATTCAAGTTCATTGCTACGTTTATATAGCATGGTGTATGTCAATGTCATAAGATTTTCATGTATGCCCGATTATCATAATATGCCTTATATGCATCATGATCACTATATAAATATTACCATCATACCAATCATGTATCAACATAATATAAACCGAATATAAATTTCTTACCGATATACTTGCCATTTGTCCTGAGTGTTCATATAAATATGTCCCGAGAGTTCATATACTCTATAACCTGTTTACCATTTATTATCCCTTTATTTATAGCCCGATTATCAATGATTTCCCGGTTTCCCAATTTCATAGCCCAAACATAACCTTGAGGACCCTGGGTACGCAAGTCAAATATGAACCGAAGTGCTAACCCACACGTTTATAAGGCTGTGCTAACCATTATACCGCACGTTTATAAAGCCGTGCTAACCATTATCCTGCACATTTATAAGGTCGTGCTTACCATACACTAAGTGTACTTTTAACACTATAGTGTTATCCCGAGTTCACGATTATGCAGCGTGCTGCTGGACTCTATGGCATGCCAACTATACCATGTCCCTCAATGACTTATTTGGGCAAAATTCCCGAATTTATTCCATCCATGGCAATGTATATCAATATAATTTAATATTGGGCAGTTCATACCCGAAATAACATTCATAGCATACCATCATCAATAACTAGTGATCAATGCATTTGTTTTCAACCCTTTACATATTTAAAATATGTCAAATATATGATCAATGACGTAAATATCATGCCAACATATAAATCATGTAGACTTATCGCAAGTCTTACCAATGATGTATAAAACAACCATATATCATGTTATGTATGCATTGCACTCACCTGGGCCATTTTTTAGCACGCCTCACTAAATTCTACTCGATCCTTTCCTTTATAGAACCTCGAACTTTCTTTGATTCGACCTTGACTTCATTATTCACATGAATAAGATAAAATATTTGTTAGATTCAAATCTAACAATACCTTAACCGTGTGGTCTAATATAATCATTCGACTATAAAATTTTCAATTATTTTTCCTTTCTTCCTTGTATTTTTAACAAACTAATTATGGTCCCTAGTGACCAATTTGAACTTCTAATAATTCTTCCGAGCTTGCTAACTCACATTTAATTACCAAATGTTTCAAATTCTATTTTCTGACAGCCTATGCTACCTTTAAAGATTTACTTATACTGGGCAGAATACATACCGGATCTTAATTTCCTTTATACTAGAAAAACTAGATTTGATAACGGCTCTAACGGTATAAGCCACATAAATTAATAAAATCTACAAAACTTATGAAAAGTCTTCAAACTCCCGTCAGAGACAGAAACTGCTCTGTAAATTTTTTGACCTTCGTTCGATTAAAAATTCATATCTTTTGACTCGGAACTCGAAATCAGTTTCCGTTTGTTGGATACGAATCTAGACAAATACATCTTTACAACGGTATAAAATTCATTATCTAACCATTTTTTTAGAATTTATGGTGAATTTTCAAAATCACTACCAAAATTCAATCTTCATCATAGCCTTCCATAATCAACTTCTAATTTATACTAACTTCTTATTTTTCTACTTATCAATTTAGTCCCATTACTATTTTCAAAACATCAATTTATCATCTGCTTCATCAAATAATTATTCAAATAATTCCATCTAGTTTTCTTTCTTTGCCCAAAATAGTCACTAAAATGCAAAGGTAAAGATTTAAACTTCTTAACTTTGCAATTTAGTCCTCAAATCAACACTACTACCTTAATTCTATTATTTTAACCAAAAATCAGATTTAATCCCCATCCAAGAATTCATTGCCTATTTGGTCTCTTGATTTTGACAATTTGTCAAAATGGTCCCTAATTCAATTCAACATCGGTTTAGCATTCTAACATCAATTTCACATCTCCAACATCATTATTAACACAAATACACTCCAAATTCTAAAAATTCAGATTTGGTCCTTCAACTTTTTGAGTTGCCGAAATGGTCCCTACACATTTTAACTTAGGGTTTTGCTTCCAAACAACAATTCAAGCTTACTAGATCATTACTTCAACATTACAAACCCTAAATTAAACTTAAATCCATAAACCCTAATCATCTTCATAATAATCAAAACATGTAAAACTTAAATCCCAACTCAATATCATGATTTTACCATCATACTAGCTTGATTTCAACTTCAATTCAATCATGGAATCATAGAATTTCAAAAGCCCCAATTTGATCCATAAACCCTAATTTCTTTCTCATGTAAATTTTCATCAATCAAGCATGTATTCCATGAATTATTGATATCAAAAGATAGAGCTTGAAGAGTAGAACAACTTTGTAGTTGAAGAGATTACCTGAAAATCGAGTTTCGGGGTTTGAATCGAGCTTGGAAATTTTTTTCTCTTTCTTTCCCTAGCCCTCACGTTTTTGGATGGAAACGAATGTTCATCTTTTCACCATTATTTTACACATATATCTATTAAATGAATATTAAATTCATTTAATAGTGAAATTACAATTTTGCCCTTTTTATCCAATGGTTGAGATTGATTTTATCTTCAATCAAGGGCCAAAATTTAATCTTCCATTTTCTCTTTCCAAAATTGCCCTTATAACTTTTTGAATATTTAAAAATGCCATTGGGGCCAAATGACCAATTTGCCCTCCAACTAGTTTTTATTTACTAGTTTGCCATTCTTGTAAAAAATAACTAAATCTAGTTGGAATCCAACAAAATATAATAAAATATTCATAAAATAATATTTTATGAATTTTTCCATGTCTTTTGAATCAGTCTCCAAAGTTTCCATTTGATCCAATATACCAATAAATAATCCTTTACGTAGAAATAAACTGTAGGATTCATCTTAAATCAAACTAAAAATATTTCCAACACTTGGAAATGACTTTTATAACCTTTCTCTATCATATGGAAAAATTTCATAATTTTCCAGTTCGATCCGGGTATTTGAATTCCACTTAAACTTTAACTATGATTTTCCCAATAATCGAAATATCAGATCGAACCAATAATTCCGCATTTGATTCACACCATTAGGTTACCTGTTTATTTATGAAATAAAAACCCTTAACTTTTGGGAAATTACAACTTTATTCCCCAAACTTTTCCAAAGTTTATACTTTAGCCATAAAATTTACAAAATTTACATTTTGGTCACTACCTCTTTAAACTTCAATTCCCATTCCAATTTTCCTTGGAATTCAACCAAACTTTAAGAATACCTTATTCAATTCACTATCTATCACATGAGACCATTAAACCTTAGAAATTTCCTTTCCAAAACCCATAATTAAAGAAATCCCAACTTTCACATTTTTGTCATTTTAGTCACTAAGTTAGCTTTTAAGCTATTATCTTAGTACTAAATGACCCTTAATCAACTTAGAAAATTTTGGGGTATTACAATTCTCTCCCCCTTAAGAAAATTCGTCCTCGAATTTTCAAAACGTACCTGTTTTAAATAAGTGCGGATACTGCTTTTCCATTACATCATTTGCTTCCCATGTTGCTTTTTCCACTTGGTGATTGCGCCAAATGACTTTCACCAATGGTATTTATTTGTTCCTTATTTCTTTGACATACAACTCATCATACTTGCTCATCTAATAATCCATTCTAGATGGTATAAAGTGAGCATATTTAGTTAACCTGTCCACAATTACCCAGATAGAATCTCTTAATAGAAGTCAATGGCAATCTTATCACAAAATCCATTGTAACTCTATCCTATTTCCACTGCGGAATAGAAATAGATTGCAATTTCCCTGATGGTACTTGATGTTCAGCTTTCACCTGTTGACAAGTCAAGTATTTAGCAACAAACTCTGATATCATTCTTTTTCATACCAGGTCACCAATATCGACCCTTCAAATCTTGATATTTTTTGGATGCATAGTCAAGGGACTATAGTGTGCCTTAATTAGCAAATCATGTTTCAACTCAGCATCTTTAGGAATATACACTTTATCTTTATAGTAAAGACATCCATCAGGTTTAATCTCAAAATCTTTAATTCCACCCGATTCAACTGCTTTATCTTGGTTATGCAATCTTCATCTCGTTGCTGACTTTCTTTAATCTGATCTAACAATGATGATCTCAATTACAACTCTACCAATGACGAACCATTTGATTTTCCCTTTAACTGAGCATTTAAAGCTCGTAATGTAGCGAATGTTTTCCGACTCAAAGCATCTGCTACAACCTTTGCTCGACCTGGGTGCTAATCAATATAAATCCATTATTGGATTAAATCCAATTTTAAACTTAGTCTCTCGATTAAGCATCAAGTATGACTGCTCCTCTTAAGCAACCTATTTAAAATTTCCAAACAATAGGAATACTCTCCTAACCTATCATTGATTCTCGGTATCCACAGCGTAAGTTAAATAATTTTCATATTGATAACAAATTCCAAGAAAAATCTGCATGCTCGTGCATGCCAATTATCACAACACTCACATGATTGATTTTGTATTTTTCTTGAATCTCCAACATTAATTATAAATATCAGAGAGTTCCTAATTTTCCTTGTCTCAATCTTTTTACGAAACTATGTAATAAATTCAGTTCGACATTTTTGCCAGAAATCCTCACCGCTTTTTTAAAGGTGGTTATTTCGATTTACTATTCCTCTTCACGAGCTATGACCTCTATTTAGATATTTTCTTATTCTGAATCCTTTCCATTGCATCAAGCATAATTTACTGCTTCATAATTTTTTTTAAATACATAGGGCAGTCAGTACTTCTTTATACCTGACCTCTAGCCCTCTATGAACTGTCACAACAGACTCTCCTTTTGTCTGTAGAAAGCAGTTTATAAGCAAATCAGCTCAGTTTATTAACTTGCACTCATACCCGTAAATAATCCAATTGCTTAAATTAAGATGCAAGAACTCCATTGCATCTCTAGGATAAACTTTGTTACGGAACACTCAAAGAAAGAACTCTAGCTAACAAACTTTTGAGTATGTACCGTAACATTACTTTATCAAATACGAGTCTAATCCTTTTAGACGAGATACTACTTTATTTTTAGTCTCCTCTGATCATCAATATAGAGTTCCTTCAACCAAACCTTTATATCCTTAGACCATAGATTAATCATAGAATCTCCATCAACATCTTTTTGAAAATCTAGTATGCCAGAACTCTTAATTCTTTTGCAATTAGTGCCTAAGCAGGCTGATTCAAAATCGAATCTAATGTCTGGAAGAAAAGCTCGTAATCTAGAACATGCATATCATGTTACCCTGGTGACTCTGCACCATGATCAGCTGAGGGTAGAGCATTATCATTAACTTTATCACTCTCGTGAATCTCTTGTTGATTCATTTGCCTAAACACCTGACACAAATCTTTTCTCATACATTGGAATTTAACATTACTAACATAATGAAGTAAGCAATCACATCCATTCCAACAAGTAAAATCATTAGTAGTTCTGACATCCTAGTGGCATGTATACACTTTTGACCTTTACCATACTTCATTTAATCTCCAGAACCGGCTAAACCTGTAGCTCTGATACCAAAAATGTAACACCCCCTTCCCCTATCCGTACACTGGATATGAGTCGGAAATGCTATGACTTCTTTATTCAAAGATCAGGGTAATTTAAAATTTTCAGAAAACTTCCCGATGGTCAGCCATCCTAAAATTTCTCTAGCCCAAGCACGCTTAACTTTACTTAAAATCGACATAAATTATTTATTCAAGTTCTAATCATGAATCAATTATCTTAAAACCCATAACAACTTTAAAGGCCAATCTCAACTCGAATAAGTTTAGCAAGCATACATGCCACTATAAAAATCAACCTCAATTAGGATGTCATTACTGTGATTACCTGTTGAGCTTTCCAATATTGATGCAATGCTTTTCTCCCTCTCATCTTGATTTACCTACGTGTGTACAATCAAACACACGCTAAGTACGAACTTAGTGAGGCAATAAAGGAAATTAATAACAATAATTTAAACTTTATTCAAGTTCATGGATACATTTATATAGTATGATATATGTCAATGTCATAAGATTTTCATGTATGCCCGGTTATCATAATATGCCTTATATGCATCATGATCACTATATAAATATTACCATCATACTAATCATGTATCAGCACAATATAAATCGAATATAAATTTCCTACCGATATACTTGCCATTTTCCCCGATATTCATATAAATATGTCCCGAGAGTTCATATAATCTCTAACATGTTTACCATTTATTATCCCTTTATTTATAGCCTGATTATTAATGATTTCCCGATTTCCCAATTTCATAGCCCAAATATAACCTTGAGGACCCTGGGTACGCGAGTCAAATATGCACCGAAGTGCTAACCCACACGTTTATAAGGCCATGCTAACCATTATCCTGCACGTTTATAAGGTCGTGCTAACCATTATCCCGCACGTTTATAAGGCCGTGCTAACCATTATCCCGCACGTTTATAAGGTCGTGCTAACCATTATCCTACACGTTTATAAGGTCGTGCTTACCATACATTAAGTGTACTTTTAACACTATATTGTTATCCCGAATTCCCGATTATACAACGTGCTGTTGGACTCTATGGCATGCCAACTATACCCTGTCCCTCAATGACTCATTTGGGAAAAATTCCTGAATTTATTCCATCCATGGCAATGTATATCAATATAATTTATTATTGGGTAGTTCATACCCAAAATAACATTCATAGCATACCGTCATCAACAACTAGTGATCAATGCATTTGTTTTCAACCCTTGACATATTTAAAATATGTCAAATATATGATCAATGACATAAATATCATGCCAACGTATAAATCATGTAGACTTATCGCAAGTCTTACCAATGATGTATAAAACAACCATGTATCATGTTATGTATGCATTGTACTCAGCTGGTCCATTTATTAGCACGCCTCACTAAATTCTACTCGATCATTTCCTTTATAGAACCTCGAACTTTATTTGATTCGGCCTTGACTTCATTATTCACATGAATAAGATAAAATATTTTTTAGATTCAAATCTAACAATACCTTAACTGTGCGGTCTAATATAATCATTCGAATATAAAATTTTCAATTATTTTTCCTTTCTTCCTTGTATTTTTAACAAACTCATTATGGTCCCTAGTGACCAATTTGAACTTCTATTAATTCTTCCGAGCTTGCTAACTCACATTTAAATACCAAATGTTTCAAATTCTATTTTCTGACAGCTTGTGCTACGCTTAAAGATTTACTTATACTGGGCAGAATACATATTGGATCTTAATTTCCTTTATATTGGAAAAACTAGATTCGATAACGGCTCTAACGGTATAAGCCACATAAATTAATAAAATCTACAAAAATTATGAAAATTCTTCAAACTCCCGTCACAGACAGAAACTGCTATGTAAATTTTGTGACCTTCATTCGATTAAAAATTCATATCTTCTGAATCGGAACTCGAAATCAGTTTCCGTTTGTTGGATACGAAACTAGACAAACACATCTTTACAACGGTATAAAATTCATCATCTAACCATTTGTTTAGAATTTAGTCCCATCACTTGTTTCAAAACATCAAATTATCATCTTCTTCATCAAATAATTATTCAAATAATTGCCTATAATTTTCTTTCTTTGCCCAAAATAGTCACTAAAATGCAAAGGTAAAGATTTAAACTTCTTAAGTTTGCAATTTAGTTCTCAAATCAACACTACTACCTTAATTCTATTATTTTAACCAAAAATCAGATTTAATCCCCATCCAAGAATTCATTGCTTATTTGGTCACTTGATTTTGACAATTTATCAAAATGGTCCCTAATTCAATTCAACATCAGTTTATCATTCTAACATCAATTTCGCATCTCCAACATCATTAATAACACAAATAAACTCCAAATTCTAAAAATTCAGATTTGGTCCTTCAACTTTTCAAGTAGCCGAAATGGTCCCTACACAATATAACTTAGGGTTTTTCTTCCAAACAACAATTCAAGCTTACAAGATCATTATTTCAACATTACAAACCCTAAATTAAACTTAAATCCATAAACCCTAATCATCTTCATAATAATCAAAACATGTAAAACTTAAATCCCAACTCAATATCATGATTTTAACATCATACTAGCTTGATTTCAACTTCAATTCAATCATGGAATCATATAATCTCAAAAGGCCCAATTTGATCCATAAACCCTAATTTTTTCTCATTTAAATTCTCATCAATCAAGCATGGATTCCATGAATTATTGATATCAAAAGATAGAGCTTGAAGAGTGGAACAACTTTGTAGTTGAAGAGATTACCTGAAAATCGAGTTTCGGGGCTTGAATCGAGCTTGGAAAAATTGTTCTCTTTCTTTCCCTATACCTCACGTTTTTGGCTGGAAAAGAATGTTCATCTTTTCACCATTATTTTACACATATATCTATTAAATGAATATTAAATTCATTTAATAGTGAAATTACAATTTTACCCTTTTATCCAATGGTTGATATTGATTTTATCATCAATCAAGGGCCAAGATTTAATCTTCAATTTTCTCTTTCCAAAATTGCCCTTATAAATTTTTAAATATTTCAAAAATGCCATTGGGGCCAAATTACCAATTTGCCCTCCAACTAGTTTTTATTTACTAGTTTGCCATTCATGTAAAAATTCAACTAAATCTAGTTGGAATCCAACAAAATACAATAAAATATTCGTAAAATAATATTTTATGAATTTTTCCATGTCTTTTGAATCAATCTCCAAAATTTCCATTCGATCCAATATACTGATAAATAATCCTTTACTCAGAAATAAACTGTAAGATTCATCTTGAATCAAACTAAAAATATTTCCAACACATGGAAATGACTTTTATAACCTTTCTCTATCATATGGCAAAATTTCATAATTTTCCAGTTCGATCTAGGTATCCGAATTCCACTTAAACTTTAACTGTGATTTTCCCAATAATCAAAATATCAGATCGAACCAATAATCCTGCATTTGATTCACACCCTTAGGTGATCTGTTTATTTCTGAAATAAAAACCCTTAACTTTTGGGAAATTACAACTTTATTGCCCAAACTTTTCCAAAGTTTATACTTTAGCCATAAAATTTCCAAAATTTACATTTTGGTCACTACCTCTTTAAACTTCAATTCCCATTCCAATTTTCCTTGGAATTCAAAAAAACTTTAAGAATACATTATTCAATTCACTATCTATCACATGAGACCTTTAAACCTTAGAAATTTCCTTTCCAAAACCCATAATTAAAGAAATCCCAACTTTCGCATTTTTGTCATTTTAGTCACTAAGTTAGCTTTTAAGCTATTATCTTAGTACTAAATGACCCTTAATCAACTTAGTAAATTTGGGGGTATTACAATAATATAAGAGTATAGGACAGGGAAAAGAAATAAGAATTGTTGCAATTTCAAGTACCACATCATTTGGTACCATCGACCGGATCGCCTCCCACTTCCACTCTCCATCATTGTTCAACATTTCCTTAACCGGTGCAAAATCATTTGTATTCAGAGATGAAATAATGATAAAATATTAAGAGAACATGTTGAATTAAGTATTTAAATTTAAAAATTAAGAGCGACAAAAGTCTTTTTTGACTAATATTTAAATAAAACAGAATATAAAATTTTATACGAAAAAATTTGAGAGGAACAACAACCATTTGGTCCATTTCCACCCTAAGTGTAGTTTCGTCCCTGCTCGTATCTATAGTGATTGTCGTCCAACTAGGGCTGGTTGTTAGATCGAGTCGAGTAAATTTTTTTCGAATTAGTCGAGTTTACAAGTCATATTTTACGATTCAAACTTTATTTGACATTTTTTCAAGTCAAGCCAAGTTTATGAAATTATGAGTCGAGTCAAAATAATTCGAATTTTTCACGCCAAGTCGAGTCGAGTAAAAAAATCATATTTTTTCAAGCTGAGTCGATTCGAATAATTTGATTTTTTCGGCTTGGGTCCAACCCCTCTTTCCCATACAATGGGGGTGTTTGGCAAACAGCTTATAGCTGGTAGCTGGTTTGACTAGCTGATTTGATTAACTGTTTATATAAAGTCTTTGGTAAAACTTAGCTGATAGTTGATATGGGTAAAATGACAAATAAGGGTATGATACATTTAGTTGTTAGGTACATATATGTTTTATAATACTTTAGTGTTTATTGGGGTGAAATTATTTGAATAAAATACTTTTGACAAGGAACTAAAAAATTTCTTAGGAAAATTAGTGAATACTTTTTGAAAATTTTGAATATATTTTTTAAATCTAATATTTACAAATATTAACCTTGTGGAGAGTGATGCATACTATTAACCTTGTATTAAATATCAACACTAATATTTTTTTCTTCACCTTCATGTTTTGTTATATTTTCGTAACTAAAATATACTTGAGAATCTACAACTAAAAAATAGAATAATAAAATAAAATTCTACAAATTCATCATTAGACGTTACATAAAAATTATTTCACACAAGTTCATTGAAAATATTCAAGAAAGATATACATATCCAAACAAGTGAAAACAAATAGGAGTATTTAAGAAACATGACGTGGTCGTCTAACTACCATCAAACTGGTAGTGATGTCATTACGTAATTTTGTCATTTCATTAGTACTCACACGCTCAACTTCTTGAGTGGATTCGGTATTTGAAAATAATTTCGGAGGAATAAAATTCGAATATGAATCTATGACCCTAAAAGCTGGGTGGAGAATTTTACTTAATCTGATGTAGTTATGTAAAGCAAATGCAACACAAATTATCCTATTTTGATCTTGAGACGAATATATATGTGTTATCACTAAATTTTTGAATATGGCAAGAAAAAAGGAGAAGAATCAACCCCCATATTTGCTCATATTTGAATCAAATTAGCCCCAAATCAAATCTGAATCTGCATTAAATGGAAAAGGGAAAGAATAACCCAAAAATAGGATTTATTTTATTCCGAATTTTTGTATTTTAGGTATAGAAATTATCTATATAAATGGTTGAATCCCTTTGTAAAAATATATAGAGAGTTTTAGACCGTTCTACAGAGATTTTTACACAGTTAGACACACAATTTTCATTCGAATTCACTAGGGAAACACTGCGAAAGAGCCCTGACAAATTGTACCAATTTGTTGGAAATACAAAGCTTGAGGCATTCTTTTTGAGGTATTCTTTTAGTTCTTGTTTTATTTTTATTTATTTATTTCGAATATGTGAAAAGAATGAATGTTTGTCTTGTTTGAGCCTTGAATTACTATCATCGGATTTCGAATAAAGGGTGATCAGGTTTTAAAGATTTTTAAAGTGGGGGAAAATTTTTGATTCTTTCTTAAAAAAGGAAAACCAATTTTTATTTGGTTTTGAGAATTTTAAAAGTTGATTCAAGTTGAGATTTAAAAAAATGTTTGTTCCCCGTGTTCTTCAATCCATGAAGAATATCAAGAACACTTGAGAAAAGTAAAAGTGGGGTGTTTGATCTATTTTTTAAAAGAAACTTTAGTGTTATTAGAGTTGGGCTTTATACTCACATGTTTTTAACCACTGTTTACTTTCAAATTTGGTCTCGAGTTTTAATCTTTTTAATTCTATTACT
Source organism: Hibiscus mutabilis (assembly GCA_019671005.1). Classification (NCBI taxonomy): domain Eukaryota; kingdom Viridiplantae; phylum Streptophyta; class Magnoliopsida; order Malvales; family Malvaceae; genus Hibiscus; species Hibiscus mutabilis. Next base: position 28,167,824 of record CM033711.1, on the reverse strand, counting down.
GTTGTGATTTCTTTTTTTTATTCAAATTTTTAGTATTATTTAACCCTTTATTTTCTTTTTTGACCTTTTTAAATTTTAGTTTATACATATTTTTTCCCAAAAAAAGCCCGATTCACATATGGTGCTGACCCTCTTTAGGGAAGGATACACATTCCTTTTAAAAAATCCTTTTACGTATTCTCCTTTTTAATTTGTTTATGATTTTTGCAATGTAAATATAATTGTTTAAATTTAGTTTCCATGTTTTTTATTAATTAGACTCTTTCCTAAAACACCAAAGCATTAATGTTTTAATTAAATTACTAAGTTAGATAAATCCCTCATGATTAGGTACTTAAATATCTTAGTTAGATTATACTTTAGGTAAAATTAATAAAACACGCTTAATCTCATTTTAACCTAATAGGTAAAATTTACATAGATTATACCTTAGGTTAATAATCACTAACTTAAAATAAATAAAAGTTTTAACACACTAATTATTTTCTTGTCTGTTTGATTAAAAAGTGGAACTTAATTAATTTGGTGTTCTATTGAAGGAAGTGACGAGTTAGCGCTAGAAATGTTGGCAGTGATTTGAGTTCACTTTCTGGATGATGGAGCCATTAAAATGAGATCATATTCATAAATGGGAAAAGAGTTGGATTTTATACGAACTTGCAAATTTTGACATTAAAACGTTTTGTAACCGGCTAGGTACCAATTTTTTGGTGTTGAGGGCGTGCTGATCCTTCCCCACGCGTAATTGACTCCGAACCTGTTTTTATTTTTCACAGACCAAAATGTTGTTTTAATAAAATAAAATGATTTTATTAAAATGACCCATTTTTAGGTGATCCAATCACACCGTTTAAAAGATTGGTGGCGACTCCATTGTTGTTTTATTTTTATAAAACGTCGAGCCTGAAAAAGGGTTGCGACAATATGCATTTTTTCTAAAATCTTCCAACGTGCCTTTAGAATGCCAAATAACCGTTTAATACAACTTCTTACCAAGGTCTCTTTAATACTATACAAATGGATTCCATCTTACTTAACATTTCATTCGTATAGAATTATTCTAATCTTACATGCATAATTATATTAATCTATATGCTACAACGATTTCATGAAACACAAAACAATTCTTTTCTCAATTGCAAGAAAATAAATCCAATTTTTCTAGTTTACCAAGTAATCCTTATGGTTATAAAAACAATCCAATATATATATATATACAAAACAACCCTTATTTTGGCTTTATAAAGCAGTCCCCAAATTATCACAAAACAGCCCTTGAAGTTTTTACAAACTGTCCAAAATAGTGTTTAAAACCACAAATCAGTCTTTGCCATGTTTTAAACTTATAAATCAACCCTAATTTCACTTGTTAAACAATCTTTAATATAAGTTTATAAAACAGTCCAATATATATTTATACATGTACAAACAATCCAAAATACATATGTATACTTATATATACTCGAAACAGTCTCATAATTTATATGTATACATACATATGTACCAAAATAGTCCAATACATGTATACATTCAAAACAGTCCACTACTTATTTATATATATTTAAAACAATCCAGAATCATTCATAACGGCCCTCCCCTATTTTAATGTATCGAAACAGTCCCGAAACAGCTTATTCATTGATGAAACAGTCCAACACTACTACCAACCAATTCTATATTTTAATTTAACAGTTTACTACTCAATTAACTTCTAAATCAGTCTTCTTAATTCAATTCACGTTATGGTCGATCCTATACTTTCAGTTTCAACCATTAACATTCATATGTACTTCAAATCCCAAAAAATGCTACCATAATCCATGCATATAAACATGCCTTCAAGGCCACCAAAATCATCCAAAAGCAGGATTCAATCACAACAATCAATTGTTAATTTCAATCGAATACAACGACATACAACAATCCAAGAATCATATTGTCAATAAATTTTTAATCTTCCTTTACTAATCCAATGATTCAATAGAAATCTTAACCAAGATTCTCAAGTAATTCATATAAAAACAATCTACTAACACTAAGCTCTCATGGAATTATACTAGGTTATCTTGAGTTGATTCTAATTTTAAAGAGGAAAAGAAGATTGCTTACCCCCTCTAAAATTAGGTACTCAAATCTACACTTCTACTTGAATCCACCATGAAGTTCAACCATAGCTTCAAAGCTTTCTTTGTATTTCTTTCTCCGACATGAGTTTTGGCCAAGAATGAAGAAGATGATAATGAGATGGATCATCCTCCTAAGCCGAGCATACCTTGCTCCCACATATGTTCTCCTATTTGGTTGGCATGTGTTTGAACCCTTAAACAATTTTTTCTTTAGCATGCAAACTTAAAATTTCTTTTCATGTTCGGTTTAGCCCCTTCACAATATGGCTATTTGTTTCCTTCTTTGTTTCAATTTGATCTTAAATCATATAATTATTCTAATAGAGGACACAACTCTAGTGAATTAACTAACGGTACATCATAGCTTACTCCTAGGCCAATGTTTGGGATATTACAGTCTTGAGAATGAAAAGATTGTTATGAAATCATGAAGTATATGTTTCGAATAACATGTTTTATTCAAATGATTTGGAAATGATGTATTTGACTTGCTTTGATAAAGTTTTCTAATATCAGTTTTGGTTTTGAAAATGCATTGACGTTTTACCCTTTTAGAGCGCACTCACTAGACATTATATGCTTACGCTCTCTTTTCTTCCGTCAATGCAGTGCTGTAAGCAAATGCGGGGTTGTGATTCGAGGCAAGAAGTGATCCCAAGACAACCGTATTTAAGAGTATGTTTTATGGTAATATCATTATTTTTAATAAGGCAATGTGGGTTAAATTTTGGGATGATATTTTGTATATGGCTTGATTATGTGTTGGAGTTTATACTATATTGGATGATGATTTTAGTTTAATGTGAATGATGTTGATTTTATTTAACGCCAAGTACATTTGATGGTTATGATCTAATGATTTAAAATGGTTTAAATAATGGTTGGATTGATAGCTTGCGTACTAAGAGTATATATGGTCATATGCTTTAATTCCTTAATTAATGTCTAAGCTTATGTTGAGGTCTTGGCCATTTGGTGCTTATTGGATAATGCTTTATGTTGCAACATGGAATGGTATGGATGTTCCTTTGGACCCAAGCCCCGGCATGATTCAACAGGTTGGGACAACAGAGTCGGATAAACCAATATAATATGGGATCGATGAAACCCTTATTTAGAGATATACTTAAGAGGAAGGCTAATCTTTTTCAACAGGAAAGTCTGATTAGTGAACTGGATGTGGATCTCCTTTTTGAAGATGTACAGTGTGGCCAACATGGTTCACTTATAACGATAAAATTTTCAGAGTAGGTGCATAAAGCAATTGATGACAAGCTTTCAAAATCGGTTATTGTCCGATTGCTCGATAAATCTATTGGCTATCGTGCACAATTGAATTGAATTCAGGCTTTATGGAATCCAATGGGTGAATTAAGTCTAGTTGATCTAGACAATGATTATTTTCTAGTGCGATTCACTTTGGATGTAGATTCTGATAAGGTTCTGAGTGGCGGTCCGTGGTTAGTGTATGGAAGCTACCTCACTGTCCAACCATGGTCGTGGAATTTCTCTACGGTAGTGGAATACCTATGTAATACTCTAATTTTGTATATATATATATATATATATATATATATATATATATATATATATATAATTCACTATAAGTATAGCCAAATAAATATGTAAATAAAAACAATAAATGTATATAAATTAATAAAGTAAAAAATCAGTCTATAAGATAAAATGTCTATATACAAAGTGTCCATTATATAGTAGAAACCCATTTACAATATATGAAACCCTCTTATACATTCAAAAAAGCCCACAAAAATGCTAACAGGCCCAAGTATAAACCATTCCCGTCTAAAAACTAAGCCTAACGGGTAAAGAAGCCCAAACAAACCAGCCAAGAATGGCCACGTGGCGAGCTCCCATTGGGAGAATTCACCCTCACACGGATTAAGGGCCCCGCTGATGTCAGCATCTGCAATAATATAAATAGAGGAGAGATAGTTAGTGGGGGACACATTTAATTCGGGCAATAATTACGCAATTATTGAAGAGAGGAGAGAGAAGCTTACCCAAAAAGCCAAAAGGTCGCCTGGAAACTGAAGAGCTCACCAGAGAAGAAGGTCAGACCGTCGCCGTTGGTCACCGGAGGTAACATTTTCCCCTCAATCGTATTTCCTGCAAGTCTAAACACGCAAACACACATTAAATCAAAATCAAACACTAAAAACAGAAATCAAAACGAAATTTAAGGAATAAACCCTAGATCTAAGAAAACTCAATTTCTAAGTAGAAGTTAGAGGTTTATCTAGAGTTTTACGGGATAGTTTTGGAAGTCAGAAGGTTTAGGTCTTCGGCAGAGTCAAACATGATAGAAAAGTTTACGGTTCTGGTAGTTTTTAGGGGGAAGCCGGGTGGTTCTAATGAACCAGATAGATTTAGGTGGTTTAGGGCAAAATCTACAATTTTTTGGTGTTTTAAGTTTCTGACACAATGGCCAAAAATCGCCCTACGATGGCAGATGGTGGTCGAAAGTGGCCGGAGTGGGGGCACGATGGCCGGCGAATGACTGGGGGTTTTCGGGGTATGACGGATTAAGATCTGATGATGGCGGCTATGGCAGAAAGTGACCAGAGTTTAGTGTGTTCATTCGTTTTTGGATGAACACATTGAATGTTCATCCAAAAATCCTGGGTTTTGATCCGATTTGAGGGGAAATTCTGGGATTTTTGTGTTTAGGTAGAGAGAATTTAGAGAGAGGGCTAAGGGAAGAGAGAGAAAAAAGGTTGATCAAATGGCCGTTCCAACTCGGTGTGGGTGCTTTTATACCCGAGTTGGTACATCAACGTTTTGAATTTGGGTTGCCAAGGATCTGCGCCCTTCTTTCCAGATCCTTATGGATTTGGCCCCTATTTTGCATTTGTTTTAATTAGGTCCCTAAACATTTGTAATTCGAGCCTATAGTTTACAATTTATGCAATTTAATCCATGGTTCTCTTTAAATTGCTCTAATTTAATTGTTTAATCATTGAATGTTTGCATGTTATAATATCAAGCATATAATATATTTGTTAGGAGATTTTAATCACTAGATCAGTAATTAATTAGAGCCATAAACTTGGTTCTTTAATTAATCTAATTAATTAAAATAGGGAGATAGTTGTAGAAAATAAATGATTATTAAATGGAAGCTTCAATGTCCTAAGTTGATTAGTGTCTCATTGTAATGAGATGTTAATCAAAGGGGGCATTTTAGTATAACATTTAATATTTCATTTGAACTTAGAACATGTAACAACATGGTTAATTTAATTAAAATTGAATCAAGTTTAAGTTCAATTAGATAGAATCATTGAATAATTAGGAATATTGTTGATTTAGGGCCTAATATGGACAAAGCCCAATTTTTTGGGTGTTATCCCATAAACCCTTAAATTTGATAATGTTCATAGTTTCTTAATTAATTTAATCAATTGAAGCCCTAATTAGGTCAGAACTTAAAATTGACAAGAAAATAATTAGACATACATTAAAAACCTTTTGTGTTGAGATACATTTTTGAATATGAATTGAAGTATCCTAAAGTAGCTGGATGTTTCAAAACTCATATTCGTTTGAAAATGTATTTTCTTACAAAAGGATATCTCCATTTGGAATGGAAATTCAACTAATGATTAAGGGATTAATTAAATTCAAGTTATCGTTCGAAATGCCAAAATGCCACGTGGAATTCATAAGGTATCGATTATGGGCATTTGTAGGGGTGCTAATCCTTCTCCACACGTAATCGACTCCCAAACCCTAATTTTAAAGAAACGAATCTCTGTTTGTTTTTATGGTGTCCGATCTACCAAAGTGACCGGTGGCGACTCCAAATTGATTTTTCAAGAATAAATAAAGGAAAATGCGATTTAATACGAAAAACTCTAATTTCAAGATTAAATAAATCAAAATGGGCAAAAAAAACCCTAATTTTCAAAAAGAACTAATCGTCAGGCTATTTTCCACACTTCGGTTTAAAAAATGGTCACGACAGCTTGGCGACTCCGCTAGAGATGAACTCAAGAGTCAGGCCTAATTTCACGTGGCATTTTGGGATTTCAAACAAATAATTTGAATTTATTTTTTTCCAAAAATTGTTGGATGAATTTTCAGAAAAAATGGAGGTAGCTTTTGTGTATGATATATCTGTCATTCATGCATAAGCCCTCGACTCAGGCTTTTCAACCTTAAGTGGGAGAAAGACATTATTCGAAGTGAGGCTCTCCACCTCCGAGTTTGGAATTTTTTCTTCTTACGGTACACTAACCTTATGCACCATGGGGCCCACGCCTCCATTGTAAGAGACCTATACTATCGAATCGATGTCATGTTGTTGCAGTAGACAGTAACGACAGTTCGGGAACCTAGAGTGTAGAACACAACCCACATTCTGTTATCTAGAAACCCACCCCACTAGAGCCAGACAAGGACCTAGGAAAGGTGCTGCCGGTTTAAATACATTTCTATGGTTATTTTCTTTGCAAAATATTATATGCCTTTTTGTGTTAATAATTTGTTTATTTGCTTCTCATATTAATTCACAATACTGACTCAAGTTTCTTGTTTGTTTTGTTTTCTTTATGGTTGTTCAATTTTGCTATTTTAAATGAACCATGTCATATTGCATTATTTGGCATCAATTCGGGAATTAGTTGATTTGGAAGTATTTAGTATGGCTGGAAGGTCTCATATAGGAGAAGATAATACTGCAGTCTGGACATGGTCAGAGCAGACTCAACATGAGAAATGAGACAGTCTTCGTAGGGGTGATGTGTCACGGATGAAGAGTCAAGTCAAGTTAAATACCAATCAGAATGTTTGCTTGCCAGAAGTCAAAGCGATATGGGATGAGTGGGGAAATGACATGAAAGGATCATTCAAAAAATAGTTTGGAGATATAGCTTTAGTATTGAGTGTACAGATAGATTAGCAATTGCTTAGTGCAATGGCTCAGTTCTGGAACCCTGCATATAAATGTTTTACCTTTGGCCGAGCAGACATGACACCTACGCTTGAAGAGTACGAGGCACTGATTAATTACCCTAGAATTCAAAGCGATAAGATATACACTAGACCTAACAACAACTCAGGCTTCAAGAAGAAATTGGTGCAGATCACGGGAAAAACTAAAGAGTGGTTGGATAATAAGATAGCTAATAGTGATAGTACTGATCAAAATGAGGACAAACAACGCTTAAATTGGAGAGTTCTTAAGGAGTTGATATTGACAAGTGATGATGAACCAATTAGGGTGAGAAGATTATACGCCTTGTGCATATACAGATTGGTTTTGTTCCTGAGGACTCCATAACATATAGATCCCTCAACAGTAGGACTGTTCAAGCGATTGGAAAAAGGTGTAAATCCAGTGCCAGCCATCCTAACTAAAACTTATAGATCAATGACTGCATACAAGAAATCAGGGGAAGGAAGATTTTGGGGTTGTGTCCAGTTGCTCAAAATTTGGTTTAGAGGTTATAGGTGGAATACTCCTTATAGAGGCATCAGATATCTTGAAACATACTCACCAATAGAAGAACATCTAACTAGTTTCTCGGTAGAGAAAAAGGAGGACCAATGGAAAGAATATTTCAAGGACATGAAAGATGATGATGTTGTGTCGAGGGCTCCCTGGTTAAACAAGGGGATAAATTTTTTGTATCGATTTGGAGACAGAGATTGGATCCCGCTACCCAAAATTTGGGGAGGAACAACCTATTGTCCTCTATTGGTGTCCAGACAGTTTGGTTCAAGACAGTTCGTACCAGCTACTGCAGGCATGACATGATTTGAATATGCTCACAAGACAAATGATTATAAAGGGATGGTTGCTCAAACTGCAAAGGCATGGGAAAAGCCAAGGGGGGTTCAACCGTATCAGGATTTGGAAGTGATTACAAGATATGAAGAATGGAGGGTTCAAAGGGTCAATGACAGCACATTCTAGGGAATTCAAGAAAACACCAGTTCATCAGCTCAACCTACTAGGAGTGCGTCATCTGCATTGGAAAAGCTCAGACATGATCGAGAAATTGGACTTGAAGAAATATGAGAAGGGAATCAGTGACCTTATTGAAGAATTAACCATGGAAAAGCTGCATGTGAGTGTGCACGAAGGAAAGGAAAGGGAGTTGATGGAACAAAACAAAAGAATCAGTCGAGACTTAAAGGAGCTGCAAGAAATCCACAACAGTTACAAAACAAAGCAAAAAGGAGCAACGATCAAGGTAGTGCAAAACTTGTCGAAGAAATTGGATGACATGGTGAGGGAAAGGAATAATTACAAAAAGATGTACGAGAAGAAGTCCCGTGAAAGCAAGGAATCAAGCAGTAAGGTCAAGAAAAGGATAGAGAAGGAGCAAGCCTAAAAATTTGATTTAACAACCCAAGTTTCCCAATTGAAGCATGTGGTCGTAAAGTACCATAATGAAGACAAGGTCCAAATGGAATAGGAGAATGAAGGACTACAGAAAAAGATATTAGAATCGGAGAATGCAGTGCAAGGCTTGAAGGAGAAGCTTGCAAGTTACGAGGGAGCACTACACCAAGAAAACAAAACATGGAAAGGCAAGTATGAAGCAGCACAACGTACCATCCAAAGCCAAAATGATGAATTGGTAAACTTTAAGAAACAAGTTAGAAGTGTTGCTTCATATGTGCAAATACTATCAAGACAAGCCACAAGTCTGTTGGAACAACTGGATATCAAGCTGGAGCATGGATAAGTCATTACCCGTCTGCTACACGAATTAGTCAATTTGGGAGTTAGGGCTAGCTGATTTCTGTAGAAGAAATTGTCTTTTCCTTGTATTTGGACCTTTTATCAAATGAATGTTTCCAAAAGACTAGTTCTTGAATTCGATGCCTTTTTGCATTCATGAATTCATACATTTATACATGCATGCACTTACATTATATTTTATTTTGCAAAATAAATTGTTTAATAAACAAAGGTTTTATGGTAGTTTATTTTTAAACCGTAATCATACCGCATTCTTATGGAACATGCTTGCGCTATAAAGCCCTAGTTATTGAGGATCGACTTACCAGTTTGGAGAATGATTGAGTGAAAATGCAAAACTGCTTCGATAGAATAAAGCAATCTATGAAAGACTATGTTGTTTAGACTTAGAGAGAGATCATCAATCAGCTAACTGCTCTATTAGGGCCAAAAGAGTCAGGAAACACAAAGTACATGAGGGTGCTTCCAACGATGTAAATGATCAAGCATAAACCACATCTCACATAAAGGTGCAGCCCGAAAGACCTCCACCTGCAAAGAAGGTCCAAATTAATCAAGCAGAAGGAATGCCTAGCCATCCGATGCACATTGGAGCAAATTTTGGAAGTGGTGAAGAGGTTACCGATTTGAATACTTTGAGTGAGATAGATAAAATTCGAGCTGAGATCGAAAAGAAGTATGAGGAACACTATAAAGCTTTGGAGGATCGTCTGCTGGAAATGAAGAAAGTGAATGAAACAGGACCTGGTGTAGTTGAAATGAGCTTAGTGGCTGATCTGATTTTTCCCCAAAATTTAAAGTTCTAGATTTTGAGAAATATGATGGGACTACCTACCCAAGGTCCCACCTTACGATGTATTGTCAAAAGATGGTTGCCCACCTGAAAGTTGAAAAGCTACTGATACATTATTTTAGGACAGCTTGACTTGTTCAGCAACACGATGGTACACACAGCTGAGTCACATAAACATATTGCCGTGGAAAAATCTCTCTGAGGCTTTCGTAAAACATTATAAGCATGTGAAGGAAGTGGTCCCCAGTAATGTCATGTTGCAGGGCATGGAACAGAGAAGTAATGAAACACTCCATTAGTATGCCCAGAGATGGAGAGATATAGCGGCCCTAGTGCAGCCTCCATTAATGGAAAGTGAGGTCACCCATATGTTCGTGCAGACTTTAAGAGGTCCACTTTTCAAAAGATTGATCAGTAATGCTATGCATAATTTTTCCGATATAGTAATGACTGGGGAATTGATTGAAGTGGCAATTAAAAGTGGTAGGATCGAGAGTGGGGAGAGCTCTCATAAGAACTGCAAGAGAAAGGACAGTGAAGTGAACATTACCAGCGCATATGAGGCTCCTAAGAATGTTACTATTACTTCACCCGGGGCGGCGTCGGGAAGTTCACAGGGTTCAAACAAGAAAGAGTCTTATGGCCCAAGAAATGATAGAATAAATTTTACACCGATACCAATGTCGTATGCCGAATTGTACCCACAGTTATACGAGGTAGATCTGGTGAGGCGATATTATCTGACCCCTCTACACCCTCATTTTCCCCCATGGTACAAGCCTGATGCTCATTGTAAATTCCATGCTGGACTACTGGGTATATGATTAAGAATTGCACGATATTTAAAAAGGTGGTTCAAAATTTGATTAACAATGGAATTTTGAAGTTTGATAAGCCCAATATTGCAGCAAATCCATTACTGAGCCATGGTGGGCGAGGAGTGAATGTCATAGAGGAAGATGATGAAGCAAAACAATTGAAGATAGATGTGTCAGAAGTCAGATCTCTGTTGAAGTGGGTATTTGAACAGTTGTACAATGCCAGGATAATTGAAATAGGCGTAAAAGTGGAGAAAGAAGTACAGTCTGAAGTGTACTGCGAATATCACCAAGAACATGATCATGAGATCCAACATTGCTCAGAGTTCAGAAGTTTGATACAAAAGATTAATAATAAAGAAATTGAGTTCTTTGAGAAGATATGAGAGAGGAAGGAAGTGGAGGTATGTACTTCCGAGTCTTATGAAGTCAAATACGGGATACACAAGCCTTTAGTTGTTTATATCAGACCCAAGGTTGGAAGCTTGTCAGATGTGAAACCAGCAATAATTCCCAAGATCGTAATTTCACCTTCCGCGCCATTTGCTTTCAAGAACACTCACAGAGTTCCATGGAGCTATGCAGCCAACGTGACTATACCTGAAGAAGGCAAGTCACAAGAAGAGGTAGAATCACTGGGTGAAACAAAGATGATGCTAGAAGAAAAGAAGGATGAACATTCTGGTACAGAATAAGTGAATGAGGTGGGACACTTTACTCGTAGTGGTAGATGTTATTCTCCTGAAGTATCAAAGGAAGCAGTGAAGGTAAAGGGAAAAGTTGTGGTAGTACCTGAGAAGATCTTTGGGGAAGAACCTGCTCCCAAAGTAAACGAGCATGTAACAGAAGACCAAGTTCAAGAATTCCTGAAATTTTTGAAACACAGCGAGTATAGTATAGTCGAGCAGTTAAAAAAACTACAAGCAAGAATTTCTGTCCTAGAGCTGCTGTTAAGTTCTAAGGGGCACTGTAATGCCCTAATAAAGGTGCTCAATTAGACCTTCGTGCCAAATGATATATCTGTGAAAAATTGGAAAGGATTGTGAATCATATTATTGTCGACAATTATATTACATTCACTGATGACGAGATCCCTAAGGGAGGAATGGGATCCATAAAGGCCTTGAACATCACCACGCACTGCAAGGGCTATGTGCTACTAGGAGTATTAATTGACAACGGTTTAGCATTGAATGTCTTGACGATGGTCACTTTACAGAGGCTGTCGATTGACGATTATCATATGAAGACATATAAAAATACTGTAAGAGCCTTCGATGGTACAACACGGGATATTCTGGGTAAAATTGAAGTGCCATTGCTCATTGGGCCCATGGTCTACAATGTGGAGTTTGTGGTGATGGACATCAAGCTGACATATAATTGTTTCCTTAGAAGGCCTTGGATCTATTTGGCTGGGGTAGACCGTCTTCTCTGCATCAGAAGCTCAAGTTTGTCATAGAATAGAAGCTAGTCAGTGTCGGAGTTGAGGAAGACATTATTGCTTCTGTTTCCACAGATGCACCGTATATTGAGATAAGTGAGAATGCTTTTGAATGTTCATTTAGAGCTTTGGAATTCATAAACGCAACGTTCATTGCTGAAGGAAGGCCAATATTGCGACCCAGATTGTCAAACTGTACCAAGATGATAGCCCGAGAAATGCTTGGTAGGGGGTGATGACTGGAAAAAGGCTTGGTAAACGACTCTAGGGCTGTTTTCAACCAAAGCCTGTGATAATGAAGAAGGACCGCTTTGGGCTCGGATTTTAGCCCAGTTTCCAACACCGACAAAAAGATTTAAAGAAGAGGGAAAGCCAGAGGAAAACTCGCCTGTTGGGGGTGAAGCATTGTTTGAGCCCGTGTCTTTCCCGGACTTAACTGGTATCTTTAAGTCCCGAGGATTTGAAAGTGTTTAAAAGCAACTTGAAGAGGTCAACCAGGAAACTGCAAGGCTGCATGAAGAGGAAATTTTTGGTAATGACCTGGAGGGACTTTTTGTTGGAGGAATTTTTGAAGGAGCTCAACCTGGAAGATTTCTAGAGAAGATCTATCCATACTTCCCTGGCGAAGTGCTCGACAATTGTACAATTGAAGATTTTTCTTTAATGACTAAGAATAAAGTAGAGTAAGTACCATGAACCACCATGTACCTTTGCCCGCGGGTATAGGGGATTATCTGTAAAGGACCATCATATTAGTTCATTTTAATAAAGATGCTTTCATGCTGATTCACAAATGGCAAACATGTTTCTTGTTTTTTTCGTATCCTCCAAATGTATATTATTATTTTCTTCACAGGTCTTCAACTATTAATTGCATGAATGATCCTGAACCTAATCCTGGAGTAGACCTTGAGCGGCCATAGTGTCTAATGGAAGTCACTAAGGTCGAGGATAAAACAAAATGTGAAATCCCTGATGAATTACTAAGGTTGGTTGAAAAGGAAGACAAGCAGATCTTACCTTACAAGGAAGAAATAGAGATCCTAAATTTGCGAACAGATGAAATTAAGAGAGAGGTTAAGATATGGACTACTTTCTCACCAAAAACTAGACAATAGTTGATTGACTTATTGCGAGAGTTCAAAGATGTATTCGCCTAGTCATATCAACACATGCCAGGATTAGATACTGACATAGTGGTACACAAATTGCCGATAAGGTCAGAATGTAAACTGGTTCAATAGAAGCTTAGAAGATTGAGGCTGGAGATAGTACTAAAGATAAAAGAAGAAGTATAAAAATAGATTGATGCTGGCTTTCTTGAAGTACCCCAATATCCAGAATGGCTGGCCAATATAGTCCTGGTACCAAAGAAAGACAGGAGAGTATGCATGTGTGTAGATTATAAAGATCTTAATAGAGCCAACCCGAAGGATAATTATCCTTTGCCATACATAGACATCATGGTTGATAATACGTCTGTACATTCATGGTTCTCTTTCATGGATGGATTTTTAGGGTACAACCAAATAAAAATAAGCCCAGAGGACATGGAGAAGACAACATTCATAACCTTATGGGGCACATATTGTTACAGGGTAATGCCTTTTGGACTTAAGAATGCCGGGGCAACATACCAACGAGCCATGGTAACCCTATTCCACGACATGATGCACAAAAAGATTGAGGTGTACGTGGATGACATGATTGCCAAATCCCAGACTGAGGAAGAGCATATCCAGAACCAGAGAAAGTTGTTCTAAGATTGAGGAAGTACCAGCTGTCGCGACCATTTTTGAAACCGAAGTGTGAAAAATAGCCTGATGATTGATTTCTTTTTTGAAATTACAGTTTTTATTCATTTTAATTTCTTTAATCTTGAAATTAGGGTTTTTCGTATTAAATCGGATTTTCCTTCTATTTATTCTTGAAAATCAATTTGGAGTCGCCACTGGTCACTTTGGTAGACCAGACACCATAAAAACAATCAGAGATTCTTTTCTTTAAAATTAGGGTTCATGAGTCGGTTACGTGTAGGGAAGGATTAACACCCCTACAAACGCCCGTTATCGGTACCTTATTAATTTCACGTGGCATTTTGGCATTTCGAGTAATAATTTGAATTTAATTAAATCCTTAATTGTTAACTAAATTTCATTCTGAATGGGAGTATCCTTTTGTAAGAAAATACATCTTTACCGAATGTAAGTTTTGAAGCATCCATTTACTTTAGGATACTTCAATTTATATTCAAAAATGTATCTCAACACGGAAGGTTTTTAATGCATGTCCATTTATTTTCTTGCCAATTTTAAGTTCAAACCTAATTAGGGCTCCAATTAATTAAGTTAATTAAAATCAACAAATATTATTAAATTTAGGGTTTATGTGATAACACCCAAAGAATTGGGCACTACCCATATTTAGCCCTTAATCAATAATATTCCTAATTATTTGTGATTCTAATTATTTTCTTCTAATTCCAATTTAATTACATTAAACTAACTATGTGTGATTTCCATTTTCTAGGTTCAAATGAGGTATTGAATCTTCTACTAAAATGACCCCTTGATTAACATCACATTGCATTGTGACACTAATCAACTTAGAACATTAAACTTTCCATTCAATATTCATTTATTTTCTTCAATGTTCTTATCTATCAAATTAGTTAATTTAATTAAAGTACCTAATCCTAAAAGGCTCTAATTTAATAAACTTTCTAAGTGATTAAAATCTCTTAAAAAATATACTATATGCTTGTTTTAAAATTATGCAACATACAAATAAATTAAGACTAATAAACTAAAATCAAGACCAAATTGAATTGTTATTAAAATTGGGAGCCCAATTTACAAGCTTTAAGTAACCAAATTAAAACAAATGAAAACTTGTGGCCAAAACCCTAAGGATCCAAAAAGAAAGGTGCAAATCCCATATATTCAGCTCGTTTGACCTTTGCGTGTCAAGTCAACCCAGTGCCAAAACGACACCGTTTGACTCAGGGTATAAATCCCCTTTTCACGAGCCAACTCGACCATTTGAACCGAGCGCTCTCTCTTTCTTCCCAACCTTCTCTCTAAAATCCTCTCAGACTAAACACTTTAAAACCCAGAAACCAAGTCCCATTTTGATCTAAACCCCTCTGTTCATCACAAAACCATCACTAGTTCTTCATTTTTCCGCTTTTGATCCGTAAAAACACAAAAAACCCCTTCTTTCCTTTGTTTTTTGATCAAAACCAAAAGTTCATTCAAAAACCAAACCATGTTCTTCATCCTTAGCCCCTTTGATCTTGCACCACCACCGATCTCCAACCACGACTTGTTTCACGGCTGCTGAAGGCGACGCTGTCCATGGGTCGTCGTCTTTGGTCATCCCTTCTGACCAAACCTAAATCCTCGACCACCGTCTGGTTCTTCTCCGGCGACTGGTCACCGTTGCGAGGCGATTTTCGGCCGCCGCTACCTAAAAACCCTAAAATTCCCAATTTTTACCGAGTCTTTTCTCTAAACCCTAATCTAAGCCCAAATTCAACAAAATTCGCCCATCTTCTCCCGATCCTAAGCCTAAACTACCTGAACCAAACCTATTTACCCTCTTCAACTCTGTCTTTTCCCTTAAACTGACCAGCGACCAAAATCCCCTCCAATCAACACAAGATAAGCCTCAAAACCCTACTATAATTTGTGTTTAGGTTTTGATTTCGGTTACTATTTTTATGCGTTTTAGGCTTAGATCTAACCTATTTCGTGTATTTTGCAGGTAAATGAAGAGTAGGGAAGGAAATATACCTCCCGATGTATTTCCGATGACGACCTCACTGCTCTGGTGTCCGCTTCTGGTGACCTTCGGCGTTCTAGTGACTCTCAAACTTCTCAGGTAACTTCTTGGTTTCCTCCCTGTCTCTCTTTTCAATTAATGATTAGCATTAATTGTTATCATTATTGGCTAATCATTTTCTCTTTCCTCTTTTATATAGGTGATGCAGATGATGACATCAGCTGGGGAATTAATCCATGTGAAAGGCTTATTGACCAATCCCGGCTCAACACGTGTCCCTTGGACTCAGATTTTGAGCGGGAATTAAAAGCACAAATGGCCCATGTGTGTTTGTTTTGTGGGTTTCAGCTTGTAAATAGGCAGGAGAATATTTTGTAATGGGCTTTTTTATATTTTGGGCTTGTAACTTGTTTTATATGTAAATAGACACTTTTTTAATTTGGTCATTCATCTTGTATTTGGACTCTATTGAATCATTTATTTATTTAAGGAATCATTATTATTTGGTTTTATTTATAGAGAATTACATATATATTTAAACACCCGAACAAAATTAGGGTATTATAGCTGCCCCTATTTGCTCATTGCTATGAAAGAGGAATAGGGCAAAGACTGAAAAGACACGAATTTTATCCAAACCATCTGACCACCAAAGCTTGAAGTTATTCTTCTGATTATGAAACGCCTCAATCTTCTTCGTTATAAATCTGTCTCTCTGTAAAGACATCGAATAAGGAAGTTCTTCTTATTATGGACCCCCTCGTTTCAAAAATAGGCTCTTCTCACTGGAATTCTATCTCCATTGGACAAAGTCTTCTCATTGATTTCTTTTTTGCTGAGTGACAAACTCTTCTTATTAGGAATTCTTCTTTGCTAGACGAACTCTTCATATTAGGAGCTCTTTCTTTGCTATCGAACTCTTTTCATTAGGATTCTTTCTTTGCCGAGGTAAACTCTTCACATTAGGAGTTTTTCTTTGTTGGTGAACTCTTCACATTAAGAGCTCTTTTTTGCTGGACGAACTCTTCACATTAGGAGCTCCTTCTTCATTTCCTTCCAAAGCAAACTAAAATGCATGGATGAGGATTAGTATGATCCTAATTTTTATATGATGCATGAAATGCACTTAAGTATGATTAATCAATAAGCTTTTGCTACTTGGGGATTCATCTCAATTCTTTCTTTCATGCTTACTTTTATTTCAATATCTCATCTCACATTCGGGATTAACCTTCTGAATCTCCCTTTTGTATTTCTGGATCTTTGCTCTAAAGTGCCCTTTTGAATTTTCACTTTAGATTGCTTTTCTCAAAGTGCCCTTTTGGGTTTTCACTTTGATTTTTTTTCTCTTTTTTCTCAAGGCGCCCTTTTAGGTTTTCACCTCGGTTTTTCTTTCTTTTTTCCTTTTTTACTTTTACTTTTCTTTTTCCTTTTCTTTTTCATTTCTCTTTCTTTTCCTTATCAATAAAAAAGGCTACAGATCCAACAATAATACTTCCACGCATAAAGATACTATCAATACCACAGAACCATGATCAACAAATGTACACTTCCTAGAGAATAGACAAGTTCCAATCATAATAATGTGTTGGCCTTGCGGTTCTAATCATCTCCATTATGAGAACATAGATAAAAATCATTGTTCTTTAGATGTTAGACTTTGTTATTTTGGGTATCTTTGCAAAGATCATCACAATGCTTTTCTGTAGCAATCTTTATGGACTCTGAATTCCATCAACAACTTTACGTAAAATTCCACACTGTCCTTACTTTATACACTCTTTTTCAATAACCCAGAGTGTTAAAGTTCAACTGCACCTTTCAAAGCATAGCAACACCAAGAAGTTATATTCTTTTATGCATTATATTAGCCATTTCATAATGCTTTAGAACAAAAGAAGGCTCGGAAGAGAATTCATGATTTTATTGAAGCTTATTAATAAGGTACAATAGAGTTTTTGAAAACAAGTGATGGCAAACTAAAACAACAAAATCAAGAAACAAGGTCAGATTTTTGGGCATTCAAAGCATGAAGGATACATCCACCTCATCGACTGGAAATAGCCTTGAGCTTAACCCTTGTCCAACAAACTTCAAACATTGCTTGGATGATTACAGATGTGAAATCCCTTCCGAAATACTAGGTGTCCGAGAGGCTTTAACCGACAGATGTCTATTCTCAAATTATCTGAGCCACCCTTTACAGGTTTTAGACCCAAATCCTTATTTGGTTTCAAGAGGCCCTTTACGGATTTTCATCTTAAACCCCATTTTCTTTTCTTCTTCTTCGTTTTTCTTTTTTTGATGATATCTACAGTGCCCTTTTGGGTTTTCACCATAGATATTCATTTTGCGAAGCGCCCTTTTTGGGTTTTCACTCCACTTTTTTTCTTTTTTATTTTTCTATTCTTTAGACATAATATTTTTTGACTGAATCAGAGTTCACTGGTTTATGTAACTCTTTACCATCCATTTTAGTCAGAATCAATGCTCATCCAAAGAAGGCTTTTTTAACAACATAAGGTCCCTCCCAGTTTGGCATCCATTTTCCATGATCATCACGGTGTATTTGTAAGATCTTTTTTAGCACAAGATCTCCCTCTCGGAACTCTTTGAGCCAGACTTTCTTATCATAGGCTTGCATCATTCTTTTCTGATATATTTGGCTGTAGCAAATGGCCCTCAACCTCTTTTCCTCGATCAAATTCAACTGATCAAATCGAGCCTGCATCCATTCTGCATCCTCTAATTTTACTTCTAACAAAACTTGGAGAGACAAAATTTCAACCTCGATGGGAAGTACTGCTTTTGTCCCATAAACCAAAGAATAAGGTGTTGCCCTAGTCGAAGCTTGTATTGACTTTCGATAGGCAAACAGAGAAAAAGGTAACTTCTCATGCCAATCTTTGTAAGTTTATGTCATCTTCGATATGATCTTCTTAATGTTTTTATTTGCTGCCTCCACTGCCCCATTCATCTTAAGACGATAAGTCACAGAATTGTGGTGCATAATTTTGAACTGCTCACACACCTCTGCTATCATTTTGTTGTTGAAATTGGTGGCGTTATCAGTAACAATTCTTTTCGGTAGTCCATAATGATAGATTATTTCTTTCTTTAAAAACTTGCAAACTGTTGTTCGTGTGATATTGGCATAAGAAGCGGCTTCTACCCATTTGGTAAAGTAATCGATGACCACAAGAATGAAACGATGCCCATTAGAAGCCTTGGGGTGAATCTTCCCAATAACGTCCATGCCCCAGACAGCAAAAGGCCAAGGTGAATTCATTTTATGAAGAGGCACCGGTGGATAATTAATCTTATCCGCATATATTTGGAACATATGATATTTCTTGGCATATTCAATGAAATCTCTCTCCATGGTTGACCAATAATAGCCATATCTCATAATTTTCCTGGCTATTGCAAACCCATTTGCGTGCGTACCGCATATCCCTTCATGCACCTCTGCTAGAATATTTCTAGCTTCATTGGCATTAACACATCTTAACAATATCTGATCTTTGCCCCTTTTGTATAGAATTTCTCCATCAAGCACATATCCTGAGGCCATTCTTCTAATAGTTCTTTTATCATTGTCATTCGCCCCCTTGGGGTAAATTTGGTATTTAATGAATTGCAAAATATAGAAATACCAGGGATTTCCATCTGCCTTTTCTTCTATGCTACAACAATGAGCATAGGTGCTATAACTCTGTATACTTTCAAACATTTTATTCTTCTTTCAATAGCGGCTTGCAAGCTACACATGCTTCATATTCTACCATGTTGTTAGTGCAAAAGAATTCTAACTTTTTCGTAAAAGGATAGTGCACATTATTGGGAGAGATCAATACTGCCCCAATCCCTTGTCCTAGGGCATTAACAGCTCCATCAAAGTACAACTTCTAAGTTTCTTTGTCTGGGATTTCGTTTTCTTCCATGGAAACATTCATTACGTCCTCGTCCGGGAAATCAAAATTCAAGGGCTCATAATCATCCGAAGCACGACTTGCCAAGAAATCTGATATGGCATTTCCTTTTATTGCCTTCTGACTCACATATAAAATATCAAATTCTGACTACAACATTTTCCAGCGAGCCAATCTCCCAGTCAGCGTTGGTGCTTCCGTCAGAAACTTTAATGGGTCGAGCCGTGATATCAACCAAGTAATGTGGTGTAACATGTACTGCCTGAGTCTACGGGTCACCCAAACCAAAGCACAACACAATTTTTGAATTGGCGAATACCGTTCTTCACACTCTGTAAATTTTTTGCTTAAATAATAAATGGCTCTTTCTTTCTTCCCTGTTTCATCATGTTGCTCCAACACACACCCCATTGAGTGTTCATAGACCGTCAAATAAATGATGAGTGGCATGTTTGGGACTAGTGCGACCAATATTGGAGTGTTTGTCAAGTACTTCTTAATCTTGTCAAACGTTTCTTGACATTGTTCATCCCATTCTCCTGGATCATTCTTTTTAAACAATCTGAAAATTAGATCACATTTATCAGTCAACTGGGAGATGAACCGAGAAACATAATTCAACCTCCCAAGGAAACCTCAAACTTCTTTTTGTGAACTAGGTGGCAGAAAATTCTAGATTACTTTCACCTTGTTTAGATCTATTTCGATTCCTCTTCTACTGACAACAAATCCCATGAGTTTTCCTGATGTTACTCTAAAAGTACACTTATTGGGAATAAGTATCAACTGGTAATTTCTCATTCTTAAGAACAACTTTCTTAGGTTCTGGATATGTCCTTCCTCAGTCTGGGATTTGGCGATCATATCATCTACATATACCTCAATCTCTTTGTGCATCATGTCATGGAACAAGGTTACCATGGCTCACTGATACGTTGCTCCAGTATTCTTTAGTCCAAAAGGCATCACTTTGTAACAATATGTACCCCATAAGGTTATGAATGTTGTCTTGGCCATATCTTCTGGGCTCATTTTTATCTGATGGTATCTTGAAAATCCATCCATGAAAGAGAACCAAGAATGTCTCGACGTATTATCAACCAGGATGTCTATGTGAGGCAAAGGAAAATTATCTTTTGGGCTGGCTCTATTCAAATCTCTATAGTCCACGCACATGCATATTTTCCCGTCTTTCTTCGGTACCAGGACTATATTAGCCACCCACTCAGGATATTGTGGCACTTCAAGGAAGCCAACATTAATCTCATTTAGTACTTCTTCTTTTATCTTAAGTACCATCTTCGGCCTTAATCTTCTAAGCTTATGTTGAACCGGTTTACATTTTGGCCTTATGGGCAATATGTGTACCACTATGTCGGTGTTCAATCCAGGCATATCTTGATATGACCAAGTGAAGGCATCTTTGAACTCTCGTAACAAGTCAATCAACTCATGTCTAGCAAAATGCAGTCCCTATCTTTACTTCTCTTTTGACCCCATCCGTTCCAAATTGAGAATCTCTAGCTCTTCCTTGTGAGGTAAGACTGTTTGTCTTCCTTTTCAAACAAACTTAGTAATTCATCAGGGATTTCACATTCTATTTCATCCTCGACCTCATTGACTTCCATTAGACACGCTGGTCGTTCAAGACCTACTCCAGGATTAGGTTCAAGATCATCCATGCTATTAATAGTTGAAGACCTGCAAAGAAAATAATAATATACATTTTGGAAAGGATGCAATAAACAATAAACATGTTTGTCATTTGCGAATCAGCATGAAAACATCTTTATTAAAATGAACTAATATAATGGCCCTTTACAGACAATCCCTATACTCGCGGGCAAAGGTATATAGTGGTTCATGGTATTTACTCTGTTTTGAACTTAGATACTAGGGATAGATCTTTAGCTGTCCATTTGCTGAGCACTTCGCCAGGAAGGCATGGATGGATCTTCTCCATATATCTACTAGGTTGAGTCCCTTCGAAAATTCCCCCAACAAAGAGTCCCTCCAAATCATTGCCAAAAATTTCTTCCTCGTGCAGCCTTGTAGTTTCACAATTGACTTCTTCAAGCTTTTTCTCCATATTTTCAAATCCTTGGGACATAAAAATACCAGTTAAATACGGGAAAGTCATTAATTTAGGGAATGCCTCACTTCCCAGAAAGTAGGCTCTCCTTTGGCTTTATCTACGCTTCAAATCTTTACATAGTTTTTGAGAACTTGGCTGAAATCCAAGGCCAAAAACGATCCTTCTTCATTATCACAGGCTTCGACCGCAAACATCCTTGGAGCCGCTTACCAAGTCCCTTCTTCATTTTCACAGGCTTCCCCTCAGCGATGAATGTTGTGTTGATGAATTCCAAAGATCTGAATAAGCATTCCATGGCATTCTCACTTGTTTCAATATACGGTGCATCAGTAGACACCGAAGCAATAATGTCATCTTCTGCCCCTACAATGACTAACTTCCCTTCTATCACAAATTTGAGCTTTTGATGCAGGGAGGACGGCACTGCCCCTGCAGAATGGATCCAGGTTCTTCCAAGCAAACAATTGTATGTCAGCTTGATGTACATCGCTACAAACTCTATGTTATAGACTGTAGGCCCAATGAGCAGCGGGACCTCAATTTTTTCGAGAACATCCCTTGTTGTACCATCGAAGGCTCTTACAGTGTTCTTATATGTCTTCATATGTGAATCATCAACTGCATCCTTTGTAAGGTGACCATTGGCAGGACATTCAGTGTCGACCCATTCTCAATTAATACCCCTGGATACACATAGCCCTTACAATGCGTGGTGATATTTAAGGCTTTCACGGATCCTATTCCACCCTCAGATATTTCATCATCAGTGAATGTTATGTAATTGTCATCAGTAATATGATTTACTATCCTATCTAGCTTGTATATGGATATGTCATTTCGCACAAATGTCTGATTGAGCACCTTCATTAAGGCATTATGGTGCCCTTCAGAACTTAGCAGTAGCTCCAAGATAGAAATTCTAGCTTGTTGTTTCTTCAACTGCTCGACAATGTTGTATTCACTATGTTTCAAAAATTTCAAAAACTCTTGAGCCTGTTCTTCAGTTATTGGCTCGTTTATTTTGGGGGCGGGTTCTTCCCCAAAGATTTTTTCAAGTATTATCACAGCCTTCCCCTTTAACTTCTCCGCTTCTTTTAACGTTTCTGGAGAATAACATCTAACACTATGGGTGAAGTGTCCCACTTTATTTATTGCTTCTGTGTTCGTTTTCCATCTTATTTTTCTTCTAACTTTGTTTTTGTCAGTAATTTCGTCTCCTCTAGTGTCTTTTCTTCCTCAGGCCTAGTCACATTAATCGCATAGCTCTATGGAACTTTATGGGTACTTTTAAAAGCAAACGGTGCAGGAGGCATAATCACACTCTTAGGAGTCATTGCTGACGAGCTTCCAGCCTTAGGCTTAACAAAAACGACCAAGGGCTTATGGATCCCATACTTGACTCCAGAAGACTTAGAAGCACACACTTCCACTTCCTTCTTCTCCCCTACTTTCTCAAAAAACACTATTTCCTTATTGTCCATCATCTTTTGTATCAAACTTCTGAACTTTGATCAATGCTGAATTTCATGATCATGTTCTTGGTAGTATTCACAGTATACATCGGACGACGTTTCTTTTTCAATTCTCATGCCTATTTCAATTATCCCAGCATTATATAGCTGTTCAAATGTCCATTTAATTAGAGACCTGACCTCTGATACATCTGTCTTCAATCGTTTTGCTTCGTTATCTTCCTCAATGGCATTCACTCCTCGCCCCCCCATGGCTTGGCAATGGGTTTGCTGCAATGTTGGTTTCATCAAACTTCAAAATCCCATTGTTAATCAAGTTTTGGACCACCTTTTGAAATATCATGCAAGTCTCTATCGTATGCCCTAGTATTCCAGCATGGAATTCGCAATGAGCATTAGGTTTGTACCATTGAGGGTAAAGAGGCTGAAGAGGGGTCAGATAATATGGTCTCACTAAATCCGCTTCATACAATTGTGGGTACAAGTCGACATTTGTCATTGGTATCGGTGTCAAGTTCATCTTGTCATTCTTGGGACCACGGGATTTTTTTATTCGAATTTTGAGAACCACCCGATACAAAACCCGACAAAGTAATAGTTATATTCTTTGGAGTCTCATATGTGCTGGTGTTGTTTACCTCGCTGTCTTTCCTCTTATAATTATTACGAGAATTATCCCCACTTTTGATTCTGCCACTTTTAATCGTTGCCTCGATTAATTCACCCGTCATCGCCATGTCAACAAAATTTTGTGTGGCATTATTGATCAATCTGTCAAAAAGTGGCCCTCTTAATGTCTGCACAAACATATGAGCAACCTAACTTTCCAGCAACGGAGGTTGTACCTGCACTGCTATGTCCCTCCATCTCTGGGCGTACTGTCGGAGCATCTCATTATTCCTCTGCTTCATGCCTTGCAACATAACACGATTGGGGACCATTTATGTCACATGTTTATAGTGTTCTATAAAGGCTCTAGAAAGAACCTTCCATGATCGAATATTTGTGCAACTCAACTGTGTATACCATCGTGGTGCTGATCCTTTCAAACTGTCCTGGAAACAATGTATTAGCAACTTTTCATCTTTCAAATGGGCAGCCATTTTGCGATAATATATTGTAAGGTGAGCCCTCGGACAAGCGGTCCCTTCGTACTTTTTGAAATTAGGTACTTTAAACTTCAAAGGAAGAATTAGATCAAACACTAAGCTCATCTCTGCTGCACCTGGTCCCGTTTCATGTACCCTTTGCATTTCCATCAAGCGATCCTCCAAAGCTTTGCATCATTCCTCATACTCCCTTTCAATTTCTGCACGGATCTTTTCTATTTCATTCAAAGTATTCAAGTCAGGAACTTCCTTTCCACTTCCAAAATTTGCTCCAATGTGCATCGGGTGATTAGGCATCGCTCCTGGTAAATTTATTTGGAGCTTCTTCACAGGAGGAGGTCCCTCATGCTGTATCCTTATATGAGGTCTCTGCCTGATCGTTCACGTCATTGGAAGCTCCCTCATATGCTTTAGCTTTCCCAGACTCTTTTGGTCCCAATAGAGCATTTAGCTGATTAATAATCTCCCTCTGGGTCTGAGCAAAATGGTCCTTCATGGACTACTCTATTCTGTCAAACCTACTCTGAACCTCAACACGGTCATTCTCAAGACTGGCAATTCTATCTTCTACAGCCATAGTCCTGGAGCGCAGGCGTGTTCCATATGAATGCGGTATGATTGCGATTTAAAACAATCTGTCATAAAACCTTTCTTTGTTAAATCAATTTTTTTTGCAAAATAGAAATACAATGTGAATGCATGAATGCGTGAATGCATAAGAGGCATCTAATTTAAAGAACTAGTTTTTGGAAACATTCATTCACTGGGAGGTCCAAATACAGGGAAAAGACAATTTCTCATACTGAAAACTACTTGCCCTAATTCCTAGATTAACCAATTCATGGAGTAAACGAGTGATGATTGCTCCATGCTCCAACCCAATATCCAGTTGTTCCAGCAGACTTGTGGCTTGTTTTGATAATATCTGCACATACGAGGCGACACTTCTGACTTGGTTCTTGAATCTTACCATTTCATCATTCTGGCTTCGAATAGTGAGCTGTGCAACTTCATATTTGCCCTTCCATACTCCGCCTTCCTGGTGTAGTGCCCCCTCGTAACTTGCAAGCTTCTCCTTCAAGCTTTGCACTACATTTTCCAATTCTGATATCTTTTTTTGTAACCCTTCATTTTCCAGTTCCATCTGAACCCCATTTTCATTATGATATTTTACAATCATCTGCTCCAATCATGATACTTGAGTTGTAAAATCAAAGTTTCGGGCTTGCTCTTCTTCCAACTTCTTCTTGGCCTTATTGCTTGATTTCTTGTTTTTGTGAATCTTCTTCTCGTACATCTTTTTGTAATCGTTTCTTTCCTATGTCATGTCGTCCAATTTTTCTGACAAGTTTTGCACTATCTTACTTGTTTCTCATTTTTTCTTTGCCTTGTAACTCTCATGGATCTCTTGCAATTCCTTCAAGTCCCGACTAATCTCCTTGTTCTGCTCTATCAATTCCTTTTACTTTCCTTCGTACATACTCACTTGCAGCTTTGCCATGGTTAATTCTTCAGTGAGGTCACTGATTCCCTTCTCATATTTCTTTAAGCCTAGTTCTCGGTCGTACCTTAACTTCTCCAGCGCAGACGATGCTTCTATAATTGATCGAACAGACAGTCTTGCATTCTCCAGTATCTCCTGAAAAGTGGTATCATTTACCCTTTGTGTTCTCCATTCCTCATATCTCGTCATTACTTCTAAATCATGATACGGCTGAACCTTTCTCGGTCTTTCCCATGCTTTTGCAGTCTGAGTTACCATCCCCTTATAATCATTTGTCTTGTGTGCATATTCAAATTTTGCCATGCCCGCGGTCCCTGGTACGAACTGCCTTGAGCCGAACTGTCTGGATACTAGTACGGGGCAATAAGTTGTTCCTCCCTAAATCCCGGGTAACGAGACCCAATCTTTGTCTCCGCATCGATACAAAAAAGTTGTGCCCTTGTTTAACCAGGGATCCCACCACACAATATCGACATCCTTCATATTCTTGAAATACTCTTCCCATTGCTTCTTGCTCTTTTTCTCTAACGGGCAACTAGCTAGATGCTTCTCTATTGGTGAGTATGTATCTAGATACATGATAGCTCTATATGGAGTATCCCATCTATGTCCCCTAAACCAAATTTCCAGCAACTGTGCACATCCACAAAATCTTCCTTCCTCTAACGTCTTGCACGCGGTCAATGATCTATAGGTTCCAGTTAAAATGGTAGGCACCGGGTTTACTCCTTTCTCCAATCGCTCGAACAATCCCACTGTTGACGAATATATGTGCTCCAGAGTCCTTGGGAACAACACTAATCTATATATTGCCAAGGCATACAAGCTTCTTGCCCTAATTGGTTCATCTTCACTTACCAATATCAACTCTTTAAGAACTCTCCAATTTACGCACTGTTTGTCATCGTTCTGATCAGTACTATCACTGTTGGCTATCTTCATGTCTAACCATTCTTTTGTCTTTCCAATAATTGATACCAATTTCATCTTGAAACCCGAATTGTTATTAAGTCTAGTATAGAACTTATCACTTTGCACTCTAGGACAATTAATCAGTACCTCATACTCTTTGAGCGTTGGTGTCATGTCTACTTGGCCGAAGGTAAAACAATTATACGTAGGATTCCAGAACTTTGCCATTGCTTTGAGTAACTGTTGATCAATATGTACACTTAGCAACAAAGATATATCCCCGAATTCTCTTCTGAATGAATCCTTCATTTCACTTCCCCATTGATCCCATATTGCTTTAACTTCTAGCAAGCAAACATTCTGATTGGTATTTATCCTCACTTGACTCTTCATCTGAGACACTTCTCCCCTTTGCAAACTATCTCCTTTCTTGTGCTGAGTCTGCTCTGCCCACGTCCAGACCATAATATTGTCTTCTCCTATCTTAGCCCTTTCTAGACATGCTGAACACTTCCAAATTAACTGATTCCTGACTCGATGCCAAAATATATGCATATGGCATGGTTCATGACAAAATAAATCAAAACAAACAAACAAAATAAAAGGAACTTAGGTCAGTACAACGAATTAATGTTGAAAACAAATAAACAAACCATTAACACAGGAAAACATAGTATATTTGTAAAGAAAATAACCAAAGAAATGTATTTAAATTGGCAGCACATGTCCTAGGTCCCTGTCTGGCTCTAGTGGGGTAGGTTTTCTAAAAACAAAATGTTTGTTTAGTTATAGACTCTTGGTTCCCGAACTGTCGTTACCGCTTACTGCGACAACAAGACATCGATACGGTAGTATAGGTCCCTTACAACGGAGGCATAAGCCCCGCGATGCATAAGGTTAGTATACTAGAAGAAGACAAAAATCCGAACTCGGAGCTGGAGCATCATGTTGGATAATGTCTTTCTCCCACTTAAGGGTGAAAAGCCCGGTCGAGGGCTTATACATGAATGACAGATATATCATACACAAAAGCTACATCCATTTTTCCTGAAAATTCATCCAACAATTCTTGGGAAAAATTAAATTCAAATTATTGTTTGAATTGCCAAAATGCCATGTGAAAATAATTAACTAAGCATGACTCTCAATATTAGTACCCAGCGGAGTCGCCAAGCTGTCGTGACCATTTTTGAAACTGAAGTGTGAAAATAGCTTGATGATTGATTTCTTTTTTGAAATTACAATTTTTATTCATTTTAATTTCTTTAATCTTGAAATTAGGGTTTTTTGTATTAAATCGGATTTTCCTTCTATTTATTCTTGAAAATCAATTTGGAGTCGCCACCGGTCACTTTGGTAGACCGGACACCATAAAAAAAACTAGAGATTTTTTTCTTTAAAATTAGGGTTTAGGAGTCGGTTACGTGTAGGGAAGGATTAGCACCCCCACAAACGCCCGTTATCGGTACCTTATTAATTTCACGTGGCATTTTGGCATTTCGAGTAATAATTTGAATTTAATTAAATCCTTAATTGTTAACTAAATTTCATTCCGAATGGGAGTATCCTTTTGTAAGAAAATACATCTTTACCGAATGTAAGTTTTGAAACATCCAGTTACTTTAGGATACTTCAATTTATATTCAAAAATGTATCTCAACACAAAGGTTTTTAATGCATGTCCATTTATTTTCTTGCCAATTTTAAGTTCAAACCTAATTAGGGCTCCAATTAATTAAGTTAATTAAAATCTACGAATATTATTAAATTTAGGGTTTATGTGATAACACCTAAAGAATTGGGCACTACCCATATTTAGCCCTTAATCAATAATATTCCTAATTATTTGCAATTCTAATTATTTACTTTCTAATTCCAATTTAATTAGATTAAACTAACTATGTGTGATTTTCATTTTCTAGGTTCAAATGAGATATTGAATCTTCTACTAAAATACCCCATTGATTAACATCACATTGCATTGTGACACTAATCAACTTAGAACATTAAAGTTTCCATTCAATGTTCTTTTATTTTCTACAATGTTCTCATCTATCAAATTAGTTAATTTAATTAAAGTACCTGATCCTAAAAGGCTCTAATTTAATAAACTTTCTAAGTGATTAAAATCTCTTAAACAAATATACTATATGCTTGTTTTAAAATTATGCAACATACAAATAAATTAAGACTAATAAACTGAAATCATGACCAAATTGAATTGTTATTAAAACTGGGAGCTCAATTTACAAGCTTTAAGTGACAAAATTAAAACAAATGAAAACTTGAGGCCAAAACCCTAAGGATCCGAAAAGAAAGGCGTGGATCCCATATATCCAGCCCGTTTGAACTTTGCGGGTCGAGTCAACCGGTGCCAAAACGACATCGTTTGACTTGAGGTATAAATCCCCGTTTCACGAGCCAACTCGGCCATTTGAACTGAGCGCTCTCTCTCTCCTCCCAACCTTCCCTCTAAAATCCTCTCGGCCTAAACACTTTAAAACCAGAAACCAAGTCCCAATTCAATCTAAACTACTCTGTTCGTCACAAAACCATCACCGGTTCTTCATTTTTCCTCTTTTGATCCGCAAAAACACAAAAACCCTTCTTTCCTTTGTTTTTTTAGATCAAAACCAAAAGTTCATTAAAAAACCAAGCCATGTTCTTCATCCTTAGCCCCTTTGATCTTCCACCACCACCGATCTCCAACCACGACTTGTTTGTCGGCTGCCGGCTGTCGTCTTCGGTCATCCCTTCCGACCAAACCTAAATCCATGGCCACCGTATGGTTCTTCTCCAAAAACCTTAAAATTCCCAATTTTCACTGATTTTTTGCCCTAAACCCTAATCTAAGCCTGGATTTAATAAAATCTGCCCATCTCTGCCCGATCCTAAGACTAAACTACCCGAACCGAACCTATTTACCCTCTTCAACTCTGTCTTTTCCCTTAAATTGACCGACGACCAAAATCCCCTCCGATCAATTCAAGATAAGCCTCAAAACCCTTCTATGATTTGTGTTTACTGTTGCGCGTAATAAGTGCTACGCAAATGTGCAAGTATACACGTCGCAAGTTATAGTATAAAAGATATCATCTCCACAGGGATTGGTGCCACTTCAAGAATCTAGTCTCTTGCACTGTAAAAAGTAAAAACACAAGTAAAGGATTATAGAAGTTTTAACTAATAACTAATCTAGAAAGCAATTAAGTAAATGAAAAGATGAGATCGAATGAGAGAGAGATAGGCCAGGTTATCGTGAGTTGAGGTGTGATAGCCGATTGGATCGTTTTGGTAAAAGAGTGCACGGGCAACTCAGTTGCCGTGGTAACTTGCACAACGGGGTTGCCTTGGCAACTAATCGATGGTTGCCTGGGCAACTAGTTGGGCAACTACTTGGGCGTCTGGGCAGCAATCTTCAAGGTTCGGCAGAGCGTTCTTCAATGGTTTCTTATTATCCCTAAGTCCAAACTCTAGCTACTTGTGCATGCCTTGATAATACATCCCTGCGTGAATCAAGGGTGAACAACAACCAATCTTGCGCTCCTCTTAGCCGTTGAAATCCTTAACTTATTCCTAAGCCGGATTAATCTTCACCATCATTGGATTGAATAAAGATCATATTCATTCGTTTCTTGAATCTAACTCTCCCGATATTAGATAAATAGATGAAATCACGAGATCCTCTCCCAATTCACTCGCAAACAATAAAAAGAACCAAGAATGAATAAACCTTGAAATAGAAAAGTGTAAACTCTTATTACCTAAACAAAAACCAATAGTTTCTCACAACCACAAAACTCAATAACCATAGCCAAGTAGATTTAGTTCATGGCTAGGTTCCAAAGAAACACAAGATAAACAATCCCTAGCATGAACCCAATCGAACAAGGAAGAAAAGATGAAGCTTGTCGAAAATCCCTTGCTTCCTCTCTTGGACTTGTCAAAATTTGCCCTAATGCTCTCTCTTGGACTTGTCGAAATCTCCTTGCTATTTATAGGGCTAGGCCAAAGTCCTTCTTTGAGGAGGAGTTTGAGTTGGAATTAAATTATCTTTAAAGAATATAATTCTTTATTATAATTGTATTCCTACTAGAACTTTTCCTATCTTCTTGGAATTTAATTCTTCTTTAATCTCTGCAAGGCAATCAAATTCCTTTGGGCTTGGGCCTTGCTCCATGTCATCTTGGGCTTGTAAAGTCATTAATTTCGACATCCCTATTGCATTTTCTCTTTGTCGACAATTGCCATGGCAATTGGCTCGGCGTCTCCTTCATGCATTGCCCTGGCAACTAGCTCGTCATATCCTTCATGCATTGCCCTGGCAACTAGCTCGGCTTTGCTTTGGCAAGTGATCCTGCACATACACACACAAAGCACACCAAAGCAGCATCTTTTCCACAAAAACTACCAAGTTATGTAATCAAGCTCAACGATGGAAGGAAACATGGATTAATGCATGAATGGCTAACTATGCAACTAATATGAGCCTAAGTCTAACAATAATATGAGTAAAAGGGTAAGAAAAATAGTACTTTTGAACACTTATCACACCCCAAACTCGAACTATTGCTTGTC
The DNA here is from genome assembly GCA_019671005.1 of Hibiscus mutabilis. Lineage (NCBI taxonomy): Eukaryota > Viridiplantae > Streptophyta > Magnoliopsida > Malvales > Malvaceae > Hibiscus > Hibiscus mutabilis. Next base: position 28,136,522 of record CM033711.1, on the reverse strand, counting down.
CTCAAGCAATGCAAACTCATAATTACGCCAAGACTTCAATTTTCACAAACTCAGCTTTGAACTTGATTTCAATTCTCTCAACCGGGGCACAAAGTATGATTGGCTTTTTATTTTTCGTAGCGAGGAATTACTCAGAATCAAACTATAATGCTTGTGAGTGTGTGCGGAGTTGTGTGCAAGTTGATTTTTCGGATTCTATGCAAACAATAGGTTTTCAAATTACTTCATTGGGTTCTTTTTAACATGTTTTAACTAGAGCCAATTTCGGGCACCTCTAGTGTTTTGTTTTTAGTTTTCTTAAGTTAATTTAATCGACTAGAGCCGGTTTGGGCACCTCTAGTTAACTTTTTTTTAACACATCCTAGAGCCAGTTTCGGGCACCTCTAGTGATCAATTTTTTTAGCACATGCTAGAGCCAATTTTGGGCACCTCTAGCATTCATCCAATTTTTTATTCTAATCCCCCAATTTGTTAATTATCAACCTAAGTTCACTAGAATTCCTTAAATCAATCAAACCACAACAGTGTTTCATCAAATTTAGCATCATAGTAAAATTCTAAGTTTTTCCATGGTTATCCTAGAATAAAAATTCTATCAATTAAGTGCATTGGCAAAGTCATCATCGAATATTCATCAAATCTAAGCAATTCTTGTTCCAATTAAAGGCATGGCAAGCAATTTATGTATCCTTAAGATGAATATAACTAAACATGGTAACTACTAATAACAATCCCCCCCAAACTCGAGTGAGGCATTGTCCTCAATGCATGCATAAAATAATGAGTAAAATAAAAATAAAAATAAAAATGCATACGAGGACTTACTCCGAGAGTTCATCATCGTAGATGATTAGTTTCCTTTTGGTCGGTGTCTTGATTCTCTTGCTTGAACGGGATGGTTGTTTTCTTGTTGACGGGATGTCTTTAGCTTTGGTTGCCGTGGCATCTTCAGGGTTGGTTGCCGTGGCATTAGCTTGTGCAGGTACGATGTAGGTTGCTGCGGCATCTTCTTCATTGGTTGCCGGGGCAAGGATCTCGGCAGTAAATTTCCTTAGCATAGTAGTTGTGAGTCTTGTTGTGAAAAAGAAAACAAAGAAAACCTGAAAACTAAAGATAATGAAGAAAAATAAAATATCTCCTAAAAATAAAAATAAAAAGAAAAAGAAAAAGAAAATACTGAAAGGAGAGCATGCTCATGCATCTCCTAAGTTGACCACTTCTTTGTTACGTTCCATATGGGCACCATTGTAGTGCTTCAATCTTTGTCCATTAACTTTGAATTCATGGTTGTCAGAGATGGACTTGATTATCACAGCACCATGGGAGAATGGTTTGACGACTTCGAATGGTCCCGACCATCTTGATTTCAGCTTTCCCGGGAAAAGTTTTAGCCGAGAATTGAATAGGAGAACTAGTTGCCCTGGCGTGAATTGTCGTGGCAATAGTTTCTTGTCGTGCCATCATTTTGTTTTCTCCTTGTAGATTCGTGCATTGTTATAGGCGAGTGCACGGAATTCGTCTATCTCATTGAGATCCATCAAACGCTTTTGTCCGGCACTTTCCCAATCCATATTCACGGTCTTGATTGCCCAGTACGCCTTATGCTCGATTTCCACCGGTAGATGACATGTTTTACCATAGACAAGTCGGAAGGGGGACATACCTAAGGGTGTTTTGAATGCAGTGTGATATGCCCAAAGTGCGTCATCTAGTCTTAATGACCAATCCTTCCTTGAGGGATTTACAACTTTCTCGAGTATTCCCTTCAACTCCTGGTTGGAAAATTCTGCTTGCCCGTTGGTTTGTGGGTGATATGCCGTGGCGATCTTGTGTGATATGCCGAAGCGTTGCAACATTTTGGCAATTAGTCTATTGTCAAAATGCTTGCCTTCGTCGCTGATGATTGCTCTCGGCATCCCAAACCGTGTAAATATATTTTTCTGCAAGAATCGTTGCACGGTCTTGGAATCGTTGTTGGGAACTGCAGCTGCCTCCACCCATTTAGGCACATAGTCGACGGCAAGTAAGATGTAGAGGTTGTCGAATGAAGATGGGAAAGGTCCCATAAAGTCGATCCCCCATACATCGAACAGATCCACCTCGATGATGTTCTGGAGTGGCATCTCATGTCGTCTAGAGATATTGCCCGTCCTCTGGCAACGATCACATTGCTTGTAAAAGTCTTGGGCATCTTTGTACAATGTTGGCCAATACAACCCGGATTGCAAAACTTTGGCCGCGGTACGAGTTCCTCCAAAATGTCCTCCATAGGGTGAAGAATGACATTGCCAGAGTACATTCTGTTGCTCTTCTTCAGGGACACATCGGCGTATAACCTGATCTGCACATTGTTTAAACAAAAGAGGCTCGTCCCAAAAGTAATGCTTAGCATCATGGCGGAACCGCTTCTTCCCTTGGTGAGTAATGCCATAAGGAAAATACCACAAACAAGGAAATTAACTAAATCTGCGTACCAGGGTATTGCCGAGGCATGTGCTGCCGTGGTGACTGCTCCCAAAATTGCCGAGGCGTGCGCGTCAAAGACTGTTGTGGCATCGAGAGTTGTCGAGGCGTGTGCATCCATGGTTACCGAGGCGTCAAGGGTTGCCGAGGCGTCTAGGGTTGCCGAAGCGTCGAGGGTTGCCGAGGCAACTAGAATTTGTTCATCCGGGAATGCATCGCATATCTCTAGATCCGAGTCCTCCTCCCTATTGCGTTCCAAACGTGATAAGTGATCGGCCACTTAATTTTCTGTTCCTTTCCTGTCCTTAATTTCAATATCAAATTCTTGTAAAAGTAATATCCAACGAATCAAACGAGGTTTAGCATCCTTTTTAGCAAATAAGTATTTGATTGCCGAATGGTCCGTATGAACAATTACCTTTGTACCAATTAAATAGGATCGGAACTTGTCAAATGCGAAAACTACAGCTAGTAACTCTTTCTCCGTAGTTGTGTAATTCACTTGAGCACCATTAAGAGTTTTACTAGCGTAGTATATCACATGGAAGGTCTTACCTGTGCGTTGACCTAGGACTGCTCCTACCGCGAAATCACTTGCATCACACATGAGCTCAAAAGGTAGTGGCCAATCTGGTGGAACGACAATGGGTGCCGAGGTAAGCTTTTTCTTTAGGGTTTCGAATGTTTGGGTGCAAGAATCATCAAAATCGAAGACTTTATCCTGTTCAAGCAGATTACACAAGGGTTTAGTGATTTTAGAAAAATTATGAATGAACCTCCTGTAAAAACCTGCATGTCCGAGAAAACTTCGAATTCCTTTAACCGAACTTGGCGGGGGTAATCTCTCGATCACGTCCACCTTGGCTTTGTCAACTTCAATTCCCTTGGATGAAATCTTGTGGCCGAGCACTATTCCTTCATCTACCATAAAGTGGCATTTCTCTCAATTGAGGACTAAACCAGTTTCTTCGCATCTTGCTAACACCCTTTCTAAATTGCCGAGGTAGCCGTCGAAGTCATTACCAAAAACCGAAAAATCATCCATGAAGATCTCAAGGAAGTCTTCGACCATGTCTGAAAAGAGTGCCATCATGCATCTTTGGAAGGTTGCCGGGGCGTTACACAATCCGAACGGCATCTTTCAGAAGGCATAAGTGTCGTATGGGCATGTGAAGGTTGTCTTTTCTTGGTCTTCTGGTGCTATGGCAATCTGATTGTAACCTGAATAACCATCAAGAAAACAATAAAAGGGTTTACCTGCAAGACGGTCAAGCATCTGATCAATAAAGGGTAATGGGAAGTGATCTTTCCTAGTAGCTTTGTTTAGCTTTTGATAGTCCATACAAACCCTCCAACCGGTCACAGTCCTGGTTGGGATAAGTTCATTATTTTCATTGCTTACCACTGTTATACCTCCCTTTTTCGGTACACATTGTACCGGGCTTACCCACGTACTATCAGAGATAGGGTATATAATGCCGGCGTCAAGCCACTTGATGATTTCTTTCATTACAACCCCTTTCATGGCATGATTCAGTCTTCTCTGGGCCTCAATTGAAGGTTTGTGATCATCTTCCAACAAGATCTTGTGCATGCACACCGCCGGGCTAATTCCCTTCAAGTCGGCAATTGTCCACCCTATTGCCTTTTTGTGTAGCTTCAACATCTTGATCAGCTTCTTTTCCTGCTCAGGCTATAACTTAGAAGAAATAATTACAGGCAATGTATTATCGATCCCTAAGTATACATATTTTAGTTGCTCTGGCAATTGTTTCAACTTAAGAATTGGTGGATGTTCAATAGAGGGTTTTTCGAGCTTACCTTCCTTACCTGAGTAGTCTAGTGGTTCAAAGTATGTACCTGGTCGATTGACTAGCCAATTTGCCTCTTCTGGTTGTTCTTCATCGACCGGTTCTTCATACTCCTCATGTTCCTCTTGATCGGCATTGTAGTTGCCGAGGCAACTAAATTCCTCATCGAAGTTAAACTCTGCCGTGGCATGAAGTAGTTGGCATTCTTCTGGATCATCGGCATGCCTTAGTGTTTGGAACACATTTAGTTTGACCTGCTGGTCATTCACCCTCATTGTGAGTTCTCCCTTTTCAACATCAATCAAGGTTCTCCCTGTTGCTAGGAATGGTCTCCCGAGAATGACGGGTGCATGCTCATCTGCTTCACAATCCAAAATAATAAAGTCAGCGGGAAAAATAAATTTATCGACTTTTACCAGTATGTCTTTGATTTTTCCCTCTAGATGCACATAGGATCTGTCGGCTAGCTGCAGCATGACTGTTGTAGGTCTTGCCTTCCCGATTCCTATTTTTTGGAAAACCGATTTCGGCATCAAGTTTATGCTAGCCCCAAGGTCGCATAATGCTTTCCCGACATAGTGATTTCCAATGGAACAGGGTATTGTGAAACTTCCGGGATCTTTCAACTTAGGTGGCATACGATTGTGCAACATTGCCATGCATCCCTCTGTCGCGGCAACTGTTTCAAACTCTCCTAGCCTTGTTCTCTTGGACACAATGTCTTTAAGAAACTTGGCATAGTTTGGCATTTGTTCAATTGCTTCCACCAATGGCAAGTTGATGTGGACTTGCTTTAGGATATCAAGAAACTTCTTGAATTGGTATTCTTGATTTTGTCGCTTCAACCTTTGTGGGAATGGTGGTGGAAGTCGGATATCTTCGATCCTTTCATTGGTTTGAAACCTGATTGACGGCATTGCCGGGACATCTGGAGTTGCCGAGGCATTATCAACTGGGGTTGCCGAGGCATGCTTATCGTAAGTTGCCGAGGCGTCTTTATCGTCGGTTGCCGAGGCATACTTATTGCCGGTTGCCACGGCAATTCCTGGTTCAGCATCTGAGGCTTTGCCGCTAGGTTCATCTTGATCTTTTTGTGGAGTTTTGTTTGATGAGCGGGTTTGAGCCTCTCTAAGTTGTTGGCCACTTCTAGTGGTGATCGCCTTACATTGCTCATGGCCAGTTCCTCTTGCGACTTCACTATCGCTAGGTAAACCTCCTTGTGGTCTAGTATTCAGATTTTGAGCAAACTGTCCGACTTGATTTTCCAATGATTTGATTGCCGCCTCTTGGTTTTGCAATCTCATCTCGGTCCTGTTAATAAAAGCATCAGTTCTTTTTATGAAATTACTATTCTCAGCCATATAAGATTCAGTTTTCATCATAAAAGCATTTAGAGAATTTTCCAAAGAACTAGATGTTGCCGGTTGTTGCTGCGGCGTCTGTTGCCGGAATCCCGATGCTTGTGCATTCTGATTGTTCTGGTTTAGAGCATTGTTGGGATTAGTCCATGAAAAATTCGGGTGCTTCTTCCAAGCTGGATTGCATGTATTGGACATCATGTTGTTGCTCCGATTGTAATTCCCCACATAGAAGCTGGATTCCGGATTCTGCATACATTCAGAAGAATTATGGTTATCACCACATAACTCACAAAAAGAATCCATTACCTTGACTTCATGTGTGTTGTTTGGTTTTTGCATGTTCTGGACCATCTTGGTTAAAGCGGTCAATTGTGCCGAAATTGAATTTGATGATCCTAGTTCATGTATTGTGGCTTGGCGTCTAACTCCTCATCTTCTAGTAGATGGGAATTGATAATCGTTCTTGGCCAGCCTGTTTAAAATTTGCATCGCTTCCTCCGGCGACTTATCTAAGAGTATGCCATTTGCCGAGGCATCTAGCATCATCCTTGTTGGTGTATTCACGGCGTTGTAAAACATTGTTACTTGAGTCCACACCGGGAATCCGTGTAAAGGGCATTTGTGTAGAAGTTCTCTATATCGCTCCCAAGCCTCGTACATGGATTCATCATCTGCCTGCCGAAAAGAAGTAATGTCGTTACGAAGCTTATCAATCAAATTTATAGGATTAAATCTAGCAAGGAAATCACGACAAAGATCAGTCCAAGATGATATGGATCCGGCAGGAATGCTATTCAACCATGCTTTCGCCCTATCCCTCAGTGAATAGGGGAATAATCTTAATCGTAATACATCGGGGGTGACTCCGTGTATCTTGAACGAGTTGCAAATCTCGAGGAAAGATTTCAGATGTTGTCGTGCATCTTGATTCTTTGAGCCGCCAAATTGACCTATTGTGTTGATCATATTAAACATTACCGGTTTCAACTCAAAGTGGTCGGCTTCAATTTCAGGTGCGACAACTCCTGGGTTAAGTCCATCAAGATCTTCTTCAAGATAGTCTCCAATAGTTCTGTTTCGTGCAAGAATCACTCCTCCTCCTACTCGAACATCTTGATTCATATTGCCATCTTGATTTGCCATTGCTTCTCTTATCCTTCGTCTAAGTCTTTGTAAGGTTCGTTCGATTTCTGGATCAAAGGGATATTCGGTGAAGTCGGTCGCACCGGTCATATACCAATGCAAAACCAAAGTTTGTTAGCCCTTTGAATTTTAAACAAGAAAAATAAAAAGAAAGTGCAAGAAAGTAAAAACAAAGTCGCTATTGCCAATCCCCGGCAACGGCGCCAAAAACTTGTTGCGCGTAATAAGTGCTACGCAAATGTGCAAGTATACACGTCGCAAGTTATAGTATAAAAGATATCGTCTCCACAGGGATTGGTGCCACTTCAAGAATCTTGTCTCTTAATTGTAAAAAGTAAAAACACAAGTAAAGGATTATAGAAGTTTTAACTAATAACTAATCTAGAAAGCAATTAAGTAAATGAAAAGATAAGATCGAATGAGAGAGAGATAGGCCAGGTTATCGTGAGTTGAGGTGTGATAGCCGATTGGATCGTTTTGGTAAAAGAGTGCACGGGCAACTCAGTTGTCGTGGCAACTTGCACAACGGGGTTGCCTTGGCAACTAATCAAGGTTGCCCTGGGCAACTAGTTGGGCAACTACTTGGGCGTCTGGGCAGCAATCTTCAAGGTTCGGCAGAGCGTTCTTCAATGGTTTCTTCTTATCCCTAAGTCGAAACTCTAGCTACTTGTGCATGCCTTGATAATACATCCCTGCGTGAATCAAGGGTGAACAACAACCAATCTTGCGCTCCTCTTAGCCGTTGAAATCCTTAACTTATTCCTAAGCCGGATTAATCTTCACCATCATTGGATTGAATAAAGCTCATATTCATTTGTTTCTTGAATCTAACTCTCTCGATATTAGATAAATAGATGAAATCACGAGATCCTCTCCCAATTCACTCGCAAACAATAATAAGAACCAAGAATGAATAAACCTTGAAATAGAAAAGTGCAAACTCTTATTACCTAAACAAAAACCAATAGTTTCTCACAACCACAAAACACAATAACCATAGCCAAGTAGATTTAGTTCATGGCTAGGTTCCAAAGAAACACAAGATAAACAATCCCTAGCATGAACCCAATCGAAAAAGGAAGAAAAGATGAAGCTTGTCGAAAATCCCTTGCTTCCTCTCTTGGACTTGTCAAAATTTGCCCTAATGCTCTCTCTTGGACTTGTCGAAATCTCCTTGCTATTTATAGGGCTAGGCCAAAGTCCTTCTTTGAGGAGGAGTTTGAGTTGGAATTAAATTATCTTTAAAGAATATAATTCTTTATTATAATTGTATTCCTACTAGAACTTTTTCTATCTTCTTGGAATTTAATTCTTCTTTAATCTCTGCAAGGCAATCAAATTCCTTTGGGCTTGGGCCTTGCTCCATGTAATCTTGGGCTTGTAAAGTCATTAATTTCGACATCCCTATTGTATTTTCTCTTTGTCGACAATTGCCATGGCAACTGGCTCGGCGTCTCCTTCATGCATTGCCCTGGCAACTAGCTCGGCATTGCTTTGGCAAGTGATCCTGCACATACACACACAAAGCACACCAAAGCAACATCTTTTCCACAAAAACTACCAAGTTATGTAATCAAGCTCAACGATGGAAGGAAACATGGATTAATGCATGAATGGCTAACTATGCAACTAATATGAGCCTAAGTCTAACAATAATATGAGTAAAAAGGGTAAGAAAATAGTACTTTTGAACACTTATCATTTACTTTTTTAAATCTATGTTTTGATTTCGGTTACTGTTTTTATACTTTTTAGGCTTAGATCTAACCTATTTCGTGTGTTTTTGCAGGTAAATGAAGAGTAGAGAAGGAAATATACCTCCCAGTGTATTTCTGACGACGACCTCACTGCTCTGATGTTCGATTCTGCCGACCTTCGGCGTTCCAATGACTCTCCAACTTCTCATGTAACTTCTCGGTTTCCTCTTTGTCTCTCTTTTCAATTAATGATTGGCATTAATTGTTATAATTATTGGCAAATCATTTTGTCTTTCCTCTTTTATATAGGTGATATAGATGATGACATTAGCTGGGGAATTAATCCATGTGAAAGGCTTATTGACCAATCCCGGCTTGACATGTGTCCCTTAGACTCAGATTTTGAGAGGGAATTAAAAGCACAAATGGGCCATGTGTGTTTGTTTTGTGGGTTCAACTTGTAAATAGTAGGAGAATATTTTGTAATGGGCCTTTTTTGTATTTTGGGCTTGTAACTTGTTTTATATGTAAATGGACTCATTTTTAATTTGGTCATTCATCTTGTATTTTGGACTCTATTGAATCATTTATTTATTTAAGGAATCATTATTATTTGGTTTATTATTTGGTTTTATTTATAGAGAATTACATATATATTTAAACACCCAGACAAAATTAGGGTATTATAGCAGTTGAAACTCAATCCCAACAAATGTACTTTTGGAGTCACATCAAGAAAACTCCTAGGTTTTGTTTTCAGTAGAAGAGGAATTGAGATAGATCCAGATAAGGTGAAAGCAATTCAGAATTTGCTGCTGCCTAGCTCACAAAAAGAAGTTCAAGGATTCCTCGAGAGGTTGAATTACATTTCTCAGTTTATCTCTCATTTGACCGATAAATGTGATCCAATCTTCAAATTGCTTAAAAAGAATAATCCAGGAGAATGGGACGAACAATGCTAAGAAACGTTTGACAAGATTAAGAAACACTTGATGAATGCTCCGATACTAGTCACACCGGTTCCAGATCGGTCACTTATCCTTTACTTGACGATCTATGAACACTCAATGATGTGTGTGTTAGGGCAACATGATGAAACAAGAAAGAAAGAAAGAGCCATTTATTATCTAAGAAAAAAGTTTACAGAGTGTGAAGACCGTTATTCACCATTTCAAAAATTGTGTTGTGCTTTGGTTTGGGTAACCCGTAGACTCAGACAGTACATGTTATACCACACTACTTGGTTGATATCTCGGCTCGACCCATTGAAGTTTCTAATGGAAGCACCAGCGTTGACTGGGAGATTGGCTCGTTGGCAAATGTTGTTGTCAGAATTCGACATTATATATGTGAGCCAGAAGGCAATAAAAGGAAGCGTCATAGCAGATTTCCTAGCAAGTTGTGCTTCAGAAAATTATGAGCCTCTGAACTTTGATTTCCCCAAGGAGGACGTGATGAATATCTCCATGGAAGAAAACGGAATCCTAGATAATGAAACTTGGAAACTATATTTTGATGGTGCCGTTAATGCCCTAGGATGAGGAATTAGAGCAGTGTTAATCTCCCCAAACAATGTGCACTATCCCTTCACAAGCAAGTTAGAAATTCTGTACAAATAATATGGCGGAATATGAAGCCTACCTTATGGGGTTGAAAGCTGCTATCGAAAGAAAGATAGAAAACTTGAAAGTGTATGGTGATTCAGCACTTGTCACCTACCAGCTTCATGGAGAATGGGAAACAAAAGATGCTAAATTGATTGTGTATCAAAAGTTGATCCTTAAAATGATAAAAGAGTTCAAAGAAATTACATTCATGTATATCCCCAGGGAAGATAACCAAATGGAGGATGCTTTAGTTACATTGGCTTCAGTATTCTTGGCTAACAAACCTGAGGATATGATGCCAATTCAAATGCATAGCTACAATACCTATGCTCACTGTTATAACATAGAGGAAGAAACTGATGGAAATCCCTGGTATTTCGATATCTTGCAGTACATCAAATACCAAACTTATCCCAAGGAAGCGAATGATAATGACAAAAGGACCATTAGAAGGATGGCCTTAGGGTACGTGCTTGATGGTGAAATTTTATACAAATGGGGAAAAGATTAAATTTTGTTGAGATGTGTCAATTCCAAGGAAGCCAGAGAAATTTTGACAGAGGTGCACGACAGAATTTGTAGAACTCATGCTAATGGCTTTGCAATGGCCAGGAAAATTATGAGATATGGTTACTACTGGTCGACTATGAAAGGAGATTGCATTAAATATGCTAAGTAGTGTCATAAATGCCAGATATGCGTTGATAGAATAAATGTTTCGCCTGTACCTTTACATATGATGAACTCACCATGGCCTTCTTCAGTCTGGGGCATGAATGTCATTGGTCAAATTTACACCAAAGCCTCTACTGGACATTGCTTCATCCTTGTGGTTATTGATTATTTTACCAAATGGGTGGAAGCAGCTTCATATGTCAATATCACCAGATCTACAGTCTGTAAATTCTTGAAGAAGGAGATTATTTGTCGATACGGATTGCCGAAAGAATCATTACCGATAATGCCACCAACTTCAACAACAAAGTAATAACAGAAGCGTGTGAGTAGTTCAAAATTATTCATCACAATATGACTTACCTCCATAAGATGAACATGGCAGTGGAGGCAGCAAACAAGAATACAAGAAGATTATATAAAAAAGCGACATATACATACAAAGATTGGCATGAGGAGTTGTCATCTGCCTTGTTTGCATATCGAACTCTTGTACGAACTTCTACTGGGGCAACACCTTATTCCTTAGTCTACGGGACAGAGACAGTACTCCCAATAGAGGTTGAAATTCCTTCTCTTAGGGTTTTATCTGAGGTAAAGCTAGATGACGCAGAATGGGTGCAGGCTCAATTTGATCAGTTGAACCTCATCGAGGAAAAAAGGCTGTAAGCTATCTGTCACAGCCAAATATACCAGAAAAGAATGATGCGGGCTCATGATAAGAAGGTTCGGCCTAGAGAATTCTGAGAGGGTGATCTAGTGCTGAAAAAGATCTTGCAAATACATCGAGATTTATGTGGGAAATGGATGCCTAACTGGGAGGGGCTATATGTTGTCAAAAAGGCCTTTTTCGGAAGAGCATTGATCTTAACTGAAATGGATGGTGAAGAGTTGCACAAGCCAGTGAATTCTGATTCAGATAAGAAATATTATGCTTGAAGGATTCAAAAAAAGATTGAAAAAAGAGAAAAAGAAAAGAAAAAGTAGAGTGAAAACCCAAAAAAGGCATTTCCCAAAATGGAATATCTATAGTGAAAACACTAAAAGGTGCCTTAGATATCAAAAAAAAGAAAGAAAAGAAAAGGAATAAAAAAAGAAAAAGAGAAAGGGGTTCAAGATGAAAACTCGCAAAGGGCGTCTTGAAACCAAAGGAGGATCTGGGTTGAAAACCCTTAAAGGGCAACTCAGAAATGTGAGAATAGGCATCCGGCAATTGGAACCTCTCAGACACCTAGAATTTCGGAAGGGATTTCACATATGTAAATATCTAGGCAACATTTGAAGTCTGTTGGACAAGGGTTCAAGCTCAAAGTTACATCTGGTCAATAAGGTTGTTGTATCCTTCATGCTATGGATGCCCGAAGACCTGATTTTGTTTCTTGATTTTGCTATTTCAGTTTGCCATGAATTTTCTAAAACTCTATTGTATCTCAACTTATCAGCTTCAATAAAATTCATGAATTCTCTTTCGAGCTTTCTTAAATTCTAAAGCATCATGAAATGGCTGATATAATGCATAGAAATAGATAATTTCTTGGTATTGCTATATTTTGAAAGATGCGGGTGAACTTTAACACTTTGGGTTGTTGAAGATGAGTGTATAAAGTGAAGATCGTATTGAGTCTGACACTAGCATAAATTTAGAGATAAGAAAGTCAACTAAAGACAGAATCCAAAGTTTGTGCAATAAACATAGAATTATAACTGACAACAAAGTTTGTCACCTGAAGAACAATAATTTTTATCTTGGTGCTCATGTTGAGATGATTGGAATTACAAGGCCAACACATTATCATGATTGGAACTTGTCCAATCTTTCTCCTATGTGTATCAAAGGAACACCGTTGCTATCTATGTTATTATTCCTGCTAGTCAGGATCACGTGGCAGTATCTCAGTTGGGATAGTTTACGAAATTCGAAGAAGATTCTGTGGAATTGTTGTTGTTAATTTCCCAAATTGAACAAGAATATTTGCATCTTCATATTTCTTCGTTAAGAAGGCAAATATGAATTGATGATTGTCAAGTCGTCGATATGATCACAAAAAGAAAAAAGAAAAAGAAAAGAGAAGAAGAAGAATAAAAGAAAAAAAAGAAAAAATAAACAAGGTGAAAACTTGAAAAGGCACCTTGATAAAAGGAGAAAAAACTAAAATAAAAACCTGAAAGGGCGCTTCGAGAAAAGTAACCTAAAGTGAAAACTCGAAAGGGCGCTTTAGAGCAAAGGGCCAGAAACGTAGAAAGAGGGTTATGAAGGCCAATCCTGAATGTGAGATGAGATACCAAAGGAAATGAGAATTAAAAAGGAAGCACCAAATGGATCCCTAGAGAGCAGAAGCTGATTGATTAATCTCAATGATTCATGGTTCATGCATCATATAGGAAATTAGGATAATATTAACCCTCATTCAAATACTTTAGTTTGTTTTGATAGGAAAGTGAAGAAGAAGAAAGAACTCCTAATGAGAAGAGTTTGCCCAGAAAAGAAAGAGCTCCTAATGTGAAGAGTTTACCCAGCAAAGAAAGAGCTTGTAATGTGAAGAGTTCGCCCAGCAAAGAAGGATCTCCTAATGTGAAGAGTTCACCTAGCAAAGAAAGAGCTTCTAATGTGAAGAGTTCACCGAGCAAAGAAAGAGCTCCTAATGTGAAGAGTTCACTCAGCAAAGAAAGAGCTCCTAATGTGAAGAGTTCGCCTAGCAAAGAAAGAGCTCCTAATGTGAAGAGTTCGCCAGCAAAGAAAGAGATCCTAATGAGAAGAGTTTATCCCTTTGAAGAATGAGGAGGTCCACAATAAGAAGAGCTTTCTTATTCGGTGTCTTTATAGAGAAACAGATTAGCAAAAGAGAAGGTTGAAGCATTTCATATTCAGAATAACAGCTTCAAGCTTTAGTGATCAGATGGTTCGGACAAAATTTGCATTTTTTCAGTCTTTGCCCTATTGATGTTCCACAACAATGAGCAAAAAGGGGCAGCTATAATGCCCTAATTTTGTCCGGTATATATATAATTAACTATAAGTATAGCCATATAAATAAATAAAAACAATAAATGTATATAAATAAATAAAGTAAAAAATCAATCCATAAGATAAAATGTCCATATGCAATATGTCCATTATATAGTAGAAACCCATTTACAATAAATGAAACCCTTTTATACATTCAAAAAGCCCACAAAAATGCTAACAGGCCTAAGTATAAACCATTCTCGTCCAAAAACTAAGCCTAACGGGTAAAGAAGCCCAAACAAACACATCTCTGTTTGTTTGGCCCGCCAAGAATGGCCACGTGGCGAGCTCCCATTGACCGAATTCACCCTCACACGGATTAAGGGCCCCGCTCACGTCGGCATCTGTAATAATATAAATAGAGGAGAGATAGTTAGTGGAGGACACATTTAATTCAGGCAATAATTACGCAATTATTGAAGATAGGAGAGAGAAGCTTACCTAAAAAGCCGATAGGTCGCCTAGAAACCAAGGAGCTCGCTAGAGAAGAAGGTCAGACCATTATCGTTGGTCACCGGAGGTAACATTTTCCCCTCAATCGTATTTCCTGCAAGTCTCAACACACAAACATACATTAAATCAAAATCAAACACTAAAAACAGTAATCAAAACGAAATTTAAGGAATAAACCCTAGATCTAAGAAAACTCAATTTCTAAGTAGGAGTTAGAGGTTTATCTAGAGTTTTTCGGGATGGTTTTGGATGTCGAAAGGTTTAGGTCTTTGACAAAGTTGAAAATGATAGAAAAGGTTACGGTTCGGGTATTTTTTAGGGGGAAGCCATGTGGTTCTAATGAAACGGGTAGATTTAGGTGGTTTAGGGCAAAATTTGGCAATTTTTTGAGGTTTTAAGGGGTTTTAGGTTTCTGGAACTGCGGTCGAAAATTGCCCTACGATGACAGGTGGTGGTCAGAGTAGGGGCATGGTGGCTGACGAACGGCTGAGGGTTGCTAAGGTATGACGGATTAAGATATGATTGCGGTGGCTACGGCGGAGAGTGATCGAAGTTTAGTGTGTTCATCCGTTTTTGGATGAACACGTTGAATGTTCATCCAAAAAGCTTGGGTTTTGATCCGATTTAAAGGGAAATTTTGGGATTTTTGTGTTTGGGTAGAGAGAATTTAGAGCGAGGGCTGAGGGAAGAGTGAGAAGGAAGGTTGATCAAATGGTCGTTCCAACTCGGTGTGGGTGCTTTTATACCTGAGTTGGAACGACAGCATTTTGAATCTAGGTTGCCAAGGATCCGCCCATTTCTATCCGGGTCGGGCATAGGATCCGCGCCCTTCTTTCTGAATCCTTGTGGATTTGGCCCCTATTTTGCATTTTTTTAATTAGCTCCCTAAATATTTGTAATTGAAGCCTATAGTTTACAATTTATGCAATTTAATCTATAGTTCTCTTTTAATTGCTCTAATTTAATTGTTTAATCATTGAATGTTTGCATGTTATAATATCAAGCATATAGTATATTTGTTAAGAGATTTTAATCACTATATCGGTAATTAATTAGAGTCCTAAACTTAGGTTCTTTAATTAATCTAATTAATTAAAATAAGGAGACAACTGTAGAAAATAAATGATTATTAAATGGAAGCTTAAATGTCCTAAGTTGATTAGTGTCTCATTGTAATGAAATGTTAATCGAAGGGGGCATTTTAGTATAACATTTAATATTTCATTTGAACCTAGAACATGTAACAACATAGTTAATTTAATTAAAATTGAATCAAGTTTAGGTTCAATTAGATAGAATCATTGAATATTTAGGAATGTTGTGGATTTAGGGTCTAATATGGATAGTGCCCAATTGTTTGGGTGTTATCCCATAAACCCTTAAATTTGATCATGTTCATAGTTTCTTAATTAATTTAATCAATTTAAGCCCTAATTAGGTCAGAACTTAAAATTGAAAAGAAAATAATTGGACATACATTAAAAATCTTTTGTGTTGAGATACATTGTTGAATATGAATTGAAGTATCCTAAAGTAACTGGATGTTTTAAAACTCATATTCGTTTGAAAATGTATTTTCTTATAAAAGGATATCTCCATTTGGAATGAAAATTCAACTAATAATTAAGGGATTAATTAAATTCAAATTATCGTTCGAAATGCCAAAATGCCATGTGGAATTAACAAGGTACTGATAATGGGCGTTTGTGGGGGTGCTAATCCTTCCCCACACGTAACCGACTCACGAACCCTAATTTTAAAGAAAATAATCTCTGATTGTTTTTATGGTGTCCGGTCTACCAAAATGACTGATGGCGACTCCAAATTGATTTTTCAAGAATAAATAAAGAAAAATGCGATTTAATACGAAAAACCCTTATTTCAAGATTAAATAAATCAAAATGGGCAAAAAAAAAACCCTTAATTTTAAAAAAGAACCAATCTTCATACTATTTTCTACATTTCGATTTAAAAAATAGTTGTGACAACCTAGAACAAATACTTGGAT
Source organism: Hibiscus mutabilis (assembly GCA_019671005.1). NCBI lineage: Eukaryota > Viridiplantae > Streptophyta > Magnoliopsida > Malvales > Malvaceae > Hibiscus > Hibiscus mutabilis. The sequence continues at coordinate 28,120,297 of CM033711.1, read as the reverse complement.
GGATTCGACTTCCCAAATTACCTTATAGATACTACACCAAGAGTTTGTTTCAATCCATTGCAGAACGCATTGGTAATGTTGTGCGAATCGATTACAACACTATTGAGGCAAAGAGAGGAAGGTTTGCGCGTCTTGCAATTATGATTAATCTAAATAAGCTACTAGTGCCTAGAATTGTTATTGATGGTTGCAAACAAGCAATTGAATATGAGGGTCTCCCACTTATCTATCACGAATGCGGTAAATATGGACACTCTAAGGAGTTGTGGGGGCAAGACGGTACCAAGCAAGTCATGGAGGTTCCGATTGTTCCAGGTTTTTTGAATTTGGGTTACTAGCTAGCTCCAATAATGATAAGCCATCTCCACCCACAATCACTACAGGACAACGGCCAGAGAAAGGCACACTACCACTGGTTAATCAGTCAACATTGGTGTTAGGGAAGACATTCGGGTAACATCACGCTGAGTCGATTACAATGACACAAAATGGTAAACCGTCGCCGGGGGGTCAAGTAGCAAGGTCAATCCCCGAATGATCAACAGGCAGGTGATGCACTTGGGAAAACTGCGGAGGCTCATACGGAAGGAAAGAAAGGAGATTCGGAGGGGATTGATGGATGTCCAGTAGTGGAAACAACGAAAAAGGTTCTCCCAGCCCCATCTTCACTTCAATAGAACAAACATGTGGCATTTCGTGTGGTTGAAAAAAGGGGTAGCAATGTGATGAAAGACAACAATGGTCGACCAACGTATGAACCAATTCGCAATTCCAATTCCAAAAATGTTAGCCATGCTTCGTCGACTGTTAAGGGGATAACTCACAAAGGATTAAAAACTAAGAAAAAATATGACCGTGAACCATCTACGAATGTTAGCCATGCTTCGTCGACTGTTAAGGGGATAACTCACAAAGGATTAAAAACTAAGAAAAATATGACCGTGAACCATCTACGCCAATTCTGGCGAATTGGATGAATAATATGACCAAGGAATTATCGAAGCCTGTGTCTGGGAAAGCAATGGAATCTACAACAGCTCTTTATGATATGCATAGGGCTGGAAATAGGGTTCAATTGAGGGCAAATACTGCTTATGATGGAGTGGCTGAGGCCACCATGTAGTGTAAGATGATCCGTTCTTTTCTCATATTTTTTCCATGGTTAAAGTTATTTTAAGGAATTCACAAGGCGTTCTTTGTAACCCCTATACCGACTTATGTGTTAAGTCTAATTTGGGGAGGTCACATTCCATACCTAAAACTTCTTATGAAAATATTTATAGTTTAAAGTTCAAACAGATAATAATTATAAACTATAAATATAATACTAGAAGCTGAGTCTAAAACCATATTAGAATTTGGTTACAAAATATGCCACACAGGCAAAATAGTGAAGCATGCAATATCAAAATATAGGCTAAATGTCACCCAAATAAAGAGAGTATGATGGATAAGAAACATTACAACAAAAGGTAAGTATGAATGTGTCGATCCTCTAAGTGCCAAGTCCAAGGGAAGCCTATCCAAAATCTGAAAGAGAAAGATTTGGGGGTATGAGCTATGGATTTCAGTGTGTTCTCATAAGTGCAAATAAAACATTTAAATAGTTCAAACATGTATAAATTATTTCAATAAAACATGTTTCAAGGGCAACCAAGGTTCTATTTATACTTAACTACCCTCCAATTGTACACCGATATATAGTTCCCCAAAACCGCATCCATAAGGACTTACCCTAGGCCCAATACGTGTAGGAGGCAACCTAAAGGGATACCTTAGGTCCATAAGGAATTACCCGAGCCAGAGTGTCGGAACCTACTCAAGGGGTGACCTTGGGTCCATAAGGAATTACTAACTGGATCAAGGTTGAACCTGTAGAGACTTTATAACATATCCCCAATAGTATACCCTAGATATAAATCAGTGTTTGTACAACAGACATTAATATCAGGAATCGTGTGGTGAACATGTTTTATAATAGTAAAATAGTACCCCAGAGATCATGCTTTCAAATCTGACATATAGGCATACTATTAAGTAGATAGTAGTCATGCATATAATCATATAACCATATCATGTTTCCAAAACAAATAAGGTATTCAAATCATATAAAATTATTCATGTGCACATGATCATTTTAGAAAATATATTCAAAACTGTAATTTAGAACACAAGGAACACACCTCAAAAGCTGGCCAGAAGGGTCTACTGGGCACCTGCCTCGCTATGCTTTGCAGCGGTGCTAGATCCTAGATCATAACGGAATAGGATTACCATAAAAGAATAAACTTTAAATTAATGATTTTACTGAGTTTCAAAGATCATACAGTAACTATGGGTGCGCGCTAGTGAGATAGATCGGATGATGAACAGGTGGTAAGGACCTTTAGGTGCTCTCTCTCTCATTCTCGACGAAGAAATAATAATGACGGTAGGTGGTGAGTTAGATGGGTTATTAAATTTGATTTAATATACTTCTCAGACTTAATTCTAATATTGTTCCAGACAACACTTGACAAAAATGAGCATTTGGCTTAGTGGTTCAGCACCCAGGGGAGAAGGGATGGGTGAGGTCGTGACTTCTGTAACCCCTTGACCCGGTCTAGAAGCAAGACCAAACCGAGCATGCTACATTGGGTTTGTCAAAACAAACCTGTAAAGATTTAACTCGAATTACATCCATTTTTTCGTTTTATCTTATCTAGATGCAATAGTATAACCTAGGGTGAGTGAGCAGGCAACGGATGAAGACAACTCAATCGGGCGTCAAATCGACATCTAATTGCACGCAATTATAATTTAGGGACCAAATAGCAATTTAAGAGAATTACATGGACTTATTCCATTTTGAAGTTATCAATCCTTAATTAGTCAGATTTCATGCTCACATGTCAAAAACCAGCTTCTAACAACCATCCAAGCACATCCAGTTGCATACACAACAATCAGAGACCAAAACGGAAGAATATAAAACTCGCACTACACTTTAACTAACAAAACATACACTCGTATCAATATACAAGCAGGTGTATCAGTACACATGCACCATTACAAAATCCTAGATTTTAGTAGCTCAAAACCGTACCAATAGACACTCCCTAGTACCGATACGCCATGCCTAATTTTAAGGCCTTGTAACAAAACACAAATATGTGTACTAAAACCTAGGCTCAAGTTAAGCCTACGCGTATCGGTACACCATCACGCGTACCAAAATGCCTGAACCTGAAAGGTCCCAAATTGTTGGATTTTCATGTTTTCATGAATTCAATCATACACCAACATGCCTCAAATATAGCCACAACCATATTAGGGAACAATCCATGCCAAAACATCACAGGTTCAAGACCAAAACATAACATCATGCTTCAACCAAGAATCTAGAGGCATGCTTCCTAGAATCAAACCATCCAAAGCATGAAACATAAATCTAAAGCATTAACCAAACATATAAGGCCAATTAAAACTCCAAAACAACATAACAAACTTGCTCAAACAGGGAGTTTAGCATAAACCTTCGCAAAACAACAATGAACCCTATTGCCTTTATTACTACTAGTCTAGTTCGAAACCATACGTTCAATATTTGAAGTCCTTGGATTTCCTTTGCTTGCTCATTGCCTCCAACCTTTTGTTCTCTGCATTAATGGACAAAGAGAGCATAAGCACACTAGGCTTAGTGAGGAGTGCTCAAACAACACACCATCAATGCATTTTAAAACCATTTTCCAAACCACATTGAAATCACCATTTCAGTCATCTTATAAAGCATCATGCCTTGAAAACCATACACTAATCATTTCCAAAAACCTGCATACTAAACCATATGCTACATGTATCATGGATTAACAACAAATATCATTTGCTAACCCTCAATTTAAACTTTCCCATGCATAACACTCATATGCAAGGCTTAAAGAGTAAACATGTATAAATCAACATTATACAACATCATCCATCACGTGATACATAAACAATTATATTGTTTTTCAAGTGATCATAAACCAAGTTCCACTTTACAAAATATTATATCAGATACACAGATTCAACAAGTGTCCTCTCAACACTTCATAAAACCTCAACTGAAATTAAGGTACGATCACAACCGAGTACAATCACAACCGAGTACAATCACAACACAATCATTGGTTAGATATATAATCCACTAATGGGAGTTTTCGGTACCATATAACCCCTCGACCACTAGGGTTCTCGTGGTGGAGTATTCGGTACACATAAACCACTCAACACCCGAGATGAATTATTATAGTGCACTATCAATCCTATGGCCAGCCAACTATATCCGATAATATTTTAAACCACATCACTTGCCAATATAATTCATTATTAACCATGTACCTCACTGTCAACATTTCAAAATCATTTCCAAAGCATTAGACCATGCTTAAACAAGTATTCCACATACTTACATGGATCATTTAGCAAATGCATCCATCGTCAAAATATGATAAAAAATGGTATAAAACATACTTTCAAACATGCTTAAACAGTAGGTACCATGTAATTCAAAAACAAGTGCATAAAAACAATTTCGCCAAAGTAGGACCGAGGGAGAAATCTCTTTATACTTACTTTCGAGTTTAAACTAGCATTTCAAGCTTAATTTAAACTTCGAAAATAACCGTTAAACCATTTCAAAGATGAAATCCACGTTCTCACTCACCGACCACGCAAAGCCTCGTTCGCCGATGCAAACTATTCCTCCAAAGCTTCTAAAATAGTGACACAAGCTCAATGATCAGCCTACCTTGATTTTACCATACAAAAACAGGGGATTCAATGCAGCAAAATGCATTCATAAACCAGCCATAGAAAATCAACAACAATCCTCTTCAAACACTACCCGAAGCCAACCAAAACTACCAAAATCAACATCAACCTACATTGATTTTACCATACAAAAACAGAGGATTCAATGTAGCAAAATGCATTCATAAACCAATGCATCATCATAAGGTTGCTTTTCCTTAATCAATTGTGACAAGGATGGTTTTACTTGTAGCTCGGCTAACAAGCCCCCATCCCGCGTCACACTTAACCGAGCAAACATCGCCCTCAACTCCACCGCAACTTTCCTACTCAAAGCATTAGCTACAATATTAGCCTTACCCAGATGGTACTCAATCGTCAAATCATAATCTTTAAGCAACTCCAACCATCTACGTTGCCTAAGATTCAAATCTTTTTGTGTCATCAAGTACTTCAAACTCTTGTGATCCGTATACATGACACACTTCTCTCCATAGAGATAATGCCTCCAAATCTTCAACGCAAACATCATCGTGACGAGCTCAAGATCATGGGTAGGATAATTGCTCTCATGCACCTTCAACTATCTCGACGCATAAGCCACAAATTTATCTCATTGCATCAACACACAACCCAAACCTATGTATGATGCATTGCTAAAAACAATAAACTCCTTACTCGACTCAAGTTGAATCAAGATAGGAGCTTATGTTTAAGCCTCCTTTAACTTCTTGAAAGCTCACTGTCTATCTTCTGTCCACTCAAAATAGACATTCTTTTGAAACAACTTAGTCAAAGGAGCAACAATCCTCGAGAAACCATCTACAAACCTACGATAATACTCAGCCAACCCAAGAAAACTACAAACCTCCAGCACAGACTTAGGTGACTTCTCACCTATCACTACTTCAATCTTGTGCGAATCAACCCGAATTCCTTTGGCCGACACAACATGCCTAAGGAAAACAACCTCCTAAAGCCAAAATTCACACTTGCTCAACTTGGAATACAACTGATTATCCAACAATGCCTGAAAGCATAATCCGAAAGTGTTTATCATGATCCTCCTCGGTACCAGAGTACACAACAATATCATCAATGAACACCACTTCAAATTGATCCAAAAACTCATGGAACACCCAGTTCATCATATCCATGAACGCAGCCGGTGCATTGGTCAAACCAAACGGCATCACCAAGAACTCATAGTGCCCGTACCTCGTACAAAAAGTAGTCTTAGGCACATCTACATCCTTCACCTTCAACTGATAATACCCGGACCTCAAATCAATCTTAGAATACACCGAAAAACCTCTAAACTAATCAAACAAATCATCAATTTGAGGAAAGGATACTTATTCTTAATCGTCAACTTGTTCAGTTTCTGATAATTAATGCACATCCGCATCGTGCCATCATTCTTCTTTACAAGCAACACTTTGTGCACCCCAAGGTGAAATACTAGGTCTAATAAACTCTCGATCAAACAATTCCTGGAGTTGCGTCTTTAACTCCTTCAACTCCTTTGGTGCCATACGATAGGGAGCAATAGACACTGGAGCTGTATTCGCATACAACTCAATGGTAAACTTCACCTCTCTATTCGGTGGCAAACTCGGCAACTCCTCCAAAAACACACCCAAAACTCACATACCATGCGGATGTCCTGAATCTGCACTTTCTTTGATCTTAGATTCATGACGTAGGCTAGGAATGCCTCACAACCATAATCTATCATACGACTCGCTTCTAGAGCTGAAACAACATTAGACAGGAACCTAACATCCTCGCCCACGATTACCACCTTGTAATCATCTGCAAGTTTCAAGAAAACTCCCTTGGTTTCAAAATCAACCACAACTCTGTGCTCAAACAACCAATCTATACTCAGAATTACATCCAAATCGTAAGATGACAACTCCATCAAATCAGCCACAAACACATGACCTTGAACCGTCAAAGGACACCTCTTATACAACCTTCTCACAATAACCGTCTCCCTGAAAGAACTAGTTACTTGCATACCCACATCTAACACTTCTATAGATATATCAAGCAAATGCACATGCTCATGCATGATATATGAATGCGTAGAACCAGAATCTACCAATGAAAACAACAACAAGGATTGCAATGTAAATGTACTTGCAATCACATCAGTGTCGTTACATCCCTCGCGATGTGCATACACCTTTATAGGACCACTACCCTTTGGTTGGATAGCAACGGTATAAGCCACTATCCTTGGACCCTCGTCTCTTCACTGAAACTTTCCCCAGCCATGACTACATCCTCACTATGGCACAACCACCGGTGCTCTAACATGTCCACCATCCACAAAAAATGGATAATCGCATCTCAAATGATCACTCGATCAACAACTCCAACAAGAATTAGCAACCAAAGACGTGAGAGCTTATCCTTCACGAGCCAAATGTGGAGAGTCTCACCTCATATGATCACGCGATCCACAAACCCAACATGTATTAAATGTTGCTCTATCCTCGGTACCCTGACCCTGTGAACCTTACCCAACACTACCTTCACCTCACCTCGAATCAAAGCGATACCTCTTATCACGATGCTTCTTAAATTGATCATCACCGAAACTAGAGTCAGTGACTCTTTTGCCCAAGCCAGAACCTCTCACACAAGATGATAAATCAATGTCCTTCGCCCGTGTAACCAACACGTCGAAATCGGTGTAGTTAGAAGCCAGCATATAGGTCTTAACATCGTGTACCAATCCATAACAGAATCAGTTACATCGATGCCTCTCATCCGATACCAGTTTAAGAGCATAATGACTCAACCAAATAAGCTGTACCTTATACTCAACAATAGACATACTGGCCTAAACCAAATCCATGAACTCGTGTTTCTTCTCATCCAAGTATCTAACTCCCATATACTTCCTTTTTAAAAGCTGTTCGAAAGAACTCCAGGTCACATCACCCGGTTCTATGCTTGTGGTCACGGTAGTCCACCTGTTATAAGCATCACCTTGCACCAGGGATACAACACGTCCTAGCTTACAAGCATTATTACACCCTATTTGCTCCAAAATTCAAACAGTGCTGGCCATCCACCCCTCGGGTGCCAACCCTCTGAACTCAACGCCTTCCAAACTATGCAAGCACTCCAACAACAACCCCGTTTGTACAACAGTTGGTGCAGGCACATGCACTCTAGCAACGGTAGCTTGAAAAGCTCCGGTCATCGCTTGAATTAAAGGCGTCATATCACCCAACACTAGCCCAGCTGGCGTAGGTGGTACTTGTTCAACACCCTCAGGTGGATTAGGCGAAGGAGGTGGCAGACCTCTAGGCGGTTTAACATTCTCCTCATTTCCTTGCCCAACAGCAAAAACATTCACGCCAGACCTTAATTTTCTCCTAGGTCCCATCGTGCTAAAATATTTAAGGTATGATAATATACCAAAATAAAACAATCAGGCCAGCTTCAAGCAAGGATCCAAGACTTATATTTCAAATCAAAACATTTCAGCCTGTAGTAATAAGGCAATGTGTCCCCAACGCATACCCCAACATGGCATATAACAACCAACGTACATAAAACAATCACTGTGGATAGCAAATAACATAGAACAACAAATAACATCATCCCGATTGTCGCAAACCTGGCTCTGATACCACCCAATGTAAACCCCTTGACCCGGTCTAGACGCAAAACCGAACCTAGCGGGCTACAATGGGTTTGCTGAAACAAACCCGTAAAGATTTAACTTGAATTACGTCCATTTTTTCTTTTTAACTTATCTAGATGTAATATTATAACCTAGGGTGATAGAGCAAGCAGCGAGTGAAAACTTAACTCAATCGGGCGTCAAATCAACATCTAATTGCATGTAATTGCAATTTAGGGACCAAATTGCAATTATGGAGAATTCATGAACATATTACATTTTGAAGTTACCAATCCTTAATTAGTATGATTTCATTATCACATGTCAAAAACCAGCTTCAAACGACCATCCAAGCTCATCCACTTGCATACACAACAATCAGAAACCAAAATGGAAGAATATAAAGCTTAGACTACACTTTAACTAACAATATAGACACCTGTATCGGTACATGAGCAGGTGTATCGATACACTTGCTCCATTAAAAAATCCCAATAAGAAACATTTATAAAGGATCAATAACTTGGGAATTTCAGTAAAGAACCATACATTAGAGGAGAAGGATAAAGCTCACCTCTAATGTTGACTTTCCCCTTTAATTGGATTGATTACATGAGAAATAAGATTAAAACAATAAGGTTTTGATAGGAACCAATTAAGAACTCATTCGAAACCAAAAGATTGATGAAATCAAGAAGTTACCTAAAGATTTTGAGGAAGAGAAAAGTGTTTGGCTGAAGAGATTTTGAGAGAAAATCTTTTAGAGAAAAGGTAGTTACGTAAAATTTGCTTAGGAATTAATGATAAAATTAATTCCCCAAATCTATTTATATTTTCCCCAAGCCTTTTTAAAATAGCCAATTAAGGAGATATTAGAATTTGGGCAAATAGCTCCTTAAAGATTCAAAGTTTTGACACTTTTACAAAACAATCACTAAAAATAGTTTTACACTCTTTATATTTTGGTCACTGGCCAAAATGACAACTTCCCAAATTTCATTTTTCAAAATTGACTTTACCAAAATATCTATATATTAAATAATGATTTTTAGATATTTTTTCCAAATATTTTCTCACTCAAAAAATATTTATTTCGGTTTTAATCCTAAATCCAACTCAAATCTCTAATCCTAGCCCATCAGACTGTCTAATCAGCCTAAAAGCCACTAGGCCCAAAACCGAAGCATTACAAGTTCAAACCGCACCAGCCATATGCTCATTAAATCATCAATTTTTCCACTTCATTCATTCGAGCATGAAAATATTAGGGGTGTTACATTATTGGCCTTGTTTTTAATCGCTACTTTAAGTTGTTGATGAAGTCGTAGTAACCTGATGTCATAGCCACTATAGAACCAAGGGTGAATGGGAATTCTATGTATGAGTTTATTTGGCATTCAGGGTTTTTATTTTTTGTATAGTGTTGAGGCCACATGCTTCTCTGGTGGTATTTGGGTTGTATGGAAGGACTCGGTGAAGCTTGATATCCTTATTGTTTCTAATCAATTCGTCCATGGTTATTGTAAGGAAAGAACTAGCCAACAAAGTTTTTTCATATCCTTTGTGTATGTCAGCCCAGACAGTAGAAATAGGAGATTGATTTGGGATTAGTTATGTGCCCTTGAACCTTCTCTGAATTGGCCATGGGTGTTGGGCGACGACTTTAATGCGATATGTAGCTCATCTGAGAGACAAGAGGGATCTACAAGATGATCTAGAATCTGCTCTAAATTTGGTGACTTTCTTTTCAATTCTGGCCTTATTGATATGAGGTTTAATGGCCCATAATTCACTTGGGAATGAGGTTCCTTACACCGACGTCTCGATTGATGCCTTTGCAATGCTAGGTTGTATGAGAAGTTTGCTCTATCAGAAGTGTTTCATTTGCAGAAGATGGGTTTCAATCATAGACCAATTTTACTTTCCACTGAAGGAATGGCTCAAATATAGGGTCGTAGGCCTTTTCGTTTCGTCGCTGTATGGAACGAGCATCTTGACTTTGAGAGGGTTCTCATGCAAACTTGGAAAAATGAAGCTTCAATGTTTGAAAATTTAATTGACTTTCAAGGTGTGAGCTGCACTTGGAATTATGAGGTGTTCGGACATATCGATCGTCATAAGAATCACCTTTTAGCTCATATTTGAGGGCTTGAGATTGCGTTGGAGCTTTCGAACTCTCCTTTTTTGACTAAGTTAGAGGTGGCTCTTAAGAAAGAGCTTGATCTGGTCCTCGAACAAGAAGAAAGTCTTTGGCAGCAAAAATCTAGAAGTGATTGGATAGCTGAGGATGACCGAAATACTAGTTACTTTCACAGAGCCACTCTTATCCAACGGTAGTGCAACAAAATCAACATGCTTCGGATTGAAGATGACTTCTGGTGTGATAATCAAGTAGTCCTTAATGAGCATGCTACCCATTTTTCCATGGTCTTTTCTATGCTGAAGGTAGACATGCTACCATGGAGGATTTCCTGGGTTTTTCACAATTGGAGGAGACTCGTCTTTGGCCCTTTACGCAGGTTGTTACTCGTGAGGAAGTACGCCATACTATTTTTAGTATGGACCCTTGGAAAGCTCCTAGATTCGATGGTTTTCACACTGGTTTCTTTTAGTGAAATTGGGATATTGTAAGTAATTATGTGTTTCATTTTGTGTCTAATTTTTTTGACCATGGGTTGCTAAAGAGGGAGCGAATAGAACTTTTCTTGTGCTTATTCCAAAGGTTGTAGCGCCGGAGAATTTAGGCTAGTTTAAACCTATTAGTTTTATGCATTGTTATGTATAAACTAATTATGAAGATCATGGTCAACCGTCTGAATTCACTTTTTCTGGATTTGATATCCCAAAATCAATCTAGCTTCGTACCATGAAGACATATCACGGATAATGTTATTTTAGCCCAAGATGTTGTTCACTCTATTGGTAAGAAGACTGGTCAAAAGTGTTGGATGGCTATTAAAGTGGATTTATAGAAGGCTTATGACCGTTTAGAATGAGACTTCATTGAGGAAACACTGTACGAGGTAGGGTTGCTGGAGTAGTTCATTGGGTGGATTATGCTTGTGTCCTTTCGGTTTCTACTCAGGTGCTCTGGAATGGTGACATTACAGAAAGCTTCACTCCCACCCGGGGATCCGTTATCCCCTTATTTTTTGTGCTTTGTATGGAGCGACTTTCACATGCCATTGGCAGGAAAGTGCATGAGGGTAATTGGAAGCAAGTGTATTTGTCACGCAATTGACCTAGAGTGTCACACTTGTTTTTTGCGAATGACCTTGTGCTCTTTGTTGAGCTTCTGTGGAGCAATTTTCGGTGATTAAAGAGGTTATGACTTAGTTTTACTCTAGCTCTTGCCATTGGGTAAGCATAGCTAAAACTCAAAATTATTTTTCCAAGAATTGTCCGAGCGCAACTAGGGATCTGATTTCTCAAGGTTTTAGCTTTGAGGAAGTCAATAATCTGGGTAAATTTTTTTAAGTGTCGATACTTCACAGTTACTTACAAATGACACTTACATGTATCTCCTGGAGAAAGTAGGCCAAAGGTTATCTGGTTGGATTGCGAATTCCTAATCTCGAGCTGGCAATATAACCCTGGCGAAAACTATTCTACAAGATATACCTACCTATGTAATGTAATTTACTTGGTTACCCAAGGACATTTGTGAAGCGATAAAGAAGATGATACGCCACTTTGTGTGGGGTGCAAGCGAAGGATCCAATTCTATCTCCCTTATTAAATGGGACACAATGAAGTTACCTCTTGAAAGTGGTAGATTAGGTTTTCTAATTTAGAATGTTAGAATAGGGCATTTCTTATGAAGATCAGCTTCTCATTGGTGTCTAATGATGATAAGTTATGGGTGTGTGTGGTCAAGGCGAAGTATGGTTGGAATACAGAAGTTTCGGTATGTATACATCGACGTAATTCTTCTCGCTTATTGAAAGGGTTGACTCATGTCTGGGAAAACCTTTAACAAATCCTATATTGGAATGTCCGAAATGGGTGGCGTACAGATTTCAGGTAAGATGTATGGTTAGGCGATGGTGAACCTTTAGCATGTTTTTATGCCCAAGATACAAGGCCTTTACCTACACCTGTTGCGGCAGTGACCTCAATCTCGAGCCATTAGGATTGGGACAAAATGTGAACTTATTTACTGAGGATATTTTACATAAAATCGCAACACACTACCCTCCTCAAGCTACCCTTGTTTGTGACCATCTTGGGTGGCGATGGGAGAATGATAGAGCTTTTCCGACCAAATCGGCTTATATGACTTTGTCGGCCCCTGCAATACAAATTCAAACTGGTGATTGGAATTTTATATGGCATCTGAATGTCCCGCAACGTGTCTGCATATTCCTTTGGCTTTCCTTGCATAACCAGTTATTGACGAATGGTGAACGTTGTCACCGTCATCTTGCTAGTTCAAGTGAATGCTCTATCTGTCATGCAAACGATGAGACGTTGGACCATGTATTGAGGGGTTGAAATGAGGCGAGGCGCTTGTGGACACGACTTATTAAGCCCGCTTAGCTACATAACTTTTTCACTATACCGTTTGAGCATTGGTTGGTTGAGAACATCAAGGGGCATGGTGGCTTCCCGGTTGATGAGAAGGAGTGGGGCAGCGATGCAAGGTTTTATTTGATGAGAATCATAACAGCGATGGCAACATTCTTAACCAATGCTTAAGACTTAAAGATAAGTCTGTTGCAAAAACTGAAGTGACCCAACGGGTTAGTCCTAGAACATTTGTAATACCCTGATTTTAGGCCTAGGAATTTCTAGGTTGATTAGACGGTTCGGTGGATAGAGATTAGAGATTCGAGTCAGGTTCCGGATAAAAATCAGAATGAATATTTTTATGTGAGAAAATATATGGGAAAATATCCTAAAATTATTATTTTATATATAGATATTTTTGGTAAAGTAAATTTTGGAAAATGAAATTTTGAAATTGGACATTTTGGCTAGTGACAAAAATGTAAAAAGTGAAAAAACTGTTTTTAGTGTCTATTTTGAAAAATGGTCAAATCTTAGAATCCTTAATGAGATAAATTACCAAATGTTTTTAATCTGATTCTTCTCTCAATTTGGATTATTTTAAGTGAATTTAATGAATTAAAAAAGAGATTTAATTAAGGAAGGTAATTCTTTTCTTAAAACCATTTTTGACGTAACTTTTTCTCTCAAGTTTTTCTCTCAAAGTTTCTTCATCCAAACATTTTCTTTTGCATCAAAGATTTGAGGTAATGTTCTTGATTTTTAAACTTTTGATTTCTAATGGATTCTTCAATCTTGTTTTCTAAAATCTCATTGTTTTCCTTTGTTTTTCAAGAGTAAAACATGCAATTGAGAGGAAATTCACTCATTAGAGGTAAGGTTCGTTATTCTCCTCTAATTAATGGTTCTTTATTGATATTCCCAAGTATTTGATCATTGTTTAAAATTTTCTAATAACTTTTAATGATTTAATTATGACAAATTGGTTAAATCAAGGTTTAATTGATGAGATTAAGTGATTTTCATTTCAGATCTATTTTGTTGAGTTTTTGATTAGCTCTAATCATAATTTTGATGTTTTATAATTGTTGATAAGTTGGTTTTAACATTGGAATCCTGAAATTAGGTGAATCCCTAATTTCTTAGGTTTCTAGTGTTGTATTTTTGGTGGGTTATGGATGTTTTATGAATGCTGGAGGTATAAGGATGATGTTAGGTTGTTTTTGGATGTTAATTGAAGGTAATTAATGGATTAAACCTTTATTTTTTGTCTAGGTTAAGTTTGGAAGATGATTGATGTTGTTTTCGGTTGTTGTGGAGGGGTTTTGGTTAGAGTAGTTGCAAATTAATGTTGCTAAGTTTTTGAATGCATTTAGATGCATTGAATCCTCTATTTTTTGTGGTTAAATTGGGGGGAGTTGATCCTCAAGCTTATGGCACGGTTTTAGAAGCTTTGGAGGAGTAGTTCAAATCAGCAGACGAAGTTTTGCGTAGTCAGTGAGTGAGAACGTGGATTTTAGCTTTGAAATGGGTTAAAGGTTATTTTGGGAGTTTAAATTAAGCTTGAAACACTGGTTTAAACTTGGAAGTAAGTATGATGAGATTTCTCCCTCGGTCGTGTTTTGTCGAAATTGATTTTGTGCACTTGTTTTTGAATTACATGGTACCTATTGTTCAAGCATGTTTTGAGTATGGTTTATACTGATTTTGATCATATATTGATGATGAATGCATTTGGAAAATGGTTCATGTAAGTGTGCGAAATACTTGTTAATGAATGGTTTAATACATTGAAAATGGTTTTGAATGTTGCTTATAAAAGCAGTGAGGTACATGGTTAATAATGAATTATATTGGCAAGTGATGTGGCTTAAAATGTTATCAGATATAGTTGGTAGCTATAGGATTAATAGTGCACTATAAATAAGTCGGCTCGAGTGTTGAGGGGTTTTCCCAATGCATTCATCATCAATATATGATAAAAAATCAGTATAAACCATACTCAAAATATGCTTGAACATTAAGTACCATGAAATTCAAAAACAAGTGCATAAAATCAATTTCGCCAAAACACGACCGAGGGAGAAATCTCATCATACTTACTTTAGATTTTAAACCAGCATTTCAAGCTTAATTTAAACTCCCAAAATAACCTTTAAACCATTTCAAAGCTGAAATCCACGCTCTGACTCACCGGTTATGCAAAACCTCGCACGCAGATGTGAATTACTCCTCTAAAGCTTTCGAAACGAAGCTACTAGCTTGAGGATCAATCACCCTTTATTTAACCACACAAAATAGGGGATTCAATGCATCAACACGCATTCAAAGAATTAACAACATTAATACACAATAACTTTAAGCAAAACTCCTCCACAACAACCAAAAAAACATAAAACATCTTCCAAACTTAACCTAGCCAAATCCTAAAGGTTTAATCCATCAATATTTTCAATTAACATCCATAAACAACCTAACATCATCCTTATACGTCCAACATTAATTAAACGCACATAACTCGCCAAAAAACACAACACTAGCAATATAAGAAATTAGGGATTCACTTAGTTTCAGGATTCCAATGTTAAAACCAACTTTTCAACATTATAAAACTTCAAAATCATGATTATAACCAATGAAGAATTCAGCAAAATAGATCCAAAATGAAAGTCACTTAATCTAACCAATTAAACCTTAATTTAACCAATTTCCATAATTAAAACATTAAAACTTATTAGAAAACATTAAACAAGGATTAAATACTTGTTACACCCTAAAATTGGCCTAGAAACCTTGATTTAACCAATTTCCATAATTAAATTATTAAAACTTATTAGAAAACATTAAACAAGGATCAAATACTTGTTACACCCTAAAATTGGCCTAGAAATGTTACCATTACCTAAACTACAGGCTAATTGAATTCATAAGTTGATCAATTTAAAGAAGAATGAACATTAGCCATCCTTAAGATCAAATAGGTGAAATTAGAACCAAATTGAATTGAAATTAAAACTATAAGGTACAAATGGAAGGATGGAAATGTGAACATGTAGAACTTTAGAGTTTGCATGCAAATAGGATTAAGATTAAGGGTCTTGACACATGTTCTCAATTAAAGAGAACATGTGCCAAATTGAAGCATGACTCACGACTAGGTGGAGAAAGATGAACAAACATATTGTCATCTTTCTCCCCAAAATTATCACCTTCACCAATTAGTAGAGAGAGAAAGGGGAGAGAAAATCTTCATGCAAAACCTTCAAATTCAAGCTTCTTGATTCAACCATTGATCAAATTTAGCTTGGATAAGGTATAATGCTTGACTTTACATGTTATAGATTGTTTGAATATGCAAATGATGATGTTCTTGTTGCCTAGATGGAATTGGATGATGGTTATGTGTGTTAGGGTCATGCTAGCATCAATTTGAACTTGAAATTGTGGATACTAGTAGCCAAATTGATAAAGGAAATATAGATGGTTGCTGGAAATTTGAGAGATGTATATATGGTTGAAAACAGTCTTGATTAGGGACTGTTTTGATAGAGAAAATGTGTTAACATGTCAATTGGATATAGAACCCTGTTTTGATCATGTTGGTAGATAAAATGAAGATTAAATTGAATAGATAACTTGCTGGAAAATGACTACACTTAATTGGACTAGTTAAATTAGGTAATGGACTGCCTAATTGATGAATTGAATGTGCAATGTTGATCAAATAGATCAAATTGGGTTCAACGTGATAATGCCCTGTTTTAAGCACATTTCAAGTGAATTATAATGACCTATACATGTAAGAACAAGAACATGAATTCAATTGCCATGTTAGAACCTTGTTAAAATGAGTTAAGAAGCTAGAAATTCAACCTAGTGTAATCTGCCCAGAATGCTCTGTTCTAGGTAGTAACTTTGAAAAATCACTATAAATTGTATAGAATGAATTTAAGGCTGGATTTTTTATGGACACCACCTTGATATGTCTAAACTCATTATAAGAAAACAGAACTGAATTCTGGGTTGTATAATGAAATGTAGAGAAGAAACACTAGGGACAGTGCAAACTGTCCAATGTAATAAATTATCATGTCTTTAAGTTAAAAACTGTATTAATTGGCAAGGAACTAAAATGCAAGCCTTATATGGTCATAAATAAAATTATGTTATCTTTCCAACTGTGTAAACTAATTGAAATTCCAACGTACGGAATGAAAGTTATGCATGATTAAGTGACTAGACTCCAAGCTGCCTGCCAGCAGCAGTATAGGTAATTGCACACTATTTTGTGGCAAATTGTAAACTGTTTTGTAAACAGTTTTAGAACATTGATTCTACCTTGTTTTATATGAACTAGAGTATAGATAAGTGTATTTAAGTGTAATGAAGAATGTATATGAGCATGCTACCAGATTTGTGTATATTATGTGTTGGAAACCTTGCCTTGATTGAATGATCATATGATCTTGTTTTGACATGTAATTGTTGTGTAATGTGATAGAACTAGGAGTAAACTTGGTGGAAGAGGATAGAGTGGATCATCCTAAAGCCAAGAACAAAGGAGTATGGATCCAAGAATAGCTAAGCTTGGAGTATTGTGAGTGTAGTTATCTTTAGGGTTAGGACCAATGCATACTTGTTTACACTCTTGAAATGTTAAATTAATCTAATCATGGACTTGATCTATAAGGGAAGAATGATTAAAGTAATGCATGAAACTTGATCTCAACCTTATATACATGTTTGATTCGATTGATAAGCATGTTGAGTTATCAATGCTTGCCTTGTTTGTTGTTTGTTTGTTCTTGTATTGCTTTGTTTGTATTGCTTGCCTTGTTCATTGTCCTTGTCATTGCTTGCTTTGTAACACTCCCGAGCCGGTTAGCTACTAGCCCGGGTAGGGGTGTTACATTTAATTGGTAATCAGAGCTTTAGGTTTAGTCAATTCTAGGACTAAACCGGGCTATCATGCATCATATAGGATACTTGTGCCACCTAGGAGACTTGTATTGAATAGCTTGTGTCTTTCCTTACTAAACCGAATCCCTAATTGTTCTATTTAAACGTAGAATGTATGAAACAAGACTTGGCTGGGACAATGAAAGTCCTGAAGGCTCCTCGAATGAATGAGATAGTGTGAGGATGGAACAAAATCTTCTACAACAACAAACTCAAATCTGAGCCCAAGCCTAAGTTGCTACTCAACAGGAAGCTACCGCTATAAATCCTGTACAGCAAGAATGCCTCATGAGTATGAAGGAGATGTTCAATCATCTTGTACTGCTTTGAAACAAGACCATCCTATTGCTCCTCCTGTTGTTGTGCCAAACATAGCCCCGATTGACAAGCTAGCTCAACACCGGGCCTATACTTTGACTGGAACTGATGAAGCCAATCCCGAAGTAGCTGAGTATTGGTTAGAGCCCACTACTCGAATCTTGACTAAACAACTACCTTGTCCTGATGAGCACAAGCTCAAATGTGCCATAGCCTTGTTAGCAGATAAAGTTCTAAGCTAGTGGGGAAACCACTACACTGACTGCTCCTGCTGAAGCTGTAACTTGGAAATTCTTCCTTGATGAATTTAGGAAGAAATACATCGGTGAACAGTACCTGGCTGAGCGCCAGAAATGTTTCTTATATCTCAAGCAAGGTGGGCGACCCATTGAACAATACGTGAGTGATTTTAGCAAGTATTGCAAGTACGGTTCAGAATATATCAAGACCAAAGCTAATAAATATCGGATGTTTATCGATGGACTGAA
This sequence comes from Hibiscus mutabilis, assembly GCA_019671005.1. Taxonomy (NCBI): domain Eukaryota; kingdom Viridiplantae; phylum Streptophyta; class Magnoliopsida; order Malvales; family Malvaceae; genus Hibiscus; species Hibiscus mutabilis. The sequence continues at coordinate 28,101,607 of CM033711.1, read as the reverse complement.
TGATGAATTGAGTCCAATCTTCACTGCCCTGGGTATCACTGACTTCCAGAATTTAGTGAACCAGGTTATTGTAACTGAGGCAAAGATGAAGACCTTTGGGAAACATAAAAGTGGTAACTCCTAGAAGGACAAACGATCCAGGAATGATGATAAGCCTCACTAGCAGTCAAAGAAAGCTAAACACTCCAAAGATCACTCCTTGAATTACACTCCTATTTAGAAAAGCAATTATATACCGAAACCCCAAACGATAATCTAGTCTTCAGCCCCGATCATCTCTATTGATAGTACGGGGAATTCCAGCAAAGCTGCTCAATATCCTACTTGCAAGTTCTATCAGAAACACCATACTGGCAATGCAGAACTCAACAGAATTTGTGTTTCTTATGTGGAGCCTCCGATCATTATATCCGGGATTGTCCTCAGAATCCTAACAAGGTTCCAACTCGAACTCCTGCAAATGCTAGTTCAGCTCTACCTAATCGAAACAAGGGCTCGAGACAAGCTCAGTCCGGGAATCAAAGCAAAGGTTGAGGCCAACATTCGGCACCTACATACCAAGAATCCCGAGCCCCTGCTCAAATCTACCAATTCATGGGAAAGAGGAAAAAGAAGCACCCGATGTTATCGCAGGTACTGTTGAATTAAATTCAAGTCCTGTATATGCTTTGATTGATTCGGGATCTACCCACTCTTTTATATGTTCTTCCGTGATTGCTAAGTTAAACTTAAAACCCAAACTTGTTAAAACTAGCCTTGTAGTTTTAAACCATATAGGAGGAAATATGCCTATTAACTTCCTTTGCAAGCAATACCCTATAAGCATTCAAAATGTTCCTTTTCCCAAGGACCGTTATGCCTTGCCTTTTTGTGAGTTCGATCTAGTGTTAGGACTAGATTGGCTAAGTAAACATGAAGCCTGGATAGATTGCCAAAATATGAGACTTTATCTCTGGGGTTTAGGAAAGGAATCAATCCTCATAATTGATAGAAAACCGACCTCAATCTTTACTGCCATGACTATGCAAGATGAACTTGAATTTGGATTACCTAGTATGCCAATTGTATCTGAATTCATTGATGTTTTTCCCGAGGAACTCCCTGGTCTCCCTCCAACCAAAGAAGTAGAGTTCAGGATTGAAGTTTAACATGGAACAACTCCGGTGTCCATCACACCTTATCGAATGGCACATGTTGAATTGAAAGAACTCAAAAAGCAACTCCAAGAGCTACAAGACAAAGGTTTTATTCGGCCTAGCTCATCTCCCTGGGGTGCTCTAGTCTTGTTCGTGAAGAAGAAAGACGGGACTATGAGACTCTGTATTGACTACAGACAATTGAACAAGCTTACTATCAAGAATCGGTATCCTCTCCCAAGGATTGAAGATCTCTTCGATCAACTCAAGGATGCTTCGGTGTTCTCAAAGATCGATCTTCGATCGAGATACTATCAAATGAGGGTAAAAGAAGAAGATGTACCCAAGACAGTCTTTCGTACTCGATATGGCCACTTTCAATTTCTTGTAATGCCATTTGGGTTGATGAATGCTCCGGCTGCTTTCATGGACCTCATGAACCATGTATTCAAGCCCTATCTTGACAAGTTTGTGGTCGTCTTCATCGATGAAATCATGGTGTATTCTCGGAATAAGGAAGAACATTCCGAACACCTTCAAATTGTATTTCAAACTCTCTGAGAACGTCAATTGTTCGCAAAGTTCTCTAAGTGTGAATTTTGGCTATCGAAAATCTCGTTCCATGGTCATGTCATCTCGGCAGAAGGAATTAAAGTTGACCCGAGCAAAATTCAATCCATCTTGAATTGGAGACCTTCGAGGAATGTCGGCGAGGTCAGAAGCTTTCTCGGTCTAGCCAGGTATTATCAGCATTTTGTCAAGGGATTCTCATCCATTGTCGCAAGCTTCACTAAGCTAACCCATAAACAAGCCCTGACTCATGCTCTGGTTCCTATCCAACCAGAATCGGGCAAAGAATTCACTGTCTATAGTGATGCATCTCATTTAGGACTAGGATGTGTCCTAATGCAAGATGGAAACGTGGTAGCTTACGCTTCAAGGCAACTAAAACCACACGAGTCAAACTACCCTACACACGATCTATAATTGGTAGCTATCGTGTTTGCTCTCAAAATATGGAGACATTACTTGTACGGGGAGAAATGTAACTTGCTCACAGACCACAAGAGTCTCAAATACCTCCTAACTCGGAAAGATTTGAATCTGAGACAAAGAAGATGGCTAGAATTACTTAAAGACTATGATTTGGTTATCGACTACCATCCGGGGAAAGAAAACGTGGTTGCTGATGCCCTTAGTCGCATACCATACTCGGGTAAACCCCTAAATCTAAATCCTAGAATAATTCATTGAATTTAATCTTTCTTGGATTACAAGTAATCCATTCAAATACATTTCTTGTCTTACAAGTAACTACTCGAAAATCTCTCTTAGTGATCTTGTTCTTCCATTTGTAGCTTCCTCAGCTATTAATGCTCATTTCCGTTTATCCAAAGGATGGAAATTCTTGTCTGAACTTCAAGTTCAACCTAGTTTAATCTCGAGAATCAAAGAACTCCAGCAAATTGATCCAGATCTTCAGAAGATCATATCCAATCTAGACTCTGAGTCTAATTCTGACTTTTCTCTCAAGTCAAATGGACTCATCTATTTCAAGGATAGAGTATGCGTTCCTAACAATGAGGAACTAAAACAAGAGATGTTACAAGAAGCTTATCAAAGATCTTTTTCGATTCACTCGGTATCGGTTAAGATGTACAAGGATCTAAAGCCATTATACTGGTGGCCAGGCATGAAATTGGCTATCACAGACTTCGTATCGAAGTGCCTAACTTGTCAGAGAGTTAAAGCCGAGCATCAAGTCCCTACTAGATTGCTCCAACCTATCGAATTCCCTCAGTGGAAATGTGATTGAATTACAATGGATTTTGTTATTGGTCTTCCTTCCACTCCAAGAAAGAATGATGTTGTATGGGTGATTGTTGATAGATTCACAAAGTCTACTCACTTCATCTCTGTTCGAATGAACATGAGCTTGGAAATCTTAGCCGAGCTATACATCCGTTAAGTGATTTGATTACACGGTGTACCTACAGCTATATTCTCTGATTGTGACCCTAGATTTGCTTCTCGATTATGGAATTCCTTGCAGAAGGCTCTAGGAGCTAAAGTGTATCTTTGTACAACCTTTCATCCTCAATCATATGGACAATCTGAAAGAATCATTCAAGTACTTAAAGACATGCTACGTGCTTGTGTAATAGACTTTGGAAAGAATTGGGAGAAATCTCTACCCCTAGTAGAGTTTGCTTACAACAATAGCTATCAGACATCTATTTATATGGCTCCCTTCGAAGCTCTATAGGAAGAAGATGTAGAACTCCCTTGTGCTGGTCTGAATTGGGAGAAAACAAGGTTTTAGGACCTCAATTGCTCAGAGAAACCGAAGAACAAGTGAATATCATTCATGATCGATTAAAGGCAGCTTTCGATAGGCAAAAAGCTTATGCGGACTTGAAAATGAGAGACATCCAATACAATGTTGGAGACAAGGTCTTTCCCAAAGTATCTCCTTGGAAGAAAGTCTTCAGATTTGGAAGAAAAGGAAAGCTCAGCCTTCGGTTTATCAGACCATTTGAAATCATTGAAAGGATTGGTCTAGTGGCTTATCGATTGACACTTCCTAGTGAATTCGATAAAATCCACAATGTCTTCCATGTTTCCATGCTCAGAAGATATAGGTCTGATCCATCTCATGTTCTTGAACTCAAAGAGGTGGAATTGAATCCCGACTTATCCTATGAAGAATAACCTATTCAGATACTTGACAAGGAAGTCAGAAGACTTTGAAACAATAATATTCCTCTTGTCAAAGTCTTGTGGAGAAATCACAAGGTAGAAGAGGCAACTTGGGAATCTGAAGAAGACATGAAGAAGCAATATCCTCACCTATTCAATTCAGGTAAATTCAAGGACGAACTTATTTTAAGGGGAGGAGAATTGTAACACCCTAAAATTGGCCTAGAAATGTTATCACTATCTAAACTATAGGCTAATTGAATTCATAAGCTGATCATTTAAATAAGAATGAACATTAGTCATCCTTAAGATCAAATAGGTGAATTTAGAACCAAATTGAATTGAAATTAAAACTAGAAGGTACAAATGGAAGGATGGAAATGTGAACATGCAAAACTTTAGAGTTTGCATGCAAATAGGATTAAGATTAAGGGCCTTGACACATGTTCTCAATTGAAGAGAACATGTTCCAAATTGAAGCATGACTCACGGCTAGGTGGAGAAAGATGAACAAACATATTGTCATCTTCCTCCCCAAAATTATCACCTTCGCCGATTAGTAGAGAGAGAAAGGGGAAAGAAAATCTTCATGCAAAACCTTCAAATTCAAGCTTCTTGATTCAACCATTGATCAAATTTAGCTTGGAGAAGGTATAATGCTTGACTTTACATGTTATAGATTGTTTGAATATGCAAATGATGATGTTCTTGTTGCCTAGATGGAATTGGATGATGCTTATGTGTGTTAGGGTAATGCTAGCATCAATTTGAACTTGAAATTGTGGATACTAGTATCCAAATTGATAAAGGAAATATAGATGGTTGCTGGAAATTTGAGAAATGTATATATGGTTGAAAACAGTCTTGATTAGGGACTATTTTGATAGAGAAAATGTGTTAACATGTCAATTGGATATAGAACCCTGTTTTGATCATGTTGGTAGATAAAATGAAGATTAAATTGAATATATAACTTGCTGAAAAATGACTACACTTAATTGGACTAGTTAAATTAGGTAATGGACTGCCTAATTGATGAATTGAATGTGCAATGTTGATCAAATAGATCAAATTGGGTTCAACGTGATAATGCCCTATTTTAAGCACATTTCAAGTGAATTATAATGACCTAGACATGTAAGAACATGAACATGAATTGAATTGCCATGTTAGAACCTTGTTAAAATGAGTTAAGAAGCTAGAAATTTAACCTAGTGTAATCTGCCCAGAATGCTCTGTTCTAGGTAGTAACTTTGAAAAATCACTATAAATTGTATAGAATGAATTTAAGGCTGGATTTTTTATGGACACCACCTTGATATGTCTAAACTCATTATAAGAAAACAGAACTGAATTCTGGGTTGTATAATGAAATGTAGAGAAGAAACACTAGGGACAGTGCAAACTGTCCAATGTAACAAATTACCATGTCTTTAAGTTAAAAACTGTATTAATTGGCAAGTAACTAAAATGCAAGCCTGATATGGTCATAAATACAATTATGTTAGCTTTCCAACGGTGTAAACCAATTGAAATTTCGACATATGGAATGACAGTTATGCATGATTAAGTGACTAGATTGCAAGCTGCTTGGCAGCAGCAGTATAGGTAATTGTAAACTGTTATCAGATATAGTTGGCCGGCTATAGGATTAATAGTGCACTATAAATAAGTCGGCTCGAGTGTTGAGGGATTTTCCCAATGCACTCATCATCAATATATGATAAAAAGTCAGTATAAACCATACTCAAAATATGCTTGAACATTAAGTACCATGAAATTCAAAAACAAGTGCATAAAATCAATTTCGCCAAAAGACGACCGAGGGAGAAATCTCATCATACTTACTTTATATTTTAAACCAGCATTTCAAGCTTAATTTAAACTCCCAAAATAACCTTTAAACTATTTCAAAGCTGAAATCCACGTTCTGACTCGCCGGTTATGCAAAACCTCGCACGCAGATGTGAATTACTCCTCTAAAGCTTTCGAAACGAAGCTACTAGCTTGAGGATCAATCACCTTTATTTAACCACACAAAATAGGGGATTCAATGCATCAACATGCATTCAAAGAATTAACAACATTAATACACAATAACTTTAAGCAAAACTCCTCCACAACAACCTAAAAAACATAAAACATCTTCCAAACTTAACCTAGCCAAATCGTAAAGATTTAATCCATCAATATTTTCAATTAACATCCATAAACAACCTAACATCATCCTTATACGTCCAACATTCATTAAACGCACATAACTCGCCAAAAAACACAACACTAGCAACATAAGAAATTAGAGATTCACTTAGTTTCAGGATTCCAATGTTAAAACCAACTTTTCAACATTATAAAACTTCAAAATCATGATTATAACCAATGAAGAATTCAGCAAAATAGATCCAAAATGAAAGTCACTTAATCTAACCAATTAAACCTTGATTTAACCAATTTCCATAATTAAAACATTAAAACTTATTAGAAAACATTAAACAAGGATCAAATACTTGTTGCACCCCAAAATTGGCCTAGAAACCTTGATTTAACCAATTTCCATAATTAAATCATTAAAACTTATTAGAAAATATTAAACAAGGATCAAATACTTGTTACACCCTAAAATTGGCCTAGAAATGTTACCATTATCTAAACTATAGGTTAATTGAATTCATAAGTTGATCAATTTAAAGTAGAATGAACATTAGCCATCCTTAAGATCAAATAGGTGAAATTAGAACCACATTGAATTGAAATTAAAACTATAAGGTACAAATGGAAGGATGGAAATGTGAACATGTAGAACTTTAGAGTTTGCATGCAAATAGGATTAAGATTAAGGGTCTTGACACATGTTCTCAATTAAAGAGAACATGTGCCAAATTGAAGCATGACTCACGACTAGGTGGAGAAAGATGAACAAACATATTGTCATCTTCCTCCCCAAAATTATCACCTTCACCAATTAGTAGAGAGAGAAAGGGGAGAGAAAATCTTCATGTAAAACCTTCAAATTCAAGCTTCTTGATTCAACCATTGATCAAATTTAGCTTGGAGAAGGTATAATGCTTGACTTTACATGTTATAGATTGTTTGAATATGCAAATGATGATGTTGTTGTTGCCTAGATGGAATTGGATGAAGGTTATGTGTGTTAGGGTCATGCTAGCATCAATTTGAACTTGAAATTGTGGATACTAGTAGCCAAATTGATAAAGGAAATATAGATGGTTGCTGGAAATTTGAGAGATGTATATATGGTTGAAAACAGTCTTGATTAGGGACTGTTTTGTTAGAGAAAATGTGTTAACATGTCAATTGGATATAGAACCCCGTTTTGATCATGTTGGTAGATAAAATTGAGATTGAATTGAATAGATAACTTGCTGGAAAATGACTACACTTAATTGGACTAGTTAAATTAGGTAATGGATTGCCTAATTGATGAATTGAATGTGCAATGTTGATCAAATAGATCAAATTGGGTTCAATATGATAATGCCCTGTTTTAAGCACATTTCTAGGTGAATTATAATGACCTAGAAATGTAAGAACATGAACATGAATTGAATTGCAAAGTTAGAACCTTGTTAAAATGAGTTAAGAAGCTAGAAATTCAACCTAGTGTAATCTGCCCAGAATGCTCTGTTCTGGGCAGGAACTTTGAAAAATAACTATAAATTGTATAAAATGAATTTAAGGCTGAAATTTTTATGGACAACACCTTGATATGTATAAATTAATTATAAGAAAACAGAACTGAATTTTGGGTTGTATAATGAAATGTAGAGAAGAAACACTAGGGACAGTGCAAACTGTCTAGTGTAACAAATTACCCTGTATTTAAGTTAAAAACTGTATTAATTTGCAAGTAACTAAAATGCAAGCCTTATATGGTCATAAATACAATTATGTTAGCTTTCCAACGGTGTAAACCAATTGAAATTCCGACATATGGAATGACAGTTATGCATGATTAAGTGACTAGAGTGCAAGCTGCTTGGCAGCAGCAATATAGGTAATTGTAAACTGTTTTGTAAACAGTTTTAGAACATTGATTTTGCCTTGTTTTACATGAACTAGAGTATAGATAAGTGAAGTTAAGTGTAATGAAGAATGTATATGAGCATGTTGTCAGATTTGTGTATGTTATGTATTTGAAACCTTGCCTTGATTGAATGATCATATGATCTTGTTTTGACATGTAATTTTTGTGTAATGTGATAGAACTAGGAGTAAACTTGGTGGAAGAGGATAGAGTGGATCATCCTAAAGCCAAGAACAAAGGAGTGTGGATCCAAGAATAGCTAAGCTTGGAGTATTGTGAGTGCAGTTATCTTTAGGGTTAGGACTAGGTCCTAACCAATGCATACTTGTTTACACTCTTGAAATGTTAAATGAATCTAATCATGGACTTGATCTATAAGGGAAGAATGATTAAAGTAATGCATGAAACTTGATCTCAACCTTGTATACATGTTTGATTCGATTGATAAGCATGTTGAGTGGTAACATTTGTGCTTGTATGCATCATGTGGCATGTGATCAATGCTTAAAGAACTTGCTTGTAATGTTATCACACTTGATGAAATGAAACATGAAAACTACTTGATATGTGAGCTATGGACCAATGGCCTAAGGGCCTAATATGAAATGAACTTGCTTGACATGATCTTGATCTTGAATCACTTGAATAAATGGTAAATCGAACAACCTTGGTAGCTAGTTGGACTAGGTAGAAGGGCATGCCTTATAGTCTAAAGCTCATTGTGTCTGGGTGGACTACAGTCCAGGGCTAAAGCCCCTATTTGGTGATAGACGGAGGGTATGTATGTGGTCTTTGGCGATAGTAGGAGGGTTGACCAGCACTACGGTGCATCTTGTGGCGACAGTTGGTTGGAGACTCGATTACCTATACAAACTAAGTACCAAGGGGGTTGTTTAATTGATAACAAATGTAATAACAATCCAATAACACATGTTACTTGTCTTGAAAGCCATGAATCGAATGTTACTTGTCTTGAAAGCCATGAATTGTATGTTACTTGTCATGTAAGAATGACTTACTTAATTACTTGTTTAGTAAAATAGGTAAGAGATGTTACATGTATTCATTCTAGGATCAATGAAATAAATTGGAATGCACACTTAGGCTAATCGAATTGGTAGTGATATAAGATGAAATTATTGAATCATGAAAGTAGTAACTTGTAATGTAAGCATGAAAGGAATTAAGTTAGTGACCTATTTGAATGGTTTTAGGTTGAAATGAGAATCGAAATGTAAGTTGATTGCAAGATAAGTAATGAATGATTGGTTGCTTGCTAGTTAAGTAACTCATTTAATAAGAATGAGTTATCAATGCTTGCCTTGTTTGTTGTTTGTTTGTTCTTGTATTGTTTGCCTTGTTCATTGTCCTTGTCATTGCTTGCTATGTAACGCTGCCGAGCCGGTTAGCTACTAGCCCGGGTAGGGGGTGTTACAATACTTGGGAATTTCAATAAAAAACCATTCATTAGAGGAGAAGAACGAACCTTACCTCTAATAAGTGAATTTCCTCTCAATTGGATGTTTACTCTTGAAAAAAAATAAAAGAAAACAATGAGATTTTGGGAAAACAAGATTGAAGAATCAATTAGAAATCAAGAGTTTAGGAGATCATGAACATTAGATCAATTCTTTCTGCAAAAGAAAGTGTTTGGCTAAAGAAACTTTGAGAGAAATGTTTTAGAGCAAAGATTTACGTCAAAAGTTATTTTAGGAAATAACTATCATCCTTAATTAAATCCCCTTTTAATTTCATAATTAAAACTCATCTAGAAATAGTTTTCATTCTTTACATTTTGGTCATTAGGTTCCAAATTTCATTTTCCAAAATTGACTTCACCAAAAATATCCATATATTAAATAATTATTTTAGGATATTTTTTCATATATTTTCTCACGTAAAAATATTTATTCTAATTTTCATCCCGAATCTGACTCGAATCTCTAATCCCGGTCCACTGGACCGTCTAATTAACCTATAAACTACTATTAAAAAAATGGGGCATTACAACTACTAAATGTAACCCTCTCGACCCGGCCTAGACGCTAGACCGAACCGAGCGAGCTACATTGGGTTTTACCGAAATAAAACCCAAAACGATTAACTAAACTTAGGTCCATGTTTTTTCCTTTTTATCTTGTCTAGATGCAACATTATGTCATATGGTGTGCATGTTGATAGCGGGTGAAATATCAACTGAATCTGGCGTTGAATTGACATCCAATTGCTTACATTTTCAATTTAGGGACCAAATTGCAAATTTGGAAAGTTGCAAGGACTAATCTAGATTTTAAGTTACCAATTAATCATATTACAAGTCTTCTTCCCACATTTCAGCTCAAAACAATCATTCAAGATCATACAATAGCAGTCACAATTAACTGGGACCAAAATGAAATAACCAGAAACTCTCAAATAACACATTAACCGAAATAACCATTGCCCGTATCGGTAGGCGGGCACCCGTACCGATACGGGGCTTCAATACTCAGAGTTGTTTCGGTACAGGAACAAGGCGTATCGATACACGGTCATAATTACAAAATCCTATTTTACCAGTAGCCAAAGTTTGTACTTATACGACCTCCCATGTACCGATCCAGGACCAAAATTCCAACTTTCCCATACCGATACAGGTCCCTGCGTATCGGTATGCCCTAACCCAAAATTTCCATTTTTTCTAGTTTTTCATAAAATCATGGATTCGAAAATGCTCTAACAAAGCATAAACACTACTATTCTAAGGATCAAACCATGCTAGATTATCAAAGAAACATGATCAAAACGTTGCAACATACTTTAATCAATGTTCTAGAGGCATGTTTCCGAAAAACCAAATTATTCAATGCACAAAACGTAAATCTGCATCAAAAGAAAATATATAAAGCCTCATAAAACTCCACAACAATAATATAAACTTGCACACGCCGAGAGTTTAGCAAATAACCCTCCCAAACAACAACAATGAACCACATTTCCTTTATTACTACTATTCTAGTTCAAAAACCATACTTTCGGATAGTCCAAGTCCTTGGATTTTCCCTTGCTTGCTCACTGCCTTCAACCTTTAATTCTCTATATTGATGGACAAAGAGAGTGTAAGCACACAAGGCTTAGTGAGGAGTGCCCAAAACACAACACCATCAATGCATTTAAAATCGGTTTCCAATTCACAATGAATTCATCATTTAAAACATCTTTCAAAACATCATGCCTTTGAAACCATGCACTTAACATTTTCAAAACATGCATATTGATCCATATGCAACATGTATCATGGATTAACAACAAAATCCCCATTTATAGTCCCTCAATTTAAGGTACCATGTAATTCAAAAACAAGTGCATAAAATCAATTTCGCCAAAACACGAGTGAGGGAGAAATGTCCTTATACTTACTTCCAAGTTTAAACCAGCATTTCAAGCTTAATTTAAACTCCTAAAATAACCTTTAAACCATTTCAAATCTAAAATCCACGTTCTCACTCACCGACTATGCAAAACCTCGTCCGTCGATACAAACTACTCCTCTAAAGCTTTCGAAACGGAGTCACAAGCTTGAGGATCAATCACCCCTGATTTGACCACACAAAAATAGGCGATTTATCGCATCTACATGCATTCAAAGACCCAACAACATTAATCCACAATAACTCTAACCAAAACTCATCCATAACAACCGAAAACAACATCAAAATCTTCCAAACTTAACCCAGCCAAAACCTAAAGGTTTAATCTATCAATTATCTTCAATTAACATACAAAAACAGCATAACATTATCCTTATACCTCCAGCATTCATTAAACACCCATAACTCGCCAAAAACACAACACTAGCAACCTAAGAAATTAGAGATTCACTTAGTTTCGGGATTCCAATGTTAAAACCAACTTATCAACATCATAAAACTTCAAAATCATGATAATATCCAATCCAGAATTCAACAAAACAGATACAAAATGAAAATCACTTAATCTAACCAATTAAAACTTGATTCAACCAATTTCCATAGTAAAATAATTAAAACTTTTTAGAAAACATTAAACAATGATCAAATACTTGGGAATTTCATTAAAGAACCATTCATTAGAGTATAAGAATGAACCTTACCTCTAATGAGTGAATTTCCTCTCAATTGGATGTTTACTCTTGAAAAACAATGGAAAACAATGAGATTTTGGGAAAATAAGATTGAAGAATCCTTTAGAAATCAAGAGTTTAGGAAATTAAGAATGTTACATCAATTCTTTGATCCAAAAAAAGTGTTTGGCTGAAGAAAATTTGAGATAAAAGTTTTAGAGAAAAGATTTACGTCAAAAGTGATTTTATGAAATAACTACATTCCTTAATTAAATCCCCTTTTAATTCCTTAATTAAAACTCATTTAAAATAATCCAAATTGAGAGAAAAATCAAATTAAAACATTAGATAAAATAGCCCCTTATAGATTCTATCATTTGACCTTTTTTCAAAATAGTCACTAAAATAGTTTTCATTCTTTACATTTTGCTCACTAGTCAAAATGTCCAATTTCCAAATTTTAGTTTCCAAAATTGACTTCACCAAAAAATTTCATATATTAAATAATGATATTAGGATATTTTCCACTATATTTTCTCACGTAAAAATATTTATTCAGATTTTAATCCTGAATCCGACTCGAATCTTTAATCCTCATCCACCAGACCGTGTAATAAACCTAGAAACTACTAGGCCCAAGAAAGGTGCATTACAAATATCAAATGTAACCCCCTAAACCATGCCTAGACGCCAGACCAAACCGAGCGAGCAACATTAGGTTTTGCCGAAACAAAATCCAAAATGATTAACTAAAATTAGGTCCATTTTTTCCTTTTTATCATGTCTAGATGAAACATTATATCCTATAGCGTGCATGCTGGCAGCGGGTGAAATCTCAACTAAATCGGGTGTCGAATTGACATCCAATTACTTATATTTGCAATTTAGGGACCAAATTACAAATTTGGAAAGTTACAAGAACTAAGCTAGATTTTAAGTTACCAATCCTTAATTGACCAGATTACAAGCTTGATTGCCAAATTTCAGTTCAAAACAATCATTCAAGATCATTCACAATTAATAGGGACCAAAATGAAAGAATCAAAACTCCCAAATAACACATTAACCGAAATAAACGCTGCCTGTATCAGTACGCAGGCGCCCATACCGATATGGGGCTTAAATACTCAGGGTTGTATCAGTACAGGAATAAGGCGTATCGGTACGTTGGCATGATTACAAAATCTTGATTTCCAGCAGCCAAAGCCCCTACCGATCCCAGACCAAAATTCCAGCTTACCCGTAGTGATACAAGTCCCTACATATCGCTATGCCCTGACTTGAAATGTCCAATTTTGCTGGTTTTTCATACAATCACGGACTCGAACCTGCTTTAACAAATAATAAACCAATACACCACTATTCTAAGGATCAAACCATGCTAGATTATCAAAGAAACATGATCAAAACGTAGCAACATACTTCAATCAATGTTCTAGAGGCATGCTTCCTAAAAACCAAATCATTCAATTCACAAAACGTAATTACGCATCAAAAGAAAACATATAAAGCCTCATACAACTCCACAACAATAATATAAACTTGCACAAACCGAGAGTTTAGCAAATAACCCTCCCAAACAACAACAATGAACTCCATTTCCTTTATTACTACTAGTCTAGTTCAAAAACCATGCTTTCGAATAGTCCAACTCCTTGGATTTTCCCTTGCTTGGTTGCTGCCTCTAACCTTTAATTCTCTATGTGGATGGACAAAGAGAGCGTAAACAACTAATCTTAGTAAGGAGTGCTCAAAACACAACACCATCAATGCATTTAAAATTGGTTTCCAATTCACAATAAATTCATCATTTAAAACATCTTTCAAAACATCATGCCTTTCAAACCATGCACTTAACATTTCCAAAACATGCATAAACCATATGCAAGAGGTATCATAGATCAACAACAAAATCCCCATTTGCAACCCCTCAATTTAAGCTTTCCCATGAAAAACAACCCATGTGAACAGCTTAAAGAGTAAACATGTATAAGCCAATATTATACATCATAATACATCAACATGATACATTAACAATTATATTGGCTTTCAAGTGATCATAAACCAAGTTCACCTTTACAAAATATTATATCAGATACATGGATTCAACAAGTGCCCTATCAACATTTCATACAATCTCAATCGAAATTAAGGTACAATCACAACTGGGTACTATCACAACCCAATCATTGGTTAGATGTATAATCCACTAACGGGAGTTTTCGGTATCATATAACCCCTAAACCGTTAGGGTACTTGTGGTGGAGTATTCGGTACACATAAACCCGTCAACATCTGTGGCGACTTATTTATAGTGCACTATCAATCCTATGGCCGCCCAACTATATCCGATAACATTTAAGCAACATTAACTACAATAACTCTAATCAAAACTCCTCAACAACAACCTAAAGCAATATCAAACATCTTCCAAACATAACCCGGCTAAAACCTAAAGGTTTAATCCATCAATTATCTTCAATTAACATCTGAAAACGACCTAACATCATCCTTATATCTCCAGCATTCATTAAACACCCATAACTCACCAAAAGCACAACACTAGCAACCTAAGAATTTAGAGATTCACTTAGTTTCGGGATTCCAATGCTAAAACCAACTTATTAACATTATAAAACTTCAAAATTATAATTAGAGTCAATCAAGAACTTAGCAAAACATATCCAAAATGAAAATCACTTAATCTCATCAATTAAACCTTAATTTAACCAATTTCCATAATTAAATCATTAAAACTCATTAGAAAATATTAAAAAGGTCAAATACTTGGGAATGTCAAAAAGAGGCATTCATTAGGAGAAGAACGGACTTTACCTCTAATGAGTGAATTTTCTCTCAATTGGATGTTTACTCTTGAAAACAAAGGCAAACAATGAGATTTTGGAAAACAATATTGAATAATCCATTAGAAATCAAAAGTTTATAAAATCAAGAACATTACCTCACATCTTTGATCCAAGAGAAAGTGTTTGGCTGAAGAACTTTGAGAGAAAAGAGTTACCTCAAAAGTGATTTTAGGAAATAACTACCTTCCTTAATTAAATCATCTTTAATTCATTAATTAAAACTCATTTAAAATAATCCAAATTGAGAGAAAATCCAAATTAAAACATTAGGTAAAATAGCTCTTTAAGGATTCTAAGATTTGACCCTTTTTCAAAATAGTCATTAAAAACAGTTTTCATTCTTTACATTTTTGTCACTAGCCAAAATGTCCAATTTCCAAATTCCATTTTCTAAAATTGAAATCACCAACAATATACATATATTAAATAATTATTTTAGAATATTTTCCCATATATTTTCTCATGTAAAAATATTTATTCCAATTTTCATCTTGAATTTGACTCGAATCTCTAATCACGGTCCACTAGACCGTCTAATCAACATAGAAACTCTTGTCCCAAAACCGGGGCATTACAACTCTCCCCCACTTAGAAATTTTCATCCTCGAAATTTACCTGAAGGAAACAAGTGTGGAAATTGTTTCATCATGTCTGCCTTACTCTCCCACGTGGCCCCTCAACTCCAAAATGTCGCCACAACACCTTCACAAGCTCAATCATTTTTCCACGAAGAACCTTACTCCTAGAATTAAGGATCTCAATAGGTTCCTCGTCATACGATAAATCCGGTTGTAACTCAATATCCTCCACTGGCATAACATTTGATGGATCTGACTAATACCTCTGTAACATCGACCCATGAAACACATCATGAATCTTCTCCAACTCAGAAACAACCTTAAACGATAAGCTACATGACCTATAAGTTCTACTATCTCATACAGTCCAATAAACCTCAGACTAAGCTTTCCCTTACATCTGAACCGCATCACCTTCTTCCAAGGTGACACCTTCAAGAACACATGATCACCAACAGCATACTCAATCTCCTTACGCTTTAAATCTGCGTAGGATTTTTGACGATCTGAGACCACTTTCAAGCGATCACAAATAAGCTTCACTTTCTTATTTGTGTCTTTCAAAACATCTGGCATAAAAACATGTTTTTCCCCAACCTCAGCCCAACACAAACGTGTACGACACTTCCTACCATACAAGGCCTCATACAGCGCCATTTGTATACTAGCCTGATAACTATTGTTATAAGCAAACTCCACCAAAGGCAACTATTTATCCCAAGTTCCTTGGAACTTAATGATACAACACCTCAACATATCCTCCAAGATCTAGATCACTTGCTCAGACTGACCATCCATTTGAGGATGATACTGTAACACCCTCTTCTCGGCCTGGTCGAAAACTGGGTTGGAGTATGCTACTGATAAGCAAACAATGAACGGTGCAATAATTTTTAATCAATGATCAGTAATTTAATGATTTCATTCTTAATAAAAATAAAATAGTGGTTTAGTAAATTCAATAACCCAATATGAGGCTATGATTATCAATTTAGGACCAATTGTAAACTTTTATAACCTTTAGGGGCTAAACGGAAATTTATATAATTTTAAGGGTCCTTACCGAATAATAATAAACTTACCACAATGAGATTCATCCTTTAATCAATGAACATGTAAATTTTCACGGCTATTAAAAGTCATTTGCTTAGTCAATTAAACAATATATTGAACAATGACCATATTGCAATTTTTCAAACTGTTTTCCATAACTTTTAACTAACTTACCTAAACTCGTACCGATACTCGAGGAGGCCATATTGGTACGCCTATGTCAAGACCGGTAATATAGTTGAAATTGGTGAACCAGTATCGATACGTACCTATCCGTATCGATATGCCATGACCAATATCGGATTACACAAATTCCAATAACAAAAACTCGTATCGGTACGGCTAGGGACAATAACGGTACGGGTTGACCAGGTTGACCCATTTCGATATGCCCTAAGGTCGTATCGATGCATTTATTTTGCCAACTTCCAATGTTGACTTTCCGTATCAATACGCCCAATTAACGTATCGATACACCTTGTTGACTGATGTTGACCAAGTCTAAATATGCATACCCGTATCGATACGCACTGCATTATAAAGACAGATTTTTCTGGTTTTTATCAAATTTAACCCATCAACCAATGTTCAAATTAAATGAAACTTTACCAGCAAGTTTATAACTTGATAATCTACTATCATGCCAAATTTCAAGTCAAAATGAATCCATTTACTAGATTTTCACTTTCTTGAGTTAATTATGCTAATTTTACCACTTTTAGCCAAACTTAAAAGATCATTTAGGGCCCTTTAGGCTTATACATGCCATAAACAAAATATACACATTAAAAGGACTAAAAGTGACTAGTTCAACTACTTTGCCACCATACTAGGAGTTCATAGGGACAAAATACATTACTTGTAGACATGTAGTGACTTGCCAAACTTCCAACGATCCCCGATCTTGCAACGGTGACTTTGAACCTGTAATGCATGATATGAAATAAATTAGGCATACTTTGCCTAGTGAGGTAGTCATAAACAACAATAAGTTCAAAAGTGTGCAATTCAAATCATGCTAGGATTATATCAATACTATGGATATATCGATCTATGATTGTTTCAATACTATGATAATATCTATTCTATGGCAATTTCAATGTTATGGCAACACTCAATGCTAGGACAATATTCAATGCTATGACCATGATCAATGTTATGAAAACAACCAATGATATGACAATAACCAATGCTATGTCCATATTCAATAATATATATAACATTTAATAGTAGTTTTCCTTGGATCGAAACAAGATAGTGGATACGCGAATTCCTATGCCTCGTCAAATCAATGAATAGTCTATTCCCTCCGCCTTGCCAATTGACCAACAACAGAAACATCCCTCCGCATCGCCACAATAAAGGTCATAGCCCAAGGACCATAGTCCACCCGTACCAATGAGCTCATAATTCTATGGCATGCCAATTGTATCCAATGTCCTTTCGAATCTAAGGTTCAATACCAATTTCAATATCAATGTTTCAATGGCAATATCAATAATCAATATTTCCAATACCCTTGTCTATGATCAATGATCCAATGACAATATCAATATTCAATAGTCGATGTTTCAATGTTCGATGTCAATAATTAATGTTCAATATCAATGATCAATGTTCCAATGTCGATGTTTTGATGACAATAACAATGCCAATAATCAATGACCTATATCAATGTTCAATGTTCCAATAACAATGTTTCAATGACAATAACAATGTCAATAATCAATGACTATATCAATGCTTAATTCAATGTCCAATGTCTATAACAATAATACCCTATTATTCAATGGTCAATGTTACTAGATTTTAATGATTCAATGTGACCGATATCAATGGAAATGCTTCTATGGTTGATAATTCAATGCAATGACTTACCAATGCTTACCAATATGATCTCCCATGAGATTCGATACGATAACCTTTAGCACAATGTTAGCTATGCAAAAATCAATATCAATGAAATTAGAATAAGCACTTATCCTATTTCCGAGACACCGACTACACTCACCTTGATTTTTTAAGCTCTTACGACTATCAGATAACAACTCCTTTTCTCCTAGCTTTAGTTGGAGACGATGGATTCTCTTTCTCCAATTCTCGAGCTAGGTAAAATAATAGGGATTGTTAGAATCGATACAATAATATCGAAATTGATATTCAATCTTGAAATATCTATTAGCTATTGAATTTCCATGGATTAAATCCTTAAGGAATATGAACTTAGCCTAAAGGCTCTATATAATTTCAACTTGAAATTAAACTCAATATATCCATAGAATTAATAAATCGTTTGGGGCTTTTACTTACCAATCGATAGCTACACAGAGGGATTAGGAAACTAAAGAAATCCGAAGCTTGAAACCAAGCTCCAATGGTGGTGCTTGCTTATTCAAGGTGAGAGGTTGAAGATGACTATGAAGGTGATTGCTTTGTTTCTTAATCGGGTGAGTTTCTAGCCGTATTCTTATTTTCCCAATAATTTCAATAGCCAAAGGCTTTCCTTCAAGTGAATGAAATAAATCCAAGTAATCCACGTAAGGATGATAAGGCTTGGACAGGGGCCAATTACAAGGTTGGTCCCTCAATCCTCCAAATTATGCACTTTATCCCCCCAAGCATATAATTTTCATAATTTAGCCACTATTTTACTTACAATATTTTCAATAAGGACCTTCATCAATAAATTGACATAATTAGAGTCTGATATCAATGTAATTGACCATTTGGTTAAAGGCAATGCAATATTCAGACCTTTCTGGTGTAAGGTTTTCGATGGCCAAAACCCAATTCTGACTGGACCGGTTTTCGGGGTGTTACAGATATGAATTACTAAAATTTAGCCGTGTACCCAAAGCCCGATGCAAACACTCCCAAAACCTCGCTGTAAACCGTGGATCCCTATCAGAAACTATTAACTTAGGCACCCACCCCGTGAAAATGCACAATCTCAACAATATACATAACTTATCCAAGGTATACGTTGTATGCACTGGCACAAAGTGTGCCCACTTCCTAAACCGATAAAAAATCACCCAAATGGAATCCTTCTTAGTTGGCGTCAACGACACCTAGACACAAAATCCATGGTGATTCTCTCCCACTTCTATTTTGGTATCCTTAACAGTTGCAAGAACTCGGAAGGAAACCGATGCTCAGCCTTGACACGTTGACATACCACACATCTAACAACAAAATCAGTCAAATCTTTCTTCAAACCAGCCCAATAATACTCCTCCTTCAAGCCAGGATACATCTTAGTACTACTGGATGCATAGAAAAGGACTAGAATTTGCTTTGGTCAAAATGGTACGCCTCAACTCATCATAATTAGGCACCACCATCCGATCTTTGAAACACAACACCCCATCGGCATTAAAGTGGAATTCTGTCGGGTTTCATTCCATGATGTCCTTAACATGCGGTACCAATGCCTCATCAAAAGGTTTCTTGTCCTTAATCAACTATGAAAAAGATGGCTTTACTTGCAACTCGGCCAATAAGCCTCCATCCCACGTCACACTTAACCGCGCAAACATCACCTCAACACCACCACAACTTTCCTACTCAAAGCATTAGCCACAACATTAACCTTTCCCGAATGATACTCAATCGTCAAATCATAATACTTAAGAAACTCCAACCATCTACGTTTCCTAAGGTTCAAATCCTTTTGCGTCATCAAGTATTTCAAACTCTTGTGATCCGTTTACACAACACACTTCTCACTATAGAGATAGTGTCTCCAAATCATCAATGCAAACACAACCGCGGTAAGCTCAAGATCATGCGTAGGATAATTATGCTCGTGCACATTCAACTTTCTAGATGCATAAGCCACAACTTTTCCTCCTTGCATCAACACACAACCCAAGCCCACATATGATGCATCGTTATAAACAACAAACTCCTTACCCGACTTAGGTTGAATCAAGATTGAAGCTTGCGTCAAAGTTTCCTTCATCCTTTGAAAGCCTGCTCTCTATCCTCCATCCACTCAAAACGGATGTTCTTTCGCAACAACTTGGTTCAAAGAGTAGCAATCTTCGAAAAGCCATCCACAAACATACGGTAATAACCAGCCAACCCAAGGAAACTACGAACCTCCAACATGGACTTAGGTGACTTCTAACCTATCACCGCCTCAATCTTGTGTGGGTCAACCCTAATTCCTTTGGCTGACACAACATGCCCAAGAAAAGCATCATCCCTAAGCCAAAACTCGCACTTACTTAACTTGGCATATAATTGATTATCCAACAATACTTGAAGCACAATCCGCAAGTGTATATCATAATCTTCCTTGGTATGAGAGTACACAAGAATATCATCAATAAACACAACTACGAATTGATCTAAAAACTCATGGAATGCCCTATTCATCATATCCATGAATGCAGTAGGTGCATTAGTCAAGCCAAACGGTATCACCAAAAACACATAATTCATGTACCTCATTTGAAAGGCAGTCTTAGGCACATCCACATCCTTTCCTTTCAACTGATAATACTCAAAACTCAAATCAATCTTAGAAAACACCGAAGCACCTCTAAACTGATCGAATAAATCATCAATCTGCGGCAAAGGATACTTTTCTTAATCATCAACTTGATCAGTTGTCGATAATCAATGCGCATCTGCATCGTGCCATCTTTTTCACAAACAACATCTGCACACCCCACAGTGAAACACTAGGCCTAATAAACCATCGATCAAGTAACTCTTGAAGTTGCTTCTTTAACTTGAACACGTACGCACCTCTAAATTGATCAAACAAATCATCAATCTGTGGCAAAGGATACTTATTCTTAATCGTCAACATGATCAGTTGCCGATAATCAATGTACATTCGCGTCGTGCCATCCTTCTTTTCACAAACAACACCGGCGCACCCCACAGTGAAACACTAGGCCTAATAAACCCTTGATCAAGCAACTCTTTAAGTTGCATCTTTAACTTCTTCAACTCTTTTGGTGCCATGTGATAGGGAGCAATAGACACCAGAGTTGTATTTGCATACAACTCAATGCCAAACTGTACTTCCCTGTCTAGTGGAAAACTCGACAACTTCTCTAGAAAAACACTCAAAAACTCACATATTGTACGAATTCCTGAACACGCACCTCCTTCAATCTCAGATTCATAACATAGGCTAAGAATGTATGAAAACTAGAATCCAGCATATGACTCGCTTCCAGAGTCGAAACAACATTGGACAAGAACTTAGCATTCTCACCCACAACACTCACTTCGTAATCATCAGCAAGTTTCAAGGAAACCTGTTTGGTTTCAAAGTCAACTACAGCTCTATGCTCAGAAAACCAATCCATGCCCAATATAACATCAAAACCGTGAAACGACAACTCCATCAAATCAACCACAAACACATGACCTTGAACCGTCAAAGGGTATCTCCTAAACAACCTTCTCGTAACAACCGTCTCACCGAAAGAACTAGTTACTTGCATACTCACATCTAACACTTTTACAGGTATATTAAGCAAATGAGCATGCTCACACAAGATATATGAATGCGTAAAACCAGAATCAACCAAAGAAAACAACGACAAAGATTACAAAGTGAATGTACCTGCAATCACGTCGGTGTCATTACGTCTCTCGCAATGTGCATACACCCTCGTAGGACCACCACCCTGTGGTTGGATAGCAACGGTATGGGCCACCATCCTTGGACCCTTATCCCTTCACTAAAACTATCCTCGGGCACGACCATGACCTCTCTATGGTTCAACCGCGGGTGCCCTGGCTTGTCCACCACCCAACAACAACGGACAATCACGTCTCAAATGATCGCTCGATCCAAAACTCCAACAAGAATTACCAATAACAGTCGTAGGAGCTTATCCCTCACGAGCCAAACATGGACAACCTTGCCTCATGTGATCACGCGATCCACAAACCCAATAGGTATTATGTGTTGCTCTAGCCTGGGTACTCTGACCCTGCAATCCTAATCCAACACTACTTCCACCTCGCCTCAAATCAGGGCGATACTTCCTATCGCGATGCTTCTTAAACTAAACACCACCAAAACTAGAATCCTCAACTCTCTTGCCTGAGCCAGAACCTCCCACAAAAACTAAAAAACCCAGGTTCTGCTCAATCTCCTTCGCCTGTGTCACCAACACGTCAAAATTGGTGTAATCAGAAGAGAAAATATATGTCTTAATATCTTGTAACAATCCATAACGAAATCGGTCACAACCATGCCTCTCATCCACTACCAGTTTAGGAGCATACGGACTTAACCGAACAAATTGTACCTCATACTCTGCTACAGACATACTACCCTAAACCAAAGCCATGAACTCATTTTTTTCTCATCCAAGTATCTAACTCCCAGATACTTTTTCTTAAAGGTAGCTCAAAAGAACTCCCATGTCACATCACTGGGTTTTATACCAGCGGTCACAATAGTCCAACAACTATACACTTCTCCTTACAGCAAATATACAACACATCCCAGCTTACGGGCATCATTGCACCACATTTGCTCCAAAATTCGATCAGTACTAGCCATCCACTCCTTGGATGCCTCAGGTGCCAAGTCTTTAAATTCAACTCCTCCCAAGCTACGCAGACACTCTAATTACAATCTTGTCTACCCAACAGCTGGTGCAGGCACATGCACTCTAACAACAACAGCTTGAAAAGCCCCAGTCGTCGCCTGTATTAAAGGCACCATATCACCCAACACTGGCCCAGTTGGCGCAGGTGGTACTTGCTCCACTCCTAGAGATAGATTAGGTGAAGGAGTGGCAAACCCCCAGGAGGTATAACATTCTCCTAATTACCTTGCCCAACGTCAACAGCATTCACGCCAGACCTTAATTCTCTCCTCGGTCCCATTATATTAATATCTAAGGCATGATAATTACACTGAAACAAAAACAGTCAGGCCAGCTTCAAGTGAAGATCAAAGACTTTCACTTTAAATCGAAAACATTTTAGGCATTAGTAATAAGGCAATGTGTCCCACAAAATATCCCCCAACATGGCATATACCATTCAACATACATATAAAAATCACCATGCATAGCAAACAACAATGAACCATCAAAAATAACATTCCAACAATCATAACCTCATCCCAATTATCATAAACCTGGCTCTAATACCACCAAATGAAACCCCTCGGCCCGGCCTAGACACTGTACCAAACTGAGCGAGCTACATTGGGTTTTGCCAAAACAATTAACTAAACATAGGTCTATTTTTTCCTTTTTATGTTGTCTAGATGCAACATTATGTCATATGGTGTGCATGCTGGCAGCGGGTGAAATCTCAATTGAATCGGGCGTCGAATTAATATCCAATTACTTACATTTAGAATTTAGGGACCAAATTGCAAATTTGAAAAGTTACAAGAACTAAGCAAGATTTTAAGTTACGAATCCTCAATTAATCAGATTACAAGCTTGCTTGCAAAATTTCAACTAAAATCAATCACTCAAGATCGTATAATAGCATTCACAGTTAATAGGGACCAAAAATTAAAGAATAAGAAACTCTCAAATAACACATTGACTGAAATAACTGCTGCCCGTATCGATACGCGAGCACCTGTACTAATACGGGGCTTCAATACTCAGGGTCGTATTGGTACAAGACCAAGACGAATCGGTACGCGGGCAGGATTACAAAATCTTGATTTCTAAAAGCCAAAGCCTGTACCAATATAGCCTTCCGTGTATCGATTCCAGATCAAAATTCTAGCTTACCCGTACCGATACGGGTCCCTGCGTATTGGTACGCCCTGACCCAAAATGTCCAATTTTGCTAGTTTTTCATACAATCATGGATTTAAACATGCTTTAACAAATCATAAACATGTACACTACTATTCTAAGGATCAAACCATGTCAGATTGTCAAAGAAACGTGATCAAAATGTAGCAACATACTTCAATCAATGCTCTAAAGGCATGCTTCCTAAAAACGAAATCATTCAATGCACGAAATGTAAATCCACGTCAAACGCAAACATATAAAGCCTCATAAAACTCCACAACAACAATGTAAACTTGCACAAACCGAGAGTTTAGCAAATAACCCTCCCAAACAACAACAATGAACCCTATTTCCTTTATTACTACTAGTCTAGTTCAAAAACCATACTTTCAAATAGTCTAAGTCGTTGGATTTTCCCTCCCTTGTTTACTTCCTCCAACCTTTAATTCTCTACATTGATAGAAAAAGAGAGCGTAAGCACACTAGGCTTAGTGAGGAGTGCTCAAAACACAACACCATCAATGTATTTAAAACAGGTTTCCAATTCACAATGAATTCATCATTTAAAGCATCTTTCAAAACACCATGCCTTTCAAACCATGCACTTAAAATTTCCAACACATGCATATTAAACTATATGCAGCATGTATCATGGATTTACAGCAAAATCCCCATTTGTAATCCCTCAATTTAAGCTTTCTCGTGCATAACAACCCATATGCAAGGCTTAAAGAGTAAACATGCATAAACCAATATTATACATCATAATCCATCAACATGATACATTAACAATTATATTGGTTTTCAAGTGATCATAAACAAGTTCCACATTACAATATATTACATCTGATACACGGATTCGACAAGTGTCCTCTCAACACTTCATAGAATCTCAACCAGAATTAAGGTACAATCTAAATCGGGTACCACCACAACCCAATCATCAGTTCGATGTATAATCCACTAATGGGAGTTTTTGGTACCATATAACTCTTCAACTGTTAGGGTACTCGTGGTGGAGTATTCGGTACACATAAAACCCTCAACATCTGAGGCGACTTATTTATAGTGCACTATCAATCCTATGTCGACCAACTATATCCGATAACATTTTAAACCACATCACTTGCCAATATAATTCATTATTAACCATGTACCTCATTGTTTTTATAAACAACATTCAAAACCATTTTCAATGCATTAAGCCATGCATTAACAAGTATTCTTCAAACTTACATGAATCATTTTCCAAATGCATTCATCATCAATATATGATCAGAAATAGTATAATTCATTACTTAAAACATGCTTAAACAATAGGTACCAAGTAATTCAAAAACAAGTGCATGAAATCAATTTTGCCAAAACACGACCGAGGGAGAAATCTCATCATACTTACTTCTGAGTTTAAACCAGAATTTCAAGCTTACTTTAAACTCCCAAAATAACCTTTAAATCATTTCAAAGCTGAAATCCACGTTCTCACTCACCAACTATGCAAAACCTCGTCCGTCGATGCGAGCTACTCTTCCAAAGCTTCCGAAATAGAGCCACAATCTAAAGGACCAATCACCCCTGATTTAACACACAAAAAAGGGGACTCAATGCATGTACATGCATTTTCAAAGACTCAACAACATTAGTCCACAATAACTCTAACCAAAACTCCTCCACAATAACCGAAAACAATATTAAACATCTTCCAAACATAACCCAACTAAAACCTAAATGTTTAATCCATCAATTATCTCCAACTAACATCCAAAAACAACCTAGCATCATCCTTAAACCTCCAACATTCATTAAACACCCATAACTCGCCTAAAACACTACACTAGCAACCTAAGAAATTAAAGATTCACTTAGTTTCAGGATTCCAATGTTAAAACCAACTTATTAACATTATAAAACATCAAAATTATGATTAGAACCAATCAAGAACTCAACAAACAGATCCAAAATGGGTTGGTTTGAAGAAATATGTGGTCGGTTTTGTTGCTAAATGCATGGTATGCCAGCGCGTCAAGGCTGAGCATTAGTTTCCTTCTGTGTTGTTGCAACCGTTGAGGATACGAGAATGAAAATGGGAAAGAATCACCATGGATTTTGTGTTTGGGCTACCATTGACGCAGGCTAAGAAGGATTCCATTTGGGTGATTTTTGATCAGTTTACGAAGTGTGCACATTTTGTGCCAGTGCAAACAACGTATACATTAGATAGTTTTGTGGATTTGTATATTGTTGAGATTGTGCGTTTGCATGGGAACCTAAGTCCATAGTTTCGGATAGGGATCTACGATTTACAGCGAGGTTTTGGGAGTGTTTGCATCGGGCTCTGGGTACACAACTGAATTTCAGTACTTCGTATCATCCTCAAATAAATGGTCAGTCCAAACATGTGATCCAAGTCTTGGAGGATATGTTGAGGTGTTACATCATTGAGTTCCAAGGGACTTGGGAAAAATAGTTGCCTTTGGTGGAGTTCGCTTATAACAATAGTTATCAAGCTAGTATACAAATGGCACCGTATGAAGCCTTGTATGGTAGGAAGTGACGTACGCCTTTGTGTTGGGGATTGAGGTTGGGGAAAAGCATGTTTCTATGCCAGATGTGTTGAAAGAAACAAATAAAAAAGTGAAGCTTATTTATGATCACTTGAAAACAGCCTTGGATCTTCAGAAATCCTACACAGATTTGAAGTGTACGGAGATCGAGTATGTTTATGGTGATTGTGTGTTCTTGAATGTGTCACCTTGGAAGAAGGTGATGCGGTTCGGGCATAAGGGAAAGCTTAGTCCAAGGTTTATTGGACCGTATGAGATTTTAGAGCATATAGGTCTTGTAGCTTATCGTTTGAGGTTGCCTCTTGAGTTGGAGAAGATTCATGATGTGTTTCATGTGTCGATGTTGCAGAAGTACCGGTCGGATCCATCGCATGTTATATCGGTGGAGGACATTGAGTTACATCCGGATTTATCTTATGATGAGAAACTTGTTGGGATCCTTGATTCTAGCAGTAAGGTTTTTCGTGGCAAAACGATCGAGCTTGTGAAGGTGTTGTGGCGACACCGTGGAGTTGAGAAGGCCACGTGGGAGAGTAAGGCGGACATGATGAAACATTTCCCGCATCTTTTTCCTTCAAGTAAATTTCGAGAATGAAATTTCCTAAGTGGGGAGAGTTGTAACGCCCCGATTTTGGGCCTAGGAGTTTCTAGGTTGATTAGACGGTCCAGTGGACCGAGATTAGAGATTCTAGTCGGATTGGAGATAAAAATTGGAATAAATATTTTTATGTGAGAAAATATATGGAAAAAATATCCTAAAATCATTATTTAATATATGGATATTTTTGGTAAAGTCAATTCTAGAAAATGGGATTTGGAAATTGGACAGTTTGGCTAGTGAGCAAAATGTAAAAAGTGAAAAAATTGTTTTTAGTGACTGTTTTGAAAAAAGGTCAAATATTAAAATCCCTAAGGAGCTAAATTAACAAATGTTTTTAATCTGACTTTCTCTCAATTTGGATTATTTTAAGTGAATTTTAATTAGTGAATTGAAAAGGGAATTTAATTAAGGAAGGTAGTTATTTTCTTAAAACCATTTTGACGTAACTTTTTCTCTCAAAGTTTCTTCAGCCAAACACTTTCTTTTGCATCAAATATTTGAGGTAATGTTCTTGATTTCTTAAACTCTTGATTTCTAATGGATTCTTCAATCTTGTTTTCCAAAATCTCATTGTTTTCCTTTGTTTTTCAAGAGTAAAACATCTAATTGAGAGGAAATTCACTCATTAGAGGTAAAGTTCGTTCTTCTCCTCTAATGAATGGTTCTCTATTGATATTCCCAAGTATTTGATCCTTGTTTAATATGTTCTAATAAGTTTTAATGATTTAATTATGGAAAATTGGTTAAATCAAGGTTTAATTGATGAGATTAAGTGATTTTTGTTTTGGATCTATTTTGCTGAGTTATGGATTGGTTCTAATCATAATTTTGATGTTTTATATTGTTGATAAGTTGGCATTAACATTGGATCCCGAAACTAGGTGAATCTCTAATTTCTTAGGTTGCTAGTGTTGTGTTTTTGGTGGGTTATGGATGTTTTATGAATGCTGGAGGTATAAGGATGGTGTTAGGTTGTTTTTGGATGTTAATTGAAGGTAATTGATGGATTAAACCTCTAGGTTTTGGCTGGTTAATGTTTGAAAGATGTTTGATGTTGTTTTCGGTTGTTGAGGATGGGATTTGGTTAGAGTTGTTGTGTTTAATGTTGCTGAGTCTTTGAATGCATTTAGATGCATTGAATCCTCTGTTTTTGTGTGGTTAAATCAGGGGAAGTTGATCCTCAAGCTTGTGGAATGGTTTCAGAAGCTTTAAAGTAGTAGTTCGCATCAGCGGACAAATTTTTGCGTAGTCGATGAGTGAGAACGTGGATTTCAGCTTTGAAATAAGTTAAATGTTATTTTAGGAGTTTAAATTAAGCTTGAAATGCTGGTTTAAACTTGGAAGTAAGTATGATGAGATTTCTCCCTCGGTCGTGTTTTGGCGAAATTGATTTTATGCACTTATTTTTGAATTACATGGTACCTAGTGTTAAAGGATGTTTTGAGTATAGTTTATACTGATTTGGATCATATATTGATGATGAATGCATTTGGAAAATGGTTCATGTAAGTATGAGGAATACTTGTTAATGTGTGGTTTAATGCATTGAAAATGGTTTTGAATGTTGCTTATAAAACCAGTGAGGTACATGGTTAATAATGAATTATATTGACAAGTGATATGGTTTAAAATGTTATCAGATATAGTTGGTCGACCATAGAATTGATAGTGCACTATAAATAAGTCATCTCGGGTGTTGAGGGGTTTATGTGTACCGAATAATCCACCACGAGTACCCTAACGGTCGATGGGTTATATGGTACCAAAGATTCTCGTTAGTGGATTATACATCTAACCAATGATTGGGTTCTGATGGTACCCGGTTGTGATTGTACCTTAATTCCGGTTGAGATTGTATGAAGTGTTGAGAGGACACTTGATGAATCCGTGTATCCGATGTAATATTTTGTAAAGTGGAACTTGGTTTATGATCACTTGAAAGATAATATAATTGTTAATGTATCATGTTGATGGATTATGTTGTATAATGTTGGTTTATACATGTTTACTCTTTAAGCCTTGAATATGGGTTGTTATGCATGGGAAAGCTTAAATTGAGGGATTGCAAATAGGAGTTTTGTTGTTGATCCATGATACATGTGGCATATGGTTTAATATGCATGTTTTGGAAATATTAAGTGCATGGTTCGAAAGGTATGATGTTTTGGAAAGATGTTTTAAATGATGAACTCATTGTGAGTTGGAAACCGGTTTTAAATGCATTGATGGTGTTTTGTTTTGAGCAATCCTTACTAAGCCTAGTGTGCTTACACTTTCTTTGTCCATCAATGCAGAGAAATAAAGATTGGAGGCAGCGAGCAAGCGAGGGGAAATACAAGGACTTGAACAATTTGAAAGTATAGCTTTTGAACTAGACTAGTAGTAATAAAGGCAATGGGGTTCATTGTGGTTTGGGAGGGTTATTTGCTAAACTCCCTATTTGTGCAAGTTTAAATTGTTGTTGTGAAGTTGTTTGAGGTTTTATGTGTTCGGTTGTGATGCGGATTTACATTTCGTGCATTTGATGGATTGGTTTTTAGGAAGTATGCCTCTAGATATATGATTGAAGTATGTTGCTATGGTTTGATCATGTTTCTTTGATATTTTGGCATGGTTTGATTTTTAGTTTAATGATGTGCATGTTTATGGGTTGTTAAAGCATGTTCGAATCCATGATTGTTTGAAAATCAGCAAAATTTGGCATTTCAGGTCAGAGCGTACCGATACGCAGGGCCCCGATCGTTACGGGTAAGTTTGAATTTGGTCTGGGGATCGGTACATGGGAGGCCGAATCGGTACGGGCTTTAGCTACTGGAATCCAAGATTTTGCAACTGTGCCTGCGTAACGATACGCCTTGGTCCTGAACTGGTACGACCCTGTATAAAGAAGTCTCGTATCGGTATGGGTCTCCGCGTACCGATATCGGCCGCTATTATTTTTGTTAAAGTGATTCTTATTCTTTCATTTTGGTCCCTATTATTTATGAATGCAATTGTATGATTTTGAATGATCTTTTGAAGCTAAAATTTGGCAAGCAAGCATGTAATCTGATTAATTTAGGATTGGTAACTTAAATTCTAGCTAAGTCCTCGTAACTTTCCAGATTTGCAATTTGGTCCCTAAATTGCAAATATGCGCAATTGGATGTCAATTCGACACCCGATTCTGTTGAGATTTCACCCGCTGCCAGCATGCACACCTTAGGACATAATATTGCATCTAGACAATATAAAAATAAAAAAATGGTTACAACATCTACATGCAATGGGTTGAGAGTACTAGAGATCGGTTGGGTGAAAGCAAATGTTGATGGGCTGTTGGCGGAACTCGGAACATGGCAGCTACATGAGGGGTACTACGAAATGCTAATGGGGATTGGGTTTTTGGTTTTGTTCGTAGTCTTGGTATTTGTTTGGTGTTAACTACAAAATTGTGGGTCGTTCACGATGCACTTCTTTATTCATGGAGGCTTGGGGTGCGTAGACTTGTCATTGAAATTGACAATGCAACGGTGGCTGATATTTGTAACGACAAGTCGACGGCTCTTGTGAATTTCACGTTAGTTGCTATGTCAAGGGGTTGATTGATCGACAGTGGGAGGTGCGGATCCAGAGAATTTGTAGGATTGCCTACACCGTGGCAGACCGTATTGCTGTTGATATCCAAGGCTCACCGATAGGGGAACGTCTGTACCCGGCACCACTACTGCTTTTGATTCGGGATCATACTTCCAGTCAAACTACTGCTTTTGGCCGTGATTTAGCTCGGGGGGATCGCACTTCCTTGACACCAGTTACTTGATTTTTTTATCTCAGTTGGTTTATCATTTGTGTAGCGATTTTATCTCGCAGTTGTTCCTGTAAATAATACCGTGCGCACTCTTTTTCCTCTAATTAAGTTTAAAAAAGTTTTTTAATTAGACATAGGATAATATTCCCACATTTACAAAAAAAAAATTCCTTCTTATATTATCAAACCATTTTATAATCAAATAAACAATTATAAGTCTAGACAAGTCTAAATTTAAATGCGTTTTAAAGATGGAAGTTTAAAGGAATCCAAACTAATCAATCTTGGATTTTCTCCTGTCCCCTTAGCTTTTTGAAGCTCCCACTTACCCTTGAGCTTCAAATCAAACAAACAACATTTGAAATGACTAAGATTACCATTGCGTAAACTATCTATTTGGTATCCTATCTATTTCCGTGTTTTTGTTTTGTTCATCCAATTAATAATTTTGATAACATGGTACAAGACATTTTGTTTTGTTTTTATTTTGATACATTGTCGTTAAAAAATTAATAGCAAAACTAACGTCGCATTTTTTAAAATTTCTCTCTCATAATTAGGTTATGACACGTCAATTTTTTTGTTAATTTTTTAATGGTGAGATACCAAAATTGCAACAAAACATAACATTAAGTACCGTTTTGTCCAAATAAAATTAGTTAAATTATCAAAATAGACGCGAGAATAGATGGGTACCAAATAGGTAGTTTACGCATTACCAATATATCAACTAATAAAGCATTTAGAAGATAAATCAATTATAATATCCATGGATGAAATGAAGTACAAAAGCTGTCTTCATTCAAAATTATCAAAACAGTCGCGAGAATAGATTGGTGTAATTGCTGCACTGGACGATGTCCCGCGAGGTTAACACAATGCCTTCATTCAAAATTTATACACCCGAATTTTAAAGTTGAACAAAGTGACATTGTCCTTCACTTTTTAGAATCATAAAACACATATGACAGTATTTGAGAGATACTCCAAATAATTATAATAAGTGTTTTCTAATCAAATTTACCAAAATTCACCAAAACAACTTTTCACTTCTAACTCTAAGCTCGAGGCATGGGTTTTTGTATATTTAGGCTCAATTTCACCAACTATTTTGGAATAATCTATGGTTCCCTATCTAACGAGAAACACACGAAGAAAAAAGAAGATAATTATAATTTTTTAAAGAATTCGGTGGTCTTAATGTAAATGAAAGTTTCTAGAAGGCTTATCATTTTAGGTGTGATTATTTCATCGAGGGAAATAAAAATATTAATATTAAGATAATATATCTCTTTCAATTATTATTTTGCAAATAACATTGTTTTTAAATTATGTATCAAAATAGAATTTGTTTGGTCCGTGTAAAGTGAAGGTGTATTCCCTGGAAAGCGCTTGGTACGCCCTCTGAAAATCGCTATTAGACTCCATATTTAATTCAATTTAATAGAAGACGCCCGCGGACAACCTTACTTCCCCCAGAAAATTAAATTTTTAAGAAGCACGTTCATTGGCCTGCACTTTTCATTTATTTGACGGAAAAAATTTAAACGTTCGACGAGCACCAATGAGTACCACTAACGACGAGTATTGATAAGCAGTATTAATCTGATTTATAAATATTTAAAATTCAAAAGACTTACTGTATAATTTTAATTTTTTTAAAAAACAAAAGGTAATTTAATTAAAATTCTTTTTTATTTTTCATATTCATTTAAAAAATACTAAATTAAATTTTCTATCTTTAAATTATCAAAACCCTAGTTTTTTTTTCTTTTACATCGCCGCCGCCGCCGCCGTTGCCGTCGCCATCGGCCAGATCCTTACCGTCCTACCGTCGCCCTTCTGTGGCTGCCGTTGAGCTCTGCCGCCCTTCCCCTCCTTCGTTGCAAGTAGGTAATTTATCCCCAATTCCCCATGCGAACACTAACTATATTTGATTCGATACTATTCGAACCCTAATTCCCATATTAGAACCCCATTTACTTTAACAGTATCCTAATTTGTATGTTAGAACCCTAAATCCCATGTCCGATTCAAAATCCCCAAATCGCAGTCTGTCATCCGTATCGCTATGGTGGTTTCATCGTACCGGTACGCGAGTTTAGCCGTTTCAGTACTGGCTGCGTGCCGGTACATTTAGCTGCTACTAGAATTTATTTCCAAAATAGTGTACTGGTACACGTTAAAGACCGTACCGGTACGGTATGTTCGATCCTTCAATATTGTTGGTTTAAGTTCGATGCATGCATGCTTAGATTTTAACTATTTAACGTAGATGGTAGATCTAAACTTAATGCCTTCAAAACAAGTTACGATGATGGAGTGCAAGCGTCATATTGACATGTGCTCGAAGAAGACAAACAACGAGGTACATTCATTATAATTACCTAAAATTTCAATAATAGTGTTAGTTTTTTTTTTGTTAAGATTATTATTTTATACACATATAGGAAAAAGCTGAAGTTGTACATGAGGAAAATATAAGAACTCCTTATCAGAGTGATACAAGTTCGAGACACTAATTCATTCAGTGCAAAATGTTGAAAAGGAATTTGTTAAAATGAATGGTCAATTTAAAAAATTTAATGGTCAATTTGAGAAATTAAATGGCCAATTTGAAAAATTAGTGACCATATTAGCATCGAGTAATGTTAAAAGTTCAATACAAGATGGAGATTTAGTAAAATGAGAAGATATATATGATAGATCATTAAAGGATGATGCTTTAAGGAATAGATCAAAATATATTAATTTATATAACGGCCCTTTGAAAGATGAGGGTTTAGAAAATAAATCTCACACGGAAGAAGGATTAACTGTCGCATCATTGAAGGAAGAAACCGAGAGTGGTATTAAAAAACCGATTATGTCTCCATTTATTAATTGTGATACAAATTATTATTCTCCCTCATTAGAACCTATTGGTAAAAGAAAACTTAAAGTTACTTCTGAAAACAAAATCAAGACTGACACAGATGATTTTCCAAAAATTCCTAGCGAGGTTTTTAACTTTGAATTTAGTCCCCATCGATTTCCTAGTCAATTAGTTACGTTGAAGGAAACTCCAATAAGTAAAAAATGTGGCCTAAATTGTCTAACGGTCCTAAGCCAATGTCAAAGAGTAAAGACTCCCAACAGAAAAAGAGTATGAGATGTTCGACCGCATATTCTAATTTGACTAATGATCTGAAGTAGAAAGATATGACATAAAAAAAGAGCTCGAACTTCTAAAGTGAATACAAAGGTATGTATAAATCACTCTTTATTGGTTATATTTCATCTTATAGTTTGATATTATTTGTTTGCTTAAAAATAATATTTGTCGTATGATGTATAGATGTAGGAAAAAATATCAAAGTGCAATGATACTGGAGAAACATCAAAGGTTGAAAGTTCTGAAAAAAAACGAGGTAGTAACGTGATGAAAAATATAATTTTCTTTGTAGGGTAGAAATTTGAAAGAAATTATGTACAAATATTTCATTTGTATTAAATATATGATCAATTACTCTTTGATTATAGAGATTGGGAACAAGGATAAGGTTTGTAATTTTGAGATTGAACAAGGATCGGAAGATTTGGTCGCAGAAGCTCAAATCAAATTTAAAACAAAAAAGGTGTAAACTATACACACAGTTTTTAATATCGACATTTAATTTTCAGGTTATTATCATTTGTAAGAGTTAAATGCATGTCATGCAGTATAAATATGATCCAGGTGATCTCTTATAAGAAGATTGTAATGAAACTGGTAGGATAAGTAATGTGTACAAGCAATATTTGAAGTACTTAACTCCTGAAGAAAGCAGAGTTTGTACGAATGTTGCTACTTGGAATGTGGCATATCATGAGAATGCACGTTCCTCATGATATGCCATAAACACAATCTATGTTTTGCCCCTTGTAGTACTTAAGAAATGACATTTGTCATTGCCTTATCTCTATCAGTAATAATACTAAGTGGTTTGTAGCCATCTCCTACTTCAATCAATTGTTGTAATACCCACACATAGGTATACTCTTTCTCGTTTACTACCAATGCACATCCAAATGGCACTGTGTTTTGATGATGATTGACACCAACCAAAACAACGATCAGCTTGTTGTATGCGTTGCACTTGTAAGTCGTATCAAATGCGAGTACATGACTGAAATCTTAATAGTCGGCATGTGATATATCATCGCACCATAACAACTTCTCCAAGTGTCCGAATTCATCCCTCGTGTGCCTCACAAAAAGAAAGGATCATATTCTTGCTTTCTATATAAATACGCCATCATTGTTTCAGTATCACCATCTTGCACTTCTTCTCATTTAATTCTATATAGATAGTTGTACAAATCCTTTTCAAGGAAACCAACATTCTCAATTGAACCAGCTTCGTTCACGAAATTGCGCATCATCTTACTTGGAGTAATTCCATAATGGTGCATGCTCTTAACCTTAATTTCGTCTAATTGACTAATTTTTCGGAATGACCTACAAAATAAATCATTAAAAACATTAAATATATATAAGCTATAAGTTAGTATCTAACAATTTACTTATCGATGAATTACATACCTGATATAAGCAGCTTGTGTTACTTGAACCATGTCATGGTTATGTTCTGCTTGGAATTTAACAACTTTTCAATATTAATATCGTTCATCCAATTTGAATCTAATAAATGCTCCACATCCAACTTTGTTGGTTGGTCTTTCTTCACTTTTCTGTTTGGCAAATTACTCCATTTTTCTGCTCTATATCCCTCTTTACGGCACACCAGTTTTTTTACAATTACGTGATCACCAGTTCAACTTTTCACTGTTTGGCCTGTTGGGTCACGCCGGTACACCCCATGGCATAGCAGAAAAATTATCCGACGATTACCACCAGAGATCCATGTACGAGGAATGAATCGGGGTGAATAATTACCTGTTTAAAATCTGGAATTCTGAGTTTGGAGGAGAGAGATATAAATCACGATTCCACTATGTCGATTCTTAAGTCGCAACAACAACACTTCGACCACTACGTAGTTCACCCAGTTGAAACGAGTATATAAAAACTCTCTAAACCCTTTAGAAAAGAACAAGCATATAAAAACTCTTTAAACTATTTAGAGGGTTATTCCCAAAAAGCATTAATGACTGCTAGATCGCTCATGCCTTTATATAGCCTTTGCAATCCTAATTCAACTCAGATTAAGATTTCAATATATATATTAAATATATATAATCCCAATTTAACTTTAATTAGGATTTTAATATATATATTAAATATATATAATCCCAATTCAACTTAATTAGGATTTCAATATATATATATATTAAATATATAATCCCAATTCAACTTTAATTAGGATTTCAATATATATATATTAAATATATATAATCCCAATTTAACTTTAATTAGGATTTCAATATATATATATATATATTAAATATATATATGCCCAATTCAACTTAACTAGGATTTCAATATATATATATATTGATTTAAATCAAATTATATTATTTATATATTAAAAGAGTCATAATTACAATAATTATTTTTCTTTTAATATTTACCCAATAGTTAAATTATATATATCAAATATATATTAATTTAACTAAATCCGTGTACAACAAATTTGTACATATATAATTCGTTTAATATATGCTCATTTCAACTGTGGGTGTGACCCTGTAGGTTCATGTAACGTTTGTAGTAAATATTAGAACATTCCTAATATTACAAACAATAAGTGACATCTAGCAATATGTCATTGTCACCTAAGTTACAAGAAATCATGATTCGACATAACCTTTTCGTGATTAACTCTATTTATGTATTACATCCTTTTGTCCTTTATATCTATATTAGACACAAGTCATGGAACAGTCACACTTGTATAGTCCATCTAATGTTTCTTGATATCTTGAGTAGACTATTATAAACGAATAACTATGATATCTCATATCAACTTATTCGAGCATGACCATGCATTTCTAGTCCACTCAATCAAGTGGCCTACGATATTACTCCTATTATGTAGGAGGGACAAATCATATCTTGATCAACCACATTCCACTACATAGATTGTGACATATCCGATATCAGTCTTTATAGTGTAGTCAGTTACGACACACGTTTGACCGCATCAAAATATGTCACTCACGATGTTGAAATAATGATGATCTCAAGTCTGAGAATCATACATGTAGTTATCACTATGAGCAATGTTGTGACTGTCACATAATAATCCAAGAAACATGCTCATAGCGGGTCAATCCAGTATGTCGTTCTCTAACACAAACTTATGTATTGATTTTGACATCTCCATGTCAATGACAACACTTTGTCATCAATCAACTACATATTAGTCTTAATGCATTATTGTTTTCCATGCTCGCAATAATACTTGACTAAGGACATTTTAGAATAACCATATTATTCTAAGGACTCTATTATAATTAAGTTTATTTATGCACGCAGAATTGTAACTGAAAATAATAATGGCAATGCCTCTTTATGAATAAACAAGGTAAAACAAATTTCATTTACAATCATCTTATGATTGGTCTTTGGGCATACTTTAACAATCTCTCACTAGCACTAAGACCAAATCACTCATGTATCTAATACCAAGTGACTTAGTGTGATGATCATGCTTCTACTGCGTCAGAGGCTTTGTCAGTGGATCGACAATGTTATCATTTGTTGGTACCCTACATATTTCCACATCTCCTTGATCTATGATTTCTCGAATAAGATTTTAACGCTAAGTATGTGTTTGGATCGTTGGAGAGATCTAGGTTCCTTTGCTTGTGCGATGGCTCCATTGTTATCACAACGTAGATCTATAGCATTCAAAATACTTGGCACAACCCCTAGTTCAGATATGAACTTCTTGATCCTAACACCCTCTTTTGCAGCATCGCATGCTACAATATACTCGGCTTCTGTTGTAGAATCAGCTATTGTATCTTGCTTTGAACCTTTCCAGCTCATAGCACCTCTATTAAGGCATAACACAAAACTCGATAGCAATCGTGAATCATCCTTATCGGTTTGAAAGCTGACATCAGTATAACCTTTTATACTTAGCTCTTCCTCACCTCCATATATAAGGAATGTATCCTTAGTTCTTCTTAAGTACTTAAGGATGTTTTAACTGCAACCCAGTTACCTTCATCGGGATCTACCTGGTATCGACTTGTCATACTTAAAGCGTATGATACATGTAGACGAGTACATAACATGGCATGCATGATAGATCCAATTGCTGAAGCATATGGAATCTTACTCATTTGCTCTCTTTCTTAAGATGTTGAAGGACACATTTCCTTCGAGAGTGAAATTTCATGTCTCATAGGTAAGAACCCTTTTCTTTTGGATTCTTCCATACTGAATCTTTTCAGTACTTCTTCTATGTATGTATTTTGACTTAGTCCTAGAAGTCATCTTGATCTATCTCTATAGATCTTGACTCCTAATATGTTTGTTGCCTCACCCAAGTCTTTCATGGAAAAATATTTTCCAAACCAAGTTTTCACAGACTGTAAGCTAGATATGTCATTTCCTATTATCAGTATGTCATCCACATACATTACCAAGAATATGACAATGCTCCCACCAATTTTCTTGAAAACACGTGACTTGTCTTCATTTTTGATAAAATCAAACTCTTTAATTGCATCGTTAAAACGAAGATTCCAACTTCGAGAAGCTTGCTTCAATCCATAAATGGACCTTTGTAGCTTGCATTTTTTGGCATCTTTTGGATCGACAAAACCTTCAGGTTGTGTCATGTACACATCCTCATCTAGTTTTACATTAAGGAAAAAGGTTTTAACATCCATTTGTCATATCTTATAATTATAAAATAAAGCTATCGCAAGTAAGATCTGGATGAATTTAAACATATCAACAGGTGAAAAGGTTTCATCATAGTCTATACCATGAATTTGACCAAAAACCCAGTGACTAATCGCACTTTGTATGTTTGTACATTACCATCCATGTCGGTTTTCCTTTTAAAACCCATTTGCACCCTATGGGCTTAACCCCTAGAGGTGGGTCAACTAAGGTCCAAACTTGGTTTTTTTATATGGAATCTATCTCAAATTTCATGGCCTCTAGCCATTTCTCAGAGTCTAGGCCCGTCACTACTTCTTGATAAGTCTTAGGCTCATCTTGATCTATGAAGAGAACAACACCATGCAATGTGACTAGAAATCAATATTTCTTAGGCGTATTGCATTCTCTCAAAGATCTTCGTAGTGGTTGTGTTTCTAAAACTGTTGAATGTTCCTCAACAACTTGTGGAACTTGTCGTTGTTCAATCTCTTGTTCAATGATATGAGGTTGGTCTCGAATTTCATTGAGTTCAGTATTCTTCCCACTTCCTTTTTAGAAAACAAATTATCTTTCTAGGAAGATTCATGTTTGAGCTACAAACACTTTGTTCTTGGTAGGATTGAAGAAATAATATCCTTTAGTTTCTTTAGGATAACCCACAAAATTACATTTATGAGATTTGGGTTCGAGCTTTGTAGACATCTTATGTTTAACATAAGCTTTGCATCCCCAAATTTTCATAAAAGACATACTAGGACGTTTCTAGTCCATATCTCATATGGTGTCTTTTGAACTAATTTAGATGGAACACGATTTAGTGTGAAAGTAACTATTTTTAGCGCATGTCCCCAAAAAGAAACTGGAAGATCAGTGTGACTCATCATTGATCGAACCATGTCTAACAATGTTCAATTTCTTCTTTTCGGAAACCTCATTCCATTGTGGAGTACTAGGAGGTGTGAGACAATCCCATATTCCTTTAGAAGTAACCAAACTCTAAGCTTAAGTATTTTCCTCCTCGATCTGATCGAAGAGCATTAATGCTTTTTCCTAGTTGGTTTTGTACTTCATTTTTAAATTTCTTGAACTTTTTAAGGGCTTCAGATTTATGATTCATTAGGTAAATGTACCCATATCTACTGAAGTCAACTGTGAAAGTAATGAAGTATTGAAACCATCCTCTGGCTTGTGTATTCATTGGTCTACATACATCGCTATGTATTAATCCCAATAAATCACTTGCTCGCTCATTTTTACCATTAAAAGGAGCTTTGGTCACCTTTCTCAATAAGCAAGGTTCGCATACATCAAGTTGCTCGAAAAACAAATGAATCCAAAAATTCATCTTTATGAAGTTTTGAAATGCGTTTTTCACTTATGTGACCTAAGTGACAATGCCAAAGATAAGTTTGATTAGAGTCATTTGTTTCTGATCTTTTCGTATTTATGTTGTAAAT
The DNA here is from genome assembly GCA_019671005.1 of Hibiscus mutabilis. Lineage (NCBI taxonomy): Eukaryota > Viridiplantae > Streptophyta > Magnoliopsida > Malvales > Malvaceae > Hibiscus > Hibiscus mutabilis. The sequence goes on along the minus strand of CM033711.1, from coordinate 28,061,159 downwards.
GGAATTCTCTTGATCCAAAGTATAGAGGCCTTTTATTAATTATGTCACACCATAGAAAACATTATCAAAACAAAAGAACAACAATTATTCTTAATAATTATCTCAAAACCAATCTTGTCTAAACAAGAAATCGAAATGATGTTTTAGTCAAACTAGACACAAAATAACAATCCTCTAAACATAAATTAATTCCACTAGGCAACGATAAAGTATATGTTCCTATAGCTAATGCAGCAACTCTTGCTCCATTACCAAACCATAGGTCCACCTCTTCCTTTCTCAGATTTCTACTCTTTTGTAGTCCTTATACAAATGTACAAATATGAGAACCACAACTTGTATCCAATACCCAAGAAGTAGGTGTTGATAAATTAATATCAATAACATAAATATTTGAGGCGGACGCTCCGCTTTCATTTGCCTTCTTAACTTTTCAAGATAAATGAGGCAGTTTTTTTTACAATGACATGTCTTATTACTAATGGAAATATTTTTCCTTCAGTGACCAGTCAGGTAGTTTACGCCGTTCAACTTGTCCTTCTCAAGGACCGATCGCAATGATAACAAAATTTTATAATAAGTCTACAACAATAAAAATATGTTTTATAAGTACCTATTTATCATGTTTATAAAGTAATAACATTCCCACTATTAAAAACCCTCAAAATCGAAAAACTTGCTAAAAGTATTTCTAGTGGGTAAAGATCCATATTTCATTTCATTCTAAGTCAGCTTTCCCTTTACTCCTAGAGTTCAATTATTTAGGTAAGCAACACTTGCAAATTACATCTCATGTAATTCCTATATTTGATGAACAACTATTTGTCCAAAACAAAAGTTCATATAGTCTAATAGAAAGAACAATAATGAACAGTGCACCAGGTAGGTAACTTATGAAAAGAGAGGTGGTGTACTGGGCATGCTTAAATACCAAGTATTTCAAAGAACCAATCCTAGACATGCACTTTCGTATTGTTTTTCAATCACCAAAGTTCTTGAACAATTATTAGTCTTTAGGTGTCTAATCTTATTAAAACAACCCAGTTTAACCAATATTACTACCACTGAATATCACTTGCTTATTCTTCGTGTTTAACCAAGATAGATCTAAGTATTTTGCTTTGGCAAAACCTACATAGTACCGATCGAGGTTTTAACGAGGGCTAATATTGGATGCCTAATTTTAATTAAATATGGAGGGTTTTGTGAATATTATCTCATTATTTAACATTTGATCTTATCAATTAACTAACATGCATCTCATACATTCATTTTATCATATACATAAAAAGCAGTAAATGTGAATGCAATAGTTATAACCCATATCCTAAGGTGGCTCGTCCCAAGCCAATGGGAGAACCAAATTATTCTAGGATAAAAACACTTCTCAAGCATCTTTCTATCGGCCCACGCTTCTATTCCTCTGGTCCATGCTTCTTCGTATAGATTACAATTTTAGAAACTCGTTTTATATACGAGGGAGTAAGATGAGAAGAGAATTACAATAGAAGTAGAGAAAGACACGACATGCAGGCCGTATTTATAAGACCTTATAAATAAAACTAAATGGGTTATTGGGCTATAACCATGCATTCCAAACACCGTGCATAAACAAACATAGTAACGACGAGGTTTGTAATTGATGTCTTTCTAGATTGTTCCTACGCAAGGGTTAAGCCCATTTGCGGGATTTCGACAGGCTTGTAGCTGCTAGCGAGGTTACCCCTGCCCGGTCAGCGGCGGAGATTTTTTTTAAGATCAGCATCTTAATTGCTGTGTAAAAACCTCACGATTTGATAACTTTTATCAACACTATCGCGTTTTTTTTCAGAATTTTAAAATCTACGAGGTTTTTACTAGAACAACTCTTGTTACTTTCCCGCACGAAATCTATAAACTGACCATTAGTCTAATATATAACTATAATCTGCGTATGTTAACACTTAACACCTAAAACCTTAAAACTCCATATTGAATATGCTAACAATTAACATACAATATTTCAAACCCTATCGACAAAGATCTCGATGATTAACTCTTAATCATCAATCTTAGGAACATCTTTTAATTGGGTTAACAGATTAACCATGGTTGAATAGATTTGCTTGTACAAATATCATATATTCGCTAAATAAATTGAAAATTAACATGTATCTCATACAATTACATCACCCAAGTAATTAAAACCCGAATTTGTATCGTACATATAGCTCTGATACCACTGTTGGGTCACACCGGTACACCCCATGGCGCAGTGAAAAAATTATCCGATGATTACCACCAGAGATCCATGTACGAGGAAAGAATTGGGGAGAATAAGGGTGAAGAATTACCTGTTTAAAATCTGGAATTCTGAGTTTGGAGAAGATAGATATTCAATCACGATTCCACGATGTCGATTCTTAAGCCGCAATAATAACGCTCCGACCTCTACGTAGTTCACCCAGTTGAAAACGAGTATATAAAAACTCTCTAAACCATTTAGAAGGGAACGAGCATATAAAGACTCTCTAAACTATTTAGAGGGTTTTCCCCAAAAAGCAATAATGAGTGCTAGATCTCTCGTACCTTTATATAGTCTTTGTAATCCTAATTCAACTCAGATTAGGATTTCAATATATATATTAAATATATATAATCACAATTTAACTTTAATTAGGATTTTAATATATATATATATTAAATACATATATAATCCCAATTCAACTTAATTAAGATTTCAATATATATATATATTAAATATATAATCCCAATTCAACTTAATTAGGATTTCAATATATATATTAAATATATATAATCCCAATTCAACTTTAATTAGGATTTCAATATATATATATATATATATATATTAAATATATATAATCCCAATTCAACTTTAATTAGGATTTCAATATATATATTAAATATATATAATTCCAATTCAACTTAACTAGGATTTCAATATATATATATTGATTTAAATCAAATTATATTATTTATATATTAAAAGAGTCATAATTACAATAATTATTTTTCTTTTAATATTTACCCAATAGTTAAATTATATATATCAAATATATATTAATTTAACTAAATCCGTGTACAACAAATTTGTACATATATAATTCGTTTAATATATGCTCATTTCAACTGTGGGTGTGACCCTGTAGGTTTATGTAGCGTTAGTAGTAAATATTAGAACATTTCTAATATTACAAACAATGAGTGACATCTACCAATATGTCATTGTCACCTAAGTTACAAGAAATAATGATTCAACATACCCTTTTCGTGATTAACTCTATTTATGTATTGCATCCTTTTGTCCTTTATATCTAGATTGGACACAAGTCATGGAACAGTCACACTTGTATAGTCCATCTAATGTTTTTTGATATCTTGAGTAGACTATTATAAACGAATAACTATGATATCTCATATCAACTTATTCGGGCATGGCCATACATTTCTAGTCTCACTCAATTAAGTGGCCTACGATATTACTCCTATTATGTAGGAGGGACAAATCCTATCTTGATCAACCATATTCCACTACATAGATTGTGACATATCCAATATCAGTCTTTATAGTGTAGTCAGTTACGACACACGTTTGACCATATCAAAATATGTCAGTCACGATGTTGAAATAATGATGATCTCAAGTCTGAGGATCATACATGTAGTTATCACTATGAGAAATGTTGTGACTGTCACATAATAATCTAAGAAACATGCTCATAGCGGGTCAGTCTAGTATGTCGTTCTCTAATACATACTTATGTATTGATTTTGACATCTCCATGTCAATGACAACACTTTGTCATCAATCAACTACATATTAGTCTTAATGCATTATTGTTGTCCATGCTCACAATAATACTCGACTAAGGACATTTTAGAATAACCATATTATTCTAAGGATTTTATTATAATTAAGTTTATTTTTGTACGCAGAATTGTAACTAAAAATAATAATGGCAATGTCTCTTTATGAATAAACAAGGTAAAACAAATGTCATTTATAATCATCTTATGATTGGTCTTTGGGCATACTCTAACATGGTCGACTCGAACGCCAAATCCTTTCAATTTGGCATAGGTATGATAAAATTCAATGCAATCATCTAAAGTCTTCCACTTCAGCATACTCATATCATTCACATCGTAATCTTTCAATTGTTTCCCCATCTTGTCCCATATGCTTTCGTCAATAAAGTACTCAAGGGTATTCTCATCAACTATATGTTTGTCATTGTCAACAGGATAATCAGTTTATTCTTCTTTAGTATCAATTTCACAATCTGGTTCACTATTGTAATGATCTTTATCCTGATTATGCTCATCTTCATCCTATAAAGCACCAACTATGTAGTTCGGATTTTGGCATCTTCGTTATCAACCATCTCGACAAGATCTGTAATTTAGCAAAATTAAAGAAAAGCAACATTATTATAATGGTACATGGCAAGGGAATTTGAGTTAACTCAAAATTTCAAAAATTATAATTATAGATAGTAAATCGAACTTAAACCAACAAAATTGAAGGATCGAACATACCGTACTGGTACAGTCTTTAACGTGTACCGGTACACTATTTTGGAAATAAATTCCAGTAGCAGCTAAATGTACCGGTACTCAGCCAGTACCGGTACAAAGAAACCCGCGTACCGGTACGATGAAACCACCGTACCGGTACGGATGACGGACTGCGATTTGGGGATTTTGCATCAGACATGGGATTTAGGGTTCTAACATACAAATTAGGATATTGTTAAAGTAATTGGGATTATAATATGAGAATTAGGATACTCAATTTGGGAATTAGGGTTTGAATAGTATCGGATTAAATATCCTTAGGGTTTGAATAGGGAATTGGGGATAAATTACCTACTTGCAATGAATGAGGGGAAGGGCGGTAGAGCTCAACGACGACCACAGAAGGGCTACGGCAGGACGGTGAGGATGTGGCCGGCGGTGGCGATGTAGAATAAAAAACTAGGGTTTTCATGATTTCGGGATAGAAATTTTAATTTAATAATTTTTAAAAGAATATGAAAAATAAAAAAATAATTTTAATTAAATTACCTTTTGATTTTTCAAAAAAAATAAAATTATATGGTATGTCTTTTGGATTTTAAATCTTTATAAATTAGATTAATAGTGCTCATCGGGTGCTCGTCGTTAGTGGTGCTCATCGGTGCTCGTCGAGCGTTGCAGACTCATCCTATTTGACATCATTTTAAAATCTACTTCATTTATAGGGGCAATGCTACATCTACCTACTAGATATCTACCCAATTTAAGTGGCATATGGTATGTCAACTTAAATAAATATTAGTGAAGAAAAAAATTGAAATATCTTTTAAAAGTTTGTCTTGGTAATACAAAACATTCAATATTTCTTTTACCAATAAATAATTTTCAAGACTATAAATGCAATGCAATTAATGCATCTTTAATAAATTAATAAATGCAATGCAATTAATACATCTTTTACCAATAAATTAATGTTGTTAAGTTAAGCACCTAATATGATTGAAAATTTAATTATTCAAGAAATAGGAAAGAAAAAAAGTGAAAAAGTAGAGACTAATATTTATGTTTTAGGCAATAAATCAATACAAGTAATAGACTGTCAGCATTAGGAGTGTGCAATTTTGAATATCGGATATGATCCGAGCTAAAATTTTGAATATCAGAATTTTTGAATCACTAAAATAACGATCTACATCCGATCTGAAAATTTGAATATTCAATTTTTCTGATATACAAATTTTTAGATCAAATACCCATATCTGAACATATGACTTGGTTTGACAAAAAATAAAATTTAAATATGATATTTTTTTGAAATTATGAAACATACGTTAATCTTTGAATTAAGTTAAAAATTCAAACTATATGAATTAAAAATAATAATTTCAACAAAAAGAAAAGGAATGTAATATCATTAGAAATTTTCTATAAAAATCTACCAATAACGCTGGATTAAGAAATAAATTAAAAATGTCGTTAATGAAATAAAAATCATGTGTATTTATAATCTTATAATAAAATGTCAAAAGCAAATATCAATATTGGAAGCCTTGTTTCTATATAAAATTTGCAAATCATTCTCCAATGGCGTCAAATTCCAGTTCAAATTACACACAAGCTTAGATTAAAAAATCATATAATCAAAGGCTAAGATTGGACATGTCTAAACTCAAAAGGGTTAAAAGCTTCTTCTTTTTTAATTTTTGAATAATCCTAAACTACAGTTTAGGTGATCCGTATTCGAGTTTTTTCTCAAATATTCAATTTAAAGCATATGGAAATAAAATATAGTCGGATATCCGAATTTTTAGATCATATTACTCAGATCGGGCTTTTTACACACACACCCCTACTGAGCACCTAAGCGTGAAGAAGAAAGGATACAATTTTGGGTCGTTTTCTACTATTAAATTTTATCTATTCTTTTGTTTATGTCTACTACCCTCGAAAGTAAAAACAATTATTTTAAATTTATATATTTGTCGGTAAGATTATTTATTTTTGTGTGGAGAAAGATATTGAACATTCATCTACTTTCAAAAAAATGACATATTTTGACACCAAATAAAGTACATAAAGATGTGACAAAAGTTCAAATATCAATTTAGACTAAAACTCTAAATACAATCAGAACTATGAAACTAAGTTCATATAAAAATATTGTCCCTTCTATTTATTAATAGTGTTTGAGACAAACACGAATACATGTGAACACTACTTATTTTTATAATGAGATGTGATTTTTTTTAAAGTAGATGGATGTTCAACACATTTCTTCACAAAAAATAAATGATCTTACCTATAAATATATAAATTTAAAATTATTGTTTTTACATTCGAGTGTACAAGACATAAATAAAGGAAGAGATAAAATCAAATACTAAAAAAATGATCCAAAATTTTATCCCTTCCTCTTTAGATATAAGTGCTCACAATATATTACTTGTATTGGTTTCTTGCCTAAAATATAAATATTATTATCTAATTCTCACTTTTTCTTTTTTTTCTTTCTTATTTTTGGAATAATAAAATTTTCAATCATGTTTAATTACTTGATTTAATAGGAGTGAGATAATTAATTAGAGAAAAAGTTTGATACACAGTCCGTGTAAACAAATGTTTACATGAACTTTTCAAATTTAGGGGTTAGGGGTTTAAGTTGTAGGGTTTAGAATTTAAGGTTAGTGTTTAGAATTTAGGGTTTAGATTGTAAGGTATTAGGGTTAGGAATTTAGAATTTGTATTTTATAAGGTAAAAATACAGTCTTGTGTAAAATAGTTTTACACAGCCAGTGTATCAAAGTTTTACCCAATTAATTAATTAAGTAATAGTTTGTGTCTTCTATATTAAATTTATGCTTTTTCATTATTTATTTGAGTTTAAAAATTTTATATTTAAAGTACTATGTTAGTTGGGTAGATTACTCGGCGAGTATATAAATGTCATTTCTATTGTTCACCAAAACGTGTTAAATGTCATTTCCATGGTCGTTAAGAATCTTGCATGGATTGAATGGAATGTTTAACCAATTAAGTTTGATTGTCAATTACGCAAGCAATTTATTTTCAAATTAATGAAACAAATACTACATTACCATAAATGGAATACAAATGGTATATATAATAAATAATAGCATTTTAGTATGGTAAATGATTAAAAGTAATATGGGTATATATATATATCAGACATAATTGATGGACTTGACTCAAACTTAAAAATCAATCCAATATTACTAAAAATTCGGGTTCTTCAAGTCTCATTTTATAACTCAAACTTTATTTGAAACTTTTTTAGTCGAGTCGAGTTTATAAAATTACGACTCGAATCAAATCAAATTGTTACGCATTCGAGTCATCGAAAAATTCATTTGTTTAAGTTGAGTCGTGTTTTACTACCCTAACATTTTAATTAAATGGCCATAATTACATCTTAATTCTTAGAGCAAATCAACGGCGGTGATCCCACCACAACCCACCAACAAATGTTTGTGGGTAAATAGATACTTAAGGACCTCAACCATTAATGGTTCAATATTCTTCCTAATATTTGTAGTTAAACTCAACAATGAATAGATTTACAAGTTAATCTAATTTATTAATATAAGCTCCTTTCCCATATAAAGAAAAAACTCTATAAATTAATACTCGATAAATTAATAACTTCTCTAAAATAATTATTTTTCGGTCCCAACTTGGGCCCAAAGTCTAAATTAATAAGATAATAATTTTTCGAAAGACCATTATATAGATTTATGGTCCCTTCAATATAAAAAATTAATAGTTCTATAAAATTACAAATATAACTAGGAAAACTTAGTAAAATAGGATTATATTGTTGTTTGTTTCTTCTTAAAATTTAAATCTAGTTGTATTTCATCTCTAACGTTACTTACTGCATCTAAAAGTTTTGATGTTGCGTTCTCATACTGCAACAAAAAATTGTGAAGAGTTGTTGCCGCTATGAGTGCTTCATTCCGCGTAATTGGTTGCAAACGTATTATATCATCTTCAGTTTCATCCTCAATAGGATTTTAAATAACACTAGCTACAATTTCTTCTAAAGTATGGACCTCTATACATGTATCTATTTTCACCCAGGTAATCCAATAAGTGATTGACATCCATTTTTGTTGCGGTACCCACGGCCAACAATGTAGGTTTGTTGAATCGGAAAAAATCTCTTTAAATTAATAAATTATTAATTTATTGATTAATTAATAAGTCTTTAAATTAATAAAATTATGTGGTCTCGACATTATTAATTTATAGGTTTTATTGTATTTAATAAAACGACTCCCACTTTAATAAAAGGCATAAGGATAATTTTAACTTGTAATGTTTACAATTTTTGTCATTTTGGCCTCATCCTTTTTTTTAAGATAAATTTGGCCCTTAACCTATATATTTTTGTTAAATAACTCATTTTTTAACTGTAATATTGATTAAATCGTTAAGTAATTAACTGTAACGACATGACACATACATATAAAATACATTTTAAATGGCATGACATCTAACATATCATATATTTACACATGAAATATAATTTCATTTTAATTTAAATTATAAAAATAAATAAATTCAAATAAAATACTAAAAATAATTAATCAAAAAACAAAAAAAAAAGTGGGAAAGATTGGTGAATCCCGAATCCTAAATGAATTATAAAAGACTAGTGAAATAAACCAGAAAATTTTCAAAGTAAGAAAAAACTCATATTTGTTTACTAATATATATTGGTACGGTAAGTATGTGAATTCTAATTATTTTTAGCTAGGGTTATAGTTCTTTTAGGAATCGGGACTAACCGATCTTTCCCATTTTTTGTTTTTTTATAATTATTTTTAGTATTTTATTTGAATTCTAGTTATTTTTATGATTTAAATTATAATGAAATTATATTTCACTTGTAAGAATGTGATAGGTTAGATGTCATGTGATGCTTGTCGAATAGTGATGCACTTTAGAGCAAGTATACTTGTCGTATCAAGTAATAAAGTGAGAGTAGAGTGTCGAACTCACGAGGATTGGATTGATAAATACGAAGTTATTGTACTTAGGGATGTGTTTAGAAGTATTGGTGAATGTCGGTGTAAGTAAAACTAATTTAACTAATCTAAAGATAGCAAAAATAAAGACAAACAGCTACAGCAACTTAACAATTAATTATGAAGGTTGGGATTATTGCAAAGGATATATGATTGATTACCTATCTCAATGCTATAACAATGGGCAATACATGTCTGCGTAAACCCTAAGGTTCTTCATCTACTCGACATGATTTTTTAATGAACTTATGACTCTCTCGATGCCTAGAAGTTAATAACTTTGTAATTAAGGTGGTACATGTTTTCCTTAACCCTAACTACTCTACTATTTGTTTAAGAACTCCCTTTTAGTCGTGAAAACCCTAAACTTATGTCTAAGCTAGATTAAGACTAAGTTGACAGCTTAGCCCCACTGCTCATGTTTGTTTAACTTAACTCTCTTGAAAATTAAGCCACAGATCAATAGTTAATAGGCCTTTCTCGAATAGCTCTTATGATTAACTACACATTAAGCACATGAACAAAATAGATGAAGATAAAAACAACTAAAGCATTGAAATATAACATAAAATCCTGGGACGCAATAATCCAACTAAAAAGTTTAGCTCATATCTCAGCGTAAAACAACCATAATTAAAAGTATATAATACGATAGTTTATCAAGCAAGAAAAGAAATAACCCGAGCGTCCTCGACAAAACTCCCTCTATGTCGTCCAACTATTCTGCAGGCCTCCTCTTCGCCAGCCTTTCTCGATGGCTTCGTTCGATAAGAAAAATCGTCTAGCTTCACTCTGGTGGTTCTTCGCAAGCTCGGACTAGGACTATTGTCTAAATTGTGCTCTCTATTGACTGGTCTCTCCTTTGAGTAGCGTCTAAGTCTTCTTTATATAGGCGGTGAAATTGGGCTTTAGTACCCTAAAGTTGTGTGGCTTCATTAAAGAAAGCTAATTGTTTCCCGCTTCATTAAATGTTGCGTATTTGGGAGAAAGTCCACTTAGGCAAAGATAGATTCATCTCCAACTCTTTATGCATCATCAGCTCCAACCATGCGATCTGCTCCTCTCCTGCTCTAGCATCCTGCACATACACCACAAAGCATCACCTTCTCATCAAAAACACCAATATATATGACAATTTAAGCACAAGTGGTGTACCTCCCTATCTATTTTAAAATATGTACATTCTAACCTAAATGAGCTTCAAAACATGCATAATACAAGGATTAAGGGCATAAAAAATAGAACATTTATGCACTCGTCAAATACCCCCAAACTTAAACTTTTGTTTGTCCTCAAACAATGCAAAATGGAAACAACAAAAATAAAAATAGAACAATAAACAACCCATAAGTCCTAAGGTTCCACAAATCTACGATTACACTGATTCCTAGTTATGCTGCAACAGTAATTCATTCCTCATCTATGTTGATGATGAATAAGTATATCAGAGCTTACAGTTTTATTCAAAAGATTAAATTTAATTAAATTTACTGTAACTGTAGTGTGTGCTTAGTTACATGCATTCATCACTTAATAGTCTTAGAGAAGCTTAAGGGTTGCTTTCTGTCTCTTCCATTGCACATTGTTTTTTATTTTTAGCATATTTTTACTCCATGTTCTTTTTAAGTTTGAAAATTGTATCCTTAGGGCTTCAACTCATCACACTAACCCTTCAGTACCTGAAGATGGATTGGAGCAAACATCCAATCCCCGAACCCTACGAGTAGTGTCATCCCATGAAGACTTTCATTCACTCTTTGCCAGTACCATCATTCCTCCCAGGGAAAGTTAAATGGAGCAAACACAACTCACCTAGTCTACTAAGATATCAAGATGCATAGAAGAGTGTCCATCAACAGTTCTGTTTAAATTATCAAGTCTTAATTTATTTTCTTGATTTTTAGGGAGTTTAAAGCCTTTGATTTGCTACATTGAGCTTTTTAAGTTCTTTTCTTTTCTTTTGATTCATGCTTAAACATCAGAAAGTTGACCTAGAGCATCCCTAATATTTCTTAAGTGTCAGATTGCATGCAACTTGTGGTTTTAAGGGCTACAACACATTTATCATTAAGTTCAAAAATTCAAAAGCTCTTAATACCTTGCAAAGCATCAACTTAGATTCATCATAGGAAGTCATAATCAATGTAGCAACAAATTTAGAATAAAGGGAATCATAGCAAAGGGAACCTATCAAATATATTAGGCTAATTACAGTTCTTAAAAAAATTTAATTTTTAAAATTTTACCTAATATATGTATGGGTATGTACTCCCCCCAAACTTGAAAAAAGCATTGTTCCCAATGCAAAAACAAAACAAAAACAAAACAAGGAAAAGCAAATTAAAAGAAAAACTATATGAAACTAAACTAAAAATAAAAAAGAAAACTAACCTAGGGAGTTACTGGGTGGTAGTTCCTAGATGGTGATGCCCATGCTTTTGTCCCGAGAGGACGCTTGTTTCTTAGCAAGGTGGGAAGATGTGCCAACATCATTATCTGGTTGCATCATTTTTCTAGTGGTGGTGGCAATGGTGGGGGTTTGTAGGAGCTAGTGTGGAAATATTGGGAATACCATTGGCTCGTCTGGCAAGAACCTCTGAAACAACAACTAGAGATTTTTTCCCTTCATTCAGCAGCTGAGAAGAGCGGTTTGAGAGAAGTACAAATGGTTTCTGTCACAATGTCAATAATGGGCAGTACGGAGGCATATGAAATAGCGGAGGGTGCAACATGAGTGTATCCTTTTAATTCTTCCACTTGGAAGGGAAGTAGCCCTGGTTGGGCTGCAACAATAGTGTCTCTTCCCGAGTGGGGACCCTTGCTTAGGCACACAGAGCAGTGATTAAGTTAGGGAAGGGCAGCCCGTTGAGTTTACTTATGGTGGCCGCACCCTCTATGATAACTGCCTGAATCAACTACATAGGGAATAGGTTACGTCCTTCAATAAGAGAATCCAATAGTCGCATCCGCCAAAGGGAAAAAGTTTCTTGATATTTAGTGGGCAAAAGAAGGTTATTGATAATGTGAGCTCAAAATCAGGAATCAGGATTCAGCTACCGCCATTCCAGTCTTCTATCATGGCCCTCGCTAGTCCATTTTGTTCTAGGGAAACAATGCTTCCGTAGAATTGTAGTGTAGTAGTCATTGGCCTGGTTTGTTGTGTGGATCTTATCATGGTCATTCGTAAATTGATAGTGGTGTTCTATTGGGTTATGAGAAAGATCCACACATTTCCCTCAAACCACCACATGTTTCTCTCCCTCTTGTCCCACATGGGTATAGAATTCTTGAACCCAAGAGACGTTGATGTAGCCTGGTTGCCAAATGAATGTGTTCCACTGCTGCTTCTAAAGTACATAAAGCAAGTAAGGATCAAATCATTCTTCGAATATGGGAGTGAATTCCAGCCCCTCCTCTTTAAGTATCCCATGTTGACATATCATCTTGTATCGTTGTTGTAGGGACTTGGATAAAAGAGGTGTGTCATTACTGGATGATGTGGGTAAGGGTTCTCGAAGGGCATTTGGGTTTTCACTAGAGATAGAGTTGGAGGTGGCATGACTAGTTTTCATTGGGAAGTATTAGAAGGATCGTGAATCTTCATTGTTTTTGTGATTTATGAGTATGGAAATTCAAAAATTAGACTATTATGTAGGCACTCAGGGGTCATGAGTGTTGTGAATAAGGTCGTGATTAGGGCATCGCTTAACGAACACGTTGAGGGTGGTTTTAGTAATTTTTTAGAGAAACACCAAAATCTCCTCATATCTTGGCACGAATCACAGATGTGTTTCTACTTTCAATAGCCTTTGTCATCTTTCTTTACACAAAAGTTAAACAGTCTCCTTCCTTTAGCCTCTTTCTATCTTGACAACTACCGTAATAAAGCTGTAGAACTAAAAATAGAAAAAACATAAAACTGAAAAAAAATACAGAAAGTAAATATGTAAACTATATATATATATATATATATATATGTAGAAATAAAAGTGATAAAGAGCATATGGATTAATCATCTAGTGGTTTCGCAACAAATTTATCATGAACGATCGGTGCTCCATTGTACATCTGTAACAATTAGAGTGCCATGCCCGTGTGGCTGAGCTGTTGATCAAGAAATAAAGCCAGGTGTATCATCAAAGTTTGAAAAGCCTTGCCAGCATCATTCACTGATCCGATGGCATCTTTTTTTGGCCGATTGCGTGAGATAGGATTCATAATAGGCCATTTTGTGATAGGAGGAAGAATTCCAGCCTCACACCATTTGATAACTTCTTGGATGAGCATGGTTTTTATGATGGGGGTGAGTCTTTGTTTGACCAATGTGTTGAATTTATCTGCTATGAGTGCCTTGTATCTGCACAACTAGGCATTTAAGCTCTTAGAATTGGCAAAATGCCAATGTATAGAATGTTCTTCTTTTACGTGCATGTTCTCATCGGCTTTGCTTTCTTTTCTTTCCACGTGTTGGAAATCCTCATATTCCTTCATGTACTTAGGTGTGCTGAAGATATTGAATGTTATCTTCTCGTCGTTCATCTTCATAGTGAATTTGTCATTATCGCAGTGGATCACGATCCATTCGGTGTCTAGGAATGGTCTCCCTAGGATGATAGTAGCATTCTTATTAGCTTCACAGTCAAGGATGGTAAAATCTATCGGGAAGATAAACTTATCTACCCTAACTAGCATACCTTCAATTCTTCCCTCAGGCCAGATTTAAGATCGATCAGCTAACTGAAGGATCACTAATGTAGACCTTGCTTTTCCCATCCCTAATATTTTAAACACAGATTTCGGCATCAAGTTCATGCTTGCACCGAGATCACATAAAGCACGGCCAGAGTAGTTGTGGCCTATAGGGCGTGAAATGGTGAAGCTGCCAAAGTCCTTCATCTTGGCTGGAAAATCACTCAACATAGCCACAAACTCGCCCATAGTGGTTATAGTTTCAACATCACTCACCTTCCTCTTCTTTGTCACGATCTTCTTTTGAAACTTTACATAGATAGGCATCTGATCAATGGCCTCCATCAATGGGACATTGATTTGCAACTATTTAAGCATCTCCAAAAATCTATGATATTGGACATCTTGTTTCTGAGCCTTCAATCTCTGTGGGAATGAAGGTGGTGGTTTAGGCTAGTCTTGTAGCTTACTGGATGCAGGTGCATCCTTAACCCTGTCTTTCTTGTTGTTAGTAGCAAGGTCACTCACTGTATCAAACACAAGAGTTGGTTCATTTGGTGCACGAGCGTCGATGGATGGCTTGCTTGGAGTAGTATCTACTAGAGAGCTTCCACCAAACTTGGCTTCTGTCCTCAATTGCGTGTCACTACGAAGAGTGATGGCGTTGTATTGCTCTGCATTAAAGGCCTTAGTGACTTTAGTATCACTAGGTAATCCTCCAAGTGGTCTCATCTTCAACATCTGGCAATCTGCCCAACTTGAGTCTCTAGGGACCTTATTAAGGTTGTGTTGTTTTGCATGATCGATTGCTGGTTTTGCAGCATGGCTGTCTACGTTTCGAGCATGTCACTATGATTCTTCAAGTGGGCTGCTTGATCCTGCATAATGACACGGGCGGTTTCTATAAAATTTTGATAAGAATTATAAAAAGAATTAGAGTTAGAGTTATAAGCCCCCTTGTTCTGCCTCTAAGTCTTTTGGAATCTAGAAGGTTCAATTGATGTAGCTGGTTCTGCTCCTATATTTCCTTTGTTGCCTCCCTAACCAAAATTTGGATGTTGCCACCACCCTGGGTTGTAGGTGTTGGAGTAAGGATTGTTGTTATGGTCTGAGTTCTCTAAGTAGCATCCAAATTCTTGCTGGTTTAGGCATTCGCTCGACAAATGTTCCTTATCACAATGCTCGCATGTATATTGCACCGCATTTGCTTAACGGACATTGGAGGTTCCTTGCATGTTCTTGAGTATGTTGGCGATGGTAGAGAGTTGAGCTATGATAGTCTGGGAATCATCTAAATGAAGTTGGCCAGCTACTTTAGGTCTAGGCCTCAATCTCCCTCGAGGGAACCGGTAGTTGGCATTGGTTATTCGATTAAGTACTCTGAAAGCATCGTCAGGTTCTCTATCAAGCAAAGTACCATTAGCTGATGAGTCAATCATCATCCTTGTTGGTGCATTGACACCATTATAGAACGTCGTGACTTGTAGCCAATTTGTGCATCCAAGAATTAAGCACTTCTGAAGCATATATTTGTATCTATCCCATGCTTCATACACGGATTCATCATCATATTGTTGGAACGAGATGATATCCCTTCGCCTTTGGTTATGCACGTTCAGTGGATCATATCAGTATAGAAATTTGCTACACAAGTCGTTACAGGATGTAATAGATCTTGCGAAACAAGTGTTATCTCTTAATTTTCACCGTCTTTATTTTTATTTTATTTTATTTATTTATTATTTATTTTTATTATATATATAATATAGCCTCATTAGATAAAAAAACCCAAAAAGAAAATAAAAGGGTCCATTTTAAATAAATAGAGTCCATTTTAAATAAATAAAGACCCATAATAACCCATTTGGCCCAAAAAATCCAATCTAATCCATTTTCTCCCATGTGCAGGCTTTAATCTCAACCGTCGGATCTAGGGTAGAGAACCAACAGTCCATATTGGATCAAGAAAGGAGGAGCAGCTCTCCCCCACTCGTGTCGTTACGCGGTTCACTATCCGCGCGCGTGCGTGCGTGCCATGCGCTTGTTGTAATAGCCATTTCCCGTATTCATAGCTGAATACGAGTCAGAGATATCATAAAACATTTGTAACTCAGTAAAAATTTTGATTCTTCTAAAAATATTACAATATATTTAGTTTCTATTTACAAATGTAGTTAATCGCATATAGTTTAAATATAATATTTTAATCTTCAAATCGAGTTTAATTTCAGGCAGCAACTTATTAATTTAATTTAACTTTATATAATTAATAAAACTGCCTAAAAACTGCCTGATTTAAAATTCATCCAGATACCACATAAAATACAAATTCTATCAGAGCAGTCATATCATTTTAATATACATGCCAACTAGTAAATATCAAATAGTGTCAAAAGATATCTTACCGATACTAATGTACATGTTATTGATTGATGATGTCCGTATATGCTCCTTACTCCAACCATTTCTTCTTTCCTACGTGTAAAATAGTTACACGTTAAGTATTTACTTAGTGAGGCAATAATTCGAATTCAAGTGCAATTGTCATAATATCAATATTAATGATTAACAATGCATATGATCACCTTACCATTATATGCTCATTAACATAAATAAATATGTATATCAAAGTGATAAGATTAGATCTTACCAATACCGTTGCCATTCCATCCGTAAGCTTTCAATGCTTACCAATACCTTTTTCCCATTTCTATCTGTAAGCTTTCAAGCTTATCTTCCTGTTTCTTTTTGATTTCTTTCAATTTATTTAGCCCAAGGTATCGAATTAAGAGATTCTATGTATACGAGTCATCCCCCCATACCTAACCTTTCTTGAGTATGTATATTATTTACACTCTACCGGGAGTGCTTAGCACCGAAGTGCTTCTGTATACTTACCGGAGTATACAATATATCCCTCATTGAGTTTTTATGAAATTACACCGAAGTGTTTAGCACCCGTAGTAAGTCCGTATACTCAAACATGCATGAGTATACTCCTCAATGAGTATTTATAATATTTGCACTTTACCTGAAGTGCTTAGAATATTTATACAGCTGTTTATGACCCTATGGATATCCAACTATACCATCGAACCTCTATATTATACATTGGGATTTATTTCATCATTTAAGTCATCAATGGCAACATATATCAATATATATCAACATTTAACAGTTCATAGCCGAAATAACATTCATATTATACCATCATCAATAACTAGTGATCAATGCATTTATTTTCAACCTTTGACATATTTAAAATATGTCAAATATATAATCAATGACATAAATATCATGACAATATATAAACCAGGTAGACTCATCGCAAGTCCTACCGGTGATGTATGAAACATCCATGTACAATGTTATGTATGCATTGCACTCACCTGGGCCATTTATTAGTATACCTCACTAAGTCCTCTTCGATCCTTTCCTTCATTGTACCCTGAACCTCCCTTGATTCGAACTTAACTTCATAATTCAAATAAGTAAAATATTTGTTATATCCCAATCTAACAATATCTTAGACATATTGTCCAATATAATCATTTGAATACAAAATCTCCAAACAATTTCTTTTCTTCTTTGTATTGTTCAAAAACTCATTATGGTCCTTAGTGACCAATTTGAACTTCCATTAACCCTTTTCAAGCTTACTAATCAACCTTAGATACAAAGTGTATCAATTCTCATTTTTTGGTAGTTTGCAGTACCTCCAAAGAAATATTTCTATAAAATAATCTACAACTCGGAATTCAATTCCGTTTATTCTGAAAGAAACTAGATTCAATAATATTTTCAACCATATAAATTAATATCCCAAATTCAACTTGTACGATTTATGGCGAATTTTCAAAGTCAATTTCCAGTATTGAATTTCGGAACAGCCTGCTATATTCTTTTCTGACCTTTCACCACTTAAAAATTCATATCTTTTTACTCAGAAATCGAAATCAGTTTCCGTTTGTTAGACACGAAACTAGACGAACAAATCTTTACATCGGTATAAAATTCACCTTCTAACCATTTTTGTAGAATTTATGGTGAATTTTCAAAGTTACTGCCATAAACCAGTTTTTCTACACAACTTCCATAAACAACTTCAACTTTTATACTAACTTCTCATTATTTCTCTACTTTTCAATTTAGTCCAATCACTAGCTTTAAACCACCAACTCATCACATTCTTCACCAAATAATTATTCACAATAATTCTCCCTAATTTTCCTTATTTACCAAAATAGTCACTAAAATGCAAAGGATTCAAGCTTCTTAACTTTGCAATTTGGTCCTCAATTCAACATTACTACCTTAATTCTATTATTACAACTAAAATTCAGATTTAACCCCCATACAAAACTTCAATTTCAATTTGGTCACTTAACTTTGACAAATTGTCAAAATGGTCACTAATTCAATTCAACATCAATTTGGCATTCTAACTTCATTTTCTTACCTGTAACATCATTAATAACACAAATACACTCCAAATTCTAAAAATTCAGATTTGGTCCTTCAACTTTTCAAGTTGCCGAAATGGTCCCTACATAATTTAACTTGGGTTTTTGCTTCCAAACAACAATTCAAGCTTACTAGATCATTATTTCAACATCACAAACCCTAAATTAAACTTGAATCAATAAACCCTAATCATCTTCATAATAATAAAAACATGTAAAACTTAAATCCCAACTCAATATCATGATTTTAACATCATACTAGCTTGATTTCAACTTGAATTCAATCATAGAATCATAAAATCTCAAAAGCCCCAATTTGATCCATAAACCTAATTTCTTTCTCATGTAAATTCTCATCAATCAAGCATGGATTCCATGAATTATTGATATCAAAAGATAGAGCTTGAAGAGTAGAACAACTTTGTAGTTGAAGAGATTCCCTGAAAACTGAGTTTCGGGGCTTGAATCGAGCTTCGAAAAAAATTTCTCTTTCTTTCCCTAGCCCTCACGTTTGTTGCTGGAAAAGATGAACAAAATCTTCTTATTTTCACCATTATTTTACAAATATATCTATTAAATGAATATTAAATTCATTTAATAGTGAAATTACAATTTTGCCCTTTTTATCCAATGGTTGAGATTGATTTTATCATCAATCAAGGGCCAAGATTTAATCTTCCATTTTCTCTTTCCAAAATTGCCCTTATAACTTTTTAAATATTTCAAAATTGCCATTGGGGCCAAATGACCAATTTGCCCTCCAACTTGTCTTTATTTGCTAGTTTATTTCCAAATTGTCATTCCATTAAAATCTAACTAAATCTAGTTAGAATTCAACCAACCATAATAAAATATTCATAAAATAACATTTTATGACTTTTCCATAGCTTTTGGATTAGTCTCCAAAAGCTCTATTCGATCCAATATACCGATAAATAATCCTTTACTCAGAAATAAATTGTAGAATTCATCTTGAATCGAACTAAAAATATTTCCAACACTTGGAAATTAATTTTATAACCTTTCTCTATCATATGGAAAAATTTCAAAATTTTCCAGTTCGGTTCGGGTATCCGAATTCCACTTAAACTTTAACTGCGTTTTCCCAATAATCGAAGAATCAGATCGAACCGATAATTCCGCATTCGATTTACACCCTTAGGTGATCTGTTTATTTATGAAATAAAAACCCTTAACTTTTGGGGAATTGCGACTTTAGTCCCCAAACTTTTCCAAAATTTATACTTTAGCTATAAAATTTTCAAAATTTACATTTTGGTCACTACCTTTTTAAACTTCAATTCCCATTCCAATTTTCCTTGGAATTCAACCAAACTTTAAGAATACCTTATTCAATTCACTATCTATCACATGAGACCTTTAAACCTTAGAAATTTCCTTTCCAAAACCCATAATTAAAGAAATCCTAACTTTCGCATTTTTGTCATTTTAGTCACTAAGTTAGCTTTTAAGCTAATATCTTAGTGCTAAATAACCCTTAATCAACTTAGTAAATTTTGGGGTATTACACTTGCACCCTGAGCTCCAGGTCGTTCGGATGCCGCTGCAGCAACGCCGCACCGTTGCGTCACATCGCCAGGCCACCCCGACCAGTCTCCCGCCTCTACCGCTCGCGTCGTGACCCGCTTCATGTTGCCGCTGCCTCCACGCCTCCGTGCAAAGCTCTAGGCGCGACATCTCGCCTCAGTACGACCGTTGCCACGACGCCAACAACGATAGCAAGATATTCGCCACCCAAGCTCGCGCTGCGCCGCCGCCATCACCTTCTATCTTGGCCATAACCCCCGTAGCAAACAAGAATTAGCTAGGGTTAGGGTTTTTTTGGTTCGAATATGGCAAGAAGGAGAAAGAACCAGATCAGATTCGAATCAAAATTCAAATCAAGTCTTCTTCAAATCATATCTAAATCTGTATTGAATGAAAAGAGGAAAGAATCAGCCCAAAGTTGCCTAAAATTTGAATCAAATCTGCTCCAAATCGTATATGAATCTGCATTAAATGGGAAAAAGGATAATCACCCAAAATAGGATTTTTATATTCCGAATTTCTGCATTTCTAGGTTAAAAATATCTATATAAAGGGGTTCAAGCCTTTGTAATTTTACACAGTTTATTCTTGAGAAACACACAATTCACTGGAGAGAAAACACAGTTGAGTTCAAAGAGTTTTGAGTTTTGAGATTTGGAAAGAGTTCTCTAATTTAGTTATTCACATTCGATTCACCATCTCCATTGATCCTCTAATTCTCAAGATTTTTAACCATTCTTTTAAATTCAGTTTCACTTCAATCTTTTTAATTCGATTAATATCTTGTTTTTTTAAATTTAATACTCTTCTTTTTAAATCTTTTTTTAACCTTTTGTAAATTAAATTTTAGTTTTCTAACTTTTTATCCTTCTTTAAAAACAAATTTGATTAATAAATTGTGTTGACCCATTTTAGGGAAGGATATACATGCCTTTTAAAAAGATTTTCTTTGTTCATGTTTTTTACTAGCGCGTTTTATTTTTTTTCTTTTAAAGCTTGTAAATATGATAATTTAGTTTTAATTTCCTTTTTTAGAGCTAGACCTTTTTTCCTAAAAAAACTTAAGAATTAAAGGTTGTCTTAATTAAAGCCTTTAGGGTTAGGTACTAAATTACCTTAGTTAGAGCCTTTCAAGAGAAAAATAAGATTCTTTTTCGCATTTAATATTCATAAGATACACTTAACCATATTTTAACCCTAATAGGTAAAATTTATTGAGAAAATATTTTAGGATAATAATCACTAACTTGGAATAATTAAAAGTCTCAACACACTAATTCTTTCCTTGTTTGTTTGATTTAAAAATCGAAACTTAATTAATGCAGTGTCCTATTGAAGGAAAGTGACGGGTTAACGCCAAAAATGTTGGCAGTGATTGTAGTTCATTTCTGGATACTAGGGATATTAAAACGAGATCATATTCATAAAACGGATAATGAGTTGAATTCTATATGAACTTGCAAATTTTGACATTAAAATGTTTTGTAATCGGCTAGGTACCAATTTTTGGGTGTTAAGGGGGTGCTAATCCTTCCTCACACGTAACCGACTCCGAACCTATTTTTTTTGTTTTTCGTAGACCAAAATGTTGTTTTGATAAAATAAAATGATTTTATTAAAATGACTCGTTTTAGGTGTTCCAATCACACCTTTTTTAAAAGATTGATGGTGACTCCATTGTTTTTGTTTTAAAACGTCGAGCTCTCTCCAAAAAAGGGTTGCGACAGTTTGGTGACTCCGCTAGGGATAACTTTTTTGTTGTTACAAAAAAAGAGTCAAGCCCCAGGCTGATTACATTTTGTTTTACTGTCGGAATTTGTTAAGTTCGTGTAAAATTCAACTCAATTGTCCATTTATGAATATGATCTCGGTTTGTGCATTTGAAGCTTAATGAAGCTCTGCACCCGAGCTTTGACCCGATTGTTTAAGTGAGGGGAAAATGCTTTGATCATGTATGAATACTGATTCGCCATATGAGCCTAGCAAGTACCTTCGGGATTAATGTGCTCTATGTCTTCATAAGGATATTGATCCTTCGTGAAGACATGGGAGGTGAGTCCTCCTGAGTTGAACTTATTTCGTTCGAAACCTATAATGGGTGAGAATCAAGGGCCTTTGCTACCCTTAGTAGGGGATAGCAAGGACAACTTGGGTACCTTTCTAGAACTAAACCACGTATGGAAAGCTTTAGGAACTAGAATTGGGCCAAAACCATTTCGTAAGAATAGTCTGTTGAGACATGCCCAGAAGTGTTGGAATGCACTACCCAGTATTCTTCATTACAATAAAATTGTTTTGGACCTTTTAATTTTTTATTTCTTATTTGGTGTGCTAATCTTTTTCTTTCTTTTTGTTATGTTTTACATGCATCATCATTCCATATTTAGAAGGGGTTGGATCTTGAGATACTTGCTCAAATAGAAAACAGTTTTAGCCATGGACGCGAGGTACTTGGAAAAGAAGGAAGACAATGCATATGTACGTTACTGGTCTGAGGTTAACCAGCGAGCACATGGAGACAGTTTGACAGCTGGTCATGAGACAGAGACATCAGAGTATGCCAACATTAGTGTCAAACAAAATAATTTGTGGGAGCTGCAAGAGATATAGGAACGTTTTGACTATGCGATGAAACAATTGTTCTATGAGACCTATGGCGACATAGATTACTTGCTATATGTGAACGTAGATCAGCCTTTCCTTAAAGCCTTGATCCGGTTCTTGAAAATAGGATATTGTTGTTTTACCTTTAATGGGGAAGACATGATGCCTACATTTGAGGAATATCTGGCCCTGTTCAACATGCGCAAGGTGAAGAAGAATTGGATATATGCTAAACCTCCTAAAAGTAAGAATGTTCACTTAAGGCTCAAGTCTTTTGTTGGAATGGGCGACGAAAGGGTCAAAAGATTGACACAGAAGAGAGGGGGTTAGCTTTTCTTTCCCTTGGCCAAGCATCTGGAAAATAATCCCCGCTCATCTAGACAAGGAGAAGAGATTGAATATTTTAGCTATAGTAGTCTACGACTTGGTCATCTTTCCTAAGGTCTTAGGTAATATTGATGTGGCCCTACTAGACTTCTTTGAGCAGGTGAAGAGAGAAGTTAATCCGGTTCTAGCGGTACTAACAGAAATGTTCATCGCTTTAAATGCTTGCCGAAAGATAGAATGTGTGCATTTCGGAGGGTGTGCCCCTTTTCTACAAGTCTGGGCCCTTAGTCATTTATGGAGGTGTCAGACTTTGACTTTGGCCAATGTGTTCTCCCCAAACTTCTCGCCGCTCTGGGAGTTTTTGGCAAAAGAGTGGCTGACTACCAAGAAGGGCAAATGGATCGACATTTTTATGGATCACCGTGATCATGATATTGTATGGAGAGTTCCATGGATGGGTCACACCAAGGTCTTATATAGGTGTAGAGATTACAATCACTTTATGTTGTTGGGCCCATGGGGAGGAATTGGTTGTGCTTATTTACTTGTGTCTCGGCAATATGGCTCTCGACAGTTCATCCCCTTTACTATGGACCTTGGTTCGTTGGAGTTTCCATTCCAAGGGGAATTCAAGGAGAAGGTCCAAACTATCAATGATTCCTGCAAGCATTGCTATGTTATGAAGATAGAACACGACCGTGAGTGCATGGTCATCCTTGATTATAACGAGTAGAGGCATGTGAGGGTGAATGATAAAGTTCTATCACCAACTGGACAGACTAAGCCTGTTAAAGAGCATTTGAGGGTGGTTCCATCGGAAGCTGACATTTTGAAGGCCGAGCTAAAAAGGGCCAAGGCTAAGATAGAGTTTGTACAGGAACAACACAAGAGAGACATGTACAAGGCAAATCTAGAAGTGGGAAAATACAAGGGGAGACAGACAAGGTCGTGAAATTATACAAGATCCACGAAGAGAAGTTTGAGGTTCAGAGAGCAGATTTCCTCAAGTTTCAGGCAATAGTACGAAATGCAAATTTGTGAAAGACGCATGAACAGTGGAAGTAAGAAATTGAGCAAGCCGTAGTGTAGGAGAGGGAGCGCGGAAAAAGAGACATTGCAAAGTACAAGCAGATGCTGACAAATGGAAAGAAGAAAGGGGAACGAAGGGTTAAGCGAGCCTTCAAAAAAGAAAGAGAAAATGTGATTGCATGGAAGAGGAAGGACCACGACAACAAGATCCGTGTGTGTGTTCTAAAAAGCATGTATGACACGACCAACGAGTAGCTGAAGCAAAGCTAGGCCTTCATTGCTAAATTACAGGCCAAGATGGTAGACTTGAGTCATTCGTTGCACAAGCTCCAGAATCATTACACCTATATGGAGTTCCAGGCTAGTCAAAGTGAGATTGAGGCGCTGAAAAAGCAGGCAACAGATATGGAGACCACCATTCTGGAGTACAGGACGAAGATTTTAGTCCTCGAGGATATCAATAAGGGAGGCAACAACTACTAGTTCACTCTACTTAGGGATAATGTCAGAAGGTTCCAGGAGTGAGACAAGTTTGACGAGGTCGTCATGGCCCAGGTTTAGGATGTGACTAAGCATGTGATGATGTTAGCGATGAAAGCCACATCCGTTCACCAGTACATCAAGCCAATTGGAAATGTGGGACCAAGATTTATGTGGCTAATTGGAGAAATAAAAGAGCTCGGGCTGAGATGTATTCGTAGAAGAATATGAACTTTATGTAATAAAACCTTTGATATCCAATAAAGACTATTTCTAGAGCTAAGAATAGTGTGATCAATGCCTTTCGCTTGTAGTCATGCATTTTTATTTTGCCCTTTGTTTGCATTCATGCATCATTATCTTGTTTGTCTTCTTTGAATTAGCATAGTCATTCTCGTTGCATACATCCACACGAAATTAACTAAGGTAAATTACATGAAAGAACTTTCAAAATAGCTAAAACTTCACACAAGTACGGTACTCGTGCTCAAACCAAAGCAATGGACATGGAGGGTAGATTGACGACCTTAGAACTCAACCACCAAAGCACCCAAGATAGGCTAGACATGATAGAAAATAACCTGAAACAAGATATTAAACTGGGGCCCACAGGAAAACTGTCAACCAGATTGCAGTCATGTTGGGATTTAAGGACCCAGATGGTGGTAAGGCAGTAGAAGACGGTAATACCCCATCCCATCTTTCTAGGATTGCCCATATCCACCCAGGAGCTCAAAAAGGAACAACCTCGTACAAAGCTAAATTCCTGCTTTATTTATGGGAATCTTTCGTGCGTATAATGAATAAGCCAGAAGTTAATGAGGGAGCTCAGGAGATTGAGGTGCTTGACCTTGATGAAATTGATGATAAGGTCAAGGCAAACAAAAAGCTAGAGGACCGTCGTGACAAATTGGAGGGGATCGTTAGGGCCTTCCAAGAAGGAAACATCCATGGCAGTATGGATGCTAGAGACTTGAGATTGGTAATTGATTTGGTGATTCTGCCAAAGATTAAAACCCCTGACTTTGACAAATATGATGGAACAACTTGCCCTACAGCACATCTGACCATGTACTATCGAAGGATGTCAAAGCATCTAGATGATGAGAAGCTACTGAGTCACACTTTTCAGGATAGTCTAACGGGATCTGTGTCCCGTTGGTACACACAGCTAAGCTGAGCAAATATACGAACATAGAGAGATCTATTTAGGGCATTTAACGAGTAGTACAAGCATGCCACTGATATGGTCCTGAACCAGCTCGTCTTGCAAGGAATGGAGCAAAACCATAATGAAAGCTTTCATCAATATACACAAAGATAGTGGGATGTGGCCGCTCAAGTTCAGCCGCCACTGCTAGAAAATGAGATTACCCCTATGTTCGTAGAAACCTTGAAAGGCGCTTTCTATGACCGGATGATACACCACGCAACTAAGAGGTTCACAAACATGGTCATGAATAGGGAATTGATATTAGCAGGCATCAAAAGTGGGAGACTCAAGGAATGGGAATATGACGAGTGCCTATAACTACTCTAGCAATGGAGTCTTGTCACGAAGTTGACATGTCAAGCTTGGCTAGAATTCACCCATGCCTTCCTTGAGTAATGCTCAGACAGTAAAGAATTTTCCTAGACAATATTGGGGTCATGCTTAGAACCAACCCTTTTTCTTTTGCCCGTGAGCATTAGGGATCTTTTGTAAGGGATTCTATGTTAATCTACTTGTTTTAAAGATGCATTCCATTTATCTTCTCAAGTGGCAAACATTTTATTTTTATTTCTTTTCATTTTTCATCCATTTCTCTTCCGAAATACATCTTCTTTGCAGAGTCCTCATTATTGATTTCATGAATGATTCTTGAATATAATCCTGAGATAGAAGGGCAATAACGTGTGTTCAGGATTAATGGGGAGATCTCATTTTGTGTGAATTTTCCTCTCAGACATTGTTGTTAAGGTCTTTGAATAAAGTGATAACTATAAAACATCTACCAACTGAAGACTACTTCTTTTCGATGACATCTGTATGTTAAATGACATTTGGCATTCCTTCATTTCCCTTCACGAATAAGAAAATGAAAAAATATCCCTTGTTGTCCCCTTTGAGCCTTATATTTTTCTCATGATTGAACCCTAACCAAGAATCTCTCCTCACACTAGGGGGTAAAGAAGATGAAAGGTTGTTTGCAAGAAAGAAAGAAAACATATCAGATCAAGTTGAATGTCCTAAATTTAAAATAAAAGGACAAAGAAAAAAAGAAGAAGAAGAAGAAGAAGGAAAATAAAAAGAAAGAAAAGAAAAGAAAATGAAAGAAATAAAAGCTGAAATACAAAAGAAAATTTGAAACAAGAGGAAAAGCGTGTACAAAGTTCTTCAAATGATGTATGTGCCAGAAAAAGAATTAAACTCTAGGGTGAAAACCCAAAATGGGCAGTCTAGAGTGATCCAAAGAATAAAAGAAGAGAGATCTCATCAAGAAAAGTTGATCATTGGTTTAATCACCCTTAAATATGTATTTAGGCCTATATATGTTTTTTTTTGTAGCTCGAGCCTAGCCTACATTACAAGCTTTTAAAGACCATTTGGATCACACATGAATATCAAAGAAAAGGAGTTTGTTTTCAGAACACATTCCGCCTAATTGAGTTAACCTTTCTTCAAGGACCTATAAACTTCTAATGTCTAATTGAGGTTAGAAAAGTGGGAAAATTGAAATTTGAGGAGTGGGTGAGTTAAAGAGAGCCATCTAAAAGTGGGGAACTATCCGGTTGATGGATTCATGAATCATTCATATTATGAATTTCGGGGCATCTGACATTGCTCTTTTCCCATGTTTGCCATGACTTCTTTTTAAATTCTTATTTCTAGCCTTTTCTTGTATCTTACAAGTAGATTGACATAGATTCATGAAAGGCAAAAGATTTATTGGTATTGATCCAAACCGTAGGGAACCATGGGGTAAATGTTTGCCATCGCATTAGAAAGTAATAAAGTGGCTCACCAATATAAAGGATGATAATTGAACTTCAGATTGAATGGGGGCATCACCTTGCATGAGGAAGGTAAAAGCATATGAATGTGAGATCAACCATGTTGTCAAGCAAGACCCACAAATGAAATGAAAAATCCCTAAAACACAAAGAATGATAGAGTTGCGCCTAGTGGGCATACCGTACCACCAATTGGGGCAATTTATGTTGACCAAGGATCCAAGATCCTGGACATTAATAGGAGCGAGAGGAAGAGATTAAAGAGAAAATATCATTCGAAGAAATTTAAGGTGGAGATTCCCCTATGAGTAATTTAGAAACTCATAGGGAGCCTTAAAAGGAGGTTTAAGAGTATTTCAAGAAACATTAGAAAATCTAAGGCTTTTAGAATCAGGGAGAGAAGGCCTTTCACTCAATACTGATGTATCAACTACGATCATAGTGAGATTTGTAGAAATGTGAGCCAACGACATGTGAAGACCAGATGTTTCCTAAGAAGCCAAGGGGCTCAAGGAATGAGAAATGGCAAACTAGAGACAGTGGAGATGGTTGCTTGTCTGGGTTAGACGAGCGAGTATAAAAAAAATAATATTAAAAAGGAAACCACATAAAACTGACATGCATTCATGTTTTAGACATCCTTAGGAGCATGATCATCATGATCGCATCAGTCATTGAATTTTGACAGGAATATGAAAGCTTTCACAGCAAAAGAACTTGCATATTCGTTCAGGCATAAGGAGAATGGAATCCACCTATTCGTACATGCATAAGGAGAATGGAACCCGTTTATTTGTTCAAGCGTAAGGAGAATAGAACCTGCTTATCCGTTCAAGCATAAGGAGAATGGAAACCGTCTATCTATTAGGACGTAAGGAGAATAGAACCCGCTTAACCATTCAAGCATAAGGAGAATGAAACTCGCTTATCCATTCAAGAGTAAGGAGAATAGAAATTGTTTATCCGTCAGACGTAAAGAGAATGGAACCCGCTTATCCGTTCAAGCGTAAAGAGAATAGAACCCGCTTCTCTGTTTAGGCGTAAGGAGAATGGAACCAGCTTATCCATTCAAACATAAAGAGAATGGAACCCGCTTATCCATTCAAGAATAAGGAGAATGGAACCCGCTTATCTGTTCAAGCAAAAGGAGAATAAAACTCGTCTATCTATTTAGATGTAAGGAAAATGGAACCTGCTTTTCTGTTCAAGAGTAAGGAGAATGGAACTTGCTTATCTATTCAAGCGTAAGGAGAATAGAACTCATCTATCCGTTCAGGCGTAAGAATTATGGAACTCGCTTATCCATTCAAGCGTAAGGAGAATGGAACTCGTGTATCCGTTCAGACGTAAGGAGAATGGAACCCGCTTATCCGTTCAAGCGTAAGGAGAATGGAACCCGCTTATCCGTTCAAGCATAAAGAGAATGGAACCCGTCTATCTATTTGGACGTATGGAGAATAGAACTCGTCTATCCATTCAAGCGTAAAGATAATAGAACTTGTCTATTCATTCAGATGTAAGGAGAATGGAACCTGCTTATCCATTTAAGCGTAAGGAGAATGGAACCCGTCTATTCGTTCAGACGAAAAGAGAATAGAACCCGCTTATCCGTTCAAGCATAAAGAGAATGGAACCCGCTTATCTGGTCAAGCCTAAGAAGAACATAACACGTCTATCAGTTCAGACGTAAGGAGAATGGAACCCGCTTATCCGTTCAAGCATAAGGAAAATAGAACCCACTTATTCATTCAAGTGTAAGGAGAATGGAACCCGTTTTTCTGTTCGGACATAAGGATAATGGAACCTGCTTATCCGTTCAAGCCTATGGAGAATAGAACCCGCTTATTCATTCAAGCGTAAAGAGAATGGAACCCGCTTATCTGTTCTGACGTAAGGAGAATGGAACCCGCTTATTCGTTTGGAACCTGCTTATTTGTTCAGACGCAAGAAGAGTGGAACCCGACCATCCATTTAGGCATAAAGAGAATAAAAAGGCCAAGCGAATTGGCAATCGGTGAAAATTAGTTCCTTTCATTATTTTCTCCATCCCTATTTTACAAGAATAAGCAACGAGGGGAAACTGTTATCACTAAACATTCACCGTCTTTATTTTTATTTCATTTATTGATTTCTATATTTTTATTTACTTTATTATATATATAATATAGCCTCTTTAGATAAAAAACCTAAAAAGAAAATAAAATGGTCATTTTTAAAAAAATAGAATCCATTTACTTGTGGAGATTACAATTACTTGATGTTTTTGGGCCTATGGGGAGGAATTGGCTGTGCTCATTTACTTATGTCTCGGTAGTATGGCTCTCGACAATTCATCCCCTTTATTACGGGCCTTGGTTCGTTGGAGTTTGCATTCCAAGGGGAATTCAAGGAGAAGGTTTAAACTATCAATGATTCTTGGAAGCATTACAATGTTATGATGATAGAACACGACCGTGAGTGCATGGTAATCCCTGACTATGACGTGAGAAGGCATGTGAGGGTGAATGATAAATTTCTATCATCGTCTGGACAGACTAAGCCTCTTAAAGAGCATTTGAGGGTGGTTCCATCGAAAGCTGACATTCTGAAGGCTGGGCTAAAAAGAGCCAAGACTAAGATAGAGTTCGTACAGGAACAACACGAGAGAGACATGTACAAGGCAAATCTAGAAGTGGGAAAATACAAGGGGGAGACGGATAAGGTCGTGAAATTATACAAGATCCAGGAAGAGAAGTTTGAAGTTCAGAGAGCCGATTTCATCAAGTTTCAGGCAACCGTACAAAATGCAAATTTGTGAAAGACGCCTGAACAGTGGAAGCAAGAAATTGATTAATCCATAGAGTAGGAGAGGGAGCACGAAAAAAGAGACATCACAAAGTACAAGCAGATACTGACTGATAGAAAGAAAAAAGGGGAACGAGAGGTCAAGCGATCCTTCAAAAAAGAAAGAGAAAATGTAACTTCATGGAAGAGGAAGGCCCATGACAACAAGATTCGTGTGTGCGAGCTACAAAGCATGTACGACACGACCAAGGAGAAGCTGAAGTGAAGCTAGGCCTTCGTTGCTGAATTACAGGCCAAGATGGCAGACTTCAGTCATTCGTTGCACAAGCTCCAGAATCATTACACCTATACGGAGTTCCAAGCCAGTCAAAGTGAGAATGAGGCACTGAAAAAGCAAGTAGCAGATATAGAGACCACCATTCAGGAGTATAGGATGAAGATTTTAGTCCTCGAGGATGTCAATAAGGAAGGCAACAATTACTAGTTCACTCTTTTTAGGGATAATGCCAAAAGGTTCTAGGAGCGAGACAAGTTTGACGAGATCATCATGGCCCAGGTTTAGGATGTGACTAAGCACGTGATGATGTTAGCGATGAAAGCCACATCCGTTCACCAGTACATCGAGCCAGTTGGAAATATGGGACCAAGATTCATGTGGCTGATTGGAGAAATAAAAGAGCTCGGGCTGAGATGTATTCGTAGAAGAATATGAACTTTATGTAATAAATACCTTTGATATCCAATAAAGAATATTTTTATAGCAAAGACTAGTGTGATCAATGCCCTTCGCTTGCAGTCATGCATCTTAATTTGCCCTTCGTTTGCATTCATACATCGTTATCTTGTTTGTCTTCTTTGCATTAGCATAGTCAATCTCTTTGCATACATCCACACAAAATTAACTAAGGTAAATTACAAGAAAGACTTTCAAAATAGCTAAAACTTCACACAAGTACGGTACTCGTGCCCAAACCAAAGCAATGGACATGGAGGGTAGATTGTTGACCTTAGAAGTCAACCACCAAAACACCCAAGAAGGCTAGACAAGACAGAAAATGACCTGAAATAAGAGATCAAATTGGCCCACCATAAAACTGTCAGCTAGATTGCAGCCATGTTAGGATTTAAGGACTTAGATGGTGGCAAGGCAGTAGAAGACGTTAATACCCTATCCCATCTTCCTGGGATTGCCCATGTCCACCCGAGAGCTTAAAAAGGAACAACCACGTCCAAAGCTAAATTCTCACTTTATTTAGGGGAATATTTTGTCCATATAATGAATAAGTTGGAAGTTAATGAGGGAGATCTGGAGGTTGAGGTTCTTGACCTTGATGAAATTGATGATAAGTTCAAGGCAAACAAAAATTTGGAGGATAGTTGTGACAAATTGGAGGGGATCGTTAGGGCCTTCATTAAGGAAACATCCATGGAGGTATGGATGCTAGAGGCTTGAGCTTGGTAACTGATTTGGTAATTCTGTCGAAGTTTAAAACACTTTACTTCGACAAATATGATGGAACTTGCCCTACGGCACATCTGACCATGTACTGTCGAAGGATGTCAATGTATCTGGATAATGAGAAGCTCCTGATTCGAACTTTTCAGGATAGTCTGACGGGATATGCGTCCTGTTGGTACATACAGCTAAGCTGGGAAAATATACGAACATGGAGCGATCTACCGATGGCTTTCAACGAGCAGTACAAGCATGTCACTGATATGGTCCTGAACCGGCTCGTCTTGCAAGGAATGAACCAAAAACATAATGAAAGCTTCCATCAATATACACAAAGATGGCAGAATGTGGCCGCTCAAGTTCAGTCGCCACTGCTAGAAAAGGAGATTACCTCTATGTTCGTAGAAACTTTTAAAGGCGCTTTCTATGACCGGATGATACACCCTACAACTAAGAGCTTCAAAGACATGGTCATGAATAGGGAATTGATATTAGCAGCCATCAAAAGTGAGAGACTCAAGGAGGGGAATATAACGAGTGCCTTTAACTACTCCAGCAATGGAATCTTGTCACGAAGTAGACAGGTCAAGCTTGGCTAGAATTCAACTATGCCTTCCTGGAATAATGCCCAAATAGTAAAGGACTGGACTATATTAGACGATATTGGGGTCATGCTTAGAACCAACACTTTTGCTTTTGCCCGTGAGCATTAGGGATCTTTTGTAAGAGCTTCTATGTTAATCTACGTATTTTAAAGATGCATTCCGTTTATCTTCTCCGGTGGAAAACATTTCATTTTTATTTCTTTTAATTTTTCATCCATTTCTCTTCCGAAATACATCTTCTTTATAGAGTCCTCATTTTTGATTTTATGAATGATTCTTGAATTTAATCTCAAGATAGAAGGGCAATAAAGTGTGTTCAGGATTAATGGGGAGATCCCATTTTGAGTGAATTTTCCTCTCAGACATTGTTGTTAAGGTCTCTGAATGAAGTAATAAATCAAAAACATCTACCAATTGAAGACTGCTTCTCTTCGATGATATTTGTATGTGAAATAACATTTGGCATTCCTTCATTTCCCTTCACGAATAAGAAAATGAAATAATATCCCTTGTTGTTCTCTCTAAGCCTTATATTTTTTGTGATTAAACTCTAACCAAGGATCTCTCCAAACACTAGGGAACAAAGAGGATGAAAGGTTGTTTGCAAGCAAGAAATAAAACATATCAGATCAAGTTGAATGTCCTAAATTCAAAATAAAAGGACAAAGAGAAAAAGAAGAAATAAAAGAAAATGAAAGAAATAAAATCTAAAATGCGAAAGAAAATTTGAAACAAGAGGAAAAGCATGTACAAAGTTCTTCAAATGATGCATATGCCAAAAAAAGATTTGAACTCTAGGGTAAAAACCCAAAATGGGTAGTCTAGAGTGATTAAAAGAATAAAAGAAAAGAGATCTCAAACCCAAAATACGTAGTCTAGAGTGATTAAAAGAATAAAAGAAAAGAGATCTCATCAAGAAAAGTTGATCATTGGTTTAATCACCCTTAAATATGTATTTGGGCCTAAATATCTATTTTTTGTAGCTTGAGCCTAGCCTACATTACAAGCTTTTAAAGACCATTTGGATCACACATGAATATCAAAGAAAAGGAGTTTGTTTTCAAAACACATGCCGCTTAATTGAGTTAACCTTTCTTCAGGGACCTATAAACTTCTAATGTCTAATTGAGGTTAGAAAAGTGGGAAAATTGAAATTTCGGGAGTGGGTGAGTTAAAGAGAGCCACCTAAAATTGAGGCACTATCCAGTTGATGGATTCATGAATAATTCAGACTATGAATTTCGGGGCATTTGACTGTAATCACTAATTTTGTCCCAGGAAAACCTGCCATTTTTGTTTCACTTCAGTTAATGGGCTTGTGATGGGTTGTTGATTAATATCTATATGTGTGTATTAAAACCAAAAAAGGGAAGAAAAAAGAAGAAGAAAAAGAAAAGAAAAGCAAAGCAAAAACACTACTATTAATACATGTGTACGCATTACATGTTATTGCATATTGTATGTGTATATCTATTGTATGTATGTATTTCCTATTACCATTATCATGTGAGTATAGGTAGGTATTGCATGTATTAGGTATATGTATTAATGTTAATGTGTTTGTTATTTTAGTATCATAAATGTGTGTCTCATGTACATAGGTATTATGTAATTAATATTGATATATTGTGTAAGCATGTATATTATATGTTTTGTTATCATCATCATAATTATTATTATTATTATTATTATTATTATTATTATGCTAACATATCTAAAAAAATTTAATGTAAACAGATTAAATAAATAAAGCCCAAGTGTTTTGTTTCAGTCCATTACATGTCTAAAACCAATAAATAATAATATTACATCATAAGCCCGTTTCTGGCCCAAGTATAATACAAACAAAGACCCCTAAATCTGATAAATGGAAACCCTAATTTGTTTATCCTTTACGCATCCCAATCTGGACCGTTGGATCAAGGGCCACTGATCGAACGGTCCAGATCAAATAGAAGACTCTTCAGCTCTCTCGTATGCCACGTGTCGCCCATCCAACGTTTCCACGTCAACCTTGATGAAGCCATCTGGACCGTCCATCTCAAGAAGCATCTTAGCCGTTGGATCAGATCTGATCCAATGGCCCAGATCGAGCCGGCCATTCGATGTTGGCGCGTGTAGTCCACGCTCTGGACATTTACCTTCTTCACACGCCCACGCACAGGTGTCATTTAGTCTCGCCATCCATGTGGCGCCGCTGACGTACGGCTACCGGCTCTCAACCACCGAGCAAACAAGAAAGCATAAAAAAGAAAGGAAAATTAGAGCTATATCATCAACAATGATAGCAATTAAAGATTGCTTCGGATTTGAAATAATAGGCAATAGCATAGATTAGGGCAATGAGTGTCTGAGATTAATATAAGCATGTAATGCATCAATTGTAACACAGCAGCAGTTCGAACACAAAAAAAAAACAGAAGCAATAAACACAAAAAAGTAGCCTTTCAAGGTATATCTTCTTACCTTTTTCAGTTTATCTTTATGTATGTATATAAAATGATAGAAAAACAGATTTAGAGCTTTACCCATGTAGATTTCCCTCGCGTTGTTTCGGTTTCCTTTGGCCGACGCTCCTCCGTTGATAAGCCGGAGCCTCTCCAAGGCTGGGTATGGTGAAACGGTGGAAGCACGTGGCGGCGGAAACCCTTCCTTCAATTTCGTTTTTAGATTTCTTAACGGGGAGGGGTAAATAATTTAGGATAAGGGTTAGGGTTTAGGCTCAGGTTGAAAGCAGAGTTTTTTTTAGCCGGTTTAGGTTCGCCGGCCGCCGCTTGGCGGCGGCCGACATGGCCGGGGAGTAGCCTATTTCTAGAAAACATGACGGAGTTGGTCGCCGGAATCTGGGTTCATGTTAAACCCAGATAAACTTGATGAACAAGTTCAGAGCATTTCTGGTGGGGATGAATTGTTATAACATGGGAAAATGACTGAAAAGGGTTAAACGTTCAGATAAAAGGGTTATTTATAGCATTATAATCTTAAAATGGCATAATACCACTTTTAGTCCTTCCGCCCTAAAATAATCTCTCCAGAAGGGCTTTCGCATGGTCCAATTACATAATTGATCCCTCCGCGTGGGATAATTGCCATGGGAAGCCATTTCGCCTTTTTAAACTACCCCCGGGGTCCTTGGTATTTTCTTAAAAATTTTAATCACGTCCTTGTAATTTCTTTTAATTCCGCCCTGGTATTTTATTTTCTTATAATCAGGTCCCCTTTCCAGTTTTAAATTAAGTTTTTTATTATTTATTCTTTTCATTGTTTTGTTTGTTTAAATTTTGCATATTTACGTTTAATGTTTGCGATTCAATTTTACATTATTTTGTTAAATTGTGATGCTAATTTTAGAGGTAAAATTAGTTCGAACAAAAGGTATTTCAGGAATTTAATGGGTATTTAGGTCTAGCATAAATCAGAGGCACGATCTATAATTCTACGTCTAATATTAATTTGTTGGTAAATTAGAGATTAGTAAAATATTGTGAATGTTTTAATTTATGATATGTTTTAGGATAAAAATGGGAATTTGTAAGGAAAAAAATGATGATAAAAAATAAATAAAAATATAAATGTTTTAATATCTAATATATTTTTCATATATGGTAAATTTTTAGATATGTATATATAAATATAAATATATTTATGTACATACAATAAATACTTTCGATGTATAACAATTTTAAAGAATAGGATAGAATTTTGTAAAATATGATATATATATATATAGTACCTATAATTTTGAATGAAGGAAGCGTAATTTTGAAGAACATACTAATATATTTTAATACATAAAAAAATATGGTTTTTGAAGTGTATAATAATGTGAAAATGAAATATATATATATATGGTTTATGATATGGCTTAAAATAAATAAAAGACTTTTAGCAAAATGAATAATGTATAATAGTAGGTTTTTCTTATGTAACTTAAACACATAATTTACTTTAATGTATACTTTTGAATAATAGGTTTTCATACATACATGTCATAACTTTAATTCATAATTTATTTCAATACATGTTTTTTATAATAATATTTTTATACTATATTATTTTAATATAATGTATTTTAAACCTTTTGGGCTTCCTTTACAATATAACAATTTGGGACTTGTTTCTTTTTTAGATTAGTTTCAATAGTTTGGGCCTATGGTTTGGGCTTAGATTGTAGAATTTAGTTAGTCTTTTTTGGTTTAGATTAGGAATAGTCAAATTAATTCGAACAAATCATGTGCCCGACTTATAGGGGCACGATTCTAGAATTAAAGTTAGCCCTAGATTTTTTAAGCCGTAGTTAAATAAGAGTTTGAATTAATTTAGTGAATTTAAGTTTATTCTTGGCTTATTGGAGTAAATGTTAAATTCATTAAATTAATTGAACTTTTCTTAATCACTTTAAGGGGAAAATCAATTTTAAGTTTAACTTAGCATTAAATTACAATTTAGTTACCATAAATTGGGTATTTTTAATCTTTTAAGGCTAAATGCGTAATCAGGCTATATATTAAATTGGGCCACTCCTTTTAAATGTTTACATTTATGCCCTTGATTGACATATCTCAATTGACATCCATATAATCCTTAATCTTAATTGCACGTTTAATCAATTTAAGTTATAAAATGGGAGGTATTTATTAATTCAAATATTTGTGTCATAACAGTCCGAGCTTAAAGGATGTTGACCAAATATTCGGATTAATTCTTACCGTCCCGAGGTAAATAGATTAAAAATTAATAAAATCATCACATCATACTTAAATGATAGCATCATGCATAAAGGTGACGTACGGGGGTCGAATCATAAATTAACACGACAGTCGGGCTTATTCGATGTCAATTTAATCTATGGTCCGACATATTGTCAACCTTACTAATTAAAGGTTTAATTAATTTGAATCCACCAATTCGATAAGGCCCGTGTAGTTAAGGTTAGTTTTCATCTAGGAACTTCGAATTAAACTCAATCTAAATTTCAATAACTTTCCTTCTTTTAAGAGCAACAAATTTTATGGTACCGATTTCCGGGCGTGATGGGGGTGCTATTCCTTCCCCACGCATAACCAACTCCCATACCCTTTCATAACGAATCTCTGGTTTTATGGTGTCCGGCCTACCTCACCCAAGTGGCCAGTGGCGACTCCAAATTTGCGTCGTTTTGGAAAATTTTAAGTTTTCAAAAGAAATTCCCCATTTTCCAAAGGATTTTCATTAACAAATCCGGGGATAATTAGTAGCCGACTTATTTTCTAAACAAACGCCCTTAACAAGGCAAAATTTCTTTTTCTCAAAAAGGAGAGGAAAAAAGGTCGCTACATTGGCATTCCTCTTTTCCGCGCATGAAATGAAAAATCCCTAAAACACAAAAAGGGATAGCATTTCACCCAGTGGGAAACCATACCACCAATTGGGAAATTTATGTTGACCAAGGATCCAAGATCCCTGACTTTGATAGGTGCTAGAGGAAGATATTAAAGCGCAAATATCATTTGAAGACATTTAAGGTGGAGATTCTCCTATGAGTAATTCGAAAACTCATGGGGAGCCTTAAAAGGAGGTTTAAGTGTATTTCAAGAAACATCAGAAAATCTAAAGCTTTTAGAATCAGGGAGAGAAGTCCTTTCGCTCAATACTGATCTATCAACTACGATCAAAGTGAGATTTGTAGAAATGTGAGGCATCGACATGTGAAGACCAGATGTTTCCTATAAAGCCAAGGGGCACAAGGAATGAGAAATGGCAAAGCAGAGACAGTGGAGATGGCTGCTTGTCTGGGTCAGACGAGCGAGTATACAAAAATAATATTAAAAATAAAACCATATAAAACTGACATGCATTCATGTTTTAGACATCCTTAGGTGCATGATCATTATGATCGTATCAGTCATTGAATTTTGACAAGAATAAAAAAGCTTTCACAGCAAAAGAATTGCTTATTCGTTCAGGCATAAGGAGAATGGAACCCTCCTATCCGTTCAGGCATAAGAATAATGGAACTCGCTTATCTGTTCAAGTGTAAGGAGAATGGAACTCGGTTATCCGTTCAAGCGTAAGGAGAATGGAACTCGTCTATCTGTTCGGACGTAAGGAGAATGGAACCCGCTTATCCGTTCAATTGTAAGGAGAATGAAACTCGTTTATCTATTCGAACATAAGGAGAATGGAACCCGCTTATCCGTTCAAGCGTAAGGATAATGGAACCCGCTTATTCGTTTTGGTGTAAGGAGAATGGAACCCGCTTATCCATTCAAGCATAAGGAGAATGGAAACCGCTTATTCGTTCAAGCGAAAGGAGAATGAAACTAATCTATCTGTTCAGATGTAAGGAGAATGGAACTCACTTATCTGTTCAAGCGTAAGGAGAATAGAACTCGCTTATTTGTTCAAGCATAAGGAGAATGGAACTCATCTATCCGTTCAGGAGTAAGGAGAATGGAACCCACCTTATCCATTCAAGCATAAGGAGAATAGAACTCGTCTATCCGTTCAGACGTAAGGAGAATGGAACCCGCTTATCCGTTCAAGCGTAAGGAGAATGGAACCCGCTTATCCTTTCAAGCATAAGGAGAATGGAACCCGTCTATCTATTTGGACGTAAAAATAATGGAACGCGTCTATCCATTTAAGCGTAAGGAGAATAGAACTCGTCTATCCGTTCAGGCCTAAGAAGAATGAAACCCGCTTATCCGTTCAAGTGTAAGGAGAATAAAACCCGTCTATCCGTTCAGACGTAAGGAGAATGGAACCCGCTTATCCGTTCAAGCATAAAGAGAATGGATCCCGCTTATTCGTTCAAGCCTAAGAAAAATAGAACCCGTCTATCCATTCGGATGTAAGGAGAATGGAACCCGCTTATCCGTTCAAGAATAAAGAGAATAGAACCCGCTTATTCGTTCACGCGTAAGGAGAATAGAACCCGTTTATCCGTTCGGACGTAAGGAGAATGAAACTCGCTTATCCGTTCAAGTGTAAGGAGAATGGAACCCGTTTATCCTTTCAGACGCAAGAGGAATGGAACTCACCCATCCGTTCGGGCACAAGGAGAATAGAATCGCCAAGCGAATTGGTGATCGGCGAAAATTACTGCCTTTCATTCTTTTCTCTATCCATGTTTTACATGAATAAGCAAAGAGGGGCAGCTGTAATCACTTAATATTCACTGTGTTTATTTTTATTTTATTTATTTATTTCTATGTTTTTATTTGTTTTATTATATATATATAATATAGCCTCTTTAGATAAGAAACCTAAAACAAAATAAAGGGGACCATTTTAAATAAATAGAGTCCATTTTAAATAAATAAGGACCCAAAATAACCCATTTGGCCCAAAACAAAACCCAAGCTAATCCATTTTTCTCCCATGTGCAGGTTTTAATCTCAATTGTCGGATCTTGGGTAGAGATCCAACGGTCCAGATTGGATCAAGAAAGGAGGAGAAGCTCTCCTCCACTCGTGCCGTCAAGCTCTTCACTCTCTGCGCGCGTGCGTGCCACGTGTTCGCACCCCAAGCTCTAGGCCTTTTGGCCGCCACTGCAACGATGCCACACCATTGTGGCACGCTGTCAAGACACCCTGACCAGTCTCCCGCCTCCACCACTCTTGTCGTGACCTGGACCATGCCGTCGCTGCCTCTACGCCTCCGTACAAAGCTCCAAAAGTGGCATCTCGACCCCGTACGGTCGTCGCCGCGACGCCAACAACCACAGCCAGACATCCACCACCAAGGCTCACGCTGCACTGCCACTACCGCCTTCTACTTCGACCAGAACCTCTGCAGCAAACAAGAAAGTGTTAGGGTTAGGGTTTCTTTTGGTTCGAATTTGGCAAGAAAGAGAAAGAATCAGATCAGATTCGAATCAAAATTCAAATCAAATCTTCTCCAAATCGTATTTGAGTTTGTATTGAATAAAAAGAGGAAAGAAACAGCCCAAAGTTGCCCAAAATTTGAATCAAATATTCTCCAAATCGTATCTGAATCTGCATTAAATGGGAAAAGGGAAAAATCAACCAAAAATAGGATTTTTTATTCTGAATTTCTACATTTTTATGTCAAAAAAATACCTATATAAAGGGATTCAAGACTTTGTAATTTTACACAGTTTATTTTTGAGAAACACACAATTCACTGGAGAGAAAACACAGTTGAGTTCATAGAGTTTTGAGTTTTTTTAGGGAAAATTCTACGGAGTTTATGCTTGAGCTATTGTATTTGGATTCGAAGTTCGAATACAAGTTTGAAGCATCTTTCGAGGTATTTGATTACTTTTTTATGTGTTCTTCTTGTTCAAATGTATGTATAAAAAGATTTTTCAATTTGGTTTCTTCGTTCGTGTTTTAAGAATAAAAGTGGATGTTCGATCTATTTTCTATGAAAAAGAGATTTGGAAGGAGATTTCTAATTTAGTTATTCACATTCGATTCACCATCTCCATTGATCCTTTAATTCTCAAGTTTTTTAACCATTCTTTTAAATTCATTTTCGGCTTCAATTTTTTAATTCAGTTAATATCTTGTTTTTTTAAAATTTAATAGTCTTCTTTTTAAATCTTTGTTTTTAACCTCTTGTAAATTAAATTTTAGTTTTCTACCTTTTTTACCCTTATTTTAAAACAAATTTGATTAATAAATTTTGTTGACCCATTTTAGGGAAGGACACACATGCCTTTTAAAAAGATTTTCTTTGTTCATGTTTTTTACTAACGCGTTCTATTTTTTTCTTTTAAAGCTTGTAAATATGATAATTTAGTTTTAATTTCCTTTTTAAAGCTAGACCCTTTCCTAAAAAACTTAAGAATTAAAGGTTGTCTTAATTAAAGCCTTTAGGGTTAGGTACTAAATTACCTTAGTTAGAGCCTTTAAAGATAAAAATAATATTCTTCTTCACATTTAATATTCATATTATACACTTAACCATATTTTAACCCTAATAGGTAAAATTTACTTAGACAATATTTTAGGATAATAATCACTAACTTAGAATAATTAAAAGTCTCAACACACTAATTCTTTCCTTGTTTGTCTGATTTAAAAAGTGAAACTTAATTAATGCGGTGTCTTATTGAAGGAAAGTGATGGGTTAGCGCCAAAAATATTGGCAGTGATTGTAGTTCACTTTCTAGATATTAGGGCCGTTAAAACAAGATCATATTCATAAATGGATAATGAGTAGAATTCTATATGAACTTGCAAATTTCGAAATTAAAATGTTTTTGTAATCGGCTAGGTACCAATTTTTGGGAGCTATGGGGGTGTCAATCCTTCCCAACGAGTAACCGACTCCGAACTCGTTTTTTTTTTGTTTTTCGCAGACCAAAATGTTGTTTTGATCAAATAAAATGATTTTATTAAAATGGCCCATTTTTAGGTGATCCAATCACATCGT
Source organism: Hibiscus mutabilis (assembly GCA_019671005.1). Taxonomy (NCBI): domain Eukaryota; kingdom Viridiplantae; phylum Streptophyta; class Magnoliopsida; order Malvales; family Malvaceae; genus Hibiscus; species Hibiscus mutabilis. Next base: position 28,019,230 of record CM033711.1, on the reverse strand, counting down.
TTTTAAAAGATTGGTGGTGACTTTGTTGTTTTTGTTTTAAAACGTCGAGCTCTCTCTAAAAAAGGGTTGCGACAACAAGTATTCCACCATGCTCTGGCTCGATCTTGCAAGGAGAAAGGAATAGCTTGAGTCGCAAGTCATCAGTAGGTATGTCTGGTTTCCTGAAACAATCACAGACTTCCAAGAAGGCTTGAATGTGCTCACGAGCATCTTCTCTTGCGGATCCTCCAAAATGTCCAATATTATTGAGCATGTTGAACATAACCGGCTTTAGCTCAAAATGGGTCGTCCCTAGATCAAAATATGAGATTATCGTGCTTAAGGATGTGTTTGCAAGTATTGGTGAATGTCAGTTTAAGTAAAACTAATTTAACTAATCTAAAGATAGCAAAAATAAAGACAAATAGCGGCAACGACTTAAGAATTAATTATGGAGGTTGGGATTATTGCTAAGGATATATGATTGATTACCTATCTCAATGCTATAGTAACAGGTGATACGTGTCTGTGTAAAACCTAAGGTTCTTCATCTACTCGACAGGATTTTCTAATGAACTTCTGACTCTCTCGATGCCTAGAAGTTAATAACTTTGTAATTAAGGTGATACATGTCTGCGTTAACCCTAACTACTCTATTATTTGTTTAAGAATTCCCTTTCAGTCGTTAAAACCCTAAACTTATGTCTAAGCCAGATTAAGACTAAGTTGACAGCTTAGCCGTATTGTTCATGTTGTTTAACTTAACTCTCTCGAATATTAAGCCACGGATCAATAGTTAACATACCTCTCTCGAATATCTCTTACGATTAACTACACATTAAGCACATGTACGGAATAGATGAAGATAAAAACAACTAAAACATTGAAATATAATAATCAAAACATAAAATCTTGGGATGCAATAATCCCAACTAAAAATTTTAGCTCATACCTGAGCGTAAATCAACCAATATTAAAAGTATATAGTACGACAATTTATCAAGCAAGAAAAGAAATAAGCCAAGCGTCCTCGAAAAAACTCCCTCTATGCCGCCCAACTGTGTTGTAGGCCTCCTCTCTGCCAGCTTCTCTCGATGGCTTCGTTAGATGAGGAGAATTGTCTACCTTCGCCCTGGTGGTTCTCCACGAACTCGGACTAGGACTATCGTCTGAATTGTGCTCTATCGATTGGTCTCTCCTTTGAGTAGCGTCTAAGTCTTTTTTATATAGGCAGTGGAACTAGGGCTTCAGTACCCTAAAGTTGTGCGGTTTCATTAAAGAAAGCCAATTGTTTCCCGCTTCATTAAATGTTGCGTATTTGGGAGAAAGTCCATTTGGGCAAAGATAGATTCATCTCCAACTCTTTATGCCTCGTCAACTCCAGCCATGCGATCTGCTCCTCTCTTGCTCTAGCAATCCTCCAGCATCATGCACATACACCACAAAGCACCACCTTCCCTTGAAAAGCACCAATATATATGACAATTTAAGCACATGTGGTGTAACTCCCTATTTTATATTCAAATATGTATATTCTAACCTAAATGAGCTTGAAAGCATACAAATTACAAGTATTAAGGGCATATAAAATAAAATATTTACGCACTCGTCATCATGTCATTTAAAACATATTTTACATGTATGTGCCATGTATCCCTTTTAATTATTTAACTGTTTAATCAATATTCTAGTTAAAAATGAGTTATTTGACAAAAATACATAGTTAAGGGCCAAATTTATCCTAAAAAAGATGAGGATCAAAATGACAGAAATTATAAATGTTATGGGTTAAAATTATCTTTATGCCTTAATAAAATTAAACGAATTCTAACATCGAAATTTTAGAAGTGCTATATTATTTTATTTATTTTGTAAGATAACTGAATAAATCGACATAATCAAACCTTTATATTTATTTGCTCTTCATCAACGTTATTTTCTATTCAATTTGATCCAAATTTTTATTTTAAAAAATGTGTGTACATATTTATTTTATATACACTTACAATGAAATTAGAAAAAGAAATTATAGCATTGCCATTTATATTTTAATTCATTTCATTCATTTTTCGTCCAACGATCCAAAAAATATGTAAAACCATGAGTTCTATGAGTTTTACATTTCGTATAAGTGAATCTTAACCCTTGTTTATATTCGATTTATTAATTGATTAATCTAAATTAAATATTACAAATCAAAATTCTGATTAAAATTTGATGTGTTATTCTACTGAATCAAGTACTAATTGCCTCGACGGTAATATTATAACTTTGTGGATGGAATTTTTTGGACTTTTATCTAATAATTCCACTTGTTCTTACAAAAAAACCTAACCGACCATAAAATCAGACAAAACAACTCTCGATGCATGTTCATATGATCTTATTATTATTATTTCCTTGAAATTGTTTCATAAATGTCTTTCCAAAAAAAAAACAGAGCAAATCCACTTCTAAAAAAAAACCCAACATATTTTTTGAATAAAACACCATTTGAGCATTTATTGAAGAGTAAAGTAAAGTTTACATAGAAACAAAAATAAACTTCAAAGATAAAACAAACATGGAAAGAGGAAACTCTGGAACATGAAGAACCTCCGAACCAATCAAAAGAGAAAAACTTAAAAAGAAAACACCAAACAGTGCTCAGACGATCGGAAACCTTCTGGACAAGCAGCATAAGAGTCGATAAAGGAACAATCCAAAAAGGGGAAAGGGCAATGCGCAAGAGAAAAGTTCTAAATTGAAAAGCCGACGAGGTAGAAACTAAGGGGGTTGGCCCAACGACAATCCGCAGCCGCAGTCTGAAGAACTTGGGGGAGGCGCATCCTCGACCTAGAAGCCATCTTCAACAGCACTCCTACCCGCTACTGCCATAGAATGCACCGTGCAATTTCCATTCCTGTTGGTGAATACAAAATGACAAGAACAAAACAATTGCCAAAACCCAACATTTAAATGCAAAAAAAGAGTGGCTCTACTCATGAAAACAAGTAATTTCATTTATACCCATCATGGAAAATACCTTCCTTTTTTCTTTCCTCAACTTAGCCTATTTTATTATTCAAACCTTCTTTCTTCTCTTTTGGGTTTGAAATAAAGATCTCCTTTTTTCAGTAAATTTTGGTTTTGGGTTCACACTTTAAGGATCTGAAATTATTGGTCTTCACATAAGGTACCCTTTTGTTTTCTATTTCTTTTGATTGAATGATCATTGAGTATTTTTCATTTTGTATGTTTGTAGCTTTGTTTCAAGGGGAAATGGGATTTAAATTGACATCTAAGGGTTCTTTTTAATCTTTGTTTTAGTCCATCCTAGCTGTGGACCTTATTGTTTTAGTGTAATAACCTGAATTTTTGAGTCAACGATTGGGCGTTAACCCGAATTATGGACCATCGTGTTGGTTTGGGTAATTGGACTCATTAGGCCAAGTTTGGGCCTTACTGGATGAGAATTGAGCTATTTAGGTTTGGTAAGCGACAATTTTGAAAAAAAAGGAAGAACTTGAAGTGTTTTTGTTGTAATTGGACCCATTTTTAATTAAGAGAATGACTTCCCTTTTAAATTTCCTTGTCTTAACGTGATAGGGGCAGGGAGACAAAATTTGGGTTTGTGAGATCACCCTTTTCCCCATCTTTTTCCTTTCTCTTTCTTTACTACCTTTTTCCTCCATTGAAACCATGACCACCAAGGTTTAAAGATCAAATCTTTACCTTCCAAAGTTCCATTTCGGGATTCATGAGTGAAAAGGAAATTAATCAACATTCCAAGAGCTTTATTAAAGTAGTATTCTCTTATTAAAAAGGTAAGTTTGTCATTTATGGATTTGGGTGATTAAAGGTGTTATGGAGTTTTCCTTTGAGTTTTGGGGTTGCAAATTCGTACTAGATTTCCCCATATTTAGTTGTTCAAGCTTTAATTTGTTTTTCATGTTGGTATGAAAAAAGGGAGGAAATTTGAGGGTTTCTTTAAGCTTGGGTCAAAAGAGAAAGTTGAAGGGTTTTGCTTGGGAGCTTAAATTTGAGATTTTTAGCTAAGGTCAGTACATCTCTAACTCATACTATTCTTGAAGATCATAAATTAATTATCTTGTTTGATTTTATGGTTAAGATTGCTAGATTTGGTGTTTATGGTTGTTGGGTGCATTTTTGGGGAATGTTGAGACTCTAAAATGATATAACTCGGATTAAATGTTAATGTCATGTAAAAATGGTAGTAAACCACCCTAATCAACTCCCATAAACTGTAGGATCGTCTTAAAGGGTTGTTGGGTTTGAGTTGGAGGCTTTGGGGATTATTTCCCTAGCCTAAGAAGCTATTTATGGGCTTTGGTACCGATACACGGGACCGGTATCCTAGTGTTCTGGGGAATAAGAACATTGTTCTATGGAAGACGAGTTAAGAAAGGGGTACTAGTATGGTATTCAACTTGTACTGGTACTTAGTGTAAATCTCGTATCGATACGGGTTGACTTGTACTGGTATGCCTAGGCTTAAGAAAAATTTCGGTAAGCCATTTTAATATCGGTATGCGGTGAGTATTGGTACCCAGGGTACTGTACCAGTACGCGAAGGCCAATACTAGTACTCACTGGGCATTCTGCCCAAAAACGTCAAAATAGTGCTCGATGGGCTAGAAAATTGTAGGATAGGGTTAAATGCATTCCTAATGAGATAAAACAAGCTACGGAACTGAGAATTAGGATTTCATCCCTCTATATGAGTATAACGTGTAACAACTCAGTAACTTAAATTGGGTGACTTGTTAATGATAGAAACCATAGAGTGGTGGTATTGATAATAATGATGTGTGCCATGTGGGCACTTGCTTGGTCGAGTCACTTTGATTAATATGATAACGTGGATTATTGGAGGTAACTAACGACAATGATTAATGTACTCCTCCATAATGTATTAACAACTCGGTAATGTAAAATAAATTATATGTTAGCGATTAGAAACATTAGGGGGATCTTTGGGATCACGTTGCTTGTATGTTAGGCAGACATTTGTTTGGTTAAGTTGATGATTGATGGGATCCAGATACCTAGAGAGTGTGTTGCAACACCATGGTTAGAGATGCTGAATGAAAGTTATTGATGTTGTGTAACCCAGGCCTCATTTGAAGATGCTCAAGGGGGGATTCCGAGTATAGGTGTACGTTCCGATGTTAGGTGACCCGGTCTCACCTAGAGTGTAGATGCTCGAGGAGGGATTTCGATTATAGGTGTATGTTCCAATTCTATGTAGCTCAGTCTCACCCAGGGTGTATGTTATGATGCTGCGTGACCCGGTCTCACCCAGAGTGTATATTTCGGTGTTGCGTGACCCAGCCTCACTCCAGATTCGTGGTTTTGACTTTGTGTGTTTTGCCTTGATGATCTGATGAGATCTCAAGTACGGTTGGCCTTGTGTGCCATGTATGAGCATGTAAGACTTCTTATAGATTTAAGGATGCCTTGAGATATGTGATCTAAAAACTCTAGCCAGTGTAGGCTAGATGATAACTCATAGATACTGAAGCTTTATCTATGCTCTCTAGACTATATTTATCTCGCATGCTTATTTTATGATAATAACGAATTGTAGTAGAGTAGAAATGTACCACTGAGCTCTGTAAGCTCAACGTTCGGAATTGTTGTTCTCGTTTGCAGGTTAGTAGGTTGATCATGGCTGAGGAGCACACCGTGAAGGGATTTCCCAACACCGCGTCACTTTAGAGTACATTGCTTAATATTTAGTTTTGGGCTATTATATTCATAGGACCTTACAGTAGTTGAGTTTGTAAACTCTATTTGAAATATTATTTTGGTATACAGTTTTTTAAACTTGGAGCTCCTGTTTTGTAAACCTATTTATGAGGCTTATTTATTTACATGGATTTATGGATGATTTGATGTTTTGATAATGGCTAAATCTTAGAAACTTCCTTTTTTTCACATTGTTGTATTTGACATCTTGTACCTAAGTGCTTGTAAATCACCATTTGGAACATTAAAAATACTGTTTTAAGCTATATGTTAGGTTCTTTCGGAAAAATATATATTCTGTTGCAGCTCACATAGTTGCAGCTGGAGTGGAAAAATTATTATATGATCCCGGCTCACCACGTCATCTGTGGTCCCATCCACTAAAAAACAACCAATTAGTTTCTTTATTTTCTATGTTATTTTTTTAAAGATGAATCTTCACTTTTTTGTCATGTAAATAGGGAGTGGGTGGTTACATAAAAATTAATTAGGAAAGAAAAATGGCATGGAAAACAAAAATTAGATGGTTGATTTTTGTTGGATTTGGACCACGGATGAGGTGATAAGCTGGGACAATGTAATAATTTCTGGTTGGAGTGGTATGTTGCCACCAAAGACTCGGAATCAAGCCTCGTGTCACCGCTTATGCGCTTAGTTATACCCTTTTATACATAGTTTTGTATGTAATCTGCAACTTCATTGTTGGGTGCTTGATGCTTTCTCGGTTTTCAGTCGTATCAATACTTGTTGCAATTTTTCGTGTCCACGCATTGTTAAAGGTACAAATGTTGTATAATTCACTTTGTGCAATCGACTTGTTGACACTAATTCTAGCACTTGACTAAGTTTGTTGATGTTTCTTCTTCAGATATTGGGTTGGTCCGGGACGTACCAACAATTTACTCTCTTTTTTCTGCCTTACGGATTACTTTTAATTGATATCCTTGTATTTTGTGATAAGTTTCTGCTCGTTGCTTATCTGATAAAAGAGGGTGATGGCCAATCTAAATGAACCGGCATCATTAGCTCCTTCGGAATCCTCGGAGCAAAAGGGAATCTGATAAAAGAGGGTGATGTCCGGCCGGGAATATAAGAATGGCTTTGCGAGTGAGCTGTTATGATGTTCTCTGCATATGGGGATTTTAACGCCTTCCCGAGGAGGAAGGATGCTGCTGACAAGGCTATCTTGGTCGACATGTTTTTATTTGCCCTCGATAACCCTCCGCCTTCGTCTATCATGCTGATTTCGGGGGATGTTGATTTTGCTCCGGCTCTTCACATACTTGGTCAACGTGGCTATATAGTCATTCTTGTTATTCCTGCTGGGAGTGTTTCGTCTGCACTGTGCAATGCCGGGAAGTTGGTTTGGGATTGACTTACCGTTGCTCGTGGGGAAGGCTTCGTGCCTCCTCGAGGTGGACCAGCTGGTATTTCCGGGTGTTTCTTGGGGTGCCATATTAGTGACAATCCAGATGGCCTAATCGAGGAAGAGGCAATAGTTTATAAGAGTGTTTCAGAAAGCTGTTACAACTCGAGAGATTTCACATTTATGTTGCGATCTTTGTCTGAATAAACGAGTAATCCTTCAGTTGCCGAACCTTCTTTCCCCACAACTTCGAGGTCACGAAGTCTCCCATCTGGTTTGAATGAAGTACCTGGATGTCCCGGCTTTTATGATCAGAACGATATCATGTGGGTTCAGCCCGGAGACATAAATGGTTTGAAGGGACAACTGGTGAAATTGCTCCAACTTTCGGGAGGACGCATGCGGCATGCCTCTTATCCGTGTTCCTGCCAAGTATAATAATTTTTTCGGGAGGCCTCTTTATGTGGCGGAGCACGGGGCATGCAAACTTGTTAATCTTTTCAAAAAGATGGCCGACACCCTGGCAATCGCAGGAAAAAGGTCATAAGAAATTTGTCTACCTTATAAACTGGAAAATGAGCCCTAGACTAGTGCACCTCCTTTGATTCTGACAAGGAAAGATAAGAATGGGGAAATCACGGATGTTGCTCCCGGGGCTGGCTCTTCTGATGAGTTGTCCGATGAGGAAAAAGTGGTAGTCTAAGAACATGCTGAGAGGAGGAACAACAGACACTGACTTTGGAGCAGCAAGATCTGATGTTGATGACCGTAATCTCAAGCAATTTAAATACGAGTTGCAGGAAATTCTTGTGAGCTATTCCTGCCGGATTTTCTTAGGTTGCTTCGAAGAAGTATACCAGCAACGATATAAGAAGACACTGGACTATCGGATGCTCGGTGTCGGGAAGCTGGAGGAGTTGTTTGACGGGGTGAGGGATGTGTGGTCTTGCATGAAGAACCGGCAAGCAATAGGAAGTTTCTTTGTGCAGTAGGTAGCTAGAAAAATCCGACAGATTCGTACTTGTAAACTCATATGTTGATCGATGCTTGGTCTCTAGTTTTTTTTTTCTGTGTCAAGGTTTCATCAAGTGATATAGATAGGATATAGAAGAGATGCAGTTCATGCATGGAATTGAGAAAAGCTCATGGCTCGTCATTGTAGCTGATCAACTACTAATGTGGAAACTCTGCCTGTAAATTAAAATCCCAGCAATAAATCTTTACTTTTGGTGGACTTCTAAGTTTGTGTTTCCGGTCGACCTCCTACTAGTTTGAGAATCCGTATTCCCATATAAATCACTTCCTAGGTCTGGGTCTAAATTTGACGACCTGAATTCGAAACAAACTAAATTTGACCTAAAACCCAAAATTCGATATGAACCTAAATATAATAATCTAAATTTAACCCGAATTAAATTTTAGTTCAACCGAAAATTAACTTAAATCAAAAGTAAGCCTAACCGAAAATAAAATTAAACAAATTTAGAAATAGGTCTTGGTCAACACTCTTATCCAAACCGAATTTTATGCGGATATTAAAACTACAAAAAGGTATTGGTCAGCTTTGAATAGTATCCATGTTTCTTCCTAGCAACTTCCATCCAAGACACAATACACGTGCTCAAGTCATTTAAAATAAAAATAAAAACTGGAAGGAGACACTTCACAACAGCTTAATTCATATATACCAATGATATTTTATATACATTTCGCGTGAATTTCAAGTCTGTTAACATCATTCGAGGTCTGAATATTTTGAGTGGAAAGTCTTCCTTTTTCTTTCTCATGAATTTATAATTTTTGTTACTGTGCTCAAAATATATATATAGGGGTTAAGATCCACTTATACACAATTTAAAATTTTAAATTTACACGTCTGGATCATTAATACGTAAAATGAATGACTGAGATTAACTTTTTACTTTTTTCCATTGATAATTTGCTTTTAATCTCAGTCATTCGTTTTACTCATTCAACGATCTAATTATTGTACGAAAGATTCCACCTTGGTTCCACATATTATATACGTTACTGTTTGTATCGATATTGGAACTTGCATCTTACAAAAAGGGGCGCTAACTATCCCACCAAAACATGTATCCTGCGGTGGAGAACATGTCGGAAAATCCTTTGACTCCGACATACTTGGCAGCCGAACATCTTGGTGGGATCCCGACTTCGGGAATTCCCGACAGCCAACCACATTCCATCCATCATCATCATCATCCATATATCTCTCGAGTTCCCTCTGCTCCTATACAAGGACAGTGGACTTCCGATCTTTGCCATTGTTTTGATGACCCCATAAACTGTAAGCCAATAATCCCGAAGTTTTCTCTCTTTTCATTTGAAGTATTCACATCCAACACCCGCTTTTAATCATTTCTTCTTTTAATGTTCTAAACGTTTCATAGGTGTGATTACTTGCGTGTGTCCCTGTATCACTTTTGGGCAGATAACAAAGATCATCAACTGCGAAACCAAATGTAAATTTTCGATTTGAAATAGACATACATACAAACGGTGGGATAAGGACAGACGTCAGAAAAGACAAGTCAGCCCATGAATCTGAACAAAATGGCAGTGGCAATGAACCATAATGAGAAGCCGTCGAAATTTTGTGGGCAGAATTTCAAGACATGGCAACAGAAGATGTTTTTCTATCTGACCATGCTAAACCTGACAAAGTATTTGAAGGAAGATCCTCCAGTTATCACGGTAGGAGACGGAGAAGGAGAGGTGGATGAGCTCACCGCCTTCAGCATTGCCCAGGATTGGGAAAATGGCGACTACCTGTGTCGGAATTACATCCTCAACGAACTACAAGACTCGTTGTATCCGATATATGATGTGTATATGTAATACCCTAAAAATTGGTCTAGTAATGTTACCACAATTTAAACTATAGGCTAATTGAATATATGTGGTAACCAATTTAAAGGAGAATGAACATTGGTCATCCTTAAGATCAAATAAGTGAAGTTGACCCAAATTGAATTGAAATTAAAACTAGGAGGCATAAATGAAAGGATGAAAAAGTGAACATGCAAAATCCTATAGATTCCATGTAAGATTAAATTAAATGGAGGCCTTGAAACATGTTCTCATTAGAAGAGAACATGTGCCAATTTGGATGATGACACATGGCAAGGAGGAAAAATAACCAAAAATACTGTCATCTTCCTCCGCATAATCATCCTTTGGCCGAAAATATTGAGAGAGAAAGGGGAGAGAAAATTTTCATGCAAACACCTTCAATTCAAGCTTCTTGATTCATCCATTGATCAAATTTAGCTTGGAGAAGGTATAATACCTGATTCTAACTTGTTATAGATTGTTTGAATATGCAAATGATGATGTTCTTGTTGTCTTGATGAAATTGGATGAATGTTATGCATGTTAGGGTCATGCTAGCTTCAATTAGAACTTGGAAACTGAATGCTAGTAGCTAAATTGCTAATGAAATATATATGTGGTTGCAGGAAATTTGAGGAATATGAATATGATTGAAAACATTCTTGATTAGGGACTGTTTTGATGGAGAAATTGTGTAAACATGTTAAATGAACAAAGAACCCTATTTTGATCTTGTTGCTAGATAGAATGAAGATTGAATTGAATAGGTAACTTGCTGGAAAATGACTACACCTAATTGTACTAGTTAAATTAGGTAATGGACTGCCTAGTTGATGAAATGGATGTGCAATGTGATCAAATAGATCAAACTAGGTTCAACATGATTATGCCCTATTTTAAGCTCATGGCTAGGTGAATTAAGATGACCTGGACATGTAAGAACATTAACATGAATGAAATTTTCATGTTAGGACCTTGCTAAAATAAGTTAAGAAGCTAGAAATCCAACCTAGTGTAATCTACCTAGAATGTTCTGTTCTGGGCAGTAACTTTGAAAAATCACTATAAATTGTGTATAATGAATTTAAGGCTGAAATTTTTAAGGACAACGCCTTGGTATGTCTAAATTCATTAGAAGAAAACAGAACTGAACTCTAGGTTATATGCTGAATTGTAGAGAAGAAACACTGGGGACAGTGCAAACTGTCCAGTGTAGCAAGATGTCATGTCTTTAAGTTAAAAAACTGTATTAATTGGCAAAGAACTAAAATTCAAGCCTTATATGGTCATAAATACAATTTTTTTAGCTTTCCAACAGTGTAAACCAATTGAAATTCTGACGTACGAAATGAAAGTTATGCATGATTTAGTGACTAGTGCAAGCTGCCTGACAGTAGCAATATAGACATGTGCACATTGTTTTGTGGCATTTTGTAAACTGTCTTGTAAACAGTTTTAGGCCTTTGATTATGCCTTGTTTTACATGAACTAGGATGTAGATAAGTGTAGTTAAGTGTAATGGAAAATGTATATGAGCATGCTGCCAAAATTGTGAATGTTGTATACTTGTAATCTTGTCTTGAATTAAATGACTTTGTGATCTTGTTTTGACATGCTTATACTTGTAATGTGATAGAACCAGGAGTAAACCTGGTGGAAGGGGATAGAGTGGATCATCCTAAAGCCAATAACAAAGGAGTGTGGATCCAAGACTAGCTAGCTTTGAGTCCTAACCAATGTATTCTTGTTACATTCTTGAAATATTAAATGAATTTAATCTTGAACTTGACCTAATAAGGGAACGATGACTAAAGTATTACATGAAACTTGATCCTAGCCTTGTATACATGATCCAATCGAATGCTTAAGTATGATTATGTGATAACATGGATGCTTGTATGTGCTATGATGCAATGTGATTGAATGTTAAAGACTTGCTTGAGACATATTCTCATCTTGATGAAATGAAACATGAAACTACTTGATATGTGAGCTATGGCTCAATGGCCTAAGGGCCTAATATGAAATGAAATTGCTTGACATGAACTTGATCTTGAAACACTTGAATAAATGGTAAATCGAACAACCTTGGTAGCTAGTTGGACTAGGTAGAATGGCATGCCTTAGAGTCTAGAGCTCATTGAGTAAGGGAGGACTACAGTCCAGGGCTAAGGCCCCTATTTGGCGACAGACGGAGGGTACGTATGTGGTCTTTGGCGAGAGTATGAGGGTTGACCAGCACTACGGTGCATCTTGTGGCGACAGTTGGTTGGAGACTCGATTACCTATACAAACTAAGTACCAAGGGGGTTGTTTAATGTTTAACAATTGAAACAACAATCCTACATCATATGTTACTTGTCTTGAATGCCATGAATTTGTATGTTACTTGACTTGAAAGCATGACTCCTTGATTTCTTGTTTTGCAAGCATGTTGTGCTTGATTCATGAAGTGTGAATTCTTGTTGCTTGTACCTTGTTGGCCGAATGTATGATATCCTTAGCTAGGATAATCTCGATGCTTGAAAGCCTAGCTAAGATCACTCTAATGCTTGAAAGCCTAGCTAAGATCACTCTCATGCTTGAAAGCCTTAGCTAAGTCTATACTTGATTAAATGACACATGAAACTTGACATAACAATTGGTTAGACTTAGTACTACCTCACTAAGTACATTCTTGTACTTATCATTCTTGTTTTCTTCCCAACTACAGGATAAAGGATACGAGTTTGCTTGATCTTGAAGCCTGTTACCTTGAGCAAGAAGCAACTCACACAACCTTTGCCTAAGTATGGTTTCATACTTGTTTTGTATATCTCCTAGAATGGTGGCACTAGATTGTATTTAGTTAGCTTGATCATGCATTTTTGAAGCTTATATATAAAGTCTTGATGGGCCTACTATGTTATGAACCTATGGTTAAGTATGTAATGAACTTAAATTACATGTAATGGATGATGTTTGTTGTGCAACTATTGAATTAAATTCATGGAATGATCATATGTTGATCTAGTTTGTTATGAAGCAATTCGAAAGCCTTGTTATGTTCATGTGCATGTTTGAATTTAAAAGTAGAATGTGATGAACCATGTTGCTTAAGTTCCATTCGAATTGCCATGGAAAGTATATGATTCTCTTGTGTATGTTCATGCCTTGATTATAAGTGTATTGTGTACTTGTTTGATGCATGGTCGAATGGTCTAGATCATTAGGAACTAGTTTCATGCCTTGTAGTATGTATTTGGTGTTAATGGTCGAATGTATGAGTTAGTATAAGGCTTGAATAGAACTAGTTTCATGCTATTGAATGTTTAGATAATCATGCTTAGTAAGTATAGGATTGAGATGTTTAAATGTATACAAACTAAGGGACCTTGAATTGAAATGGAAGCATGTTACATCTAGAGACATTCGAACCTAAGCTAGGGATCTATGAAGTGAATGGAATTGATAATGTATGTATAAAATGAAACAATTTAGTGACCTATTCGAATGTCTTAGATTGAAGTAAGAATCGAAATGTAAGTTAGTTGCATGATAAGTAATGTATGATTGGTTGCCTTGGCCTTATTCGAATGCTTTGCTAATGTGGAATCAAATATGAGTTGCTTGTATGCTAAGTAAGTAGGAAAACTTGATTGCTTGTTCTTGGTTGTTTGTATTATCCTTGATCATTGCCATTGCTTGCTTGTTATGTAACGCTTCCGAGCCAGGTTGCTACTAGCCCGGGTAGGGGTGTTACATTTAATTTGTAATCAGAGCTTGAGGTTTAGTCGATTCTAGGACTAAACCAGGCTATCATGCATCATATAAGATACTTGTGCCACCTAGGAGACTTGTATTGAATAGCTTGTTTCTTGCTTATTAAACCGAACCCCTAATTGTTCTATTTGAACGTAGAATTTCTGAAATGAGACTTGGCAGGGATAATGAAAGTCCTGAAGGCTCCTTGAATGAAGGAGACAGTGTGATGATGGAGCAGAATCCACCACAACAACAAGCTCAACCCCGAGCTCAAGCTGGTGCTCAACATGAAGCTCCTACTATAAATCTTGTGCAGAAAGAATGTCTCCTGAGTATGAAGAAGATGTTCAATCATCTAGTATCTGTTTTGAAACAAGATCATCCTATTGCTCCTCCTATTTTTGTGCCAACTAGAGCTCCAATTGACAAGCTGGCTCAATATCAGGCCTATACTTTCACTGGCACCGATGAAGCTAATCCCAAAATAGCTGAGTACTGGTTAGAGGCCACTACTCGAATCTTGACTAAACAACTACCTTGTTCTGATGAGCACAAACTCGAATGTGACATAGACCTGTTGGCAGATGAAGCTCTAAGCTGGTGGGAAACCACTACCCTAACTGCTCCTGCTGAAGCCTTAACTTAGAAATTCTTCCTCAAGGAATTCAGGAAGAAATACATTAGTGAACAGTACCTGGCTGAGCGCCAGAAGCGTTTCTTGTATCTCAAGCAAGGTGGCCAACCCATTGAACAATACGTGAGTAACTTTTGTAAGTATTGCAAGTACGGGTCGGAATACATCAAAACTGAAGCTGATAAATGTCGGATGTTCATCGATGGACTGAATGATGAATTGAGTCCAATCTTCACTGCCTTAGGTATCACTGACTTCTAGAATTTGGGGAGCCGAGTTATTGCAACCGAGCCAAAGATGAAGGCCTCTGAGAAACACAAGAATGGTAATTCCTGGAAAGACAAACGATCCAGAAATGACGATAAGCCTCATTGACAGTCAAAGAAAGCTAAACAAACCAAAGATCACTCCTCAAATTATACTCATGTTCATAAGAGCAATTAGATACTGAAACCCTATATGATAATCAAGTCTTCAGCCCCGATCATCTCTGTTGATAGTACAGGGAATTCTAATAAAGTTGTTCAATATCCTACTTGCAAGTTCTGTCAGAAGCACCACACCGGGCAATGCAGAACTCAACAGAACTTGTGTTTCTTATGTGGAGCCTCCGATCATTATATCTGGGATTGTCCTCAGAATTCTAACAAAGTTCCAACTCGAACTCCTGCAAATGCTAGTTCAGCTCAATCTAATCGAAACAAGGGCCCGAGACAAGCTCAATCTGGGAATCAATGCAAGGGTAGAGGTCAACATTATCGCATGTACAGTTGAATTAAATTCAAGTCCTGCGTATGCTTTGATTGATTCGGGATCTACCCACTCTTTTGTATATTCTTCCTTGATTGCTAAGTTAAACTTAAAACTCGAACTTGTTAAAACTAGCCTTGTAGTTTCGAACCCTATAGAGGAAATATGCCTATTAACTTCTTTTGTAAGAAATGTTCTATAAGTATTCGAAATGTACCTTTTCCCATGGACCTTTATGTCTTTCCTTCTTGTGAATTCGATCTAGTGTTAGGACTAGATTGGCTAAGCAAACATGAAGCCTGGATAGATTGCCAAAATAGGAATCTGTATCTCCGGGGTTTAGGAAAAGAATTAATCCTCCTAATTGATAGAAAATTGACCTCAATCTTTGCTGCCATGACTATGCAAGATGAATTTGAATTTGGCTTACCTAGTATGCCAATTGTTTCTGAGTTTATTGATGTTTTTCTCGAGGAACTCCCTGATCTCCCTCCAACCAGAGAAGAAGAGTTCGAGATTGAAGTTCAACCTGGAACAACTCTGGTGTCCATCACACCTTATCGAATGGCACATGTTGAATTGAAAGAACTCAAGAAGCAACTACAAGAGCTACAAGAAAAATACTTTATTTGTCCTAGCTCATCTCTCTGGGGTGCTCCAGTCTTGTTCGTGAAAAAGAAAGACAGGACTATGAGACTCTGTATTGATTATAGACAATTAAACAAGCTTACTATCAAGAATCGATATCCTCTCCCAAGGATAGAATATCTTTTCGATCAACTCCAGGATGCTTCGGTGTTCTCAAAGATCGATCTTTGATTGGGATACTATCAAATAAGGGTAAAAGAAGAAGATGTACCCAAGAAAGCCTTTCGTACTCGATATGGCCACTTTGAATTTCTTGTAATGCCATTCGGGTTGACGAATGCCCCAGATGCTTTCATGGACCTCATGAACACTCCGAACACCTTCGAATTGTATTGTAAACTCTCCGAGAATGTCAATTGTTCGCAAAGTTCTCCAAGTGTTAATTCTGGTTATCAGAAGTCTCGTTCCTTGGCCATGTCATCTCGGCAGAAGGAATTAAAGTAGACCCGAGCAAAATTCGATCCATCATGGATTGAAGACCTCCGAGGAATATTGGTGAGGTCAGAAGCTTTCTCGATTTAGCCAGGTATTATCGGCAATTTGTCAAAGGATTCTCATCCATTGCCGCAAGCTTGACTAAGCTAAATCGTAAAGATACGCCCTTTGTTTGGTCGGAGAATCAACAACGAAGCTTCGATCAACTTAAACAAGCCCTAACTCATACACCGGTTCTTATCCAACCAGAATCGGGCAAAGAATTCAATGTCTATAGTGATGCATCTCATTTAGGACTAGGTTGTGTCCTAATGCAAGATGGAAAAGTGGTAGCTTACGCTTGAAGGTAACTAAAACCACATGAATCAAACTATCCAACACACGATATAGAATTGGCAGCTATCGTGTTTGCTCTCAAATTTTGGAGACATTACTTGTATGGGGAGAAATGTAACATGTTCACATACCACAAGAGTCTCAAATACCTCCTGACTCAGAAAGATTTGAATCTAAGACAAAGAAAATGGCTAGAATTGCTTAAAGACTACGATTTGGTTATCGACTACCATTCGAGGAAAGCAAACGTGGTTGTTGATGCCCTTAGTCGCAAACCATACTCGGGTAAACCTCTAAATCTAAATTCTAGAATATTTTCATTCGAATTTGAACTTACTTGGATCACAAGTAAGCTATTCGAATACCTTACTTGTCTTGCAAGTAACTACTCGAAAATCTTCCTTAATGATCTTGTTCTTTCATTTGTAGCTTCCTTGGCTATCAATGCTCATTTCTGTATATCTAAAGGACAGAAATTCTTGTCTGAACTTCAAGTTCAATCCAGCTTAATCTCGATAATTAAAGAACTCCAACAAATTGATCTAGATCTTCAGAAGATCATATCCAGGCTAGACTCTGAGTCTAATTCTGACCTTTCTTTTAAGTCGAATGGACTCCTCTATTTCAAGGATAGAGTATGTGTTCTGTTAAGATGTACAAGGATCTAAAGCCACTATACTGGTGGTCGGGCATGAAATCGGCTATCACAGACTTCGTATCGAAGTGTCTGACTTGTCAAAGAGTTAAAGCCGAGCATCGAGTCCCTACTGGATTGCTCCAACCTATCGAATTCCCTCAGTGGAAATAGGATCGGATTACAATGGATTTCGTTACTGGTCTTCCTTCCACTCCAAGCAAGAATGATGTTGTATGGGTGATTGTTGCTAGATTCACAAAGTCTACTCACTGCATCCCTGTTTGAATGAACATGAGCTTGGAAACCTTAGCCGAGCTATACATCCGTGAAGTGATTCGATTGCACGGTGTACCTACAGCTATAATCTCTGATCGTGACCCTAGATTTACTTCTCGATTCTGGAATTTATTGCAGAAGGCTCTATGAGCTAAAGTGCATCTTAATACAGCCTTTCATCCTCAATCAGATGGATAATCTGACAGAATCATTCAAGTACTCGAAGATGTGCTACGTGCTTGTGTTATAGACTTCAGAAAGAATTGGGAGAAATCTCTATCCCTAGTAGAGTTTGCTTATAACAATAGCTACCAGACATCTATTCAGATGGCTCCCTTCAAAGCTCTATATGGAAGAAGATGTAGAACTCCCTTGTGTTGGTCTGAATTGAGAGAAAGCAAGGTTTTAGGACCTCAATTGCTTAGAGAAACTGAAGAACAAGTGAAGATCATTCACGATCGATTAAAGTTAGCTTTCGATAGGCAAAAAGCTTATGCTGACTTGAAAAGGAGAGACATCCAATACAATGTTGGAGACAAGGTCTTCCTCAAAGTATCTCATCGGAAGAAAGTCTTCAGATTTTGAAGAAAAGGAAAACTCAGCCCTCGGTTTATTGGACCATTTGAAATCATTGAAAGAATTGGTCCAGTGGCTTATCGATTGGCACTTCCTAGTGAATTCGATAAGATCCACAATGTCTTCCATGTTTCCATGCTCAGGAGATATAGATCTGATCCAACTCATGTTCTTGAACCCGAAGAGGTGGAATTGAATCCTGATCTATCTTATGAAGAAGAACCTATTCAAATACTTGACAAGGAAGTCAGAAGACTCCGAAACAAGAATGTTCCTCTTGTCAAATTCTTATGGAGAAATCACAAGGTTGAAGAGACAACTTGGGAATCTAAAGAGGTCATGAAGAAGCAATACCCTCACCTATTCGATTCAGGTAAATTCGAGGACGAATTTATTTTAAGGGGAAGAGAATTGTAACACCCTAAAAATTGGTCTAATAATGTTACCACAATTTAAACTATAGGCTAATTGAATATATGTGGTAACCAATTTAAAGGAGAATGAACATTGGCCATCCTTAAGATCAAATAAGTGAAGTTGAACCAAATTGAATTGAAAATAAAACTAGGAGGCATAAATGAAATAATGAAAAAGTGAACATGCAAAATCCTATAGATTTCATGTAAGATTAAATTAAATGGAGGCCTTGACACATGTTCTCATTAGAAGAGAACATGTGCCAATTTGGATGATGACACATGGCAATGAGGAAAAATAACCAAAAATATTGTCATCTTCCTCCGCATAATCATCCTTTGGCCGAAAATATTGAGAGAGAAAGGGGAGAGAAAATTTTCATGCAAACACCTTCAATTCAAACTTCTTGATTCATCCATTGATCAAATTTAGCTTGGAGAAGGTATAATACTTGATTCTAACTTGTTATAGATTGTTTGAATATGCAAATGATGATGTTCTTGTTGTCTTGATGAAGTTGGATGAATGTTCTGCATGTTAGGGTCATGCTAGCTTCAATTAGAACTTGGAAATTGAATGCTAGTAGCTAAATTGCTAATGAAATATATATGTGGTTGCTGGAAATTTGAGGAATATGAATATGATTGAAAATATTCTTGATTAGGGACTGTTTTGATGGAGAAATTGTGTAAACATGTTACATGAACATAGAACCCTGTTTTGATCTTGTTGCTAGATAGAATGAAGATTGAATTGAATAGATAACTTGCTGGAAAATGACTACACCTAATTGTACTAGTTAAATTAGGTAATGGACTGCCTAGTTGATGAAATGGATGTGCAATGTGATCAAATAGATTAAACTAGGTTCAACATGATTATGCCTTGTTTTAAGCTCATGGCTAGGTGAATTAGGATGACCTATGCATGTAAGAACATGAAAATGAAGGAATTTCCATGTTGGGACCTTGATAAAATAATTAAGAAGCTAGAAATCCAACCTAGTGTAATATGCCCAGAATGCTCTGTTCTGGGCAGTAAATTTAAAAAATCACTATAAATTGTGTATTATGAATGTAAGGCTAAACTTTTTATGGAAAACACATTGGTATGCCTAAATTCATTAGGAGAAAGCAGAACTAAACTCTAGGTTATATGCTGAATTGTAGAAAAGAAACACTGGGGACAGTGCAAATTGTCCAGTGTAGCAAGATGCCCTGTCTTTAAGTTAAAAACTGTATTAATTTGCAAAGAACTAAAATGCAAGCCTTATATGGTCATAAATAAAAAAATTTATCTTTCCAACGGTGTAAACCAATTGAAATTCCGATGTACAGAATGAAAGTTATGCATGATTTAGTGACTATAGTGCAAGCTGCCTAGCAGCAGCAATATAGACATTTGCACACTGTTTTGCGGCATTTTGTAAACTATCTTGTAAACAGTTTTAGGCCTTTGATTATGAATTGTTTTACATGAACTAGGATGTAGATAAGTGTAGTTAAATGTAATGGAAAATGCATATGAGCATGCTGCCAAAATTGTGAATGTTGTATACTTGTAATCTTGTCTTGAATTGAATGACTTTGTGATCTTGTTTTGACATGCTTATACTTGTAATGTGATAGAACTAGGAGTAAACTTGGTGGAAGAGGATAGAGTGGATCACCCTAAAGCCAAGAACAAAGGAGTGTGGATCCAAGACTAGCTAGCTTGGAGTATTGTGAGTGTAGTTACCTCTAGGGTTAGGACTAGGTCCTAACCAATGTATTCTTGTTACATTCTTGAAATGTTAAATTAATTTAATCATGAAATTAACCTAATAAGGGAAGGATGACTAAAGAAATACATGAAACTTGATCCTAGCCTTGTATACATGATCCAATCGAATGCTTAAGTATGATTATGTGATAACATGGATGCTTGTATGTGCTATGATGCAATGTGATTGAATGTTAAAGACTTGCTTGAGACATATTCTCATCTTGATGAAATGAAACATGAAACTACTTGATATGTGAGCTATGGCTCAGGGCCTAAGGGCCTAATATGAAATGAACTTGCTTGACATGAACTTGATCTTGAAACACTTGAGTAAATGGTAAATCGAACAACCTTGGTAGTTAGTTGGACTAGGTAGAAGGGCATGCCTTAGAGTCTAGAGCTCATTGAGTAAGGGAGGATTATGGTCCAGGGATAAGGCCCCTATTTAGCGACAGACGGAGGGTACGTATGTGGTCTTTGGCGACAGTAAGAGGGTTGACCAGCACAACAGTGCATCTTGTGGCGACAGTTGGTTGCAGACTCGATTACCTATACAAACTAAGTACCAAGGGGGTTGTTTAATATATAACAATTGATATAACAATCCTACATCATATGTTACTTGTCTTGAATGCCATGAATTTGTATGTTTCTTGACTTGAAAGCATGACTCATTGATTTCTTGTTTTGCAAGCATGTTGTGCTTGATTCATGAAGTATGAATTCTTGTTACTTGTACCTTGTTGGCCGAATGTATGATATCCTTACCTAGGATAATCTTGATGCTTGAAAGCCTAGCTAAGATCACTTTAATGCTTGAAAGCCTAGCTAAGATCACTCTAATGCTTGAAAGCCTTAGCTAAGTCTTTATTAAATTACACATTAAACTTGACATAACAATTGGTTAGACTTAGTACTACCTCACTAAGTACATTCTTGTACTTATCACTCTTGTTTTCTTCCCAACTACAGGATAAAGGATACGAGTTTGCTTGATCTTGAAGCCTGTTACCTTGAGCAAGAAGCAACTCACACAAGCTTTGCCTAAGTATGGTTTCATACTTGTTTTGTATATCTCCTCGAATGGTGGCACTAGATTGTATTTAGTTAGCTTGATCATGCATTTTTTGAAGCTTGTAAATAAAGTCTTGATAGGCCTACAATGTTATGAACCTATGGTTAAGTATGTAATGAACTTAAATTACATGTAATGGATGATGTTTGTTGTGCAACTATTGAATTAAATTCATGGAATGATCATATGTTGATCTAGTTTGTTATGAAGCAATTCGAAAGCCTTGTTATGTTCATGTGTATGCTTGAATTTAAAAGTAGAATGTGATGAACCATGTTGCTTAAGTTCCATTCGAATTGCCATGGAAAGTATAGGATTCTCTTGTGTGTGTTCATGCCTTGATTATAAGTGTATTGTATACTTGTTTGACACATGGTCGAATGGTCTAGATCATTAGGAACTAGTTTCATGCCTTGTTGTATGTATTTGGTGTTAATGGTCGAATGTATGAGTTAGTATAACGCTTGAATAGAACTAGTTTCATGCTATTGAATGTTTAGATAATCATGCTTAGTAAGTATAGGATTGAGATGTCTAAATGTATACAAAGTAAGGGACCTTGAATTGAAATGGAAGCATGTTACATCTAGAGACATTCGAACCTAAGCTAAGGATCAATGAAGTGAATCGAATTGATAATGTATGTATAAAAGGAAACAATTTAGTGACCTATTCGAATGTCTTAGATTGAAGTAAGAATCGAAATCTAAGGTACTTGCATGATAAGTAATGTGTGATTGGTTACCTTGGCCTTGTTCGAATGCTTTAATAATGTGGAATCAAATATGAGTTGCTTGTATGCTAAGTAAGTAGGAAGACTTGATTGTTTGTTCTTGGTTGTTTGTATTGTCCTTGATCATTGGCATTGCTTGCTTGTTAAGTAACGCTCCCGAGCCGGGTTGCTGCTAGCCCAGGTAGGGGGTGTTACGGTACAAAATAACATTAGAACTGTGGACTGCATTGGACAGAAAGTACAAAGCAAAAGATGTTGGGTCTAAGAAATTTTTAGTCACGAAATTCTTGAATTTTACTATGGTTGATTCAAAACTAGTACTAAGTCAAGTGGAGGAACTCCAACTGATAATTCATGGAAGTCTTGTTGAAGGAATGGTGATAAGCAAGTCCTTTCAAGTAGCTGCCATCACAGAAAAACTGTCTTCTGGATGGAATGACTTCAAAAATTACCTGAAGCACAAAAGAAAGGAGATGTCAGTGGAGGAACTGATTGGCAGACTTCGTATTGAAGAAGACAATAGAGGCAATGCCAGAAAGCTCAATAGAAAAACCTTCAAGGAGGCTAAGGCAAATGTTGTCGAAATCAAGAAGGTAAAGCAACCCGAACATCACCAAGCGAGGCCAAGGTTGGGGCCTAAAGGCGGAATTTCTATGAAAGTGAAATTCAAGGGAGCCTGTTTCAATTGTGGGAAGGTGGGGCACAAATCCTTTTAGTGCAGAAATCCAAGGAAAGCTAAAGCCAATAAGGCAAATATTGTGGATGATGTAGATCTATATGTTGTGATCTCTAAAGTCAACCTGGTTGACTCCAACCTAAGGGAATGGTGGCTAGATACTGAGCCACACGTCATATATGTTGTGATGAAAATTCTTTTGTCGAGCTGATACCTAGCGACGATGGGGAGAAGTTCTATATGGGTAATGCTACGACTTCCAAGATCAAGGGGAAGGGAACTGTAGTCTTAAAGATGACCTCCGACAAGGAACTCAAGCTACAGAATGTGTTGTATGTACCAGACATACGGAAAAACCTTGTATCTGGAACACTTTTAAGTGTCCATGGCTTTAGAATAGTTTTTGAGTCTCAAAGACTAATTCTGTCCAATGGGGGATGTTTGTGGGCAGGGGTTATGTATTGAATAGAATATGGAAACTCAATGCTATCTCTGTAAAATGAAAGAACATGAATAAGAATGATTTTTCTTCTTTTGTTTATATGATTAAGTCTTTAAATTTATGGCATAGTAGACTCGAACATGTTAATTATGATACCCTATAGAGATTAATTAACTTGGGACACATCCCTCCGTTTCATATTGATTATAATACTAAATGTGAAACATGCGTTGAAGCAAAATTAATAAGGTCTTCGTTTCAAACCATTGAAAGAAGTACAGAACCCCTTGATCTAATACATAGTGATGTTTGTGACATAAAGTTTGTCCAAACTAGAGGAGGGAATAAATATTTTATTACCTTCATTGATGATAGTACGAAATACTTTTATGTATATTTGCTTAAGAGCAAAGATGAAGCTATAGAGAAATTTATACTCTATAAGCAAGAAGTCGAAAACCAACTTAATAAAAAGATTAAGATGATAAGAAGTGATCGTGGTGGTGAATACGTTGAACCATTTGGTGAATATTGTTCACAATATGGTATTATTCATGAAGTAACACCACCTTACTCTCCCCAATCCAATGGAGTAGCCAAACACAAAAATCAGACTCTAAAGGAAATGATGAACGCCTTGCTAAGAAGTTCTGGGTTATCACAGAACATGTGGGGGGAAGCTATCCTTTCAGCTAATTACCTTTTAAATAAGGTTCCCTGGAAGAAAAAGGATAAGACACCATATGAATTATGGAAAGGTCGGAAACCTTCCTACCAACACTTGAAAATGTGGGGGTGTTTTGCCAAGGTAATGATCCCATTACCAAAACAAATGAAAATAGGTCCAAAAACTGTGGATTGTATTTTCATTGGCGATGCAGAATATAACAATGCCTATCGGTTTCTTGTGTATGAATCAAAGAATCCTGAGATTCATAAGAACACGATAATGGAATCAAAGAATGTGTCTTTTTTTGAAAACATATTCCTTTGTAAAGATAGAGAAATTGATCAAAGTTCAACGAAACGAACTTTAGAGACTATCGATGAATATAGCACAGAAGATCAACAAGGGAGTGAGCTTGAAATAGAGCCACGAAGAAGTAAACGAGAAAGGGTAGAAAAATCGTTTGGATCAGATTTTCTAACCTATATTCTAAAGGCTGAACCTCAAACGTATAATGATGTTATACGTTCATCTGAAGGCACCTTATGGAAGGATACCATTAAGAGTGAAATTGATTCCATCATGCAAAAGCATACGTGGGAACTAGTGAATCTTCCTCCGGGAATTAAGCCACTAAGTTCTAAATGGATTTTCAAACGAAAAATGAAAGTAGATGGAACAATTGATAAGTACAAGGCCAGATTAGTAATAAAAGGTTACCGACAAAAGGAAGGCCTTGAATATTTTGATACATACTCCTCTGTATTACGGATAACTTCCATAAGGATGATACTTGCAATTGTCGCCTTGCAGAATTTAGAAGTACATCAAATGGATTTTAAGACAACCTTTTTAATGGAGATCTTGATGAAGAAACATACATGGAACAACCTGAGGGTCATGTAGTTTCAGGTCAAGAAAGAAAAGTATGTAGACTGGTGAAGTCTTTGCATGGACTTAAACAATTACCAAAACAGTGGCATGAGAAGTTCGATAGTGTCATGATGACAAACGGCTTCAGAATAAACGAGTGTGACAAATGTGTATATGTCAAAACTATAGACATTAGATATGCCATCCTATGTTTATATGTTGATGACATACTCATTGTTGGAAGCAACAATGAGATGCTAAAACAAACCAAAAACATGTTAAACTCGAGATTTGACATGAAAGATATGGGATTGGCTGATACAATTCTGGGGATCCAAGTCAAACGGTCACCTGAAGGTTTCATATTAACTCAGTCACACAATGTGGACAAAATCCTTGAGAAGTTTGGCAAGGATGATTTTGGTATGGCCAAAATTCCAATAGACACATGCCAATATTTGTCCAAAAATAAAGGCCAAAGTGTTGACCAAGTGGAATATGCAAGGGTCATAGGCAGTCTTATGTACCTGATAAGCTGTACTAGACTGGATATTGCTTTTACTGTGAGCAGTTTAAGCAGATTTACAAGCAATCCAAGTGAAAACCACTAGAAAACAATTGTGAGGATACTAAGATATCTCATATATACTCGAGACTACGGATATATCTTCACTTTAGGAGGAAGAGTCGTGTCGTGGAAATCCTCAACACAAACGATCATAACCAGATCCTTGATGGAATCTGAGTTTGTTTCTCTAGATAAATCTAGAGAAAAAGCCGAATGGCTTAGGCAATTTCTTGAGGATATTCTTGAATGGCCAAAACTTGTGTCCATAGTATGCATATACTACGATAACCAAGCAACGATTGCTAGGGCACAAAATTGTATGTACAATAGTAAGTCGAGACATATGTGTCGCCGACATAATATTGTTAGACAACTGATCTCAAATGGAGTTATCTCTGTTGATTATGTAAAATTAAAAGATAACGTTGCGGATCCACTAACCAAAGGGTTAAATCGAGATCAAGTTGAGAAAACATCTAAAGGAATGTGACTGAAGCCCATAGAAAATAAAGGCACTATGTGAAGAAAAACCCTACCTAGTTGACTGGAGATCCTAAGATCTAGGTTCAAAGGGACAACCTAATTGCATAAGACTTGTGCGGTCATTGTGGGGGCTCTTATCCCCAAGTCCGTCCCTATGATGTAAACGATAACAAAAATGGGATAAGCTAAGCAAAAGCTTTTAATGACCATTGTGTGCGTCGGTGAGCCGAGCAACATAAGTCACCTATGTGAGAGTGAAGTGGGGCCACTTCAAGGAGACTATTGGGCATAGTTCTCTAAAACTCTTGTAAAACCAAGCGATGTCCACGACCATACGGACATAACCATAAGAACAAAAACTCATGTCAAAGAGGTAGTTGTGTGGAGTATATCATCATTTACACAAACGGCTGAATAGTTCAAGGACATCACGTCTACTAAATAGCCAGTAAAGTAAATATACTTTCACAAGGGAAGGTTCAAAGGAGGAAACCTACCTATCCTATGCAACTATCATTTGTAGAAGCTATCACCACATAGAATCAAAATGTTTTGATAAAAGGCATCAATTTCATTCATGTGGGAGATTGTTATAAAAACATGAGGAAATGGTTACTTTGAGCCATATTTCGAATGAGTAAAGGTGGAGATTTGAATAAGGATTCTTTTGGGTCTTATTCTAATCCATGAGACCTTTACAACAGTATCTCATATGCTCAAAATGGTTGAGTATTGAATGAGAAATTGATGCTCAAAGTAAGGGACTTGTGAATTGAGTAAAGGAAATGGAACCCCTATATCCCACATAAATAGGATAAATGGAATGGGAAGTGTTTATATACACTTACCCAATATGTGGTCATTGAATGACTTGAATGGAAATTGTGCCTTGAACGCAGGGGGTGTGAATCTAATCTCATTTGAGTTGGGGCGCACCCGCACGACGTGGGTGATGTGAATGTCCAGACCGGTCGGGCCCTTCGTGGGCCTACAGATATTTTACCACTTCGAATTAATTTTTTCTTTTAAGATAGCATATCTTTTGTGAATATCCCGAATTTAAAGGGATAATATTCGATTCCCTTAAATTCGAGTATTAAAGAGATAATGCTTGCTATACATGCAAAATATTCGAAATAAATTAGATGAAGGATATTTTCGGAATATTTTGATTCCCACGTTTAACCTAATTTTCTCTATAAATACATGACCTCCCTTCAGTTTTAAAATATAATTCGAAAAGCTTTCTTCTCTATAAAACTGCATTGGTTTTTTGGTGATAGTCAAAGGCTCGAGTACTATTCGTGATTTCTTCAGTAGTGCTGTTGTCGAAGATCATTCGTTGTTGTATCCTGGGAGACTGACGACTTAAGAACTCAAGCACCGAGGAGTAGTCAAATCTGTCCTAAGGAAACTGCGTTTCAAGCAGGCCTCAACAATTATATTTTGGTTATTTCGAATATGTTAAATTCTTATAATTTCAATTTTTCGTTTATTATAAATTTATTTTGAATTTAACCTTTATTGTCCAACAATACATACATACATCGGTTTTATTATTATTATTATTATTATTATTATTATTATTATTATTATTATTATTATTATTATTTATTGGGGTTGCAGCCTGTGTTTCAAGGGGATTGCTGTTCGGGATGCTGGCTATGGTGGGGTGTGTATGTTTCTATTCATGTTTCTACCGCTCAAAGCTAAGAGCACAATACGATCTACAAGAGGAGCCTTGTGGGGATTGCCTGGTTCACTTCTGCTGTGCCTCCTCTGCTCTCTGCCAAGGATATAGAGAGCTCAAGAACCGTGGTTTCGATATGGGCATTGGTAAGTCGTAACCATCCATACTCTCACCTCTTTCTCTTTAATTTTAGTTGTATCAGATACCACTAAACTTTCAAGTTTAGTATCAATTATACTATTAAACTAAAAATTAATACTATTTTAACATTAAACTAATTACTCGAGAAGAAAAAACCATGTAAAATATAGAAGAAGGTCCCCTAAGACCAAATGTGCAATAAAATTAATAAACTTTTGTACAATATGTTGTTTTTGAAATAATTAAAAACTTACGACGTAAATAGTCAAACCAACCGTATGATTTTTTTTTTGTTAAATTACATGTATATTTTATAGTTTATGTTTGAGACTCTTGACTCTCCCTCTCAACAATGTCTTCTCCAATGTTTGAACTTAGATTTTCTCATTGAGAGAACAATGTACCTTGCTATTGCACTCAACCTTTCTTAGTATAATGACTACCTTTCTTATAGAATAATCAAATTACTAAATTAATTAAAAAAAGCAAAGGATCAGCTCGTGCCATTGACTTGAAACTTAGTATAGTTAATATATATGAACCAAAGAGTGATTTTAGTGAAAAAAAAAATGATGTTTATTCTAAGAAACCCGAGTTTGAGCATATGGGTGTGCCTTGTCAAATGGTTCAGAAAAAATATAAACAGATATTATCATGTAATCACATCTGTATATTAAAAAAAATTATATATATAATTGAATTAATTAATTAATTAATTAATTATGGTTGATGGTAATTAATGGTATAATGATGAAGGTTGGGAAGCCAATATGGACAGACAGAAGCGAGGAGTTACAATGGCTCCCATCGTGGTTCCTGGGATGGTAGGATAACCTATGTGTGTGACTGTGTCTCAGTGTGTTTCCCTTCTCCCACGGCTATTGCCGCCTGTTGTCTGATATTCTCACGATTGCTCCGACCTTCCGGTTATGGTTCCCGGACATGAAAATGATAATGTTTCCTTTCTTTTCTTGGAGCAATAGATGTTGTCGCTATTTTTTCTATTAAATAGAGATATTATATTCTTATGTTGTCGTTGTTGATTGCTACATATGTTATTTTTTCTGTAAAACAGTTATTTTTATTAATCAAAAGACACACTAAAATAATAAAAAAAAACCCAAATACAAATCCAAAATTACAACAATACATTAAAACACAAAAACAAATTACACCACACAGCTAAGGCTAAAGCAACAACAATAAGGAAACGACTAAGCATATGGTATTTATGCTTAAATAGTTTCTCCCTATGATATTTCCTGTAGACGTTAATCCTTTCTTATGGGAGCGGAATACAGGGTCAAGAGTCAAACACAATCATAGTATCGTATCGATATTAGTCTTGCAAGTCTTAAATTCGTACGATCAATTGTTAGGATATTGTTGTTTATTTTTCAGTTGTCCTTCCAGTTCTTTAATTTTGACCGATCCGTATCGCACACTTAATTTTAGTGGGTGAGTCTTCTAGTGGAGATTTTCTGCATACACAAACCTCAAACTCGAAGCGATATCAAACTGTTTACCACTTTGACCAACCTCGTTAGTAGTCTTTTTTATTTAACCACCAGTATCTAATCCATTGGCTAACTAATCCGAATCGGATCATATAATTCCTTACCAATCAAAGTTCACAATGGTGTTGGTGTCAATGTCCTACCAAATTTACTAAAATATAAAATAATTTTAAAACACATCATCAATAAATTAATCAATAATATTTTTAGAAAAATATTAAAATAAATGTAATTATTTGTAAACAAAAAATGGATTTTATAAACTTTAAACCATTCCTACCTTGAAATTTTTAGCCTTGTCCTCATTTTTAGCATCATCCTCGTATTTTCTTTTATATATTAATAGATTATTGTTAGGAAAAATATTTCATGTAGAGTTTAGTGTTTAAGAGTTTATGTTGTAGAGTTTAGAAATTTGAGTACATGGTTAGAAATTAAGGTTTAAGGGTTATGGGTTAAGGTTTAGTTTTTAAGATAAGATACAGATTTTAGTTTTTTTTACAATGATAACTAAATTTTATTAAAAAAATCATGAAAGATATCACAAATACAACGCATCCAGAATGGAGAATAAAGGGGATTAGTCCACCAAAATCTCATACAAAACCCAAATGTGCAAAGAAAACAAAATACTTCTATAGAAATTAGCATACTTTCAAAATACAGAAGCCTTCTCGAATCTCCTTGTCTCTATCCAAATGAGACGCTTTACAACGTGAAAAAGGCGTGGTGAGCGAGCCAAACTATCAGGCATTTTGCTCAGCTTCCCAGATCTGATTACATCGGCAAACAATCATCAACTGAGTGTGGATCTATCTTTCTATGACCACCGACAAAATTATAATCAGAAACTAGGGCCGTGAAGATCTCTATATAAGCACCAAACGACCGCTAAGGTATGTTTTAAATCATGCCAAAACATAAGATGAAATCAACCAAAAAAGAAAAAAAGTGTGCCACGAACGTAGAGATTCTTATTAAAAATATAAAAAACAAAACAAAAAAATAATGAATCCCGGTGATCGACAACCAATTCTAAGACTGATTGCTGATCATCGGCTAAGGAACAAATAAAAAGAAGAAGCTGCGGTGCTAGGATTGGGGCAGAGAAAAAATTACAATTTTTTATCATATAACTGATTATTTTATAAATTTTAGTTTTTAAAGTAAAATTAGACATGCTTGTGAAATATTTTTTCACTACCTGTGCATGAAATAATAACTTTTAGGATAATTATTTGATATTGCACCGCCAATAGAAAATCTTTTTCACAAGAGGACTTCAAAAGATGTCATGTGTCTGTTTTAGGGACTTTTAAACCCCAACCCGTAAACTCTAAAATCAATTCTCAAACCTTAAAACTTAACTACAAACACTAAAACTCTAACTCTAAACCCTAAAAAGTAGATGTTTGTCATTATCAACCAAACCAAAACTAAAAAGACTTGACCCATGAACCAACCGATTGAATATTCAAATTAATTGAGTTGTAGTTTGATTGTCATTGTTGTTGTAATTCTCCTATAGTGTGTTTGATTCGAAGAAATCGGACTACTAGTACTTGAAAATTCAGAGGATCTTATAAACAAGGATCATGGTTTGCAATGGGAAACACATAATGAACTATTTACATTCTTAAAGCTCGCTAATAACGTCATAAATATTGTTTCAAATATGTGTATATATATAATTGTCATGACACTAATGGCTGCGCGCCTGCGCCATTACCTCGAAAGTCACAGTTTACGATAAAGAACAGCCGGCTTGAATCGGATATAATCTCACCCTATATTATTGGATTTCATGATCTATGAAAAGAAATCGATTCGGTTCGGTTTTGATTTATTTTGGTTCAAGTTATTTCGGGTTTGACTACATTTGTTCATGTTCGGTCAGTTCTGGAGTGATTCAGGTCAGTTTGGATAATGTCGGTTCGATTGATTTCGGGTTGGTCAATGGGAGATCGGTCGATTTCAATAGGATTTTCAGGTCGAGTCAACTTTTTACACCCCTATATCGCTTTATAAAGCCAATATATTTAGTTTTTTTGTGAGTAGTGCGACAGTTCACATTTTATCTTTCTTTATTTTTTTAATAATAATATCTTTTCTTTATTTCAGGTTACTTTTGGTCAGGTGAAATTTATTCAGATTTTTTCGGTTCGGTTGAAAATTAGTTCGAGTCTTTTTTGGCTCAACTAAAATTTGGGTTAATCTTGGTTCAATTCGATTTATTTTAAATTTTAGATCATCATGTTCGAGTCGATTTAGAGTCTCAAATCGGGTAAATCAGCTCAGTTCTCGGTCAAGTTTACTAGTCTACTTATAAAGAACCTTTTATCTTAAGTTTGCAAATAGGACATGCATTTTTCAGCATTAACCATTGCTTGATGCAGTTAGTGTGGAAGTCGTGCATGCAATCGAGGAACTCGGTATTGTCCCCATCCGTGTATTCTTCCTGCCATAAATAAAGTTCAAACCTGGTAAACAGGATGAATGAAGAGAGTTTAAAGTAGTTCATCTCGGCTCGTCTAGGAATCGTACCTGACAGATACAACGAGGTTCTGATTCTTGTGTGGATTCTATTCTAGCGGATGAATACTTATGTTGTTTCATCAACTTCAGAATGGTTTCCTCATTCACTATGCGTTCTTCTAATGCCAACAGTTCCTGGTGTTTCAATTGCGATGTGAGAAGAATAACCCTCTAGTGTTAAGTGATGGAACACTAAATGGTAATCCTTTTTACCTCGTACGACATGTTATCACATCAAGGCGTATCTTATTACCGTTCCAAGGAAAAAAGACATTTGGCGGTTCAATCCTCCTTTCTTCTGACCTTGGAGCATCCCCGCACAAGCAATATAAATAAACCAACCGTGCTCTATTTTTGTTCCATCATCATCAAGATGGTGATTCAGAACATTATGATCCGTACAGTCTAAATCTAGAGCTTGGTTCACCAGAATTCCAGTCACTAAAGACATGAATTTCGGGGTGTAATATAGTTTCCATGCATTTCACATGAAGAAACTGTATAATTGGATGGCCGAGTTTCCACAGCATTCAACATGTTGCCCAAAGATTTTGGTTGACCAATACTAGAGTTATCGGGACTAGGTCCCTCGTCAATGTTAACAGTTTTAGGGAAAGAATTATGGTGCCTGTTAAAAATATTAGTGCAGCTTAAGTAAAGTTACATTCTTTAATTTTTTTAATTTTCCTAGTCAAATGATTTATGTTATCTACTTTATTGTAAGCTTGGTTAATAGTAAGAAATTTTAACAGAAAATCAATAAAATTTATTTTAATTAGCGACAGATTTTAAGGGTTGATAGTTAGTAATTCTAGCCTATAAAATGTTAAATTACGTTGTAATCTTCGGTTTGAAAAATAACAAAAACATCAGTCTATTCTCAAATAATCTTACTATTTTATTCCATATCGATGGATCATTCTCTTTGTTATTTATTTTGTTTCATGGTATTAGAGCTTCGTTGAAGTTTTACTTACTTTCTTTCCTATTTTTTATCAAGTGTTGTTTATCTTATTGTTGGAGTATATTAGAAGTTGTAAAAAGAGATGAAACTGGCAAATATTGGAGGTAATTTAAGCACGCATTCTGATGTTGATAAGCTTGTAGGGGCAAACTGTAAATATTGGAGAATCTGCATGGAGGAATATCTTTGAGGTCAAGACCTGTGGGATTTAATTGCAGGGCTTGATGATAAAATTCTCAGTGATACTCCGAGAAACTATGAACCACACAAAAAATGAAAGATTAAGTGTTGTGAGGCTCTATTTACTTTGAGGACTTCAATTAGCAAAGAGTTTATTGATCATGTCTGGGCTTCGGCTCACTAAAAGGTGTGTGGGAGACGCTTGAAAAGATATTTTTCAAAAAGAATACGATAAGGTTACAATTGATGGAAAATGAGTTGGCACAATCAATACAATAAAATATGTCGATTTATGAGTATTTTTTACGAGTTAAAAGTATTTGTGCTGAAATTCTAGAACTAGATAATAAGAAAAAATCAACGAGGTCGGATTGTGAAGATCTCTCATTCAAAGATTGAAGAAGGAGTACATTCCTTTTGCTACCATTCAAGGGTAGGCAAAGCAACCTTCAGTTGAAGAGTTAGAAAGTTTACTTTCTAACCAGGAGGTCATAACAAAACAAATGGATAAGAATTTAAAAACGAATTCTTCTATCTACTCAAAAAGGAATCATTACAAAAAAACACTTTAGCATGGAATGAAAATAATGAAAGAAGATCTCGTGCAGTAAATACTACCGATGATGACTCACAAAATAAGAACTCTACTAAGTGCTACAGATGTGATAAAATTGGGCATATAAAAAGGAATTGTAGACTCAAGCTTTTTCAAAGCAAATGTTGCAAGTGAAAATGAAAGAGATCTACTTAAGTAAGAACAATGGTTCACCGTAGAAGATGTTCAAGATAATGATAAAAAAGCAGCAGTTGCCCAAGTTCTCTTGAGCCATGAAAATTGTAAAGAGGAATGGATTAAGGTTGCTCTCATCATGTAACTGGAAATGATAAACTACTCTTATATCCGCGTCAACACAAAGAAGATCGGGTTATTGTTACAACAGACAATTTGACTTATTTAGTGGCACAATAAAGGGTTGTGAAGATTGGAATGAATGACACAAGCGTAGTCAAGTTGAATGACGTCTTCCATGTTCAAGGTTTGGAGATAAATTTAATTTTAGTTTCTCAAATTGCATATTCATGAAAGTATGTTTTGTTTGGGCCTAAAGATGTAAAAGTTTTTTATAATGTAAAAAAATATATCTGCTGATGTTGTTGCATCTTGTGAGAAAGAGGTCCTTTATTTGCGATGGCTATAGGAGAAGCCTATGTAGAAAAAACAAGTATGACTGAGAGTGCGGCTATTCGATAAACTCGATTGGGTCATTTAAGCCATCAACTGTTGCATAAAGTCTCCTTAAAAAGGTTGGTGGATGGCATGCCTTCTCCGAGAAATGTTCGTGAAAATGTAATTTGTCAAGGCTGTCAATCACATTGTCTTCTTTTCATAAAGTAATCAAGTCGCAAAGTTTTCATGCTTGAGTTGATCCATATAAATTTGAAGGGAACAATAAGAACACTAAGTTTCAGTGCTTTTCGTTATGCCATGGTGTTAGTAGATGATATTTCAAGGTACACTTGGTAAAATTCTTTAAAAAGAATGTCGGAGTATGCTCAAAGACCAATCATGAGATGGTTGTAAAAGACATACTTATTTTATCTTGTTTATTAATATAAAGTCATTATTATTATTTTAGTCTTATTCTGTGTATCTATAAATAAACTGAATTATAATAAAGTCCTTAGAATAATATAGTTATTCTTGAATGTCCTTAGTCAAGAATTATTGTGGACTTGGACAATAATAATGTATTAAGACTAATATGTAGTTGATTGATGACAAAGTGTTGTCATTGACATGGAGATGTCAAAATCAATACATAAGTATGTGTTAGGGAACAATATACTGGACTGACCCGCTATGAACATGTTTCTTGGATTATTATGTGACGGTCACAACATTGCTTATGGTGATAACTACATGTATGATCCTCAGACTTGAGATCATCATTATTTCAACATCGTGAGTGACATATTTTGATACGGTTGATCAAGATAGGATATGTCATAATCCATGTAGCGAAATATGGTTGATCAAGATAGGATTTGTCCCTCCTACATAATAGGAGTAATATCATAGGCTACTTGATTGACTGAGACTAGAATATGCATGGCCATGCTCGAATAAATTGATATGAGATATCATAGTTATTCGTTTATAATAGTCTACTCAAGATATCAAGAAACATTAGATGGACTATACAAGTGTGACTAATCCATGACTTGTGTCCAATCTAGATATGAGGACAAAATGATGAAATACATAAAAGAAGTTAATCACGGAAAAAGGTTAAATCGAACCATGATTTCATGTAACTTAGGTAGCAATGATGTATTGCTAGATGTCACTCGTTGCTTGTAATATTATAATTGTTTTGGATATTACTGCTAACGTTACATGAACCTACAAGGGTCACACCCTATGATTGAAACGAACAAATATCAACTAGATAGCATGTGTACAAACTTGTTGTACACGTAATTAGTGAGAAACCGAATTGTTATAATTATTGTAATTATGGATAATTTCATTTATATATATATATATATGTTAATATTTGATAAGTTATTGTAATTATCAAATATTATTAATATATATCTAAAAGAAACCTAATTAAAGTAGAATCAGATTCTACATATTTAATTATATTCGGTTAAATATATTGTATATTTAAAGAATCCCAATTTAATTAGAATTAGGTTTTTAAATGCTATATAAAGGCATAAGGTCTAGCAGCCATTTATCCTTTTCTCTTCGAAATCCTCTCTAAACAGTTAAAGAAGATAAAATTTGTTCGTTTTATTTGGGTGGACTGCGTAGATGTCGAAACACTGCTGTGATGACTCGGATTCGATTTGAATTCTCCTATACTCGTTGCAAAATTCCAGATCACTTGATGTAATGTTTTTCATCCTTTATCATCCCAAATTTGTCCCTTGTACATGGATCACTGGTGGATTACGCCGGATAATTTTTTCGCTACGCCATGGGGTGTACTGGCATTTCCCAACAGTGGTATCATAACCACATGTACGATACGAATTCGGACTTAAATACTTGGATTATGCTTTTGTATGAGATGCATGTTATTAGATTAGGGTTTATTCAATTTTTGACAAATATATGATATTTTCATGCTTTAGATCGATTCACGCCTAATCTGAATAAATTAAATTGATTGTTCTGAGTAACTAAAGAGTTGGTCACAGTTTTGTTTGGGTTTCAGATGTTAAGCGTTAACATACGTGGGCGATAATTATATTTTAGACTAATAGTTAGTCTATGGATCACGTGCAGGGAAAGTAACAAAAAGTTGTTCAAGTAAAAACCCCATGGATTTTAAAATCCTAAAAAACGCGATAATGTTGATAAAAGTTATCAAATCATGAGGTTTTTACACAGCAATTAAAATGATAATTTTACACAATTGTGGGGCCACCGAACCCCCACAAGGGGCTCTGCACCTTAACCCCGTAAGGGGGCTCCGCCCCTTAACCCCCCCCCCCCCGCAAGGGGCTTCGCCCCTTGACCCCTGCGTAGGGACAATCTCATAAGACCTCAATAATAAACCGCATCGTTGTTATGTCTGATATGCATGGTGTTTGAAATGCATGGTTATAGCCCAATATCCTATTTACTTTGGTTTTATATAAATACGGCTGCGTGTCGTGCCTTTCTTTCTTCTATTGTAATTCTCTTCTCATCTTACTCCCTCGTATGTAAAACGAGTTTCTAAAAAATTGTAATATTTGCGGAGAAAAATATGGACTAAAGGAGCAGAATGATGGGCCAATCAAAGGTGGATTAGATGCTTGAGAAGCAAGTTCTATCTTTAGTATTTTGGTTCTCTCATTGGCTTGGGATAGGCCACCTTAGCTTTAAGGGCTATAACCATTGCATTTATATTTACTGTTTTACATATATGTGATACAATGTATGTTTTTTTAGCATGATGGTAACTAATTAGATCATAATAGAATGGTGAGATTAATATAACAAAAGCCCTCCATATTTAATTAAAATTAGTCATCCAATATTAGCCCTCATTAAAACCTCGATCGATACTATGTAGATTTTGCCAAAGCAAAATACTTAGATCTATCTTGGTTAAACGCGAAGAATAAGCAAGTGATATTCACTGGTAGTAATATTGGTTAAACTAGGTTGTTCTAATAAGATTAGAAACGTAAAGACTAATGATTGTTCAAGAACTTTGGTGATTGAAAAACAATACGAAAGTGCATGTCTAGGATTGGTTCTTTGAAAGTCTTGGTATTTAAGCGTGCCCAGTACACCACCTCTCTTTCATAAGTTACCTACCTGGTGCATTGTTCATTATTGTTCTTTTTATTAGACCATATGAACTTTTGTTTTGGACAAATAGTTGTTCATCAAATATAGGAATTACATGAGATGTAATTAGCAAGTTTTGTGTACCTAAATAATTGAATTCTAGGAGTAAAGCCAAAGCTGACTTAGAATGAAATGAAATATGGATCCTTACCCACTAGAAATACTTTTAGCAAGTTTTTCGATTTTGAGGGTTTTTAATAGTGGAAATGTTATTACTTTATAAACATGATAAATAGGTACTTATAAAACAAATTTTATCGTTGTAGATTTATGGCAAACACATTATCATCGTGATCCATACTTGAGAAAGACAAATTAAATGGCTTGAACTTCCTTGACTGATTCCGCAATTTAAAGATTATCCTCAAACAAGAACGGAAAGTAATAGTCATCGAAGAACTTATCCCTAAAAAGCCAGCAAATGATGCCTCTAAAGATGAATTAGAAGCCTTTAAAAAATACTCAAGTGACATGGTAGATGTCGGTTGTTTGATGCTTGTGACCATGACCCTGAGCTTCAGAAGCAACATGAGGACATGGTTCCCTATGAGATGGTTAAAAATCTCAAGGAATTATATGAGGGGCAAGCTCGTCAAGAGAGGTATGAGACCTCTAAGGCTTTGTTTCCATGCAAGATGGTTGAGGGAACTCTAGTGGAAACTCATGTTCTCAAAATGATAGGGTATATTTAGACCCTGGAAAGTTGGGCTTCCCTCTAAGTGTTGAATTGGCTACTGATGTTATCCTGCAATCATTGCCAAATAGTTTTAATCGGTTTGTTCTTAATTTCAATATGAATGAAATTAACAAATTGTTGCCTCAGTTGCTTGGTTTGTTAAGAACAACAGAGAACAACATGAAAAAGGTTGGCTGCAAACCTATTCTGGTAGTCCGAAAGGATAATAGAAAAGGAAAGCCCAACACTAAGGCAAAGCCAAAGCCTAACAAAGGAAAGGCTGCATTGAAACATAAATGATGAAATGCAAAAGAAGGAAAGTGTTTCCATTGCAACAATGCTGGACATTGGAAGAGAAATTGCCCTGTCTATCTTGAGGACATCAAGAAGGCAAGAAAAAATAGACAATCCAGATTAGGTATTTATGTTATTGATATTAATATATCAACATCTACTTCTTGGGTATTAGATACCGGTTGTGGTTCACACATTTGTACTTCTGTGCAAGGACTAAAAAGGAGTACAAAATTGGCAAAAGAAGACGTGGACCTACGAGTGGGAAATTGAGCAAGAGTTACTGCATTAGCTATAGGAACATATACTTTGTTACTACCTAGTGGACTTGTTTTAGATTTAGATGATTGTTATTTCGTACCTAGTTTGACTAAAAACATTATTTAAATTTCTTGTTTATACAAGATTGGTTTTGAGATTTTCCCTCAATAATGT
Organism: Hibiscus mutabilis; assembly: GCA_019671005.1. Classification (NCBI taxonomy): domain Eukaryota; kingdom Viridiplantae; phylum Streptophyta; class Magnoliopsida; order Malvales; family Malvaceae; genus Hibiscus; species Hibiscus mutabilis. The sequence goes on along the minus strand of CM033711.1, from coordinate 27,980,758 downwards.
TTTTATGGTACGGCTCAATTAATCAATGGCCTCTATATCTTAGATCAAGATAATTCCATATATAACATAAATATGAAAAGATTAAAAACAAATGACTCTAATCAAACTTATCTCTAGCATTGTCGCTTGGGTCATATAAGTGAGAAAATCATATCAAAACTCATAAAGATAGATTTTTGGATTCTTTTGTTTTCAACAATTTGATATATGTGAACCTTGCTTAATGGGAAAAATGACTAAATCATCATTTGACGGTAAAAATGAGCGTGCAAGTGATTTATTAGGCCTAATACATAGTGATGCATGGGGACCAATGAATACGCAAGCAAGAGGAGAGTTTCAATACTTCATTACTTTCACTAATGACTTTAGTAGATATGGGTATGTTTACCTAATGCATCATAAATTTGAAGCTCTTGAAAAGTTCAAGGAATTTAAGAATGAAGTACAAAACCAAATAGGAAAGAGTATCAAAGCTCTTCGATCATATCGAGGAGGAGAATACTTAAGCCTAAAGTTTGATGAACTTCTTAAAGGATGTGGGATTGTCTCACAACTTATACATCCAGGTACTCCACAACACAATGGAGTCTCTGAAAGGAGAAATCGAACATTGTTAGACATGGATCGGTCAATGATGAGTCATGCTGATCTTTCAACTTCTTTTGGGGGACATGCATTAGAAACATCTTCTTTCACACTAAATCGTGTTTCATCTAAATCGGTTCAAAAGACACCATATGAGATATGGACTGGGAAACGTCCTAGTATGTCTTTTATGAAAATTTGGGGATGCGAAGTTTATGTTAAACATCAGATGTCTACAAAACTCGAACTCAAATCTCATAAGTGTAATTTTGTGGGATATCCTAAAGAAACTAAAGGATATTATTTCTTCAATCTATCCAAGAACAAAGTGTTTGTTGCTCGAATAAGAGTCTTTCTCGAAAGAGAATTTATTTTTAGAAAAAGAAGTGGGAGAAATATTGAACTTGGGGAAATTCAACATCAACTACATATCACTGAACCAGAGATTGAACAACAACAAGTTCCACAAATAGTTGAGGAACATCCAATCATTCTTGAAACACAACCACTGCAAATGTCTATGAGAGAATGCAATGCGCCTGGGAGATATGGATTTCTTGTCACATTGCATGTAAATGTTCTTCTCATGGACCAAGATGAGCCTAGGACTTATCAAGAAACAGTGGAGAGCCCAGACTTTGAGAAATGGCTAGAAGCCATGAAATCTAAGATGGATTCCATGTCAGAAAACCAAGTATGAAATCTAAGATGGAAATGTTCATCTAAATCGGTTCAAAAGACACCATATGAGATATGGACTAGGAAACGTCCTAGTATGTCTTTTATGAAAATTTGGGGATGCGAAGTTTATGTTAAACATCAGATGTCTACAAAACTCGAACTCAAATCTCATAAGTGTAATTTTGTGGGATATCCTAAAGAAACTAAAGGATATTATTTCTTCAATCTATCCAAGAACAAAGTGTTTGTTGCTCGAATAAGAGTCTTTCTCGAAAGAGAATTTATTTTTAGAAAAAGAAGTGGGAGAAATATTGAACTTGGGGAAATTCAACATCAACCACATATCACTGAACCAGAGATTGAACAACAACAAGTTCCACAAATAGTTGAGGAACATCCAATCATTCTTGAAACACAACCACTGCAAATGTCTATGAGAAAATGCAATGCGCCTGGGAGATATGGATTTCTTGTCACATTGCATTTCTCATGGACCAAGATAAGCCTAGGACTTATCAAGAAACAGTGAAGAGCCCAGACTTTGAGAAATGGCTAGAAGCCATGAAATTTAAGATGGATTCCATGTCAGAAAACCAAGTATGGACTTTGGTTGACCCACCCAAAAGAATTAAGCCCATAAGGTGCAAATAAGTTTTCAAAAAGAAAACTGACATGGATGGGAATATACAAACATACAAAGGGTGATTGGTCACTAAGGGATTTCACCAAATTCATGGTATAGACTATGATGAAACTTTTCCCTTGTGCTATATTTAAATCCATCCGGATATTACTTGCAATAGATGCATATTATGATTATGAAATCTGGCAAATGGATGTCAAAACCGCTTTCCTTAATGGAAAATTGGATGAGGATGTGTACATGACACAACCTGAGGATTTTGTCAATCCAAAAGATGCCCAAAAGGTATGCAAGCTACAAAGATCCATTTATGGACTGAAGGAAGCTTCTCAAAGTTGGAATCTTCATTTTAATGAGGCAATCAAAGAATTTGGTTTTATTAAAAATGAAGATGAGCCATGGATTTTCAAGAAAACTAGTGGGAGCACTATCACATTCTTGGTATTGTATGTGGATGACATACTAATAATAGGAAATGACATACCTACCTTACAGTCTGTAAAGACTTGGTTAGGAAAATGTTTTTCTATGAAAGACTTGGGTGAAGCAACCTACATATTAGGAGTCAAGATCTATAGAGATAGATCAAGACGACTCCTAGGACTAAGTCAAAATACATACATAGACAAAGTACTAAAAAGATTCAGTATGGAAGAATCTAAAAGATGATTCTTACCTATAAGACATGACATTTCATCTTGAAGGAAATGTGTCCTTCAACTCCTCAAGAGAGAGAACGCATGAGTAAGATACCATATGCTTCGACCATTGGATCTATCAGGTATGACATGCTATGCACACGTCCAAATGTATCATATGCACTAAGTATGACAAGTCGATACCAAGTAGAACCCGGTGAAGGTCATTGGGTTGTAGTCAAAAACATCCTTAAGTACTTAAGAAGAATTAAGGATACATTCCTTATGTATGGAGGTGAGGAAGAGCTAAGTATAAAAGGTTATACTGACGCAAGCTTTCAAACTGATAAGGATGATTCTCGATCGCAATCAGGTTTTGTGTTTTACCTTAATGGAGGTGATGTAAGCTGGAAAAGTTCAAAGCAAGATACAGTAGCATAATGTTTCGAATACGATGAAAGATGATTCTGTATTGTATTAAAGCATGAGAGGATTACTTGGTGATGCACGATCAACATTTTTGTTAGAAAATACTCTAGCCAACCAAAATTGCATGAATAACAAACTAATGATATTAGTCGCACCCTAGACCTATCGTACTTTAGACTCTTCGTATACATGTGTATGTCACATACCTCACTAAGAGCAAAAAGCATGTCTTATATCCTCTCTCTCTCTATATATATATTAAACAAGACAGTAAGACACCATTAAATCAACTCATCACATTAGATTAAAAAATGTGACAATTTATAATTAACCTGCTTTATAAAATCTTTAACAAACTCCCATTATATTTGAAAATATATATATAACAAAATTTGAAACTTTTAAGTATAAGGGAGAAGATTTGTGGTTGTGGGGTGATTAATTTTTTTTATAGAAAAAAGCCGATATTAAGATAGATGTAACAAATTTATTTGTGTTTCCATTATATATTGCACATTAAAATAATAATAATAATAATAATAATAATAATAATGATAATCATCATCATAATCATAATGATTAACCATAATCATAATAATAATAATAATAATAGTAATAATAATAATAATGATAATCATCATCATAATAATAATATAATAATAATGATGATAATAATAATAATAATAATAATGATAATCATAATCATAATAATAATAATCATAATAATAATAATGATAATAATAATAATAATAATAATAATGATGATGATAATAATAATCATAACAATAATAATGATAATAATAATAATAATAATAAAAATAATCATAATAATAATAATTATAATAATAATAATAATCATAATAATAATATTCATAATCATAATAATAATAATCATAATAATCATAATCATAATAATAATAATAATAAAAGTAATAATAATAATTGTAATAATAATTATAATAGTAATAGTAATAATAATAATAATCATAATAATAATCATAATAATAATAATAATCATAATTATAATCATCATAATAATAATAATAATAATAATAATAATAATAATAATAATAATAATAATAATAATAATAATAATAATAATAATAATAATAATAATAATAATAATAATAATAATAATAATAATAATAATAATAATAATAATAATAGGCAAAGGTAGCAAAAGCTTTGACTCAAAAAGCAAAATGGACTCGCTGAGTCACCCTCAGGCTCACCAAACGCGGTATTCAATTTTATTTGCCCGGCAACAATTTTATTAGTAGGAATTTGGTGAACTTCCCCCATTAAAATTTTAGGCTAAAATGTATTGATGGTCACTGTACTCTTGAAGTATTTTCATTTTAATTACTTAACTTTTAAAGTTTGCATTAGAAGCAATTGAATTTTAAAATCGTTTGCACTTTGATCATTGGTGTTAATTGCAGCTTATGTAACATAAATTAATGTTTGAGTTGATATATTTAAAAAAAATGTTAGAAGAATATATTTATAACATTAATTAAAATATATTTTCAATTCAATTAAAATATGTTAATAAATAAATAGAAAGAGTCAAGTAAAACTGAATAAATAATTTATATTTTAGTTAACGTTATAAATATATTTTTATGGCTTTTTATAATTTATTTTATAATTAATATATTTTTATTATTTTTTTACTCTTATTCATTAATCTTTTTGTTTTATAATATAAATTATAAATAATGTTTATAAAATTAATATATTTTAATTGATTTTAGAAACATGTTCTTATATTATTCTATAATTTATATTACAATTAATATATTTTTATAAAATAAATGAGCGAAAGCATCACAAAGTTTTATGTTCAAAGAACGGACAAGCTCCTATAAGTTGTATCCGAAGACATGAAAAGAGATGTTTAATTAATTTCAATCATATCTAAACATTATTTTTATCAACAATGTAATGATTTATTAGCTTGGTTTAGTGGTAGGTGTTTAATCCTTCTTTGAAGAAATCTAGGTTTGAGGCTTTGAGCCCTGCTACTTATCCTACTAAGCTCTTCATTTATGTCACCAATAAGATAATGACACATGTCACGATTTTATCGGAAGATAAAAATTTATTAAAGAAAATGACATGCAAAAATGTCACGTCATGTTAACGACAATGATCAAAATGAAAGTGTCCTAAAATTTAAGTGACCATCAATATAGTTTATTCAAAATTTTATTACCTTAATTTTTATTTGTAGGGAACTAAAATTTCACATAAAATATTTTCACTATTATTTAAATTAGTTCATGATTAAATTTTACTAAGAATATTTTTTATCACTAAACATTAATTCACATTGGATTAGACCTATTCTTTTTTGTTTAAGTATATGATTCATTGACCGACTAATCTAGTCAGATTTTGCAGAGGCTCAATATGAAAGCGACCCTCCCAATCTAATTTTCTCTATTCGCAACTTTGTATTGCAGCTAAAGTTTGTATAATCTTGCAAGAACTAACAACTTTGTATTGTAGCTAAAATCTCTAAAATATTTGTTATGAAAACTTACTAAATACAATTTTTCCTTAATCCAACACCAACTTTGGTATAATCTTGATTTTCATCCTTCTATTTTAAGAAAATTGAGAAATTAGTTCCCATGGTTTAATTTATTAGAATTTAATTCTCGTGCTTTATGAAATTTTGGTCTAATTCTCAATAAATATGTAAACTTGAATCGTTGATTTTTATTAAGTTCTTGCTTACAACTTGTTGAATTGTAAATTTCTAAGACAATGATCTAACATGAAAGTTAATAATGTTACTTGGATAAGTACGATGACCAGATTTTAACAAATTAAAAGTGCAATAGCTAATCTATCAACTACTATAAAGTTTAGGGATGAAACTCAAATTTGATATTTCTATAATGATTCCCCATCCCGCCAACCTCTTACCAACCCACCATTTGCCTAACTTGAAAAGTAAACAATGATAAGGTTGGTGGGTCCCGCCACTAACAATATCCACCCAATTCTAAGCTTAGGATTTTTTAAATTCTAAGTATTATTGTATTATAGTAAATATTGTTTTTGTCTAATATTTTAATCTAAGATTAATTATAAATAGTATTAACTTAAAAATGACATATTTATAACTATAGGTTGATTTAGTGATATGGAGCGTTAGTCTGTTAGTCTCCTCAAGTCAATTAGGTATTTTTTGGCTTAAAGGTTAAATTAGTTCTCAATAAAAAATTAATTAAGTCTTTAAAAAATTTTACCCAATTGAACCCTCATAATTTAAATTACAATCAATCAGGCCCTCAATATTTAAATTACAATTAATTTAAATCTTCTGTTACGTTGAATGTTACAGTTGACCGTTAAATCGCAAATAGTCATTAAAATAGTGGCACGCTCTAAAAATGCCACATCATAAAAATTGTAAAAATCATTTAAAATTTTTAAAAAATATTTTAATTATAAAAAAGTATATTTAAAATTCAAAAAATAAATAAAAATTTATTTTAAAAATTCAAGAAAATCTAAAAAAATATTTAAAATTTTAAAAAATTAAAATTATGTATAAAATTATAAAGATAATTTTACTCAAAATGGAAAAATATAAAAAAATAATTGTAATAATTATTTTAAAATATATAAATGTTTATAATGAAATAATATTTAAAAATTATATATTTTTTAAAAAATGTTTTTAATTATAAAACCTCAAAATTTTAGAATTTTCCAAAATGACCAAAATTTTCAAATCCCTAACCCAAAACCCTAACGCTGGATACCCAAATCCACATATCAATTTAATCAACGAGGAAAGTTGTTGGTGTCGTGGTAGACGACAGTGTTGGGGCAGACGACGATGTTGATGAGAAGAAATATATAGAGGGAACGGGTTGGGTGATGCAAGGGGTGTCAAACGATGAGAACGAATGCAAGGGCGACAATGGGCTCTAGCAACGTTAGTAGGACGATGAAGATGAGAGGGGTTTTCCTGCAACAGTGAGTGACCAGTGGTTAAATCAGCGTTAATGCTTGATTTAGGGATTTAGGGGGCTATTTTGAAAGAAATGAACCTTTGGGGGTTTTTTGAAAAAAATATTATTTTATGTTTTTATAAAAAAAATTAAAGGAAAATAAGAAAAAATAAATTAATTTAATATTTTTAATTTTTAAAATTTTATAACTTTTTAATATTTTTTAGAATTTATAGATATTTTTAAAAAAATTTACAATTTAATGATGTGGCATTCCCAAAGTGTGCCACATGTCCTTCTATCTTTGACCGTTAGAGGGCACTGACGGTCAACGTAACAGAGGGGCTAAATTGGGTGCAATTTGAATTTTGAGGGCCAAATTAGGTAAAAAAAATTCATAAGGGTTTAATTGATTTTTTGATTTTCGTTGAGGGATAATTTGACCTTTAAGCCTTTTTTATGAATAATGATTTATTAATGTGTGCCTCTTTAAAATATAAGCAAATCATATATTCCAATTGCAAACTTAATTATTTATTAGTTATTTTTTATGTAACATCTCTAAAACTTGTCTAGTCGGAATCGGGTTACGGCGATCGGAAACCCTACACCGAAAAGTTTAAATATTGCATTGGTATTGACCATGTTGTAAATTTCATTGGTAATGAACCTTAATTGAGTCCAATCCTGGGTTATGAGTCTCATTGAAACATTTGAATATTGAAATTAAGTTAAGCGTATCGATACGGTGGGTCTCGTATCGATACCGTATCGATACGGTCCTTTAGTTTTTAACTAACTTACCGAACTTTGGCTATCCGCATCGATACGACCATAAGGAGTATCCGTACGGGTGTTTGTTAAAATCTGTTCTAGTGATCAAATTGTGAAGGTTGGAAGTTGGAGGACAAAAGTATAAAGTATAGAAAGTTGAGGGACTAACCTTGTGATTAGCCTCTCCCTAAGCATAGTCATTACCCACGTAGATGATTGAAAAAAGCTTCCTTCAATAGAAGGAAAGATAATCGGTTACATAATAAATAAAAAGAAAGAGAGATTGAATGGAAAGGATTTTACTCGATTGAAAATTTTTATCATCTTCATCTTCTACCTAAGCAAGCACCACCATTTCCATCTTCTTCTTTAAGTACAAGCAAGCACCTCCATTCTTGGAGTCCTTGAACTTGAAGTTACCTCGAGTTATCTATTCCAATATGTAACTATTGATTGGGTAAGATGAAACCCTCAAATAATTGCTCGAATCCATGGATGTATTGAGTCTAATTCTAAACTGAAGCTGTTGAGCTTATAAGCTAATCCATGTAAATCTATCAATCTAATAGCTAATTGCTATTTCGAATGTAGTTATTAAAATTGATATTTTATATTGATTTCGATGTCATACTATCGATTCTAATCAACTCATATTGTTGTAACCTAGCTCAAGAATTAAAAAAAGATCACCTGTCATCTCTAACAAAAGCCAAGAATAAAGGAATTGCAATCCGAGAGCTGTAGGAGCATCGGATACTAAGATGAGTGTAGTCGGAGTCTCGAGAGTTGGCTAGGTGCCTAACTCGAATCATTAATTATTGACTATTGCATTGCTAACCATTGTATTGAAGGTTTTTGCATAAAACACTATTGAAAGCCATATTGGTAAGTATGGGTAAGTATTTCATTGAAACCGTGTCTGAAACATTGTTATTGTTGACATTGAAAGCATCGAAGCATTGTCATGTTGAGCTATTGAGTATCGATTGTTGATTATTGCATATTGTTATTAGAACATTGACACATGCCTATTGTTATTGGACTATCGTATTGAAACATTGCTACCAAATCATTTCTATTAAATTACCATATTGAAACATTGCTACTGAAATACCGTTATTGAACTATTGATTATTGAACCTTGGATTTGAGAGTATTGGATACAATTGGCATGCTATAGAATTCATGAATTCATTGGTACGTGTTAGGCGACGGCCTTTATTGTGGTGCGGCGAAGGGATGTTGATGTGATTTGGTCAGTTGGTGCGATGGAGGGTATGATTGGACCATTATTGATTTTGGTGCGTTGGTAGAATCCGTGCATCCATATACCGTATATCGATCCAATGAAAACGTTGGCTATTATTATTGGTTGTTGATATGAGTTATTGCTATTGAGCATTGATGCCATGTTAATTATTGCTATTATTGAATATATATAAGAAATACATGTTCATGTCATAATGCCATTGATGATATTGAAGCATGCTACATATTGATCATTGCTATTGAGTAGTAATATTGCATAGTTCCCTATTGAAATACATGTTCATGTTGTTCCTATCATCGAAAGTATTGAAGCATGTTAAAATTGCATATCATGCTCATTCATTGTTTATGGCTACCTCACTTAGATTATATAAGTCTAATGCATTCATCTTCCATACATTTCAAGTTAAGAGGTATATCGATTCGAGATCGAAGTTAGTTGGGAGTTTGTCAAGTCACTACAAGCTTAAAGTAATGTACTTTGTCCTTATGACTCCTAGAATGGTGGCAAAGTAGCTAAACTAATTTTTTTTATGGTTTTTTGACTATGTGTGTATCACCTATGTTGTGTAAAGGTCTTAGAGGCCCTAAATGGGTTTTTAGTTGGCTTAAAAAATGACTAAATGACATATTTGGCACTAAAAGGTGAAAACCTAGTAAACAGATTCAAATGACCCTAAAATTTAACATGCTAGTAGATTATAGTGATTGAATATTGCTGTAAAATTTCATTGCACTTGTACATCATTCAGCATTTTAAATTGATTAAAAACCAGAAGAAATATGTCATTACAATGCAGGGCGTACCGATACAGGTACACCTGTTTCGGTACGGCCTTGCATATTTGGCCAAGTCAAAGGCGAGTCAACCACAACGTATCGATACAAGTATAAAGTGTATCGATACGAAATTTGACAGTAAATTTTGGGAAATAAATTGTATCGGTACAACCTTAGGGTGTACCAAAACAAGTCAACATTGGTCAACCCGTACCGATACGGGCTTAGTTGTATCGATATGGGGTTTGGCCGTTTCAAATGAAATTCTTATTCATGTGCATCCATATCGATACGGAACCAAGGTGTTCCGATACAGTGACAGTTAATTCTGTTAAAAGACATAGATTATAATTCTGCATTGTTTACAAAATGGTCACTGAATAATGTTAGGCTTAGTTGGAGGAGTAAATGATATCGTGATAACATGAAAATTTACAAGTTCACTTTTATTTTATTGAATTTCATTGTTGCATAGTCAATTGCATGAAAGGACCCTTAAATTTTTGAAATTATAGTTTAGTCCTTAAAACTTGTATTAGTTAAGAATTGGTCCTAAGTGATGAATCCTTGTTTCATATTGAACAAATTGGACTAATGCTTATGTTGGGTAATTTTTAAAAAGCATAACATCATTTAAGGGTTGGTCATTAATTGAAATTTTACCGCACCGATCACTGTATTGTTCATCGGTAGCACTCTTCGACCTGGTTCTCGACCAGGCCAAAAAGGGGATGTTACATTTTATATACAAACCGTGTAACATTAATTTTACACAATTTGTCTATTTAAAATTCTAAAACTTAAAATTTAAACCATTAATTCAAACCAAGACCCTTAAACTCTAAAATTAAAATACTTGTGTAAATTAAAATTTACACTATGTATCAAAATATTTTTATATTATTAACACTAAATATCTACCTCTATAATTCTTTTTGAATATTTTACATTCATATTTAAATAACTACAATTATATTGTTAAAAAGAATAACTACAACTAAAATAGATCATTACAATATACAATATATATAAATCGAATTCTAGTGTAATAAGCTTAAACGTGAATTAATCTGAAAATAACCCAAATATCACGGTAGAATCTAAAAGGGTCAACAACACCATTGGTCACTAAATTATTTCTATTTTTTGTTTTGATCACTAAACTATTATTTTGACAAAATTGACACTAACATTACGTTTTTTTTATTTTGGTCACATATTATTAGAAAACTCACGGAAAACCAATAGTTTGGTGACGAAAATAGGAAAAAGCAATAAATCGATGGCCAAAATAAGAAAAAAAGTAACATTAATGACCAAAATAGGAAGAAAAAAACGTAACATTAGTGACGGTTTTGTTAAAATAATAGTTTGGTGACCAAAACATGAAAACAAGAATAGTTCAGTTACTAATGTTATTGTTTACCCAATCTAAAGCTTGGAATTCTATGTTTAATTTGGAAATTAAAATAAATGCAAAAGATGGAAGGAAAGTGATAATTGATCTCATCACCAAGTCATCATTAGTCATGCAATTTGGGAAGTTCACCAACCCCCGACCGGGGATGGCAGGCGGTTCACCAACCAAACCCTCGGTCCAACCGGCATTTTCACCTTCCTTTTAACCCCTTGGCATTCACCAGGTTTCAACTCAGGTTCCAAAGCCAAATTGAATCAACGAAAAAAAAAACATTTTTTTTTTGCAAAATCCATCATCAATGGCAGCCAACACCCAAGATCAGCAATCTCAAGCCGGTAGGCACCAGGAAGTTGGCCACAAAAGTCTGTTGCAAAGCGATGCTCTTTACCAGGTTTGAACATGAACATGTCTTTGATCCTTGTTCGAATCTTGCCAATATTTTTATTTTGATGTTTTGAACTGGGTTTTTGGTTCTGAAAAATGGGTTTTCTGTTTTTGCAGTACATATTGGAGACTAGTGTGTATCCAAGGGAGCCTGAATCCATGAAAGAGCTCAGAGAGTTGACTGCCAAGCATCCATGGTTGGTTTCTCAATGAAACCCAGTTTTCCCTTTCCTTTCTTTTCTTAAGGATTTGTTGATTTGATTCAATTCGATACAGGAACCTCATGACCACATCGGCCGATGAAGGCCAATTCTTGAACATGCTTCTTAAGTTGATCAATGCCAAGAACACCATGGAAATTGGTGTTTACACCGGCTATTCTCTTCTAGCCACCGCCATTGCTCTCCCTGATGATGGAAAGGTACATGAAATCTTAGGACATAAAGCGGTGATGTTGCATATCTTATCAGATATGTATGTAAATGTTCATTAAATGACAATGGAAATCGAATTGCAGATCTTGGCCATGGATATCAACAGAGAAAACTACGAGCTCGGTTTGCCTGTGATCCAAAAAGCTGGTGTTGCACACAAGATTGAGTTCAAAGAAGGCCCTGCTATGCCTGTTCTTGATGCATTAGTCGAAGATGTAAAAAGTTTCCCATCTGTTTGTTTTTATTCCTCAACCAGAATTCCCGAGTACTGAAAATTCAAACTTTTTTTTGGTGCAGGAAAAGAATCATGGATCTTATGATTTCATCTTTGTGGATGCTGACAAAGACAACTACATTAACTACCACGAGAGGCTGATAAAGCTGGTTAAAGTCGGTGGTCTGATCGGCTACGACAACACGCTGTGGAACGGATCGGTGGTGGCGCCGCCCGATGCTCCGCTTAGGAAGTATGTTAGGTATTACAGAGACTTTGTTTTGGAACTCAACAAGGCTCTTGCTGTTGATCCCAGGATTGAGATTTGCATGCTCCCTGTTGGTGATGGAATCACCCTTTGCCGCCGTGTCAAATGAGCCACCACCGTTGCCGCCACTACGATTACCACCCAAGGTTGACAAGCTTAAATGTACTTCCTATCTTCATATTTTTTTTAATTTCAAAATATGGTGTAAATTTAATTTGGTAATCGTTAAAGAAATGCCTATCTACCATTATCAGACCGTGATTAATTTCTCAAAATATGAAATATTGGAGTTCATTTTCAAGCAATGGAACTTTTCTACACGTTCGATTTTATGTTAGGGTCCATTTCTTTTTCAGAAAAATAAATTCTGGAAAATAAACTATATTTTTTTGAAAAACAGACTACAAAAAGTATTTTTTAGTATTTGAATGATGTTGTGTAATTTATTTTTCGTTGTTTGATAAATTTTTTTGAAATTAGTTTACAAAAGTTGTTTTCAGTTATTGTATACATTTTTATATATTGATTTTTTTATTAAGAGTTAATTTTATTGTTATAAAATTATATTTTACAAATGATTTAAATATATTTTACCAAACAACTAAAAAACACCATTTGAGATTTAATTCTTAATTTTTTTCATGCATTTCAAAAATAATATCTACTACAATGTGCAAATATAGTAAAGAACTTGATCGAATATTATACTAAAGCAAACAATAAAATTAGTCACAATTACCTTAATGACACTTGTAACCAAGAGCTATATTTTCACAATTAGTCATTGGTTACAAGCACAACAAAACCAGCAACTACAATTACAAAAAATTATCAATGGAATACATCAATACTAGCTTTAGTGATTCTATGTCTTTTCTTTCAAACCATCTAGATCCTCTTGCTTAACACATTTATACCTAGGACCATCCCTCAAGCTATCTTTTACCTGAAACAACAAAAAGAAAATGTAGCAAATGATTATTTTTCCATCATATTTGTTAAATGGCAATAAAATAAATTTCAATGCCATTATACTTCAAGCTAAATCCTTCTCAATGTAATTAAAATAATTATACATCAATGTATTATTATGGTGTAATATATGGATGAAAGTTCAATAGAACACCATAATCTAAGTATTGAGAATCTTTAGACGGCTACATAGAGAAGAATTAACGTTGTTTTTTTCACAATAAAAGCTGAAGAATCATACACCAAGATTTCTCTATCATCGAACACAATCACTAACTCTATGGTCAAATAATTTTATCGGGTGATTAACATAATGTCCTAATTAAATATTCGAAGATACCATCATACCAAACAAAGTGACTAGCAAAGCAACAGGGAAACAGTGATGAAATTGAACTTTTTTTTAAATAATACATTTCCCACTTCTATGTTGGATATTTCCATTCCGTTGCCCTTTTATCATACCATCTTGTTTTCTGTTGCAACCTCCAATTCTATGATGCTAAAGTAGACATTAAGTTCCAGCTAAATTGGAATCATTAATAACATTCAATCAGGTATAAACTATGAATCACTTTTCACTAATAACTATTTGAGCATTTTCTAATGAGCATGAAATGCATTAGCTTATCATAGATTTCTATCTTAACTTCACAAAAGGGGTGGGACATCATTCCATTGATGTTCGATGTGAACATGTGTTGAACATTATTAAAAATCATGGGTAGCCTACAGGATGATTAGAGGAGAGGAACAGTGTATTGCCATTAGATCACATCCACTCCACAGATTAACTAACTTTTTTAAAAAAATGCGTGAAGAGAAAGAACAAATGCGAGAGACAATGAGTTTGATCTGCTAACTTTTAAGAAATCACCCTTCTAAAACAGAACTCCAGAAAAAGCATAAAAACATAGACAAAAAACAGCCTCGATCTTAATACGATCATGGAAAGGAAAAGTCCCTAAATTTGTTAGGAAAGCTTAAGCAAGAGAAATGGTAGAGCGAAAGTAAGAAAGTGAAGTGAAAATTAAAGAAAATTCTAACCATAGAAAAGTTAAAATTGTTCTATGAAGAGAAGACTAAAGCCTAAGTAGCTGCCTTGAAATAAAAATTGAAAGACATAAAACTTACTTGAAACTTGGCCATTTTGTTCTCCAAATGCTGTTGAGCATTAACAACAGGGACACTGCAATGTTCTACACAATTGCTTATCTATTCTTATTTTCTTGTTCTATCAAAACATTCATATGCACACTTAATACGCTTGCTGTAACCAATACAAAATAAATAAAACCAACACAACCAATAAGTTTATGTCATTATCGTAACTGGCCAAAAAAAATAAACAAATTTGGCATCTGATTATATCCCCAAGAAAATGTAAAATCTTTAATATCTAAAAAAATCAGCAAGTTCGAAGCAAGAGATTTGAATCTAGTTGATTGTTAGGGCAAGAAAAAAAAAACTGAAACATATACAGTTAAGGTGAACGAAAAATACAAACTCACCTGAGTTATTGTCACCGTTGAAAGAAAAATATCGATGCTGGCGCCCGCGTCGGTGTTGGCATCGATGATGGAGGTGTGCCAAAGAGAGAAAGAATTTATTTTTGAGTGTCAAAATCATCAAAAAAAAACTTATAAAGTGTACTACGAAATTAAAATCAATAAAACAAACTACATAAAAAAAAGTCTTCATTTTTTAACCGTAATTAAAATTACAGAGATCATTTTTCCTCACCAAACACCGTAAAAAGAGAAAATAAACTTCAAAAAGGCAAATGCATGAAACAAACACAGCCTTAGTTTCATTTTGGATTATGTCGACAACAACAATGCTGTACTAAGAATAAAACAATGCTGTATAGGTTTCATAAGTAGCCGATTCGTTACAAAATATAAAATAAATTATAGCAGATAATACTAAATTAAATTTTAAATTTAATATCAATTTTATTATTAAACTTTCAATTATCTCAATTATAGCATCGAGTTTTTAATTTAATTATGTAAACCATCATGTCTTTAAAATTCAAACGACGTAACAATATAAATGGGCTATTGACCCCGTGGGTCACACATCATCACCCCTACTGGCATTGCCTCCCACCACTGCAGACTCGATTAGTAGGGGTAAACATTCTATCAAATCAAATTAATATTTTTAGTTTAATAACTTAACTATTTTTATTTATAACTTAAATTTTATTTAAATTTTTTAATAAAATTTAAATTGAGTTATATTTAAGTTTTTATTTAAATTTAATTATAAATATTTATAATGTTAAGATATTAATTCATTTTAATTCAAATAATTTTTTAAAATAATATAAGATATACATATATAGTATTTTATATTTTTATATGTATTATACAAATATTATACATTGTTGAGAGATTAATTTTGAACTTAAAAACAGATAGATTAATTACTAAAAATTTTAAATTATTTAAAATTTTATTTTATAATCTAAAATTTATTTTAAAAAAATTTCAATCAAGTTTTTTTTTTCCCGGACAAGTTGAGCTCAACCATATCTATTGGTGCCTGAAACGAACGACCATCGTCCACCATCAACCAAACACCACCAAATCACCCATCGAACCACCACTTGAATCTAAACAAATGTCCAACTCCTAAACCACTGGACCGTAACAACCATCACCGTCCATCAACAGTGTCAATCTCCATCAACACCAAACCAAACCTAAACCTAAACCTAAACCACTTGCATTGAACCTCTAATCCACTAACACATCCTTTTCAAATCTAAAACGTTTAATATCAAAAATAAGTACTCAATCTACCTTATTTTTTAGGTGCTTTTTCTTGCTTTTCAAGTGCTGAAATTATCTTCTTCTTTTTTTCATTTTAGATGTATAAACTATTAATTTTTAGTCAAAGCATATAACCAAACCATTATTTTCTTATCAAAATAGATGTCTCTAAGAGTGTGCATTATTCAGTTTTAACTAAATTAACCAATAGAAAAGAAATTTTTTTAGTTAATCGGCCAGTTAATTTTAGGTAGGATCAATTAACGGTATTTTTTTCAAAATTAATTTATCGATTAATCCGATTCAACACCAATTAATCAACCGAATTAACTAAAATTATTATTTATTAAATATAGCATATATTTAATTTTGGTCGCTAAACTTTTAAAAGTTAAAATTAATCATTAAATTTTTTGATATTTTACAAAATAATCATTAAACTTTATCAAATTAGTACAAAATGATTATTAAATTTATTGAATTAATTCAATACGGATATTAAACTTTTTAAAATTTATCAATAATTTATAACATACAATGATTCAATAAACATTTTGCAATAGTTAGATAAGTTTAATGATTGTTTTGCAACTTCTAAAAGTTTAGTAACTAAAGGACCGTTTTAGCATAGTTGAGTGACTATTTATGTAATTCATCCAAAATTTTATTAAAAAATTCACTTAATTCAAAAACCAACCGAATTAACCGAACTTTTTTAATTTGGTTAAAAAATTTCGAAAAAAATTCAATTCGGTTAACGGTCAAAAGGGAAAAATTAAGTTAATGAATTTTAAGTAATTTGGTTCGATTGGTTAATCGAACCAACCGAATGCATACCCCTAGGTATCTCAATTTGACCTTAAAAGAGCAAAAAATAAAATAAAATTTAAACACCTTAAAGAGGCAAAATAAAATTAGACATCTAAAAGAGATAAAAAATTTAAGACACTTAAAAAGAAAAAAAGAAAAAAAAAGAGATAAATTGAATAATTAAAAGAAGCAAAATTAATTTAAGCACTTAAAATAAAAAAAAAACATGACAACTAGTCACTTATTTTGACATTAAGGGCCAATTTAGCATTGCTTTTAAAAAGTACAGTGTAAAAGTACTTTTAAAAAATGCTTTTCGAAAGTATTTTTGAATTTTTAAGTTTGAGATTTAAGTGTTTAGTATTATTGTCAAAAAATACTTTTAAGAAGATAAATAATTATTTTAGACATGATATTGTAAGTTATATATTTATATAAATATAAATTCTTTAATGTTATAATAAATATATTAGCTTAAATTATCATAAAATATAAAAAATATTTTTATTAGAAATATATATTTTTCTAATAATTGTATGTGTTTCATAAAGTATAATAAATTTAAAATATTTTATTTAAAAAACTTGACATGAATAAATATATATAATATTTAAACTAAAAAAATTATTAATTGTATAATTATGTATTCATAAAAAATTATAAATTTATAAATTTTAAATAAACACAACATCAAATAAAAGTTAAAATAATAATTTAGCTCTAAAAAGTACTTTTTCAACTGCAAAAGCTAAAAATTTTAATTTTTATATTTGAATTGAAAAACACTTTTTAAACATATTTTTTTTCAAAAGTGCTTTTGGCCCCAAAAACACTTTTAATAAACAATGCATAACGGGGCCTATGTCAATCCAAAACATATAGACGAAAACAAAACTAAAATCAATACTGAAAAAGGAAGGGGAGAGAACTAGAGAATAGCTGCTCCTTATTTTCGGATTCCAAATGCTAACAATGCAGAACTTGATCGGCATGAAAGAAGTGACATAGTTAGAATGCTGGATTTTAGAATATCAAAAGTATTAATACATTTTTTAGCTTAAAGACATGGCAATTTACAACACTGGACAGTTTGTACTGTCCCTAGTGTTTCTTCTCTACAATTCATTCTACAATCTAGAATTCAGTTCTGTTTTCTCCTAATGAATTTAGACATGTTAAGGCACTGTCCATAAAATGTTCAACCTTAAATTCCATTTTTATAATTTATGGTGATTTTTTGAAGTTACTGCCCAGAACAGAGTATTCTAGGCATATTACACTAGGTTAAGCTTCTAGCTTCATAATTCATCTAAACAAGATTCTAACATTATAATTAAACTTATTTTCATGTTCTTACATGTCTAGGTCAGTCCAATTTTCCTATCAATGTGATCAAAATAGGGCAGCATATACAATTAAGCATGTTTACACATTTTCATCTAGCAAAACAGTGTGGTGCTTGTTAGGATTCGAGCAGGAGCCCAAGATTCCTGATGAGTAGTGGTGTTCAAATGTTGTCCCTTGCCCTTCCCCTGATTTCCAGACTGAGCTTGTTTGGGACCATTATTTTGAATGGAAGGAGCTGAGCTAGCATTTGCGGGAGTTCGATTCGGAACCTTGTTAGGATTCTGAGGACAATCCCTGTTGAGTTCTACATTGGCCAGTGTGGTGCTTTTGGCAGAACTTGCAAGTAGGATATTGAGTAGCTTTACCGGAATTGCCCGTACTATCAACAGAGATGACCGAGGCTGAAGGCTTGGATACTGATCGGGGTCTTGGTATGTAGTTGCTCTTCTGAACAAGAGTGTAATTCGAAGAGTGTTCTTTAGAGTGTTTAGACTTCTTTGACTACCAGTGAGGCTTGTCATCATTCCTGGACCGTTTGTCTTTCAGGAGCTGCCACTCCTGCATTTCTCAGAAGCCTTCATCTTCGCCTCAGTTGCAATAGCTTGGTTCACCAAATTCTGGAAGTTAGTGATACCCAGGGCAGTGAATATTGGAATCAGTTCATCATTCAGTCCATCGATAAACATCAAACACTTGTAAGCATCTGTCTTGATGTATTCTGACCCGTACTTGCAATATTTGCAGAAATCACTCACGTACTGTTCGATGGGTCGGCCACCTTGCTTGAGGTACAAGAAACGCTTCCGGCGCTCAGCCAAGTATTGTTCACTGATGTATTTCTTCCTAAATTTCTCGAGGAAGAATTTCCAAATTACAGCTTCAATAGGAGCAGTCAGGGTAGTGGTTTCCCACCAGCTCAGAGCTTCATCTGCCAATAAGGCTATAGCACATTCGAGTTTGTATTCATTAGAACAGGGCAGTTGTTTGGCTAGGATTCGAGTAGTGGCCTCTAACCAATACTCAGCTACTTCGGGATTGGCTTCATTAGTAATGGTGAAGGTATAAGCCCGATGTTGAGCTAGTTTGTCAATAGGAGCTCTGTTCGGCACAACAGCAGGAGGTGGAACCGGATGGTCCCATTTTAGAGTAGTCACTAGATGATCGAACATCTCCTTCATGCTCAGGAGAGATTCCTACTGCACAGGATTTATAGCAGGAGCTTCCTGTTGAGCAGCAGCTTGGGCTCTAAGTTCAGCTTTTTGCTGTGGAGGATTCTGCTCCATCCTTACACTATCTCCTTCATTCGAGGAGCCTTCAGGACTTTCATCGTCTCGGCCAAGTCTCGTTTCAGACATTTCTAGTTCAGATAAAACAAGAAGGATTTAGTTTAAGCAAGAACACAAGCTTGTAATACAAGTCTCCTAAGTAGGACAAGTATCCTATATGATGCAAGAGAGCCTGGTTTAATCCTAGAACATGCTAAAAAGCTATGATTACCAATAAATGTAACACCCATACCCCGGGTTAGTAACAAACCGGTTCAGGAGCGTTACCAAGCACATTACAAGCAAGAACGAGGCAAGAATAGGTTAACTCATCCCTATTAGATGAGTTACTTAACTAGCAAGCTACCTTTCCATTACATATAATTTGAGTTCATTACATACTTTAGTCTTAACAACTAAGTTCTTAACATGGAAGGCCCATACAAGAGCATATATATACAAGTACTCAAAACATCAAGTAGCCATGTTCATGCATATATACAATCCTCCCAAAACAAACAAGTTGCATGGTCTAGTCCTAGCTACATGTATATGTCTAGGTGCCACCAACTAGGAGAAATACATAACAAGTATGAAATCATACTTTAACTTTACTTGTGCCTTGCTTCGAGCTCCAGAAATCATGCTTCAGGATCAAGCAACGATCGAATCCTTTATCCTGTGGTTGGGAAGGATGAAAACAAGAGTGATAAGTACAAGAATGTACTTAGTGAGGTAGTAACTAGTTCTAACCAATTTTTATATCAAATTAAGTGTCAATTAGTCAAGAATGATTCTAGCTAAGGGTTTCAAGGCATTCGAATAGCATAAGAAGTAAGAGACAATGAATCATAATTCATTCTTATTCCATTTCAAGTAATCAAGCTATTCATGGTCACATATCAAGTAGTCAAGCAATTCATGCTTACATGACAAGAAATCAAGCAATTCATGCTTACATGACAAGTAATCAAGCAATTCATGCTTACATGACAAGAAATCAAGCTGTTCATGCTTACATGACAAGAAATCAAGCAATTCATTCTTACATGACAAGAAATCAAGCAATTCATGCTTACATGACAAGAAATCAAGCAATTCATGCTTACATGACAAGAAATCAAGCTATTCATGCTTATTAGCTCATTTATTATCTTTTTAACACAACCCTTGGTTCATATTTTGTCTAGGTAATCGAGTCTCCAACCAACTGTCACCACAAGATGTACCGTAGTACTGGACAACCCTCCTCCTGTCGCCAAAGACCACATACGTACCCTCCGTCTGTCGCCAATTAGGGGCCTTAGTCCCCCCTGACACAATGAGCTCTAGACTCTAAGGCACGCCCTTCTACCTATTCAGTTAGCAACCAAGGTTGTTTGATTATAATTCATTTATTCAAAGATTTCAAGCTTTTCAAGTTCAAGGTCATGTATCATTCAAGTGTACAAGTTCATGTCAAGCATTATCTTTTACAAGAGTCATTTCGAGTATTGCATGGCAAGTGTATACATGCATTAAGCCCTTAGGCCAATAGAGCCATAACTCATCATTTCAAGTACTCATTGCATCATCTAAGCTAGTACTTCAAGCATTCGGTTTAAGCAATTGGTCACAATACCATGTCATACATACAAGCATCAATGTTAGCATTCTATTTCATGTATTAACTTAATTCATACTTCCCTTATTAGGTCAAGATCATATTAAGTCCAATTTAACAATTCAAGAATTTAGACATGCTTGCTTTAGTTAGGACCTAGTCCTAACTCTAGAATAAACTACACTCACAATACTCCCCAAGCTAGCTAGTCTCGAAAGACTATTCCTTTTTGCTTGTCCCTTGAATGCTCAACTTTAGATCCTTTCCAAAGTCCTCTCCTTGCTCTAATAAATCACATAGATAGAACAAGGTCAAAACATGTAATCACAAAGTCATTCAACATGGCAGCAAGGTTAATACATTATATATACAAAAAAATAGCATATTCATATACACACCTTAATGCACATTACCAAACTTCCTACATTCCATATTAAGGCAAAACGGGGCAGCAATTAAACTGTCCCAAAACTGTTTGCAAAATAGTTTACAAAACTGCCACAATACCTAAACTGCTGCTACCAGGCAGCATGTACTCTGCTCACTTAAACATGCATAACTTTTATTCAGTACGTCCGAATTTCAATTAGTTTACACCGTTGGAAAGCTAACTTAATTTTCTTCCTAACCATATAGGCCTTGCATTTAATCCTTTGCCAATTAATACAGTTTTTAGCTTAAGGACAGGGCAATTTACAACACTGGACAGTTTGCACTATCCCTAGTGTTTCTTCTCTACAATTCATTCTACAATCCAGAATTCAGTTCGGTTTTCTCCTAATGAATTTATACATGTTAAGGCACTGTCCACAAAATTTTCAGCCTTAAATTCCGTTTATACAATTTATGGTGATTTTTGAAGTTATTGCCCAGAACAAAGTATTCTGGGCAGATTACACTAGGTTAAGCTTCTAGCTTCATAATTCATCTAAACAAGATTCTAACATTATAATTCAACTTATTTTCATGTTCTTATATGTCTAGGTCAGTCCAAATATCCTATCAATGTGATCAAAATAGGGCAACATATACAATTAAGCATGTTTACACATTTTCATCTAGCAAAACAGTCCCTAATCGAAACTAGTTTCCAACCATGATCCCTATTCTCAATTTCCAGCAGCCCATACACATCTCTTTAGCAATTTGATTAATAACACTCAAAATTTCAAGGACCTTTAGAAGCTAACATCATTTTAACATGCATAACAATCATCATATTCGAATTAGGCAACAAGCATATCACTAATTCAAGAATCAAGTATGTAATTGAAGTGAGGAATCAAGAATTTTACCTTCTCCTAAGCTAATTTGATCAAAGCTCAACAAGAAACATGAATTGAAGATAATCTAAGAAGTTTTTTCTCATTCTTTCTCTGTCAAACATTCGGCTAATAGGATGAAGAACAATTGAAGAAGATGGGGTTTAACCCAAGTGGCCGATCATGCTATAGTTAGGAGGACATGCAGATTGTCCACAATCTAATTTAATTTTGCCATGCAATCATGCATTTCCATTATATATTCATTTTGGCCCCTTTCTAATTTAGTCTTCTTCTTTCTAATTCTCACAATTAGCTCTTTATTCTTTCAATTTGATTGGCACATAATTCAATTAGTCAATCACTTAGATAGTGGTAACCTTCCTAGGCCTGGTTCAGGGTGTTACATGCCATGTCCTTCCATGACTTTACCTGATGTCGGCTTAATTGATTATACCATCTAGTGGAAGATCCTGATAGACTATCTTGGAAACAGTGGATCAACAACTTATCATCTGTACCATATCCCGTCATTTTTTGATAAAACATGGTGAGATGAGCACGGGGGCAACTTGTCTCATCATATTTCTTGAACCCCGAGGCCTTAAACTTAGAGGGTAACACCAAATCTAGGACCAAACTAAGCTTGTTACCATCAAATCCAGTGAAAGTGTCCACTACCTCCATGGATTGCATATTCTCTTCAAGTCGATTGCAACGATACTCGATCTCTTTCGAGGTCTCAATCTTGGGCTTTTTGCTCTCGATTAAGTGGTCCATCTCCGAGACAAAGTTTTTGGCTTCATTACCATCAGGCTTGACTTTTGAGGCGGTGGGTAAATTAATAGGAGATGAGGTACCGGCCTGATAGAGTTGTGTTTTTCCTCGAGAAAGCATTACTTGAGGATTCGGTTGCTCCCTAGCATGAAGAGGGGTAAAACCTGGCGGGTATGTAGGAATTTTTGACCTTGCCGTAGGATTATCAAGAAAAACTTCTCCTTGCTCGGAAAGCTTAAATCTAAACATTTGGGTCATTTGTCCTAAGGCCTCTTGTTAAGATTTCTTTAATTGTTCCACCATGTCTTGTCGAGCCTTGGTTAAATGTTCTTCCATTTTTTGAACCAAATCCAATTGCATGTCATTTTGGGTTTGCTCAATCCGGTCTAACCTTTCTTCGTTTGCCATCTTAGTTTTGCGTCAGGTTCCGTAGGGGTGCTGAATTGATTGAACTTTACTTTGATCCAGATTCTCTTTGTCACAGGGCATCCCCAAAAATTAGTCTCAACGTCTCAAAAAAAAAATGCATGTAAATGCAAAACAAATGCTCTAAATGCAAAATTAATGTCTAAATACAAAGATGTTGATGCAGTTGAATAAACGAGAAAACATTATTGAAGATTTGAACAATATTGTAAAAAGGTCAGGAAATGAAAAACTGATAATGCTACCATCAAAGGATGAATGGAAATGAGTGTTGATTGTTGCGAGTAATAAGAGCTATGCAATTGTGCAAGTATACACGTCGCAAGTTATAGTATAAAAGATATCGTCTCCACAGGGATTGGTGCCACTTCAAGAATCTAATCTCTTGCACTGTAAAAAGTAAAAACACAAATAGAAGATTATAGGAGTTTAACTAATAACTAAACTAGAAAGCAATACAGTAAAAGAATAGATGAGATCAAATAAGAGAGATAGGCCAGGTTATCGTGAGTTGAGGTGTGATAGCCGATTGGATCATCTTGGTAAAAGTGTGCAAGGGCAACTCAGTTGCCGTGGCAACTTGCACAACAGGGTTGCCTTGGCAACTAATCGATGGTTGCCTGGGCGACTAGTTGGGCAACTACTTGGGCGTCTGGGCAGCAACCTTCAAGGTTTGGCAGAGCGTTCTTCAATGGTTTCTTCTTATCCCTAAGTCGAAACTCTAGCTACTTGTGCATGCCTTGATAATACATCTATGCGTGAATCAAGGGTGAACAACAACCAATCTTGTGCTTTTCTTAGCCGTTGAAATCCTTAACTTATTCCTAAGCCGGATTAATCTTCACCATCAATAGATTGAATAAAGATCATATTCATTCGTTTCTTGAATCTAACTCTCCAGATATTAGATAAATAGATGAAGCTACGAGATCCTCTCCCAATTCACTCGCAAACAAGAATAAGAACCAATAATGAATAAACCTTGAATAGAAAAGTGCAAACTCTTATTACCTAAACAAAATCCAATAGTTTGCTCACAACCACAAGACACAATAACCTTATCCAAATAGATTTAGTTCATGGCTAGGTTCCAAAGAAACACAAGATAAAGAATCCCTAGCATGAACCTAATTGAACAAGAAAGAAAAAGATGAAGAATGGCTTTTCATTTTTCGAAAAACTTAGGAGTTACTCGGAATCAAACTATAATGCTTGTGAGTGTGTGCGGAGTTGTGTGCAAGTTGATTTTTCGGATTCTATGCAAACGCGAGGTTTTCAAATTACTTCATTGGGTTCTTTTTAACATGTTGTAACTAGAGCCGATTTCAGACACCTCTAGTATTTTGTTTTTAGTTTTCTTAAGTTAATTCATTTATTCGACTAGAGCAGGTTTCGGGCACTTCTAGCGATCAATTTTTTTAGCACATACTAGAGCCAATTTCGGGCGCCTCTAGCAATCAATTTTTTTAGCACATGCTAGAGCCAATTTTGGGCACCTCTAGCATTTATCCAATTTTTTTTCTAATCCCCCAATTTTTTAACTATCAACCTAAGTTCACTAGAATTCCTTAAATCAATCAAACCACAATAGTGTTTCATCAAATTCGGCATAATAGTAAAATTCTAAGTGTTTCCATGGTTAATCTAGAATAAAAATTCTATCAATTAAGTGCATTGGCAAAGTCATCATCGGATATTCATCAAATCTATGCAATTCTTGTTCCAACTAAAGGCATGGCAAGCAATTTATGTATCCTAAATGCAATACTTAAGATGAATGCAACTAAACATGGTAACTAACTACTAACAACCCCCCCAAACTCGAGTGAGGCATTGTCCTCAATGCATGCTTCAAAGAAAAATAAAAATAACACAAAATAAAATACAAACTAGGACTTACTCTGAGAGTTTGTCGTCGTGGATGATTAGTTTCCTTTTGGTCGGTATCTTGATTCTCTTGCTTGAACGTGATGGTTGTTTCCTTGTTACCGATGGTTAAATCGATCCTCGTATAGGGTTGTCCTCATCGTCCTCTTCATCAATGTCATTGGCTTTTCGCTTGGAGGATTCAATTGGTGCGGTCTTTGTTGGTGCAATGGAGGACTCGTTCGAATATGAAAAATCAAACAATGATTCCGTACGAGTTGGTTCGGGCATAGGTGCTTTACCTTTGGCTTTTGCAGTGGTTACCGGAATGTCTTTAGCCTTGGTTGCCGTGTCATCTTCAGGGTTGGTAGTCGGGGCATCCTCTGTTGCAGTTGCCGTGGCAAGTAGTCGGTAGTGAATTTCCTTAGCATGGTGGTTGTGAGTCTTTTTGTGGAAAAGAAAACAAAGAAAGCTTGGAAACTAAAGATAATGAAGAAAAATAAATTATCTCCTAAAAATAAAATGAAAATAAAAAGAAACTATTAAAAGGAGAGCATGCTCATGCATCTCCTAAAGTGACCACTTCTTTGTTACGTTCCATATGGGCACCGTTGTAGTGCTTCAATCTTTGTCCGTTAACTTTGAATTCATGTTCGTCAGTGATGGAATTGATTATCACGGCACCATGAGAGAATGGTTTGACAACTTCGAATGGTCCCGACCATCTTGATTTCAGTTTTCCTGGAAATGTTTTAGCCGAGAATTGAATAAGAGAACTAGTTGCCCTAGCGTGAATTGCCACGACAATAGTTTCTTGTCATTCCATTGCTTTGTTTTCTCCTTGTAGATTCGTGCATTGTTATAGGCAAGTGCACAAAATTCTTCTATCTCGTTGAGGTCCAACAAACATTTTTGTCCGGTACTTTCCCAATCCATATTCACGGTCTTGATTGCCCAATAGGCCTTGTGTTTGATTTCCACCGGTAGATGGCATGTTTTGCCATAGACAATTCGGAAGAGGGACACACCTAAGGGTGTTTTGAATGCAATGCGATATGCCCAAAGTGTGTCATCTAGTCTTAATAACCAATCCTTCCTAGAGGGATTTACAACTTTCTCGAGTATAACCTTCAATTCTCGGTTGGAAATTTCTGCTTGCCCATTGGTTTGTGGGTGATATGCCGTGGCAATCTTGTGTGATACACCGAAGCGTTGCAACATCTTGGCAATAAGTCTGTTGTCAAAATGCCTACCTTCGTCACTGATAATTGCTCTCAGCATCCCAAACCGTGTAAATATGTTTTTCTGCAAGAATCGTTGCACGGTCTTGGAATCGTTGTTGGGAACTGCAGCTGCCTCAACCCATTTAGACACGTAGTCGACGACAAGTAGAATGTAGAGGTTGCCGAATGAAGATGGGAAAGGTCCCATAAAATCAATCCCCCATACATCAAACAATTCTACCTCGATAATGTTTTGGAGCGTCATCTCATGTCGTCTAGAGATATTGCCCATCCTCTGGCAACGATCACATTGCTTGTAAAAGTCTTGGACATCTTTGTACAATGTTGGCCAATACAAACCAGATTGCTAAACTTTGGCCGCGGTATGAGTTCCTCCAAAATGTCCTTCATAGGGTGAAGAATGGCATTGCCGGAGTACATTCTGCTGCTCCTCTTCAGGGACACATCGGCGTATAACCTGATCTGCACATTGTTTAAACAAAAGAGGCTCGTCCCAAAAGTAATGCTTAGCATCATGGTGGAACCGCTTCTTCTCTTGGTGAGTAAGAACATAAGGTAAAATACCACAAATAAGGAAATTAACTAAATCCGCGTACCAGGATATTGCCGAGGCATGTGCTGCCGTGGCGGCTGCTCCCAAAATTGTTGAGGCGTGCGCATCAAGGGCTGCCGAGACGTTGATGGTTGCCGAGGCATGCGCGTCAAGAGCTGCTACGGCGTTGAGGGTTACCGAGGTATGCGCATCCATGTTTGTCGAGGCGTGCGCGTCAAGATCTGCTGCGACATCGAGGGTTGCCGAGGCATGTGCATCCATGGTTGCCGAGGCGTGTACGTCAAGAGCTGCTGCGGCGTCGAGGGTTTCCGCGGCATGCGCACCCATGGTTGTCGATGCAACTAAAAGTTGCTCATCCAGGAATGCATCGCATATCTCTAAATCCGCGTCCTTCTCCCTATTGCGTTCTAAACGTGATAAGTGATTGGCCACTTGATTTTTTGTTCTTTTCCTGTCCTTAATTTCAATATCAAATTCTTGTAAAAGTAATATCCACGAATCAAACGAGGTTTGGCATCCTTTTTAGCAAATAGATATTTAATTTCTGAGTGGTCCGTATGAACAATTACCTTTGTACCAATCAAATAGGATCGGAACTTGTCAAATGTGAAAACTATAGCTAGTAACTCTTTCTCCGTTGTTGTGTAATTCACTTGAGCACTATTGAGAGTTTTACTAGTATAGTATATCACGTGGAAGGTCTTACCTGTACGTTGGCCTAGGACTGCTCCTACCGCAAAATCGCTTGCATCACACATGAGCTCAAAAGGTAACATCCAATCTGGTGGAACGACAATGGGTGCCGAGGCAAGTTTTTCCTTTAGGGTTTCGAATACTTGGGCGCAAGAATCATCAAAATTGAAGACTTTATCCTGTTCAAGAAAATTGCACAAGGGTTTAGTGATTTTAGAAAAATTATGAATGAACCTTATGTAAAAACCTGCATGTCCAAGAAAGCTTCAGATTCCTTTAACCGAACTTGGTGGGGGTAATCTCTCGATTAAGTCCACCTTGGCTTTGTCTACTTCAATTCCCTTGGATGAAATCTTGTGGCCGAGCACTATTCCTTCATCTACCATAAAATGGCACTTCTCCCAATTGAGGACTAAATCAGTTTCTTCACATCTTGCCAACACATTCTCTAAATTGCCGAGGCAACTGTCGAAGTCATTATTGAAAATGGAAAAATCATCCATGAAGATCTCAAGGAAGTCTTTGACCATGTCTGAAAAGAGTGCCATCATGCAACTTTGGAAGGTTGCCGGGGCGTTACACAATCCGAACGACATCCTTTGGAAAGCATAAGTACCGTATGGGCATGTGAAGGTTGTCTTTTCTTGATCTTCTGGTGCTATGTCAATTTGATTGTAACATGAATAACCATCAAGAAAACAATAAAAGGGTTTACCTGCAAGACGGTCTAGCATTTGATCAATAAAGGGTAATGGGAAGTGATATTTCCTAGTGGCTTTGTTTAGCTTTCGATAATCCATACAAACCCTCCAACCGGTCACAGTCCTGGTTGGAATGATTTCATTGTTTTCATTACTTACCACCGTTATACCTCCCTTTTTCGATACACATTGTACCAGACTTACCATGTACTATCAGAGATTGGGTATATAATGCCGGCGTCAAGCCACTTGATTTCTTTCATTACAACCCTTTCATGGCATGATTCAGTCTCCTCTGGGCCTTAATTGAAGGTTTGTGATCATCTTTCAACAAAATCTCGTACATGCACACTGTCGGGCTAATTCCCTTCAAGTCGGCAATTGTCCACCCTATTGCCTTCTTGTGTAGCATCAACATTTTGATCAGCTTCTTTTCCTGCTCAGGCTGTAACTTAGAAGAAATAATTACAAGCAATGCATTATCGGTTCCTAAGTATGCATATTTTAGTTGCTCTGGCAACTATTTCAACTCAAGAATCGGTGGTTGTTCAATAGAGGGCTTTTCGAGCTTACCTTATTTACTTGAGTAATCCAGTGGTTCAAAGTATGTACCTGGTTGATTGACTAGCCAATTTGCCTCTTCTTGTTGTTCCTCATCGATCGGTTCTTCATACTCCTCAGGTTCCTCTTGATCGGCAATGTATTTGCCGAGGCAACTAAATTCCTCGTCGAAGTTAAACTCTGCTGTGGCATGAAGAAGTTGGCATTCTTCTAGATCATCGGCGTGCCTTAGTGTTTGGAACACATTTAGTTTAACTTGCTGACCCTCATTGTGAGTTCTCCCTTTTCAATATCGATCAAGGTTCTCCTTGTTTCTAGGAATGGTCTCCCGAGAATGATAGGTGCATGCTCATCTTCTTCACAATCCAAAATAATAAAGTCAGTGGGAAAAATGAATTTATCAACTTTTACCATTATGTCTTCGATTTTTCCCTCTGGATGCACATAGGATCTGTCAGATAGCTGTAGCATAACTGTTGTAGGTTTTGCCTTCCCGATTCCTAGTTTCTGGAAAACCAATTTAGGCATCAAGTTTATGCTAGCCCCAAGGTCGCATAATGATTTCCCGTCATAGTGGTTTCCAATGGAACATGATATTGTGAAACTTCCGGTATCCTTCAACTTGGGTGGCATACGATTCTGCAACATGGCCGTACATCCCTCTATTGTGGCAACTGTTTCAAACTCTCCTAGCCTTGTTCTCTTGGACACAATGTCTTTAAGGAACTTGGCATAGTTCAAAATTTGTTCAATTGCTTCCACCAATGGCAGGTTGATGTTGACTTGCTTTAGGATATCAAGAAACTTCTTGAATTGATATTCTTGCTTTTGTCGCTTCAACCTTTGTGGGAATGGTGGTAGAAGTCAGATATTTCCGATCCTTTCATTGGTCTAGAATCTGATTGATGGCGTTGCTGGACAACTGGAGTTGCCGAGGCATCATCAACTGGGTTTGCCATGGCGTTCCTATCATCGGTTGCCAAGGCATGCTTATCGCCGGTTGCCGAGGCATGCTTATTGCCGGTTGCTGCGGCAATTCCTGGTTCAGCATCTGAGGATTTGCCGCTGGGTTTGTCTTTATCTTTTTGTGGAGTTTTGTTTGATGAGCGGGCTTGAGCCTCTTTAAGTTGTTGGCCACTTCTAGTGGTGATCGCCTTACATTGCTCATGGCCAGTTCCTCTTGCGACTTCAGTATCGCTAGGTAAACCTCCTTGTGGTCTAGTATTCAGGTTTTGAGCAAATTGTCCGACTTGATTTTCCAATGATTTGATTGCCGCTTCTTGGTTTTGCAATCTCATCTCAGTCCTGTTAATAAAAGCATCAGTTCTTTTTATGAAGTTACTATTCTCAGCCATATAAGATTCAGTTTTTAACATAAAAGCATTGAGAGAATTTTCCAAAGAACTAGATGTTGTCGGTTGTTGCTACGGCAACTGTTGTCGTGGCATATTCTGCTAGAATCCCGATGCTTGTGCATTCTGATTGTTATGGTTTAGAGCATTATTGGGATTACTCCATGAAAAATTCGGGTGCT
This sequence comes from Hibiscus mutabilis, assembly GCA_019671005.1. NCBI lineage: Eukaryota > Viridiplantae > Streptophyta > Magnoliopsida > Malvales > Malvaceae > Hibiscus > Hibiscus mutabilis. Next base: position 27,949,868 of record CM033711.1, on the reverse strand, counting down.
TCTTCCAAGCTAGATTGTATGTATTGGACATCACATTGTTGTTCCGGTTGTAATTCACCATATAGAAGCTGGATTCCGGATTCTGCATACATTCAGAAGAATCATGGTTACCACCACATAACTCACAAAAAGAATCCATTACCTTGACCTCATGTGTGTTGTTTGGTTTTTGCATGTTCTGGACCATCTTGGTTAAAGTGGCCAATTGTGCCGAAATTGAGTCTGATGATCCTAGTTAATGTATTGTGGCTTGGCGTCTAACTCCTCCTCTTCTAGTAGAGGGGAATTGATAGTCATTCTTGGCAAGCCTGTTTAGAATTTGCATTGCTTCCTCCGGTAACTTATCTAGGAGTATGCCGTTTGCCGAGGCATCTAGCATCATCCTTGTTGGTGTATTCACTGCGTTGTAAAACATTGTTACTTGTGTCCACGTCGGGAATCCGTGTAGGGGGCATTTGTATAGAAGTTCTCTATATCGCTCCCAAGCCTCGTACATGGACTCATCATCTGCCTGCCGAAAAGAAGTAATTTCGTTACGAAGCTTATCAGTCAAATTTGTAGGATTAAACTGAGCAAGGAAATCACGACAAAGATCAATCCAAGATCCTATTGATCCGGCAGGAATGCTATTCAACCATGCTTTCTCCCTATCCCTCAGTGAATAGGGGAATAATCTTAATCGTAAAACATCGGGGGTGACTCCGTGTATTTTGAATGAGTTGCAAATCTTATGGAAAGATTTAAGATGTTGTCGTGCATCTTCAGTTGCTGTGCCGCTAAATTGACCAATTATGTTGATCATATTAAACATCACCGGTTTTAACTCAAAGTGGTCAGCTTCAATTTCAGGTGCGACAACTCCTGGATTAAGTCCATCAAGATCTTCTTCAAGATAGTCTTGAATAGTTCTGTTTCATGCAAGAATCACTCCTCCTCCTGCTGGAACATCTTGATTCATATTGCCGTCTTGATTAGCCATTGCTACACTTAACCTTAATCTAAGACTTTGTAAGGTTCGTTCGATTTATGGATCAAAGGGATATTCTAGTGTAATCGATCTCGCCCTAGTCATATACCAATGCAAAACCAAAGTTTGTTAGCCCTTTGAATTTTAAACAAGAAAAATAAGAAATGCAAGAAAATAAAAACAAAGTCGCTATTGCCAATCCCCGACAACGGTGCCAAAAACTTGTTGCGCGTAATAAGTGCTACGCAATTGTGCAAGTATACACGTGGCAAGTTATAGTATAAAAGATATCGTCTCCACAGGGATTGGTGCCACTTCAAGAATCTAATCTCTTGCACTGTAAAAAGTAAAAACACAAATAGAAGATTATAGGAGTTTAACTAATAACTAAACTAGCAAGCAATAAAGTAAAAGAATAGATGAGATCAAATAAGAGAGATAGGCCAGGTTATTATGAGTTGAGGTGTGATAGCCGATTGGATCGTCTTGGTAAAAGAGTGCAAGGGCAACTCAGTTACCGTGGCAACTTGCACAACGGGGTTGCCTTGGCAACTAATCGATGGTTGCCTGGGCGACTAGTTGGGCAACTACTTGGGCGTCTGGGCAGCAACCTTCAAGGTTCGGCAGAGCGTTCTTCAATGGTTTCTTCTTATCTCTAAGTCGAAACTCTAGCTACTTGTGCATGCCTTGATAATACATCCCTGCGTGAATCAAGGGTGAACAACAACCAATCTTGCACTCTTCTTAGCCGTTGAAATCCTTAACTTATTCCTAAGCCGGATTAATCTTCACCATCAATAGATTGAATAAAGACCATAATCATTCGTTTCTTGAATCTTAACTCTCCCGATATTAGATAAATAGATGAAGTTGCGAGATCCTCTCCCAATCACTCACAAATAAGAATAAGAACCAAGAATGAATAAACCTTGAATAGAAAAGTGCAAACTCTTATTACCTAAACAAAATCCAATAGTTTCTCACAACCATAAGACACAATAACCTTAGCCAAATAGATTTAGTTCATGGCTAGGTTCCAAAGAAACACAAGATAAAGAATCCCTAGCATGAACCTAATTGAACAAGAAAGAAAAAGATGAAGAATGGATAGAGCTTTGTCGAAATCCTCCTTGCCCTTGATGTTGTCGAAAATTCTCTTTTCTCTCCCTTTTGGAGTTGACGGCTTGGTGATCTATTTATAGGGCTAGGTCAAAGTCCTCCTTTGAGGAGGAAGTTAAGTTGGAATTAAATTATCTTTAAAAAATATAATTCTTTATTATAATTATATTTCTTCTAGAACTTCTCATATCTTATTGGAATTTAATTCTTCTTTAACCTCTTCATGGAAATCAAACTCCTTTGGGATTTAGCTTTGCACCACGTCATCTTGGGCTTGTCTAGTTATCAATTTCGACTACCATATCACCTTATTCTTTGTCGGCAATTGCCCTGGCAACTGGCTCGACGTCTCCTTCACGCATTGCCCTGGCAACTAGCTCGGCATCTCCTTCATGCATTGCCCTGGCAACTAGCTCTAGCCTTGCTTTGGCAAGTGATTATGCACATACACACAAAACACACCAAAGCAGCATCTTTTCCCACAAAAACAACCAAGTTATGCAATCAAGCTCAACGTTAGAAGAAAACATGGATTAATGCATGAATGACTAATTATGTAACTAATATGAGCCTAAGTCTAACAATAATACGAGTGAAAAGGGTAAGAAAAATAGTACTTTTGAACACTTATCATTGATCAACGAACATCATCATTAAACAATTTTCCGTAACGAAAATGAAGTCCCATTACAACGAGGAAAAAGAGATAACTACTTCGTAGGGCGCAACTAAAAATCTAAGTTAGCCTTTTCTCATCTTCTTGATCAAACTTGAACCTTGAGATTCTTTAACTCATCATTATGGACTCTTTCTCTCATTAAGAAAGCTTTCAACTTTGGACTGTTCTCGAATCAACACTTCATTATAAAAATGCCATGAATATGCAAAATAAATGAACAGAATAAGACAAGACAAAAATGGGTTAGCAACAGATATAATGAATGGCGAATATAAAAAACAACTAAAGCAGACCTAATGACATGGATTCTAGTTCGCTATGGTTATCCACATAGCTCTAACGGGGTGGGCTTCTTAGATTGTCACACATGTGGGTTTGGTTCTAATAAAGGGTACCCGAACCTATCTTATTACCTACTAAGGCAACAAGAACCCCAATTTTGGCCCATTACAAGCTTGTAAATTGGATTCGATTTGAGGGAAAGCACGACCTAGTGACGTGAAGGGCTGCTTACGTGTCAAAAGGCGTGGATCCCGGAAGTGAATTACCGACCCATGGAGGGCTACTCACGTGGGTATATGGCGTTTCACTCCAACTTAAGGGACAGAGCTCGAGTATGGATCTTGATGAACATGGTGCAACACATGTCGGTGATTCCTTAGAAATTAAATGAAAAGTTAATTCGAAGACCACCGATTATCAAAGCCCGTGCAATCTTAGTCACAGTTTCAAGAAAGAATCGACCTCGTTAAAATCAAATTAAATTCTCAATAATTTCCATCATTTAAAAGCAACAAATATTTTTTTGGCCTAACTCTCTTTTGTTTTGTAAAACAAAATTTGTCCCCAGCGGAGTCGCCAAGCTGTAGCGACCCTTTTTGAAAATAAAGAAGTCTTGGGAAATTGATTTTATTTTAAAATAAGACTTGGAGTCGCCACCGACCGCTTGGATAAGGTAGGCCGGACACCAAAAAACCAGAGATTCGATTTTTAAACGGTTCAAGAGTTGGTTATGTGTGGGGAAGGATTAACACCCCCATCGCGCCCGAGAATCGGTAGCAAAATATTTGTTGCTTTTAAAAAGATAGAAATTGTTGAAATTTAAATTGAATTTAATTTGACAACCTTAAATGAAAATTACCCTCAATTGAAATAGCTTTATCAAATTGGTGGATTCAAATTAATGGGACATTTGATTAATAAGGATGCCGATACATCGGACCATAGATTAAACTGACATCACGTAAGCTTGACTGTCGTGTTAATTTATGGTTCGAATCCCGTACGCCACCTTTATACATGGTGCAAACAGTTAAGATATAATGTGATGATTTGTCAATTTTTAATTGATATTTACCTTAAGACGGTAAGAATTAATTCAAATATTCGGTCAACATCCATTGAGCCAGGACTGTTACGACACAAATATCAGAATTAATGGATACCTCATTTTCATAATTTAAGATTAATTAATTAAGATAAACATGAAATTAAAAGGTTAAATGAATGACAAATATAATGTATGTCAAAAAAATAAAGAATCAAATAAAAACATGGCCAAAAAGAAATAAATAGAAAATCTGGAAAAAAGGACTGGATCGAACAAAGAAACGCGTAAAATAAATGCGAGAAATTAAAGTGCGAGAAATTAAAAGCGAAAATTAAAGGCAGAAATTAAATGCAGAAATTAAATGTCTGGAGTTAGATGTTAGGAGTTAATTAGCTACACTAAACGAGCCATAATAATACGGATCATACCCCGTTGCGGGTCACCGTAAAGCCGATTCGAACAAGGATTAAAATAAAGTAAAATATACATGTAATGAACAAAAAAGAAACAAATAAACGAATTATATATAATAAGGTTATAGGGAAATCTAAATATATAAACCACATATAACATATAACGTGTAGGTAGTATAATATATATGTAAATAATATATATATATGTATACCCCTACATAACATAATATGACGTGTAAACTATATAATATAATATAACAAATATAAATATAAATAGAATAATATATAAATAAACAAAACATATATATACGTAATAAGAAAATACTATGATATAAATATATGTATGTAATATACGTAATATGAATACTATATAATATATAGATAATAATAATATGTACATAGGTAACGTAGAAATATATGTATAGTACATTCCATAAAATATAAATATACATATAACTATAATATATACATTATATGCATCACACTATATAATAGCATATAAATATGTATATATAATCATAATATGTACACTATACATAAGATGTAATAATGGAGCGGGGACTAAAATGAAAAACGAAGTGAAGTGGGGGGTGCAGAACGTATTTAGAAAGGGAGGAGGTCCTTAAAAATGCAATTAAACCAAATTTTGGACCGAGTATAAAAGCAAGAAAATAACAAAAAAAACATTTCTAATATGAGCTTAAAAAAAACTCCCCCCTCTCTCAGTTTCATGAAGCTAGTGGGATAACCGCCGTACGCCACCGTGTCGGCCGCTGCTCGCCGGCGGCTGGTGAACCAAAAGACGCCGTCAAATGATTCCTCTTTTCCTTCTAAACTTGAATCCGAGCTTATATTTTAAAGAAAATCCCCTTTATCTCTCGGATTCACAAAAACCGAAACCAAAAACCCTTGAAAACCTTTCTCTTATTTTTGAAAAGCTTTTAGATTCCGGATCGGGGAAGACGAAATGATTGAAGCAAAAGGGGCAGTGACTACTCCAACCCCGAACGGTAAACCCTAACCATTTTTTCTTTTTTTTTTTGTATTCAAAAAAGAAAAAACTAGAGAAATACCTCTATTGAATCTGTTTTGTATTGATGATGAAAAAATCCTCCTTACATAGGTTTTGATTCGGGCTTATATAGCCGAAATTGTTTACAATTTTAAAAAGGAAATGAAATTAGAAAATTTTAATTGGTTGCTGCAATTTTGTTTTCATTCATCTGGTTCCTTGTCCTTTTGTTGGTGCATACGGGGCTAGTACGAGGGGACCATTTGCATGGTTGTTGGAAGATAAGGATGGGTGAGAGCTGCTGATGGGGCGGTGACACGACACTGAGGTGGCCATTGGTGAGGTCATCAGGCGAGGTGGCTGCTAACGTGGCAGGGATTCGAATGGTCACCAGGAAAGCTTTTGGAAACTGTGGGAAGGCCAAGGGTCGGCGACGGCAACTAAAGGGTTTGGGTATTAGGGTTTCTAGGTTTAGTTTAGGTCATGGGCTTACCAGGCTTAGGGTTTAAATTGTAAATGGGTTGTATAAAATTTGTAAATGAACTAATGAATGGACTTGGGTTTTATTTATCTGTTTATATTTTGGGTTTTTTAAGTGTAAATGGGCTGACATATATATTTATTTTGGGTTCTTTATTTATATTAATATTGGCTAATATATATATATATATAATGTTTTGGAATTTTAATTGGATTATAAATCCGGACGAAAAAAGGGTATTACAACAACTAAACACTTTATCAATGAAATGCATTCCAAATCATATCTTGATAATGACAATGCAATGAGTCAATAATAGCAATGCAATGATTATATTCAATAGAAATAATTCCATATTTCAACAATAACGCTTGGATTGATTCAGGATAGTGGATACGCGAATTCCTACCCCTCGCCAAATTAATGAATGGTTTAGTCCCTCTGCCTCGCCAATATGACCAATATCACAACATATCCCTCCACCTCGCCAAATCAATATAGGTCATAGATCTAAGACCGTAGTCCACCCGTACACTGAGCTCATGAATTCTATGACATGCCAATTGTATCCAAAGTCCTTTCGAATCCAAGGTCCGGTAACAATATCAATGATCGGTGTTTAATAGCAATGACAATACTCAATATATTCAATGACTTTATCAATGATCAATGATTCAATATCAATGAAATTAGCAATATTTCAATGATCTCAATGACGATATCAATAGCCAATGATTCATTTGTAATGTTTCGATGACAATAACAATGTCGACATCAATAATCCATGACAATGGCAATAACGATGGCAATGTCAATGCTCTATAACCAATATCCTATGTTTCCATGATTCAATGATGATAAAAATGTTAATGACATCAACAATACTCAATAAGAATGACGATATCTATGTTCAAGGTTCATTAACAATGACGATAACAATGACAATGCTCAATACTCGATGCGATAACTTATCGATGCTTACCGCAATATTTGCTAAGCAGTTCGATGCAATAATCGTTAGCGATGAGGTTAGCACTGACAATTTTATTATCAACGAAATCGGGAAAGGCACCTAGCCTAATCTCGAGACGTTCACTACACTCACCTTGATAATCCGAAGCTACTACGGCTTTCGGACAACAATCCCCTTGTTCCTAGATTTCGGCGGAGACAATGGATGCTCTCTTCAATTTCTTGAGCTAGGTAAACAATAGGATTATGTTAGAATCAATATTACGATATCGAAATCAATATAACGATATCAAAATCAATATCTAAACTCAATATATACAATATCTATGAATTATCCGTGGATGGCAAAAACCTAGCTTGAGATTACTCTCAAATCCTCTATGGATTTCAACGATTATTTGGGGAATTAAGCTTACCCAATCAGTAGGAAGGTTTCGATATCAATAAACTGAAGAAAAACTAAGCTTGAACTTAGGCTCTAATGGATTTGTGAGCTTAGATGAAGATGATGACCATGGAGGTGCTTGCTTCTTTAGGAAGTCGGGTAAGATTTTCCACTCTTCCTTTCTTTCTTTTAATTCTAATGAACTGATGGCTTTCCTTCATATGAAGGAAGCTCATCAAATTAGCCCATGTGTGGTTGATTAATATTTGAGAAGGGGCTAATCGCAAGGTTAGTCCCTCAACTCTCAATTCTTCAAAATTATACCCCCAAACTTTTAATTTCTATAATTTAGCCACTAAACAGGTTTTTCAATACTTTCAATAAAGTCCTTAAACAATAACCTGACTGAATTAGAGTCCAATATCGATACAATTAACCTCGTGGTCAAATTCAATACAATATTTTGACAATTTCGATGTAGGGTTTCTGATCGTCAGAACCCAAATCCGACTAGACCGGTTTTCAGGGTGTTACATGCCCTTCCTCACTCCCTTTTTCTATTTCGATCTGGACCGTTAGATCCATACCCTAGATCCAACGGTCCCAGTTTAAGCCTTCACATGGGAGAAGGGAAAAGGGTTAGCTTGGGTTTTATTTTTTGGGCCAAATGGGTTATTATGGGTCCTTATTTATTTAAAATGGACCCCTTTATTTTCTTTTCGGTTATATATATAATAAGGCTATATCATAAATAAAAATATAGAATAAAATAAATAGATAAATAAAATAAAAATAAAAACAAAAATAAAAAGACGGTGAAAATAAAGTGACAACAAATCATCTTCACTTGCTACATGTTCATTGGTCATTATTCTATTGAATTGCGTCAAAGACAGTGGGCGGACCGATTACAACATGTTTCGAGGGATGGAAATAAAATGGCGGATGCGTTGGCTAAATTGGTGAAAATTGATGGCCTGGGTGCGTGTTGTTGAGGTATTCCTCCGGCTCAGGTTCTGCCTTTGCTTAATAATGATGTATTAGATACTCTGTAGTTTGGTTTCTTTTTTGTTACAGGTATGTTGGCATGTGTATTCTTTTGCTCCATCTAGGTTAGAGAGGTTTTTAATCAGGCATGTGCTAACATGAAAGGTGTATGATATTTTGATTAGTAGAAGCACACTTCTTTTTGTCAAAAAATGTAAGGAAAGTGGTTTGATGCACAAGTAAAGGCATTATTCCATTTTTAAATGTATATAACATTCATAGGGAATACGCTTTTAAGGTTTCTTAAAGCATATAAATAGGATTCATTCTATTGTAATTGACACCACACATGATACGAAGAACACATGTACAATTCAGAAATTGAGAGAAAATAAAAAGTAAGATGAAATCCAATTTGTTGGAGGTATATTATATGGTTTTTTCTTGTATTTTTTATTATTCTACTAATATGTTGAATTAAGGAAAGAAGTAAGAACGTGGGTTTACTATTTGAATCACTGAAGGAGCCACCATTAGAGATAATTGAACTAGCTACCACCGTTCGGACTGAGAAGCGTGATCACAGGCACCAAAAGTTGCCACGAACGAGTAGTCGTCGGTGACAATTCCTGGTGGCTGGAGCAGCGGTACGCGACAACGCTGTACTAAAATTCGGGATTCACGATATTTTTTATTTTTTGGGGGGCTCTTATATTTGATCCGTAAGTCGATCTGCACCCGTAGTTGACCCGCGCCCTACTTTCACCAGGATTGCACCACAACACCTCTATTGCATTTCTCTCACTTTAGTCCTTTTTTATTTCAATTTTGCTTTATTTTTTATTTTATTTATTCAATTTAGCCCTTATTTTATTTAATTCATGTTTATTTTTCTAATTTAATTTGATTATTAATAATTTCATTCAATCTAATACTTTTTGGGACAATCATAGTGTTATAATAATAGCCCCTTAGTGTAGTCTTTCCTAAAATAATTAAAAACTCTTCATTAGATAAATTAATTTAATCCTTAGGTTAAATTTTTCCTTAACTTGAAAACTATTAAATCTTTAAAAATCCTTAATTTTGAATTATGCCTTATAGGTTAGCTTTCTTAATAATATAGCATAGTAATCAATTCCATAAGATTATATTCCGCAAAATAATTGACTCTTTAATAACCAATTTGGACATCTTTTAGATAACGTAATAAGATATCCCTTTAATTAAAAATTGCTAAATAAAGCCTTTTTAGGACTAGTTTCTTTAAATACATACCATTTAGAATAAAATTTTAGACTTTAAATTTTCATAAAGAATTTTAACTTCATAAAATGTCATTCAAAACTTTTTCTTGCATCATAAAAAATAGGTGTCTTCTTAAGTGGGGTTAACTTTGGCTTTCCCCTAGTAGTTGGGGAACGGTCGAAACTCCCATCCGAGACTATATTTTCAAAATTTAAATATTAATGTTTAATCCCCAATGTTCTTAAGTTTGACCTGGGTTTCCTCAATCGTGAGTAAATTCGGGTCATCTTTAGAACTTTACAAATTTTTACGTTAATCTCCGCACGTATTCATCCGGGTTATCACGAAAAATATTAGTGATCAAGTAAGCACCGTTCTACAGGTGTTGTGGGGGTGCTAATCCTTCCCCACACGTAACCTTGCTCCTGAACCCTTGAGATTTCATAATCTTTGGTTTGTTTTAGGTTTTCGGTCCGCCTAATATACTAAAAGGGACCGGTGGCGACTCCGTTATCACAGCTTGGCAACTCCACTAGGGATATTTTAAGAGGGCGCAACTTTTACTTGATCACGAGTTATTTTCTTGGTAGTTTGTTAAATTTTTGTGTGTGCATTTTTGGTGCATTTAACTATTATTTCATCATAACATAAGCCCTCTACCCGAGCTTTATCTAACTTAAGTGGAAGAGTTGTAGCTATGCCTTCGTGAGTAACCCTCCGCATGGGCATAGGGTTTGACCTACAAGTCTAAGATGGGCCATGATCGAACATCTTATCCGTCTTAGTAGGGGGTAAGGGCGGTTTGAGAACCTTTTTAACATCGAAGCCCACATGTTTGACTTTAGAAAGCCTACCCCGTTAGAGCCATGTGAAAAGCCATAGGGTTTATTTTATACGTTATTTATTGTGTTTTTTTGTATTTTCTTTGTATTTTATTTCATTATTATTATTATGTATTGACACTTTTCTTGCCTTATTTGTATCTTATAGCATACATCATATTGTATTCTGTTGATATTCTAAAACACCAGTCAGTTAGTGATCATGAGTGTTCAAGTTGCATCATCCAGTTTTAAGGTCACATGTTTGAATTTCGATGTCAAGAGTGAGTCCTTAGAGCTACAACACCAACACGATGGCAATGTACAGAAGGAAACCACCATGGATTTGCCGAAACGATTACATATGGGTCTGCCTCAGAATCATTTGTCAGGACTGGTTACTATTTGGGAAAGCTTAGAAGCATAAGACCGAGCCATATTCACTAAGAAGTAGGAAGACATAGCCTTTTTGCTTGGAGTGGAGATAGACAAGCTCATGGTTCTAACAACTATTGAGTTATAGGATCCAGCCCACCGGTGCTTCATCCTTAATCAAGAAGATATGACTCTCACCATAGAAGAAAACATTATCGTGTTGCGCCTAGAGTTGGAGAAGCCTGGCAAAATCTATTGGAGAAAAGAAAAATTTCAGTTACCGGAGTAAATTTGCCAAGCTTGCTAGTTTAGACGAGAAAAAGCTAGAAGTCCATCTTGCAGAAAAGAATAAGAGCCCTTGTTTCACGTGAGAGTTCATACATGCCCAAATAATAAAGGATGCAAAGCATGGGAGGGTCCTCGATTTACTCACCCTGGCCATCTACGGATTGGCAATCTTCCCCAAGGTCTTGGGACATGTGGAGATAACCTTATTAGACTTGCTACCTTAGAAGAACATGAATCCTGTTCCGATGATGTTGGCAAAAACCTTTAGGTCCCTAAACTACTGTTGAACCCATGGAAGAGGTCGTTTCACCAGCTGTTCACAACTCTTTTACTTATGGTTGTAGAGCCATTTCTAGGACAATGAGAAGAAAAGCAAGCACCCAACATCTAGAGACTTAACTTCGATTAGAGAAGTTACCAAAAAACGATGGTAAATAAATGGGAAACAAGAATAATGGGTGGTCTTTATTCGAAACCTTTCCGATAATGACATAACTTGGAGAGCCCCATGGATGTATCAAGTGCAAACCTATACAAGTGTAGGAAGATGGAGTGGGCCCCTCTTGTATGCCTATGGGGAGCCACTAGTTATGCGCCTCTACTCGTAAAACGCTAGTATGGATCTTGACAATTTATTCTCGTTACTCATGGGTTACAAGAAGAAGAGTTCTGCTACAAGGAGGAAAATTCCATGAAATGAGTCATAGATTTGGTAGAGTTGGCTAGTGAGTGGAAACGAACACACTGAATGAAGGTGGCCCTATTTGTTGGTGTTGCATTCGAATATGCAAATTGGAGAAATCAAAGGATTGACAACAAAGGCGTTCCAGTCCATGTAAACCAATCAAACAAACCTCAGTCTGGCATCCTCATGACCGAGCTAGAGATCTACAAGAAAGAATTTGAGAAAGAAAAAGAAATGCTATAGGGAAGAATCACTGAGCTCGAGGGCAAGCTCGTCACTAAAGAATATCAAAGAGAGGGCTGCCAGAAAGAGGTGAAGATCCTGTTAACAAAGCAAGAGGCCCACTTAAAAGATGTGTGAGAGCTGACTTAAGAAAATAACCACTTGAAAGCTCAAGAGGCATGTGTTGGTTGTAACACCCCTTCTCGGCTTGGTCAAGAACTGGGTTAGAGTATGTTACCGGAGTTTAATGTGATGACCGGTACAACATTTTAATCTTTATTCAAAAATTTAGTAAGCTGAAAGTCAATACAGTAGAAAGATGATTCGTTATGAGTCAATAATCTTGAATTTATGATCAATTTTAAACCCTTACAAGTTTTAGGGACTAATCTGTAAATTCAATAAACTAGAAGTCCTTTACTGAAATTAACTTTATCTCAATAAAATTCAGCCTATAATCAGTGTACATGAAAATTTCTATGTTAATCAGAATCCATTTACCCTTTCAATTAAGCCAATCATTAAGAGGTGACCAAAATGCAACTTTTTAGAATTATTACAAAAGCTTTTAACTGAATTACCTGAAATTGTACCGATACTCGAGAGGCTGTATCGGTATACCATGCATGTTTTACAAATTATCAAATTCCAGTTACCAAAACTTGTATCGGTATAGCTTTAGCTATACCGGTACAAATGAACAAGTATCGGTACGCCTTGGAGCCGTACCGAAACCTTTTTGCAAACTAGATTCCAGTGACGAAAGTCTGTACTGATACACCAAATTAGTGTTGATATGCCTTGTTGGCCAGCCCCGACATGGTCTAAATATGTATAACCATACCAATACGCCATTACCCGTATCGATACGACGGGGTCTGTAATGACCGATTTGGTCTAGTTTTTATCCATTTCGACCTATCATACAATGTCCAAATCCTATGAAATTTTGCAGACAAGTCTACAATATCATAATTTACTATCATGCCAAATTTCACATCCATATGATTCCATTTACTAGGTTTTTACCTTTTTAGGCCAAATATGCATGTTTTTACCACTTTTAGCCAATTTCAAGGCATCATTATAGGCCTTTAAGACTTATACATACCATAAGAAGCATATTCACAACAAAAGGGATAAAAGTGATTAGTCTAACTACTTTGCCACCATACTAGGAGCTTGTAGGGATAATATACATTACTTTAAGGTTGTAGTGATTTGCCAAAACTTCCAACGATTCCCTGATCTCACAACAGTGACTTTCTTAACTTGAAATGCATGAGATGAAATGTATTAGGCATACTTTGCCTAGTGAGGTAGTCATAACAATAAAAAAAATAATGAAATTCATTCCAGATCATGTTTTACCAATGACAATAATATCATATTATAATAATGTCCCTTGGATTGAATCAAGATAGTGGATGCGTGAATTCCTACGCCTCGCTAAATCAATGAATGGTCTAGTCCCTCATCCTCGCCAATTGACCAATATCATAAACATCCCTTCGCCTCGCCACAATAAAGGCTGTAGCCAAGGACCGTAGTCTATCCGTACCAATGAGCTCATGAATTCTATGACATGCCAATTGTATCCAATATCATTTTGAATCCAAGGTTCTATAACAATAACAATAAATAGGGCAATGGAAATATCAATAGCAACGCTCAATGACAATAGTGATAACAATATCAATGTCGATATTCAATGGCAATAGAAATATCAATGTCTGATGCTTAAGGTTTCCATATTTCAATGCTTCAATGAGACCAATGACAATAACAATGTTTCTATGAACAATGAATCAATGGAACAACTTAGCAATACATACCAATATAGTCTCCTATGAGATTCGATGCGATATCCTTAGACACAATGTTAGCTATGAAAAAATCAATATCGATAAAATCAAGAAAAGCATCTAGCCTATTCTTGAGACTCCGACTACACTCACCTTGCTTTCTAAAGCTCTTACGACTCTCGGATGACAACTCTTTTGCTTTTATCTTATGGTGGAGATGGGAATTCCTCCTTCTCCAAATCTCGAACTAGATAGAATCAATATGAGATTGTTATGGTCCATATAACAATATCGAATTCAATATCTAAGCTTATAATAGCTATTAGCTATTAAATTCCCATAGATTTAAGCTTAGAATGCTTGGGGTGATGTTTTAGGGTTTGTGAGTACCCCTTTTTGATTTAGTCACCATCTTAGCCATGATTTAAGAATTGATGGAGGGCTTTCACTTACCCAATCGACAACAACACGATCTAAACTAGAAATAGAAGAAAACCCAAGCTTTGAATCAACAATAACTGGGGTGCTTGCTTATTGTAATAGATGATGAAGGTATAACAAATAAGGTGGTTGCTTCTTTCCTAATCGGGTAAGTTTCTAACCTTATTCTTACTTCCCAATTAATTTTAATAGTCAAAGGCTTTCTTTCAAATGAAGGAAAGCAATCTAAGCATTCAACGTAGGGAATGATAAGGCTTGGGGGGGTAATTACAAGGTTGGTCCATCAAATCTCCAAACTTTGCACTTTTACCCCTAAACATATAATTTTCACAATTAGGCCACTAAATAGTTTTTCGATAAATTCAATAAGGTCCTTAATCAATAAATTGACTCAATTAGAGCCCAATATCGATATAATTGACCAAATGATTAAAGTCAATGCAACATTTTAACCTTTCCAATGTAGCGTTTCTGATTGCTGGAACCCAATTTTGACTAGACCGGTTTTTAGGGCGTTACAACTCTTCCCTCGTAAGAAAAATTCATCCACAAATTTTACCTGATCCGAAGAGATGAGGATATTGCTTCTTTATTGTTTATTTCAGTTCCCAGGTTTCTTTTTAAACTATGTGGTTCCTCTAGAGTACTTTGACCAATAGTACTAATTTGTTGTGAAGTCTTTTAACTTCTTTTGCAAGAATCTTAATCGGTTCCTCCTCGTAGGTCAAATTAGATTGAATCTCTATAGATTATGGTTCAATGATATGCAAAGGACCAGAGCGGTACTTTCGGAGCATCGATACATGGAATACATTGTGGATTTTGCTCAGTTCTGAGGGTAACAATAATCAATAAGCTACAAGGCCAACTTCTCAATAACCTCAAAAGGGTCCAATGAAAAGGGGACTCAGCTTCCTATTTTTGCCAAACCTCAGGATCTTCTTCTATGGTGAAACCTTGAGGAAGGCTTTCTCACCAACCTCATACCGTATATCCCTTCACTTTAGATCGACATAGGCCTTTTGTTAGTCAAATGCAGCTTTCAAGCGATCATGGATGATGGTAACCCGTTCTTCGGTTTCCCAAAGTAGGTCAAGGCCCAACATATTGCCTTCATCGAGTTCAAACCAGCACAATGGAGTTTTGCAGCGTCTGCCATACAACGCTTCATACGGTGCCATCTTAATGGAAGCTTGATAGCTATTGTTGTAGGCAAACTCAATGAGAGGTGGGGATTTCTCCCAAGATCCACCAAAATTAATAATACATGCACGTAGCATGTCTTCTAGAATCTGTACGAAAAATTTCAATAATGATACACATTTTCAATGATTCAATGGGTGGGTTTTTTTGATGATTACCTAAATTACCCTTTTTGACTGGCCGTCAGACTAAGGGTGAAAAGCAGTACTAAGGTTAACTCTGGTGCCCAGAGCTTCTTGTAATGTTCTCTAGAATCGAAAAGCAAATCAAGGATCTCAATCAGAGATGATAGATTTCGGTACTCCATAGAGTCGAATAACTTTCTTGATATACAAGTCAACCAACTTAGGAAGACCGTAGTCCATTCTAACTAGTAAGAAATGTGTTGACTTGGTGAAACGGTCTACAATGACCCAAATAACATCGTGCTTAGAAGGAGTTAGGGGTAGACCACTAACAAAGTCTATAGTGATTCTCTCCCACTTCCACTACAGTAGTTCAATAGGTTGTAATAATCTAGTAGGGACACGGTGCTCAGCCTTGACATACTGGCACGTAAGGCACTTGGTCCATTATGGCTTGTTTCATGCCCATCCACCAATAGAGTTCCCGAAGGTCTTTGTACATCTTTATAGAACCCGAGTGAACAGAAAAAGAACTCAAATGAGCTTCCTTGAGAATATCAATGCGACGAGACTCATCATTGGGTACACAGACCAGCACAAAAACATAACAGTCCTTCAAGATTAATTTTCAAATCTGGATTATCTTGTAACTTGAAAACATTAATAGCTTCTGAAGTTTAGAGTCTTGAATTTGTAATCTTTTGATTCTCAAAAAAATAGTAGACTGAACCTGAAGCTCAGCTACGAGGCAATAATGCTTCTGAAGTCGGAAGTGAGCATTAATATCTCGAGGAGCAAGCATAGGTTTGCGGCTAAGTGCATCAGCAACGATGTTAGCCTTACCCGGATGGTAATCAATAACAAGATCATAATCTTTGAGGAGTTCCATCCATCTCTATTGTCGAAGATTCAACTCTTTTAGAGTCAACAGATATTTGAGACTTTTGTGATCGGTAAAGAGATAACACTTCTCTATGTAGAGATCCAGATTTTCAATGAAAAGATAACTGTAGCCAACTCCAAGTCATGAGTTGAATAATTCAACTCATGAGGCTTTAGTTGTCTCGAAGCATAAACAATGATGCGATGCATCAGTATAGATTATTTAATCCTTTCTGGACTCGGGTTGGGTTAGCACTGGTGCGTGAGTCAAGACTTGTTTCAATTGATCGAAACTTCTTTGTTGTTCCTCGGTCCAAATAAATGGAGCTTCTTTCCTCAATAGCTTAGTCAATGGGGCTGCTATAATAGAAAATCTTTTGACGAATCTTCTATAATAACCAGCAAGACCAAGGAAACTTCTTACCTCACCAATGTTCTTTGGTGGCTGCCAAGCAAGAATGGCTTGAATTTTCTTCGGATCTACTTGGATGCCTGAAGCTGATACAATGTGCCTAGGAAAGACAACTTTAGCGAGCCAAAACTCACACTTAGAGAACTTAGCAAATAGCTGCTTCTCCTAAAGGGTTTGAAGCATAATGCGGAGGTGATCTCGATGTTCAGCAATATTCTTTGAATAGACCAAGATATCATCAATGAATACCACTACAAATTTATCTATATGGGTCCTGAAAATATGATTCATCAAATCCATAAAGTCTGCAGGTGCATTGGTTAGCCCAAAGGGCATTACCAAGGATTCATAGTGTTTGTACATTGTATGGAAAATAGTTTTGGGTACATCACATTCTTTGACTCACATTTGATAATAGCTGGACCTTAAATCGATCTTGGAAAACATGGAGCCATCCTTAAGCTGATTGAATAGGTCGTCTATCCTTGGCAATGGGTACTTGTTTTTAATAGTTACCTTATTCAACTGTCGATAATCGATGCATAGTCTCATGGAACCATCTTTCTTTCTTAAAAATAGAATCAGAGCTCCCCAAGGTGAAGAATTCAATCGAATGAAGCCCTTATCAAGCAATTATTGAATCTGGGCTTTCAATTCTTTTAACTCAACAACTATCATTCAATAAGGTGTAATGGAAACTGAGGCAGTTCTAGGCTACACTTCGACGCCAAATTCTACTTCACGAGTTGAAGGTAAACCCAGAAGCTCATCAGGAAAAACATCAGGTAATTCACACACAGTGTCAATGTCTGGTAATTGAGATTCATCATTGGCTTCCAAAGTCAAAGCATACAATGAAGAGTTTCTTGAATTCATCAAAGTGATGCCCTTTTTACCAAAGCCTCGAAGATACAACTTCCTCTTGCTGCAATCAACCCAAGCTTGATGTTCACTGAGCCAATCTAAACCCAATATAACATCAAACTTGTGGATCAAAAGTGATAATAAATTGGCCAGAAATGGAATCCCTTGAATCAATAAGGGACAGTTCTTACACACAAGACTCATGGTGACACAATCACCCAACGGGTTGGTTACAGTGATTTTTGATACTATAGGTTCAAAGGAAAACCTATACTTCTTAACTAATACAGTACTTATAAAGGAGTGAGTAGAACCAAGGTCAATTAATGCATATAAAGAATGTGAATATAACTCAATGGCACCTGCAATGATGTCAGAGTCATCCTCATCTTCCTTGCTCCTTACATGATATATCTGGGCATAGGTCTTCGATTCCTGCATGTTCGATTGTTTCCCTGAGCCACTAGGTCTCCACGCAGTTCCTGATGATCCTTGACTTGTTCCTTTTCCTCGAAAAGACTTAGCTAGGGATGAAATGTTAGCCGATGTAGTAGTGGACTTGGTGGCATTGAGAGGACAATCTCGAATAAAATGGCCTTGCTCTCCACAATAGAAACAAGCTCATGACTGCTTACAACACTGACCCATTTAATGTCAATTTTGACAATAGCTGCAAATTGGATACTGAGAGTTTCAATTTGAGCCTCCAATACTATCAACCAAGGCTTACTTACCCAAAAGTTGAGTTATAGTATGTGGCCTCTCGATGTTCCTTGAACGGGAAGGCTGTGCATACATATTATGTTTAGGGCTTTGATACTTTCCTTTCTTTTTCCACTTGGGAGGTTGAGAATATCTCAGAATCTCTTATCTGACTTGCTCGACCCACCAGTCCTATGGGCTTTTTGTATTGCTTTAGTGTCCTTGGCTCTGTTTACAAGGTCTTGGAAATCGGTGATGCCTAATGCTGTGAACATAGGGCGTGGCTCATTATTGAGTCTTTCAATGAGCATTCTACACTTCTCTTCCTCCTTTTTGATGTACTCGACACCATACCTGTAGTACTTATAGAAATCATGGATGTAATGCTCCACTGGTCGACCACCTTGTTTAAGATAGAGGAAGATACTACGTCTTTTTATGAGATAGAACTCACTACTGTACTTCTTTCAAAATTCTCAAAAGAAGAACTCCCATATTACTATTTCTTCAGAAACTGTAAGAATAGTAGTCTCCCACCAATGAAGTGCCTCATCAGCAAGCAACGCGAGGGCACATTCTAGCTTGTGCTCGTTCGGACACTACAACTACTTATTTAGAATTTTCAACGTGTTATCCAACCATTATTTAATAGTTTCAAGATTGTCATCATTTTGACCAGTAAAGGTATAAGCTCGGTACTAAGATAGCTTATAAATAGGGCCATGAGCATATTGGATAACAGCTGCGGTAGGTTGCACAGCCTGCTCAGCTCTATTTGCATTCTAAAGTGTTGGAACATGTCAGACATGTTTTTATAACATTCAACTTGAGTAGTTTGTGCTTTTGGTTCAACATTCTGGGGAGGGGGATTTTGTGGAATCGGAGGGTCTCCCCCTTATCTCCTCGTTGTAACACCCCCATTCTGACCTGGTAGGAAACCAGGTCGAGAAGTGTTACCAGAAACAGATTCAAAGACCAGAAGCTTAATCGGGTTTGGAATCTTATTTGGAATGTATTATTAATCTCTTTTAAGACCTATCGAACTAACTTATTAATAGCTTATTCAATTTGGGGTCAATTTTAAACTTTTCTGAACGTAGGGAACTGAACAATAAATTTGACAAGTTAAGGGTCCTTAACTGAAACTCAGGTTATCAGTTTGAATTTTAACTTTCTAATTATTCGTCTATGAAATTTCATTATTAACGGAGGTCATTTACTTATCCAATTAGACCATACAAAATTTAGTGACCATCTTGTAAATTATTCAAAACTGTGTCCAAAGTCTTTTAACAGAATTAACTACCTCTATATCGATACACTTTAGGTCCGTATCGATACGGACACACATAAATCATATCTTCATTCGACTATGCCCAAATCCTGTATCGATACGCCATCACCCGTATCAGTACAGGTTGACCAAGGTTGACCCGTTTTGATATGCACTAAGCCTGTATCGATACAATTTATTTCCTAGACCTCACTACCAAGATCCGTATTAATACACCCACTTTTTTGTATCGATACACCATGTTTTACCTAGTCCAAATATGCAAGGTCGTATCGATACAACTTGACCCGTATCGATACGCCTATCCTCTAATGATATATTTTATCTGGTTTTTATTCAAATTAACCAATTTAATGATGTACGAATGCCATGAAATTTTACCAGCAAGTTATTGATCCATATTTCTAATAGCGTACCAAATTTTAGAGCATTTTGAATCCATTTACTAAGTTTTTACCGTTTAGTGTCCTTAGGTTCAATTTAACTAGTTTTACTATTTTGCAAACACACCATATTCCATATTTAACACTTAGACACTTTAGGGCCTATATACACATATCAAAATAGACCATTATAACTTATCTTAGCCTATGCCACCTTACTAGGAGTTCAAGACAAAATGTAAGCATACATGAAATTGGTGGGAGTGACTTGCAACTTCAAACAACACGATCAAGGCTCAGATTACTTCAAGGTCCTAAAATGCATGAGGCACACAAATGTTATGCTTACATAGCCTAGTAAGGTAGTTATAACAAATGCAACATAAGTTCATCAATGGCATGAATGACATGTGACATACTTGTATGACATGTACATATATCATTAATCATATATTGGATCATACATCAAAGCCAAATGTCATATTTTCATATATCAATTGTAAACCATAAATGCATATCATCTCCTTGGACATAGCAACCAATCGATACACGGATTCCCCTATATGCCACACATATCAAAAATAGGCCTTAGCCTTGAACCGTAGCTCTGAAGTCTAGCCCCGAACCATAGTCTAATCCCCTACTTAGTGAGCTCATTAACCTTATGGCATGCCACTTGTATCCAATGTCCACAAGTTTCCAAGGTTACACATATCATCATAAAACTCACATTTATGCCTTTAAGCCATATTGGATTGCAAGTTGAGCCTTGGCTCCAAATAGCATAACATAACATGTTGATATCAAATTCCACACATAACATACTCAAATATCATACATAAGTTCACATATAACATATTCAAATATGAAGGACTTACCACACTTACCATAGAATCCACATACAATTGCTCTACTTGAGCCCTTACCAAGATGCAAGTTTCTAAGCACAAAACAAATACAATCGGGATGGCACCTAGCCAATCCTATGACACAACTACACTCACCTAGTACTCAAAGACTTCAAGGTTCATGGATAGCGATCCCCTTCCTGTTGGAAGAGTTCAGAATAGCCGATGGTGAAGATGACTTGTCTTCCACCACTCGAGCTAGTTCAAAATTAGAGGATTGCATTAAAATCAAAGCTAATGATTCATAAACATTTTTCAAGCTTAACAAAGCTTGAAGACAACATCAAAATAAGGAATTTGGCTTCCTAATACATGGGGTTAGCTTGAACATTCTTGGCTTAAATCTTGAAATTAAACTCTAAGGATTGATGGAATCATCAAATTGACATAGGAGTTTTACCCAAATGCAAGCTTTCAAATAGTGTATTGAAATCAAACAAAGGTCAAAGATTGGATCGAGGTGCTTGCTTGAGCTTAGGGAGGAAGATGACAATGGAGGCGTGTGCTCGGTTTCTTCAACCAAAGGTTTAGTTTGGTTTCGGGAGATCTAAAACAATGAATAAGGCTTTTTCCCTATTCATTTTAAGGTGACTAAAACCTTAATCATTCTCCACCTCACCCTTAGCCAATCAAAAGCTTTCCCTTAGCAAAGGGTTTGCTTAAATTACTAATTTCCATCAATTCATGCCTTTTACAACTTCAAGAAATTGATGACTAATTGTCATCTCTTCAGATCATTCCCCCGTGAAGAAATGGTAAGCTAGTAGGTGACTCTGGCCCCTACTTTCAATCTTTACAAATTGATCACAAAAATAATTTTTGATAGAGGACCGTATCGATACACCTTATGGCCGTATCGTTATTTCTATACTAGATTGGGTAAGTTAGTTAGAAACGGTTGGGCCGTATCGGTACAGGTCTTACTGTACCGTATGCCTGGCTCTAATTCAACATTTTCAGCATTTTCAATGAAACCCCTAACTTCCATTCTTTACAAAAAGGTCGAACCATTTCAATTAGGCCAAAATAACTTCCATTACATCAGAATTGGTTACAAGGATCAAGAAACTACATTATTCGACACAACTGGTACTAAATTTCTAATCACCGAAACCTAATTCTGACTAGACCGATTTTCGTGGTGTGACAACTCTCCTTCTTAAGAAAATTTGTCCTCAAATTTTCACTCTAACCGAAAATACGAGGGTACTATTTCTGCATTGTTTCCTCTGGTTCCCACGTTGCTTCTTCGGCTGAATGACTTCCCCAAAGAACTTTTCTAAGGGCACAGACTTGTTTTGAAGTCTTTTTACTTCTCGTGCCAGGATCTGCATTGGTTCCTCCTCGTACGACAAGTTGGACTGAATCTCCATAGACTCTGGCTCAATCACATGGGAAGGATCGGACCGGTACTTCCGTAGCATAGAAACGTGAAATACGTTATGTATACAACTTAACTCTTCAGGAAGAGTTACTCGGTAGGCAACAAGTCCAACTCTCTCAATCACCTCAAATAGGCCGATGAAACGACGACTGAGCTTCCCCTTTTTGCCAAAACAAATGATCTTCTTCCACAAAAACACTTTAAGGAAAGCTTTCTCACCAACATCATATTGAATGTCCATTCTTTTCAAACTAGCATAAGCTTTCTTTAGGTCAAACGCAGCCTTGAGACGGTCACGAATGATGGTTACCCTTTCTTCGGTTTCCCGAAGTAAGTCAGGGCCTATCACTTTGTGTAACACCCCTTCCCGACCTGGTAGGGAATCAGGTCGGAGAGTGCTACCATAGATGAATTTAGAGTTTGAAGACTTTGATCAGAGATCAAAATCTTATTCAGCATGTCCTTTTAATCTTCTTTTACAACTTATCAAAATTCATGATTGGCTTTCTTGATTTGGGGTCAATTTTAAGCTTTTATAAACTTAGGGACTAAATTTTAAATTTTCCAATCTTCAATTAAACTTACCAATTATTACCCGCTGAAGTTTTGTTATTAACGGAGATTGTTTACCTATCCAATTAGGTTATACAAGTTTTAGGGACCATTTTATAAACTTCTTAAAACTGCGTTTTAAGCCTTTTAACAGAATTAACTAACTCCATACCGATACACTTAGGGCCGTATCGGTATACTAAGCCAAGTTTTCATTTCTCAGATTCGAAGGTAACATGTCTGTATTGATACACCTAACCCCGTATCGATACACGTTAACTAAGGTTGATCATTTCAATACTCTTTATAGACCATACCGATGTAATTTATTTTTCAGACCTAACTGTCAAGATCCGTATCGATACACCCCTTAGTGTATCGATACGCCCTGTTTCACTTGGTCCAAATATGCAAGGCCGTACCGATACAACTTGACCCGTATCAATACGCCTATCATGTAATGACAGATTTTATATGGTTTTTATTCGAATTAACCTGTTGAACGATGTCCGATTGCCATGAAATTTTACCAGCATGTCTAATATCCATATTTTTAATAGCATAATAAATTTTAGAGCATTTTGAATCCCTTTACCTAGTTTTCACCTTTTGGTGATTTTAAGCTCATTTTAGCTAGTTAAACCATTCCAAAACATGACAATTTCCACATACAACACTTAGGCACAATTAGGCTATTACACACATATCAAAAAGCATAATTGTACAATTTTTAGACCATGTCATCTTACTAGGAGTTCAAAGCAAAAGTTAAGCATACATGAGGTTGATGAGAGTGACTTGCAACCGCAACACACGATCAAGGCTCGGATTCTTTCAAGGTCTTGAAAATGCATAAGACCCTAAGATGTTAGGCTTACTTAGCCTAGTGAGGTATTCATAACAAATACACAATAAATCTATCAATTACATGAATGTCATATAAGCATGCTCAGTTAACAATTTACATGACATCAATCATAGCAAAACGTATTCATAGTCATTAGTCATGATTTCACATAGCAAATATAGATCATATAAGCATATCATTTCCTTGGACATGGTAACCAATGGATACACGGATTCCCCTATACACCACACATATCGGAAATAGGTTGTAGCCTTGAGCCGTAGCTCCGGATAATGTCCCTTACACAATCTATCCTTTTCTCCCCCACATATAGGTCGTAGCCCCAGACCATAGTCCAATCCCTTACTTGGTGAGCTTGAATAACCCTATGGCATGCCAATTATATCCAATGTCCATGAATGTTCAAGTCACATATTTCATCACAGTTCTTACCTTTCGGATCACATCATATCGGATAGCAAATTGAGCCTTAGCTCTATATTTCATATTATAACACATCCATATCAAAATACACATGTAGCATATTTCACATATCATCATTCACATTTCACATAGAAACTTATAACATATCGAAAACATTTGGAACTTACCATGCTTGCCATTAGCATCCACACATGTTTACACTATGTGAGCCCTTAAAAAAATGCAATTATGTATAAACGAATGCAACGGGATGGCTCATTGCCTATCCCTTGACACGACTACACTCACCTAGTATTCGGAGACTTCAAGGTTCTCGAATTTTGACTTCTTTGCTCTTAGACTTGTTTGAAGATGATAGATTGTTTCCTTCCAATTTTTGAGCTAGAAAGAAACACAAAGAATCATTATGATCACAATATCAATATAGTACTCATTTCAAAGATCAGTCTTAGGATTTCAATCTGGAATTGAACTCCAACTATCCATGGAATTCAATAATTGGTTGAGGGCTTTTACTTACCGGGACACAAGCTTTCAAACGCTATATCGAAATTAGGCAAAGGTCGAGGAATGGATCGAGGTGCTTACTTAAGCTTGAGGTTGAAGACGACAATGGTGGTGCTTGCTTGTTGGATGACAAAGGGTAAATTTTAACTTTCGGAGGATTCAAAGGTAAGGGAGAAAGCTTTGTTTCTTTTTTTAAAACCACACACCACCCTTATTCATTCTCCCACCTACCTAACAACCAATAGGAAGCTTTCCTATCCTTGAGGGTTTGCTAAACCCAATTCAATCCTCTTTCCCCATTTTCTTTCAATTGTCAATTGGATGACAATTAGTCACCCTTTTTTTAGGTATTTCACGTGGGAGGGGCAAGCTAGGTGGTGAGTCATCAGCCTAACCCCTTTTTCTTTCAATTAAGTATTCAAAACAGATTTCTACAAAGGTCCGTATCGATACACCTTATGGTCGTATCAATTTGACTAAGCTAAAATGGGTAAGTTCGTTATGGCAGTTAGGCCGTACAGATATAGATCTTGCTGTACCGAAATGCCTAGCCAAAATCGTACCGATACCAGTCCCACCGTACTGATACTCCTAGCTTAAAAACAACATTTCCATTTTGAATTTCTTACAAAAAGGTCCATCGATCAATTTAATGCCCCACAACTTTTATTGATTAAAATATTGGGTACAAGGATCATGAAATTACACTTTTGGGCATGTCTAATACAAAATTTCTGTTCACCAGAGCCTTATACTGACTGGGCCAGTTTTCAGGATGCGACACTTTGCCTTCACCCAGCTCGATCTAGCAGAGAGGGGTTCTACATCTTCTCCCGTAAAGAGCTTCATAAAAAGCCATTTGAATCGAAGCTTGGTGACTATTATTGTATGCAAATTCCACCAATGGTAGGGATTTTTCCCACGTATCCCCAAAATCGATCACACAAGCTCGTAGCATATCTTCTAGAATCTACAAGGAAGAATCAAGATTGGTACGAAATGTTTATACATATGAATAGAAGAGATATAAGGTTACCTGAATAACCCTTTTAGATTGACCATCGATTTGAGGGTGAAAAGCATTGCTTAGGTGCACTCGGGTTCCCAAGGCCTCATGTACGGTTCTCTAAAATCGGGATGCAAAACGTGGGCCACGATCAGAAATAATGGACATAGGAACTCCGTGCAAACGGATGACTTCACGAATGTACAACTCAGCAAGTCTAGGCAAGCTAAGATCTATTCTCACCGAAAGGAAATGAGCAGATTTGGTGAATCGATCTATAATGACCCAAATAGCATCGTTTTTCTTCAGTGTCATTGGTAGACCACTTACAAAATCATTGTAATACGTTCCTATTTCTATTGTGGAAGCTCAATAGATTGCAAGAGACCAGTAGGCACCTTGTGCTCGGCTTTAACCCATTTGCAGGTCAAACATCTAGCCACAAAGTCCGTAATTTCACCTTTCATACCAGACCACCAATATAGCTCCTTTAAGTCCTTAAACATCTTAATAGCTATATGATGCATAGAAAAAGGACCCAAATGAGCTTCACTCAGAATTTGGTTCCGAAGATCATCATCATCGGGGACACAAATACGGTTTTGAAAATACAACAAGCCCTCAGAATTCATAGCAAAATCAAGATCTGACTTATCCTTGTTCTTAGCAATAAGAGTTTAAAACTCCTCGTCAGATTCCTGGAGTGATTTGATTCGAGACACGATGGTTGACTGAATTCTCAATTTCGCCAACAACTTGACATGCTTCTTGAGCCGAAAGTGAGCATTCAAACATCTCAAGAAGGGAGTTGGCTTCCGACTAAGAGCACCAGCCACAACATTGGCCTTACTAAGATGGTAATCAATGACCAAGTCATAGTCCTTCAAAAGTTCCATCCACCGACGTTGGTAGGAGTGACTTGCAACTTCGACAACACGATCAAGGTTCGAATTGCTTCAAGGTCCTGAAATGCATGAGACACACGAATGTTAGGCTTACATTGCCTAGTGAGGTTGTTATAAGAAATGCAACATAAGTTCATCAATGGAATGAATGACATGTGACATACTTGCATGACATGTACATATATCACTAATCATATATATGGATCATACATCAAAGCGAACTGTCATATTTTCATATATCAAATGTAAACCATAAATGCATATCATCTCCTTTGACATAGCAACCAATGGATACGCAGATTCCCATGTACGTCACACATATCGGAAAAAAGGCATTAGCCTTGAGCCGTAGCTCCGAAGTCCCTTACACAATCCAATATTTTCTCCCCACATATAGGTTGTAGGCTTGGACCGTAGTCCAATCCCTTACTTAGTGAGCTCAATAACCCTATGGCATGCCACTTGTATCCAATGTTCACAAGTGTCTAAGGTTACACATATCATCATAAAACTCACCTTTGTGCCCTTAGGCTATATTGGATTGCAAATTGAGCCTTGGCTCCAAATAGCATATCATAACATGGTCATATCAAATTCCACAAATAACATATTCAAATATCATATATAAGTTCACATATAACATATTCAAATATGATGGACTTACCACACTTACCATAGAATCCACATACATTTGCTCTACTTGAGCCCTTACCAAGATGCAAGTTTCTAAGCACAAAACTAATGCAATCGGGATGGCATCTAGCCAATACCATGACACAACTACACTCACCTAGTACTTGGAGACTTCAAGGTTCACGAATAGCGATCCCCTTGCTGTTGGAACAGTTCAGAATAGCCGATGGTGAAGATGACTTATCTTCCACCACTTGAGCTAGTTCAAAATTAGAGGATTGTATTAGAATCGAAACTAATGATTCATAAACGTTTTTCACGCTTACCAAAGCTTGTAGACAACATCAAAAATAAGGAAATTGGCTTCTTAACACATGGGCTTAGCTTGAACATTCAAGGCTTAAATCTTGAAATTAAACTCTAAGGATTGATGGAATCATCAAAGTGACATAGGGGTTTTACTTACCTAATTGCAAGCTTTCAAATAGTGTATTGAAATCAAGCAAAGGTTAAAGATTGGATCGAGGTGCTTGCTTGAGCTTTGGGAGGAATATGACAATTGAGGTGTGTGATTGGTTTCTTCAATCAACGGTTTAGTTTGGCTTCGGGAGATTCAAAACAATGAAGAAGGCTTTTTCCCTATTTATTTTAAGGTGACTAAAGCCTTAATCATTCTCCACCTCACCCTTAGCAAATAGAAAGCTTTCCCTTAGCAAAGGGTTTGCTTAAATTACTAATTTCCATCAATTCATGCCTTTTACAACTTCAAGCAATTGATGACTAATTGTCCTCTCTTCAGATTATTCCCACATGAAGAAATGGTAAGCTAGTAGGTGACTCAACCCCCTACTTTCACTCTTTACAAATTGATCACAAAAATAATTTTTGATAGAGGACTGTATCGATACACCCTATGGCCGTATTGATACGTCTAGACTGGATTAGGTAAGTTAGTTAGAAATAGTTGGGTTGTATCGGTACAGGTCTTACTGTACCAATACACCTAGCTCAAATTCAACATTTTCAGCATTTTCAATGAAACCACTAACTTTCATTCTTTAAAAAAAGGTCTAACCATTTCAATTAGGGCAAAATAACTTCTATTACATCAGAATTGGTTACAAGGATCAAGCAATTAAATCATTCGGCACAATCGGTACTAAATTTTTGATCACCAGAACCTAATTTTGACTAGATCGATTTTTGGGGTGTGACACTCGCCAAGAGTCGAGGAGCCAGTATCAGACTCATTTATATGAGCTTCATTTGAGTCAGACATCTCTATAATATAAAGAAAGGAGATCGGGTTAGCTAGCAAGTCACTATATACACAATACATAACTCCTAGGTGGCAAATGCAATGCAATGCCAATACAATAAATGTAGGTTTAGTTCTAGAATAGACTAAAATCTAGCTCTAATACTATAAATGTAACACCTCCTTCTCGACCTGGTTGAGAACCGGGTTAGAGTATGTTATCGAAGTTAAATATGATGATTGGTACAACATTTTAATCTTTATACAATGATTTAATGAGCTGAAAGTCAATATAGTAGAACGATGATTCCTTATGAGTATGTTACCAATTTTAAACCCTTACAAGTTTTAGGAACTAATATATAAATTCAATAAACTAGAGGTCCTTTATTGAAATTAACTTTACCTTAATAAAATTCAGCCTATTATCGGTGTACATGAAAATTCCATGTTAATCAGAATCCATTTACCCTTTCAATTAAACTAATCATTAATAGGCGACCAAAATGCAACTTTTAAGAATTATTACAAAAGCTTTTAACCGAATTACCTGAACTGGTACCGATACTCAAGAGTCTGTATCGGTACTCCATGCACATTTTACAAATTATCAAATTCTAGTGATCAAAACTCGTATCGGTACAGCTTTAGTTGTTCCGGTTCAGATGAACAAGTATATGTACTCCTTGGAGCCTTATCGAACCCTTTTTGCAAACTAGATTCCAGTGTTGAAAATTTGTACCGATACACCCAAATTCGTATCAATACGCCTCGTTGACCTGGTCTAAATATGCATAGCCGTACCGATAAGCCATTACTCGTATCGGTACGACGAGGTGTGTAATGATAGATTTGGTCTGTTTTTATCAATTTTAGCCTATCATACAATGTCCAAATGCTATGAATTTTTGCAGACAAGTATACAATATCATAATATACTATCATGCCAAATTTCACAGCCATATGAATCCATTTACTAGTTTTTTACCTTTTTAGGCCAAATCTGCATGTTTTACCACTTTTAGACAATTTCAAGACATCATTATAGACCTTTTAAGAGTTATACATACCATAAGCCGCATATACACAAAAAAGGGCTAAAAGTGATTAGTCTAACTACTTTTCCACCATACTAGGATCTTGTAGGGATAATATACATTACTTTAAGCTTGTAGTGACTTGCCAAAACTTCCAACAATTCCCCAATCTCGCAACGGTGACTTTCTTAACCTGAAATGCATTAGACATAATTTGCCTAGTAAGGTAGTCATACTAATAACAAAAGTAATGAAATGCATTCCAGATCATGTTTTATCAATGACATTACTATGAAACAAGTTCAATGACAATAATATCATATTATAATAGTCCCTTGGATCAAATCACGATAGTGGATACGCGAATTCCTATGCCTGGCCAGATCAATGAATGGTCTAGTCCCTCTGCCTCACCAATTGACCAATATCATAAACACCCATCTGCCTCGCCACGATAAAGGCCGTAGCCATAGTCCACTCGTACCAATGAGCTCATGAATTCTATGGCATGTCCTTTCGAATCCAAGGTTCCATAACAATAACAATAACGAGGGCAATGACAATATCAATAACAATGCTCAATGACAATAGCGATAAAAATATCAATGTTGATATTCAATGGCAATAGCAGTATCATTGTCTGATGCTTAAGTTTTTCATATTTCAATGCTTCAATGAGACCAATGACAATAACAATGTTTCTATGAACAATAATTCGATGCAACAACTTACCAATGCTTACCATTATAGTCTCTTATGAGATTCGATGTGATATCCTTAGACAAAATGTTAGCTATGCAAAAATCAATATCGATAAAATCGGGAAAAGCACCTAGCCTATTCCCAAGACTCCGACTACACTCACCTTGCTTTCTAAGGCTCGTACGGCTCTTGGATGACAACTCTTTTGCTTCTATCTTCCGGTGGAGATGGAAATTCCTTCTTCTCCAAATCTCAAACTAGATAGAATCAATAGGATATTGTTATGATCAATATAACAATATCAAAATCAATATCTAAGCTTAGAATATCTATTAGCTATTAAATTCCCATGGATTTAAGCTTAGAATGCTTGGGATGATATTTTAGGGTTCATGAGTTTCCCTTTTTGAATTGATCATCATCTCAACCATGAATGGAAGAATTGATGGAAGGTTTTCACTTACCCAATCGATGACAACACGGTGGAATCTAGAAATCAAAGAAAACCTAAGCTTTGAATCAACAACAATGGAGGTGCTTGCTTATTGTAAAAGATGATGAAGGTAGAAGATAACAACTAAGGTGGTTGCTTCTTTCTTAATCAGGTAAGTTTCTAAACTTATTCTTACTTCCCAATTAATTTTAATAGTCAAATGTTTTCCCTCAAATAAAGGAAAGCAATCTGAGCATTCCACATCAGGAATGATAAGGCTTGGGAGGGGCCAATTACAACATTGGTCCCTCAATTCTTCAAACTTTGCACTTTTATCCCCAAACTTATAATTTTTACAATTATGCCACTAAAAGTTTTTTGATAAATTCAATAAGGTCCTTAATCAATAAATTAACTCAATTAGATCCCAATATCGATATAATTGACCACACAGTCAAAGTCAATGAAATATTTAGACTTTTTCGATAGAGGGTTTTTGATTGCTGGAACCAAATTCTGACTAGACCAATTTTTAGGGTGTTATATTGGTGGTTTTAGAACCTCGATGGAAGAAAAGGCACAGTTCGATGAGATGAAAAGGAGTTGAAGCTTTAGCAACGAGAGGAAAAAATAGAAAGAGAAGGTGGATCGGCTCTCTAGAGAGAAATAACACTGGGAAAGGCAAAGCTCCAAGGCACTTAGTAGCCTCAAAAAATACCGTGATTTGAATCAAGAGCTCCAAGAAAAGTTGAAAGAAGAGGAAATATAGGGTACCAAGGTCGAATTGCTTTGCTATGATCTTGAAGACTTGAAGGTACAATGGCAAGCACATAAAATCTATATCTATACCATCCTCGATGACTGGGACTGTGAGAAGATCTAGTGGGTTTAATCTAAAAGAGTCGTTAATATTGCATACTTGGGGAGGCAGTTGTATATTGACCATTTGACCTGTCATGTTAGAAAGGTGGTCTCCAAGGCTCGTGAGATGAAGAACCAAGCAGAAGACTTGAGAGAGGTTCCTTCTAATCAGTGAGAATGGGAAACAACTATTACACTTCCCAGATGAGGTAATAGACCAATACCAGCAAGTAAGATAGTTCTTCAGCATATTTAGAGAGAGGTCGTGTTAGCTGAAGAGTTTGAGCAACCAACACTGAAATGCATAAAAGGAAGAGAGCAGTGACTAGAATGATGTCTTTGTTATGTTTTCAATAATGTGTACACAAAATTCTTGATCAATGAAACATGCTTTTGATTTTGGAATATCTACGATCTTGCATCATCATCATCATTCATATCTTATTTATTTATTATGGGTTCAGTCAAAATGTGTTGTTAAAACTTATGCCATGTAAGCTTTGTTCTCTTTGGCTTAGACCATTTATAATTTCTAATGTATTTTCTCATTATGCATTGGGATTAAAATCTTGGATTCGAGCAAAAGCTTCAAGCTAGGTAAGCTTTGTTCTCATTGGCTCAAACCATTTATAGTTACTACTATATTTTCTCATGGTGCAGTAGGGAAGAAGCTTGGATTCAGATAAAAGCTTTAAACTAGGTAAGCTACGTTCTCATTGGCGCAGATCATTTATAGCTACTAATATATTTTTTTCATGGTTGAGTAGAAATTAAAAGCTTAGATGCAGACAAAAGCTTCAAGGCCATAACAAATATGAACAACTCCAAGACAGAGGTCTCACTAGGGCAAAGGAAAATTGGTACTACCACCATTGGAGGGTGATTTAAATAGGTTCTTAAAATTCAACACCAAAGCTCGAACGACCATTACTAACTTACATGTTGGAGAAGGTTGAGAGGGTGTATACTTTCATGAAACTCCTTCACGTCAATTATGCTTACAAAGTGATCTTCCATGATCTTGGAAATGTACTCACAAGAAACAAGATCCTCCTCTTAACAATGATTCAGCTGAGCTAGATTTTCAAGAACCATAGGCAAAACTAGAATGTCGAATGTCATAAATAGAAAAAAACTTGGAAGCCTTGATACAACAATGTGGAGTCAAGTTTCCTTGTCCACCATCACCATGAACCATCTTAGTCTGGCCTACTCATACATGAGGGGGTTTCCTAATCCTTTAATTTCTTTAGTGAGCAATTTATTTTGATATACATTGAGGACAATATAGGGTTTAGGTGTGGGATAGATACTTTCTACATGATTTTCTTTTCAGATTGTTTTCATTTAAGTTTGTGAAAGTTTTTAAAAACTTTTTGCTTTATTTTTGAAAATCGTGTTTTTGCACTTGGAATTTGGTGTGCTTCAATTTGATTCTTCTTTTGAAACCTTGAATCTCTAACTAATATCTTAGAATACCTTGTAAGTTTTGGATACCTCTTGTTTTGAATTACAATGCATGAAAGTGATGAGCATGATTAGCGTTTTCTTAAAATTTGGATGACATCTCATTGGTTTATTAGTTGAAAAATGCACATCACTTGATGCACATAACACACTTTGGTGAGATTTTGAGCCTAAGAGCAATTCATTATATCTTGCTCCTTTTTTTGCTAAGTGTGTCAAACTTAGCATGTTTATTCTTGAACTTGATTGTGAATGCATTTTGAGACCATTTTTTTGGACTGGTTCTTTAATATGATAAGGACAATTAGGTTTAACCAATTTTTCAGACTTTCAAAAAAGCCTACCCATGTGTTTTCCCCTTAGTTAGCCAATTTGAGCCCATTTTCCCTTTCCTTTGTTTTACCACATTTTGACCCAAAGCCTTTTCATTATCCCTTCATTTTGCTACCCTTGTCAAAACAAGAGGAAAATTTTTTTCCAAAAAAAGAGAAGAGAGAATGCAAAAAAAAAAGTGAAACAATAGAAAAAAGAAAACCAAAAAAAGAAGAAAAGGGGAAAAATGGAAAATTTGAAAAAAAGAGAAAAGAAAAAAGAAATTAAAGTTTATTCCTTGAAAAAGGAATGATCTTTGGAGATATGTTTGTAAAAGCAATTTAATGTTATTTCTCTAAATTCCTTGTCTTAAATGGGATGTGGGGATAAATTTTCTAAAATCTTGGTGGTATGTTATATATTTTTCTATGTGGAATTGAGGTCATGCAAATAGGTTGATGTAGGTCGTTCTTGATGTTGTTTGGGACGACTTCTTTGATTGTTGGGCCTAGGAAGGAAGCAAGAATCCTGCAAGCAAGATAGGCTCAAAATAGAAAGGCTTGGTAGAATGATGTTTGGTAAATGGGTTGCGGAAGAATGATAAAAAGATGGGCAGATTTGTTTAAGGGAAATGGCTTGTTTTGTATAGGGAATTTAGGCATGGGGACGGGTGATAGAAAGTGATAGATAGGATGAAAGATGGATGATAGTATCTTAAAGAAATCAAGGAAGAAATAAAGCTATATTAAAGATTAGCCCCAGACCTTATA
Source organism: Hibiscus mutabilis (assembly GCA_019671005.1). Lineage (NCBI taxonomy): Eukaryota > Viridiplantae > Streptophyta > Magnoliopsida > Malvales > Malvaceae > Hibiscus > Hibiscus mutabilis. The sequence goes on along the minus strand of CM033711.1, from coordinate 27,915,747 downwards.
AGATTGCTTTAAGGGATGGTAAAAAGGAATTTAACCCACTATCTATAAAGAGATAGGAATCTGAAGAATCAAGGTGAAAATAGAGGGGTTGACGCCACAAGTACTAAGTAGCTGATAAGTCGATAAAGTTTAATTAAGAACTAGAAGATAGAAAATTCTCACAAAAGATAATTTATAGAATGAATGAGATGTTTACAAAAGTGAATTGCATGTTCTATTTATAGGGAATGAAAGGATTTGGTCGAATGGCCTTGTATCTATTCGACTAGGCTTCAAGTCTCCCTCTAAGGCTGGTCGTGACTCCCTCTAAGGCCCTTGTGATGTTTTAGCCATCTTGGTGTATCCTTCCAATTGGTTTTGGCACACAAAGCCTTTCCCTCCAATGCAATTGCTGCCCATTCTGGTTTTCCCTCCAAACAGTAGAGACAGGTTCCTTAGGAGGGGACATGACCCTTGAGGTGTTGAGCTAGCATAGGAAGATAGAGCTAAAGTGAGTTGATCGAGCTTGGTGTGAGCTAGATTTAGCTGAGTTAGCTAGCTGAATGAGCTAGCTCAATTGTTGATCTATTTTGAGCTTTCATGAGCTGTCCTTAACTAGGTGAGCTAGTCTTTGAAGCTTGTGAGCTTCCTTAGAATGCTTCTTTTGCCTTTAAACTTCCTTTGGACTCCTTGAGCTAATTCGAGCTGCTGTGAATGTCCTTGAGCTGATCCAAGCTGTCATTGAATGCTTTGAGCTAATCTGAGTTGGTGCATTCATCCTTGTTCCTAAATAAACATTGTGTAAGATGAAATGAAGTTATAATATGATGCATAACTAAGTATAAGATGCAATGTAAACTAAACATGCTTAATTGACTTAGAATAAATATAAAGATGTGTATGAATGTTGTTAGGTAGATTTTATATAATATAAGGACCAAAGTGTACTAACATATACCTCAATATGAAATACATAATATAAAGCATAATAATATCATTGTAAGGCATGTTATACAATATAATGAAACTAAACATGCCATGTACAAAGTAAATAATATGAATAATTAAAATATGTGCAAGGAAATTAAAATCTCCCTTTTCTTTCACCCCTAAGATTAGAGATGAACGGATGATGATGAACAAATGCCAAGGTTGGATTGTATCATTGCAACACCCTGAATTCTAGCCTAAGTGAATGTTGTGTTAAAACAATTATTGGATCGAAATGGTAATTAAATCAAAAGAATTTCTATTCTAAGGCTTGGGATCAAAATTGAAGGATTGAGAATTATGGGACAAGAATTAAGTGAATCAATTTATTGGTTAATTAAACTTCGTAATTGCATGGTAATATTTTAAATTATTAAGAACCCTTCCACTTGTCAACCTTGTGAAACACAAGGTGATAGTGGAAGAATGCCTTGGCTTAGAGTCATCTTCTTCCTCAATCAACCCGAATGCAAGTGAGATAGAGAGAGAGTGAAAATTCTTGAAGCTTAGTTAAAACAAGCAAAGTAGGAAGGTTTCTTGTGGTTTGAATCGGTTTCTAGCTCAAGGAAGGTATGATAAACTTCCTTCTCTTTAGTAATGACAAGAGAATTGTGTAGTTCATGAAGTTTGTTTAAAATATAGGTTCTAATATGCATGATTTATTGATTGAAAATTTAGAAAACATTGTTGGATCATTCAGAAATTTCAAGATTTATGATTAATAGTGTATTGATTGAATTGTTGCTTTGAATTGTTAGATTGAATAATGATTAAACCGAATGGTTACTTAGAATTGTTGGTTTGATCGATGAGTAAACTATGTTAGTAATGTGATTGAATAAGTTATAAATTGAGTACACAATTGAACTGTTAATTTGAGATGTTTATATATATTCGAATCTACCTAAATATTGAAGGTATTTTGGCTGAATTAAATATGTCTTGAAGCTGCTCTGCTTTATGAATAAACGAATAGGAAATGTAGTCATGAAATTGGTTACTTGCGATAGAATGTGTATGCATATGAATACTTGATAAATTGGATATAATGGGAATGAAAATATCTAGTTTAAGGGATGTTTTTATAGTTTATAAACAAGGGAAATTGTTGTTTGTAGTTAGTGATTGGTCTCGAGATTGTTATGCATAGTAAAATGCAGTGTAGGATTTAAAATTTGGCAGATTTGTATAGGAACAATTGTCTAAACATGAAAATTTGATAGATAAATGTATGAAGGAGTAAAGACATAGACTGTTTTGATACAACATTAAAGAAGTGGACTGTTTGTACATTGATGTATAGGGACTGTTTTGAGTAAGTTTGAATGTGTGGACTGTTATGTTAATTGGAAAATAGGGCACTAATTTATAACAAGAATGGGGATTTTTTTGTTGATTGTAAAATGTGTCATGCAAGAAATTATAAAATTTGAATTGTTGGTATGTTAAGAGGACTATTTGCTTATGTAGCATTGTCCTTATTTACCTAGAATTGATAATTGAGGAAAGGATTGTAATGTTTTGAGTTCCATATATGTATATGAAAGTGTTACCTTGAAACTTACTTGAGCATGTGTTTGATAAATTGGAAACATCTATAGATGATCGATTGATTCTAATACACTGTTAAATTATTGTTATAATTAGACAAAAAGGGAATTGATCAAGGAGACGAGAGGAAAAAGGGAGTGGTGATACACAATCAAGAATAGCTCGGAGTATCAGTGAGTGTAGTCTGTATTTTATGCATAAACTATTGGTTGTTTAATATGCTAAACTACTTGAATGTTTAATGAGGCACAAATGCCTAGTTGCTTGTTCTTGATCGAGTCTTGCGAAGGTAAGTACCAAGGTAAGCTTGAATGTTATTTCATAGAATCAAGCCTGGTTTTATGTGATTAAATCAATGCTTTATATAGCATCCTGCATATTGGTTGTTTAATATTATTTTGAGATAAAGGTGATTAAGCTAATAAAATTATGTATCGGGTCTTGTCTATAGTAGGTTTAGTATAATTAGCATGCCAATAGAGTGTCCTGAGCTCAACCTAAAATATGGACTACGGTCCCCTATTAGGTACAAGAGTACCCCTGAATGATGTAAAAAAGGGATTCTAATTCAATGGTATTGAATAACCATTGTCTGTTATTGTTGTGGATGACTTATAAGTCATTAATTAATATCTAGTCGAGGTTGTAATATTCAACTAAGGTTGCTTGTGCTAAATTCATTAATAAGGGAATAAATTGTGTAGTTAATCAACTCAAGGAAGTTGCCTGACAATGAAATCTTCATCCTTGAAGCATGTTGGTTTAATAAGAATAATTCTGATTATAGAGTAAGATCTTGCTAATTAAATTGTGAGCATGAATCTTGAAATATATATTTGTACTATGGGGATAGCGAGACTTGATTGTTACATGTCTTATTTAGAATAATTAAATTTTGGAATTGTGTGATATGATTCATTTTATTTGACTTGTATTCGAGACTAGTATACTTACTACTCACCCTATTATTTTACAGGAAAAGTTGACTATTGCTCAAGCTTGGGGAAGATTTAACAAGGTCATTAAAGGTAACAAAAGTATGTTATGTTTTGTTATATGTAAACTCCTAGAATGTGGCACTAGCTTGAATTTTAGGCTTAAGAATATTTTTAATTCTATGGTGGGTTGTAAATATTACACTAACAAGGCTTATATATCCCGTGTTTAGTTGATGTTTTGGTAATTGATTGATCTTGCTAGAGTATCTATGGATGAGTATTCGAATAAAGTAGTTTCATGTTAGGAGTTGTCTTTGAATGCTTGATAATCACATGGTATTGTTACTTATTCATGTAGGTAGAATTTAATTTGAGAATGAATTATGTAAATAGATGACTAAATGATCATAGGTAATATGAATTTGTGCTTGTTATTAAGTGGTTAAATGGACTAAAGCCTTTTTTATGAAATCGTGGAATCCTAACAGTCTTTATATAGTTTCAAAGTTATATCTTGAAATACATGCTTACAATGGTTAATTGAGAAATATTGATGACCTTAACTATTCGAATTGTCCTAGAAACATCTTCCTAGTTGGGAATTTGAAATTTAAAAATGTTGCTCGATTTCTTGGGTTCCATTCGAATGTGATAGAATTCTAGTCATGTTTTTTGGGATTCAAATCTTGTTATGTGTATGATTGGCTTTCAAACGATCTTGATTAATCTTCTATGTTTTGTTCGATTAATAGCTTGTGTCTCAAGTATTTGTGTTTATAAATCTTTCTCTATTTCGGATACTAACTTGTTAGACATGTTAGACTGTCCACTTCTATTTAGGCATTTCTTTCTATGTCTGGGTTGGGGTATTATAATTCGGTATCAGAGCTAAGGTTTAGTCGATCCTAGGACTAAACCAGTTGTGTCATCAGTTATGTAACTGCCACCTAGGAGCTGAATTGAATTGTGCTTGTGACCTTGTTTGATTGAATCTTTCTTAAATGTTAATTTCAGATGTTTGAGACACATCTGGCCCGAGATAAAGATAGCCTGGTTGGCTCCTCCAATGAAGGAGGGAGTGTCAAATTGGGTCAGGAGCAAGCAGACCCTCAAAAGGCTACAGAACCATAGCCTGAAGCTCCTCAAGTTAATCAAATCCAAAAAGAATGCCTTCTCAGCATGACTGAGGTGTTCAATCAACTCGTTACTAACCTGAAGCGAAATGATCCTCCTGCACTTGTAGTAATTCAAACTAGGGCCCCAATTGATAAATTGGCTCAACATCAAGCCTATACATTCACGGGATCTGATGAAGAGAACCCGAAAGCAGCAGAATACTGGTTGGAAACTACCAATAGAATTCTAACCAAACAACTTTAGTGTTCTAATGAACATAAATTAGAGTGTGCTATGGTTTTACTTGCTGATGAAACCTTGAACTAGTGGGAAACTACAATCCTCACTGCCCCTGTAGACTCTGTCACTTGGGAATTCTTTCTAAAGAATTTCCAAAGAAGTATGTGAGTGAACAATACCTAGCGGAAAGAAGAAGACTTTTCTCACATTTGAAGCAAGGTGGTAGACCTATAGGGCCATATGTTAGTGATTTCTGCAAATACTGCAAGTACGGGTCTGAATATATTAAGAAGGAGGTGGATAAATGCAGAATGTTCATCGAAGGATTGAATGATGAATTGAGCCCGATGTTTACGGCTCTTGGAATAACTAATTTTCAAGACTTGGTAAACCGAGTGATTGCTACCGAGTCTAGGATGAAAGCAGCCAATAAAAGAATGGAGAGCTTTTCTAAGAAAGATAAGAAGTCAAGGAATGATGGCAAGCCTCAATGGCCTTTCAAGAAGGCAAAAAATCAAGGAAGGGATTCCTCAAGTTATGTCGCTTCTCCAAGGGGTAACTTCATCCCGAAGCCTTAGACAATAATCAAATCCTCCGCACCTTCAATCTCTATCAATAGCTCGGGAATTCTGGTAAGGATCCACAGTCTCGACATTGTAATATTTGTCAAAATTATCATTCCGGCCAGTGCAGAAAGCAGTCAAATTCTTTTTTTTGGTGTGGAAGCCTAGATCATTATGTTCATGATTGTCCTCAAACCTTGGATAAATCTTTGGCCATAGTGGCCTCCTATTCGAATCAATTTCCATCTCCTAGGGGCAAAGGGCATAAACAAGCTCATTCAGGAAACTCAGGGAGAACTTGAGGCCAAGCTCCTACTACCACTCATCAAGAGTCTCGGGCCCCTACTCGAGTGTATCACATTCGGAATCGTGATGATGAAGATGCACATGATGTTATAACAAGTACTTTTGAATTGAATGAAAACCCTGTTTATGCTATAATTGATTCGGGATCCACCCATTCATTTATCTGTTCTCCCTTGCTTGTGAAATTAAATCTGAAATCTGAAACTGTTAATCAAGGGCTGGTAGTTTCAAATCCTATAGGAGGAATTATGACCATGAACCTCATTTGTAGAAACTGTCCCCTATACATCGAAAACATTCTTTTCCCTATTGATCTGTATGTGCTAGCCTTTTGTGAATTTGATTTAATTCTCGGATTAGACTGGTTAGGGAAACACCAGGCTTGGGTAGATTGTAAAAAACAGAGACTTTTTCTCTGTGGTTTATGTAAAGAATCCATCCTTTTGATTGATAAGAAACCCACCTCAATTTTTGCTGCTATAATCAAACGAGATGAATTTAATTTTGGCCTAAAATCTATTCCAACTGTATCTGAATTCCTTGATGTTTTTGCCTGAGGAACTCCCAAGACTGCCACCGACCCGTGAACTGGAGTTCAAAATTGAGACTCAACCGAGAATCAACCCTATATCCATCACCCCTTACAGAATGGCTCCTATCGAGCTAAAAGAGCTTCAGAAGCAGTTGCAAGAACTACAAGACAAAGGATTCATCCGACCAAGTTCATCTCCTTGGGGAGCCTCAGTACTCTTTTTCAAGAAGAAAGACGGGTCAATAAGATTGTGCATAGACTATCGGCAACTTAATCAGGTTGCGATTAAGAACAAGTACCCACTTCTAAGAATTGAAGACCTGTTTGATCAATTGAAGGGTGCTTCGGTATTCTCCAAGATCGACCTTAGATCTAGATACTACCAAATGAAGGTTAAAGAATTCAACATACCTAAGACTGCTTTCAGGACTCGATATGGTCACTACGAGTTCCTAGTGATGACATTTGGTCTAACAAATTACCCTGTTGCGTTTAAGGATCTCATGAACTGAGTTTTTAAACTCTCTCTAGATAAGTTTGTTTTGGTCTTCATTGACGATATTCTTATCTACTCGAAGTATGAAGCTGAACATTCAAAACATCTCAAAATTGTGCTACAGACTCTTAGAGATAATCAACTCTATGCCAAATTCAACAAATGTGAATTTTGGTTGCCCGAAGTATCCTTTCTCGAACATGTAATTTAAGCCTCGGGAATTAAGGTTGATCAAAAAAAGATTCAATATGTGATTGAATGGAGTTCTTCGAGGAATGTTAGTGAAGTTCGAAGTTTCCTTGGCTTAGCTGGATATTATCGAAGGTTTGTTAAGGGATTTTCGATTTTGGCCACACCCCTAACTAAAATTCTTCGTAAAGATGTGCCATTCATATGGTCTGAAGAACATCAAAGAAGCTTTGACCAATTGAAAGAAGTATTTACCCAAGCTCCAATGTTAACTCAACCAGAATTAAGGAAAGAATTTACGGTGTTTAGTTATGCTTCTCACTTGGGATTGGGATGTGTTTTAATGCAATGAGATAAGGTGGTAGTATATGCTTCCCGACAATTAAAATCTCATGAACTGAACTATCCAACTCATGATTTGGATCTTGCTGCAGTAATCTTTTCCTTAAAGATATGGAGACACTATTTGTATGGAGAAAATGCTACCTTTACACCGATCACAAAAGCTTGAAATACCTCCTTACTCAAAAGGAGCTCAATCTTAGGAAAAGATGTTGGATTGAGCTACTTAAAGACTATGATTTAATCATAGATTACCACCCGGGGAAGGCCAATGTTGTGGCTGATGCACTCAGTCGCCAACATACATGTGGTTAGTATTCGATTAAACCAAACCTCATGTTAAGTGTCTAAAAGTACTATTTTATTCACCTTTTTTATTCATATTATTGCTAGACTTAGGCTCATATTAGTTGCATTATTAGCCATTCATGCATGTTTGCATTGTTTCCTTGGTGGACAAGCTTGATATCATGTTTTGCTTAATTTTATGGAAAAAGGGTGTTGCCGATAGTTGTTTTTGTGCATACAGAATCAGTTGCCAAAGCAAGGCTGGAACCAGTTGCCAGGGCAGTGCAATAAGGAGATGCCGACGTAGTTGCCAGGGCAGTGCATGAAGGTTATGTCGAGCTAGTTTCCAGGGCAATTGTCGATAAGGGATAAGATGATATGACAGCCGAAATTGATGACAAGATAAACCCAAGATGACGTGGAGCAAATTTAAATCCCAAAGGAGTTTGATTTTCATGAAGAGGTCAAAGAGAAATTAAATTCCAAGAAGATAGAGAAGATCTAGAAGGGATTTAAATATAATAAAGAATTATATTCTTTATAAGCATTTAATTCCAATTTAACTTCCTCCTCAAGAAAGACTTTGACCTAGCCCTATAAATTGAGGACCAAGCTGTCAAACTCCAAGAGGTGCAAAAGGGGAGAGAAATCGGCAAGAAGCTTTCCACCATTCTTCAACTTTTTCTTTCTTGTTCTATTAGGTTTATGTTAGGGATTCTTTTTTTTTGTTTTTTTGGAACCTAGCCATGAACTAAATCTATTTGGCTAAGGTTATTGTGTTTTGTGGTTGTGAGATAAAATTGGATTTTGTTTAGGTAATAAGAGTTTGCACTTTCAATTCAAGGTTTACTCATTCTTGGTTTTTATTCTTGTTTGGGAGTGAATTGGGAGAGGATCTCGTATTTCTATCTATTTATCTAATATCGGGAGAGCTAGATTCAAGAAATGGATGAGTATGGTTTTTATTCAATCTATTGATGAAGACTAATCCGGCTTAGAATAAGTTAAAGATTTCAACGGCTAAGAGGAGCACAAGATTGGCTGTTGTTCACCCTTGATTCACGCAGGGATATATTGTCAAGGCATGCACAATTAGCTAGAGTTTCGACTTAGGGATAAGAAGAAACTGTTGAAGAACGCTCTGCCGAACCTTGGAGTTGCTGCCCAGGCAACCGTTCGATTAGTTGCCAAGGCAACCCAGCTGCGCAAGTTGCCCTGGCAACTGAGTTACCCTTGCACTCCAGCTGCGCAAGTTGCCACGGTAACTGAGTTGCCCTTGCACTCTTTTACCAAGGTGATCCAATTGGCTATCACTCCTCAACTCACGATAACCTAGCCTATTCCCTCTCTTTTGATTACATCTTCTTTTACTTTATTGCTTTGTAGTTTAGTTGTTAGTTTAAACTCCTACAATCTTCTACTTGTGTTCTTTTACTTTTACAGTGTAAGAGACTAGATTCTTGCAGTGGCACCAATCCCTGTGGAGACGATATCTTTTATACTATAACTTGTGACGTGTACACTTGCACAATTGCGGAGCACTTATTACGCGCAACAAGTTTTTGGCGCCGTTGCCGGGGATTGGCAATAGCAACTTTGTTTTTATTTTCTTGAACTTTTTATTTTTATTGTTTAAGATTCAAAGAGTTAACAAACTTTGGTTTTGCATTGGTATATGACCAGGGCGAGACCGATTACACCAGAATATCCCTTTGATCCAGAAATTGAACGAACCTTGCAAAGACTCAGACAAAGGTTAAGAGTAGCAATGGCTAATCAAGACGACAATATGAATGTCAACAACAACCAGGATGTTCCAGCAGGAGTATGAGTGATTCTTGCACGAAACAGAACTATTCGAGACTATCTTGAGGAAGATCTTGAACGACTTAATCCAGGAGTTGTTACACCTGAAATTGAAGTCGACCACTTTGAGTTGAAATCGATGATGTTCAATATGATCAACACAATTGGTGAATTTGGCAGCTCAGCAACTGAAGATGCACGACAACATCTTAAATCTTTCCTTGAGATTTGCAACTCATTCAAAATACAAGGAGTCACCCCAGATGTTTTACGACTAAGATTATTCCCCTATTCACTGAGGGATAGGGTGAAAGCATGGTTGAATAGTATTCCTGCTGGATCAATAGGATCTTGGACCGATCTTTGTCGTGATTTCCTTGCTCGATTCAATCCTACAAATTTGACTGATAAGCTTCGTAACAAAATTACTTCTTTTCGGCAGGCAAATGATGAATCCATGTACGAGGCTTGGGAGCGATATAGAGAAATTCTACACAAATGCCCCCTACACGGATTCCCAGTGTGGACACAAGTAACAATGTTTTACAACGCTGTGAATACACCAACAAGGATGATGCTAGATGTCTCGGCAAACGGCATACTCCTAGATAAGTCGCTGGAAGAAGCAATGCAAATTCTAAACAGGCTTTCCAAGAATGATTATCAGTTCCCATCTACTAGAAGAGGAGGAGTTAGACGCCAAGCCACAATACATGAAATGGGATCATCAGATTCAATTTCGGCACAATTGGCCACTCTAACCAAGATGGTCCAGAACATGCAGAAACAAAACAACACACAGGAGGTCAAGGTAGTAGATTCCTTTTGTGAGTTATGTGGTGGTAACCATAATTCTTATGAATGTATGCAAAATATGGAGTCCAGCTTTTAAGTGGGGAATTACAATCGGAACAACAATGTGATGTCCAACACATACAATCCAACTTGGAAGAAGCACCCGAATTTTTCATGGAGTAATCCCAACAACGCACAAAACTAGAACAGTCAGAATGCACAAGCGTCAGGATTCCAGCAAAATATGCCACAGCAACAGTTGCTGCAGCAACAACCGACAACATCTAGTTCTTTGGAAAATTCTCTCAATGCTTTTATGTTGAAAACTGAATCTTATATGGCTGAGAATAGTAACTTCATAAAAAAGACTGATGCTTTTATTAACAGGACTGAGACGAGATTGCAAAACCAAGAGGCGACAATAAAATCATTGGAAACTCAAGTTGGACAATTTGCTCAAAACCTGAATACTACACCACAAGGAGGTTTACCAGCGATACTGAAGTCGCAAGAGGAACTGGCCACAAGCAATGTAAAGCGATCACCACTAGAAGTGGCTGACAACTTAAAGAGGCTCAAGCTCGCTCATCAAACAAAACTCCACAAAAAGAACAAGATGAACTCAGCGGCAAAGCCTCAGATGCTGAACCAGGAAATGTCGCGGCAACCAACGATAAGCATGCCACGGCAACCAGCGATAAGGATGCCACAACAACCCAGTTGATGATGCCTCAGCAACTCTAGTTGCCCTAGCAATACCGTCAATCAGGTTCCAGACCAATGAAAGGATTGAAGATGTCTGACTTCCACCACCATTCCCACAAAGGTTGAAGCGACAAAAACAAGAATATCAATTCAAGAAGTTTCTTGATATCCTAAAGCAAGTCCACATCAACTTGCCGTTGGTTGAGGCAATTGAACAAATGCCGAACTATGCCAAGTTTCTGAAAGACATTGTGTCCAAGAGAACAAGGCTAGGAGAGTTTGAAACAGTTGCCGCAATAGAGGGATGCATGGCCATGTTACACAATCGCATGCCACCCAAGTTGAAAGATCCCGGAAGTTTCACAATACCCTATTCCATTAAAAACCACTATATCGGGAAAGCATTATGTGACCTTGGAGCAAGCATAAACTTGATGCCTAAATCGGTTTTCCAGAAACTAGGAATCGGGAAGGCAAGACCTACAACTTATGCTACAGCTAGCCGACAGATCCTATGTGCACCCAGAGGGAAAAATCGAAGACATACTAGTAAAAGTTGATAAATTTATTTTTCCCGCTGACTTTATTGTTTTGGATTGTGAAGCAGATGAACATGCACCTATCATTCTCGGGAGACCTTTCCCAACGACAGGGAGAACCTTGATCGATGTTGAAAAGGGAGAACTCATAATGAGAGTCAATGACCAGCAAGTTAAACTAAATGTGTTCCAAACACTAAGGCATGCTGATGATCCGGAAGAATGCCAACGCAGAGTTTGACTTCGACGAGGAGATTAGTTGCCTCGGCAACTACATTGCTAATCAAGAGGAACCTGAGTAGTATAAAGAACCGATCAATGAAGAACAACAAGAATAGGCAAATTGGTTAGTCAATCGACCAGGTACATACTTTGAGCCACTTGATTACTCAGGTAAGGGAGGTAAACTCAGAAAACCCTCCATTGAACAACCAACGAATCTTGAGTTGAAACAATTGCAAGAGCAATTAAAATATGCTTACTTGAGAACCGATAATACATTGCCTGTAATTATTTCCTCTAAGTTACAGTCTGAGCAGTAAAAGAAGCTGATCAACATGTTAATGCTACACAAGAAGGCAATAGGATGGACAATTACCGACTTGAAAGGAATTAGTCCGGCAGTGTGCATGCATAAGATTTTGTTGGAAGATGATCACAAACCTTCGATTAAGGCCCAGAGAGATTGAATCATGCCATGAAAGGGTTTGTAATGAAAGAAAACATTAAATGGCTTGACGCCGGCATCATATACCCTATCTCTGATAGTACATGGGTAAGTCTGGTACAATGTGTACCGAAAAAGGGAGGTATAACGGTGGTAAGTAATGAAAAAAATGAACTCATTCCAACCAGGACTGTGACCAATTGAAGGGTTTGTATGGATTACTGAAAGCTAAACAAAGCCACTAGGAAAGATCACTTCCCATTACCCTTTATTGATCAAATGCTTGATCGTCATGCAGGTAAACCCTTTTATTGTTTTCTTGATGGTTATTCAGGTTACAATCAAATTGCCATAGCACCAAAAGATCAAGAAAAGGCAACCTTCACATGCCCATACGGTACTTATGCCTTTCGAAAGATGTTGTTTGGATTATGCAATGCCCCGACAACCTTCCAAAGATGCATAATGGTACTCTTTTCAGACATGGTTGAAGACTTCCTTGAAATCTTCATGGATGATATTTTAGTATCTGGTAATGACTTCGACAGTTGCCTCGACAATTTGGAGAAGGTGTTGGCAAGATGTGAAGAATCTGATCTAGTCTTTAATTGGGAGAAGTTCCATTTTATGGTGGATGAAGGAATTGTGCTTGGCCACAAGATTTCATCCAAAAGAATCAAAGTAGACAAAGCCAAGGTGGATGTGATCGAGAGATTACCCCCACTAAGTTTGGTTAAAGGAATCCGAAGCTTTCTTGGACATGCAGGTTTTTACAGGAGGTTCATTCATAATTTTTCTAAGATTACTAAACCCTTGTGTCATTTGCTTGAACATGATAAAGTCTTCAACTTTGATGAATCTTGCGCCCAAGCAGTCGAAACCCTAAAGAAAAAGCTTACCTCGGCACCCATTTTCGTTTCACCCGATTGGATGCTACCTTTTGAGCTTATGTGTGATACGAGTGATTTAGCTGTAGGAGCAGTCATAGGCCAATGCACAGGTAAGATTTTTCATGTGATATACTACGCTAGTAAGACTTTTAATAGCGCCCAAGTGAATTACACAACAACAGAGAAAGAATTACTAGCAGTAGATTTTGCATTTGACAAGTTTCGATCCTATTTGATTGGTACAAAGGTAATTGTTCATACGGACCATTCGGCAGTTAAGTATCTATTTGCTAAAAAGGATGCCAAACCTCGTTTGATTTGTTGGATATTGCTTTTACAAGAATTTGACATTGAAATTAAGGACAGGAAAGGAATAGAAAATCAAGTTTCCGTTCACTTATCACACTTAGAACGCAATAGGGAGGAGGACGCGGATTTAGAGATATGTGATGCATTCCCGTATGAGCAACTGTTAGTTTCCAGGGCAACCCCTAATGCCTCGAAAGCCACCGTTGCGCACGCCTTGGCAACCCTCGACAACTCTAGATGCGCAAGCCTCGACAACCCCTAATGCGCATATCTCAGCAACCCTTGACGTGCATGCCTCGGCAACTTCAGACGTGTATGCCTCGGCAACCCCTGATGCGCATGCCTCAACAACCCTGGAAGCAGTTTCCATGGCAACAAATGCCTCGGCAACCACTGATGCCTCGGTAATACCCCGGTACGCTGATTTAGTTAATTTCCTTGTTTATGGTATTTTACCTTATGGCCTTACTCACCAAGGAAAGAAGCGGTTCCTCCATGATGCTAAGCATTATTTTTGGGATGAGCCTCTTTTGTTTAAACAATGTGCAGATTAGATTATACGTCAATGTGTCCCTGAAGAGGAGCAGCAGAATGTACTCTGGCAATGCCATTCTTCACCCTATGGAGGACATTTTGGAGGAACACGTACCACGACCAAAGTTTTGCAATCTGGTTTGTATTGGCCAACACTGTACAAAGATTCCCAAGAGTTTTACAAGCAATGTGATCATTGCCAAAGGACGGGCAATATCTCTAGAAGACATGAGATGCCGCTCTAAAACATCCTTGAGGTGGAATTGTTCGATGTATGGGGGATTGATTTTATGGGACCTTTCCCATCTTTATTAGGGAACTTCTACATTCTACTTGCCGTCGACTACGTGTCTAAATGGGTTGAGGTAGCTGCAGTTCCTACCAACGATTCTAAGACTGTGCAACGATTCTTGCAGAAAAATATATTCACATGGTTTGGGATGCCAAGAGCAATTATCAGTGATGAAGGCAAGCACTTTGACAACAGACTCGTTGCCAAGATGCTGCAACGCTTCAGCATGTCACATTAAATTGTCACGGCATATCATCCACAAACTAATGGGCAAGCAGAAATTTCTAACTGGGAATTGAAGAATATCCTCGAGAAGGTTGTCAATCCTTCCCAAAAAGATTGGTCTTCAAGACTAGACGAAGCACTTTGGGCTTACTGAACCGCATTCAAAACACCCCTGGGAATGTCCCCGTTTCGCCTTGTCTATGGTAAGACTTGTCACTTACTGGTGGAAATCGAACACAAAGCATATTGGGCAATCAAGACTGTGAATATGGATTGGGAGAGTTCCGTACAAAAGCGTTTACTAGATCTCAACGATATAGAAGAATTCCATGCACTCACCTATGACAATGCACGAATCTACAAGGAGAAAACAAAACAATGGCATGACAATAAACTATTGCCACGACAATTCATGCCAGGGCAACTAGTTCTTCTATTTAATTCTCGGCTAAAACTTTTCCCGAGAAAACTGAGATCAAGATGGTCGGGACCATTTAAAGTTGTCAAACCGTTCTCTCATGGTGCCGTGATAATCAAGTCAACCACTGACAAACATGAATTCAAAGTTAATGGACAAAGATTGAATCACTATAACGGTGCCCATGTAGAACGTAACAAAGAAGTGATCACCTTAGGATATGCATGATCATGCTCTCCTTTCGATATTTTATTTTTATTTTTATTTTTTTGAACTTATTATTTTGGTTTATTTTTATTTTATTTTATTTCGGCCATTCTTAGGTTAGATTTATTTATTTTCTTTATGATTGAGACTACATCTTTCTTTCATATTTATCTAATTGTTTTTGAATTTTAGGTTTAAGAATTTCTTTGCACATCTTTATTTATTTCTTTTTATTTTATTTACTAGTTTATCTTTAATTTTAATCCCTATTTTATTTGTTTTTGAATTATAGGAAAAGAGTTCAAGATAAAGAGGAATTTGATTCAAGAAGGAAGTTTCTTCATCAAGGAAACTAATGGGCTAAATCTAAGGCTTATATTAAGCCTCCAATTTACCCTAAATAAACCCTATTAGCCGGTCAAACCCTTCCCCAAATCCCTTTGCCGCCTCTTCCCCCAATTAAACCCCTTGTTTTCTTTCTTTCCAATCAATCCCACCTACCATATTTACTACCTATCTTTTCTATTTAACCCATCACCCTTAACTTCCAAGAAACCTATTCCTACTTTTAACCTTGCAACTCTTTAGTTTCTTTTGCTTTATTTTCTTTGTTTCTACCCAACTCACAACCAAGAACATCCATGGCATCCAAAATCAATTTTTTTGCGCACCCAAGCTCTTCCAAAGAACCAAGCTACAAGAAATTTGCTACATCGGCGGTTCAAGAACGATTTCACTCCAAGTTTGAAAAGCTGGAAGATTTGTGAAGAACAAGGCTTCGAATACTCCAATTCTCATGAAGATTTCGGCCTTGAACCATTCATCTTCCAAAGGATTGCACACCAAAAGTGGCAAATCTTTTGCCATCAATCGAAACCATGCAACATCTCATAGGTAAGAGAATTCTATGCTCACTCACCTAACTCGGATAATCCTTTGTTGATCAAATCACACCCAAGAAACTCGACAAGCTGTTTCAATAACTCACTCTACTTGGAACTCATTGGAACGACGGAAAATACAAGGGCACGGTAAACCGACTTCGGCTTAAACTCGAGGCAAAATTATGGAATAAGTTTGTTAAAACTTCTTTAATGCCCACAACAGACAATACCACCGTTGGTACACCTCTTATTTTTCTCATACATTCTATTTTGCATAATCGCATCATTAACATTGGAAAAATTATTTGTGATGAGATTTTTGTGTGTAGCACAAAAGAGAAGGGTTCTCTTTTCTTCCCTTGCTTAATTTCCAATCTTTGCAATGAGATGCATGTCCCAAGTGAGTCCATCGATGAAAAGGCCCTACCAGAGTCCGGTTGGAATCGAGCACAAATTCGAAAGCTAATGGGAGAGGCACCGGTAACATCCCCAACGCCTACAATTGCCGCAACAACTCCTGCCGCCTCGGCAACCCCTGATGCCCAAGCAACGATGCCCGGGCAACTCGGCCAGCAACCCCAGGACAACTTGAAGTACTCTTACAACCATTGGCGAACAGCCTTAAGCAAATTGAAGATCGGAAACTAATGTTCATGCAGTACATGAAGGATCACAACAATGCCATAACCCAAGTCATCCTGGAAAAGTACCCGGACAGTCGCGTGTCGTTCCCTATCTTTCCTACCGAAATCCTTGCCATGGAAACCAAAAAAGCAGTTGCCACGGCAACCGCAACAGATGATGCAGCGGCAACCTACACTGTGCCTGCCCAAGCAGTTACCACGGCAACCAACACTGAAGATGCCGCAACAACCAAAAATAAAGACGTCCTAGCAACCACTGCAAAAGCCAAAGGTAAAGCGCCTATGCCCGAATCAACTCGTACTGAATCATTGTCCAATTTTTTAGATTCAGATGAGTCCTCCATTGCACCAACGAAGACCACACAAATTGAATCCTCCAAGCCCAAGAGAAAAGCCAATGACATTGAGGAAGAGGATGATGAGGGCACCCTCGTACGAGGATCGATTCCACCATCGGTAACAAGGATGCAACCACCGCGTTCAAGCAAAAGAATCAAGACACCGACCAAAAGAAAACTAACCATCAACGACGACGAACTCTCGGAGTAAGTCCTCGTTTGCATTTTACTTTTCTTTCTTTTTATTTTTATTTTTATTCTCTTTTTGCATGCATTGAGGACAATGCCTCACTCGAGTTTTGGGGGATTGTTACTAGTTAGTTATCATGTTTAGTTGCATTCATCTTAAGTATTGCATTTAGGATACATAAATTGCTTGCCATGCCTTTAGTTTGAACAAGAATTGCCTAAATTTGATGAATATCCGATGATGACATTGTCAATGCACTTAATTGATAGAACTTTTTATTCTAGCATAACTGTGGAAGCACTTAGAATCCTACTATGATGCTAAACTTGATGAAACACTAATGTTGCTTGATTGATTTAAGGAATTCTAGCGAACTTAGGTTGATAGTTAAAAACTTGGGGGATTAAAATAAAAATTGGATAAATGCTAGAGGTGCCCAAAATTGGCTCTAGTATGTGCTTAAACTTGATCGCTAGAGGTGCCAGAAATCGGCTCTAGTCGAATAAAAAAATTAACTTAAGAAAACTAAAAACAAAACACTACAGGTGCCCGAAACTGGCTCTAGTTAAAACATGTTAAAAGAACCTAAGGAAGTAATTTGAAAACCTCTTGTTTGCATAGAATCCAAAAAATCAACTTGCACACAACTCCGCACACACTTACAAGCATTATAGTTTGATTTTGAGTAACTCCTAAGTTGTCCGAAAAAGTGAAAAGCCAAACATACTTTGTGCCACGGTTCTAAGGATTGAAATCAAGTTCAAAACTAAGTTTGTGAAAATTGAAGTCTTGGCGGGTAATTATCAGTTTGCATTGCTTGAAGACAAGCAATAGTTTGATTTTGGGGGGTGTTAAGTGTCTAAAAGTACTATTTTATTCACCCTTTTTATTCATATTATTGCTAGACTTAGGCTCATATTAGTTGCATTATTAGCCATTCATGCATGTTTGCATTGTTTCATTTGTGGACAAGCTTGATATCATGTTTTGCCTAATTTTGTGGAAAAAAGATGCTGCCGATAGTTATTTTTGTGTGTGCAAAATCAGTTGCCAAAGCAAGGCTAGAACCAGTTGCTAGGGCAGTGCAAGAAGGAGACGCCGACGCAGTTTCCAGGGCAGTGCATGAAGGTTATGCTGAGCTAGTTGCTAGGGCAATTGTCGATAAGGGATAAGATGATATGGCAGCCGAAATTGATGACTAGATAAACCCAAGATGACGTGGAGCAAAGTTAAATTCCAAAGGAGTTTGATTTCCATGAAGAGGTCAAAGAGAAATTAAATCTCAAGAAGATAGGAGAAGATCTAGAAGAAATTTAAATATAATAAAGAATTATATACTTTATAAGTATTTGATTCCAACTTAACTTCCTCCTCAAGAAAGACTTTGACCTAGCCGTATAAATTGAGGACCAAGCCGTCAAACTCCAAGAGGTGCAAAAGGGGAGAGAAATCGGCAAGAAGCTTTCAACCATTCTTCGTCTTTTTCTTTCTTGTTCGATTAGGTTTATGTTAGGGATTCTTTGTTTTGTGTTTCTTTGGAACCTAGCCATGAACTAAATCTATTTGGCTAAGGTTATTGTGTTTTATGGTTGTGAGATAGAATTGGATTTTGTTTAGGTAATAAGAGTTTGCACTTTCAATTCAAGGTTTACTCATTCTTCGTTTTTATTCTTGTTTGCGAGTGAATTGGGAGAGGATATCGTAATTCTATCTATTTATCTAATATCGGGAGAGTTAGATTCAAGAAATAGATGAGTATGGTTTTTATCCAATCAATTGATGAAGACTAATCTGGCTTAGGAATAAGTTAAGGATTTAAACCGCTAAAAGGAGCGCAAGATTATTTGTTGTTCACCCTTGATTCACACATGGATGTATTGTCAAGGCATGCACAATTAGCTAGAGTTTCGACTTAGGGATAAGAAGAAACCATTGAAGAACGCTCTGTCGAACCTTAAAGTTGCTACCCAGCCGCCAAAATAGTTACCCAGCCAGTTGCCCAAGAAACCGTTCGATTAGTTGCCAAGGAAACCCAGCTGTGCAAGTTGCCACAGCAACTGAGTTGCCCTTGCACTCTTTTAACAAGACGATCCAATTGGCTATCACTCCTCAACTCACGATAACCTGGCCTATTCCCTCTCTTTTGATTACATCTTCTTTTACTTTATTGCTTTCTAGCTTAGTTGTTAGTTTAAACTCCTACAATCTTCTACTTGTGTTATTTTACTTTTTACAGTGCAAGAGACTAGATTCTTGAAGTGGCACCAATCCCTGTGGAGACGGTATCTTTTCTACTATAACTTGCGACGTGTACACTTGCACAATTGCGAAGCACTTATTACGCGCAACACCTCCCCTTATTCCTATTCGAAATTTATATAGATATCATCTAAAATATTTCCTTGCAAACTATTACAGCCTCATTCTCCATTAATGCTTGCATTCGAATTGGTAGAAAGCAAGGGACCGTGGCTTCTTTTTGAATTCACTCTGAAATAATATCAAGAATTCGACTGTTGCAATAGTCGGATCCTGAATTACAAGGAATTAAGCTCAATCTTGATGGAAATGTCAAATCAGACTTTGTTCTAAAGGAAGATGGATTACTCTATTTTTGAAATAGGGTGTGTGTTCCCAATGATTCAAGTTTAAGAAGGGAAATTCTATAGGAAGCCCATAATAGTTCTTTCTTAATACATCCCGGATCAGTGAAGATGTACAAAGATTTGAAGAGTCTCTATTGGTGGCCTATAACACCCTACCCCATCTGTCATCAAATAGGGGCCTTAGCTCATAATTCAATTAGTCTATATCTTGGATAGTGGTAACCTTCCTAGGCCAAGTTTAGGGTGTTACAATTCTCCCCCTTAAAATAAATTCATCCTCGAATTTACCTGAATCAAATAGGTGAGCATATTGCTTCCTCATGACTTTTTCAAATTTCCCAAATTACCTCTTCTACCTTGTGATTTCTCCACAAGACTTTGACAAGAGGAACGGTTTTGTTCTTGATCTTTCTAACTTCACGATCAAGAATCTGGACTGGTTCTTCTTCGTAAGACAAGTCAGGATTCAATTCTACCTCTTCAGGATCAAGGACATGGGATGGATCAGATCTATATCTTATGAGCATAGATACGTGAAAGACATTGTGAATCTTGTCAAATTCATTGGGAAAAGCCAATCGATAAGCCACTGGTCCAATCCTTTTAATGATTTCGAATGGTCAAATGAATCGGGGACTGAGTTTCCCTTTTCTTCCAAACCTAAGGACTGTCTTCCAAGGAGATACTTTAAGGAAGACTTTGTCTCCAACATTGTGTTGAATGTCTCTTTTTTTCAAGTCAGCATAGGCTTTTTTCCTATCAAATGATGCTTTTAATCGATCATGAATGATCTTCAATTGTCATTCGGTTTCTCTGAGCAATTGAGGTCCCAAATGAGTCAGGGCTTGTTTAAGTTGATCGAAGCTTCATTGTTGATTCTCTGACCATACAAATGACGTGTCTTTACGGGTTAGCTTGGTCAAGCTTGCGGCAATGGATGAGAATCCCTTAAGAAAACATCGATAATACTCGGCTAAATTGAGAAAGCTTCTAACCTCACCAACATTCCTCGGAGGTCTCTAATCCAGGATGGATTGAATTTTGCTCGGGTCTACTTTAATTCCTTCTGCTGAGATGACATGGCCAAGGAATGAGACTTCTGATACAATTTGAAGGTGTTCGG
Organism: Hibiscus mutabilis; assembly: GCA_019671005.1. Classification (NCBI taxonomy): domain Eukaryota; kingdom Viridiplantae; phylum Streptophyta; class Magnoliopsida; order Malvales; family Malvaceae; genus Hibiscus; species Hibiscus mutabilis. Next base: position 27,895,045 of record CM033711.1, on the reverse strand, counting down.
AATACTCTTCCTTATTTCGAGAATACACCAGAATGTCATCAATGAAGACGACCATGAACTTGTCAAGATAGGGCTTGAATACACGGTTCATGAGGTCCATGAAAGTAACTGGAGAATTCGTTAACCCAAATGGAATTACAAGGAATTCAAAATGGCCATATCGAGTACAAAAGGTTGTCTTGGGTACATCTTCTTCTTTTACCCTTATTTCGTAGTATCCCGATCGAAGATCGATCTTTGAAAATACCGAAGCATCCTTGAGTTGATCGAAAAGATCTTCTATCCTTAGGAGAGGATATCGATTCTTAACACTAAGCTTGTTCAATTGTCTATAGTCAATACAGAGTCTCATAGTCCTGTCTTTCTTCTTCACGAACAAGACTAGAGCACCCAAGGGAGATGAGCTAGGCCGAATAAAGCCTTTGTCTTGTAGCTCTTGGAGTTTCTTCTTGAGTTCTTTTAATTCAACATGTGTCATTCGATAGGGTGTGATGGACACCGAAGTTGTTCCAGGTTGAACTTCAATCCCAAATTCTACTTATCTGGTTTGAGGGAGACCAAGGATTTTATTCGGGAAAAACATCAATAAATTCATATACAATTGGCATACTAGGTAAGCCGAATTCATGTTCATCTTGTAAAACCATAGCATCAAAGATTGAGGTCTGTTTCTTGTCAATTAGAAGGATTGATTCCTTTCCTAAACCCTAGAGATAAAGTCTCCTATTTTGGCAATCTACCCATGCTTCATGCTTGCTTAACCAATCTATTCCTAGCACAAGATCTAATTCACAATTTGGCAAGACATATAGATTAACAAGAAAAGGTACATTTCGAATAAATAAGGGACAATTTCTAGAGATAAAGCTTATGTTTGTAATCCCCCTATTGGGTTCGAAACTACAAGGCTTTGTCTTACTATTTCAGGTTTCAAATTCAACTTTACAATCAAAGATGAGCATACAAATGAATGAGTGGATCCCGGGTCTATTAAAGCATAAGTAGGAGTCGAATTTAGCTCAACGGTACCTGCTATGACATCGGTGATTCTTCATCTTCTTTTCCCCAGATATGATAGATTCGAGCAGGAGCTCGAGATTCTTGGTGAGTAGGGGCATTCGAATGGGGTCCTTTGTTCTTCCCCTGATTTTTTGATTGAGCTTGTCTAGGTCCCTTGTTTCAAATAGAGGGAGTTGATCTAGCATTTGCAGGAGCTCGATTTGGAACCTTGTTAGGATTCTGGGGACAAACCCTGGTATAGTGATCGGAGGCTCCACATAAGAAACATAGATTCTGTTGAGTTCTACATTGCCCGGTGTGGTGCTTCTGACAGAACTTACAAGTAGGATACTGAGCAGCTTTACCAAAATTCCCCGTACTATCAACAGAGATGATCGGGGCTGAAGGCTTGGTTACCGATTGAGGTCTCGGTATGTAGTTACTTTTCTGAACAAGAGTGTAACTCGAGGAGTGTTCATTGGAGTGTTTAGAATTCTTTGACTGCCAGTGAGGCTTGTCATCATTTCTGGATCGTTTGTCTTTCCAAAAGTTACCACTTTTGCGTTTTTCAAAGGCCTTCATCTTTGCCTTGGTTGCAATAGCCCGGTTCACCAAATTCTGGAAGTCAGTGATACCCAGGGTAGTGAATATTGGACTCAGTTCATCATTCAGTCCATTGGTAAACATCCGACATTGTTCAATGGGTATTCCGACCTGTACTTGCAATACTTGCAGAAATCACTCACGTATTGTTCAATGGGTCAGCCACCTTGCTTGAGGTGCGAGAAACGCTTCTGGCACTAAGCCAATTATTGTTCACTGATGTATTTCTTCCTGAATTCCTCGAGGAAGAATTTCCAAGTTACAGCTTCAGCAGGAGCAGTCAGTGTAGTGGTTTCCCACCAACTCAGAGCTTCGTCCGCCAACAGGGCTATGGCACATTAGAGTTTGTGTTCATCAGAATAGGGTAATTACTTGGTTAGGATTCAAGTAGTGGCCTCTAACCAATACTCAGCTACTTCGGGATTGGCTTCATCAGTATCGGTGAAGGTATAAGCCCGGTGTTGAGCCAGTTTGTCAATCGGGGCTCTATTAGGCACAACAATAGGAGGTGGAATAGGATGGTCTTGTTTTAAAGCAATTACAAGATGATTGACATCTCATTCATGCTCAGGAGACATTCCTGTTGCATAGGATTTATAGCAAGAGCTTCTTGTTGAGCAGCAGCTTGGACTCAAGGTTGAGTTTGTTGTTGTGTAGGATTCTGCTCCATCCTCACACTATCTCCTTCATTTGAGGAGCCTTCAGGACCTTCATCGTCCCGAGCGAGCCTTGTTTCAGACATTCTGCGTTCAAATAGAACAATTAGGAATTTGGTTTAGTTAAGCAAAGACACAAGCTATACACTACAAGTCTCCTAGGTGGCACAAGTATCCTATATGATGCAAGAGAGATTACCAATTAATGTAACACCCCCTACCCCGGGTTAGTAGCAAATCGGCTCGGGAGCATTACCAAGCAAGAACAAGACATTACAATACAAGAAAGAACAAGAATAAGCAAGAATAGATTAACTCATCCCTATTAGATGAGTTACTTAACTAGCAAGCAATCTCATGTTTTGTTTACAAGTCATTATAGGTTACTACTTTAACAATTCAATTAACTTCATCTTTTACCACTATCATTCGAATGGTTTAAGTGTGCAACATACTTCTATTTCATTTCAATGTTTCTTAGTTTGATACATATAACATCTCATACCTAAATTACTAAACATGATTGTTGAACATACAATTGCTTGAACATGTTTCCAATCAATCCATACACTAAGCCTATTCATTCGGCAATTCACTATACAAACACACAAAACACATACAACAAGGTATGTTCACAAACAAGAGACCATATAGTTTCCAAGGCATTTGAATGACACAGTATAAACTAGAACGATCACTTTGAAACATCCAATATATATCCATATGCGCAGCAAAACATCATTCCATTACATGTAATTTAAGTTCAATACAAACTTGTTTTGAATTATCAACCAAGTTCATAACATAGTAGGCCCATTCAAGAACACATATATACAAGTTCAAGTATTCAAAATGCATGCACTAGTTCACTAAATACAATCTAAGTGTCGCCAACTAGGGGAGTACAAAACAAGTATGAGCCATACTTATGCTATGCTTGTGTCTTGCTTCGAGCTCAAGAAAATAGGCTTCAGAATCAAGCAACGATCGAATCCTTTATCATGTTGGTTGGGAAGAATGAAAACAAGAGTGATAAGTACAAGAATGTACTTAGTGAGGTAGTAACTAGTTTTAACCAATTGTTATATCAAGTTAGGTGTCATTTAGTCAAGAGTGATCCTAGCTAAGGATTCCAAGCATTCGACTAGCATAAGGAGTAAGAGGCAATGAATCGTAATTTATTCTTTCATAACAAGAAATCAAGTAAATCATACTTACATAACAAGTAATCAAGCAAATCATGCTTACATAACAAGTAATCAAGCAAATCATGCTTCCATGACAAGTAACATACAATTCATGGCTTTCATGTCAAGTAACATTCATTATATAACTTTCAAAACAAGTAACATGTATTATAGGATTTTTATTTCATTTGTTATTAATTAAACAACCCCATTGGTACTTAGTTTGCATAGGTAATCGAGTCTCCAACCAACTGTCGCCACAAGATACACCGTGGTCAAAGATCAAATTGTGGCAAGCCGGTCCGATGGAAGTGAAATAGTTGTTTGCTAAAGACAAAGATACAGTTTTTTGCAACGTTGAGCTTCTTCTTCAAGATCAAATTGTGGCAAGCCGGTCCGATGGAAGTGAAATAGTTGTTTGCTAAAGACAAATTTGCAATAGCCGGAATCTGGCAAACTATCTCTGGCACCTCACCGTAGAATTGGTTTCTCACCAAGTTGAGGATCTGAATCTTTTTCATGCACCTGAACGAGTACGGTATCGGCCCAGTTAGTTTATTTGAGCTAGCGTCGAACACTGTGGCTTGACTCAGGTTGCCGATCTCGTACGGTAAACATCCGGTGAATTGGTTGTTGAGGAAAAGCACTTCGAGGAGGTTCCGAGCTCTGCCGATGCTTGGCGGGATCGAACCGGTGAAGTTGTTGTTGGCGAATGTGAGGTAGACGGCCGTCGTGTCGCCGAGGTTCGTGGGGGGCGTTTGCGGGGCAAAACGGTTGTTGTTGATGAAGAACACGTCGAGGGTTAAGTTGAACGCTTGAGGCGGAACGGAGCCTGTTAGGGAGTTGAACCTTAAGTCGAGGAACGTTAAATTCATTGCGCTGACGGTGTTCATCGGGAAATTGCCGGCAATCTTGTTGTTGCTGAGGTAGAGCTCGTATAAATACTTGATCTTTGACGCTTTGAACGGTAACGTGCCAGTGAAGTTGTTCGAGTTGGCATGGAATATGGCTAGATCATCCAACTCGTCGAAAAACCCGTTAAGCGGGAGGGTACCATCGTAGCCGGCAAATTTAAAACCGTTAAAATCTACGGCTGCAACGGCTTTTTCCCTCACGTCGGGTCGTATGTCACACTTGAACCCTGGTACTTACAAACATCAGTTCCGCACCACGTCTTTAGGTACTGATTGCTATTATTATCGACTTTGATTTTGGTCTTGAACCGTTGGATCACGTCGTATGCTTTCGCTAACCGTGCATTTTCGAAGCACCCGTTCTCGTTCTCGAAGCCCTTGCATGGCGGTGGCTCATCGTCGGGTGCCGGAGCTTCTCCGCCGCCGATGATTATGTCTAAGTTCTCTCTCTTAATCAATGGATCATCGTTGCTAGCTAAACATGAATGAAAAAAGAATGGTGAAGAATAATAATGAAGTGGAAATCGAGAGGGTAGGCATTTTCTTTGATTTTCTCCTGGGAGAATGTACCAAAATTACCGGCAGATTTATATAGGAAAAAGAGTAGAGTATTACCGAGGAAAGTCAATCTTCACCAGCATATTCTGAAATATTTTACATTATTTATATAGAAAACATTAGGGTAGAGCAAAATTTAAATCTATAAAATTGAATTAGTGGTTTCGTTTTCAAGTAATTAGAGTTGAGAAGAGCTGGAGAACTCGAGTCGAATTTAATAACTCAAAAAATTTAGTAATTAGTAGAATCGTTTTCATGTTCGATTCAAGTCCTTTAACTCTACCGGGTATATGTATATCATAGATAAAAATATGAAAAATTATATATGTATATTGTATATAGGTATAGAAAGTCGTTTAAATCGGAACGAATTAGTAATTAGTTCATAACAGTATTAAAAATATTTATAATTGAACTTGAACATAAACCCTAACAACTCACTCAACTCAAATTTCATAAGTTCGACTCGACTCGAAATAAGTTCAAATAAAGTTTGAATTTTAAATAGGACTCGACAATTCAATTAACTCAGAAAAATTTTACATGACTCGATTGAATACTTACCCCTAGATAAAATCCGTTGACACGATATAATTTTTTATACATTTTATCATTGTTGTACGAGTGAAAATAAATGTACGAGATTAATCATAGGAACTAAAAAATATATTTACCGGAAAAAAAATTATGCCTAACTAAAACTTTCAACTTCAATAATCTAACTCAGTTAATCTAACGATTCAAAATAATATAAAACATGTATATTGTAGTTGAAGGTTGTCTTGGGTGAGGGTTTTGTTGCCCCATCATTGTCCGAGGAAGACACGTTCTTTTCAACTACTTATTGTTGTTTGATTCTCTGTCATAGTTGAATTTTGTACTCAGAATATGTATATTGAGTGAAGGAGTCACGTTCATTATGGGAGAGATTTATAATTTTTTTTAAAAATTATATAAGGACATTTAAGTTAAAATGTTTAAAATTATAAAGTTTAATACCATAATATAATTTTTTTAAAATTTTGAGGAGAAAAAATTAATTTTTTTTAAATTTTTAGGGACTAAATTTAATTTTTCAAAAGTTTAGGAGGTCAATCTCCCCTATCGTCCGCCCATATATATATATTTTTTTTTTGAATACACTGGTGTGATACAAGGGTAGCATCTGTTCAACTTTCTTAGTCTTTTCAAATAAGACACATACACCGTGCAGAACTGGTACTCGAACCTGAGTTACCTGAATGAATTATATCATCCTTTACTACTGAAACAACAAGGGGCGAGCATCTTCCGCCCATATATAAACAAAAGAAAGAAATGATTAATTTAATAACATCTTGTTTAGTTGCCTTAATATGGGACAAGAATATACAGTGTCCGGCCAGTTTGAGTTCACATGCTGAACAAGTCAATAACAACTTCTATTATCAATTTTTTAATCAATTGTATTAGATTTATTGGTCGGTTAATCCGAATCAAATTCTAAAAAAGCTCAATATAAGAGCGACTCTTTTAACTTTGTTTTTTCATTTACGATACTAAGATTTGAATCTCTAACATTACTCAAAGGATTTAACGTCTTATCCAACTAGACTATCTGATGGTTGGTTAATATCATTTTTTTAGTCGTCAATATTAATTGTAATTTGAATATTTATTTTTTCTAACATCATTTGTAAAATTAAGAGAGAATAAATCATTAGTTTCAATGCTACTAATTTCCAAAGTCTATAGTATGCAAATTGTAATTCATGTTTGGCCCCCAAAAAAATTAAGGACGAAGTGAGAATTTCGTTGAATAAATTTAAAATTTCTGAAGGCCGGTGAGCATAAAATTTCATACTTGAATTGAATTATATATTTTTTTAGAGAGACCATAATAGAAATTAAACCATTTGATTTAAGGCGGGTTCAAGCCCCATTTCTTGCGCGTAGTTTTTTATGTCAAGATTTTTTCACCTAAAATATAGGCTTTTTTTATTGCATTATCCTACAACAATTCTTCTTGAATTTCTTAAGAAGTTATAAGACTACAAATTAGTTCAATGATAAAATAACACTTTGATCTAATATATATATAAATTCATAATGATCTCTAAAAAATCATAATTCTGTCTCTGATAATATACAATAAAATTAGAACTTACAGAAAATACAAATTCATTGGACGAAGCTATACGTGTCCTTATCCATGAGCACACCAAGGGAGTCGCCGCAAACAATTGAGATGATACAATGGCAAGTTGGAAACCACCTCAGCCGGGTTGGATTTCGTTCAGTTGGAAGAGTATTTCGAGACTGCGATGGTAATTATTTCCCCTCTTTTTCCAAGAGATTAGGGTAGGGAAATAGAACGTATTGCAAGTTCAACTTTGGGGGTGTCTTTGACGGTTTGCGTCTAGCTTGGGAACATGGATTGGAGTGTACTGTTGCGCAAGTTGATAATGCTGACGTTTTCAAGCTTCTCTCACAACCTTTCACCACGAGTCCACATGCTTTGGTGATATTCATTTCTTTCTTACTTGATAAGGCATGGATAATTGATTTTATTCGGATCCGTCACGAAACTAATATGACTATTGATTTCATGTCAAAGACGCTGCACCAGATAAGACTTTATCCGTTCTAGATGTTTCTCCTACTACCTCTTTGAGTTGTTAGAAAGAGATGCCTCTGGTGCCTATTATATTCGTATGTATATGTGAGGCTCTTAAATGTAATGACTTCGACCTCTCATTATATTAAAATAAAAGTTAGAGAGGGAAAGAGAATATATGCCACTTTGGTGGCTATATCTTAATAGCTTACGGATATACCGTGTTTAATTATTTTTTGATAAAGCCAATTTTACAAATTATTGAAATAATTCAAATAATACAAATCCCACAAAGAAATGATTTAAGTATTATCAAAAGAAAGGACGTCCGTGACGAGTTCAATCATGGATTACATCAAGTTGCGTGGGTGTATTATATGCAAGTTAACGGCAGTTAACTGAACCGTAATTCTCAATTTGAATTAACTTTTAAATTTTAAATGTTTTAGTTTCATTTCTAAATTATGACTTTTATTTTAAATCAGTCATCAAATTTATGAACGTTTTAATTTAATTTTTAAATTATCGTTATAACACATCATATTGTTACATGATAGACATTAATGGTTATGTAACAATTAACAATATTTATAACAGTTTTATTAACATGTGATATAATTAGCATATATTAAAAATTTATGGATGAAATTAGAATGTTCAAAATTTTGAAGATCAATTTAAAGTGAGAATCATATTTTGAGGATCGAATTAAAATATTCAAAAGTTTAAAGATCACTTTAAAATTAGGGTCATAATTTAGAGACAATTTTGATATAATCATATAATATTTAGGTTAAGTGTGCAAAAACTAACTTAATCTCTCAAATTTTCACACAAACAAAAGCACAAGTGTTATTAGGTAAAATTAATTAACCCACAAAATAAATAAGATTGGATCCCATAATTGAGTTATATTCTTTAGAATTATTTATGTAAAAAAATAATTAGAATTGGCAGGTTCACATGCAATCGGTCCAACCTATTCTACCATAAAACAACAAGAAGTTATTGTTGAATTTTTATTATACCAGCAAAATAATATAGTAATATTTATGGGAGAAGAACAAACAATTTAGGAGAATAATAAAGAGTCAATTGATAGAATTTTTAAATATAGAGGGTTAAATTTTTTATTTGCTTCAAATTATGGCCAAATTGATATGATGAGTAAATTTTGGTACAAATTTGGGAGAATGTGTATAGTTCAGATACCAACTTGAGAGTAAATATTTTTTAGGTATCAACTTGGGAGAAGATGTCTGATTCATGTATCAATTAGAGAGCAAAAAAAATTTAGATACTAACTTGAAAGAATATGTCTAATTTAAACACCAAATGTACATATAAAGCCAATTTTAAATAAAATCAGTGAAGTCATACGAACAAATTAACAAAGCAACCGAAGAATCAAAATATAAATAAACAAATTCACCATTAAGTAGCATGAACTCTCTTATCTATTTTTTTCAATGTTGCTAATATGATTCTATGATAATATTTAACTTTTAAGTTATAAATTCACACACATCGTCGAAATTGTTAAACATAAATCTCTTAAAGAATAACATGTTTTTTTATTGGAAATTATTCATTGAGTTCAACTATCTATTCTTTCTAATGATGTTAATTGAGTTGTTATTAGATCAAAGAATATAACTCCATTATAACATAAATGGTATTACTTTTTTATTTAAAATTTTAGGGTAAACTACACAGATGGCCACTCAACTATGGGTTGGTGTCAATTTGACCACTATACTTTCAGTTTTGACAAATATTCCACTAAACTATTTAATTGGTTCTAATCAGGCCACCAACCGTTAAAAAAACGGAAATGCTAACGTGACCTGTTAAATAAAACCGGTATAATTACACAATTGGTCCTTGTTATTTACACAATCTATCGATTTGGTCCTAATTTTAATTAAATAAAATAAATTAATTGTGGGATGACACGTGTCACCACTTTATTGGAAGACTTTAATTATTTTTATTTAATTTTAATTAATTAATTTCCCCCTCCAATCTGGTGATGACACGTGTCACCAGATTGGAGAAGGAAAAATAGAAGCTAGGAAAATGGCCATAGGTGGATTCAAACCATTGCCCTTGGACTAAAAGTGGGGCATGCTTACCACTAAACTAAGCACATTTTGTGATATGAGGCACACCATTTAATATATCTTGAAAATTGAATTATGTTCGTGAGTTTGGATTCGCTAAATGATTTAATATAATTTTAAACTTTTGATTTTAAATTGTGCACTAACTATAATTTAAAATATATACAAAATATTTTCATTTTAATTTAATTATTAGATTTATTTAATTGTGTTAGATATTTTTATGCATCATAAGTATGTCGTGTTCGAGTTTCCTAAAACTACATTTCTTTTTTTTTCTAGGCATTAACAACGATATGAGACATATATTAAATGTTATACTTTGTTTCATTAAAATATGCTTGGCTTAGTGGTAAGCATACCCCACTTTCACTCTAAGGGTGTTAGTTCAAATCCACCCATGGCCATTTTTCTATGTTTCCATTTTTTCGGACATTAACAAGCTTTCAAGACATATATTAAATGTTATACCTCATATTATAAAAATGTACTTGGCCTAGTGCAAGCACACCCCACTTTCAGTCCAAGGGCGTTGGTTTGAATTCACCTAGGGTCATTTACCTAGCTTCCATTTTTTCTTCTCCAATCGGGTGACATGTTCCATCACCTGATTGGAGGGGGAAATTAATTAATTTTATTTAATTAAAATTAGAGCCAAATTAATAGATTGTATAAATAACAAGGACTAATTGTGTAATTATACTAGTTTTATTTAACAGGCTACGTCAGCATTTCCGTTTTTTAATGGTTGGTGGCCTGTTTGGAACTAATTAAATAATTTAGTGGTATATTTGCCAAAATTGAAAGTATAGTGGTCAAATTGATACCAACCTCATAGTTGAGTGGTCATCTGTGTAGTTTACCCAAAATTTTATTAAGTTAAAGTATTTTAATAAGATTAGGGAGGCTTATGTAACTATAATCCCATGCACTCTTTTCATCCTTAAATCAAAAAATAAGATACATTTGGCTGAATGGTTAGACATTTATATATATCTTTTATGTCCGGTAAGTTCGTAATATATTTTAAAATAAAATAAAAATATGACGTAATTAAGATCAAGGGAATCTATGAATATGCAATAAAGGATAGAGTTTTTTATAGGTAAAAACACTACAATGACTTATTTAAATAAACTGACTTTTTTTAGATTTATAGTGTAGGGTTTAAATTTTAGTGTTTAAAGTTATATCCAGGCACCAAAAAAAGGACAAATAAGTTTTATTTCTATTTGTCCAAGTACGAAGGCTCATCTGATATTTAATAAGGTTTAGATAAAAATATGTTTGGATAAAAAATAGACTAGTTGAAAATATGTATTAGGCTTAGTATAAAATATTATGTAATTTATATCATATAAAATTAAATATATATCGTTATAAAATAAATAATATAAATAAGTTAACTTATTTATATTATTTATAAAAAAAGTTAAACTTATTTATAATAAAAAATATATAATTACTTATTATTAAATAAAATTTAACATTTAAAATTATAAAATAATATGAATTGACTCAACCGAATTCGGATTAATTATTTATAAATATAGACGGATTTTAAAAAGGCTTAACCGTCAAATAAGTCCCCAAACTATATATTTTTTAGATAGGTTCCTAAACTATATTTTAGGCCAAATAAGTGCCTAACGTTTCATTTTGTGGCCCATTTAAGGTTTTTTCATGACAGACGTTATTTTTTCTCATTATCCAATGAAATTCGAACACGTGGCATGGATTATTATTTTCTGAAATTAAAATCCGAAAAATAGAAAAATAATATAATAATATATATTAATTAACCCAACAATCTTTAATTTCTCTAAAAAACCCAACCCTAACCCTAAATCCTCAAATTCCTCCACTCCGGTCACCGATTCAACTACCATCGGCCACCCTTATCTTCATCGGACTTTCTCTACCGAAAGCCCATCATCTCGTCGTAAAAAATTGACGTTTGAACCGCCAATTTTTACCATCGATGAACACCGAAAAATGAAGAAAAAAGAGATCGATTGGGTTCCAATCGACAACTAAAGGGTGAGGAATGTCGAACTATGAGATACCCAACACTTGGGTGGCGAACGGTGAACCACCGACGTGTGGTGGATGCCAGACGGTGAGGAAGATGTGATTTGGGAGTTTAATTGAAAAGAAATTAAAACTTAAGGATTTTTAAAGAAATTCAAAATTTTAAAAAAAATCAAAAATTAAAAGAACAGGCCACGTGTCATGTTTTGATGGGATGACAGAATTTTTTAACGGTCGTTGACAGAGAAACCTTAAATAGATCAAGAAATGAAACGTTAGACACATATTTGGCCTAAAATATAGTTTAGGCACCTACTTGAAAAAAAGTATAGTTTGAGCACTTATTTGACAGTTAAGCCTTTTAAAAACTAAAAGCTGCACTATGACCTCCTTTTCCTCAAACTGACTTTTTTCTTTACACAAACAAACCTCATTCATTCATTAGAAAACAACATAACAAGCATGGCCAAGAACATGGGCAGAGCCAAGTTAGAGAATGAGGTGTCTCATGATACCCAGAAAAAATTTAGAATTCTTTTCTACTATATAATTTGTATATAAAAAATTAAAAATATATATGAATGACACCCTTTTTTATTAAACAAAATGACACTCATTTATAAATAAAACGATGCCCCTTTATAAATAATTAACCCTCCTTAAATATCGTTAAAAAATGACACCCCTTGAATAAATTTCTGGCTCCTCCCCTTACTAAGAACAAGCTCGGAAAGAGGTTTACGTAACAACTGAAACAAACATAAAACGTAGGTAGAACCGGCAAGGAGATCGAAAGAACAAGTTGCGTAAGCACCATCACATAGTGCACAAGGTCAATTGGGCAGGGGAACAATGTCGTCCGTCTAAATTTTTATAAGATCCGCTGTTAATTGTGTAAAAGTACTTTATTTTCTACCCTTTTTACTCATATTATTGTTAGACTTAGGCTCATTTTAGTTGCATTATTAGACATTCATGCATAGTTTCCTGGTTTCCTTAGTTATCGAGCTCGGTGTCATATTTTATTGATTTTTGTAGAGAAATTGATGCTGGTTTGCCTTATTTTGTACAGGATGGTTGTCGTGGCAAGTAGGGATAAAAACTAAAGGAAGTGCCGAAGCTGATTGTCGCGGCATATCTGGATAAATATAACATTATCCACAAAATTATCCAGAACGCAGAGGATAAATCCCAGATTCAAAATTCAAATCTCAAATTAGTTAGAGATCAGATCCCCGCGGATTTTATGCGTATTCAAACTCTTCCCCTCATCTATTTAAGGGGATCACATCAACAACAAAGGGGAATTAACTTTTGGAGAGATCAAATTGCAAGGATTTTCTCACGCACTTTTTTTCTTCATTTTTCTTTTGTGTGATTCATGTTTGGGATTAATTTATTTGTAATTTTTTTTACCCAGCCATGAACTAAATTAAATTGGCTGAGGTTATTAGGTTTTGTGGTGTGATAAACGATTTGATGGATTTAGGTTTTTGATTTCAATAAATTTCGAAGTTTGTTCATTCTTGGATGTTTAATTTTTATCTTGAGGGAATTGGGAAAGGATCTCGAGACTTATCCATTTATCTAAGCTCGAGAGAGCTAGATTCATGAAACGAGTGAACACTCTTCTCATTTGAACAAGTCGTTGGTGGGAACTAATCCTCCTTAGGAATAAGGATCGAATTTTAGTGGCTAAGAGAAGTGTAAGATTGATTGTTGCTCACCCAAGGTTAACACAGGGATGTATCACCAAGGCATGCGCAATCTACCAGCTCTTCTGTTAGGGATAACACGAAGACATTGAAGAACACTTCGCTGAACTTTGAAGGAGGAAACCCAGTTACCAAGGCATTCATCCAGTCCCAGTTGTCGCGGTATATATTATGACCTAGTTGCCACGACAATTTATCCAGACTCAGTTGCCACAACAATTGAATTGCCCCAGTAATCAATTGCCACGACATTTCATTCAGCAATTGCACCACTACTCATAACCCAACCTACTCGCTTAATCGATTACAGTACCCATTTATTTTACTTGCTAGTTATTTTACTTGTTATTTATCACCATTTATCACTTCCAATATTATTCTTTTTCAGTTCAAGAAGCTAGAAATCGGAGTTTCACCAATCCTTGTGGAGACGATCTTTACTATACTAAACTTGCGACACGTTCACTTGCACCAATTGCGAAGCACTTAAAAAAGACTAAAACAACCATTGGTGGCAAAGTTTTTATAAGATCCACTATACGAGAGCTTCGTAGCAAATACGGAAGGCACTATCGTTGAGTTCAGTTCAAGTGTTGGGCTGACGAGGACGGTTAAAAAAAGACTAAAACAACCGTTGGTGGCAAAGTTTTTCTCATCGAAAAAAAAAACTTGAAGAATTTTAATCCTTTGAAAGAGAAAGCTGGGGGACAAGGCCCAAGTAGCCAAAACCATGACAACCACCAGAAGAAAAAACAACTAGAGTCGTCATCCATTCTCACTGACGTCAAATCTGAACACTGATAATAAAGAGACACAACATTCAAAAATAAAGAGAAAATAAAATAAAGAAAAGAAAAAGTGAAGACCTTCCATAGCTTCATTGACCTCAACCTAAGAGAAGAGCCGTTCACCAACACACACAAAAAGAAGTTCAAGCTTAGACAATGACCGTCGAGAGAAATAAACACCACCATCGAATGAAGTATCGAAAAGCACCGAAATAAACTCAATCGAAAAGACAAGAAATGACTATTTACTAGAAAAAGAGTAAAAAGAAACATAGGAAAATGATCGGGGACAGGGCGGATGCTCTTTGGAGCCTGTGGGGGTCTTGGCCCCTTCAAAATTTGACAATGGCACATTTGGTCCTTTAAAAATTTTAAAAATATTAATTTGGTCCCTTTAAAAATTTTAAAAAATGATATTATATTTTAAAATTTTCAAATAATTCTACTTAAATATCCTTCTAAAATTTTTAAAAGTTCTTGCTAAGTCTTAATTTCTCTAGAAGTTTTAGTTTAACCCCTAAATTTTTATGAAAATTTTAAATAAAAACCTTCAAAATCTTTGAAAATTTTTATTCAAGCTTCCACAATTTTTAAAAATTTTAAACCCCCTCAAACTAAGTTGCCAATATTCAACCCTAACTAGGGAGAACGAGACCATCTGCCACAAATCTGGAAACCCACCCTCGAGGTAAGTTAGGGTTTGGGTGTTTTATTAAGAGAGAATAGGGATATAAAAAAGCAAAGAGAGAGAGAGTGTGTGTGTGTTTGTTGTATGTTACTTAGATTTTTAAACTTCCTCAAACTGTCTTAGATGTTGTATTTAGGGCCGACTTTACTTGAAAATTTTGTTCTTTTTTTAATTTGAGTTATTTGAGTCGAGTTATTCGTGTCAAATCAAATAACGAGTTGATTTTTTTAGTTTAAGTCGAGTTTGAATTTTACCAACTTGAAAAAAGAACTTTTTGTTTTGCGATTTAGTCATTGATTTCCTTATTTCTTTAATTTCTCTTTCATTTTAAGTCTATTTTTAACAAGTTTGAACCACATGCTCTTAAAACCACTGTATAAAAACTATGTACCTTTAATTTCTCTTTTTCAAAACAAATTTTATCTTTTTGAAATTTAGTTCCTCGACTTTGTAGGATTTCCTCATTTTTTTTCAATTTGTCCTTTATTTTAAGTTCATTTTGACCAAATTTGAACCACATGCTCCACTACAACTATAGAATGTATATGTAAATCCAATTCATATTTTTGAAAACAATTTGTTTGCAATTAGTCCTTTACTTTTTATTTTATTCAATTTATTCCTTCAACTGCATTTATTAGTATTTTTTTTCTTCCCACCAATTCGTTGACTAATAATGCCATCGATACCTTTTCTAAAAAAACATTCTTTAAAAATAACATTACACCTACACTTTTTTTTTGTTTTAAAAAATTACTCCCATCATATATACCTTTAATTGGTTCTAACTTAATTACTATCGCCTCGTTTGGTACATCGGATGTAAAAGAGGTGTGTTATATTAAATAACATTTGTGTATTAAAAAGACGGATGAAAGATGATTGTTATTTTATCAAGGTGTTTAGTTGTGAAATTTGTGATGAAGTTAAAAGATGAGTGTTATGTATAAATGTACCCTTTTACCCTTAAAATTGTAGCTTTATATTTCCCATTGTTTTAACATTGATTATTATATCATTTTTAAGGTTTATGATTTATGGTTTAGAGTTCAAATTTTAAGGTATGGGGTTTTTGGTTTATAATTTAAGGTTTATGGTTTAATGTTTAGAATTTAGGGTTTATGGTTTATGTTTTATGGTTATAGGTTTCTAGTTTATGATTTAGGGTTTAGGGTTTAGAGTTCAAGGGTTAGGGTTTTAGTTTATGGTTTAGGATTTAGAGTTTAGAGTTTAAGGTTTATGGTTTAAGGTTGTAGTTTATGAGTTTTGGTTTAGGGTTCATGATTTAGGGTATATGGCTTAGGTTTTGGAATTTATAGCTTATGATTTAGGGTTTAGCATTTGAGGTTTATGGCTTTAGGATTTTGGGTTGATGGTTTTAATTTTGTGGTTTATGGGTTTTGGTTTAAGGTTTAGGGTTTAAGGTTAAGAGTTTAAGGCTTGGAGTTTGATGTTGGGGTTTAGGGTTCGGGTTTAGGGCCTTAAGGTGTATTGTTTACGGTCTAGATTTTAAGCTTTAGGGTTTGGAGTTTTTTGTTCATAATTTAAGTTTTAGGACTTGTAGTTTATGATTTAATGTTTGGAGTTTATGTTTTAGTGTTTAGGGTTTGAGGTCCATGATTTAAGGTTTATGGTTTCAGTGTAACACTTCGATTATTTTAGTTAATTAAAAGGGGTGAAAGCTAATAAAAGATTTTAAAGGGGATTGTCATGGGGGTTTGAACCCTTGACCCCTTGCTATCTCGGGTTAACTTTAAGGAGTGTTTGAATATTCTAAACTAATGATAAATAAGTCAACCAAATCCATGGTCCCAAGTTAATGCCCAATTGTATCTAAAAAATATCAATTATTCTAGAATCTTCACCGACTCTCCATCTCCCCCAAACCACCCATCAGCTTCCTCTCCAAATTTCGTCACCATCCGGCCATGGATGTTACCGCCCACACCGGTGTGACCGCTGCCTCGCTCCAACCAATTCATAGCCGCAACTCGCGCTGTAGCACCGTCGAATGTCATGAAATCTCTGTTAAATATTTGATAGAAAACCAAAGGTCATCTTCTATTTATCATTGTTTTAGCTACTGTTTGTTGTTCGTTCGTCGTGCCGCCACCAACAGTGAGTTTCTTGGGCCGAGACGAACAAAACCCTGGTGGCCGATCGTCAATCCGTCACCGTTAAGAGCCTCATCATAGCTACGATAATTTCGACTATTTTCCCCTCTATTTTGGTAAGTTGGTAAGATTTTTGACCTAATTCTGATCTATGGTTTCAATGGTTGAAATAGTGGTTAATTTTCGTCCATTTTTCGGTAAAAATAAGCCATTTTGGGTCTTCGGTGAGATGCTGGTGAGATTATGTTTGGGTAAGTGGACTGGGTCGTACCCAGCCTGATAACCCAACCCGTTTTCCTTTTAACCTGACCCGTCCAAGTCAACTCCCTAAGTCGGCTCACCGAGTCAACCCGCTGTTGTCACTGAATTTTTACTTTTGTTTTATATCGTTATTAGTTTAATTGTTATGTGTCATTGTTATATTAACTTAGTATTAGTATTATTGTTATGTAATAGTGTTATATTGTTAATGTAGTAGTTAGTAATATCTTTGTTATAGATTGTTGATTAGTGTTATAGCTAGTTATTGTTAGTTTTGTATATATAATAAAAGGTCCATTTGTATCAAAAATAATTACAAGAGTTCATTAAATAAAGCTCATTTGAAATATATAAATAATAAGGCATGTTCAACCTGATTCTAATAAAAAATGGAACCCTAATGTTTCTTCTTTGTTCCTTGCGCAGCCGAAGGACAGTCGTTGGATCAAAGACTGATCCAACGGCATAGATCACGCCAGCTAGAGATGAAACAGCACCGCATCACTTGTGGCCGTTAGATCAGGTCAAGATCCAATGGCCCATATCGCTCTAGAGCAGGGTACGTGGATCACCACTCGAGCGTAGTAGTTATGCGCCCGGCCGTCCATCTTTCTCTAGTTGTTTCGTCTTCCCCAATAGAGGCCGCACCATTTCCACCGTGAACCGCTCCTCGCCGGCGTCATCAGAAACATGCAAAAGGAAACATAAGAGATTAAATCCCTAAATGGAGGCAAAGTCAACCAAATCAAAGAGGGATCAATCCCTAAATTGAAGCTATTGGCAAAGAGCAAGCAAATTTCGAATCAAGATAAAAGCAATTTAGGAAAAAATCAGGGATTGTTCTTCTAATCCAAGCATTCTAGTAGCTATATAAACCCCCATTGTAATCCATGTAATACACCATTCATACACAACAAGATACACAAGATTCACACACAGTATACAATCAAGGATAGCAAGCAAAAGTTGTAATCAAATTCCAGTGGAAATAAAGCAAGCTTTCTGGTAATTTCTTCCTCTATTGTTATCATTTCAAATTTAAATAAAGAAAAGAGTATATTTTTTACCTCTGTTTTGAATAGCACCGCCGTGAATTTAGTTTCGATGTTGTTCCGGTGAGAAAGATATGATTTGGGGCCGTCAGAATCTGGGAAATGGGGATTTTTCTAAAAATTTTCACCGCCGGTGGAAGGCGGGAAGAACACGAAGAACGTTTTAGAGGTTTTAAAGGAAATTGGGTTTAATCGGTTTGAAAGAATGGGAAACAAAATGTTTTGTTTATAATTTTTGTTATATATACTGACCTAGTGACCCTAATACGAACTAGCCTTTGACTCGTGCCCTACTTTGCCGGATCTTATGCCGCAGCTCTTTAGTTTTTATTTCATTCAATTTCGTCCCTTTTATTTTAAATTGACCTTTAAATTCTTTTTCTCTATCAATTCAGCCACTATATTTCAATCTTTCAATTTAAACCCAAAATCTGATTTTCTTTTTTTAATAAAAACTAATTGCCCCTTTTCTTATTTAAAATTTTGCAATTGTTTAAGTATTTATTAATTTATTTAATTTAATTTAAGCAATTTAGTTACTTTTTTATATGTACATATGTGTTTGTTGAAACCCTAGGAATAGGTTCCTCAATAAGTTTAAATTAGATATATCTTTGAAGTAAAATTTCCTTCACATTCTTAATAAAATACACTTAACTTTACTTAAACCCAAGTATTTAAAAATGAATGTAGATATTTTAGGAATTGATCACTAGTTGGTTTTAAATTTAAAAACTTTAACACATCAAATTGTTTCTATTGCTTTGTTAAAAAGTGAGAACTAACTAATGCAGTGTCTTACCAAACGGAAATGACGGGTTAGCACTAGGAGTGTTGGTGGTGATTGGAGTTCATTTTCCAAGTGATAAGGTCGTTGGAATAGATCTATATTCATAAAACGGACAAATAAATCAAAATCTTGTGAACTTGCGAATTCCAGTTTTGAAAACACTTTTTGAAATCAATAAGGTACCAATTTTTAGGCGTGGTTGGGGTGCTAATCCTTCCCCACTCATAACGGACCCCCGAACCTATTTTCTGGTTTCCACAAATCAAAAATGTTGTTTTAATAAATAAAACATTTTATTAAAATAACCTCGTTTTAAAAGTGATCCAATCACACTTTTTTTAAAAAAAGATTGGTGGCGACTCCCTGTTTTTTAGTTTTCCAAAAAAGTCTAGCTCGAAAGGGTTACGACAGCTTGGCGTCCGTTGGGGAGAATTTGTTTTTAAATAAAAACAAAAGAGGGTCAGGCCACAAATTGGGTTTAAAATGTTTTTTTAAAAAGAATGGAATTTGCAAGTTCACAAATTTTCAATTTATTCGTCCGTTTAATGAATATAATTCTATTTTACGCATTCCAAAATTGTTCAAAAGCTCTATTCCCAAGTTGTTCTCGTTCATTTTAGTGAAGGGAAAACGCTTTGCTCATTTAAGAATACTGATTCTCCGTATGAGCGTAGCAAGTACCTTCAGGACTCATATGCTTCATGTCTTCGTAAGGATATTGATCATTCGAGAAGACATAGGAAATAAGGCCTCTTGAGTTGAACTTGGTTCGTTTAAAGCCTATAATGGGTGAGAACCAGGGGCCTTGCTACCCTTAGTAGGGGACAACAAAGACAGCTCGGGTCCCTCTTTAGAACCTAGCCAAGTTTGAGAATTTAGAGCCTACCCCAATAGGGTCTTGAATCAGGTCAAAGTCATTTCGCAAAAATAATCTGTGGAGACATGTCTTGGAATGTTAGAATGCCTGCCCAGAGTTATTTATGCAATGAAATTATTTTGGATCTTGTTTGTTTTCTTATATCTAATCTTCTCCTTTTCGTTTTATGTTTTGCATGTGTAATCTTGCATCATCATTTCATCTCAAAGAAGATTTTTGGTTCTTTAAAATATCTGCTCAGTTAGAAAAGTTATTGCCATGGATGAAAGGGTCTTGAAACTAGAAGAAGAGAATGCAAAAGTCAGACTCTGGTTTGAAGTTAATCAGCGAATGTTTGGGGACAGTTTGGCAGCTGGTCATGAAATAGAAACTTCAGAATATGCCATATCAGCATTAAACAGAATAATGTGCAGGAGTTACAAAAAATCTGGGAGCACTTTGACTATGAGACCAAACATCTGTTTTATGAAACCTACGAAGATATAGCATATTTGTTGTATGTAAAGGTCGATGAATAATTCTTGAAGGCTTTAGTCCAGTTCTAGAATCCAGGGTATTGCTGCTTTACCTTCAATGGAGAAGATATGATGCCTACATTCGAAGAATACTTGGCTTTGTTCAACCTACGCAAGGTGAAGAAGAATTGGGTCTATGCAAAGCCTCCTAAGAACAAAAGTCCGCATTCAAGACTACAAGCATTTGCCGACATGAGTAATAGATGGGTGAAAGGTTTGATACTGAGAAAAAGGGTTGCAGTTTTTCCTTTCCCTGGTCAAGCGTCAGAAACATAATTCCAGTTCACCCAGACAAAGAAAAAAGAGTGGATCTCTTGGCAATTGCGATCTACGTTTTGGCCATCTTCCCAAAGGTCCAAAGGAACATTGATATAGCTTTGCTTGACTTCTTTGAACAGCTCAAATAGGGAGTTAATCCAGTATCTGTTGTGCTAGCTAAAACTTTCATCTCGTTGAATGCATGCAGAAAGGTGGAAAGTGTGTGCTTCGGAGGGTGTGCTCCATTACTTCAGGTTTGGGCCCTTAGTCATTTTTGGAAATGCCTAACTTTGACTTTGTCGAATGTATTCTCCCCAAACTTCTCTCGTCTTCATGAATTCTTGGCCAAGGATTGGCCAGTTATCAAGAAAAGTAAATGGGTGGACATTTTCAAAGATCGTCATGATGAAGACATCAAATGGAGGGTTCCTTGGATGGGCCACGCTAAGATCCTGTACAAGTGTGGAGACTTCAATTTCCTGATGTTGTTAGGTTTGTAAGGAGGGATTGGATGCGCTCCTTTGCTAGTATCTCGACAGTATGGTTCTCGGCAATTCATCCCATTCACTGCTGGACTCAGTTCATCAGAATTTGAATTCTAGGGAGAATTCCGGCAGAAGGTACAAATGATTGGTGACTCGTGGAACAACTGTTATCATATGGAGGTATAATATGATAGTCACTGCATGTACATTCCTGACCATGATGTTTGGAGATACATAAGAATGAATGACAAGTTCATGTTACCTTCACCTGGCCGGGCCAAGTCTTTATAAGAACACTTGAAAGTAGTCCATTCTGAAGCTGATATCCTGAGAGAAAAGTTAAGGAGAGCCAAGTTGGAGATAGATGCCCTACGGGAACAAAACTAGCGAGAAAAGTTTGAGTCACAGCTTCATGTAGAAAAGTTCAAAGGACAAATCGGGTAACGAAGCTGTACTTGGATTTGAAAGAGAAGTATGAAATCCAGATAGTTGACTTTCTTAAATTTCAGACCAAGGTTCGCAATGCTGACTTGCGGAAAAGCCCAGATCAGTGGAGGCAGGAAATTAAACAAGCTTTGGGCAAAGAAAGAGAATGAGGCAAACGGGAGATTGAAAAGTATAGATGGGCACTCGTAGAGGAACGCAAGAAGAATAAACAAGTGGCAAAAAATGAAAGGGGCAAGCGAACCCTAGAGAAAGAAAAAGAAAATGTGGCAGCCTGGAAAAGGATGGCTCAAGATAATAAGAACCGTTCGCTTGAATTGCAAGCAGCATATAATGAGACTTGTAAGAAGTTGAAGCAAAGCCAAGAATTTGTTGCTGAGTTGCAGGACAAGCTGAAGGTCATGAACCAATCTCTCTTAAAGATACGGAATGACCACACTTACTTCGAACTCCAAGCTAGCTTAAATGAGAATGATGCCCTGAGAGAGAAAGTGAAAGAAATAGATAACATTATTCAAGAATACAGAACAAAGATCTTGGTCCTAGAAGATCTAGCTGATGAAGGCAATGATTACTGGTTTACGCGTCTCACAGACAGTGCACGAAGGTTCCAAGAAAGGGATGAGTTTGACAAGACTGACATGACCCTAGTTCAAGATGTGGCTCGACATGTGATGATGCTGGCCACAAAAGTGCCAACCCTTCATCGGTACATCAAACCAGTAGGAGAAGTGGGACCAAGGCTCATATGACTAATTAAAGAAGTCAAGGAATTAGGAGTTCATGCTGAAAAATATTTGTAACAAGATATGAAAAGTTGATGTAATAAGGACCTTTTGACATTCGATAAGATTGTATCTAAAAGCAGATATTTCATTGAACCAATGTTCTTTTGTTTTCATTCATGCATTTGCATCATTATTTTGTTTGTTTGTTTTTTTTTTCTCTTTGCTTCGCATTGCATTCCATGCATTCATAACTTAGCAAGACACTAACTTAAATATAAAAATGATAGAAAATGCCAAAATAGCCCACAAGTATGGTACACAGTCAAAAACAAAAGCAATGGAAGACAGAGTAGCTGCCCTAGAAGTTAACCACAAGAGCACCCAGGATCGATTAGATAAGTTGGAAACTGATTTAAAGTAAGAAATAAAGCTAGTACATCGAAAAACAGTTAGCTCGATTGCGGCTATGCTAGGAGTCAAGGACCCAGATGCAGCAGAAATTGGTGAGGAAACCAATGCTCTACCTCGATTCCAAGGGGTGACTTTCATCCATCATGGAATGCAAAAGGAAGCTTCTATGCCAAAGGCTAAGTTATCTTCCCATTTTGCTGAGTCCTCCATCCGGAACGAGTTAAAGACCAATATAGATGGAGCTCACAACTATGAGGTACTTGACCTCGATGAAATTGCTGATAAGGCTAAGGCCAAAAAATAAGTGGGAGGATCGATATGAGAAGCTTGAAGGAATGATAAATCCTTCCAAGAAGGAAGCACACATGGAAGAGTGGATGCTAGAGAGTTGAGTTTGGTGACAGATTTGGTGATGCCCCCGAAATTCAAGGTCCTTAATTTCGAGAAGTAAAATAAAACCACATGCCCATCAGCACATCTAACCATGTACTGTAGGAAGATGTCAATGTACCTGGACAACGAGAAGCTTCTTATTCATTGCTTCTAGGATAGCTTAGTAGGATCACCTGCACGTTGGTATACACAGTTAAGCCAGGTCAATATTAAATCTTGGAATGACCTATCAAGGGCCTTTAGTGAGTAGTACAAACATGTCACTGACATGGTACCAACCAAACTGGTCCTGCAGGGATGGACCAAAAACATCATGAAAGTTTTTGTCAATACGCGCAAAGGTGGAGGGATATAGCTGCTCAGGTTCAGCCGCTATTGCTTGAAAATGAAATCACTCCAATGTTTGTAGAAACATTGAAAAGTTCCTTTTATGATCGCATGATAAATCATGCAACCAAAAGCTTCGCATACAAGTTAATGAATGGTGAGTTCATCTTGGCAGCTGTCAAGAGTGGAAAATTGGATGGAGGAGAAGCGAAGAAACCTTACAAGAAGAGAGAAAGTGAGGTCAATGCACCCAATGTCTACAACCCTAATTATTCAAAAGGGGTGGTTTTCAATAAGCTCAATGCTTCAACTCCAACCCCTATTGCAACAAGTTCACAGAAGAAAGAGCAAAAATATCAAGGGAACTCAAATCCATACTTCCCTCCCATCCCAATGACATATACAGAGTTGTTCGCTGACTTGATCAAATCTCAAACGGTACTGCCATGCCATGTCCCTCCTTTCACACCTCCGTACCCAGGATGGTACGATGAAAAGGCGCAATGCGAATACCATCCAGGTATTAGAAGGCATACAATTAAGAACTGCACTGCATTCAAAAGAGTGGTGGATGACATGAGGAAGTTAGGCATGTTATCATTCGAGACGTGCGAAGAGAAAGGGAACCTTCTGCCAAATCACTAGAAGGCTGGAGTAAATGTCATCATTGAAGAAGAGGACAAGAGGGTCAAGGGGTATGTTGCTAAAGTCAAGGCATCAATAAAGTGGGTATGAGCTCAAACGGTTGCAGCTGGGATCGTAGAAGGAAAAGCCCTGAGGATTACGTTTAAAGATGAGCTGTACTGTGAGTACCACAGAACATGAGAACATGAGATTGAATACTGCTCGGAGTTCAAACACTTGGTTCAAGCAAAGATAGAAAGTAAAGAGCTTAAGTTTTTTGAGAAAAGAAGTAAGAAGCACATGGTGGATGTATATGTAGCGGAAAAGACAAACCCAAGAAAAGATTATACATGGAAGAAACCTTTGGTTATCAAGACCAAGACAAAAGTAAATGAATTTATGAAAGGTGTGACCCCGTGTCTAATGATTAAGGCGCCAACTCGATTCCCATACAAGGACAGCAAGCAAGTCCCTTGGAATTATGCCTACTCAGTGACAACTTCAGGAGAATCTTTGGTTGGAGATAAGATAAAGGAAGAGCCAGTAAATAAAGTAAGCCGCTTCACAAGAAGTTGAAGATTGTATTCCCCGTCGATAGTAGAAGATAGAGATGCAGAACAAAGAAAAGCCATTGTTGAAGGGCTAGAGAAAAAAAGAGAATAAAATTTCTTTAAAGAGAAACCACCAGTATATCATGAGCCTGTCAAGGAGTCAGAAGCAAAAGAATTTCTAAAGATACTCAAGCATAGTGAGTACAGTGTGGTGGAGCAGCTTCACAAGCTCCCAGCCCAGATCTCTATGTTATCATTATTACTAAGTTTCGAGGGTCACCGTGAGGCCGTGCTGAAGATTCTGAATCAAACGTTCGTGCCAAAGGAGATTTCGACTGATAAGATGATATGATGGTCGGAAATATTACTGTAAACGACTTCATTTCTTTCAATGATGAGGAAATACCTAAAGGAGGGAGAGAATCATGCAAGGCCCTACATATTTCGACAAGATGCAAAGGATACATGTTTACGGGTGTCTTAATCGATAATGGATCAGCCCTAAATGTCCTCCCATTGGAGATAATTAAAAAGCTACCAATAAATAGCTCACATATAAGGGCTTATCAGAACACTGTGAGAGCATTTGATGGAGCACAGAGGGAGGTGATAGGAAGAATTGAAGTGCATTTGCAAATCAGACCATCAACTTTTGAAGTGGAATTTGTGGTCATAGACATAAAACCCAGTTATAGTTGCTTACTTGGGCATCCATGGATTCATACAGCAGGAGCGGTCCCCTCCACTTTACATCAGAAACTAAAATTTATGATTGATAGACAGTTAGTAATGATAGGTGCAGAGGAGGAAATCATTGCATCAGTTGCCACTGATAACCAAAGGTTTCTTCCATGTATAATCTTTTCATAAATTCATTTACATGGAAGAAACCTTTGGGTTTGTCACCGAGGACATTAGAGCTAGTCAATGCAACCTTTGTCACCGAGGGAAGCAAAGTACCATAACCAGAATTATTTAGCTGCATGAAAATGCAGGTGAAGCAAACACTCAGAAAATGAGCTGAAGCTGGGAAAGGATTTGGGATGAGACATCAAGAAAGGTTATATCTCGTGGTTATCCCTACCAAGAATAACCAATTTGAGATAGGTTTCAAACCTAACCTTTGAAAAAGAAGAGCTGAGATTAGAAAGCACCAAGAAAGAAGGAGGGCAAGATTGAAAGGGGAGGAAATTAAGTGGGAACCAATGACATTTCCACCATTGAGCCACAATTTCAGATCTGGGGGCCTGCTGGACCCAAATGTCCAAGTTAATGATGAGGAGAAACGAAAGAATGACATGTGTGAAGCCTTTGAGAAGCTAAGCATCAACACCATAATAAATAAGGAAGAATAGAACAAGCACCTGCTCATGATTCGCCCATGCTCTGAACTTAACAACTGGACTGCCGAAGAAATTCCTATAGTCTTTGATACAGTTTTAGAGTAATTCTCGGAACCCACCCTTTTACCTTTGGACCCAAAGGCAATTAGGAATCTTATGTAAAGGGTCTATGTCCAAACTGATAGTTTGAATTTCAATAAAGGTGCATCTTTTCCTTTTCACAAATCTTGTGTGGCAAACTCTTTTCATAAGTAAAACTAAAAGCAAAATGAAAACTAAAAAAATCATTCCAATCATTTCATTCATCTCTTCCCTTTGTATATATTCTACGCCCTTTTCTTTGCAGGTCTTCGAATATCAATGGCACTAATGACTCCGAGTCAGAATTTGAGGTTGATTTTGAACTACTTTTATGCCTAGAAGAAGTTAAGAATGTTGACAATGAAGAAGAATATAACTTGCCCAGTGATTTACTCAGAATGGTGGAAGGAGAAAAAATAGATTCTACCCCATAAGGAAGAGCTGGAAATTCTGAATCTTGGCACAGAAGAAGAAAACGCGAAGTGAAGATTGGTACTACCATTAGAGCCCGTACTTGACAAAGCCTGATTAAGCTCTTGAAGGAATTCA
Organism: Hibiscus mutabilis; assembly: GCA_019671005.1. Taxonomy (NCBI): domain Eukaryota; kingdom Viridiplantae; phylum Streptophyta; class Magnoliopsida; order Malvales; family Malvaceae; genus Hibiscus; species Hibiscus mutabilis. Next base: position 27,868,384 of record CM033711.1, on the reverse strand, counting down.
AAGATATTTTTGCCTGGTCATGCCAAGACATGCATGGTCTTGACACTGATATTGTTGTACATCGGCTTCCTATAAAGGTTGGATGCGAGCCTGTGAAGCAGAAGCTAAGAAGTATGAAAACCAATATGCTCCTAAATATTAAAATGAAGTAAAGAAGCAATTTGATGCAGGGTTCCTCGAAGTAGAGAAATATCCAAAATGGGTGGCGAACATTGGCCCAGTCCCTAAAAAAGATGGAAAAGTACGCATGTGCATTGACTATAGAGACCTCAACAGAGCAAGCCCCAATGACGATTTCCCGTCGCTGCATATAGACACATTAGTGGACAATACAGCTGGGCACTCCCTTTTCTCTTTCATGGATGGTTTCTTCGGGTATAACCATAATAAAATGTGCCCAGAAGATATGAAAAAAACTACCTTCATAACATTGTGGGGAACCTTTTGCTATAAGGTAATGCTCTTTTGTTTAAAGAATGCAGGGGCAACCTACCAAAGATCCATGGTCACCCTTTTTCATGATATGATGCACCGGGAAATAGAAGTATACATGAAAGATATGATCACCAAATCCTAGTCCAAAGAAGAGCTTCTGGTGAACTTAGAGAAACTCTTTTGAAGGTTGAGAAAATTCCAGCTTAATCTTAACCCACGTAAGTGTACATTTGGGGTTACATTAGGAAAATTATTAGGCTTTGTGGTGAGCAGAAGGGGAATTGAGATTGATCCAAACAAGATTAAAGCCATACAAGAACTCCCACTACCTCAAACACAGAAGGAAGTTCGGGGCTTCCTAGGAAGGTTAAACTACATCGCCCGTTTCATTTCCCAGTTAATAGATAAATGTGATCCAATGTTCAGGCTACTTAGGAAAAACAACCCAGGTACATGGAATGAAAAATGTCAGGCAGCCCTAGAAAGAATTAAAGAGCAGTTAACTAATATGCCTGTGCTAGTACCACCGGTGTCTAGGAAACCATTGATTCTATACCTGACGGTATATGAAAACTCCATGGGCTGTGTATTAGGGCAGCACGATGAAACTGGTAGGAAAGAAAAAGTAATATATTACCTGAGTAAGAAATTCACTGATTGAGAAAATAGATACTCCTCAATAGAAAAGCTATGTTGTGCCTTGGTATGGGTGGCTAAGAGGCTCAGGCAGTATATGCTGTATCACACCACGTGGCTAATTTTGAATTTGGATCCTTTAAAGTTCATGATGGAAGCTTCAGCTCTGTCGGGAAGATTAACACGTTGGCAAATGTTATTATCAGAGTTTGATATCCAATATGTAAGTTAGAAAGCAGTAACGGGAAGTGCCATAGCTGACTTTTTGGCAAGTCGTACCTGTGATGACTATGAGGTGTTAAATTTCAATTTTCCTGAGTAAGAGCTGATGTGTATTTCAGAAGATGTTGAGGCTCCAAATGAATCGTGGATTTTGAACTTCGATGGTGCCGCAAATGCTTTAGGACGTGGCATTGGGGTAGTTTTGGTTTCACCAGAAGGAGATTATTACCCTTTCACAAGTCGCCTAAACTTCTTCTGCACAAATAATATGGCAGAATACGAGGCTTGCATACTGGGGCTAAGGGAAGCCATTGGCAAGAAAATACGTGATTTGAAAGTTTTTGGAGACTCGCCATTGGTTATTATCAAATACGAGGCGAATGGGAGACGAAAGATGCAAAGCTAATAGAATATCACAAGTTGGTCCTTGAATTAACCAAAGAATTTGATGAGATCACTTTTAAGTATCTCCCTGGAGAGGATAACCAGATGGCTAATGCCTTAGCCACTTTAGCCGCCATGTTTAAAGCAAGTGAACGTTCTAGGATGATGCCTATCAAATTGCAAATGTTAGATTCTCCAGCTCACTACTATAACGTGGAAGAAGAAGCAGATGGCTTACCATGGTATCACAACATTCTGTAGTACATAAAATATACGGAATACCCGCCTCAGGCAACCGAGAATGAGAAGAAAATGACCAGGAAATTGGTATCAGGATACGTTCTTAATGGAGAAATTTTGTACAAGAGAAGTCAGAATCAGGTACTTTTGACGTGTGTGGACGCAAAAGAAGCTCAACTAATCCTAGAAGAGGTTCATGATGAAGTTTGCGGAACTCACCCTAGCGGCTTCACCATGGCCAGAAGAATCATGCGCTTCGTATATTATTGGTCGACTATGGAAGGAGATTGCTTTAATTACTCTCGCAAATGCCACGAATGCCAAATTTATGCTGACAAGGTTCATACACCTCCCAGTCACTCCATGCTATGTCTGCCCCTTGGCCATTTCCATGTGGGGCATAGATGTCATCGGTCAAATTCATCCAAATGCGTCAAATGGACATCGATTTATTTTGGTACCTATCGACTACTTTACAAAGTGGGTTGAAGCAGCATTGTATGCAAACGTCACTAGATCTACAGTTTGCACATTTCTGAAAAAAGAAATCATTTGTCGATATGGCTTGCCTGGAAGTATCATAACTGATAAAAACTCTAATCTGAATAATAAGATGATAGCAGGAGTATGTGAGTAGTTCAATGTCAAACATCATAATTTAGTGATATATCGCCTAAAGATAAATGGGACAGTGGAGGTTGCGAATAAGAATGTCAAGAAGATAGTCGCAAAAATGGTTGACACATATAAAGACTGGCATGAGAAATTACTGTTTGCCTTATATGCATATCGAACTGTAGTGCGAACGTCCACCGGGCCAACATCATTTTCTTTGGTGTACAGAGTAGAAGCATTATTGCCAATTGAGGTAGAGATACCACCACTCTGTGTCTTAATGGAGGCAAAATTAGAGGAGGCAGAGTGGATCTAGGCAAGGTATGACCAGTTGAATCTGATTGACGAAAAAAGGTTGAAGGCATTGTGTCATGGGCAGATGTACCAAAGAAGGATGAGAAGGGCCCACGATAAGAAAGTTCGCCTGAGAGAATTCCAAGAAGGTGATTTGATTCCAAAGTGACTCTCGTGGAAAATGGGCACCAAATTGGGAGGGACCTTACATCGTAATAATGGTTTTCTCACGACGGGCATTAATTTTTGCTGAAATAGATGGAGATGAACTTCAGATCCCTATAAACACAGATTCAGTCAAAAAGTATTATGTTTGAATAAGAAGAAGAAGAAGAGAAAGAAATGAAGAAGAAACAAAAAGGAAAAAAGAAAAGAGGGGTTCAAAATGAAAACCCGTAAAGAGCGTTTTGAAACCAAAGGAGAACTTCAGATGAAAACCCACAAAGGGCGGCCCAGGTAGCTGATAGCCAAGGTAATTCTCTTGGGAACATGACACAGATGAGTTATATACCTTCTCACATTATCATCATTCTCAAAGTCTACTCAGTATGGGTAACATTCAGGACATCTCACGGCATTTTGATAGGAAAATTTTTTGTCATTGATACCTGAATATTTGTAAATCCTTTCATGTTTGCCACAATATTGATAAAACTTTGTTTCCTAGCCTTCCTTTCTTTGCTTATGTAACGACCTTTTTTAAAGGACAATGTGTGGATCGTACATGAATTCGGCGCTACGAATTATCATCTAAATCATTATTGAAAATCTTTTAAAATAGTGGGGACTTCTTTTGGAAAACCTTAATTTTTTGAAAAACGATGAAAACTTGGAGTCGCCACTGGCCACTTGGGTAAGGTAGGCCGAACACCATAAGAAACCAGAGATTCGTTATGAAAAGGTCTGGGAGTTGGTTACACGTGGGGAAGGATTAGCACCCCATCACGCCCGGAAATCGGTACCAAAATATTTGTTGCTTTTAAAAGGATGAAAAACATTGAAATTTATATTGAATTCAATTCAGAGTTCTTAAATGAAAATTAACCTTAACTGCACAGGCTTTATTGAATCGGTGGATTCAAATTAATTGGACATTTAATTAATAAGGTTGATGATACACCGGACCATAGATTAAACCGACATCAAATAAGCCCGACTGCCATATTAATTTATGGTTTGACTTCTGTACGTCACCTTTATGCATGATGCAAGCATTTAAGTATTATGTGATGATTTTGTCAATTCTTAATCCATTTACCTCGGGATGGTAAGGATTAATCTAAATATTTGGCCAACATCTTTTAAGCTCAGACTATTACGACACAAATATTGGAATTAATAAGTACCTCCTTTTTATGGTTTAAATTAATTAAGAATGCAATTAAAATTAAAGTTTATATGAATGACAATTAAGGCATGACAATCAAATGCACGAATATAAACACACAAAAGGAAGGCCCAACCCATGACCTAACCTATGAAGGCCCAAATTATTAGAAATCCAAGTAGTAACCTAATTATTATATAAATGATTCTAATACTTAACCTTAAATTAATTAGACCTAAAAGACTAGAAACCCTAACAAATTATGATAATTAATTTTTAATTTAATGTTAATCTAAACTTGAAATTAATTTATCCTAAAAGTAATTAAGAAATGTTCAATTAATTTAATGAATTTAACATTTACTCCAATATGCCAAAGGTAAATTTAAATATACTAAATTAATTCGAACCCTAATATAACTAAGGCTCTAAAGAATCTAATCCTAAAATTAATTTAATTAATTTAGGGATCGTGCCCCTATGAGGCGAGCACACGATCTAAATTAATCAAATTAATTTGCCTAATCTAAAGCCTTAATTGCCTAAGCCCACCAAAAAGCTCAAGGCCCACTAAGCTAACACTAAACCTAGGCCCAAAACACAAAAGGCCCTAAACTAAACTAATTAAACAGAATAACCCGAAAGCAAAACAAGGCCCAAACTACTAAACTTAACAAACCCATAAAACAAAAACACATATCTTAGGAATATATTAGATAGTTTAAAAACCAAATTAAATACATTACAAGTGAATATATATCATACAAACATTATAAAAAACTTTTAGCACATATAGTAAAAAGCTATACATGTATATTATATATCAAAAAACTTATATACAACAATCTTTATAAAATCATATATATTATAACTAAAAAAGGGTTATATATTTTAAGGAAAACTATACATTAAATATTTATTATAAAACCATAGGTTATATATCTATCATAGAGATCATATATTATATAATATGTAAAACATATATTGTATACTTTGAAACCATATATTACAATATATACATTTAAGACTATGTTATATATATATTGCTAAAAACTATGTATTATGTACATAAAAAAAATTATATGATATATATTATATAAGAATTTATATTATATATATATTAAAAAAACATATATTGTGTAAAAACCATACATTGTGTAATAAAAGCTATATACTATAAAACATGTACTATATATATATATTTAAAAGTTATTATATTACAAAACTAATATGTTATATTACATAAACTATGTATTATACATATTACATAAAATATTTATTATAAAAATATGCATCATATACTTTTTACAAAAAAAACTACATTATATAAATAATATAAAAATCATATAATATGACAAAACTATGTATTACAAAACATATGTTATGTATAAATCATAAAACTATATATATTACACATAAAGATTATATATCAAAAAAACCATACTACATATAAAACCATTTGTTATATAAAACTATATCATATATATACATTATATAAAAACTATATACCATATAATATACCCATCAAACCACATATTATGCACATAACAACCACTAATTACCAAGGCAACAAACGAAGCATAATCTAACAAGCATCATTAACATGCGAATTAAATCGAAATTTACGAGATATAAATATGCAAGATTTAAATTATAAATGCATGAGAAAAATAAATAAATAAATAAATAAAGGCAGTTTTTTTATTTAAAACTAGAAAAGGGAAGAAATTGAACAAAACAGAAACCCGAGGACCGAAATTAAAGACATTTAAACTAGTTAAAGAGGGACGAAATTAAAAACGATCGAAAACTTTCAGGGACCCGGAGTGTAATTAAAATAGGCGGAATGCCCTATAATTAAAATGGGGCAGAGGGACTAAAGTTGTAATTGGACCATGCGGAAGGACCGCAGACGTGATTATTTTAGGGCATAGGGATTTATGTGGCAATTATCCCATTTTTAAATTGTTATAACCCTATAAAACCCCTCTTTTAGCCAAAATCGGACCCTTTTTTACCATTTTTGGTTTATAGCACCCCCAAATCCTTTGAAATTCTGGGGATTAAACCTAAATTTCGGCCAATGGCCGCAGTGTCGAACGCCGCTCGGCAGCGGCCGACGAACCTTAGAACCCACTTAAGGGAAGCACGGGAAAACACGACCTAATGACATGAAGGGATGCTCACGTGTCAAAAGGCGTGGATTTCGGGAGTGAATTACCAACCCGTGGAGGGCTACTCATGTGGGTATGTGGCGCTTCACTCCCACTTAAGGGAAGAAGATCGGGTATAGAGCTTAATGACATGATGCAACACATGTCGGTGACTCCTTAGAAATTAAAAGAAGAATTAATTCGATGACACCAATTATCAAAGTGAGTGCAATCTGGTCACATTTTCAAGGAAGAAACATCCTAGTTAAAATAAATTAAAGTCTTGATAATTTTCATCATTTAAAAGCAATAATTTTTCCTTTGGCCTAACTCTCTTTTATTTTGTAAAAACAAAAAATATTGTCCCCTGCTGAGTCGCCAAGCTGTAGTGACCTTTTTTATAAAGGACAATCATGTGGATCGTACATGAATTCGACGCTTCGAATCATCCCCTAAATTATTATTGAAAATCTTTTAAAAGAGTGGGGACTTCTTTTGGAAAACCTTAATTTTTTGAAAAATGATGATAACTAGGAGTCGCCACTCGCCACTTGGGTAAGGTAGGGTCGGACACCATAAGAAACCAAAGATTCATTATGAAAAGGGTCTGGGAGTTGGTTACGCGTGGGGAAGGATTAGCACCCCATCACGCCCGGAAATCAGTACCAAAATATTTGTTGGTTTTAAAAGGATGAAAATCATTTAAATTTATATTGAATTCAATTCGGAGTTCTTAAATTAAAATTAACCTTAACTGCACGGGCTTTATCGAATTGGTGGATTCAGATTAATTGGACTTTTAATTAATAAGGTTGAGGATACATCGGACCATAGATTAAACCGACATCGAATAAGCCTGACTGTCTTGTTAATTTATGGTTCGACTTTCGTACGTCACCTTTATGCATGATGCAAGCATTTAAGTATGATGTGATAATTTTGTCAATTCTTAATCCATTTACCTCGGGATGGTAAGGATTAATCTGAATATTTGGTCAACATCCTTTAAGCTCGGACTGTTACGACACAAATATTGGAATTAATAAATACCTCCTTTTATGATTTAAATTAATTAATAATGCAATTAAAATTAAAGGTTATATGAATGACAATTAAGACATGACAATCAAAGGCACAAATATAAACACACAAAAGGAAGGCCCAACCCAAGACCTAACCTATGAAGGCCCAAATTATTAGAAATCCAAATAGTGGCCTAATTATTATCTAAATGATTCTAATACTTAACCCTAAATTAATTAGACCTAAAAGACTAAAAACACTAAAAAATTATAATAATTAATTTGTAATTTAATGTCAATCTAAACTTGAAATTATTTTTATCCTAAAAGTAATTAAGAAATGTTCAATTAATTTAATAAATTTAACATTTACTCCAATAAGCCAAAGGTAAATTTAAATTCACTAAATTAATTCGAACCCTGATATAACTAAGGCTCTAAAGAATCTAATCTTAAAATTAATTTAATTAATTTTGGGATCGTGCCCCTATGAGGCGAGCACACACGATCCAAATTAATCAAATTAATTTGCCTAATCTAAAGCCTTAATTCCCTAAGCCCACCAAAATGCTCAAGGCCCACTAAGCTAACACTAAACCTAAAGCCCAAAACACAAAAGGCCCTAAACTAAACTATTTAAACAAAATAACCGAAAGCAAAACAAGGCCCAAACTATAAACTTAACAAACCCATAAAAAAAAAACATATATCTTAGGAATATATTATATAGTTTTAAAAACAAAATTAAATATATTACAAGTGAATATATATCATACAAACATTATAAAAAACTTTTAGCACATAAATAGTAAAAAGCTATACATGTATATTATATATATAAAAAAACTTATATACAACAATATTTATAAAATCATATATTATAACTAAAAAAGGGTTATATATTTTAAGGAAAACTATACATTAAATATTTATTATAAAATCATAGGTTATATATCTATCATAGAGATATATATTATATAATATGTAAAACACATAATGTATACTTTAAAACCATATATTACAATATATACATTTAAGACTATGTTATATATATATTGCTTAAAAACTATGTATTATATACATAAAAAAAAATTATATGATATATATTATATAAGAATTTATATTATATATATATTAAAAAACATATATTGTGTAAAAACCATACATTGTGTAATAAAAGCTATATATTATAAAAACATGTACTATATATATTTAAAAAGTTATTATATTACAAAACTAATATGTTATATTACATAAACTATGTATTATACATATTACATAAAAATATTTATTATAAAAATATGCATCATATACTTTTTACAAAAAACTACATTATATAAATAATATAAAAATCATATAATATGACAAAACTATGTATTATAAAACATATGTTATGTATAAATCATAAAACTATATATATTACACATAAAGATTATATATCAAAAAACCATACTACCTATAAAACCATTTGTTATATAAAACTATATCATATATATACATTATATAAAAACTATATACCATATAATATACCCATCAAACCACATATTATGCACATAACAACCACTAATTACCAAGGCAACAAACGAAGCATAATCTAACAAGCATCATTAACATGCGAATTAAATCGAAAATTTAAGAGATATAAATATGCAAGATTTAAATTATAAATGCATGAGAAAAATAAATAAATAAATAAATAAAGATAGTTTTTTTATTTAAAACTAGAAAAGGGAAGAAATTGAACAAAATAGAAACCCGAGGACCGAAATTAAAGACATTTAAACTAGTTAAAGAGGGACGAAATTAAAAATTATTGAAAACTTTCGGGGACCCAGTGTAATTAAAATAGGCGGAATGCCCTATAATTAAAATGGGGCGGAGGGACTAAAGTTGTAATTGGACCATGCGGAAGGACCGCAGGCGTGATTATTTTAGGGCATAGGGATTTATGTGGCAATTATCCCATTTTTAAATTGTTATAACCCTATAAAACCCTCTTTTAGCCAAAATCGGACCCTTTTTTACCATTTTTGGTTTATAGCACCCCCAAATCCTTTGAAATTCTGGGGATTAAACCTAAATTTCGGCCAATGGCCGCAGTGTCGAACGCCGCTCGGCAGCGGCCGACGAACCTTAGAACCCACTTAAGGGAAGCACGGGAAAACACGACCTAATGACATGAAGGGATGCTCACGTGTCAAAAGGCGTGGATTTCGGGAGTGAATTACCAACCCGTGGAGGGCTACTCATGTGGGTATGTGGCGCTTCACTCCCACTTAAGGGAAGAAGATCGGGTATAGAGCTTAATGACATGATGCAACACATGTCGGTGACTCCTTAGAAATTAAAAGAAGAATTAATTCGATGACACCAATTATCAAAGTGAGTGCAATCTGGTCACATTTTCAAGGAAGAAACATCCTAGTTAAAATAAATTAAAGTCTTGATAATTTTCATCATTTAAAAGCAATAATTTTTCCTTTGGCCTAACTCTCTTTTATTTTGTAAAAACAAAAAATATTGTCCCCTGCGGAGTCGCCAAGCTGTAGTGACCTTTTTTATAAAGGACAATCATGTGGATCGTACATGAATTCGACGCTTCGAATCATCCCCTAAATTATTATTGAAAATCTTTTAAAAGAGTGGGGACTTCTTTTGGAAAACCTTAATTTTTTGAAAAATGATGATAACTAGGAGTCGCCACTGGCCACTTGGGTAAGGTAGGTCGGACACCATAAGAAACCAAAGATTCATTCTGAAAGGGTCTGGGAGTTGGTTACGCGTGGGGAAGGATTAGCACCCCATCACGCCCGGAAATCAGTACCAAAATATTTGTTGGTTTTAAAAGGATGAAAATCATTTAAATTTATATTGAATTCAATTCGGAGTTCTTAAATTAAAATTAACCTTAACTGCACGGGCTTTATCGAATTGGTGGATTCAGATTAATTGGACTTTTAATTAATAAGGTTGAGGATACATCGGACCATAGATTAAACCGACATCGAATAAGCCTGACTGTCTTGTTAATTTATGGTTCGACTTTCGTACGTCACCTTTATGCATGATGCAAGCATTTAAGTATGATGTGATAATTTTGTCAATTCTTAATCCATTTACCTCGGGATGGTAAGGATTAATCTGAATATTTGGTCAACATCCTTTAAGCTCTGATTTATTATTGACACAAATATTGGAATTAATAAATACCTCCTTTTATGATTTAAATTAATTAATAATGCAATTAAAATTAAAGGTTATATGAATGACAATTAAGACATGACAATCAAAGGCACAAATATAAACACACAAAAGGAAGGCCCAACCCAAGACCTAACCTATGAAGGCCCAAATTATTAGAAATCCAAATAGTGGCCTAATTATTATCTAAATGATTCTAATACTTAACCCTAAATTAATTAGACCTAAAAGACTAAAAACACTAAAAAATTATAATAATTAATTTGTAATTTAATGTCAATCTAAACTTGAAATTATTTTTATCCTAAAAGTAATTAAGAAATGTTCAATTAATTTAATAAATTTAACATTTACTCCAATAAGCCAAAGGTAAATTTAAATTCACTAAATTAATTCGAACCCTGATATAACTAAGGCTCTAAAGAATCTAATCTTAAAATTAATTTAATTAATTTTGGGATCGTGCCCCTATGAGGCGAGCACACGATCCAAATTAATCAAATTAATTTGCCTAATCTAAAGCCTTAATTCCCTAAGCCCACCAAAATGCTCAAGGCCCACTAAGCTAACACTAAACCTAAGCCCAAAACACAAAAGGCCCTAAACTAAACTATTTAAACAAAATAACTCGAAAGCAAAACAAGGCCCAAACTATAAACTTAACAAACCCGTAAAAAAACACATATATCTTAGGAATATATTATATAGTTTTAAAAACAAAATTAAATATATTACAAGTGAATATATATCATACAAACATTATAAAAAACTTTTAGCACATAAATAGTAAAAAGCTATACATGTATATTATATATATAAAAAAAACTTATATACAACAATATTTATAAAATCATATATTATAACTAAAAAAGGGGTTATATATTTTAAGGAAAACTATACATTAAATATTTATTATAAAATCATAGGTTATATATCTATCATAGAGACTATATATTATATAATATGTAAAACACATAATGTATACTTTAAAACCATATATTACAATATATACATTTAAGACTATGTTATATATTGCTTAAAACTATGTATTATATACATAAAAAATTATATGATATATATTATATACGAAGAATTTATATTATATATATATTAAAAAACATATATTGTGTAAAACCATACATTGCGTAATAAAAGCTATATATTATAAAAACATGTACTATATATATTTAACAAATATTATATTACAAAACCGATATGTTATATTACATAAACTATGCATTATACATATTACATAAAAATATGTATTATAAAAATATGCATCATATACTTTTTACAAAAAACTACATTACATAAATAATATAAAAATCATATAATATGACAAAACTATGTATTATAAAACATATGTTATGTATAAATCATAAAACTATATATATTACACGTAAAAGATTATATATAAAAAAACATACTACCTATAAAACCATGTGTTATATAAAACTATATCATATATATACATTATATAAAAACTATATACCATATAATATACCCATCAAACCACATATTATGCACATAACAACCACTAATTACCAAGGCAACAAACGAAGCATAATCTAACAAGCATCATTAACAAGCGAATTAAATCGAAATTTAAGAGAGATAAATATGCAAGATTTAAATTATAGATGCTTGAGAAAATTAAATAAATAAAGATAGTTTTTTTATTTAAAACTGGAAAAGGGACGAAATTGAACAAAATAGAAACCTGAAGACTGAAATTAAAGACATTTAAACTAGTTAAAGAGGGACGAAATTAAAAATTATTGAAATATTTCAGGGACCCAGAGTGTAATTAAAATAGGCAGAATGGCTCAACCTATAATTAAAATGGGGCGGAGGGACTAAAGTTGTAATTGGACCATACGGAAGGACCGTGGGCGTGATTATTTTAGGGCGGAGGGACTTATGTGGCAATTATCCCATTTTTAAATTGTTATATCCCTATAAAACCCCTATTTTACCAGAAATCGGACCCTTTTAGTCATTTTGGTTTATAACACTCCCAAATCCTCTGAAATTCTGGGCATTAAACCAAGATTCCGGCCGATGGCCACCGTGTCGGCCACCCTTCTCTCTTTTATCTAAAACATCAAAACCCTTTTTCCCTAAAAAACTGAACCAAAAAAGAGATCTAGGGCTCAAAACCCACTCTGAAACCACTTTCCGGTGTTTATCTCCTCACTGGTTCACCATCGGATGGTCTCGGAAGACCGTGAGGCTTATCACCGGCGAGGGAAACACGGCGGCACTAGGGTAAACCCTAAACTCTTGTTTTTTTTCCTTTTAATATGCATGTTTCAAATATAGAAGGGATATGAAATACCTTGAAAGGCTTTTTATTTGATTCTGATGATTTCCCGTTTGAACTTTGGGTTACAAATGGTTGATTACAATCCCTTATATCTGATTTTTTGTTTACATGCTTAAGCAAACTTTAAAAGAAATCATTGTGGCTGATTTTTTAGACTGACACGCCCTCTTTTTTTATGTTTTACGGTCTGCTCGGTGGTTGAGAGCCGGTAAGAGAATGCGAGATCGCCGGCGATGGTGAGGATCGTCAAGCTAAACCCAGATCAACGGCCCAAATTTGCCTGGAGATAAACGGCCCTAATGGCATCTGAGAGGTGACATGGCAACATCGGATAGAGCCACGTGGCGCATGGGAGACGAAGAGCCACGAGCGTGGGCCTCACTCGTGCATGGGAAACTGGGGAGCCTGCGCGTGCATTACACGCGCGATCTGAAGAGTCTCCTCCATTTGATCTGGACCGTTGGATTAAATCTGAAGATGATATTAGATTAGGGTTTTTTTATTTAGGGACTAGCAGGCCGTGTAATAATATGTAATAACAATTTTTTGGGCTTTTTATTGCAATGGACTTGGACATTAAATATAAATGGGTTTCAATTATTTTAACCATAATCTATTTTTTGTTTTTTTAATTTTGGATAACAATAATAATACTACTTTAATATACATACATGTACACATATTACACATACGCAAACGTTAATACAAACTAATTACTATATACACATGTAATACCTACTTACATTCACATTTAAACATTGATGATATTAAAACAATAGTAAACATGCATACATGTTAATAACACATACATACAATATACATACAATCATGTATTACATATAATATATAAACATACACATATACGTTATATATTCATAGACAACAAACATATAAACACATATACAGAATAATCACACACACATAACATACATAGGTTTAGTAAACATTGAGCACTAATGGCAATAGTGATAATAACTATGCTATCATAATAATACTATACAAACCGGATAAAATGAGTGATTACAACTTAGATTGTCTTCTTTTTTTCACATAAGCATCTTTCATTGAAATAAAAATTAATAAGTTGGCATCATTTAAAACAAGCAAAAGATTTTTCAGCATTACTCTGAAATTTGTTTAAAAGAGTGTTGGAATTATTAGGCATCTTGTGGTTAAGTTTTGAACTTGGGGCATGAATCATAGAGTCCTCAAGAGGTATTGAGGGTTTTTGACATTACCTTAAGGCAGCATGTTGCAAAACTGAGATGCCTACACGAGATAGTCTGTCTCCTACAGTAATGAGAATAAATTTACAGACATTGGAGAAAATAACTAAGGATATGGGGTGCTTTCATTCAAGACTACTCAAGAAGGCCTATCACTGAATATTGATGACAGCATAATCTCTCTTCCATGACAATGAGAACAATTTTACAGACATTAAGAGAACAACAGGATTCAAGGAGGCTTGTCACTGAACATTGATGTATCAACTACAATGATAGTTTGACAAAGGCTAAATGAGTGTTGAAGAATATGAGGATAAAGCTAGCCCTTCCAACCAGGAGTACAAGATAATTGGATTGAGTGAGCAAATGTGTAGAAGATCAGAAAATTTCTATAAAGAGCTACAAAGAATAAGAATGACGAAGAACAAGAAATCGTTAGAACCATCTAGGATTGAAAGATGGGCTATTGTAAACTCTTTTACTCATTGTGATACTAATAACATTATGCAAAGTCTTATTCGGTGTAGAGAAATGAAAGGAATTCATATTGCTTCTCCTTTTGATGAGATGGGCTATAGTAGATACCTACCATCTCTTGTTAGAGTTGAAAAAATGTTTGATATGATACAGTCCAAATCCCTTGGAGCTTCACAGTTTCTTATGGGTCCTCTACCTGATAGAAAATTAATTCTGATGAAAAGAAATCAAAAAGTAAAAGAAAAGAAACATGCATTCATTTGATATGCACCCTTAGGGTCATGCATATCATAATAGCATCCATTCACTTTTACAGGTTTGGAACATTGCTTATCTATCCAAGCATGAGAAGGATAGAACCCGCCTATCTATACAGGCTTATGGAGAATAGAACTTGCTTATCCATCCAAGCGTGAGGAGGATAGAACCCTTTTTTCAGTCTGCTTATCTATCCGAGCATAAGGAGGATAGAACTTGCTCATCCATTCGAGCATAAGGAGAATGAAACAACTTTTTTACCTGCTTATCTATTCGAGCATGAGGAGAATAGAACCTGCTTATCCATCCGAGCATTAGGAGGATGGAAACCTTTTGTCAGTTTGCTTATCTATCTGAGCATAAGGAGGATGGAACCTGCTTATCTGTTCGAGCATGAGGAGAGCGAAACCAGCCAGTCTGTTCAAGCATTGAGTTTTGACAGGTTTGGTAATTGGTGAAAATTAGTGTCCTTCGTTCTTTGCTCTATTCCTGTTTCACCGGAATGACCAAAGAGGGGCAGCTGTTGTCACTAAATTTTCACTTTTGTTTTATATCGTTATTAGTTTAATTGTTATGTGTCATTGTTATATTAACTTAGTATTAGTATTATTGTTATGTATTAGTGTTATATTGTTAATGTAGTAGTTAGTAGTATCTTTGTTATAGATTGTTGATTAGTGTTATAGCTAGTTTTTGTTAGTATAATTAGTATAGCCGTTAAAACCCAAAAAAATATATAATAAATGGTCAATTTGTATCAAAAATAATTACAAGAGTCCACTAAATAAGGCCCATTTGAAATATATACATAATAAGGGCATGTTCGGCCTGATTCTAATAAAAAACAGAACCCTAATGTTTCTTCTTTGCTCCTTGCACAGCCAAAGGACAATCGTTGGATCAAAGACTGATCCAATCACACCAGCTGGAGATGAAACAGGGCCGCATCACTTGTAGTCGTTAGATCAGGTTAAGATTCATTGGCTCAGATCGCTCTAGAGTAAGGCACGTGGATCACCACTCGCACGTAGCAGTTACGCGTCTGGCCGTCCTGCTTCCTCTAGCTATTTCGTCTTCCCCGATGGAAGCCGTGCCATTTTTGCCGCGAACCACTTCTCGTCGGCGTTATTAGAAACATGCAAAAGGAAACACAAGAGACTAAATCCCTAAATGGAGGCAAAGTCAACCAAATCAAAGAGGGACCAATCCCTAAATTAAAGCTTTTGGCAAAGATCAAGCAAATTCTAAATCAAGACAGAAGCAATTCGAAAAAAAATTAGGGATTTGTTCTTGTAATCCAAGCATTTTAGTAGCTATATAAACCCCATTGTAATCCATGTAATACACGATTCATACACAACAAGATACACAATATTCACACACAATATACATAAAATATAACAATCAAGGATAGCAAGCAAAAGTTGTAATCGGATTCCCAGTGGAAATAAAGCAAGCTTTCTGGTAATTTCTTCCTCTATTGTTATTATTTCGAATTTAAATAAAGAAAAGGGTAGCTTTTTTACCTCTATTTTGAATAGCACCACCGTGAATTTGGTTTCGATGTTGCTCCAGTGAGAAAGATATGATTTAGGGCTGCCAAAATCTAGAAATGGGGATTTTTTTGGAAACTTTTATCGTCGACAATGGCGGCCGGTGCCGGTGGAAGGCGGCCGACACGACGGATTTTCATCGTGTTCTTCATGAAATGAAGAACACGAAGAACGTTTCAGAAGTTTTAAAGGAAAATGGGTTTGATCGGTTTGAAAGAATGGGAAACAAAATGTTTTTGTTTATAATATTGATTATAAATACTGACTCAGTGACCCTAATTCGAACCCGCCTTCGACCTGCGCCCTACTTTGCCGGATCTTATGCCGCAACTCTTCAGTTTTTATTTCATTCAATTTCATCCCTTTAAATTCTTTTTCTCTATCAATTCAGACACTATATTTCAATCTCTTTCAATTTAAACCCAAAATCTGATTTTCTTTTTTAATAAAAACTAACTACCCATTTTCTTATTTAAAATTTTGTAATTGTTTAAGTTGTTATTAAGTTATTTAATTTAAGCAATTTTGTTACTTTTTTATATATACATATGTGTTTGTTGAAACCCTAGGAATAGTTTCCTCAATAAGCTTAGATTAGAGACATTTTTGAAGTAAATTTCCTTCACATTCTTAATAAAATACACTTAACTTTACTTAAACCCCAAGTATTTAAAAATGAATGTAGATATTTTAGGAATTGATCATTAATTGGTTTTAAATTTAAAAAACTTTAACACATCAAATTGTTTTTGTTGCTTTGTTAAAAGTGAAAACTAACTAATGCGGTGTCTTACCAAACGAAAATGATAGGTTAGCGCCAGGAGTGTTGGTGGTGATTGGAGTTTATTTCTTGAGAGATAAGGTCATTGAAATAGATTTATATTCATAAAACGAACAAATAAATCGAAATCTTGTGATTTTGCGAATTCCAGTTTTGAAAACACTTTTTGAAATTAATAAGGTACCAATTTTGGGTGTGGTGGGGGTGCTAATCCTTCCCCACTCATAACCGACCCCCGAACCTATTTTTTGGTTTCCACAGATCAAAAATGTTGTTTTAAAAAATAAAACATTTTATTAAAATAACCTAGTTTTAAAAGTGATCCAATCACATTTTTTAAAAGAAAAGATTGGTGGTGACTCCGTGTTTTTTTAGTTTTCCAAAAAAAGTCGAGCTCGAAAGGGTTGCGACACCCGTCGAGTCATCTCACCGAGTCAAGTCGTCGAGTCAACTTAGTTGACTTTGACCATTTAACTGTTAACTTTGACCAAAAAGTAAACTTTTTTGAAAAAAAAATCCTATTTTGGATTTTTCTACGTTCTAGGTCCGTTTTTGAAGTATGTTTCGTGAAATTCTAACCTGAAAGCCTCCGAATCTGACCTTGAACCCAAGCATGCATATGTGGTGTATTACTTAGTTTAAGAGCAACATAATTGAGTTAAGAAATAATTATGGATTATGTTAATTGAAGGTATTCTCATTTCCTTGTATCCGAGTTTTCGAGGGACGACGAGTTCAATTTCGAAAGTGATTAAAGGGAGTGCAATGATCGATCGATGTGGCTTAGAGTCGAGGTAATACTTTACTACTAGTGGCATGCTTTATGGAAAACTTTAGTAATTGGTTAGTATATGAATGAACATAATTGGTCATGTGTATTGTACTGATTGCAATAAAAAGATAATAAACAGGTGAAGACTAGAATGACCTAAATAAAGAAATGATGACCCATAGAAATTTTTGAGTTTGGTGAATAATTGAATAAGTAGTTAACCTCGAACTTTTAACTCTGATCATACTTGGATAAGAAATGGCGAAAATACCCCCTTGAGACGTAAAAAGGACCTAGATATCTCTAATAGTGAAAATGACTTGGGATTTCACACTTGATCTGATAGAACCACATATTTACCTGTTGGTTTGATGATCTGTTTAGGAAATCCTGGTAACAAGTTTCTAACCTTCGAAATTGCGAGATGCCTAGATTTCTCCAATTCCTAAACAAACATTTGGAAGACATTTTCCTTGAAATACCATAAATGGTTCAATTGAAAGAAATAACAGATATACCCCAAGCTTTGAAATGAATGAAATTCCCTCGTGATTGAAATAAGTGAATTACCTTTGATAAATTCTGGAAATACCAATTAAGCTTAAATGACTAAAATACCCCTAATGGTTTTAAACCATGACTTATGTATGTCAGTCATTATTGATATTAATACAATACTAGAAGATTTATGCATGGAATATATGTTTGACTACTCAGTGGTAAGTCATGTGACGAATTATGAAGTAGACCGTTCAACAATACGATGCAGTCGGATCTAAGAAATGAATACCCGTAAGGTGTCCCTATTTGAATACTTGTCGAGTATCGTATCATTGGGATTTGTTTAGGTAGAATGGACTTGAAAGCCTAACCAGTCGATAGAAATCTTGAAAATTATAATCACCATTTTATCATTATTGGGTTGATTTAAAAAATTTCCCCTAATAGTCAATTGACCAAAATGCCCTTATTGGCCAAAATGGTTAAAACATTTTTGATATATCAGACATCCTGAATGATTCTAACGTATCAATTCATGAATGCTTGGTTGGAGCTGGTAGTATTGAACCCCTTCTATTAGGGAATCTATTTTTGAAATCATTCTGAATTTATCAAATGATTCGTGTTCCATTTTTCCTGTAATTTACCATGTGTCTCTGGAAAATAAATTGATCCATGGTGTGTTTCATTTGTGCATAAATAGTCTCTCTAGTTTGAAATCAAGATTGTCCCTCTGATTTCAAAACATGACTCTTATCCATCTAAAGTTATACATTTGTGTCTAATTTGAAAGCATGCTATCTATTTTTTTGATATACTGAAAACACATGTCTGATTCATGGTTTGCACCATTGCTTCTGATTGCTTAAATTGATTTTTTCTGGGGTATTATTTGGGATATGATAAGAAGTCTCTGCAGGTTTAGCCCTGATCAAGCTGGTAATTCCTTATGGGCCCAAGGTATCCCCTTGGGTAGGTTCCTACGCTTCGGTTAGGGTAATACCTTATGGACCTAAGGCATCCCCTAAGGTTGGCTCCTAAGCCCTATGGGCCTAGGGTAAGTCCTTATGGATGAAGTTATGGGGAACTACATATTTGCGTACAGTTGGGGTAGTTAGGTGCTTCGAATAAAACTTTTCTTCTTGTAAATCTATCCTACTAAATAAATTACCAATGTCTGAAACTCTCTATATGGTTTCTAACTGCACTCAATGGAACACACTAAACTCCCTAGTTTAACTTCCATAATCTATCTCTCTTTGGATTGTTCAGACTATAGACATCTTGTCGAGTACGAATGTAATTAGATAAGGAACAACCCTGATACCTTCAAGCATATCGTTGTTACGAATATCAACTCATAATTGGAACTTGAGGTTGCTTAGATCATCATGTTAGTATTATTGCTTTGTCATATACCCGTTTGGCCCTACTGCATCTTTTGGTAGTTCTATATTACTAAGCTTTTTCAAGCTCATGTTGTTATTACCATTGCGGGTTATAAAAGATTGATCATGGTGCAGTTATTGACATCAGCATAGGAGTTCCTTCAACTTTGCTTGCGGAGTACAGTACCTATGTAAATATGAGGCATGTGTCACGTATTATTTTATATTTGAGTCTAAAACTCATTTTTATAACATGTATTTTTGAACATTGTTAAGTTAAATGAATGATTTTTGAACTTGTATTTTTTTATTCAGAATTTATTTTATGATTTTTTAAAGGGTTTAAAAATTATTTTATTCTGCAATTTTTAATGTGGGTCGCTCTGGTAGCCCGAATGTGACACCTAAGAATGGATCGGGCAACCCGTATCATTCTGGGTGTTACATTAAGGTTTGGAGTATAGGGTTTATAGTTTATAGGTTTAGGGATTTTGGTTCATGGTTTGGAGTTTGGGTTTGGGGTTTAGGTTTATTATTTATGGGTTTAGGGTTTGTAGTTTAAGGATTAAGGTTTAGTGTTTGAGGTTTATAGCTTTAGGGTTTTAAGTTTAGGGTTTATGATTTACGGTTTATGGTTTGAGGTGTATGGTTTATGGTTAAGGGTTTGGGTTTAGATTTCATAGTTAAGGTTTAGGGTTTGTTATTTAGGCTTTATCAATTTATGCTTTGTAGTTTAGAGTTTATAATTTATGGTATGATGTTCATGGTTTAGGGTTAAGTGTTTAAGGTTTGGAGTTTGGGGTTGAGGACTGGGTTTAAGGTTTAGGATTAGGTTTATTGTTTAGGGTTCAAGGTTGGATATCTTTATTTAGGGTTTAGGGTTAGTATATTTACAATGGTGTAAATATGTGAAAAATAGTATGAGGATATAATTGACAAAACTTGTGTATTAAATAAACACTACCTCCACCCCGTGATATATATCACCCAAGTTGCGTATAAAATAACATTTCGTATTGGTAATACTTGAATTCCACCAGGGTACATATACATATATATACACATACTATAAAAATATAATTATAAATAAATAAATATATAAATAAAACCCAATAAATAAATAAAGTCAAAATCCTTTACAATGTCCATATTACATATAAAAAAGTTATTAATATAAAGTCCTGATAGTGGTTGTTGAAGCTGTCAAAAATAAAATATGCTTAAAGTAACTTGTAGAAGCGGTAAGCAGGGTCGAATCCACAGGGAATGGTAAGAGATTAATTTTATAAACAGAAAATTAAATTAGGGGAGTTTGAATTTGAGTAGAATTGAAGAAATCAATTTAAAGTAAATGGGAATTCTATATTAAAAGGAACTCTAGTTAAGGTAGATCTCGATGTATTAATCCATGTTTTAGATCATCGAACTTCACAAAAGATAAACTTGCATCAATCTAAAATAGCTTGGTTATAGGTTAATTGATAATCTACAATTAAACCCAATCTATCTTACTTAATAGATAATCACTTAATAATCCATAAATGACTAACTCTTATTATCAAGATTAAAATCCTTAGATAATCCACTTCAAATTAAAACCTATCAAATAGCTTTACTGAATTAAGAGACCCAATGCACGTAAACTATTAAAACATTAATCCGTTAACTTATCAAGAATATGAATTCATACATTCTAACCAGTTACTTGGTTACTTACCACTTGTATCAAGGATGCCTCGATTGGTTGTCGTATATATATAATCCAATATATACGTGTTGAATAAGTCCGGAAGATATAAAAATACTTGAAATAGATGAAGAAGATGAAGAACAAGAAATCTCACTAAAAACTTTTATTAAGAACCTCAAACCTAAGCCTTAACTAGAAAAAGAGTTTAACAACTCATGGAGAAGAGAAATCAACAAAGAAGAGAAGAATGAGAATTATAGGATAAATGAATTCTCTTCTCCTCATGACCCTGTTTATAATATAGGTCATTTACATCAACTCAGATAAGGAATTACAATAAGATTTAATTTAAAAATCTATCCTACTCCAAATATAATGTAAAACATAAAAGTTCAACTTGAAGTAGAATTCCTCTTCTTATGTTAAGTGCTCCTTAAAATCTAAATCCAACTGAAACTTCTCTTTTAAACATGTATTATCCTATAGTTGTCAAAATCCCTACATTTTGTTGTAGTGTGGCACAAATTTAATTTTGGGAGAAATAAAGATTCAATCTTTTCATATTTTTTGTCTTTTCTTTCCTTTGAATTTTCTTTTTGAACAAACAAGACAATTTTCTCTTTGATTTTTTTCTTTTCCTTGTTTTCAAGATGTTCTCCCTTTCCTTTTTCTTTTTCTTTTTCTTTTCCTTTCAAGTAAGGAAATTGTGTAGTTCTCCCAATTCGGGTGCAAATTGGGAAAATCAACCAATAGGAATTAGCCTTGTAATGTGGTTAATTTCCAAACAAAAGGATCAAGCTCAAAAGTGGTTCTCTCATGGTCATATTTACCAAGGTAGGCTTTTTGGCTCAAGGTTCATACCTAAGTGCCTTAATCATCTCAAGTAATTCGATCCTATGTGGTCTTAACATGTATAACATTGCAAGTTCTAGAAGAAACTAATCATGCTTGACAATCACTCAATGAAGCATAAAAGATGTATGCTTATTAGGCTCACATCTCACAAAAGTGACCTATGTTGTGTCCAATTTTATCCATCCAACTATCGAATCAATTAATCAAGCAACGATTTGCAAGGCTAAAAAGGTCTTACCAATCCTAATTTACTCCTCATATCAATCTCATTTTTACTTTAAGATCCCGAATCTCAAAATTTTCAACATGTTAATTCTAAGAAAAAATTCAATGTGAAAGGAATTTTTCTAAGTCATCAATAAGCATGAATTTCACATATTTTCTTCCTATTATTTTTGGAAAAACTAATCAAGATTTAAACAAAAAATTTCAACCAAAAGTCTCCACCCCCACACTTAAACTAAACATTGTCCTCAATGTTAAAATCATCATGCATAAAATAAAGCAATCAAAGTTTTAAGGGAAAAGAATACTCCTTTATTCAGCATGTGATGGTTTAGGGCGTGGATGGGAAAGGAAGCCTGGGCATATTTAAATCGTGGTTTGTTTTTCTTGAAGAACATGAGGCGCGGTTGCATTTTTTCCATAAGTGCTACTTATTGTACCTAAAAAGAGAAAAAAACTGAAAAATTCATAACAAAAGAATAATAAAAAAATAAAACATGGGTTGCCTCCCACGAAGCATTTTTATTTAACGCCTTTGGCTAGAGTAACTCCTTTTAATTTGTCACAAAAAGTTGTTCGTCGGGAAATTCTTCTTTGATTGGATTGTGATTGTCGTCTTGGAGGATTCGACTTAGATGGTCAGCCACTGAGTTCTCGGTTCCCTTTTTATCACGAATTTCTAGATCAAAGTCTTGGAGGAGCAATACCCATCTCATTAGTCGGGGTTTTGAGTCTTTCTTTGTGAATAAGTACTTTAGAGCTACGTGATCAGTGTACACAATGACTTTTACACCTAATAGGTAGGATCAAAATTTATCTAGCGCAAAGATCACGGCTAATAATTCTTTCTCTGTGGTCGAATAGTTGGCTTGTGCGGTATCTAGTGTCTTGGATGCGTAATGGATCACATGCGAGGTTTTGTCAATCTTTTGTCCTAGTACTGCTCCTACCGCATGATCACTTGCATCACACATTATCTCGAATGAATAGTTCCAATTTGGTGGCTTGACTATGGGTGCGATGGTTAAGGCTTCTTTCAATATGTTGAATGGTTGCTTGCATGGTTCATCAAAATTGAATTCCATATCTTTTTAAAGAAGCTTGCAAAGTGGTATGGAGACCTTCGAAAAGTCTTTGATGAAACGCCTATAGAAACCTACATGACCAAGGAAAGCACGAACTTCCCGCACATTTGTGGGGTAGGGTAATGAAGAAATAATATCTATCTTAGATTCATCTACTTCGATTCCTCTAGATGATACTATATGCCCTAAGATAATTCCTTGGTCGACCATAAAGTGACATTTTTCATAGTTAAGCACTAGGTTGGTTTTATAGACATTTTTAAGACCTTTTCAAGATTAGACAAACATGCATCAAAGGAATTTCCATAGACGTTAAAATCATCCATAAAAACTTCAAGATATTTTCAACATAATCAGAAAAAGTACTCACCATGCATGGCTAAAAAGCAGCTGGAGCGTTACATAACCCAAATGGCATGCGACGATATACAAAGGTTCCAAATAGGTATGTGAGCGTCATTTTTTCTTAGTCCTCGGGGGCTATAGGTATTTGGTGAAATCCCGAATATCTGTCTAAGCAACAATAATGGGACATACTTGCTAAGCGCTCATGCATTTGATCGATAAATGGGAGAGGAAAGTGGTAATTTCTAGTTGACTTGTTTAATTCTCGATAATGAATACACACTCTCCATCCGTTTTGAACTTGAGTAGGTACCATGTCTCCATCTTGTTTTCAACTACCGTAATGTCGGTTTTCTTTGGAACCACATGAATGGGACTTACCCATTTACTATTCCAGATAGGAAATATCACCCTCCACCTTGAGTAGTTTCACAATTTCTTCTTTTACTACCTCCATCATTGGTGGGTTCAATCTTCTTTGGGCTTGCCCTCACCTTTTAGTACTATGCGGTGCATGCACAAGGAGGGGCTTAACCCGTGTATATCGATAGTTGTCTATCCTATGGCCGATTTGTGATCCCCAAGTATTTGTAAGAGTTTTGCCTCCTATTCCTCGCTTAGTTTACTGGATATGATTACTGGTAGCGTTTCTTCTAGACCAAGGTAGGTGTACTTCAAGTGGCTTGGCAAGTTCTTTAATTCAAGTTTTGGTGCCTGCAAGATTAAAGGAAAAATTTCGTCAGATTTAGTAATTGATATTTCCATGAATTCTTCTTTTTGATCCACTGATGCTTGTGTTTCCTCGTCGTCATCATAAACTTCATCCTCGAGGTTTTGGAAGGCTTCCTGTATCAAAGGTTCACTTACATCTAAATCAAATAGTAAAGATACATCTTTAGGGTGTTTCATGGCATCATAGATATTAAATTCCACAATTTCACCATCAAATTCCATAGTAAGATTATCATGATGTACATTAATATTTGTTTTTGATGTTTTCATGAAAGGTCTTCCTAACAAAATTAGACTAGGTTTAGATGAATCGTTTTCCTCCATATCTAAAACATAAAAATTAGGGGAAATACAAGTTCATTGACTTGTACCAAAATATCCTCCAAAACTCCTTTCAGATAAATATTCGACCTATCAGCAAGCTGTATAATCACACATGTATATTTCAGATGACCCATATTGTTAGCACAATATATAGAATATGGCATAACATTAATAGATGCTCCTAAATCTAGCATGCTTTTTCAATCTTAATGTTTTTTATTTAACAAGGGATAGTGAACATACCTGGATCCTTGCACTTTTCAGGGAGTTTCTGTTTAAGTATGGTAGATACATTCTCACTCATTCTTACCTTTTCATTCCCGTTGAGCTTTCACTTGTTGGTGCATAATTCTTTGAGAAATTTTGCATAGCGAGGAATTTGCTTGATTGCATCGAGTGGGAAATACAAGTCCATTGACCTGTACCAAAATATCCTCCAAAACTCCTTTCAAATAAATATTCAACCTATCGGCAAGCTGTATAATCACACATGTATCTTTTAGAGGACCTATATTGTTAGCACAATATATAGAATATGGCAAAACATTAACAGATGCTCCTAAATCTAGCATGATTTTTCAATCTTAATGTTTTCGATTTGACAAGGGATAGTGAACATACCTGGATCCTTGAACTTTTCAGGGAGTTTCTGTTTAAGTACGGTAGATACATTCTCACTCATTCTTACCTTTTCATTCCCGTTGAGCTTTCACTTGTTGGTGCATAATTCTTTGAGAAATTTTGCATAGCAAGGAATTTGCTTGATTGCATCGAGTAAGGGAATGTTTACCTCGACTTTGCAAAAAGTCTCAAAAAATGTCTTTTCTTGTTGTGGATTGTTCAAACCCATCTTCTCGGTTGAATTTCTTTTTGTGCGCCATCTTCTTCCTTTTTAGGATTTTACTGTGTTTTTGTATTTTTTTTCAAGAAAAAGAGTTTGCCAAAATTTTGTCGATTTTCTAGCCTTCTCGTCTCCTTTATCGGCTTTTGTGGGTGATTCCTACAAATTCTTGCCACTTCTCAAAGTAATAGCACTCACATTTTGTTTAGGATTGACAATGGTTTGTGAAGGTAACTTATCTCGAGATTTGGATTGACTAAGAGACGAAGCGATTTGACTTACTTGGGTTTCAAGATTTTTGATGCTCAACCTTGTCTTTTGTTGGAATTGCTCCAAGTTGTGGGCAAGTTTGTACACAATGTCTTCCAAAGGAGGTTTTGTCGATGATGATGGTTGCGGCTCGTGGAAAGCACCTTGTTGGTTTGGATATGACATGTTGTTCTGTGGTCTCTGTCCGTAGCTCAAATTAGGATGATCTTTCCACCCTGGATTGTAATTGTTTGAGTACGGATTGTATTTTCTTTGGTCGTAAGGTCCTCCGATGGTGTTGGCGGTTTCAATTTCATCTTAGAGTATAGGGCACGAATCGGTTGGATGCTTTCTACTTGTGCAAATCCCACAAGCTTTCATTTGTTGTGTACTACCTACTACCAATCTTTGAACAAGAGAGGTCAGATTTGAAATCTTATCTTCAAGAGAATAAATATTTACCTCGTTAACTCATTTAGAGACGGTGTCATGATGTGAACCGAATTGTTGAGAGTTTGTGGTCATCACATTGATCAAATCTTTGGCTTGGGTGGGAGTTTTGTTCACGATTGCTCCTCAACTTGCAGCATCCACCATCCTTCTCTCCATAGGTAACAAACCTTCATAAAAATATTGGATGAGTAATTGGTCGGATACACCATATTGTGGGCAGCTTGCACATAGTTGCTTGAATCTTTCCTAAAAAACGTGAAGTGTCTCAGTATCTCTTTTTCGAACCCCACAAATCTCTCTTCTAATGTTAGCGGCTCTTGAAGCGGGAAAGTACTTCTCAAGGAAAAGTGTCACCATGTCTGTCCATGTCTCAATTGATCCAGATGGTATATAGTATAACCAACCCTTTGCATGATCGGTCAAAGAGAATGGGAAGGCTCGAAGCTTGACTTGATCTATGGTGAAATTTTTTGGTTTCATGCTCAAACACACCACATGAAATTCCATCAAGTGCTTGTGTGGATTTTCATTCTCAAGTCCCCTGAAAGTAGGAAGAAGATGAATTAGTCCAGACTTGAGTTCAAATGGTAACTCATGATCTTCGTAATTGATGCATAATGGTTACGGGGCGATTTCGGGGGTAATGAGTTGGCGTAGGGTTTGTTCGACCATCTTGCCTTCTTTCTCTCAATTTTGCATTGAGCTTTCTTTCTCGGTCGAAGATTGCTTGTGTTCACTTGCTTCTTTTCTCAGTCAGCATGCAGTTCTTTCAATTTCAGGATCGTACTCAAGTTTTCTAACACAAGAAGAACGAAGCATAAAAAGGAAAAAAATAAAATTAAATAAAATCAACCTACTTGACACCACTCCCCAGAAACGGTGCCAATTTTTTTATAGCGGTTGTCGAAGCCGTCAAAAATAAAACTTGTAGAATTGGTAAGAAGGGTCGAATCCACAGGGAATGGTAAGAGATTAATTTTATAAATAGAAAAGTAAGTTGGGGGAGATCGAATTTGAGTAGAATTGAAGAAAGCAATTTAAAGTAAATGAGAATTATATATTAAAAGGAACTCTAGTTAAGGTAGATCTCGGTCTATTAATCCAAGTTTTAGATCATCGAACTTCACAAAAGATAAACCTGCATCAATCTCAAATAGCTTGGTTATAGGTTAATTGATAATCCACAATTAAACCCAATCTCTCTTACTTAGTAGATAATCACTTAATAATCCATAAATGACTAACTCTTATTATCAAGATTAAAATCCTTAGATAATCCACTTAAAATTAAAACCTATCAAATAGTTTTACTGAATTAAGAGACCCAATGCACATAACTATCAAAACACTAATCCGTTAACTTATCAAGAATATGAATTCATACCTTCTAACTCGTTGCTTGGTTACTTACCACTTGTATCAAGGATTCCTCGATTGGTTGTCGTATATATATAACCCAATATATACGTGTTGAATAAGCCCGGAAGATATAAAAATACTTGAAATAGATGAAGAAGATGAAGAACAAGAAATCTCACTAAAAACTTTTATTAATAACCTCAAACCTAAACCTTAACTAGAAAAAGAGTTTAGCAACTCACGGAGAAGGGAAATCAACAAAGAAGAGAAGAATGAGAATTATGGAATGAATGATTTCTCTTCTCCTCATGACCCTATTTACAATAGATGTCATTTACATCAACTAGGACAAGGAATTACAATAAGGTTTAATTGAAAACTCTATCCTACTCCAAATATAATATAAAACATAAAAGTTCAACTTGAAGTAGAATTTCTCTTCTTATGTTAAGTGCTCCTTAAAATCCAAATCCAAATCCATGTATTATCCTATAGTTGTCAAAAACTTCTCTTTTTAAGATTTATGTTATTATCCTTTAATTGTGAAAAAATACCTACAAAAATCAAATACTTGTTAAAACATAGATTTATAGTTGGACACAAAATCCATCAAAAACACTAAAATATAGGCAACCTTTTATATATATGTGATGACATAATTTGTACTTTTTTCACGGTGATAATGATGTCATCTGTGACATCGATTATAAATAAATAAATAAAAAGAAAATCACTAATTAATAACGATGTGATAATTGAAGCAATTATTATTATAATTAAAAGATGAGAGATAAAAAAGATACTTGGAAAGCCGAAGAGTTATCAGGAGGGGAAGAGACAATGGAAAGCTTGAAGAACACCATAAAAGGTGATCAGAGTGAAGATTAAAATGTCATTTTTACCATTGGAGGTATATTTCATTCATTTTCTTTTTTTTTCCTGCAAAGAAACATAAAACATCAATATATTGGAGAAGAAGATAGAAAAAGAAATGAAAGCAAAAAAGAAAAGAAAAATAAAAAAGATCAGAGTACTTATCTTGTGGTGACCGGGGATGGTTTCCTAGAGCTGGTGGAGTTGAAAAGGGGTGGATACAGGTGTAAATCAAAAGTTTAGGGGTAAATTTGGGAGATCTTGTTGGATCAGATAGATTTAGGGCTTTTGGGGGGAAATTAGAAGTTTAGGAAATTTAGGGTTTAGACACGGTGGAGAACGAAGAATGGAAATCACCCTGTGGCTATAGGTGCAAATGAGCCAAATCGAGCTCAAGCAATGCTGACTTCGACTCAGCTCGTTAAGATTCCGAGTCGAGTTTGAGCTTGAGTAATTTTTAACGAGCCTGAGAAATCTGAGCTCGACTTGTTAAGAACTCAAGCCGAGTTCGATCTTGATTCGAGCTCAATCGAGTCAAGTGTTGACTAATCTTTGATCGTGTCGGACTCGAGCAGCTCGTGATCTATCACATGTCATTTAAAGCCCTATTAGCAAAAAAAAACTTTGATACACAAGTTGTGTAAACTCAAACTTGTTATTTTAGGTTTTAGGGTGTTAGTTTGGGGTCTAGAGGTTTATGTTGTCGGGTTTAGAATTTAGGATTAAGATTTTAGGGTTTAGGACTTATGTTTTAGGGTTTTAGGTTTAGGAATTTATATATAAATTTTTTAAAAAAATAGTATATTGTATTTTTGAGTAGCTCGCGAGCTTTTCGAGTCGGGTATCAAGTAGCTCGCACGGCTCGTTAAGAACTCGAGCCAAGTTCGATCTCGAGTTGAGTCTAGTTGAGTCAAGCTTTGACCAAACTTTGACCGAGTCAGACTCAAGTAGCTTGTGATCTGTCTCGTCTCATTTACAGCCCTACCTGTGGTGGCCGGAAGTCAACTCCCAATGATAGACAAATAGTGACGAGTGACCGAATTTTGATCGGAATGGATCAAAGCAGCGACGATCACGATGGTTGTTAGCCGAGTTCTTCGTGAAGAACATGATGAACACCAAGTGAAAACTTGGTGTTTCAATCTGTTTTTCTGGGAAACCTGAGGAATGGGATGTTCGAGTTGGAAAAGTTTAAAGAGAGAGAAGGGAAGTGTGAGAGAGAGTTTTTAAAAAAATAAAGGAAGAAAAGCCGATTTTGGTCTAAAGAGGTTTAAATAACCTAACCTGAACGACATTGTTTTGATGTCAGGTCAAAGAGACCTGCGAACTTGAGTCGAGTTGGGTCTTAGACCCTCACCCTTCTATATGTTTTTTTAAATTTTGTCTCGCAATTTTCCATTTATTTTAATTTAGTTCCCATTAAATAAAATCAAAATTATAATTTCAATTCATTTCAATTTAGTCATTTTTCTTAATTATTTAAATTCAATGCAATTTAATTGTTATTTAATTGATGCATGTTTTTATTAATTCATATAGTATAATTGTTAGATAATTAAAACACTTAGCTTAATTTAATTAGCATATTAGAGCATTAGTCTTATATACTTTAATTAGGCTTAAATAGTTTGAATAGAGTAGATAGGTGTAGAAAATTATTGAGTATTGAGTGGGAAATTTTGGAGTTCAAATTTGGATGGTGTCCCAACGTAATGGGATGTTGTTGAACATGAACTCTTAAATAGAATATTCAATGTTCATTAAAACCCTAGAAAATTTATAAATAACTTAGAGTAATAAATAAAGCTTCAATTTGGATTATAACTTTAATAATCAGCCTTAAAGGGATCCACTAGTTGGCCTAGTGGCTAAAGATGCTCATCTTGCCTCATCTTGTATGGGTCCGAATCCCAATATGGAAATGTAATACCTCATTATTTAATCAAAAAATAATTAGCCTTAAATAATATGGAATATTATCTATAGCTTTTGAGTTTAAATATGGATGGTACTCAAAAGTAAATTGAGAGTTATCTCAATTCTCGTGTAAACTTTGGAATTAAATAATCTTCATAGATTAAATAACACACAAATTTAAATAAAGCCCAATTTAGGTTAGCACTTAAAATGAACTAGACCATAATTAATCATGCATGAAAAACCTTTTATATGTGGAATATATTTTTGGAATATGAATAGCGGTGCCCTGAGCGTATAGAGGTGTTTCCAATTTATATTCGAAGCAAAATATATTTTCTTATAAAAAGAATATTTTCATTTTGAACATAAACCCAGTTAATAATCAATGATTAAATTAAGTTCGAATTATTATTCCAAAATTCCACGCAAAATTAAAGGTACCGATTTCGGACGTTTGTGGGAGTGTTAACCTTTCTCCACACATAATCGACTTCTGGACCCCAATTTAAAAAAAAAAAGAATCTTTGGTTATTTTATGGTGTCTGGTCTACTAAAGTGATCGATGGCGACTCTAATCTTTTGCAAAAATTGAATTTAAAAGAAAACCATAATTTCCAAAATAAATCGTCCAAGCTATTTTTATCGACTTAAAAATGATTTCAACAGTATTAAATTTCACATCTACCAAACGCACGTTTAAAATAAATTTTATAATAAAGACATTAAATAATACATTAGGTCAGTTAGAACCCAACCAAACAAATATAATCCCGTCAATACATTTAATTTCTCTCTTTCAAAACGTTATGCTGGTTTACAGAATTTTTTCATCAAATTGGTACGAATTAATTTAATTTGTCAATTATATATTAAAATCCATATTACTAAAGTAGAAAAATTAATTCAATTTTTTCTTCTGCTTCTTAGCACATTATTCTGCTTTTGACAAATTTTTCTTTTTTTTTACTTTTCTATCAGGGTTGGATTTGCTGCCGCCACGCCTGATCAAGATGACGCTACTTTGGTTATCCTGTTGATCTTCCTGCTTTGGACCCTCGATTTGGATTTTGATGCAAGTTTACTCACCGCTATTGTTCGCAACCGAGTTTTGGTAATAAACGTGTTGTCAACGTACCTCAATTCTACAATATCCATTTTTTAATGTTGTTGATGTTTTTACCTTCATCGTCGAGCTTGGTGATATTTTGTATCTAATTTATTTCGAGCCTTTGAATTAAGTTTTTCTTTTACCTTTTTCTTTTATGGTCTTGTTTGATCTAGAAGCGTTAGTTTTGTTTTAAGAATTTGTCTGAATCAAGTTGTAAATTTTCTTCTTGATTTTTCTTTTATGAATAAAACTGACGTACTCATTCTCAAAAAGAAAAAAATGCCACGTTATTAAGCTAAATGCAATTATCTAAATGGGCTGATAAGTGTAACTTTTATTATTAGTTCATATATTAGTAAACTATTAGTTACATGGGCCTGACCTTCGATTTAGATTTTGATGTAAGTTTACTCATCACTATTGTTCGCAAGAGTTTTGGTAATAAACGTGTTGTCCACGTACCTCAATTATATAATATCTATTTTTATGTTGTTGTTGATGTTTTTACCTTCATCGTCGAGTTTTGGTGATATTTTGTATCTAGTTTGTTTCGAGCCTTTGAATTAAGTTTGTTTACCTTTTTCTTTTATGGTCTTGTTTAATCTAGAAGCGTTAGTTTTGTTTTAAAAATTTGTCTGAATCAAGTTGTAAATTTTTTTCTTAATTTTTATTTTATGAATAAAACTGGCGTACTCATTCTCAAAAAGAAAAAAGCCACGTTATTAAGCTAAATGCAATTATCTAAATGGGCTGATAAGTGTAACTTTTATTATTAGTTCATATATTAGTAAACTATTAGTTTCATGGGCCTGGCCCATTAATGCTAACTGTGCCTTAAAAATAATCAACATAATACATAAATAAAATTAAAAACATAATTAATACATTTATATAATTATAATTAGGTTTAAGGGAGCCAAAGGCCTTTAAAATTTTGGAAAAAAATTTAATTAAGCCCCAGAACTTTTTTTTGCATCCAATTAAACACTTGAACCAATAAATTTAATCAATTAAGCGTTTGAACCAATATATTTAATTAATTAAGTATTTTGACCATTAAATATTAATAGTTTTTTCTTCATATATTACTAAAACATGATACACTACAGTTCTATCATGTTGCATTTACAAAAAAAATCAAAAAGTATTTTTTATAAATTTTACAAGTTTTTATAGATTTTTAGAACATTTAAAGATTTTTTAAAATAAAATAAAAATTTTAAAAATTGTCAAGTGAAAACAATGTGACACAACGCACTGCAACAATGAATCGAAAAAAAACTGTTCAGATTTAATGGTCAAAATTGGTCAGAAGGCTTAACTGATTTAATTTATTGGTTTATAGGCTTAATTGATTCAATTTTGTAGTTAAGGGCGTAATTGGTACGGAAAAAGTAAATGGGCTTAATTAATTTTTTTTCAAAAGTTTAAGGGCTTCTTACACCCTTAAGCTCTTATAATTAAAACCAATTATTACAAAGTACAAATAAATAGACTGACAACCGGAAATATCTTGATATAATTAAAATAATTCTAGACAAAACTTATGTATAATGAGATTTAAATTAAAATAATTTAAAATTTATTTACGTATGATGAAACTCGAATCTAACACCTCAAAATTCAGGATCTCAATTTTATAGACTACTAGAACATTTATATATATATATATATAAAAGTTATATTTCGATATACAAACTATATACAATTTTTTACACAATTCTTCATTTTTAATATTATAAAATCTTTGTCAACTGAGTATAACTCGATTGACATTGTCGTTGGATGAGAGATATTTATGTAGTATAAGCATTGCACATTAAATGTTAAAAAAATACAAAATCTAAAATTTAAATCTTAAACTTTAAATTATAAACTATAAACACCAAAATCTAAACCTGAAGTTCGAATCACAAACTAAATATAAAAACACTAAAATTGATAAATTTATGTAAATTTTAATTCACTGTACATGTATATCATAATATTTTCCTATATATTGAATTTAATTTCCTTATGTGCCAAATCTTTTAAAATATAAAATATCAGTCTCGAAGACCATAAATCTTTTCAATAGTCATTTCATATACTTCAGTCATTTCATTCCGACGATAAAAAGTAAATAGCACATGCACTCCTCAAAACTTACTTTTAACCTTTTTTATTTCGAAATTTTAAAATTAAATAATTTGATAAATCAATATATATATATATCATAAAAAGTAATATCTCATAATTTTGATTTGATCATTCATATATATAATATATTCATTTTCACTATTATAACCGTTTTTAAAAGTACTATATATTTATATTAATTATGTAAAGGTCATTAATAGATTATATATATTTACATATGCATAATAATTTCAATTTATCATTTAATTAATATATTCATCAAATTTAATATTTATTTCATGTATTGGAAAAATTATATCAGAGTTATTCTCACTATGTTATTCATAGGATCAACCAATAAAATGCATCTATTTCATTAGTTTTTTCATGTCATCTTTTTCAAGTGAATCTTCATTTGGTAAAAACTATTTTTAAGTTTGATTTATAGTAAATATGAGTGAAGATTCACTTGGTAAAATATTAAGATAAAAAATTAATAAAATAAATACATTTTATTAGTTGATCTCACGGATAACTTGGTGCGAAAGGCCCATGATATAATTTCTCCGTGTATTGTGTTTAACTTCAAAAAAACATATTAAAAATCATGTAGTATATGGTACAAAAAGGTATTATTGTTTTGTAAGTCTTGAATTAAAAAATATTGGGAAATTCTAAAATAAAAAATTTAAATAGGAATAATTTAATAAGAAATTATGTAAACTATTCAACTTTTGTAATCACATAAATAATTACAAAACTGTGTGTAATATTTATAATAAATCTAACTAATTTAATTATCTTTTACGCAATAATATACCATTGCATAAGGACTTGCCGCCGGGAAACCCTAAGGCTCCCTCTGGATCTCGATTGAATATTTGGTATTGCCGTCTACCCAAGCCTCAGATTACAACCTTGTAAGTTTATCTTAATATTTCTCTTTCATGCTCCATATTAGAATATTCTTAAGGTTAATATTGGACATAAAGTCAAAAATAGCCTCTAACGTTTGATCTTTTGATCACTTTAGTCTCTATTCTTTTTTTGGTGCAAACAGTCGCCTAACGGTTTATTTTCGTTTAAAATTCACCATTGGCGGATGGAAATCATTAGTCAACTAACGGTCAATGCACTTTGATGATGTGGCAATGCCACGTGGCACTTTGCTGGCATTGCATCACAGTTCTTTTAAAAAAAATTATTTATTTTTTATATTTTAAAAAATTTAATTAGTTTTATATATTTTTTAAAAAATAATTATTTTTTATATATTTAACCAATCAAATGATGCCACATTAGCAAAGTGTCATATGGCGTCATCTGATTGGTTAAAAAAATAAAAAAATAATTATTTTCCTAAAAAAATATTTTCAAAAATATTTTTAAAAAATATTTAAAAATAAATATTTTTAACCAATCAAATAATCAGTAAAGTGCCATGTGGCATCATATGATTGGTTAAAATACAAAAATATAATAATTATTTTTTAAATAAAATATTTAATTATTTTTTTAAAAAAATAAATATATATATGCCACATCAGCAAATGCCATGTGGCGTCAACACAAACATGCCACATCATCGAAGGGGTTGACCGTTAGTTGACTGACGGTTTCCATCTATCGATGGTGAATTTTGAACGAAGATGAAAAGTTAGGCGGTTGTTTACACACAAAAAAGAATATTATGGGCTAAAGTGACCAAAAGATCAAATGTTGGGGGCTATTTTTGACTTTATGCATTATTATTATTGTTGTTGTGGCTGTGGTGTTGGAAATTGCTTGTCGTAGAGTCTGTAGGTATTTCTGATAACTATGTTAGAGAATTCTAGTTCCAGCGTCTACATAGGTTGGTTTGTACCTTAAGAATCAATATCTATATTGTTACAACTATCAGTACAACTGGATCGAATGGTAAGCAGCAGCCGCCGCCAACAATTTTGGACCATATTCGTGAGCAATTTATCAAGTCAAATTCATTGGAAGGGGTGTGGCAGGTGTTTGATCGTCATAGGTGTGTAGTCGATGTTTTTGTACCGACAAAACGAGCGCAAGAGGGGTTGATATTTGGATTTGTTCGTATGGATACGAAGGAAGAGGCTTGGCGGACAATCGAACGATTGAATGGAAAATGGATTTACAAATTGAGAATTTGAGCCGAATAGACACGAAGAATCGTGCGTGATTAGTTTTGGAAGCGGAAGAAAAATGTGAATTTGGAGGCTGGGGTTTCGATAAGGAATGAAGAACCGCATTCCCAAAAATCAATTAAATAGATACAAGGTGTGATTGAAGATGATAAATTAGGGTGTTTAAATGTTGCGCGATAACGTGGCGTCGGCTCTCGTTGAGAATTGCTGCATTAGAGAAAAAACTAAAAAAAATAGATTTTGAGGGTTTTCATTGATGAGGATTGCGGGTTCTAGGATCTTAATGATGTTCACAAGTATAGAAACTAGGAGGAGAGTCCTTGAGAATCCAAAGTTGAGCAAATGGTTTTCTAAAGTGCACAACTGGAGCCAGAGTTTGATACAGGTAATCGGAGAGTATGGTTATCGATCAGCGGCTTGCCGATACTTGCGCGGTCGCAAGGAACTTTTGAAAACTTAGCCGCGTGTTGGGGAAGGTTGATCAAATGTGATAAAATGAACCTTGAGCTGTATTCCTTCGGAAGGGGACAAATCATGATTGAGACGAACCAACTATAAAGCATTGATGAAGTAACACAAGTCCATGTAAATGGATTGTCATTTAGGATGCATGTGGTTAAGGTGGAGCCAATGATTGAACAACAATTGTGTTTGAGTTGAGAGAATGAATGTGGATCCGAGATGGGTTGCGATGACAAAACATCACATTCGAGTGAGAGTCAAGCTAAGCAGTCAAAGTTGAAATTTCAAGGGAATGAGCAAAATGAGATGAGTGATCATATGAAATGCAATGAGGAAAAGTCAACAAGTGAGAAACAAAATTGTGATGCCGATGAGATAGAACAATGACAATTGGTTAACCTTGGTGACAAGTTGATACAACAAACACTGTTAGATAAGTGTATAGAGTCGGTAGTATAGGAAATTCAAAGGTGGAATGCACATGGTCTCGTTGATGTGCGGGTGGGTGAGAAGCCAGTAATATCGAGTGATAGTATTACAGATGAGGAATTGGGAGTGGTGTCAAGCATAGAATTGAGTTTTCAAGGGAGAGATAGGCTGGTGGGGCTGAACTATTCAAAATTGGTGAAGTGCCTTGTAGAATGCTTATCGATGAATTTCGAGGCCGGTGAACTTGGGTCCATTGATATACAATATAATATACCTGTAGAACCTATTGGAAACTAACTAGGTGCGGACTCTAAAAAGGACAAAGCTGCGTCCACACCTAAGTTTAACTTAGTCGCTCATATAGAACAAGAGGTACCGACAAGCTCGCAGAAAAAGAGTGGTGGGCGACAAAAGAATTTTAAGCAAAAAGTAGATAAGGTGAGAGTAGATTTGGAAGGAAAGCAACAAGTAATTTTAAAAAAGACACATGCGATTGTGGAATTGGGCAAAATTTTAAGCGCGTCGACAATAGGGAATGAGGAAGAAATTGTGAACGATACTTGCGCGGTCGCAAGGAACTTTTGAAAACTTAGCCGCGTGTTGGGGAAGGTTGATCAAATGTGATAAAATGAACCTTGAGCTGTATTCCTTAGGAAGGGGACAAATCATGATTGAGACGAACCAACTATAAAGCATTGATGAAGTAACACAAGCCCATGTAAATGGATTGTCATTTAGGATGCATGTGGTTGAGGTGGAGCCAATGATTGAACAACAATTGTGTTTGAGTTGAGAGAATGAATGTGGATCCGAGATGGGTTGCGATGACAAAACATCACATTCGAGTGAGAGTCAGGCTAAGCAGTCAAAGTTGAAATTTCAAGGGAATGAGCAAAATGAGATGAGTGATCATATGAAATGCAATGAGGAAAAGTCGACAAGTGAGAAACAAAATTGTGATGCCGATGAGATAGAACAATGACAATTGGTTAACCTCGGTAACGAGTTGATACAACAAACACTGTTAGATAAGTGTATAGAGTCGGTAGTATAGGAAATTCAAAGGTGGAATGCACATGGTCTCGTTGATGTGCGGGTGGGTGAGAAGCCGGTAATATCGAGTGATAGTATTATAGATGAGGAAGTGGGAGTGGTGTCAAGCCTAGAATTGAGTTTTCAAGGGAGAGATAGGCTGGTGGGGCTGAACTATTCAAAATTGGTGAAGTGCCTTGTAGAATGCTTATCGATGAATTTCGAGGCCGGTGAACTTGGGTCCATTGATATACAATATAATATACCTGTAGAACCTATTGGAAACTAACTAGGTGCGGACTCTAAAAAAGACAAAGCTGCGTCCACACCTAAGTTTAACTTAGTCGCTCATATAGAACAAGAGGTACCGACAAGCTCGCAGAAAAAGGGTGGTGGGCGACAAAAGAATTTTAAGCAAAAAGTAGATAAGGTGAGAGTAGATTTGGAAGGAAAGCAACAAGCAATTTTAAAAAAGGCACATGCGATTGTGGAATTGGGCAAAATTTTAAGCGCGTCGACAATAGGGAATGAGGAAGAAATTGTGAACGATATAGCAAGATTGATCGCACGAGGGATCAAGAGGATTAGTCGGTGTGATAAAGGTGGTGTCATGAAATATGCGGGTTTTGGTTCATCGGTAGAGAATAATGTTGTTCGAAAGGTGTTGCGTGTATTCGCTCCTTGAAATTGATGTTGCATGTTATAAAGTTTGTTTTGTTTTAGTCATATTTTTCGAGAGGCAAATAGAATGAAAGATGCATTGGCAACGGGAAGGGCTGATTGAGTTTTTTGGTTTCATGTCAAGCTTTAACCAGCTGATAGGGCTCGGGTGTTTAGCGATGCAAAGTGTTGTTCACTTTCTTGTTTGATGCTTTATTGGAGTATGCATGGTGATGGTCATTAGAATTAAGAGTGGTTGGCTAATTTAATGTGGAGTGCTCGGTTGTTGTTCTTTACTTTGGCTTAGTTATTCCTTGACATTATCGGAGAGTACTCCTTTTCTCCACTTAGGGTTGGGGAAGTTTTTAATGAGGCTCCTCGATAATAATATTTGTATGATTTTTTATTAATAAAATCATACTTGATGATAAAAA
Organism: Hibiscus mutabilis; assembly: GCA_019671005.1. Classification (NCBI taxonomy): domain Eukaryota; kingdom Viridiplantae; phylum Streptophyta; class Magnoliopsida; order Malvales; family Malvaceae; genus Hibiscus; species Hibiscus mutabilis. The sequence goes on along the minus strand of CM033711.1, from coordinate 27,829,223 downwards.
AATATACCATTGCATAAATATATAAATAATTTAAAATTATTAATGAATTAAGATTCACTTACACTATGTAAAATTTGTAAAATTTTACGCTAATTTAAGATCATTTGGATGAATGTAAATTAATGGCTAAAATTAAACTATTCTTTTTTCTCTCAAAATTTCCAAATTTTAATTTCAATCATTAATTTACTCCCCTTCAGTGATTCTAAATTAGTGTAAAATTTTTAAAAAAATGTACAAATAATATGACCCAATTTCAATATTAACATATAAAAAACTACACTAATTTTTTTTTATGAATAATTGTTTTTAATTTATATATTGTTGAGATATTATTTCGATATAACAAATGAAAAATATTTTTGTAAGTGTTTTTGACTTGTACAAATTGTTTTAAATTCTCCAAAATATGAAAAGCAGTCAGTTGTACTGGTACGGCCTTTTCCTGTACTGATATGGGCATGCTTCTAGAATTTTATAATAGAATTCTAGTACCGGTACGCTATACAACGTATCGATGCCCCTTGTACTGTACCAATACGATGTATCGCGTACCGGTTGTAATCACTCATTTTTTACCGAGTTTTAGTGTTATTAGTGTTAATGTAATAGTAATATTATTAATATAAAATTAATGAAAAAATAATAATAAAAATATAATATAAAAAAGTAAAAAAATTAATTAAATTTAAAAAAGGGAAATTTGCGTGGAGCCTAGAGCTCCACGTCACCCAAACTCTCCCCCCACCCCTTTGAAATTGCCTATAAATAGGCATGCAATTCACGCACAAGAGAAGGGGCCGGCAGTGGTGCCATTAAGAGAGCCATGCTCTCGGGCTGCCAAGGACCGGGGCAGTGCCCTCGGTCCTAACCGGTTCGATCGGGGTCCTATTTTGGATCCGATCTAGTTAATTTTTTAGAGGTGTCGTGGTAGATCTAGGTGGGGTTCAGTCGGGATTCGTCATTCGAGCTCCTAGTTAGGTATATTTTCTTTCCTTTTTATTTGTATTGTAATTTTTATAATTTAATGAAGTAGTAGTTAATTTAAAATTGTGTTTTTTAGTTTGTATGTTTATTTATGTTTTAGATTAGTATTTATTATGTTTTAAATTTATGTTTTATATTAATATTTTATTTATGTTAAATTTGTTTTTATTTATGTGTTAGATTAATATTTATGAATGTTTTAGATTAGTATTTTATTTATGTTAGATTTGTTTTTATTTATGTGTTAGATTAATATTTATGTATGTATGTTTTAGATTAGTATTTTATTTGTGTTATATTAGTATTTTATTATGTTAATATTTATTTGTATTTTTTATTGTATTTAAATTATTTGCCATATTTTATGTTTTGCTCACTAAGACTGCATATCGAGATATATAAATTGTCAATGCGGTGCCCTTTTATTCGAGCGTAAACGAGGCCAGTATCAGGCATAGTGATGGTGGTTGGGCGTTTACTCTCAGATAACGGGGCCTTTAAAATTTACCCGCACTTATAACCAAATTTTAAATTAATCGTCACTTTAATCCGGAAAGTTTAATATTAATAAAGCGGTAATTATTAAAGTACCGATTTTGGGCGGTGTGGGGGTGCTAATCCTTCTCCATCCGTAACTGACTCCCGAACTCAACAAGTTTTCAAATTTCTGGTTTTATGGTGTCCAGCCTACCTAAGTGGCCGGTGGCGACTCCATTTTCAAAATAAAATATGGTTTTTACAAAACCCCACGGAAGACATTTTCAAAACAAAAAACTAGATAAAAATCGTTTTTTTAGCGAAACGGACATCGCTACAGATGGCGACTCCGCTGGGGACATTTTTTTTGTTTATTCAAACAAAATAAAGTGCGTCGAGCTTTTTAAATAATTACCACTTTATTAATATTAGAAGTTTTAGATTAAAGTGACTATTAAATTAATATTTAGTTGTAATTGCGCGTTTATTTTAGCGCATTTAAAATATGGCATATAAACCCATTTTTTTAAGTGGGGGGAATGCTAATGTTTTCGTGGAGATATCGTTCTCCCGTATAGGCCTAGCAAGTACCTTCAGGGCTCGAGTACCTTATGCTTTCATAAGGATATTGTTCCTTCGTACAGGCATAAGTGAATGGGTCCCCCTGAATTGAACCCGGTTGAAAAGAGCCTATAATGGGTGATGATCGGGGGCTTTGCTACTCTTAGTAAGGGACAACAAGGACAATTTGGGTACCTCCTAGAACCAAGACTGCATATAGAGAATACATAGAAACCCACCCCTTTAGAGCTATGCGGATAACCTTAGGTGTTTTAGACGGGATAAATAGGGTTGTTTTGTTTGTTTACCTTATTTAATTTGTCCTTTTATTTATGTATTTATCATTTTTATCTGGTACTAACTCATTTCTTTTTGTGTTTTATTTTTATTTTTATTTTACACATACTTTTGTTGCATTATCATTGCATCCACATTACCTATAGGCGTTGATTTAAGTGGTTTGCCCGATTAGAAAATCTTTTATCATGGAAAAAATGTGTCTTAAGAAAGACGACATCGATCCAGTCGTGCAAAATTGGTCAGAGATTAATCAACAGATCTGAGGTAACAATTTGCCGAGCAAGCGTGTAGTGCCAAAGTACACACGAGACGCTGATGGTGGACATACAATGAGTTGCAAGGCGTGTGAATGACTTAACTACCGAAGTCACGGCTCTCCGACCTTTCGTAACCCCGGACATGGAAGAAGCACCAAGGTTTATCAAGTTGCTCAGAGCTATCGAGGAGCTAAGAGGTAGAGCTAGGGCTTATGTGTAGAACTTTGTTTTGTAATTAAGACTTTTTGTAATATGGACTCTTTTTGTAATGTGGACTCTTTTTGTAATCTGGACCCATTAGTTCCCATGAAAGTCGTTCGAAATGGTGATTACCAGCGGAATCAACGCCTTTATTTGCATTCATGTTGCATATCATGACATGGTGTTGATTCAAGAACAGTTCATTAAAAGGCTTTCAAAACAGAAAAGTCTGCTTTGCCGGAAACGATAAAATTACAGTATCAAGTTAGGCCGAGCAAAGACCAATCGAGAAAGAAGACGGTACGATAGTAAGACACGTGCGGCGCAGAAGATTCAGTCAGGGCCACAGAACCCTAATTTTAAATCTTCACATTTAACCCTTTTGTAAAAATCTCAAAAATTTTAATTTAAATCCTTTAAAAAAATTGAAAATATTATTTTGCTTTGAATCTTTTTCCCTCTTAAAACTTTCAGAATAATAATAATAACAAAAAGAAACATAAAAGTTTTATTTTTTAAGTAAGTTAAAACTTTTTTATAATAAAAAAGGGGAAAATTTTAAACCAAATGATCCTTGAGAATTTTAATTTAAACCCCCCAAAAAAGTTGTAAAGTACTCCCCTAGGATCGATAGAATTCATCCCTGTTTAGATGTATTATTCGAAGATCGGTTTGTTTACACCCAGATCAACCGAAGAAGAAACTTTTGTCTGCATTATGCCTACACTTGTCAATGTTTTTAGAAGCCAAGGCATGAAGATCATGACGGCACAAGTTTATGGAGTAGCACAAGAAGAGAATACGAGGTCACCCGTCATCCTGAAGACGACGTCGAGACGTGGAGCACGAGCTTTGCTTCCCGAAGTCAAGATCTCCAGAAGGAAGCTAACTGTCACCTGTAATTCATTATTAGTTTTTTGCAACTAGACATTTTTCTATTGAATGAAAGTCTTTTAAGGGTTGTTCGAGAATCAACACCGCATTTGCATTCATACCTTGCATTGCCTCACATTGTACAGTCATGGCATATTTTACATAACATTATCATTACCTTGCACAAAATTTTACATAGCATTATCATTGCCAAGTAAAAGAAATGAACACGCTCAAAAATCAAGATTCAAGTAGTTGGAAGATCGAGAAAAAAAAGAAATGAGGAAAAAAGAAAAAAAAGAAGAAGACTGATGCATTCGACGCATGAAAGCCCTGATTTGGTCATTCCACCGGATTTCAAGATTCTAAGATTTGTGTAGTATGACAAAACAAGCTGCCCCAAGATTCACCTGACCACGTCCTGCAGAAAGATAGAGGGCTACATCTAGAATGAAAAATTGTCGATCCACTACTTCCACGACAGTCTAGCAGGACCTACCGTGATATGGTATAACTGTTTGAGTAGAGACCAAGTGTAGTCAAGCGGAGACTTAACCGACGTCTTTATGGGCAATACAGATATGCTCTAGACCTAGCACCAAGTCGTCAGTATCTCCAGGGTACGAGGATGAAACCTGATAAGAGTTTCAAGGAATGTGCTTTGAGATGGGGGAGGTTAGCCGCCCAAGTGCAGCCTCCCATTGCTGAAGAGGAAAGTGACTTCCATGTCTCAAGCCATCTTCCATAAGATGCTCGGGAAATTGATGGGCAAATGTGATGACTTCATAGAATACATGATCCAAGAAGGAAAATTGAGTCTTAATTCAACGAACCAGACATGCCTAGGAGCAGAAATAAAGAAAGAGATAAATGGGTACTACTTTCAAGGTTCTCGTGATCGTAAGAGAATAAGGCAGGCAGATTCGTCCAAATCACCGAGAAAAAATCCTCGAACAAGTACATATTTAGAGATATTCGGAGTATTCCATCTCGTACATATGGCCTCATCTGGTCAAGGGTTAGCACCTTACCTCCGGACCGATATAGATTACGCCCAGCTCATCTGCCCACAGTTTTGATCCATACAGTGCATGTGAGTTCTACATTAAGGCACCAGGGCATGACAGCAAGAAATTTGGGGTTGTTAATAAAAGAAATCAAGAAGTTGGTTGACAAGGGAGTCATGACAAGAATTGATCCAGCAAGGAAAAACAATAGAAGTGGCACAAGCCTACACTACCTTGAAAGGGCCATAATAGGTTAGTACTCGGGAGGTAGTCCGGAGGTCCCTATGGTTTTCCCATCAGTTCAGAAAGAAATTCTCAATGCTTTAAAAAAAGCTCTCAAACAGATATTTTTAGAATTAAAAATCACATTTCCATTTAGAAAGCATTTTTACATTCTTGATTCTTTAAACATTTTATTTTTATGGGGTGGTTTTTGTTCTCCCATATGCATATACACGCATTTTTGAATAGACATATGTATATATCATTTCTATACCAGGTCCTCAAATTTTGGATGCAACAGTACATTTGCTTCAGATCCAAAGATCAACTCTAAGTTGCATATATTTAGAAGAGATTGAATGTTGTGGGGATACTGTAAATGTGAGTATCTGCTAGTTTACTTAGACTAACAAATGAACAAAGCGAGTGTTTAGACAATGGGCAGTTCCCATTTTACGAATTTATCTTCCCAGGAACTTGTCGTTTAAGATCCTTGAAACAAGAGTTGACCCTAAACCTCTACCCCTTGAAGGCTTTCTTAGGACATCTGTGAATGTGACGATGAATGGTATTCTTTTACTTTACCAGAAGACAGAGATGAGACCAGACAGATTGGATACGAAGATCAAAAAATCATCAGAATAAAGTGGTTGTAAACAAGGATATGTCCAAACGAAAAACCAAAGAAAAGAAGAGAAATGGCAATCGGAAGGCCGAAGCAATCCAGATCGAGTAAATATCAGAAGAGCTGCAGAGAGGCAATTAACTTCGAGCGGAAGATAGCATCAATACCCAGTATAGATACATGTTGATTCCAGGATACATTTATAGACTCGAATAAAAAGAAAGAGATTCAAGGCTAAAAGCCCAAAATGGGCAGTCTAAAACAAAAAACAAAAAAACAAAAAAATAGAAGAAAAGAAGAAAAAATAATAAATAAAATAAAAAAGAAAAAGAGAAAGAGAAAAAAGGAAGAAAAAAGAGAAAAAAAGAAAAGAAAGGGAAAAAAGAAAGAAAGAATAATGTATATGCTTCACACACAAATCAAACAATACAAGAACGAGACTTCAACTATAAGCAAGAGACACAAGGAATCCATATTTCAAGTAAATATCAGTTTTGAAAATTAGTATAGAAGCTCGAATTGAAGCCAAGTCAAGACAAGTCGGCCCGAAGATTGGCAATTTCAAAAAAGGAAATGACCTCTAGGGTGAAAACCTAAAAATGGACAGTCTAGAGTGATCCTGAAAATGAAGAAAAAGAGTAGTCTGCCTGAGCATGCTGGCATCAATATCCAACCAAAATGCACTGATCTGAAGGTACAAAAGAAGGAAGTGACCTCTAGGGTGAAAACCCAAAAATGGGCAGTCTAGAGCGATCCAAGAGAAAAAGTGAAAAAGAAGAAAAGAAAAAAATAAGAAAAAATAAGAAAGAAGGAATAACATTTCATCTGGGCATGCCAATCACAAGAATCCCATAAATGTATTCGTAGTCCTTCATTCAAGAAATCTCAGTTTCGAGGAGTTTTGGAGGATCAAACATTCTTGAACAGAAAACGAGCATCAGTACATAGCCAGAATACATGGCAGCCTACAGTAAAAAAAGAAAGGAAATGAACTCTAGGGTGAAAACCCAAAAATGGGCAGTCTAGAGTGATCCAAAAAAGGGAAGGAATAATGGGCATATCCAAGTTACACAAGTACAAAAATACTGCTTCACTTAACCATAAACCAAAGGCCTACATTACAAGCCCCCAAAGACCATTATAATCATCCATAGATATCTCAGTTGAATGAGAATGTCTTCAGATTTCATTCTGCCTAGAAGGGTTAACTTTGCTTCAAAGAACGTCAAACTTCGAAGTGTTTGATCGACACCCAAATGAGGGAAGGATGGGGCATGGAGAGATAGTGAGATTAAGAGAGCCACCTTAAACGGGGTAGAAACTAGGTAGGGTTGTTCCTCTCAAAAGCCTATTAGACTAGAAGAAACTATTCATTTGCATATATCTCCACAATGGTCAAGATCTTCTAAATATGCGCTTCATTAGAGTTGATCTCTGGCAATTTGAAGCAGATGTGCTATGGTGTTTGATATTTTGAGGGCAAACATGTTTTAAAAGGTTTGACATTTTTTCCCAAAGTTTTGATGTTTACCATTTCCCCCAAACATTAGTTTTTAAAATGTTTGGCAATATACTTCAAATTTTGTTTACCATTCTCTAAACATTAATTTTTTAAAAAATGTTTGGTCCTTAAAAAAAAAAGAAAAAAGATGTTTACCATTTGTTCCAAACAATGTTTTCAAAATGTTTGGTATCCCCTCCAAGTTGTGATTTTCAAAATGACTATTATCTTTTCAAACAATCATTATTTTTTTGAAATATACACAAATGAATTGCCTTTTGCATTACTTTAAAAATGAATGATGATGAGATTTAAAGCATAGGGACCGAGAGTTAGTTCCCGTCGAAATGCTACACGAAGATCAAGGATGAGCTCAGGGGATGGAAGCATTTTGGCTCACCCTGGTGACTAGAAATAGATCAAGGCTCTGTATGATGGGTCAGAAAATTCAAAGCAGTGAAGCCCGTGGTTGAATGGGGCAACACCAAGCGAAGAAGATGACAAGGGTTCTTATAAGAATAATATAAGAACCATAAGATCATTTATGAAGACAGGTAATAACCCTAAAGACAAGAAAGCCTTCCGCACAAAAGGTTTGAAAGCATGTTAACCTAGATTCAAAGTGATTGATCAAATAAGGATTTAAGAGCATACAATGAAGAAGTAAAGAGATGAAGAAATCTGAGGAACGACCTTTCAGGGTGTAAGAGTTTAAAACAAAAAAATGGCTGAAAGAAAAAATAGAAGAAAAAAGAAAAAAAAGAAAGAAAAAAAGAGAGGGAGAAGAAAAAAGAAAAGAAAAAAGAGAGAAGAAATTGAAGGGAAAAGAGAAAAAAGAAAAGAAAAAGAATAAGAGAATAGAGAAAAGAGAAAAAAAGAGGAGAAAGAAAGCATTACATTGTATGCATCATATAGATAGGGGCATGTCAATTTTTGCTTGTTTTGGACAGGTATTTTAAGAATTATCAAAGAGTATTAAGAAGTGGATTTCATTAAAGAAAGAAAGTTTGGCAGCCATTTTCGGCGCGAGTCCCCAAATTTGAAGAAAGTTTGGCAGCCATTTTCGGCGTGAGTCCCCAAATTTGAAGAAAGTTTGGCAGCCATTTTTGGCGTGAGTCCCTAAATTTGAAGAAATTTTGGCAGTCATTTACGGCGTGAGCCCCTAAATTTGAAGAAATTTTGGCAGCCATTTTCGGCGTGAGCCCCCAATTTTGAAGAAAGTTTGGCAGCCATTTTCAGCGTGAGTCCCCAAATTTGAAGAAAATTTGGCAGCCATTTTCGGCGTGAGTCCCCAAATTTGAAGAAAGTTTGGCAACCATTTTCGGTGTGAGTCCCTAAATTTGAAGAAATTTTGGCAGCCATTTTCGGCGTGAGTCCCCAAATTTGAAGAAAGTTTGGCAACCATTTTCGGCGTGAGTCCCCAAATTTGAAGAAATTTTGGCAACCATTTTCGGCGAAAGTCCCTAAATTTGAAGAAAATTTGGCAGCCATTTTCGGCGTGAGTCCCCAAATTTGAAGAAATTTTGGCAGCCATTTTCGGCGTGAGTCCCCAAATTTGAAGAAAGATCGGTAGCCATTTTTAGCGTGAATCCCTCAAATATGAAGAAATATTTCGGCAGCCTTAGCAGCGTGAATCTAGAAAGATCGGTATCCATTTTCAGCGTGAATCCCCAAATTGAAAAAGTTTGGCAGCCATTTTCGGCGTGAGTCCCTAAATTTGAAGAAAGATCGGTAGCTATTCTCGCATGAATCCCCAAATTTTTAGAAAGATCGGTAGCCATTTTCAGCGTGAATCCCTCATATATGAAGAAAGATTTCGGCAGCCTTAGCAGCGTGAGTCCAGAAAGATCGGTAGCCATTTTCGGCGTGAATCCCCAAGTTGAAAAAAGTTTGGCAACTATTTTCAGCGTGAGTCCCCAAATTTAAAGAAAGATCGGTAGCCATTTTCGGCATGAATCCCTAAATTTTCAGAAAGATCGGTAGCCATTTTCGGCGTGAATCCTTCAAATATGAAGAAAGATTTCGGCAGCCTTAGCAGCGTGAGTATAGAAAGATCGATAGCCATTTTTGGCATGAATCCCCAAATTGAAAAAAGTTCGGTGGCTATTTTCGGCGTGAATCCCTAAATTTGAAGAAAGATCGGTAGCCATTTTCGGCATGAATCCCCAAATTAAAGAAAGATCGGTAGCCATGTTCAGCGTGAATCCCCAAATTTGAAGAAAGTTCGGTAGCCATTTTCGGCATGAATCCTCAAATTTGAAGAAATATTTTGGCAGCCTTAGCAGCGTGAGTCCAGAAAGTTTGGTAGCCATTTTGGCGTGAATCCCAAATGTGAAGATAAAGGTTCTATATAGGAAGGGCCTATATTTTCAAGTGTCCGCAGCGAGGGGTTCTATGTAGGAAGAATCTGCCGCTCTGAGGCTTTAGGAGTTGGAAGTTTTATATAGGAAGGGCTTGCGGCTCCAGGGTGAAGACTAGCAGTTCTATATAGGAAGAACTCCCAGCCAAAAGAATTCACCCATGACACAGAAGGTTTTATATAGGAAAAACCCGCTGTGTTGGAGGCGAAGAGTCCTATATAGGAAGGGCCCCGAGCTTTGCTGTCTTAGAGTGAGAGGTTCTATATAGGAAGAACCCGCAGCTCTGACATTTCAGAAGCTAAAAGTTCTATATAGGAAGGGCTTGCGGCTCCAGGGTGAAGACTAGCAGTTCTATATAGGAAGAACTCCCAGCCGAAAGAATTCACCCATAACACAGAAGGTTTTATATAGGGAAAACCCGCTGTGTTGGAGGCGAAGAGTCTTATATAGGAAGGGCTCTGAGCTTTGTTGTCTTAGAGTGAGAGGTTCTATATAGGAAGAACCCGCAGCTCCGAGATTTCAGAAGCTAAAAGTTCTGTATAGGAATGACTGGAGCTCTAGGGTTTGAAGACTAGCAGTTCTATGTAGGAGGAACTCCTAGTCGGAAGAATCCATCTGTGGTGCAGAAGGTTTTATATAGGAAAAACCAGCCGCGTTGAAGGCGAAGAGTTTTATATAGGAAGGACTCCAAGCTTTACAGTCTCTGAGTGAAAAGTTCTATATAGGAGGGACTCATAACTCGAGGCTTCAGAGTGAAGGGTTCTATATAGGAAGAGCCTATAGCTCTAAGATCGAAAGGTGACGAAGTTCTATATAGGAAGAGCTTACAAGCCTGAAGATTCAGCTAAGGAAGAGCGGAGAGTTCCAGAAGAACACGTGATTCCGAAGCCAAAGACAAGAAAGTAAGTCAAAAATGAGTTCTTTTGATCTTTGCTTTGTCCTCGTTTCACAAGAACAAGCAGAGAGGGGCATCTGTAATCACTCATTTTTACTGGGTTTTAGTGTTATTTTAATAGTAATATTATTAATATAAAATTAATGAAAATAATAATAATAATAATAATAATAATATAATTTAAAAAAAGTAAAAAATAAATAAATTAAAAAAAGGGAAATTTGCGTGGAGCCTAGAGCTCCACGTCACCCAAACTCTCCCCCTGCCCCTTTAAAATTGCCTATAAATAGGCATGCAATTCACGCACAAGAGAAGGGGCCGGCTGTGGTGCCATTAAGAGAGCCATGCTCTCGGGCTGCCAAGGACCGGGGCAGTGCCCTCGGTCCTAACCAGTTCGATCGGGGTCCTATTTTGGATCCGATCTAGTTAATTTTTTGGAGGGGTCGTGGTAGATCTCGGTGGGGTTCGTCATTCGAGTTCCTAGTTAGGTATATCTTCTTTCCTTTTTATTTGTGTTGTAATTTTTATAATTTAATGAAGTAGTAGTTAATTTAAAATTGTGTTTTTTAGTTTGTATGTTTATTTATGTTTTAGATTAGTATTTATTATGTTTTAAATTTATGTTTTATATTAATATTTTATTTATGTTAAATTTGTTTTTATTTATGTGTTAGATTAATATTTATGAATGTTTTAGATTAGTATTTTATTTATGTTAGATTTGTTTTTATTTATGTGTTAGATTAATATTTATGTATGTATGTTTTAGATTAGTATTTTATTTGTGTTAGATTAGTATTTTATTATATTAATATTTATTTGTATTTTTTATTGTATTTAAATTATTTGCCATATTTTATGTTTTGCTCACTAAGACTGCATATCGAGATATATAAATTGTCAATGCGGTGCCCTTTTATCCGAGCGTAGACGGGGCCAGTATCAGGCGTAGTGATGGTGGTTGGGCGTTTACTCTCGGATAACGGGACCTTTAAAATTTACCCGCACTTATAACCAAATTTTAAATTAATCGTCACTTTAATCCGGAAAGTTTAATATTAATAAAGTGGTAATTATTAAAGTACCAATTTTGGGCGGTGTGGGGGTGCTAATCCTTCCACATCCGTAACCGACACTCGAACTCAACAAGTTTTCAAATCTCTGGTTTTATGGTGTCCGACCTACCTAAGTGGCCGGTGGCGACTCCATTTTCAAAATAAAATACGGTTTTTACAAAACCTCACGGAAGATATTTTCAAAACAAATAAATAGATAAAACTCATTTTTTTAGCGAAACGGACATCGCTACATCGGTATGCACAACTTAATTGTTGTAACGGCTATTTCCTAATTTGACAGGTACTGATACTGGAGTTCCGCGTACCGATACTAACATGCTCAAAAGTGCATTTAATGCTGGTTTTTCATCCCCAACGGCTCCAAACCACCCCAATGGCCACAAACGGCTAGTAGCTTATTCCACACTTTAAAAGAAGACTTTGGACACTTGAAGATGGCTAGAGAACACATCCAAGCACCATGATCAAGAGAAATTATCTTTAAGTCTTATTTCTTCATTTCTCTTGTATATAATGTATAGATAGTGCTTAATTATTTTTCTTTTGTACTCTTGTGAGCTTAATCATTTGTGTAAACACCCACTTTGTGAGATATTTAATTTCCCAAACAAACCTTGTAAAAGGGAGAGGTTCTAGTTTAACCTAAGAGAAAACTAGAGTTGTTCTATCTTAACCATTAAAAAGATAGGGTTGTAAGGTTATCCCTTGAACCGGTAAAAATGGAAGAATTCATAGTAGTGAATTGGGAAATCATTAGTGATGTGCTAAGGTAGTGGATGTAGACTCGGTTTGGTAGTCGAACCACTCTAAAATCATCGTGTACAATTGTCTATTATTTTTCGATTTTAGCCAATTTATCCATGAAGCAATTTCAACCCTCTTGGCGGCTTCGGTTGATCGATTCGAGCACATCATATATTGATAGTAAAAAAATTATCTTATTTAAAGAAAAATCAAACAAGAGAAGAATGAGGCTTTAAGTCTTTTTTTTTAAGTATTTATTCACGTGTGAGTTTCTTTTATATTGTATTATGGTTTAAACTTTATTTTGTTAGGTCATTTTCAGATTTATTCTTATATCTTCAAATGTATTATGATAATTTATTTAATTATGCTTTGCAATGATTAATTATGACTATAATTTATTAAAGGCTTATATATCATATTAGTACCTAAAGTATATTAACTTTTTCATTTTGGTACTTAAAGTATTTTTTGGTCAAAATAAATACCTAAAGTATACTTTTTGATTAAATTAGGTACCTAAAGTATACTTTTTGATTAAATTAGGTACCTAAAGTATACTTTTTGGTCAAAATAGGTACCTAAAGTATTTTTCATCAGAATAAGTACCCAAAGTATATTTTTTGGTCAAAATAAGTACCTAGAGTATATTTTTTTCGTTGAAATAGGCACATAATGCATTTTTTAATTAGGGTAATTTTCTATACACAAGCGCTTGCGGAAACTTTTTTATACAAGCGCCTTAGTTTTAGGAGTTAGAGACTGTTTGGGGTTCAAAGTTTAGGGGTTTAAGTGTAGTAGTTTTGAATTTAGGGGTTGTTGATAGAATTTTGGGTTTATGGTTAAAATTTAGGGTTTATAGGTTAAAATCTACCATAAAACCTAAACCCTAAATTCTAACCCTAAATCCTAAATTTTACCCATGAACCCTACACTAAAACCCCTAAACTCTAAACCCCAAACTAAAATCCTAAACCCTATAATTGAGGCACTTGTTGAAATAAAAAGTTTTCACCGCTAGTATATAGAATAATAATCCTTTTAATTAATGTCACATGACAATTTTTAGGAACCTATATAAAAAAATATGTATACTTTAAGTACCTATTTTGACCTAAAAAATACTTTAGATACCTATTTTGACAAAAAATATACTTTAGATACTTACTTTGATGAAAAAAATACTTTAGGTGCCTATTTTGACCAAAAATTATACTTTAGGTACCTAGTTTAACCAAAAAGTATACTTTAGGTACTTATTTTGACCAAAAAATACTTTAAGTACCAAAATGAAAAAGTTGGTATACTTTAGGTACTAATATGATATATAAGTCTTTTATTTAAATACACATTACTTGCAATTGTATAACTTCAAAAAAATTATCAACTTATCTCTTGTATATCATTATCTAGTAAAATTTAATATCTATAAAATGTAGTAAATTTTAATTGATGAGTCTAGAATGAGTAACACACACCGTTGAGCATAACTAGCGCAACACATCGTTGAACATCATTAATTTTTTAATGATTTTAAATAGTTATTAAAAATCTCAAAGGCTCGGCATGTAATTAATTATATTTCAAAATAAAATTATTTCATGAACCATTATCACTACATCATAATGGTCCTATCCACTTAAATAAAATCACATCATATTTATTTTCCACATAATATTTTTTTACAAGTTAAATTATACAAATTATCTTCTTTCTCATACCACATATATTTATTCTAACATGTTGAATGAAATTGTTAAAAAAAACACCCTAAAAATTTAACTCACGAATTAAAGAAATGAAAATAAAATAATTAATTATAATATATTAAAATATCTAAAACTAATACATTCGTTTGAACCTTAAAAACTAGTAAAACCATGAAAACTGACGGTAACCAAGACATAGTCTCGGCTCCATCGAAGCCCTCAAAATTTTGTGTACCAAAAGTTTTAGAACTTTTTACTTCACCGTTTTTTCCCCAAAACTTTTATCCTTAAATTTTTTTTATCCTTTTCCACCGGTAAAAGATTTTCGTGATTAAGTTTTAAAGCCTTTTCAAAGCTTTGGTACACTGATAATTTTGGGGTTTATTCAATGTATGCGAGTCCCAAGATAGGGTTTGAATGAATATATTAATCTTATGGTTTTTAACATATTAAAATTAATCTTAGGGTGTTGATCTTAAGGTTTTTAACATATTATAATTATTATTTTTACTTTTTTACTCGTGGGTTAAGTTTTAAGGGTTTTTTTTTAATGATTTCATTGATTAAGGCATGAGAAAGAAAACAATGATTTGTAAAACTTAATTTATAAAAAAATATTATGTGGAAAATAAATATGATATGATTTTATTTAATTGGGTATGATTATGGATGAGGTGGTGAGAATAGTTCATAGAATAATTTTTTTCTAATTTTATTTTGAAATATGATTAATTACATATTGAGCCTTTGAGATTTTTAATAATTATTTAAAAGTTATTATATAAATTAATAGTATTCAGCGGTGTATTGCGTTAGTGGTGTTTAGCGTTGTGCGTCGCCCATTCTAAAATTTTCTAGTTTTAATATATTTTGAAAAATAAATATGTTATATGTTTAAGCTTTAATATTCTCTTATATATCCAAATACATCAGTATTTACAAGCAATTATAACCTTAAAAAATTACAAGCAATTGTTCTAAAAACTCATTACTACCCTAGTAATTGTGTAATTACAACTGCAGGAATTCTAATTTTTTTAGATATGTTTAGTTGTCGAATAAATATTATTTATCGATAGTACAAAACATAATTACACATTACTTATATAAAGTTGAATTTTAAAATAATATTAATTATTCAAAAAAACCTCCAAACATTTTATTAAAAAAACCTAACATGTTAAGGAGTACTAAAAAAATATTTTCTTTTGAGTCTCATAAATTACAATAGTTAATTGAATATGTCACACATATTTATTTAGATGTAATTATACCTAAATCTAATTATCAGATAACTTTCCAAAAATTACTAGTATATATGATTTTTTAAAAAGCTTTAATGTAATTACAGATAGTATCTATTTATACATTTTATTAATTTTTTGATAACCTACAGACTCCTTGTAAATAAAACTGCTCGAACTTGAGTATTTTAGGACGAACATCATTTTCTTTTCTACTTATAATAATTATACACCGTCAGCATACTAAATGCGTTTTTTATTAAATAGAGAGATATTATATTCTCAAAAAATGTTAGAATTCGAACTCATATAAGATGAGCAACATAAACACCATTGACCACCAGCTCAGTTAATGATATATATATAATTTTTCACAACTAACCCACCATTATTTTATATTTTTTGATTGGCTTAATAGTCAGAAAGGTGCCCAATCTATACCCTTTTTCCAGTTTAGTGCCTAACATTTTTTGGTCCACTTTGGTGCCTAACGTTTCATTTCGTAACTCAAATTAGGTTTTACCGTCAACGGCCGTTAAAATTTTCCATTAACCAATAAAAATGCGACACATGGCATATTCTAGTATTTTCTTTAATTTTTATTTTTCTAAAAATCAGAAAATCTTTAATTTCTCTAAAACCCCAAATCCAAACCTTAAATCCCTAAATTCCTCCCCTCCTACTACCGATTCAACCACCACCAGCCACCCTTGCCTTCGTTGGCCTCCCACGACTGAAAGCCCTATAATTCCATCGTCGAAAACCAGTGAATGAACCGCCGATTGCTCCGTCGACAAGCATCTAAAAATAAAGAAAAAGAGACCGATTGGGCTTCGAATCGACGGTTAGAGGGTGGGGGATGTTAAACGGTGAGATACCCAACGCTTGGATGGTGGACGATGAACCGTCGGCATGTGGGGGATGCCGGACGGTGAGGTGAGGGAGATGTAATTTGAGGGTTTGTTTGAAAGAAATTAAAATTTTGGGGTTTTTTAAGAAGTATATAATTTTTAAGTAATTCATAAATTAAATAAATATATATAATAGGCCACGTGTTTATAATTGGTTAACGAAATTTTTTTAACAACCATTGACGGAAAAACCCAATCTGAGTTACGGAATGAAACGTTAGGCACCAAAGTAACTCAAAAAAACGTTAGGCACCAAACTGAAACAAAATGTATAGGTTGAGCATATTTTTTACTATTAAGCCTTTTTGATTTGAATAAAGCCACATGGAAATCAGAAAGCCCCAAACTTCTGTTTATTATAAATATCTGACAAACAATAGCATTGAAGAAATCAGAAATGGGAGCCCACAAACCTTTGATGCCTTTGCATTGCACATATCAATTACGTAAATCAAATAATTGAATTGTACCAAACAACTTCTGTTTATTATAAATATCTTAGAATTTATACAATTTTGCCTCACTAATGCACCAACATGTCCTACAAGTTATGTTATTCGATCTTTAATTGTTTTCTTTAATGTATAGGTAGGGAAAAGTAAAAAAAAAATCTTTTGGAGGAGTCGAACCTGAATTATAAATTTTTGGAGACTTAAAATGTAATTTTATCATTATATTACTTTATAATTTTGTAATTTTAGAAGGGACAAAACTGAAATTTTATCAACTTCAAGAGTCAAAATGCAGTTTCACTATTGAAGAATGAAAATGTGAAACGATAAAAAATTTGTTAATTAAATGATTAAAATTCAAAGTACAAAGAAAGTGATTATGAGTTTTCGCCACTTAATTAAAAAAATGTCTACTCTTCCTCATTTTTATCCTTCCTACCAAGTAAAACTTTAAATAGTAAATTAATATACGTTTGAAAATATTTAAATTCACGGCCTCTAAGATGTTTTGAACTTGAACGAATAGCCCGATACTTTATCGTGATATAAATTGACCTCAATGACCATAAAAAATGTGGTTTGGGGAATATTTTTATAAAAACTGAATTCAATGGTGTTCATAATGAGAAAGTAGAAGAAAAAAACAATGATGAGCAACAAAACAGATCACGGTCGGGCTTGAGTTCTCGGGTTTAATAAACAACCCTATCTAACATACTAAATAAAAGGTTCAAGGGTTATTTTTGTTTCCGTAATAGTCTCAGTTTATCAATTTTATTTTTATGGTATTTTTGTATTAATTTGACTCCCGAATTAGTTGAATTACATTATTGTTTGTCCATTGACTGGCGGAAATTAACGTTGACTGTTACAATACTGACATTGTGATCAACGATGCTAACATGACAGTTCACGTGTGATGATATGGTAATCCACATGTGAAGATGACATGACAGAGGAGCAAAACTGATTTTTTTTTTACCAATTTTGAGGGCACAGTTGATTTTTAGGCAAAAAAAATATAAATATAAAAATACTAAAATAACATAAAAATTAATAAAAACATTTAAAAATATTAATATATGACTAAAAATAAAAATAAATAAAAATATCTAAAAAATAAGTAAAAATTATAAAATTAAAATATCATAAGCTAATAAATTATAAATTATTCAAAAATTAAAATTGAAAAATATTTATAGAGTACTAAATTTTTTTGAAAATCTTCATGAAAGAAAGTTTGGACAATTATATTTTTCTTTCTCTTAAAAGAATGTAAGGGGAAAAAAATCCTACAATATAATTAATGTGATTCTCTCAACCAAACAAAAATTATCTGATAAACTTTAAACTTTAACTCTAATTTTTAAATTTTAAACCCTAAATCAAATCTACTAAATAGTGCATGGTGATGGCCGAATCTGAGTTATGGGGTTTAATAAACAACCCTATCTAAACATACTAAATAAAACTGACCCAAATTAATAGAATTGTTCATCACCACTTGTTTGGTCCCCCAGCTTAGCGCAGGGACAGCCATGTCCTCGGAATAATGGGACTTCATTAAACCTTCCAACTATAATAATCCCTAAAGGTGCCTTACAGCAATTATACCTTCAATTTTCTCCTATCTCTACTCTTATGAAGTTATATACATGTATATGCATATTCATTAACAGAGTTAGAGTCATTCGACTCACGAGACGAACTCAGTTAAATTTTATACATTAAAGATAATAATAAATGATGATAAGTGGATACTTCTTGGTTTATGGCTCGAGCTATGAAGTATCAAAATTTGTGTTTTGAGACACTTTGTAATGTTTAAATCAATGAACAACTTTTGGTGTGAATTTTAACGGAGTAACTATAAAGTGGTCAAGATGGTAAAAGATGAAGATGATATTTAACTTTTATATTTAACTTGGAGTTGTGCCAAAAATTATCTACTAGTTTCAATGTCGTCTCAGAAATGGGAACAACATAAGCACCCGTTTAAAGATTTATTTTTTACCTTCACATCCAAGGATCAGCTAAGGAGGGATTGTGGGGCGACCGCCTCCTGGAACTTTGAAATTTATAGTTGATTTAAATTTTTTCTATGTATTTTTTTATTGAAAATTTATTTTCACCCCTAGCATTTTATAGGTTCGTCCTTAACATAAAATCTTCCGCTCGTCCCTGTTTAGAACTTCCGTAATGTCTCAAGTAACAATCTTATAAGTTAGTGGTTATACTGTATTGTTTTAGTTATATTTAAAATGTTTTCTTAACAAAACAATAAAAATAATGTGTTTGACCAAATTTGATCACATTTATATGGTTTATTAATGAAATATTAAATTAATTGTTCAAAGTAATGACATATATTTTTGTTATATATGCAGAGATGGGCATTTTACTCAACCCGGTCGGGTTCTGACCCGACCCAACCCGATCGGGTTAGTTTTTTTGTTGAAAATTCGAGGTCGGGTCAGGTTTTATTAAGGGTGCTTTTGGGTTGAGTTTGCGTTTAGGGTGGAAAATTTTCGACCCTTCCCGGGACTAATAGTGTAATTTTCCGTTATATTTTTAGGAATATTTGCAATAATGCTTCCTCTTTATATATATATATATATATATATATTTACAATTAGGTCGTTAAAATTAAATTTTGTTTATAATTAGATCCCTAAAATTTAATTTTTTAAAAGCTCGGATTGGATCGAGTAGGGTCGGGTTTAATTATATAATTATTGAGTCAATTTCGAGTTTAGGGTACACATTTTCGAGTCAGGTTCGGATGGGCCAAAAATTTAAGGTTAAATTAACTTCAAAATGAACCTTTCAATTTTTGGATTAAATGTTCATTTTGAAGTTAATTTTTTTATTTAATCCTGACTCCAACCCCATTGTCAAAGCTAAATGTTAAACACTTAACCATTAAAGACAAGAGAAAAGTTGGTCTGTTGCTTATTAAATTGGTAAAATTTATTGAGCTTAATCGTTATAAAAGTGTTTAAATTATATTGTTTTTAGATATGTATTTAAATTATTTTTTAGATCAAATGGGTGTCTAAAGTTTTATTTCGTCGTAAAATTTTTATGTTAATGAACGTTAAATTTTTTCCGTTATCCAATTATATACGGACACGTGTCATGTGTTTTAATCTTCTTTATTTTTTGTTTAAAAAATCAGTCTTTCATTCTCTTAACCCAATTTTCAAAATCTCAAAACAACTCAAAATCTTAACTCTAAATCTCAAATCTCTCCACCTTCTACCATCGATTCAACCACCACTAACCACCCTTCCGTTCAACGAATTCTATGATAACAAGGGAATTTGAGATTAGAGATTTAAGATTTTTAGGTAATAAAAAAGTAAGGATTTAGGATGAGACAAGGGGAGGCAGACCAATAAGTTCTGACGACGAAAGGGGTGGGTGGTGGTCAACGATGGTCGAATATTGAAGATTTTAAGAATTTTAAAAATCATGGATTTGTAGATTTCTTTTTGAAGAACATTAAAATTTTGAGGTTTTTTCAAAAAATTAATAATTTTTTAACAAAAAATAAAACGAAAAGTAACAAATAGAGTATGCGTCTCATTTTCATTGGGTAATAGAAATTTTATAATGATCGTCAAAGAAAAAACTTTGCAATGATTAAATTAATTTAGACATTTATTTAAAAAAATTCTTTATGCCCTATAAAGATTGTCCCTTATTGATTTTTTTTGGGTCAATTTTTCTCAACTTTGACTTATAATTATTTAAAATTTATTATTAATAAAAATATGAACAAAATATATTAAAAACCTCTAATTAAGTAGTTTTAAAATATATATTTTTTAAAATTTAATTATTTAAAATATTTAATATAATTATAATCAAAGTTTTAAAATTTTGACTTTCAAAAAGTAAATAAAGGATAATTTTCATGGGACGAAGTGGGCTATAATTAAAAAAAAAATCTGATAATTAAATCAACTTATTGTTATAATTTGTGTTCACATTTGGACTCCAAGAAATCCCTTTGCATTTTGTCATAAAAAAGATAAACTTTTGCTTTAGTTTGATATTTCCAATGGCTCAATCTCAACTATACTTGTAATTCGTTATCACAGTTATATCTGAATTATTTTTTTTCAAAAAAATATCTAAATTATTTTTTAATTCAATTTAATCTTTGAACTTTCTAATTGTAATGCATGAGTTTTTTTTAGTAAAAAGAAACAGACTGGAGTAACGTGCATCACAGTTGGAAATTTTAGGAGCCAAATTGAACCAAAAATTTCTTCAAGTACTATAGTGACAATAAGACAACTTCTCGGGCCAAAATCACACTTTAGTCATCAATTTTTCGACTTGGGTGACAATTTGACCAATACCAAAAGTGAAACATTATATTGACACAAAACAGTTAGCAATCAACACTTGAGGATTGAGGTGGAAACCAAAATGCTGTTTCATATACTTCATCCACAAAAAAACTCACAAGCTGAATCAACGGTGTGATGAAGCAACAAAGCAGAAAGAGACATAAGTACAAGCAAAATCATTTGTTAATCCATGCTTCCAAGGCCTCTAAGTTAAGAATTCAAGAAACATAAGTAGTTGGTTTGAAACGAAATGCAGTCAGTAATACGAGAAACATGCCTTCTCCCAAAAGCGGATCAACCTCCTCGCATGTGGGCACCTAGTTCACCAAACTGGTCATCAGCTTCCACAGTATCCTCGGACAGCCGAACTGCATCGAGCTTCTGTTTAAGGATTTCTATGGCGTTAAGAACCAACTGAGAAGCTTTGATAGCACCAGTGGATTCGATGGTGAAAATGAAACTTTCTTTGGCATATATCTCCACAAGGCCCGGCTTGCCCATAGCTTCGGCTTTCTTTAGCACTTCATTATCATAGGTATATGCCTCTGCATCGACCACCACAACCTGTTTTCAACCGAGAAACACACACACATGCAAACAAAAATTTAAGTTAGCGGCAGCAGTGAAATCGAATAACCTTGAAATTTTGGCCTGGGATACCAAAACGATGAAGTGCACTCAAAGAACATGAAACATTCTATATCAAGCGCGTCAGAATGACCATCAATACAAAATATTGGGATAACCATCTAATCCGACAAACTATTTCCTAATTGCTTCAACGCTATCACCGGCTATCATATAACCAGAGAACTCTAGTAATACCAAGAAAATGGTGATTTTCAATACAACCATAGCAGCACAATGGACCCATTCAACCGAATGATACACCCAATAAGTGAACATGGTTTGACAGCTCACTTGTTAACCTATGAGATAAGACAAGACAATAGGGAGGTAATGGCAGAAACCCCAATCCAAAAACCTAAACTGAAGCTCAACATCCATCAATGTCTTCATAATCCACAATTTGAGCACAAACAGGACCTTGATGATGTAGAAAACAATCCTTTTTCCCAACAATTTCTTTAAGAACCTGTAACCTAGTTCAACAATATAATAATGTAGCAAGAGAAGGAGAACCTGTTGGGTATTAGGATCAATGTCAAAGACTCTAGTAGGACTGCTGTCGACAAAGCTTTGCTTCTCCTCAAGTGTCAAGGTCTCCATCATATCTTCATTGATATGAATCTCAGGTTCATACATGAAAGTCACAGTTGCAGCAGGTGACCATTTTGCATGATCTTTCCCTATCCCTTTCCTCGCAATTGCCCTTAGCCTCAACTCTTGCCCACGCCGCAGTTTCACAATGATAATCCCCCTGAAAGTAGTAAAAAGCTACTATCTGTAGTTATCTAACACTAGAAAGGCAATGCATTGTAAATTTTACATAAAACAGATAATAGATTCGAATATCCGAATCCAAATGTGCTATCCGCAAAAGTAAAATTAGATGGAGGCAATGATATTTGAATCCCAATCATTATTCATAAAATAAAGTGAATAATTTAAGTAATTCCGATTCAAATAGTAATATTGCTAATATACAAATTCAGATTTTAAAGCAGATTTGCCTAATGCAATTATAATTTCACAGAAAATGCATACATTCAACCACCTACAATCCCTATAAGTTAGAAACACTTCATCTATTTCTAACCCTAAATACCTTTGCTCAGTAGAATCGTAACCACCAGAATCGGTAAAATTGACGGGAACAACCGTATGATCAGAACTGTAGAGATCGTTGCTAGTGACATCGAGGGTCTGATCGCTCATGCATTTCGCACGGAGATGGAACTCGACGGAGCAGAACTCACACTGGCCGTCACCGTCGCAAGCGTCACAGTCACGGGAGAATCGCATCGACATGGCGCGTTCGCTGGTGAGTGGAATGAGGCCGAGTCGATGGGCAATGAACTCGTCGTTGAGGACGGACGAGTTGACTTCGATTTCGACGAGGTCGATTGCGATGGTAGGGACCTCGGCGATCATGACGCGGCGGAGGGCGTTGGCCATGGAGGCGTCGGTGTCGCGAAGCTCAAATTTGGCGTAGTCGTCCTTAAGTTCGCGGATTTTGATCTTTGGGAATCGCTGGTACGTTGTTCCTTCCATTTCTTTTTTTTTTTTGGCTCTGAAAGCACTCAAAAACCCTAAAAATGAAGAGACGGAGAGAGAAGCTCTGATGAAGCGGGTGAGTTCTTAAAACCTGATTTTGGAGGTTTTTCATTGGCTATTCATTGGGGGAATGAAAACGATGTCGTACAATGACATTTCTTTCCATATTTTTTTGGGTAAACTACATAAATGGTCACCGAACTTTTAGAATGCTTTCATTTAGCCGTCAAAAT
Organism: Hibiscus mutabilis; assembly: GCA_019671005.1. Lineage (NCBI taxonomy): Eukaryota > Viridiplantae > Streptophyta > Magnoliopsida > Malvales > Malvaceae > Hibiscus > Hibiscus mutabilis. The sequence continues at coordinate 27,806,046 of CM033711.1, read as the reverse complement.
TTTTAAACTTACGATATAGTTACCGAACTTTAGTTCGTTTTCATTTTAATCACCAAACTTTTATGGCGGTTTTAGTATGGTCCCTTTCGTTAGAAGTCGATGATGTGCTACGTTAGTTTTCCTTTTCATCAATTAAAATAAGGGATAAACAACATGTCACACCCTGAAAATCAGTCTAGTCAAGATTAGGTTCTGATGATCGAATATTTGGTACTGGTTATGTAATTTACTCGATCTTGTACCTAATTTGAAGCAACGAAGGTTACTCGAGCTAACTATAACAGTTTATTATTATTAGTAGTAGTAAAAAATGACGTGAGTGGGGGGGGACCCACGGTCGATTCCTTCAAATTGAAGGAATTTGCCGTGAATTCCCCACATTTGGGGATGATGCGGCACAAGGTGGCTAGCCTTGCCCACCATGTGGGCAAAGCCTAAGGGCCATGCCCTTAGAGCATGCCACAACTCCAACAAACGTGGAGCTTGGGGAAAACAATTGGGGGCCGGCTATTGAATATAAATAGGGGGTGTTACGCAAGAGACACATCTAAAATAGAGGAACAAATCGACTCCTTGATAGGGTTGGTAAGCTCGAGTTTTTCGGTTTAATAAATTCGAGTCATTGCTATTGATTGGCTCAAGAGGTTGATAAAGAAACAATCGTCATCTCTTCCGAAAGCCAAGGATAAAGGCGTTGTTATTCGGGAGCCTTAAACGCATCGGGTTGTTGAGGTGAGTGTAGTTGTGTCAGAGGATAGGCTCAGTGCCATCCCGTTTTATTATTTTATGATTATGTTTGTATTTGTTTAAGGGCTCACATAGAGCAACTATGTTGAATTCGATTGGCAAATCCGGTAAGTATCTTGCATTGCTTTGATATGTACAAATATGGCTATAATATGCTACATGTATGTGACATATGAAATGTTACACGGCATGGAGCTAAGACTCATTTTGATATTTGATATGATATGACTTAAAAGATATGGACTATGTGAACTTGTGTAATTATGGACATTGGATACAATTGGCATGCCATAGGATTATTGAGCTCGGTTAAGTAAGGGAGGATTACGGTCCAGGGCTATGGCCTATATGAGGGGAGAAATAAGGTAAGCTGTGTAAGAGATATATCTCTGGAGCTACGGCTCAAGGGCTACGGCCCACTTTCCGTTATATGTGTTGGCATACAGGGGGATCCGTGTATCCAATGGTACCTAATGTGATATGTGCCTATGAATTGTACTACGACATTATGATTATGATATGAATATGTGAAATGTATATGTGAATATGAAAGCTTGAAAATAAGTGAAATAAGCATGAGTTGTGTATAGTGTAATATGACTACTTGTATATTTGATTATCATGCATTTCATAATATTGATCATCCATTGTAATTGTTATAACTACCTCACTAGGCTATGTAAGCCTAACATGTCTGTCTCATGCATTTTCAGGACCTTGATCAATTCCGAGCCTTGATCGTGTTGTGCGGTTGCAAGTCACGTCCCTGCCATATATGTATGTCATCTTTTGCTATAAACTCCTAGTGAAGTGTCATATGGTCCAACTTGTTTTGTATAAGCCTTTCTATGATTGTATGGTGACTTGGTAATATGATTTTGTTGTTTGCTTAGAATGACTAGATTTGGATACGTTAAAATGGTTAAAAAGTGCCTAAAATGAGCCTAAGGTGAAAACTTAGTAAATGGATTCTGAACGCCCTAAAATTTGACATACTAATAGAAACATGGTTTATAAGTGTACTAGTAAAATTGGGTAACTTTAGTTAAGTCAAAGAATTGATTTTTCGTCGAAAGTCTCAAATTGGTTTAATTGGCGTAGTAATTCGATAGGTTCTAATAATGAAAACTTTAGATCAATAATTGGAGAGTTTAATTTCAATTGGTAATACCAAATCAGATAACTAGTAAAAATTTACAAATTAATCCCTAAGGTTAAGAAAAGTTTAAAATTAACCCCAACTCCGATTAAGTTTAGTAACAAACAAAGTGGATAAGTCTTAAGAATAATCAATATGATACTTAGATTAGGCTTTGAACTCTGAACCCTTTTCCAAACCTCCGATTAGTCTTCCGATAACATTATTCGACCCGGAGCCCTACTAGACCGGGAATGGGGCGTTACATTTATGGTATTAGAGCCTAGGTTTAGTCAATTCTAGGACTAACCTGGCATCCGTTATGAGTCCGTGTTTGTATATACCACTTAAGAGTTATTTGAATATGTATTCTGTGACTTGCAACTTACATGATTTAATCATTATATGTAAATTAGATCTAAAATGTCTGGTCCTACCGATAGAAGAATAGTGAATGAACCTCATCTAGGCTTCTCCTCAACTCAAGAGGACAATTTGAGGCCTGGAATCCAATCCGAGCGTGTGGGATAGAACGACCCACCTCACCTTCCATCAATGCCACCCGCTCAGCAAGCGTATCTGATGTCCATGTCGGACATGATTAAATAGGTGGTGGTGTCTCTCCGACAAGAACCACCCCTACCTGCTGAGGCTTCTCTGCTTGCTTTGAAAGCCCCTGTTGACAAGCTCAAGCAATATCCTGTGTATACGTTCACCGGCCAGAACCTGGATAACCCTGAGATCACAGAATACTGGCTGGAGAACACTCTGAAAGTGCTGAATAAGCAAATGAAGTGTCATGAGGAGCATAAACTTGAATGTGCCCTAACTTTAATAGCTGAAGAGACCCAAAGCTGGTGGGATACGGTGACCCCCACTGTTCCTGAACATCATGTCATGTGGGATTTTTTTCTTCAGGAGTTCCATAAGAAGTACATTAGCGAGCACTACATTGTAGAAAGACGTAAGAAATTCTTCCATCTGAGGCAAGGGGAAGACTAGTAGAGCAGTACATCTACGATTTCTATAAGTATGCAAGATATGGCACCGAAATCATCCGTACCGAGAAGGAAAAATGTAGAATATTTATAGATGGGCTTTGTGATGAACTTCGTCCTCTCTTCATTGCTCTAGAAATCGAGGAATTTCAGACCCTTATCAATCGGGCTATTGCAACGAAGCTTCACAGAGAGCCTCTAAGAGGAGAAAGGGGAACCATACTCGACCTGTAAGAGGTTCCAAAATGATTCCAAGTCATCCACCTCCCAGAAGAAGGGAAGACAATGGGACCAAAAGTCTACTACCTACCAACAGTTGCCTCGATCTGGGTATGTACCTCAGTTCTAGTCTGCTGGAACAACTGTTACATGCACAACTTTAGTGGATAGCACAGGCGGTTCCACAAAGGGTTCCCAAATTCCCTTATGCAACTTCAGCCAAAAAAGGTACTTGGGGCAATGCCGTAGGCAATCCGGTTCTTGTTACCTTTGTGGAGAGTCTGGCCATTTCATCAGTCAGTGTCAACAAAACCCTCAGGCTCCTACATCTGTAGCTTCTCAGAACAATCCTAATAAGGAGAGAGGAGCAAAGCCAGTACCATCCAGTTCTGCAGGTAAACTCCGCAATAACAATATTCCTCCAGCTGGCCGTGACTCGCAAACTTCATCCCAAATGTACCACGTTCGAGGTCGCGAGCAAGAGGATGATCCTGATGTGATTGCAGGTATGGTGGAGTTATGTTCTGAACTTGTTTATGCTTTGATAGATCCAGGCTCCATACATTCCTTTATTAGTGAACCCTTGATTGAAAAGTATGCTCTAGAATGTGAACTTGTTACTTTCGAGATAGTTGTTTCCAATTATTTAGGGGATAGTGTGCCCATTCGAATGATCTGTAAAGCATGCCCTTTAAAAATCTGAGGGATCCCATTTCCAGCCAATTTGATGGCTTTACCTTTCCATGAGTTCGATCTTATCCTTGGCCTTGATTGGCTAGCTGAACACCAAGCTTGGGTAGATTGTTCAAAGAAGAAACTATACCTTCGTGGACTCGGCAAGGAGAGCATAACCTTGATGAAGCCCAAACCCGAGCCTAAAAAGAGCCTCGTGTATGCTATGGAGTCTAAGAAGAATTTTAAGCTCGAAGAGGTATCAATTGTGAAGGAATTTCCTGATGTTTTCCCCGATGAACTTCTGGGACTCCCTCCCACCAGTGAAGTAGAATTCGAGATAGAAGTGCAAATTGGAACTACTCCGATCTCCACTACTCCGTATAGAATGGCTCTGGTAGAGTTAAAGGAACTAAATGCTCAAATTCAAGACTTTCATGATAAGGGATTCATCCGGCTGAGTTCCTCACCCTGGGGAGCACCGATTTTGTTCGTCAAGAAGAAGAATAGATCAATGCGTCTATGCATTGATTATCTTCAATTGAATAAAGTGACAATCAAGAACAAGTACCCACTTCCGAGAATCGATGAACTCTTTGATCAGTTGAAGGATGATTCTATCTTCTCTAAGATAGATCTTCGATCTGGATATTACCAAATGCTAGTAAAGGAGTTTGATGTTCCAAATACTGTCTTTCAGACAAAATATGGTCACTATAAATTTTTGGTGATGCCTTTTGGGCTTACGAATGCACTTACAGCCTTTATAGATCTGATGAATCGTGTATTCCGGCCTTATCTAGATAAGTTTGTGGTTGTCTTTATAGATGACATTCTGATCTATTCCAAATATTATGTTTCTCATTAAGAACATCTCTGGATCGTGCTTCAGACCCATCGGGAGAAACAGCTCCACGCCAAGTTTAGTAAATGTGAATTTTGGCTGTCTGAAGTATCCTTTCTTGGCCATGTAATCTCTTCTATGTGAATTCAAGTGGACTCAAAGAAGATTCAAGTAATCCTTGATTGGACTCCTTCGAAGAATGTATGAGAAGTTCGTAGTTTTCTGGGCCTTGCAGGATATTACCGTAGATTCGTTAAGGGATTCTCATTGCTTGTAGCACCCTTAACAAAGCTTCTCCGCAAGGATACTCCTTTTGTGTGGACTGTTGATCAGCAAAGGAGTTTCGACCAGCTCAAGCAAGTCCTTACTCATGCCCCTATGTTAGTGTAACCCGAGTCGGGCAAAGACTTCACCGTGTACAGTGATGCATCCCACCTGGGATTAGGCTGTGTTCTGATTTAAGAAGGTAAAGTCATAGCTTATGTCTCACGTCAACTCAAGCCTCATGAGCTAAATTACCTGACTCATGATCTGGAACTTGCCGCGGTTGTGTTTGCTTTGAAGATTTGGCGGCATTATCTTTATGGTGAGAAGTGTTATCTCTACACTAATCACAAAAGCTTGAAATATCTCCTAACTCAGAAAGAGTTAAACCTTCGTTAACATCGATGGATGGAGCTATTGAAAGATTATGATTTAGTCATTGACTACCATCCTGGTAAAGCCAATGTGGTGGCTGACGCTCTTAGCCGGAAGCCCATTTCTTCTCCAAGATGCTTGAATGCTCATTTTTGACTCAGAAAGCATGGCAAATTGTTAGCTGAGAGTTCACTCCACCATTGTATCTCGAATTAAGGTAATCCAAGAAACTGATGAGGAGTTGCAACCCCTTATTGCTAAGGTCAAGAATAGCTCATATCCTGACTTTGCTTTGAATTTTGAAGGGTTGCTGTGTTTCCGCAACCGCATTTGTGTTCCCGATGATGATGATCTTCGGAACCAAATCCTAAGTGAAGCTCATTCTAGCCCTTTCTCTGTTCACCCTAGAGCTATCAAAATGTACAAAGATCTGAATGAGATCTATTGGTGGTCCGGTATGAATAATGAAATCACGGACTACGTAGCTAGGTGTTTGACTTGCCAACGGGTCAAAGCCGAGCACAATGTACCTACGGGTCTTTTGCAGCCCATTGAACTTTCACAATAAAAATGAGAGAGTATCACGATGGACTTCGTAAGTGGTCTAACTTTGACTCCAAAGAAAAATGATGTCATTTGGGTCATTGTGGACCGATTCATAAAGTCTGCTCACTTCCTTCCAGTAAGAATAGATTTTAGCTTGCCTAAGCTCGCAGAGTTGTACATCTGTAAAGTTATTCGTTTACACAGAATTTTAGTATCTATTATCTCTAATCATGACCCACGATTTACGTCTCAGTTTTGGAAGACCTTACACGAGGCCTTGGGAACACGAGTGCATCTTAACACTTCTTTCCATCCTCAAACTAACGACCAATCTGAAAGAGTTATTTAGGTAACTCTAAACCCTTCTATAAGTTATGTGAATAAGTGTTTGTACCAATCATGATTCTTCCTTGTAGATCTTGGAAGATATGCTCCGAGTCTGTGTCATTGACTTTGGGAATACGTGGGAGAAATCCCTACCATTGGTCGAGTTTACTTACAACAATATTACCAAGCTTCAATTCAAATGGCTCAGTATGAAGCTCTCTATGGAAGGAGGTGTATGACTCCTCTTTGTTGGACTGAACTCGGTGAAGGCAGGATGCTAACTTCGGGAAATCGAAAAAAGGACTACCATTATTTGTGACCAGTTTAAAGTTACCTTCGACCGACACAAGTACTATGTCGATCTGGGCGAGAGAGATATTCACTACGAGGTTGGTGAAAAGGCATTCCTCAAGGTATCTTCGTGGAAGAAAATTCTTCATTTTGGAAAGAAAGGAAAGCTAAGTCCCCGCTTCATTGGTCCATTCGAGATGATTGAAAAGGTTGGACTTGTTGCCTACCGATTAGCTCTCCCCGAGGAGTTAAGTCAGATTCATAAAGTCTTCCATGTATCTATGCTACAGAAGTACCGATCAGACCCTTCATATGTGATCAAGCTAGAGTTTGTGGAAATTCAGTCCAATCTGACATACGAGGAAGAACCAGTACAGATCATCGCACGAGAAGTCAAGAGGCTTCGAAATAAATCTATACCCTTAGTGAAAGTCCTTTGGAGAAGTCATTCGACTGAAGAAGCAACATGGAAGCTAGAAGAAACAATGTAGAAGCGATACCCTCACCTATTCGGGTAGAATAAAAATTTGAGGACTAATTTTCTTAAAGGGAGAGAGTTGTCACACCCTGAAAATCGGTCTAGTCGGGATTAGGTTCTAGTGATCGAATATTTGGTACCAGTTATGTAATTTGCTCGATCTTGTACCTAATTTGAAGTAATGAAGGCTACTCAGGCTAACTGTAACAGTTTATTACTATTATTATTAATATTAGTAAAAAAAATGACGTGAGTGGGGGGACCCACGGCCGATTCCTTCAAATTGAAGGATTTTGTCGTGAATTCCCCATATTTGGGGATGATGCGACACAAGGTGGCAAACCTTGTCCACCACGTGGGCAAAGCCTAAGGGCCATGCCCTTAGAGCATGCCACCACTCCAACAAACGTGGAGCTTGGGGAAAACAATTGGGGGCCAGCTATTCAATATAAATAGAGGGTGTTGCGCAAGAAACACAGCAAAAAGGGAGGAACAAATAGACTCCTTGATAGGGTTGGTAAGCTCGAGTTTTTCGATTTAATAAATTTGAGTCCTTGCTATCGATTGGCTTAAGAGGTTGATAAAGCAACAACCGTCATCTCTTCCGAAAGCCAAGGATAAAGGCGTTGCTATCCGAGAGCTTTAAACGCATCGGGTTGTCGAGGTGAGTGTAGTTGTGTTGGGGGATGGGCTCGGTGCCATCCTATTGCATTATTTTGTGATTATTTTTGTATTTGTTTAAGGGCTCATGTAGAGCAACTATGTCAAATTCAATTGGCAAATCCGGTAAGTGCCTTGCATTGTTTTGATATGTGCAAATATGACTATGATATGCTACATGTATGTGACATATGAAATGATATGAAATGTTACACGGTATGGAGATAAGACTCATTTTGATATTTGATATGATATGACTTAAAAGATATAGACTATGTGAACTTGTGTAATTATGGACATTGGATACAATTGGCATGCCATAGGATTATTGAGCTCGGTTAAGTAAGGGAGGACTACGGTTTAGGGCTACGACCTATATGTGGGGGAAATAAGGTCGACTGTGTAAGGGATATATCTCCTGAGCTACGACTCAAGGGCTATGACCCACTCTCCGTTATATGTGTTGGCGTACATAGGGATCCGTGTATCCAATGGTACCTAATGTGATATGTGCCTATGAATTGTGCTACGACATTATGATTATGATGTGAATATGTGAAATATATATGTGAATATGAAAGCATGAAAATAAGTGAAATAAGCATGAATTGTGTATAGTGTAATATGACTACTTGTATATTTGATTATCATGCATTTCATAATATTGATCATCCATTGTAATTGTTATAACTACCTCACTAGGCTATGTAAGCCTAACATGTGTGTCTCATGCATTTTCAAGACCTTGATCAATTCCGAGCCTTGATCATGTTGCACGGTTGCAGGTCACGTCCCTGCCATATATGTATGTCATCTTTTGCTATAAACTCCTAGTGAAGTGGCATATGGTCCAACTTGTTTTGTATAAGCGTTTCTATGATTGTATGATGATTTGGTAATATGGTTTTGTTGTATGCTTAGAATGACTAGATTTGAATAGGTTAAAATGGTTAAAAAGTGCAAAAAATGAGCCTAAGGTGAAAACTTAGTAAATGGATTCCGAACGCCCTAAAATTTGACATACCGATAGAAACATGGTTTATAAGTGTACTAGTAAAATTGGGTAACTTTAGTTAAGTCACATAACTAATTTTTCGTCGAAAGTCTCAAATTGGTTTAATTGGCGTAGTAATTCGATATGTTCTAATAATGAAACCTTTAGATCAATAATTGGAGAGTTTAATTTCAATTGGTAATACGAAATTCAGATAACTAGTAAAAAATTACAAATTAGTCCCTAAGGTTAAGAAAAGTTTAAAATTAACCCCAACTCCGATTAAGTTTAGTAACAAGCAAAGTGGATAAGTCTTAAGAATAATCAATATGATACTTAGATTAGGCTTTGAACTCTGAACCCTTTTCCAAACCTCCGATTAGTCTTTCGATAACACTATCCGACCTGGATCCCTACCAGACCGGGAAGGGGGTGTTACATTACACCATTCGTCACCCTACTTTCTTCTAACTCCTATTTTGGTCACTAGAATTTAAAATTTTCAATTTAATAACTCAACTTATAACTTGTTCCAATTTTGATTAATTGCTTAAAACTATGAATCATAACCAAATTGAAATAATTTATTTAAAAAAATCAACACCGTAATCGGGTTCGATTAATTCTTAAATATTATTTTGATTAATTGGGAAATTTGAATTATTCAATTTTTGATCTTATATTATATCAATTAAATCAGATAATTGATTGACTAGTTAACCAGAATATTTGATTGTTAACTGGTTAATCAATTATCCAATTCAATTCTCAATCAAAATAATTTATTCAATTCTCGAATTGATAAGCAAAGTAAAAAAATTCATTACCCGAATCAAATATTCTGGTTAACTGGTTAATCAAGTATCTTATTTAATTGGTACAATTTAAGATTGAGAATTAAATAATCCGAATATACTAATTAATCAAAAAATTTTAAGGATTAATCGAAGACGATTCCGATGCAATTTTTTTGAAATAAATTATTTCAATTTGGTTACAATTTACAGTTTTAAGCAATTAATCAAAATAGGAAAAATTCGTAAGTTGAGTTATTAAATTGAAAATTTTAAACTCCAGTGACCAAAATAGGAGTTAAAAGAAAGTTGGGTGATGAATGTTGTAGTTTATCTATTATTTTATTCAGTGTAAAAGAAAACTAACGTGCCACATCATCAATTTCAAACGGGAAGGACCATATTGAAAGTGCCCTAAAATTTTGGTGACCAAAATAAAAATGAACTAAAAGTTCGGTAACTATAGTCTATATCGCTAGTTTTCAAATTTAGGTGACTATAGTCTATATTGCAATTTAAAATTTCGGTGACCAAAATGTAAGAGCCCTAAAAGTTTGGTGACTATTTATGTAATTTGCCCTTTTCTTTTTCTGTGTTTAGGCACGAGTTCGAAAAAAATTGAATTTTTCAATTGGAATTGACTTTAAATCATAATTTTATAAACTCGACTCGAAAAAATTTTAAGTTTAAGTTATGAAATGAACTTTGAATCACTCGTTTTTTTCGTAATTAATGGATCAGTTTTTAAGTTTAAGTCGAGTCTCTCAAATATGTGATAATATATATATCACCTGAGAAAAAATACGAGGCTTTCTCACTCGACCTAATTGTTTAATGTTGTTATTGGGTGTTGGCTTTCTCACTCGTCCAGATTTTTTTAGAACCCTGACCTTTATATGATATTTCACGAGTCCTAACCCAGTTTGTTGAAGTTATTTCTTCGTATTTTATTTTTGAATAGTCGGCACATAATAGTATAATGCTTATATTATTTAGATCTATTTTCATCTATAAATAAAATAATATTAAATATTTAAGCATGTTCGATTTTATTCCTTTTGTATATTGTATTTACAATATTATTGACATTTTTTATGTATTTTATAATTCACATCCTTAAATGATTTTTATTATGAAAAAAATAAACTTCACAAGTTTCAATTTCTAAATTTTACTTCTCTCCCGTTGATAATTTAATGTTTATTGTATCAACTTACAGAGATTTATTGTCCCAACCCAACGAAGAAAAGAGATGTGGTAATCCTACAACTTAAGGAAGACAAGCTCTTCAATGGAAGGGATCTCACCAATCCTCTTCAATGACTCTTTCCTCGGCTGCTCGTCTACTCCGATGGCCATAACGGCGTGCGTCCTTGGAGCAATCCTCCCGACACTCATGAAGCTTACGTTCACGTTCCCCTCGCCCAAAATGCTTCCGACTTTACCGATCATACCGGGTTGATCAACTTGCCTACAAAGTATGATACTACCTTCCAAGCTCACATCCACTCTAAATGACCCTACCTTTGTCAAATGTGGAATCTTGTCCTTCACCCGTCCTTCGACCTTGATCTCGCCAGCCTCTGATTTGGAGCTAGCGAATTTCGATTCCACGTTGGCGATTTGAACTTTGATGGACTCGAGTGGACACTCGGGTGAACCGTCTAAATGGATGCATTCCTCTGTGATCCGTAGTCCTCTCTGTTTTGCTGTGTAATCGGCATTGACAAGGTTCACGTAGATGTCGCAAATCGGCTCGATTATGCCCTTGGTGATCATCGCACGTAGCAACCTCGTATCGAGATCGGCTCTAGAGGAAGTATAGGACACTTTTACGGTTTTAACACCACTTCCGCCAGATACCAATTGGACAGCTAGCCTCCCGAGTTTCTCGGCAAGGACGACATACGGTTTCAATTCGTTTAGAACCTGCAATGGGGGAACATCCAATTGAATCGACAATCGTGAATGACTCTAACATAAAGACGAGAAATTGTACCTCAGCAGGTACCATTGGTGCATTGACAGCAGTTGCAGCAAGTTCCCCTTTCAAGGCACCAACAACAGCTTCTGCGATTTCGATAGCCACTCCTTCCTGCAAAAACATGACAATGAAACGTGGATGCGTTGGTCGATCGAATGAACAATTAGCCTACCTGAGCCTCCATCGTGCTAGCACCGAGATGCGGAGTGATCGTAACCTTCTCGTGCTGCACCAACTTGTTGTCCTTACTAAGTGGCTCCTCGGTGAAAACATCAAGAGCGGCTTGAGCTACGATCCCGCCATTCAATGCCCTCCAAAGAGCATCTTCGTCGATCACTCCCCCGCGAGCAACATTAACGATACGAACACCTTTCTTCATCTTAGCGAATGCCTCGGCATTGAGCATCTTGGAAGTGGCAGGGGTGAGAGGCATGTGCAATGAGATGAAATCCGCCGTCGTTATGGCTTCCTTCAAGCCCACCAGCTTGACACCGATAACACGAGCAAGGTCCGCCGGGGCATAAGGATCGTGTGCGATAACATGCATCCCGAGTCCCTTGGCTCGCCGAGCTACTTCTGATCCAACCTTCCCGAAACCTAAGACGGCAAGCCTTTTCCCAACAAGGGATACACCAACATACTTGCTCCTTTGCCACTTCCCTACATCACAATAAAGTACATATAATCTCTTGTAAAATCCAATTAACATATGAAAAATCAATCTAATCAATACGATTTATATCTCGATAAATCACATTTTGTTCGTATTAATCGAATAGAATTTTGTTCATCGTAACAAACCAATGTAACATTGCTTTAAACTAACGATAATTATGGATGATAGTCACTCACCAGATTTGACGGAAGCATCAGCCTGAGCCACATTTCGAGCCATGGCAGTCAAAAGCGCGATCCCATGCTCCGCCGCGGCAACGGTGTTAGCCGTCGGAGCATTGACGACCAAACAACCGTGCTCGGTGGCGGCGGCCAGATCGACATTATCAATACCAACGCCAGCTCTCCCAACGACCTTCAATCTCCCGCCTGAAGATTCGAAAACCGCACGGTTGACTTTGGTGGCGCTGCGGACGATCAAGGCGTCACAGTGCGCGATCTTGACCCGGAGCTCTTCGGGGGAGAGGTTGTAAGAGCAGTCGACGTTGGCGTGATGTCTAAGCAACGCTAAACCACCCTCGCCGAGCTTCTCGGCGACGAGTACGGTTGCCTTCTTGGAGGACGAACCGGATGACGATGAAGTTGGGACCGTGGGTACGGTTGGCTTCTTGGAGAAAGAACCGGGGGCGGCGGCGTTGATGATGAAGAAGCGGTGGCTCAGCGGTTGGGAGCGGGAGAAACGGATGTTGTTAGGGAAGGAAGAGCGGAGGAGCGATTTAGAGGAAAGGGAAAGCGGTGGGGTTTTGAGAGATGAGGATTTCAAAGAAGCCATTTTCGTACGGAGAGATTATAAATCCAAAGAATTTTTCTTGGACAGTGGCGAAGAAGACAGTTAGAGATGCAATTAATAGAATTGGATTTTTTTTTTACGTGTTTTGAATTTGTATAAAGACAAATGTATAATATTTATAGTAATAATTCTCAGGCTGCATGCATTCATACGTAAATATTGTTTGTCAGAATGATTGGAAATTTAGGGACGGGCATTTCACCCCCATCCGACCCGTTCAATTTAGATTTTTTAAAAAGAAATTAAGTTGGTCAAGTCAGTCGGGCAATGATGGACTCATAATATTTTTTTGAGGGTGGACATAAGTCTAATTCTTTTTGGGTGAACACAAGTCATAAAAACCTCAAAATTTTAGGAGCACAAGTTATAAAATTCAAGGACTAATTCATAAAAATTAAGAAAATTGAAGCCAAATGCATGAATTGAAGCCAGTGCGGTCGGGTTTTTGTTAAGGGTGAGGTTGAGTTTTGATTTAGAGTTAAATATATCCGACTCGATTCAGGATTAATAGTGTAATTCTCCCTATATTTTTAGCAATATTTATAATAATACCTCATCTTTATATTTTTTGGTATGTTTGTAATAATTTCCAATATTTATATTTTTATAATTAGATCTTTAAAATTATTTTTTTATTTATTTATAATTTGGTCCCTAAATCAACTTTTACAATTAGGTCCCTAAAATTATTATTTTTTATAACTAGGTCCTTAAAATTGATTTTTTTATAGATTAGGTTGGGTTAGTCGGGTTAGGTTCGGGTTTTTTGCAGTATGAGGTCGAGTTGGGTTTATGATAAGTATTTTCGGGTTGGCAAAAACCCGACCCAACCTGTTTTCATCCCTAAATGGAAAAAGAGTACACACATATTTGATACAAATAACATGTTGCCTCATTAAAAACCTTACTAGGAAAACCCATTGGGAAAAACATTGGTTAAGGGAAAAAGAGTGCAACGCGTATTTACCCCCTTATGAAAACATCACATAAGATCTTTGAATCTTCATACTTCAAACTTGAATACCATTTTTCTGAAGATCATGAGGGATGCAAATTTGGAGTAATATGTTTCATTTAACCATCTTTGATGTATCCATATTTCGATTGAGATATAAATTTTGCATTATCTCCACATAAGATAGCTTGTATCTTATCTTGTGAAAGTAAATCACATATCTTCTAAATATGTTGGATCAACAGTCTTAGCCAAACACATTTTTAGCTTGCCTCATGAATAACAATGATTTCTACATGATTTGAGGAGACATCGTTTAATGTTTGACGATTTAAAGGTAATGATCTTTGTAACGTTTAGATGGTATTTTTGGACCAACTAATATATGATGCTTCCAGACCAAGGATTCATTTATCTTTCTTTGAAAGATAAATTTATTCTGAAGAGCCTGATATCTTCAATCGATTTGCTTGCCAAGGGGTAGAGAAGATTGATTTTTGGGTGATAGTGGTGGAAGAAAAAATATAGAAAAAGTTAGACACAAGATTTAGAGTGGTTCGGCTTTCTAACCAAAGCCTATATCCACTACCTTAGATTCCTACTAAGGATTTCACCAAATCCACTCTTGAATTTCTTCCATTTTTCTAGACTTAGGAGGTAACCCTTACACACTCAAAGCTTTCTAACCCAAAGCTGGAGTAAACCCTTTTTTTCAAAGAGAAATAAGAGCAAACTTGTAAATCCCTCTACAAGGTGTTTGTTTGCACTCTTAAGCACTCACCCAATCCTAAAACACTTGAGCAAATATAACAATGTAAGCTCATAAGTGTTGTCTATACAAAGAATGGAAAATTAAGCTCTAAGATATGTTTTGATCATATGATTGTTGACTTGAGGATCATTAGTCTTCCATAGATGCTTGGAGGTCCCTTTTATACTCTCAATTGAGTTTCTAGCCGTTGGAATTGAATTTGAGCCGTTGGGGCTTTCATTTCCTGCAATAAATGCAGTTCTGAAGCTGACCATATCGATACGTGGGTAGCCGTATCGGTACGTGTTCTTCAGAAATTAGTCGTTGAGCTCTTTCCAGCTTGTGCTTATCGATACACTTAGGAGTGTATTGGTACGGCCTGCAATTTAAATGACCATTGGGAAAATAACAATTGAGGGGTTTTGGCCGTTGGGGTTTTTTCCACAAAGGCGTATCGAAATGCCAAGAGGCATATCAAAACGATCATGCTCCGTATTGATACGAGCAAGCCATGTATCGGTACGGGTTTTGGCAGTTTCAAATAGACTGTAGCTGAAACCTTAAGACGTATCGAAACGGGGTATACCGTATCGTTATAGTTGAGTTGAGAACTTAGGTTTGGCTACTTTAAAACATTTCAAAAACACTTCAAAACCTTTTTAAACCTTCTCAAACATATTTTCAAGTTGTTTGGACTTAAAAACATTTTTGAATTCTTTTCAATTTAGTCCAAAATTAAATTTCAAATTATTATATCAAAACAAATATCTTAACAATCTCCCCCTTTTTTGATATAATAAAACTAACTTGAAAAATTGTTTTAATGATTCTTCCCCTTAGTAAAAGTAAATTTTGAATAAGAGTTTAAAATTTTAAGATAGTTAAAGCTCCCCCTTATTCACTTGATAATTCAATTTTTTCAAAACATTCTCCCCCTTTTTGTTATATCAAAAATGGTTCAAACCAAAGTTTGAAAAACTTTTAAGTCCATAACAGTAGAGAGTTTAAAAGCAAATTTGACAAGAAATTGATTTTGTTAAAAGTTCGCTCCCCCTACTCAAAGCATTATCAAATGTTAGTCCAACAAATATATGATTTCCTAGTTGAATTAACATAAATAAAATAAATTAAAACAAATAATTTCAACTAGAATTTTACCACTTGAACCAAAGGTAGGATTTGAAGCCTTCATTCTTCAAGTGATCTTCCCTTTGTGTATGGAGCTCCCCATCAATGTCATACTTTGTTGATCATTCTCCATTACACCTAAAACAAGACAATCAAGTAATTTTTAGTATCCAAATTGCTTTGGATCCATAGGCATTAGTAGCACAAAGTTTAGTCCCATTAGGAATCCATTTTGCAATTTCATCATTTTTAGTTGAAGTAATTAGTCCATTTGGGACCCAAATACTTCTAAAACATTTTCCTTTAATAAATCTAGGGGCACTAGATTGTCTTTGATAAAAATTTGATTTTCCCAAATAGTTTTTCTTTTCAAGTTATTTGGAAATCAAATATTTTTCCTTCTTAAGATCATCCAACTCATTTTTATGATCTTTTTCCATCATTTGAAGCAAATTTTGTAAATCGACATTCTTTTGCTCAAACTCTTTGAGTTTTGCTTCAATTTCATCTTTGGTTTTAGAAAACAAATCATTTTGAATTTTCAAATTTGAAACCAATTTCTTGTTTTTCAAAATGTGATTTTTAAACTCTAAAACCAATTCATCATATGCATATTGTAATTCATCAAAAGAATAGGAAGTAGAAGCAGATGATTAGAAGTTACCCTTGAATCTTCTTCAATGGCCATGAGACAAAGGTTGGCTTGATCATCGGTGGAGTCTTCATCACTCCATGTAGCCAAATGTGCCCTTTTCTTATGGCATGAAGAGCTTGACCTCTTCTTCTTCATCCTTGATTCTTCCTTTTCTTTCTTCATGAATCGAATGAATTTGTTGAAGACATTGACCATCTCTTCTTCTTCTTCACTATCCTCTCCAATTGAGTCTACATGTTGGCATGTGGAGGATTCGAGAGCAATGGCATTCACATTAATGCCTAGCTCTATGATCTTTTTCTTCCCCATCTTCTTATCTTTTCCTTTCTTCATGATTTCATGAGTGAGAAGAGACCCCATGAGTTCATCTAGTTTTAGGGTCTTGAGATTCTTGGCTTCGATGATGGCAGTCTTCTTTGAGTCATATGACTCGGGAAGAGAGTAGAGAAGCTTTCGGACAAGCTTGTCCTCCGGAATGATTTCTCCGTAGCCTTTGAGTCCATTTATGATGGTGGAGAATCTATTGAATATCTTCATAATGTCTTCATCCGGTTCCATCTTGAAGTTCTCATACTCAAGGTTGAGAAGTCCAATCTTGATCTCCTTTACTTCATTTGTTACCTCTTATGTAGCTTCAAGCTTGTCCCATACCTCCTTGGCACTCTCAAAAGAAGAGACTTTGGCATACTCTTCCGGTCCCAATGTGCAAAATAGCATTAGCAACACCTTCGAGTTTAGCTCCATCATCTTCTTATCGTTGGCACTCCAATCCGCCTTCCTTATTTGAGGCACGAACGGTCCATCAACAAGATCCCAAAGATGATAATCCTTTGCCTTGATAAAGTACATCGTCCTATTCTTCCAATAGGCATAATGTTCACCGTTGAAGAATGACGGGTTGTTGATGGATTGCGCCATGAACACCGGTTGATAGAATGGTTGAACGAGCTTGCTGGGATCACCTTAATAGGATGTTAATCCTCTAGATTGAGCCTCGCTCTGACACCAATCGAGGAGCCCGATATCTTCAACCGATTTGCTTGCTAAGGGGTGGAGAAGATTGATTTTTGGGTGATAGTGATGGAAGCAAAAATATAGAAAAAGTTAGACACAAGATTTAGAGTGGTTCAAATTTCTAACCAAAGCCTACATCCACTACCTTAGCTTCCTACTAAGGATTTCACCAAATTCACTCTTGAATTTTGTCCCCTTTTCTAGGCTTAGGAGGCAACCCTTACACACTCAAAGCTTTCTAACCCAAATTGAGCCTAGGAGAATGTCATTTTGAACCTTATATTAAATTACTAGAGGTTGTTAAGTTAATTGAACTTACTAAGGACTTTAGGACCGAATCAGAATTAAGGTGACTTGAATGGTCAATTTTGAATGGACAAAAATGAATTATGAGTGAAATAAATGGTTTGCATGAGAAAAGAATAAGTCATGAAGGACTTGTACACTTGGAGCCCGTTTGTGATGCCAAGAAGGGGAAGAGTCGGCCATTTGGGATTTAATCCCAAAGTGTTATCTTCTTCTCCAAAGAAGATGCCGAACCTAGTGAGAGAGAGGGGAAAAAGAGAAATCAAGTTTTGGCTTTGGAATTGTAGAAATTGAGCCATGTTAACTCAATTCATTAATCAATGCTCGGTCCATAATGAATAAGAGTAAGTATTTCTCCCCAATTTCATAATTTAAAGCTTTATTTGGAAATTGAACTAGAATCTCAAGGATTGTTACTGTTACTGGAATTAATGGATAGATTAAATTCATGTTATGGATTCATTTCACTGTTCGATTCGTTGAAAAATAAGTATACACATGTGTGTTAATTTCCATGTCTTTGAGATGTTTCAAAAGTGCTCTTGAAAGATTTGAATTAAGATATATACATATATATATGTGAGCTCTATTTGATTGCTATGTCACTATGTATAAACCATGTTTTGCTAGAAGAAAGGGGCCATGAATGTACTATGCTGTCCAAAAGTTAAGGAAACTATTTGTAAATGAAAATACTTGTGGGGACTGTTATGTTTTTTTTACAAGATAATTAGGGACTGAATTTGCCATGAAATTGAGATAAAAGATGTATTTACAACGCTTAGGATGTACTCGTTTTAAGTATGAAATATGAAAATTAGTGTCTTGGAGTTTGATTGTAAAATTGATCATGTTATGTTCATATGTGATACTTGAACTATGAAATCTTAGACACCATAGTTGATGCTAATAAGTCTAAGAAAAATAAGCACATGAATATCAAGTTAGGTCTGTTTTGCACAATTTAAACTGCTATGGGACTGCCTTAATAATGAAAAAGATGAACAGGACCTTTAAGCTAATACAGAGGACTATTCTGATAGAAAACAATGACGTTTAAAGGCTGTCCTGCATCTATGAAAATATTAAACACTGTTTTTGAATGTGTATGTGATTAATGGACTGCTTGAGGATAAATTAAGCATATGGACTGTTGTATATATATATATATATATATATATATGTAAATATGTATAGGAAAAATCTGAATTTGTTTTGAAAGTATATAACTACATTAAGGGGCTGTTTTGCCATGTTTAAGCTTGTGTGTTAATATAGGGACAGAATTACATCAAAGCGAAAAGCAAAAGGACTGTTTTGTTGCATAGACATGTAAACATGTGTGATTGGAAATGTTTTGTGCATGTCTGAAATTAAATAGATTGTTTAAACTTGTATAAATAAGAATGAATATGAAATATGTAGTAAATGGTAAGGACTGTGTTGGATTTAAGAAGAATAATTTACGGTCTGTTTTGTAGGAGTGCATTGTATCAAGTGATATTCTATTGTGATTAAAATGTGTGTGTAAGTGATAAAAGCTAGAGAAGGGCTGTTCTTATACTTCTAAGGATGTTAAAGGGGTCGTTTTGCACACAAACAAAACTGTTTTAGAAATCTGCATTAGAGTAACTTTGAAAAATTACTATAAATTGTAGTGGTGGAATTAGATCCTATAATTTATGTGGTTGGAAAGCTTGTCATGTCTAGTTTCATTTAAAACAAGGAAAACTGAATTTCGAGTTTTATAACAGCCTGTAGAGAAAATTGTTCAAAGATAGTATAATCTGCTTGGTGGCAGAATTAGGGGTATCTTTAGATTAAATACTGTATTAATTTATAAGGTGTAAAAATGCAAGTCCTACATGGTTAGAAAGCTAGTTGAGTCAGCTTTCCAACGGTGTAAACGGTTCAAAATTCCGATGTACGGAATAGAAGTTATGAATTTTTAATCGAATAGTGCATAGTCTGCCTGGTAGCAGCTCAATAGGCAACTTAAAATATCATTGAAAGCTAAAGGAGTGTATAATAAATCAATGGATTGTTTTGATCACACGAAAATAATTACATGAATTCTTGGACTGTTTGAGTATGAATAAATAAGGATATATGTGATTTGGGATTTGTTTTGCAAAGAAATGAAGATCGTTTTAATGCCTTAATGGACTGTTTAAGTTGAGCATGTGTATGAATATGAAATTTGTAAGTTGACAGAACAGGAAAAAACAGAATTTTATATTCTGTATTTTGTTATTGCTCAAATCAAAATTACATCTCTCGATACACACTTATATAGGCTCTAGGTCTTTTAGTACATTAAGAAGACCTTCTCAAGATAACTTTTAGTTCTAATCTACTAAGTTGATAGACTCTAACTACAATAAGGAGTCCTACTAAGGATAAAATCTAATCTATTAGGGAGATAAACTTTAAGTAGGATAATTACTACATTATTTACAAAGGCTGAAATTTCTCTCGGATAACTCACACTCCCCCTCAAGCTGGAGAATATACATTGTATAGTCCCAGCTTGAATAAGAACTTATCAAAGAGAGCTTTTGGCAGGGCTTTCGTAAGGATGTCTGCCACTTGTTCTTCCTCAGAGGAACATAGGTTAAAGAAGCTACTCCACTTGTAAGCTTTTTCTGCAATAAAGTGTCTGTCGATCTCAACATGCTTGGTCCTGTCATGTTGAATTGGATTTCTGGCAATCTGAATTGTAGATTGGTTATCACAGAACACTTCAAACTTCTCGTTTTGAACCATGCCTAGCTCTTTTAGAAGCTTCATTAGCCAGATTCCTTCACAAATTCCAAGAGCTAAAGCTCTGTATTCTGCTTCTGCACTACTCCTTGATACAACAGTTTGCTTTTTGCTCTTCCAAGTCACAAGATTACCCCACACAAAAGAACAATAACCACTTGTTGACCTTCTATCAGTCAATTCACTTGCCCAGTTGGAGTCTGAATAAAACCTTGACTGTTTTATCAAGGGTCTTTTTAAATATTAAACCATGTCCTGGTGTACCCTTTAGATACCTTAGTATCCTGGTAGCTGCTTCCATATGCTCTTGTCTCGGATTTGTCATGTGTTGACTGATAATATTCACAGCAAAGGTTATATCTGGCCTGGTCAGGGATAGATAAATCAATTTTCCAACTAATCTCTGAAAAAGTCCCTTGTCCGCTTTTTGGACTAGACCCATCTTTGCTAAACTTTAGGCCTGTGTCCATAGGAGTATCGGTTGGTTTACAGCCCAACATTCCCGTCTCTCGTGAGTAAGTCAAGAACATACTTCCTTTGGTTGATTACTGACCTTTGCTTGATCTAGCCACCTCCATGCCTAGGAAATATCTAAGCTTTCCTAGGTCCTTCATCTCGAATTCTTTATTCAAAAGAGATTTTAAGTGGCTTATTTCTTCTTCATCATCTCCAGTCACAATAATGTCATCCACGTATACTATCAAAAGAACTTTCTTGTTTTTTGGAGTTACCTTAGAAAACAAGGTATGATCTGCTAGAGACTGTTTGTATCCATTTTCCGAATTACTCTAGTGAACCTATCAAACCGGGCTCTTGGTGATTGCTTTAACCCATAAAGTGATCTGTCCCGACTTGCAAACTTTCTCGCCTATTCTCTTGGACTCTAAACCAGGAGGAATCTTCATAAAACTTCTTCTTCTAGTTTCCCATTAAGAAATGCATTCTTAATGTCAAGTTGATGAAGTTCAATACACAATTAACAGCCAAACTCAACAGAGGACGATAAAGTGTTCAACTTAGCAACCGGAGCAAAAGTTTCCTTATAGTCTATTCCAAAGGTCTGTAAAACCCTTGGCCACCAATCTTGCTTTGTACTGTGCACACTCCCATCCGAATTGTATTTGATAGCAAACACCCATTTGCATCCCCTTTGGTTTCTTGCCTTGTGGAAGATCGGTTATGGTCCAAGTGCCATTTTTTTCTAGTGTTGTAATCTCCTCCTCAACAGCTTTCTTCCACTTGGAATCTCTTAAGGCTTCTTCAATAGTCTTGGGAATCTGTTTCTTCATCTAGACAAGCTGTAAAAGCTTTAAAAGAGGGCATCAGATTGCTATAAGCAACATATCTCTGAATAGGATGCTTTGTACACTGTCTTACCCCTTTCCTTTTAGCAATAGGCAAAATTTCAGGTTCAAGTAAATGAGGAGAAATTTCAACATCATTACCTCCTTTATCCTCACAAAATTTGGACTAAAGTCCAATTCTCGCAGTGTCGATTGCAACACAGTCTCTAGAATGGCTTTCTTTTTTCTGGTATATACCTGTAACTGGTTAGTGGGCTGAACAGTTGATTTAGGTGAAGTATGTAGAGGTGTAGTGTTAGAAACAGGGGTATCAGGTTTTAAGAAATTCTGAGGCTTCACAAACAAAGGAGCTATAGGTAAAGAAGGTGAAAAAGAAGGAACCTGACTATTAGGAGACTGGAAATTATCCCAACACTCCCCCTGATTTTCAGTCTTAGGAAAATAAGGTACCTGTTCAAAGAAAGTGAGATCCAAAGAGACAAAAAACTTACGAGAAGGAGGGTGATAACATTTGTAGCCCTTCTTAAGTGAAGAATATCCAACGAAAAACACACACGCAAAGCCCTAGGATCTAGTTTGGAATTTGAAGGATTTGTGGATTTTAGAAAAACAAGACACCCAAACGTCTTTAAGGGAAGATTAGATGACATAGGTTTAAAAGTAGGATAATTTTCCAAGAAAACATCTCTAGGAGTTCTGAAATGCAAGACTTTGCTAGGCATTCTATTTATAAGATATGTAGCCGTTAATAAGGCTTCCCCCACAAATATTTTGGAACAGCATGGGTGAATAATAAGGCTCGGGTAACCTCTAATAAATGCCTATTTTTACGTTCAGCAATCCCATTTTGTTGTGGGGTATCTACACAAGAACTAAGATGTAGTATACCTTTAGTCCGAAAAAAAAAATCTCCTAAGGCAAAAGAGTGAAAAACTCTCCCCATTGTCGAGTGAAACATTTTTATTTTGCTATCAAACTGAGTAACCACCATTTCATAAAACCTTGCAAAAATAGAAGCAACGTCAGATTTTTTCTTTAAGAAGGTAGGTCCAAGTAAGTCTGCTATGGTCATCAATAAAAGTCACAAACCACCTACTCCCTGTAATATTCTTCACTCGAGAAGGACCCCAAACATCACTATGAATGAGTGTGAATGGTTTAGAGGGTTTATGAACAGATGGTAAATATAAAGATTTGGTTTGTTTTGCAAGTGGACAGATATGACATTTAAAAGAATTTGGATCTTTATTAACAAACAAATCAGAAACATTTTTCTAAGATAGTGAAAATTGGGGTGACCTAACCGAAAATGCCATAACATTATAGTATCTAATCGTCCTAAAGAAGTAAAGCAAGAAGGAGAATTTGAAATAGAAGATGGATATTTTCCATGAAGGATATAAAGACCATGTTGCAAGCTAGCACCGCCAATTATTTTCCTCGAATCCAAAGGCTCGCAAAAAACATGTAGAATCAGTAAACCTTAAGGAGCAGTTCAAGTCTTTAGAAATTTTTTGCTCATTGATATCAAGTTGCATGCGAGGTCGGGGACAAATAACACATCCTTAAGGATCAAATTACCATCTAACTAAACAGAGCCCGTCCCTTTGATGGGAGATAGAGAACCATCTGCAGTTTTAATGGAAGCTTGAGAAGAAGACTTTTTAAAAATAGAGAATAAAGCCCTATTACCAGTCATGTGGTCGGAGGCCCGTAATCAATAATCCAATTTTGCTGCAGATCGGGTAGAAACAAGAGCGATGGAGGAGGCTTTGTGCTGGACACCATCATGTACTAGGGCTAGATTTCCTTCATCGCTGCCATTAAATTTCTTTGAACGATTCTTTCAGTTCCAGCAGACATTGTTGTTTTGTAAAGCCACTTTGTTGATTAGAAATAACAGAGAGAACTTACATTTCGAAAAAAATCTGCCATACCGACAAATGAGGTTGAGGAGAACTACATCTCACTCGATGTTGATTGAGGATGATTTTCCGTGAGAAGAAAATTATGATAGCATCGAAATTAGACTGATACCATGTAAGTTGACAGAACAGGAAAAAACAGAATTTTATATTCTGTATTTTGTTATTGCTCAAATCAAAATTACATCTCTCGATACACACTTATATAGGCTCTAGGTCTTTTAGTACATTAAGAAGACCTTCTCAAGATAACTTTTAGTTCTAATCTACTAAGTTGATAGACTCTAACTACAATAAGGAGTCCTACTAAGGATAAAATCTAATCTATTAGGGAGATAAACTTTAAGTAGGATAATTACTACATTATTTACAAAGGCTGAAATTTCTCTCGGATAACTCACAAAATTTGTCCTGTTTGTGTATATAAGCATGTGTAATGGATTATTTTGGAGAGTATATGAGTGATCATATGTATTTGGGGCTGTTCTGCTTGAGAATAAATGAATTAAGGACCGTTATAACTTATTAAGTATGTATATAAGAATAATGGATTGTTTTGAGTGTCTACATGAATGCATGAGAAACCAGGGTTGTTCGATTGTATTGAAACACATGTATGGACTGTTTTAACATGAAATTATGTATGTTTGCTTAAGCTGTCCAGATTCGAATGAAATTGTTAATATAGGGGCTGTTTTGATGCTAAATTGTGTACACAGGCTTGAGTTAGACTATTGAATATATGAAATCTGGTTTTAATACCATGTTAAATTGTTTGAGGTACCCTGGTAATTAAGAAAGCTAGGAAGTGAACTTGAGTAAGAGAAAGACAGGAGCTGTGAGAAGCTAAGAGAATCTGTGGAATCTGGGCATTCCATAACTTTGGAATAACCAGGTGAGTGTAGTTACATGAGTCTCGGGTAACACGGAGTTATCCCGATGTTTAATTTGTCATCATTAAGTATTAAATGTTTTGAATGAATTATATTATGCATGTACATTGTGTGAAGGGCTCATATAGAGCTAATTGAAGATGAGCATACATTCATAGCATGGCATTCGTGTTTAGACTTTGTTGAGGTTACATTTCTTATGTTGAAATGCCTTGCTATGCTTGAATGATTGTTTATGGGATGCCTTTGGTTTTAAGATAAATGGTGTATTTGTTACTAAGTTTGATATTGCTTACTGAATAATAAAACAATAAGGTCCTTATAAAGGATCGAATGCTAATGTTATAAGTGCTTTAATACCAAAAGTTAAAGCAATAAGAAGACTTAACTTATGCAATAAGTTATTGAAAGAATGCAACAAGTAAGATTACTTGAATGATAAGACACACTCCAACTTCCAGTTATAAGATAAGATATCTAAGTTGCTTGGTCAATGGAAGTCCTTGGACACTCTGATATAATACTTGGTCTTCTGGGATTACGGTCCATAAATGATGACTCGGGGGACGCCCCATTTACACACACACACACATATATATATATATATGTATATGTTCTGTTTACGATATTAGCCACTGCTAGGTGCTTTGGACTAAGTATTGTCTGGACCTATATGGTCAAACTCAGACCAACATTAATTATGAATAAACGTGTGACCCAAGGCAAACAAGTAAAAGACATTAACTCATTGGAGAATTAAATAAGAATTAAGAAAGAATATTGTAAACACTCTGAAAGCTCTGAAAGTCCTGATAAGCCCTGAAAACTCTGAAAGCTTTGGAAGCCCTGATAAGCTCTGTAAAACCTAAATGTTCCGATAACTCTTGATAAAGAATCTAAAGCTAGTAAACAATTTCCAAGTCTTGTGAAGACTCCAATGTGCCAAGTTGATCTTTGACAAGATCCACCAATTGTATAATGAAGCTTGGATAAACTACTGTATAACCTGAAATCAATAAGTTAAGTTAAGACTTGAATAAAAAACGTAAATATATGATTTTATGTCTGGTTGTGTGATTCTTTGAGATCCTTGTATGATATACCTTATCAATTAATGTTTCTACCTCACTTAGGCTATATAAGCCTAATGCAATCCATTTCACGCATTGCAGGTCATAAGTCCATGTATCTTAAGTAAGATCCAGATCAAGTTGTTGATTGAGTAGAGTCTGGAACTCTCTCTCCTTAATTAGAATACTCCTAGGATGGTGGCACATTACTTGTCTATCGTGTGAAATGTATTTTATGTATTATATAATCCTGTTAATGTGTAATGTTCTAATTTGAGTATTATTGAGCTTGTGACTTTCGAATAGATACTTGGAAGATAAATCATATATGTACAATGCTTGATTTGTAAGTTAGCTAAACAAGATAACATAGTCAAATGGGTCTTTAGCTATCCGGACGAGTTAATAAATCATCGCATGATCTATTGGATATAATGATGTATAAATGATTTGCCATGTATGTATAAGTTATGTGGGAATGGATATTACAAGTGTGTACTAGTCGAATGGCATGCTAATGAAAAATGCACAGGAATCATAGTACAATATGGGATTCATAGATTGATCATGGTCTGATTAGATGGATCGAATTGATGGCATGCTAAAATATTAATGAATGTGCTCTGAGTTCAAAGATATGTTTGGGAATCTGTTAATAAAAGAGTTTGGATATATTAGCTTTCACGAAGTCTTCATTTCTTGAATGTCTAGTAAATGATATTAAGTTTAAACAGTACTCAATAACATGGTTCATGGTGTTTTTAAAGAAGTTTACAAGCTAGGCTAATATGTAATGGTTGAAAGAATGGTGTCATGAAATAAATAATTGTTAGAGATGTCTAGCTGGTATTGTAACCCTTAGGTATATGAATATGTTAATTTCTATTGAAGTTATTAATTATTGTAATAAGTCAAATTATGTCAAATAAACAAAGAACTAGATTTGGTTGAAGAAGGATAATATGTTTAATAAATGGTTACTTGGTGTATAAGTTACTCCTGTGTTGTTATAGTAAGGTCCATTGATTATGTTAATTGTATGCCATGTGATTGAAATACAATGTGATCAAATGAATCAAGTGACTAGCTAATTGATTGATGCTGTGATTTATGTTCACAATGATTTAATAAGTATGAGAAAGTAGAATCCAAGAAAGTTTATAAGATTTAAGCAACCATCCTGTTATTCTATGTTAAATTTCAAAAGATGTTTTGAAATTTTTTGGTTTCGATTTTGGTTTTCTCTATAGTAACGTTCTCAACTCTGGTTTTCTTCTGAGCCGGGTTGAGGACGTTACACAAAGCTTGAGTAAACCCTCTTTTTCAAAGAGAAATAAGAGCAAACTTGTAAATCCCTCTACATGGTGTTTGTTTGCACTCTTAAGCACTCACCCAATTCTAAAACACTTGAGTAAATATAACAATGTAAGCTCACAAGTGTTGTCTATACAAAGAATGAAAAATTAAGCTCTAAGACATGTTTTGATCATATGATTGTTGACTTGAGGATCATTAGTCTTCCATAGATGCTTGCAGGTCCCTTCTATACTCTCAATTGAGTTTTTAGCCGTTGGAATTGAATTTAAGATGTTGGGGCTTTTATTTCCCGCAATAAATATAGTTCTAGAGCTGACCGTATCGATACGCGGGCAGCCGTATCGGTACGTGTTCTTTAGAAACTAGCCATTGAGCTCTTTCCAGCTTGTGCGTATCGATACACTTAGGAGTGCATCGGTACAACTTGGAATTTAAATGATCGTTGGGAAAATAGCCGTTGAGGGTTTTGGCCGTTGGAGTTTTTTCCATGAAGGCATATCGAAACGCTAAGAGGCGTATCGAAATGACCCCACTCCGTCTCAACACGAGCAAGCCCTGTATCAGTATGGTTTTTGGCAGTTTCAAATAGTCTATAGCTGAAACCTTAAGACATATTAAAATAGGGTATACCACATCGATATAGTTGAGCTGAGAACTTAGGTTTGGATACTTTAAAACATTTCAAAAACACTTCAAAACCTTTTGAAACCTTCTCAAACAAATTTTCAAGTTGTTTGGACTTAAAACATTTTTGAATTCTTTTCAATTTAGTCCAAAACTATTTTTCAAATTATTATAACAAAACAAATATCCTAACATATTCACATCCAACAAACTTACAATCAATAGGGTACTAAATAGATATGCTTTATCCATATTGAAAATTCTTTAAGATTCTTTTAGTTTATGTCTATTTATAGACAAAAATGTATATTAAGTACTGTAACGACCCGAACTTCTGAGTCAATGATTGGGCATTGACCCAAATTATAGACCTTTGTGTTGGGATAGTTAATTGGACCCATTGAGTCATGTTTAGGCCTTGTTGGATAAGAATTTGGCTATGTGGGCTTGGAAGGTAACCAATTTGTGATAAAGGTAAAAGATGGAGGTTTGAGGTGGCAATTATGCCACTTTAAAGAGAAAGTGGCTAATCACTCCACCTTTCCCCTAGTCTCACATGAATTAAAAGGGGACAAAAAGTGGGTTTTGGTGTCATGACCCATTTATTCATCTTTTCATCTTATTTTTCTTCCCACATTTTTTCTCCATGGAAACCCAAGCCACCAAGGTCTAAAGTTCAAATCTTTACCGTCAAAGAATTGATTTCGGGGTTCTTGAGTGAAGAAGAAATTAATCTCCATCACCCGAGCGTCATGAAAGTGGTATTCTCTTCTTAAAGGGCTAAGTTTGTCATTTTGGGTTTTGGATGATTTAAGATGTTGTGAAGCTTTTCTTGAGGTTTAGGATTATAAATTGGTGGTCAAGCTTACCCCTAGCTGTTATCTTATGTATGGTTTTCATTTTTCATGTTGGTATGAAAAGAGTAGGTTTTGGTGGTTTTTTCAAGCTTGGATTAAAAGAGAAAGTTGGAGGGTTTTTCTTGGATAGCTTGAATTTTGGATTTCTAGCTAAGGTCTGTACATTTCTGACTCCTTTAATTCTTGAGGATCATAAATTAATTATCTTGCTTGATATTGTGGTTTATGATTGCTAAGTGGGTGTTTAGAAGCTTAGAGCCTTACTAATGGTAAATCTTGGATTGAATGTTAATAAGGTATAATAAGGGTAGAAAACCACTCTAATCAACTCCCATAAGATGTAGGATTAAGTTAAGGGATTAAATTTTATGTTTTGGGGGCTTGGGAAGTGATTTCCTGAGCCTTGGAAGCCATTTTTAGGCTTCGGTATCGGTACGCAGAGAGCCTATACCGATACCCTATGTTAATCATGTTGAACGCAAGAAAAATTAAAGGGGGGTATCGATACACCTGTTGCGTGTTGTGATGTACTATAAATGATAAGCAAATAGTGCAAGTATACACATCGAACAAGTAATACAATAATGAGTGAGTATCGTCTCCATAGGGATTGGAGGCCAAACTAGCTTAGTCAAAACACACAAATTTGCAACTTGAAAATAAATGCAATAGCAATAGGAAACATGTTCAGAAATGTTGTAGCAAATAACTGTAATATAAACTACGTTGAAACAAGGATACTTCAAACGTCCTCTCACGTGTATGAAGATCTCTATTGGGATGACAGGCTGGGCTTATCAAGGGCTCCTATGTCTAAGTCTCAAGAATGTTTAGCTTTAACTTGCTCATATCATTCTCGACAGAGTTTACTAATGTGTTTCTAAACTATCTCTAGCAAGAAACCTGACAGCCAGAATGTTATAGCAATACCTCTCGATGTGAACGCTAGCAAGCTACTATCCTTGAAGTTCTACTCCTTTTAGTCGTTGGAACTCTACACTTATCTCTAAAGTGAGTTAGGATTTTGCCTCTCATCATCAAAACCCATTGTCCATGTAAATCTAAGCCTAACTCTCTCGAATATTAAGCTATCCAACACCTAAGCAAAGGCTAACTCTCGAAAGCTCTCACAAGCTTAAGGCATACAAAACAATGGACAAAGCATGTAAAGGACAAGAAAGAAACCAAATATTCATTCAAACTTAAAACATAAGTATCCCAAAACAAGCCCAAGTCACTTAAAATCAGTTCATGGCTAGGCAAATATCATCCACAATCAGTTGTTTAAAACAACCCATCCAAATATAAAGAAATGAAACAACAAAAGCAGCTAAAGAAAGGGAAACTCCCAAGCCGCCTTGGACTACCGTGAACCACTCTAAGCTTGCTGCTTCTCTCAAAGGCCAACAAGAACACCCCTTGGAGCTTCAACAATAGAGGACACCACGATGGAGAAGATGAAGAAAGGTAGCCGCATTTTTCTCTCTTTTTTAGCTCACAAAGTAACTTTTTCGGCCCTCTTTTAATGTGAGAGTCTTTTTCTTTATATAGTGGGGGCTCCTAGGATTTTGTGCCCTTAATTCTAAGGGAATATTCCCTTCACATATGGGGACACAGCTGGCTGGAAGGTTCATGTGTGGGGCTGCGAAATATCTTCAGTTCGTTGCCCTCTAGCACGCCTAGAAATGCTATCCAAAATGCTAAGGCATTTTTACTTTTCTCCTGCACTGCTCCTCATTTCCTTGCACATCACCACACCAAACAACAACCTTCCCAAGCAGCACCATTCTTATAAATAAACAAAGATAACCAAACAAATAACACCATATTCAACTACACGAGCTAAATGCAACTATATGCTATGAAATGAGATGAAATGAGCTTAATTTCAAGCAATAACCTAAGTAAAGAGGCACGAAATATTAACCTTTTACAAGGTTAACAACGCCTGAGGTGGGTATTAATACCCACTATTCCATTGAAATTCCAGTATCTTAAAATGGTATCGGTACGCTTAGAGCCGTATCGATACCTAAGGGGTATCAGTACACGAGGATTGTGTATCGATATGGGTCAATGGTCAACTCCTTTCTATATAAAACTGAGTATCGATACGCTTACTCTAGGTATCGATACCTAGAGACTAGTATCGATGCTCTTGAGTGGGTATTGGTACCCACTAGGCAATTTGCCCGAAAAATACATTTTCTTTTCGAATGGCTTATAATTCGAGGGCTAAGGCCCAATGGGCTTCTAATGTTATAAAATGAATAGTAAAACTAAGAAATTGAGTTTTAATCATCATGTATGAGAGTAACATGTATCAACTCTTGAATGTTAAGCTATCAAACACCTATACAAAGACTAACTCTCGAAAGCTCTTACAAGCTTAAGACATTAAAGAACAATGGACAAAGCATGAAAGGAACAAGAAAGCAACGTAACATTCATTCAAACTTGAACATAAAATCTATAACAAGCCCAAGACACTTAAAATCAATTCATGGCTAGGCAAATATCATCCACAATCATTCGTGTAAAACAACCCATCCAAATAATAGGAAATGAAACAGCAAAAGCAACTAAAGGAAGGGAAAAACTCCAAAGCCTCCTTTAAATGCTGTGAACCGTTCTAAGCTTGATTCTTCTCTCAAAGGCCAGCAAGAACACCCCTTGGAGCTTCAACAATGGAGGACACCGCGATGGAGAAGATGAAGAAAGGCAGCCACCGTTTTCTCTCTTTCTTAGCTCACCAAGTAACTTTTTTGGCTCTCCCTTTAATGTGGGTGTCTTTTTCTTTATATATTGGGGCTCCTAGGGTTTTGTGCCCTTAATTCCAAGGGAATATTCCTTCCATATGTGGGCTCACAGCTGGCTGGTGGAATCACGTGTAGGGGCTAGAAAATATCCTCAAATCTTTTTCCTCTAGCGCGCCCAAAAATGCTATCCAAAATGCTAATGCATTTTCCCTGTATTGCTCCTCTTTTCCTTGCACATCACCACACCAATCAAAACCTTCCCAAACAACACCATTCTTACAAATAATTAAGGAAAACAAAACCAACAACACCAAATGCAACTATATGAACTAAAAAGGCATCTATATGCCATGAAATAAGATGAAATGGGCTTGATTTCATGCAATAACTTAAGTAAAAAGGCACGAAATGTTAACCTTTTACAAGGTTAACACACCCCCAAACTTAAGCCATTGCTTGGCCTCAAGCAATGAATAGAAATAAACATAAGAATGCTACGACATTAAATCAGTTCAAGACAGAGCTATGGCAAAATTTTAGTCCTCAAAAAAATAAAGGCTTCAATGTGCTAGAAAGTTTTGAGATTTTAAGAACTTTTCCTTAGGTTAAAATCCTTCAAATGTGTGCGTGTGTGATTACACCCACCCTATGCTTAACAAAGTTAGAGGATTTTTAACTAAGTTCTCAAGTTTTCCCTAGTTTTTGTTAACCTTTAAGCACAAGTTACTCCCGTAATTCTAACTTCTTTTTCCTTTTTTTGTACTGCTATGAGGGGAATCAACTCATCACAACTACCTTCCTAGACTTGAAAATGAAGTGGAGCAAACACCCCATTCCCTAGCCTATTTAGTAGAGTCATCCTGTGACCACTTTCATTCATTCATATGCTTTTGCTGCCATTTATTAAATGGAGTTTTCCATGTAATGCAATGAATAGAGGAGTGTCCCTATATAGCTATGCCGAGGCATTTATTTGTAATTCAACGCAAACAAAAATGGAGCTAATTAAGCCTTTATGCTTTCATTTATCATTCAAGTTCATTCTACACATTTAAACTAAAGCATACGAGAGTTCTTTCACCAAAAATCATCTAACAGTTTTAAACATAGAGAGCATGCAATCATGTAACACTCACATCATGAAGCATCAAACCCTAAAAGTAGTTCTATCAATCTCAGTAGTTACATGTATTCAATTAATTCACATCCATAAAATTCAAATACTCATCATCAGACATCATCAACTTATTCACAAAACTGTCATTATACTCGCTAAATGCCATAGCAAAAATCTGTTCATAACCAAATGCTCATGTAAATGATCAACTATGAACACTAACACCCCCAAACTTGAAGGATGCAATGTCCTCAATGCATGAAAATAAAATGAACTGAGCTAAAATTCAAATGCAAATGCAGGTTACCTCCTAAAAAATTTATTTTGGTGTTTTTGGTTTGTATCCTTGGTGCTTGATTCTCCTCTTCTTCTTGAGTGATGCGATGGGCTCCTCGGCCTCATCTTGATGGGTGGGTCATTCGTTTGAATCCGCCTAAGCCGGCTGGTTCTTAATAGCTTCATCATCGTCATCATCAGAGGGGACATTCCATGCATGCCCTGCCGTTCACTTGAGGAGACTCCTTGCTTTTGTCGTAGCATCTAAAGTTGGGGCAGGTGAGGGTGCAAGAGCATCTTCAGCTATCTCCTCTTCCTTATTTTCAATATTGATAGGATCATCAACATGTGGTTTCGGTGGTGGCGGGGTACTAATGGGAGTTTTTCCTTTCTTTTGACTTGTTGTTCGAGGCTTTGTCTGGCGGTGGCAGTGGTTGTTGCTTCTGGAGTAGGTGTTGGAGAAGGGTCTCTTTGCGGAACAAGTGGCAGTTGTTGCACTACAGTTGTTTTCGAAGCTGGTGTGGCTAGTGGGTCTGGTTTGTCCTTCTTGGGCATGAGAAATTCATCGAGGAAGGGAGGGAAATCTATATCCATATGCGGGAGCATCTCCTTGAAATATGAGTTTAGTGCAACATCTCTTTCCTTGACATACTTGAAATAAGTTGTCAAGGTGCCCTTCATCTCGTCCATTTCTTCTTGCATGCGTTTGGTAGAGGCGACAAGGGATGCTATTCTCGCTGCAGCAATGGTTTTGGCTCCACCTTCCAATGTCTCTACTGGAGTGTCCTCATCAAATCCCCTCACCCCAGAGATGTGGTCTGGGGTTAACGCACCTTTGCCCTTCTCTATCTCATCCTCGGCAGAGCCCTGTGATGAGATTGGGGAAAAATCAAAGGGCTCGACTTCCTCTTTAGACATGAATAAACTTTATCCATTATAATCTTACCCACATCAATTGGCCGGCCATTAAGAATGGAGTGTAGCAATAAGAGCCAAGTAGTGTGCATCGTAGAGGTATGAGATATGGGCATTAGGCGGGTCTTTAGGTAGTGGTTCCAGACCTTTGCTTCTGGCTTGAGGCGGCCACGCTCGACAACCTTACTCGTTGGATCTAGCTTCATTTCACTGAAGCATAAATCTTCCAAAACCTCTTTATACATTTGAGCATCAGCATATTCGACGAAGGAGGAATGCTGGTCCATCACATTCTTTAGCCCATAAAATTTGTTGATCGCTGCGGCGGTGAACTTTATCTCGTCCCCTCGCATATAGACGGCATATTGGGTGGGACTCGTTAGATGGGTGTAAAAATCCCTAGCCAAGGACACTGAGATGTCTCTTGGATGTTGGACAAAGGTCCCCCGATTGTGCTTGGAGATGACATTCGTAATGTCCTCGTCAAAGCCGCCTTCCCCTTCCACAGGTGATTTGAGGCCTTGCTCTAGAAAAACCTTGCGCTCTTTTATTAGTTGGAAGCGTTCCTTTGCTCCTTCGTCGAAGAAATTCTTTATTTCGACGGGGGGTTGGGCTTGGGTACTACTAGAAGCGCTGGAAACATTTTGCAACGAGCCATGCTTGCGAAGTGAGTCAAAAATTGCTGGAATGATTTGGGTTTTAGGGAAGATTTGAACAGGCTTGGTAAAGAAGATGGATAAGTGAAGTTTAAAGGAAATAAAAAGAAAGAGGAAAGAGTTATGAGATAGGAAGTTTAAGTGGAAGGTAACTAACACAAGTAAGAGGAGAGAGAAGGTGAGTGTGGCAGTTTTGAGTTGTGGGGAAAAGAAAGGATGGAACAAGCTTTTAATGAAAAGTGAAAAGGAGGAGAGAGGGATGGAAAGGTAATGATGAACTAAGGTTTTTTTAGAAGTTGAAAAGGAATAAAATCCCTCCTTTTTTACCTTTTTAGTGTCGCCTCCAAAATATAGGAAAACTTTTTGGCTTTATAACTTCCCTTAGTGGAAAAAGACAAAAGCTAGCCCTAATAAGAAAGCTGCTCAAGCCTTGCGATAAACCCTATCTTGCCACTTGCAATCATGGGATCAATTATGACAATACATATTAAAAGAAATAAAACACAAGATAACATCAAAAACAAAAGGGCAAAGAGTCAAAAGCACAAATAAATTTATTTACGAACATTAAAAAAAACAAAAGATGCTATAACAAAATAGAAAGGATAAAGGGGTGCAAACTCTTATGGATCGTTGAGAAGCATGGAGGACTTGTCACGCATGATTGGAGCTCCATTGTAGACCTTCAATCTTTGTCCATTTACTTTGAAGACGGTGTCATCATTAAGCTTCTTGATGTCTACTGTACCATAAGGGTAAACTTTGTGCACAATAAAGGGGCCTGACCATTGCGATTTCAGCTTGACAGGAAAGAGTTTAAGTCGAGAGTTGTAAAGGAGGACTTGTAGGCCTTCAGAAAAATGCCGTGGAAAAAGATGTTTATCGTGTCACTTCTTGGTCTTCTCCTTATATAGGCGTCCATTCTCATAAGCTTGGGCCCTAAATTCCTACATCTCTTTTAACTCCAAAAGCTTTTTCTCTCCAGCCAACTGGGCATCTAGATTGAGCTTATCTACTGCCCAATAGGCTTTGTGTTCGAGCTCAAAGGGAAGGTGACATGCCTTGCCATAAACAAGCTTGAAGGGAGACATTCCCAAGGGTGTCTTGAAAGCTGTTCGATAAGCCCATAAGGCTTCATCAAGCTTTAGAGACCAATCCTTCCTTTTGGGATTGACTACCTTTTCCAAAATCTATATGATTTCTCGATTCGAAATGCCAGCTTGGCCATTGGTCTGCGGATGATATGCTATAGCAATTTTATGCCTCACTCCATATCTCAGCAATGCCTTAGCAATGAGCCTATTGTCAAAGTGGGTACCTTCATCATTAATGATGGCTCTTGGGGCTCCAAATCTTGTAAAGGAACTTCAGAATAGTCTTGGAGTCATTCTTCGGTGTAGCTATTGCTTCAACCTATTTTGACACATAGTCAACGGCTAATTGTAGCGATGTCTTTTCCTTTTTTCGCTAAATAAAAATATGGATTTTTTGAAGGTGTGTTTGAAAGGTGTTTGTGACTCTTTTGGATATAAAATATTTATTTCGTGGGGTTTTAAAAACCGTTTTTTTTTAAATGGAGTCGCCACCGGCCACTTAGGTAGACCGGACACCATAAAACCAGAGATTCAAAAAGACAGGGTTCGGGAGTCGGTTACGGATGGGGAAGGATTAGCACCCCCACACCGCCCAAAAATGGGTACTTTAATAATTACCGTTTTATTAATATTGGATTTTCCGGATTAGAGTGACGATTATTTTAAAATTCGGTCCTAATTGCGAATAAATTTTAAGGGCCCCGTTATCCGAGAGTAAACGCCCAACCACTATCACTACGCCTGATACTGGCCCCGGTTACGCTCGGATAAAAGAGCACCGCATTAACAATTTATATATCATATGCAACATTAGTGACAAAAATATAAAACATGGCAAAATATTTAAATGCAATAAATATTGACATAACAGAATACTAATCTAACATAAATAAGATACTAAACTAAAACATACATATACATGTAAACTTAAAAATACGAGGCACGTATGAGGGATATATAATAAGACAAAAGACTACATTAACATACACGATTATAATACGAACATAAATATTTACATGAAAACAGGACTGAAATGAAAAGAAATAAACATCAATGACAGAAATTAAAGGATAATAATATGCAATTTAAGGACGAAAATGCAATCATGATCAAACTTGAAAGGACTGGAACTGTAATTAGACCAAGGGGCTGACCCGAAATGAAAAATTCAAAAACGCGGGATGGTTAAGGGGGTAATTTTACCATTTAAAATCTGAATTCGGCTAATTTAGTGATCAAAACGAAATAAAATGGAAAAGAAAAAGGACCGGAATCGTGATTAACCCATGCGGCAAACTCAAAACGAAAATATAGGGGACAAGGGAGGATTTATGATGTAATTAGACCATTTTTATTTTATTTTAGGTCTATAAGACCCGATAATCAGACCCCCACTTTCATTTTTCCTTTCATTTTTTTTAAAGAGCAAAAGCTCTCGTTTCCTCTCTAATATACCAGAAAAAACCCAAGCCCCGACCCTTCAGCCGCCATGGTTCTCGAGGCCCGTGATGGTCCGGCTACTCCGGCCACCACCCTCTACGCTCTATCGGTTCTAAGACCTAACCTCGACCCCTCTTCGAGAACAAAAACTCCATCTTTGAAACGACCGAACCCCAAAACCCTCACAAAAACCGTCACGCTTTTATTTTGAGACCACCAAAACCCTAGATCTATGGTATTTCGAAGCTAAAGAACAAAGAAGAACCCCCTTTTTTGTGGCTCACTCCTCAGAGCTTATCGCCAGCAAAGGAAAGGTTTTTTCTTTTTACGTAAACTCTCCATTTTTTATGCATGTAAGTAAGAAAGAAAGACAAGAAGTTTTTTTTTTACCACTGAACTTGCGTTGCTTTCTTTGTATTTCTGAAAACTTTGGTGATAATACAATTTTTTTGGATCTTCTCTGCCTTTTTTTTAGCGTCTATTACATGAAATATATATCGATCTGATTTTTTGTACCGACAATCCATCTTTTTGGTGCTTTTGCACGTCCTCTCGAGCGCGCGGTGGTTGAACCGGGCAAGACGGGCGGAGTGGTGTCGGCATGGGGAAGTCATGGTGGTGGTGTCTTCTTCCAGATCCACTCACGGCCGTTGGATCAGATCTGATCCAACGGCTGTGATTACATGGGGGATGAGCGGCCTAGATCGAGCCTTGAAATGCATGGTACTTGCTGGAGATGATGACACGTGGCAGAGGGGTAATGAACGGTCTCGCGCGCGTTGCACGCCGCGAGTGAGCATTCGAACGGTGCGAGAGTGACATCACACGCGCGCCACCTGGATTATCTTGGACTGATCCGGGACCGTTGGATCAAGACTTGATCCAACGGTCCAAATGACGGCGGCTGCAAGATAAAAGAGGGGTATCAGACTTAGTTTTTAGGGTTTTTAATATACTGGGTCAGACCAATATGGGCCTTGTAATATATTTTTGGGTTTTTGTAATAAATTGGATTGGACTGTTAATTAATATTTGGGTTTTATATTTTAGATTTTATTTTACACTAGTCCAATAATAATAATAATAATAATAATAATAATACAACGTTATATATATACGTACACTTGCACACCCATATAAGTGTAACATACGAATACACATGCAAATATTAATGTAACATACTAACATAACATCTACACACATTAAACAAATACGCTCGTACTCTATAGATACATACGCGACACACATACACCATTAGTACGTATACATACATAGCTTATAATATACACACACACCACACCTTATATATACTAGTAACACTCATGCAAATAATAAACATATAATATAGTAAGTATACATGCAATACTAATATGTATTAGTGAAAATGAGTGATTACAGTTGCCCCTCTTTGCTTGTTCTCATGGAATGACAAACAAAGCAAAGATTCATAAGCACTCATTTTATCAGACTTCCCTGTTTGGTTTGCAGCCTTGGAAAAGCGAATTTTTTTGGACATCTCCGCTCTTCCTTGGTTGAATCTTCAGGCTAGTAATTTCTTCCTATATAGAGCTTTCGTCACCTTCCGATCTTGGAGCTACAGGCTCTTTCGACATTGAACCCTTCGCTATGATTTTTATCAGACTTCCCTGTTTGTAGCTTTGGAAAAACGAATTCTTTTGGACATCTCCGCTCTTCCTTGGCTGAATCTTCAGGCCCGTAAGTTCTTCCTATATAGAGCTTTCGTCACCTTCCGATCTTGGAGCTACAGGCTCTTTCGACATTGAACCCTTCGCTCTGACATCCCGAATTATGAGTCATTCCTTTCACTTTGAGACAATAAAGCTTAGAGTTCTTCCTATATAGAACTTTCGTCACCTTCCGATCTTGGAGCTACAGGCTCTTTTCGACATAGAACCCTTCGCTCTGATTTTTATCAGACTTCCCTGTTTGTAGCTTTGGAAAAATGAATTTTTTTGGACATCTCCGCTCTTCCTTGGCTGAATCTTTAGGCTCGTAAGTTCTTCCTATATAGAACTTCGTCACCTTCCGATCTTGGAGCTACAGGCTCTTTTCGACATAGAACCCTTCACTCTAAGACAATGAAGCTCGGAGTCTTTCCTATATAAGACTCTTTGCTTTCGACACAACAGGTTTCCTATATAACCCTGTGTCATAGGTGAATTGCTTTGACTGGGAGTTCTTCCTATATAGAGCTGCGAGTCTTCACCTGGGAGCCGTCGGTCTTTCCTATATAGAACTTTTCGGCGTCTTGAAATCTTGGAGTTACGGATTCTTCCTATATAGAATCTTTCACTCTAAGACATTAAAGCTAGGAGCCCTTCCTATATAGAACTCTTTGCTTTCGACACAGCAGGATTTCCTATATAATCTTGCGTTTCATGGGTGAATTCCTTCGACCGGGAGTCTTTCCTATATAGAACTGCTAGTCTTCACCCTGGAACTGTCAGTCCTTCCTATATAGAACTTTCAGCTTCTGAAGCCTCGGAGAGGAGGATTATTCCTATATAGAACCTCTCTAGAGCTTGAAAACATGTGCCTTTATGTAAAAACATTGTCTTCTCATTTGGGATTCACATCGTGATGACCCTCGATGTCTCTTTGGATCTGCAGATACCTGTCCGAGATGAAAACAAAATGCTATGACAAATGAATGAATTGACATGTTCCTAATCCTAGCGATGTCTGACTATTCATGATGCATGAGATTCAATATCTTGGTGGGCTTGTTTTGGTCCTTATTTGGTCTTGACGTTCACTTTATCCTTTGTTAAGGGCATCGATACTCCGCCTCACTGTCAGGTTCAACCATCTCAACCTTTCTTTTTCTCCAATCATGATTTGGAATTTTAAAGCGCCCTTTCGGGTTTTCACTTTAGAGAGATTTTTTTTGAGAGGGGTGCCCTTCTGGTTTTCACCTAGGAGATTTCTTTTGTTATCTCGTATGCCTTTCCTGAATAGATATGACATGTGCCATTGGTTATTCTACCAGGTTGTCTGAAGCTTCCCGCCTTCTCTATCGACAGTCATTATGTAGGGAACTAAAGGACGGAGTTAACATTGTTTTCTTTGATCACCTGCATTTCCAAGGTCAAATCATAGTAATGCTCCGAAATCTCTTGTTTCATTATAAGCCTATGTTATCTTATTTGACTGAAATTGACAAGAAGGCCAGGAATGGATGTTCAAAAACACGGTTTTATTATGATTAAGGGTTTGGGATATCTTAAAAAGAAAGGTATGACACGTATAAGTTAAATACAAGATCTCTCATTATCTTTGATATGAATGATACATGATCTTGTCAACTGGTGTAGAATTTTTTGCCTTAAGCTTCCTCTTCATGATGCCCATGGGGATACCCTTCTCCTCAGATATTCAAATTTTCAATTTACCCAAGCCGCCCTTTACGAGTTTTCAACTTGGGTCCTTCCTTTGCTTCAAGACGCCCGATTTGGGTTTTTCGCCTGAGCTCTCATTTTTTTAGAGATAGTATTTCTTGACGGCATCAGAATTTACGGGATTTTTCAGCTCGTCCCCGTCCATTTCTGTTAGGATCAGGGCTCCTCCTGAGAAGGCCTTCTTTACGACGTATGGTCCTTCCCAATTGGGCATCCATTTTCCTCGAGAATCTTTCTGGATAGGGATGATTCTTTTGAGTACCAGATCCCTTCTTTGAATTCTCTTGGCGCACTTTTTGTTGTAAGCTTTGCACCATCCGCTTTTGGTACATCTGACCATGACAAATGGCCTTTAGTCTTTTTTCGTCAATGAGATTTAGCTGGTCGAATCTGGCCTGCATCCATTCAGCTTCTTCCAGTTTTACTTCGTTTAAGACCCGGAGGGACAGAATCTCTACCTCAATTGGGAGTACTGCCTCGGTACCATACACTAAGGAGTAGGGTGTTACCTCCGTTGATGTGCGAATGGACGTCCTATAGGCGAAAAAGGCAAAAGGCAACTTCTCATGCCAATCATTGTAGGTATCCGTAGTCTTTGCTATGATCTTCTTTATATTCTTGTTTGCTGCTTCCACTGCTCCATTCATTTTAGGACGATAGACTGTGGAATTATGGTGTGTTATCTTGAATTGAGTGCACACGTCCTTCATCATCTTGTTGTTCAGATTGGAAGCGTTGTCGGTGATGATCCTCTCTGGCAATCCATATCGACAAATAATTTCCTTCTTTAAGAACTTACAAACTGTAGTCCTGGTGATATTGGCGTAAGACGCTGCCTCTACCCATTTAGTGAAGTAGTCTATGGCGACCAAAATGAAACGGTGCCCATTGAGGCTTTCGGATGGATCTCGCCCGATGACGTCCATGCCCCATCTTTGCGAAAGGCCACGGAGAGAATTCATGGTGTGTAGAGGTGATGGGGTGCATGAATCTTGTCAGCGTAAATTTGGCATTTGTGACATTTCCTGGCGTAATCGATGCAATCTCCCTCCATGGTCAACCAGAAATAACCGTACCTCATAATTTTTCGGGCTATAGACAGCCCGTTGGCGTGCGTTCCACAGATCTCGTCATGTACTTCGGCTAAGATTTCCTTCGTCTCCCGGGCATCCACACATCTCAGCAATGTTTGATCATGACTTTTCCTATATAGGATTTCCCCATCTAGGATATATTTTGTTGCCATTTTTCTGAGTGCTTTTCTGTCATTGTCGTTTGCCCCTTCTGGATACTTTTGAAGCTTGACATATTGCAGGATGTCATAGTACCATGGATTTTCGTCAATCTCTTCCTGTATATTACAACAATGAGCAGGTTTTTCAAACGTCTGCATCTTAATGGGCTTCATTTTGCCCCGGTGTGTTTGTTTTAAACATGGACGCCAAGGTTGCCAATGCATCCGCCATCCGATTTTCTTCTCGGGGTAGGTAATTGAAGCTGACCTTTTCGAACTCTTTGACGAGCTCTTGGATCCATTCGTGATATTTGACCAACCGGGTCTCACGGTTTCCCACTCCCCGCGCAATTGGTAAATGACTAGGGACGAATCTCGAACACTCGAAGTTCCTTAACCTTCTTTCGATGGCTGAGTTCGGTCCCATGATGCAAGCTTCGTATTCAGCTATATTGTTTGTGCGAAGAATTCCAATCTGCTTGGTGAAAGGGTAATAGACGTCCTCGGGTGAAATTAGCACGCCCTATCCCATGTCCGAGGCGTTGGAGGCTCCATCAAGTAAAGTTTCCATGACATATCATCTGAAATCTCTTCTTCGGTTGTAATGCACATCAAGTCTTAAATCGGGAAACTAAAGTTCAATGTCTCATAGTTATCCGAAGCACGACTAGCCAGAAATCCGCTACGGCGCTCCCTTTCTGACTTTTCGATTAACATATACGATGTCGAATTCGGATAATAGCATCCGCCATCGAGCCATCCTTCTGTTAGTGCTGGCGCTTCCATTAAGAACTTTAATGGGTCTAGCTTGGATATCAACCAGGTAGTATGGTACAACATGTCTTTGTCGAGCCGCTTGGTAGCCCAAACTAGAGCACAACACAGCTTCACGCCTTTGGCGGGTATCGTGTTTCGCAATCATTGAATTTCGCTTAGGTAATAGATGGCTTGCTCTCTTTTTTTCTTGACTCATCGTGTTGCCCCAGTACACATCCCATTGAATTCTC
This sequence comes from Hibiscus mutabilis, assembly GCA_019671005.1. NCBI lineage: Eukaryota > Viridiplantae > Streptophyta > Magnoliopsida > Malvales > Malvaceae > Hibiscus > Hibiscus mutabilis. The sequence continues at coordinate 27,763,771 of CM033711.1, read as the reverse complement.
GAAGACCGTTAAGTAGAGAATTAGTGGTCGACCAGATACTGGTGCGACTAAAATTGGAGCATTTGTCAGGTACTTTTTGATATTTTCTAGGGCTTTTTGACATTCTTCATCCTACACGCCAGGATTATTCTTTCTAAGAAGTCTGAAGACCGGGTCGCATTGATTGGTTAATTGGGAAATGAAACGAGAGATATAATTCAGCCTCCCCAGGAAACCGCGGACTTCCTTTTGCGTGCGGGGTGGTGAAAGGTCCTGGATGGCTTTCACTTTATCGGGATCAATCTCAATCCCTCTTCTGCTTACTACGAACCCTAGGAGTTTTCCAGAAGTAACGGCGAAGGTACACTTGGCAGGATTGAGCCTCAGGTGGTACTTCCGTAGTCTTTGGAATAGTTTTCTCAAGTTCTGTAGGTGCTTTTCTTCTGTTCGGGATTTGGCAATCATATCATCCACGTATACTTCTATTTCTTTGTGCATCATGTCATGGAAAAGAGTCACCATTGCTCTTTGGTATGTTGCCCCTGCGTTCTTTAGCCTAAACGGCATTACTTGATAACAAAAAGTGCCCCACATGGTTATGAATGTGGTTTTCTCCATGTCGCTAGGATCCATCTTTATCTGGTTGTACCCTGAGAAGCCGTCCATGAAGGAAAACCATGAATGTCCTGCGGTGTTGTCAACCAGCGTGTCAATATGTGGCAAAGGGAAGTTGTCTTTTGGGCTAGCTCGATTCAGATCCCTGTAATCTACACACATACAAACTTTCCCGTCTTTCTTTGGTACTGGTACAATGTTTGCAACCCATTCAGGGTATTTGGCTACCTCCAAGAATCCAGCATCAAATTGCTTTTTCACTTCTTCTCGGATCTTTAACAACATATCTAGCCTCATTCTCTGAAGTTTTTGCTGTACTGGTTTGCACTCCGATTTGGTTGGCAATTTGTGCACCACTATGTCGGTATTTAATCCTGGCATATCTTGATAAGTCCAGGCGAAGACATCCTTGAATTCCTGAAGTATGGCTATCAGTTCATGCTTGGTTTTTGAAGAAATAGTCGTTCCTATTTTTATTTCTTTTCTCGCTTCTTCAGTCCCCAAGTTGACGATTTATGTTTCTTCTTGGTGGGGCATAATCTGTCTTTCTTCGTTGTCCACCATTCTCTTTAACTCTTCCGGGACCTCAATTTCTTTTTCATCATATCCTTCCTCAATTTCCTCCGAGACCTCAGGGCATTCGAAATTTACTCCAGGATTGGATCCGGTATCATTCATATCGTCAATCATGAGCGACCTCCATTAAACGAGAATGAATTGTATTGGGAAAAAGACGGCTTTACATGAAGAGAATGAATATGAAGAATGCATGAATGGAATAAATGAGGCTTTGGTCATTTTTAAGAAAGTGGGGATATTTTCATTTCAATCAAAAAGTTAACATAGGTGCCCCATACAAGAGATCCCCATTGTTTATGGGCAAAAACAAAAGGTTGATTCGGAGCATTACTCTGATCTATTCCTAAAAACTACAGGTAGATCAATGCAGCTCCAGTTATCGAGTGTTTCCCCGGGATGGCAAGGGCGGATGTTGGTCAACATTTTGCTGCCGCGGTTCTTTTCAGCTATCATGTTGATGTACATCCCTTCAAATGATTCTCTGAGTACTTCCTCCTGGTTAAGTTCATCATTTTTCTTCATTGCCTCTCCAATATCTTGACCTGGCTGGTAGAACCCTCCGGAGACAAAAGTGGCTTTCAAACTAGGAAAGGGTATCGGTCTCCATGGAATGTCTT